>CM062820.1:1371153636-1372445519 GCA_031772625.1 Pinus tabuliformis
TGAATGTTGGACTACCTATTTGGTTGTGGTTCACTCTGAATATTCTAAATGCTCCTGAAGCTTCTCAGATGAATGCTTTATTTCAGGGGCATCACATGGGTGCTAATTGTTCGTCTTCTTTAAAAGAGAAATCTGGGATTCCTTTTTTTCCTCATTCTTGTAATAAGAAATCTAAAAAGAGGAGAAAGATGAAGTCAAAGAACAAGAATAATTCTATCCTTTCATCTTCAACCTCTGCGAGTCATGTTGAAGATGACCCTTCAGCCACTGCAAGTCATACTAGCACTTCATCATCAACCTCTGCGAGTCACATTGAAAATGAGCCTTCAGCCACTGCAAGTCATGTTGGGGGCATGATTCTAGTCACTGCAAGTCATACTAGCAAAGAGTCACCGACCTCTGCAAGTCATGTTCAGGACTCTCCGCAAACCACTGTTAGTCATGTTGGCAGATTGGAGGTTGATAAGAAACCTGAATGTAAGAGTTTTAAACCTAAGTTGCCTTGTAAGATATGCAAGGGAGACCATCTTACTCATTTATGTCTTGGTATTCCAGAGGTTCAAAGGATATGGTCCAAGTCTGGAATTACTTCTACTCCTAGATCTAATATGGTTTCTTGTCAATCCCAGCAACCATTAGCTCATAATGTGGCTGGGCCAGTGCAATCTCTGGCTGATTACACTCCTTTTTGAGGGGTGAAGTGCCTAACAAAAGAGTCTGTTTAATCTCTAGTGCAGAGTCTTCTGGTATAGGGGGCATTCCAGCTGCTTCGAATGTTCCCCCTCCAAGTTCTAGGAGTGTCTCCTTTGATTGGGATAGTCTTGTCAAGCCTCGTCTTCCTTCTGCTACACCTCTCCAAATAAAGGTCAGGGTTAATTCCACAAATGTCTATCGATATATGGTGGATGAAGGATCCTCTGCAAGTATTATATCCTCTTTGACTTGGAAAGCTTTAGGTTCCCTAAAGTTGTTGATAGCTCAGAGTCAGTTGTTGGCCTATGACAGAAGCCCTGGTGAATCTATGGGTGTTCCTCCTCAATTGCCTATCACTTTAGGTAGGAAGACTGTCTTAATCGATCTGATGTTGGCTGATAGCCCTTTAGAATTTAATATGCTACTTGGGAGTGATTATGTCTATGCTATGAATGTTGTGGTGTCTTCACTCTTCGAGTAATGTGATTTCCTCATAACGGGAATATTGTCACTATTGATCAGCTTGCATCGAATAATTACCACCCTAATTTGACTTTACTGCAGAATACCCCTTGGTTTGTTCCAAGTGTTCAAGTAGACTCTAGCCCGCCATGGGTCCATTATGTGGCATTGAATCCTCAATGTTCAAATGCTTCTAAGAAGGATCCTTTGACTTATTATTCTCCTTCTTGGGACTTGGTCCCAGCAGTTGACCGAGAGATTCTTCCTATAGGGATATGGGACCCCTTAATTCCCTCTTTTGATTCTTGTAGTTCTCATGATTTCTTAGAACTTGATTTGACTTCATAGGAGGAACTCTTTGAAGCCATGATTTTTTACTATCAAAGGAGTCCTTGGTCTAATCCCTGCAAGTGGTTTGTCTAGAAGAGCTATTATACATAAGCCGCAAGGTGGCGTGGTTCCCTGTACCATAATGTATATATAAGGTACGCATTTTCAAGATTTTATATTCTATAATACAAGATTTTATACGAAGTTTATATGTGGGATGTGTTAACCTCTTGTCTACTGTTCCTATTTATGTTTACATAATTTGGAAGATTTCTCCTTTGGAATTTTATGGTTGGTCCATTCTGACAGGTATTGGTTCTCGAAACTGGCATATAGGTTAGGTTTTTCCACTTGCATTGTGCACTTATCAGTTTCCTTTCCCATTTTGGCCTTAGGATCAAACCCACCAAGTTATGGTGGAGAACCTTCTCATTACTTAGAATTATCATGACTTGTGTGGTATAGCCTACCTTATCATGGGTGCCCTAGTTAGTACCTTGTTGTCACTTGGCACTTATGCTAATGTTTTGTCCCTAGGCTCGGGAGTCCTCTTTAGTCCCGCCATGACTTATGTACTCAAGACTCATTCGTCTTTGCTTCTTCACTTCGTTCTGGCCTTATACCCTAGAGGCTCCTCTGTGTTGAGTTGTACTACTGCATTGCATTTTGACCATTTGCACCTTTTGGCCTTGAGTCGGCTTCACTTGGACTCATGTTTAACCCAACTTTTGACCATGATGACTGCAAAATCAAACTTGCATACCTTTAACTTCTACAACTTGACACAGCTTGACCCGTGGAAGGAACACACCTTTGAGTGTCTTTGACCAGTTTTCGTCTCCTTGCATTAAGCATAGGAATGTTCCAATCTGAGGAACTAGATCATCTGCTTCACTGACACTCGTTCTTTCCACTATACTATAGCATTCTTTTATTCTTTTTCCAGCTTAAATAAAAAGACAAAGAAATTATATATTCCAAAAAAGAGCGGGAATAGGACAATATTTCCATTTATTTTTGGCAGCTAGAGTCAGTTAAGTCACCCTTGAACAAAGTACTCAAAAGAAAAGTCTCCTCCATTTGGGCGGGATTTAGTTTGACTTACGTACACCTTAACCTTGTTAATGAGTTAGTTCTCCCCCGATTGGTATCTCTTCCAATCATATGGAGGGTTCGTTCATGCCTCCTACATGACGAACTTATACAGAGTCATCATATGCTACCACATAGTCACATTGAGCCGTGCTTTTGTTCAAGGGAAGTTAGCCTGAGTCAGCCTCTCTGCGGTGTCTTTTGACTCATTTTTCAGTCGGTCGTCCCTGGTTGTCAGTATCATGTCTATCATCACATCAGCTATATTGGTCCTTTACTCATGCCGATTTGAGAAGTTCTCCATTGAGTTCTTGCTGGCAGGTCATGTCCTTATCGACGACGACATCTTGCTCTGAGGATAGGCCTAGAGCTGCACCTTGGCCCTATTTTCATTATTGATAGGTCACCTTGTGCTTAGCAATGATCAATATCATGGGTATTTGACTGAGTGGTTTCCGTTGTGTTCAACATCAGCTTACATTATCACCAATTGGGATTCGTGTAGTACCTTGGTCTCCATTTGAACCTATTGGTGGATACCTCGCCTCTATGTCAACTTTCATTATTGGTTGGTTCAGAGGGTTTCTGTCGTGCACTAGTCACATCTTGTGTATGTCAGAAATGTACTTCGGTCGGGTTACTACATCTTTTTCATCTGATTCCTTCCACATTATTGGCCTGTGGGTTACAGTCATGCTAGATTGATGGAGGATGCCTTAATGGCTTCCTTCTAGCTGATCTTTCCCTATCGACTTCGACTCATTGCTCTGGGGAAAAGATCTAGAATCCATTTGGTAGTACCTTGGGGTTTGTAGTCATTAGGTGTAGATCCTTTGCTATTGATAGTGGGAAACCATCATTGTCTCCTGATTGATAGATTCTTACAGGTGTTCGACTTCAGCTCATACATTCACACATGTTAGATTGTACTAGGTACCTTGATGCTCATTATCATTATCGGTGAGTAGTCTCGCATTTGTTAACGATATACATCAAGGATCAGTAATCAAACGATTTCTCACATGGTCGACTTTAGATCATTTGTTCCCATGGTGTAGAAATGTACCATAACAGTCGGTGAAGACCTTAGGTTGCATCAGCATTCATTGGTTCACTTGACGGTTGCTCCTGTTGCTGCTAGTTGATACCATTCCACCTTATATGTTGCAGTCAATCATGGTGACATTCTATATGCTGGCACTTGAGTTTGCAGTGTAGTACCATCCTATTCCATCATGTTCATTTGGTACCTTTTGTGATTAGTCTTTGATATCAGTGATCCTGTTCATTCTGTTAGCCTCCTGTTGCAACAGGTGTTCATATTTCATGATTGACATTTTTACATGCAAAATATGTCATACTTTTCATGCTGCAATGCTCCATATTTCCATAAAAGGGCCAAAGAAGAAGCCATGAAAGTGTGCCAGTCTAAATGCCACTGATGTATTCCAATTTTGATTACTTAACCATTTTTGAAGAATGTTCTGTTAAGGGAAGTCCAAACAGCTTAATCTTGGCTTCCCTACGTTTCAATTTCTTGTTTTAGAATATAGAGAATCATTATCTGTCCAAATAGCTTAATCTTGGCAGATTTGTAGATAGGTAGAGAATCTTGGGTGCTCAATAGCTTAATCTGAGCCCCGGCAGAAATAAGGTTTGATTTAGATAGGAGCGCAGTCAAAAGAAAAATTGTAAAGCTGGGTCTGCAAGTCTAAGTGCACCCAAACCAAAAAGAAGAAAAATTGTTAGGTAAGTAGGCTGGGTAGGTAGTTTTGAGATTGCAGAATGTTGATTTATGATCAATCTTGTGTTTCAAAGTATCATACCTTTTCAGATCACAGTTGTGATGCAGTTTTTCATATGGAGGAGCTCAAGCTGGACATCTCTAACTTCCCCATTCTTCCTTATCCCCAAATCACTTGCTAACTTCCCTGAAGAGGTCAAGATCTGCTTGATGCCTCTTAGTTTCATCATGTTTCATAAAACATCTACCTAAGTAGAGATCTGCTTTACTTAGGAGTGCTGATATCTCTGCCACAACTTCTATTTCCCCCCCTAATAGCCTAAGATTCACATCCTTAGCGCTTTCTTATCACTTGTCATATTAACTACTAATGTTACTATATAGCTCCCTATCTGTCTCCCCTTCCCCTATTAAAACTATGTTAAAAACTCCCCTATGTACATATTCCCATCCCCTGGCACTATAGCCATACTTATCAAGTCCGGGAAATAGTACTCCATCTGGGGCTACTATTAAGCCTTCCATGTCCTAACCTGGAGTCAGTTTGACCTCTGGTTAGACTAACAGCCATTTCTTTTAATCCTAACCCTATAAAACCTACTTTTCACCCTTATCCTAAAGTTTTGTTCATAAAACATTTAACCCCCGCTTGTGTATAACCTAAAACCCACTTTCCTAAAGTTTTCCCCTCGCCACATGAATAAATTAATTTGAAAAACCCGCGGACCCCGTCGTTATCCTTCCACCGCCTCATTGATTCAACCAGCCATCTAATCGTCCACGCCCGAGATCTACGGTGGGTGGGTCCTTTCCCCTTCAAACCTGTCGAGGGTTAGCACCCAGGAGATGGGTCGTCTTCCCGTCATACTCCTGCCACGCGTCACCCTCTCGGCTGTGGTGGAGCCCCCTCCACCGAAACCACTTCTGCTCAAAAGTGGTGCGCTCAAAACTGGATACCGCTCTCCCCCCTCCTGCATCAGCACCACGTCATGCTGACATCACCATCCTGCGTCGGCCTCCTACCACCGTGTCCTTGCCACATAGCTGCCACCGTACTACCACGTCTCCTCCTCCGCCGTACCACCATGTCACCCTGCCGTACTGCTGACATCACCCTGCCACGTCACCGCCATACTGGGACCCGCCTGCTGGCGTCATACTGACGTCACCATCAAAAAGTGTGAGAGGTGCAAATCGTAGCCTAGGTAGCCCAGAATCAGAATCTGAGGTAGTTTTTGATGTGCGATTAGCGCCTGGTGCTAATCACGCATGGCTATGGGAAACAGGCCAAAATGGAAAGCCCCTTCGTGACCCAGCCTCGAGCATACTCGAAAGGCGCAAAATAACAAGAATTTCTTCGTGAAGCATTCAGAAAGGGGCAAACACAATTTTTAAAGCAACAGAGGGCCGAACAACTACCATAAAGGTCGATGGGACAGTCTAAACCACTCAAAAGACATTAAAGAGGCTAGGTTCAGCGCCAAATAGTATCAGAGGAAAGATGAAGCGGCAAAGAGTATCAATTCAGCAACATCAAAGCAGGTGAAAATTAAAGACCTCCATCAAAGTCAGCGAAGCCGTTAAGGCCATTTAAAAGCTTATCTAGTCATGATTAGTGCACATTAATGCCGCCGAACAGTAGCATAACTGACTTAGTGGTGAAGATAAAAGGTAAATCACAGTTATTACAGAAGCACTGCACCAACCCATCAGGACAGACATTAACTCAGCTTTGATACAGTTGCCCTCAGTGTAGCTCAAAGACATTTTCTTGCATTAATTTCTGGATAAGATTAGGTTAAAGTAATCATTTCCTTCAGACCTGTTTAGGTCAGATGTAATAGATTAATTTTGGATATTTTCCCTATTTATACCGCCCTTTGTGTTGTTTAAAGGGTTGGTTGGTTAATGTACTCCAAGAGAGACTCGCACTGTGTATCTGATATTTTCTATAATTAACGACTGCTCACAAGCTTGGAGAATGGACTGCTTGATGTGTTTTTAATGGTTCAAAAGAAGTGAATGATGGAATTCTTGCACTGCTGTATGAATCAATAAGTGTTCCTTATCTCTGTTATTTCTGTTTCATATATGCTTAAGTCACAGAACAAAGGATTGGTTTAGAATTTGCTTAGCGCACTCTATGCTTAGTTTCTGTGGCTTCTTAATGTTTTCCTCTTGATTTAGGCATAAATATGAATTCTTTTATGGCTCATGTTTGATCTATTTCGCATATGAATTACTGTTATCTAGGAATTCTTAGCTTCTCCTAGATAGGGCTCATTTATCTTCCCTCTGCTAACCTGAATGAGAAATTATTAATTGCCTCTCATTCCTTAGCCTTTCAATCCATCTCTTTACCTTAAATGATTGTTTCATATCCAGCTGTCTTGCTCCATTTTCCTCTCTTGTGACCAAGAAAATGCACCAACAGTCTTACTCCATGACTCCATGCCCAATGGTTTGAAACTTACCACACTATGTTTTTCCTCTCTACTTGAAAGCATCAATCATCCCACCAAAATCAAAACAAAACCCTTGAACTCAATAGCTAGCCTAAAATCATCTTCAACAAAGCTAAATCAGAAAGAGAGAGCCCTCTCTGATTGCAGGTGGGCTAGAACCTGATGTCCAAAGATTGGTTTGTGGTTACCTCGGCCGTATCCTTTAGGAGCTTAAGCACAACCTGAGTGATAACATAATGGCGACTCCATTGGGGAAATCCTCGGATAATTTCACAAATCATGTTGGAAAGCTCCACTGGGAAAGAACCAGACCTTCAAAAGTTCTTTCTCATTTTCTGGAGAAGGTCATATGTTTCCTTCAGAACCCTTTTTACAAGTTCAGTTCTGATCTGTGATGGTGGACAGAGATCAGGCACTCCAAAGTTGATCATCCACCTGGCGACTCCACTTTATTTTCAAGAAAAACTACAATGGAGGAACGAACCTGAAAGGGAATGTCAGAATATTTTTGTTCAAAGACCCAAAGCTTCAAGTTTCAGAACACCACTACAGGCAATTAATCCCATTTCAAAGTGTTAATAGTCAGACAGGATGACCAAGTGTGTGGAAGATGAAGTTAAACAAGCTGTAAATGAATTCAGGAAGTTGTTATCAGAATATGAGCTTGATGAATTTTTTTTAGATTGGTGTTGTTGAAGGTCAAAGGAGTACAAAAGCTTCAAATCAAAATGTGTCTTCTTGATTTAGTTGTGGAAGAACATGAAAATGAAATTTTACTTTTGCATTCTCAAATTCAGTCATATGATTTTTGCGATATTAATTAATTTTTCCAAAATCTTCCTTCTCCGAGTCATGAGGAAATTGGACTACCGTCTGACTTACAGATTGAAGATAATCATGCTTACAAGTGAGAGACTGAAGTATTGGCTATAGAGTTTGTCACTGAGGATGCAACTGTTCCATCAGACCAAGAAGCCCCAAAAGAAATTATCCCACATGATTCTTTTGTGGATCCTGTAGCTGATTACATGGAGGATCTTTTCAACTCAAAATCTTTAACATATTTTCTCTATGAGGACCAAGTAGTTCAGCAGTGGCCTTTATATGTCATAATTTTGATTATGGGAGCACATGACCGAATAATATGTCTGATTTCACCAACTATCAGTCAAACAGTTTGTTTCTTTCTACAAGTGCTTAAGTGGTTGCACTGGTTGTTTCATTTTACCTTACCAGCAAAAAAGTGCTGATTAGGGTAGGTAGGTAGGATTTCAGTTTTCTGTTTGGATAGCAGCTTGATGCAGTCGAAGTTCGAAGTGAAGTCCCTAAGCTCTTCAAGTCTGCTATCATATATATAAATAAGACAACCAGCAAAGCGAAAGTTTCAGAGTACAGAAACAATTGAAGATGAAGGCAGTCTGACCTGCTCTTCTTGGCTTTTCACAAGGAAAAGCCATCCCCAAGTGGAGCCACTGTTAGCCTCCTGTTCCAACAAGTGTTCATATTTCATAATTGACATTTTTACATGCCAAATATGTCATACTTTGCATGCTGCAATGCTCCATATTTTGAGAAAAGGGCCAAAGAAGAAGCCATGAAAGTGTGCCAGTCTAAATGCCACTGTTGTATTCCAATTTTGATTACTTAACCATTTTTGAAGAATGTTCTGTTAAGGGAAGTCCAAACAGCTTAATCTTGGCTTCCCTAGGTTTCAATTTCTTGTTTTAGAATATAGAGAATCATTATTTGTCCAAACAGCTTAATCTTGGCAGATTTGTAGATAAGTAGAGAATCTTGGGTGCTCAATAGCTTAATCTGAGTCCCCGACAGAAATAAGGTTTGATTTAGATAGGAGTGGAGACAAAAGAAAAATCGTAAAGCTAGGTCTGCAGGTCTAAGTGCACCCAAACCAAAAAGAAGAAAAAATGTTAGGTAAGTAGGCTGGATAGGTAGTCTTGAGGTTGCAGGATGTTGATTTATGATCAATCTTGTGTTTCAAAGTATCATACCTTCTCAGATCACAGTTGTGATGTAGTTTTTCATATGGAGGAGCTCAAGATGGACATCTCTAACTTCCCCATTCTTCCTTATCCCCAAATCACTCGCTAACTTCCTCGAAGAGGTCAAGATCTGCTTGATGCCTCTTAGTTTCATCATGTTTCATAAAACATCTGCCTAAGTAGAGATTTGCTTTACTTAGGAGTGCTGATATCTCTGCCACAACTTCTATTTTTCCCCCTAACAGCCTAAGATTCACATCCTTAGCACTTTCTTATCACTTGTCATATTAACTACTAATGTTACTATATAGCTCCCTATCTGTCTCCCCTTCCCCTATTAAAACTATGTTAATAACTCCCCTATGTACATATTCCCATCCCCGGGCACTATAGCCATATTTATCAAGTCCGGGAAATAGTAGTCCATTTGGGGCTACTATTAACCCTTTCGTGTCCTAACCTGGAGTCAGTTTGACCTATGGTTAGACTAACAACCATTTCCTTTTAATCCCAACCCTATAAAACCCACTTTTCACCCTTATCCTAAATTTTTATTCATAAAACATTTAACCCCCGCTTGTTTATAACCTAAAACCCACTTTCCTAAAGTTTTCCCCCCACCGCATGAATAAATTAATTTGAAAAACCTTTGGGCCTCGTCTGTATCCTTCCGCCGCCTCATCGATTCCGCTAGCCGTCCGATCGCCCGTGCTCGAGATCTATGGTGGGTGGGTCCTTTCCCCCCCGAACCTGTCGAGGATTAGCACCTAGAAGATGGGTGTTTTTCCCGTCGTACTCCCGCCACGTGTCGCCCTCCCGGTTGTGGCGAAGGCCCCTCTGCCGAAACCACTTTTGCTCAAAAGTGGTGCGCCCGAAACCGGATACCGCTCTCCCCCTCCTGCAATCAAAGGCTTCTCACAAGCTTGGAGAATTGACTGTTTGATGTGTTGTGAATGGTTCAGAAGAAGAGAATGATGGAATTCTTGCACTGCTGTATGAATCAATAAGTGTTCTTTATCTCTGTTATTTTCGTTTCATATATGCTCAAGTCATAGAACAAAGGATTGGTTTAGAATTTGCTTAGCGCACTCTATGCTCAGTTTCTGTGGCTTCTTAATGTTTTCCTCTTGATTTAGGCATAAATATGAATTCTTTTATGGCTCATGTTTGATCTATTTCGCATATGAATGACTGTTATCTAGGAATTCTTAGCTTCTCCTAGATAGGGCTCATTTATCTTCCCTCTGCTAACCCAAATGAGAAATTCTTGATTGCCTCTCATTCTTAGCCTTTCAATCCATCTCTTTACCTTAAATGATTGTTTCATATCTAGCTGTCTTGCTCCATTTTCCCCTCTTGTGACGAAGAAAATGCCCCAGAAGTCTTACTCCATGACTCCATGCCCAATGGTTTGAAACTTACCACACTATGTTTTGCCTCTCTACTTGAAAGCATCAATCATTCCACCAAAATCAAAACAAAATCCTTGAACTCAATAGGTAGCCTAAAATCATCTTCAAAAAAGCTAAATTAGAAAGGGAGAGCCCTCTTTGATTGTAGGTGGGCTAGAACCTGCAGTCCAAAGATTGGTTTGTGGTTACCTCGACTGTATCCTTTAGGAGCTTAAGGACAATCTGAGTGATAACACATTCTTCAGCATCATTGACATTCTTATATGTGATATTCAGACATGTACTTGTTCAATCATGATCGGATGATTCATTATGTATTTTCTAGTTCTGTATACTTGTATACTTAGTGGATCCACTTCTACTTGATATGTGGAAATGCTTTACCTTCTCTGAGCATGGGAATGCCCACCTCAGACAATGTTTCTTTCTAATCTCCTTTTGTGGCTCGGCAGGCTAAACTCTAGTGAAGTCCTTCTCAGCGTTTGGCATATTTCCTTTCTGTGAACTTGCTTAATACATTTCGGCCATCGTGTACCCCTTCTGACCTCATATATTAGGGGGCATCTGTTATAACTCCAAATCTCACTCTTGAGGTTTGTGATGCTGCACTCATGGCCCAGGGTAACCCCTCCTTCCAGACCTGGTCCAAAATTTAAAAAACAGTGTTTTATTCCCTATACACGACATTTCCCTGAGCTAAACGCGTGTGTACGTGGGTATGTGTATACCCAACCCACATATATGTCTTAAAACACTTAAAAAAATAAATCTCCTTAATTTCGGGTTGGAGATCGTGGGTTTTACCTGTTGATTACCTATTAGTGCCCGTGGCCCAACTGTTCCCAACGAATTCCCAACTAAAAAAATACTTTGGGAGAGGTATAAAAAGGCTTCAATGGGAAGGCCTAAGGGAGGAAAGAAGAGAGAGAAAGGTTACTATGCTAAGATTTCCCTAACCAGGTCTGAAGATCCTAGTGCCTCTTGCACTTCCCGCATTTACAAGAAACCCTTGTTTCCTTGTGTGATGATGTCTATCTACTATTTGAGATATCATGGAGTAAGTCATGGAAGGAGTTTGTTAAAGGCTTGAGACTGGATGAATCCGGAGGATGGTTCTGCTTGCAACCTGCGAAAGGACGAAACAGATGAAATTATTCCTTTCTGTGCTTTATTTGTCTATAATAAAAGAAACACTTGTCTTTGCTCCTAATATAAATCTTCTTCATGTTTATGATATCCATGTTATGATTCATATATGAATGGTTGTTTAATTTCATAACTAACTACCTTTCAATATACTATGAAGATGATTTCTTTATGATGTTTAGTCCATATACTGCTGTACTTTCTTGAATTGATTGTTTTGCACGTTGAAGGAGAAAAAGGAACTCCAAGAGGGTTTGGGCCCTGACAAGATCTTCTCAAATGAAGGACCCCCAGGTATGCCCCTTATCATATAGTTTGCTTATATTAGCATTATGGCTATATGGAATGTGTGTTTCTCTATATAGATAACCTCCGATCTGCTAGGGTATCAACCCAAGACCCTAGGGGAATTTATCCCGTAATAGTTACAATAGATGGATTGGATGAAGAAGGGTTGGAAATGGGATTGTCGAGGTTGGTCCTATTGGCTAGTAGTAAGCGTAAACCAGAAATTCCAAATTATGACGGCAACTTGGCCACAAAAGTTCTGTTGGACTAGATCAATGAAGTGGACAAATATTTCAAGTGTGAAGAGGTCAGTGAAGATCAGAGAGTTATGTTCACTACCAAAAAGCTAAAGGGACATGCAGCCCTGTGGTGGGACAATTTCCAAGTGTAGAGAAGAAGGATGAACAAGTTGCCAATAAAGAAATGGCCAAGAATGGTGGCCAAGTTGAAAGGAAGATTTCTGCCCAAAGACTACCACATTTAACTGCATTAGCAAGTGCAGAATTTGAGGCAAAAAGGGATGACAGTGAGAGAGTATACTGAGGAATTCTACTCGGTAAATTTAAGAGCTAGTTACATGGAGGACACCCCGAGAAAACAACAAGGTATGTGAATGGTCTGAAATTGGAAACATTGGATGAAATCAACATTCTTTGCCTGAAAAATATAGAAGAACCCTGCTAAGTGCCATGAAGACAGAGGAGAAGGTCACCAGAAAAAAAAAAAATTAGGAGAGGATGGGGAACCGACAGAGGAAGAGGATAGTCTTATGGCAGAGGACGAACTACCAACAATAGTGAAGAAGGCAGCAGTTCCAAAACTTTTGGGACAACAAAAAAAGGAGACAACACTCGAGGTGGAAGGCCATATCAATGAGGAAGAGGAAATGGCCAAGGCAGAGGAGTTAACTATTAGTGCTATAGGTGCCACTAATGGGGGCACAGGGTTTTCGAATGTCCAGAAGCGAAACAAGTTGGTCAAAGGGGAGCGTTTGTTGCATAGCCAGAGGAAGCAGAGGCACCACCTTAGGAAGCGCAGAATGTGCCGGAGACAGGGGAATCCTTAGTTCTAAATAAAGTTCTGTTAAAACCAAACATGGAGACAGTTGAACAAACTCAAAGGTAGCCTTATTCTAGATAGTTTTTAAGTCATATGGAAAATGCTACAAGTTGATTATCGACAGTGGGAGCATGGATAATCTGGTTGCCACAGAGATGGTAGAGATGTTGGGTTTGAAGTAGCTGAAGCATCCCAATCCTCACAAGGTATCATGGTTGTAGAAAGGCCATTAGTTGTTGGTTGATGAACAGTGTGAAATTGAGTTCCATATTGGCATGTATAAAGATAAGGTTATTTTTCATATTATGCCAATGGATGTATGTCCTATACTGCTAGGGAGGCCATGGCAGTATGACCGGAAGGTAGTGCATGATGGGATGACAAATTGTTACAAGTTTGTCAAAGATGGGATCAAGCACACTTGTGTGCCCATCAAGGAGGAGGAGATAGCAGAAACAAGCAGGAAGAGAGTGTTACTAATGGGTGGAAAAAAGTTTTTGAAGTAGATAAAAGATGGTGAAGTGAACTATGTTGTTGTGTGAAGGGAAAAAACAATGTTGTTACACATAGAAGTGTCTGATTCTCCTGCAAAAATTTTGAAAATACTACAGGAATTCAATGATATTGTAGTGGATGACTTACCAGATAAATTTCCTCCTAAGAGAAGTATAAGTCATCATATTGACTTTATACTTGGAGCAAGTCTACCGATCAAGGCAGCATACTGGGTGAGCCCCAAAGATAATGAGGAAATCAGAAAACAAGTGTAGGAATTGCCAGATAAAGGGCTGATAAGGGAGAGTTTGAGCCCCTGTGCAGTTCCAACAGTTCTCGCTCCTAAGAAAGGAGGAAAATGGCGAATATAAATGGATTCGAGGGCCATCAACAAGATTACCATTAGGTATAGTTTTCCACTACCACAGATGGATGGCATGATGGATTACCTTAGTGGTGCAGCATACTTCTATAAGGTTGATCTGAAGAGTGCTTACCATCAAATTCGAATCAGGGAAGGGGATGAGTGGAAGATAGCCTTCAAGACCAATGAAGTGCCATATGAGTGGCTGGTAATGCCATTCAGATTAAGCAACACCACTAGTACCTTTATATGACTGATGAATGAAATGCTGAAAGAGTTCATTGGAAGGTTTGTCATAGTGTATCTTGATGATATATTAATTTTCAGCAAGACCAAGGAGGAACACTTTTGACATGTTCGAAGTGTGCTAGAAAAGTTGCAACACAATAAGCTGCTGATAAATCTAAAAAAATTTACTTTTCTTCAAAGAGAACTAGTTTATTTGCATTTTTTGATTGCAAAGAATGAGTTAAAGATGGTCCCAGAGAAGATTGTAGAAATCGTTAACTGGCCATCGCCAAACGTCTTTTTGAGGTACGCAGTTTTCATGGGCTGGAAAGCTTTTACTGTAAATTTATAAGGAATTTTGGTGAAATCTGCGTAACTATATTGGACACTATAAAAAAGGCAAGTCGGCCTTTTTGTTGGACGAAGGAAGTAGAGAAGAGCTTTCAACTACTGAAGAAGAAGATCACAGAAAGACCGATGCTGAGATTGCTAGATTTTAAAAGGCTTTTTGATGTTCACTATGATGCAAGTGGTATGGCCATTGGAGCTATATTTATCCAAGAAGACAAACCTGTTTCATTTTTCAGCGAGAAGTTGAATGAGAGCAGGTAGAAGTATTCATCCTACAACAAAGAATTTTATGGTGTCATCCAAGCACTGAAGCATTAGAGACACTATCTGCTGGGAAGTGAGTTTGTTTTATTTTCTGATAATTCTAGACTGTAATACGTGAGGCAACAACATAAGTTGAATCATAAGCATGCTAAGTGGGTTGAATATTTATAGAGTTTCACCTTTTTTTTGAAACATATTATTAGGCAGGCCAACAAGGTGGTAGATGCATTGAGCAGAAGAGCCTTGCTCTTGTAGGAGAGTACAATACAAGTGCTGGGCCTTGAGAATTTGAAAGACCTGTATCAAAACGATGTGGATTTCAAAGAGGCTTATGAAGCCTATCAAAATCCTTTGCTGAGAAACAATAGTCCATGGTTGGACTATAATTTGCAGGAGAAGCTATTGTTTAAAGGGGGATAGTTATGCATTTCCGATTGTTCGATGAGAGAGAATATCATTTGGGAGAATCACAGTGGAGGTCTAGCCAGGAATTTCAGCATAGACAAGACGTTAGAGCAGCTCAACCATTTTTATTATTGGCCAAGAATGTGAAGGGATGTGCAGAGATTTGTCACTGGATGTAAAGCATGTGAGTTTCTGAAAGGAGACAGTCAGAATACGGGACTCTACACACCATTGCCTATTCTCAGTAGACCGTGGGACTTAGTCAGTTTGGAATTTGTCTTGGGTCTACCAAGGACACAATAGGGTTATGTTTCAATGATGGTAGTAGTAGACCAGTTTTCAAAGATGGCACATTTAATCCCTTGTAAAAAAACCAGTGATGCCACTCACGTGGCCCACTTATTTTTGATAGAGATCATCAGGCTACACGACCTATCTAAGTCCATTCTTTCTGACAGGGACGTGAAGTTTACAGGGCATTTCTGGCACACCTTGTTGAAAAATATGGACACAAAGTTAAGTTTTAGCTCTGCTTATCTCCTGCAAACCGAGAGGAAAACAAAGGTGGTAAATAGGAGCTTGGGGAACCTGCTATGAAGTTTGATTGGGGAAAATTCATGAGTGTGGGATCGTGTACTTGCCCAGGCAGAGTTCGCTTACAACGTCTCACCTAATCAAAACATGGGTGATAGTCCTTTTCAGATCTTATATGGAATGCATCCTTGCGGAGTGCATCAGTTACGAGATCTAGGACAATAGGAAAGACAGAGTGCTAATGGGGAAGATTTTTCCAAAGCGATGAATGATCTACATGAACAGGTAAAAATGAAGTTGTAGGATGACAGTCAAAAGCATAAGCAGCGGACATTTTTGAAATGGCAGGAGGTATAGCTTAATGTGGGGGATGAATTCCTTACACATTTGCACAAGGAACGTTTTCCTAGAGGTGCATACAACAAACTGAAATACAAGAAGATTGGCCACTGCAAAATTCTCAGAAAATTTTCAGCCAATGCTTATGAATTATAGCTGCCACCGGGAATAAGCATCTCACCCATCTTCAATGTGGTAGACTTGTTTCCATATACTGCTAGTCTGGAGGAAGACAATACAACACGACCTACACGAGACACACAAGAAGGGAGTGAGACTTGGATGAGACAGATGCCTTCAGCTCAGCCCCTTGAGATTGAGAGAATCCTCAGGTGGCCAGGTGAACTCAACGGAAGGAATACCTACAGTATCTAGTCAAGTAGAACAATCGTCCCATTGAGGACAGTTCATGGCTTAATGCCAGATATATACAACTGGCAGCCTATTCAGTCGAGAAGCTCATGGACGGGAGTCATGAATATTCCTTACCTCGGAAGCGTGATGCAGGAGCATCCAGCTAAGGGCACCATGACCGGGTGTTTGATCTCAACTAAGGAGGACAGGTTCATCATCATTAGATTTCCTTTATGTTTTCTGATTAAAATAGTGTTAGGAACTTCTTTTACTTCATTATCAGTTAATAGGTATTTAAGGACAACACAGTTAGGTGAAGGTGGTTATAGCCACACTGTTGTTGTTTTCTTTTATTTATTTCACAACTATTTACTTTAAGAAAAAACAAAACAAAAATATATATATCATGTATGTATTCCATAGAACGAGAAGACTAAAAAAGAAAGATAGTGATCAACTGTGTAACTAAAGAAACAACTGCAAACAGTTTGAATAACTGTATTGTAACAATATAAGACAAATTTACCACATTGTGGGAAAGGTTTAACATTCTAGCATAGAGAGAGTAATACAAAAGATAAATATTTTCGTTTTGAATCCATCTATTGAGTTGTTTTTATCCAATTGCTATCCTCTGTAACAAATAGACAAACTGTATATTTTTATTTTACCAGAAATCCTTCGAGACAAGCAGTGACAAGTTCTAGTAACCAAGTGACAAGCAGAGACATAGTTTCAAAAATTGAACGACAACCAAAGACATCATATCAATGCGAGACTGAATATGTAGTTCCAGCCACATCAAAAAATTACATAAATACAAGAATACGCAATAGCCGTAGCAGCTAACAAACTAAATATAGTTACAGTGCAATGCATTTACTATAAAGGTAACCCTATACATTGAATTTTTTTTTTCATTCATCTTTAAAAGCATTTCAGTGTCAAGACCAGTATATAGACAATATAAATACAAGGTTCCAATGTCCAACAAACCCTAGGGCTAAACAAACCCTCCTCTGAGAGTAAGAAAAAGAAACGAGGGTCATAGTTATAACCCTGAAACAGTTACAAACCATCAAAGGACATAGGAAATTACATTCAACTAAGCCTGAAGGCTATTCAACATCAGCTAATAAAAAAATACGATAGAGACCCTAGTTCCTGGCCTGTCAACTGACTAAACCAAGGAAGAAATTAACTTAGGAAATGCTCAAATCAAACAAATCGCGACAGGGAATGACCCTACCGGTCTTGTTTGGCGGAACAACTCAGTAGCAATCCAACAAGGTGTATTCCAACCTGCACAATAACCATGGAAAAGTGTTAGTGTTAACATATAGAAGGACTAAAGGATCAAATGACAGAAAGAAGAAACTCGAGAGAACTTACCAGCATATTAGAAATCACTAGAAAAATGAACCCACATTTGGGTTGTAGCCATTGAAGGAAACCCTACTCACGAGGAGCAGCAAATGTTAGCTATTAAGAAAACTTGATGAAATAGAGTATAGCAGGGAAGGAGCCGTTACCTTGCCAGAGCCGAATGAATACAAAGGAAAGGGTCCTTTGAGGCCACAACCTGAGTTAACAATTACATTGTAAACAAGTCAAACAATCATACAAATAGCTGAAAAATATCACTGAGGAAGTTTACCAGAATGTGTAAGGAACGGAAGGAGAAACAGTGACCGCCAAAAGAGCACCATACCACCGAGAAAATAGAGAAACCTTCGCAATGAAGCCAAAAACTTAATGACATAGCCAAAATAACCAAATAGCCAAGATAAATATTGAGTAGAGATGTCCAACCTACCAATAGAGAAACCCATAGTCGGGCGTGGACAGAGCATTAGTCTCGAAACCATTACAGTCACCAACAGAACATGCCGACAGAACTCTCAACACTAAACAAAACAGAATGAAAATGTCAGCGTGAAAGAAGTGAGGATTAGGGTTCAGTCCAATTTCCGAAAGGAAACCCAAAGCCAGGACAACTGTCCTCTCAATATACAAACAAATCAATACATCCATCAATACATACAAAAAAATATGTGCTAACCCTTTGATTAACAATTAATCAAACTACATTGATTTAATCATTTGTATTAATCATTGTTGATTAGTGTTGAACCTTAAGTCACGGGTTGGTCCCATCATAATTGGTCCAAACATATTATCGAGCTATATTTTGGTGTGGTGTTGAGATTTTTGTTCAGCTAGTTAAGTATAAGATGAGACAATTTTGTATATTGACAATTTATTGATATATTTACATATATAACATTATTTTGATTCATTAAGACAAGTTATTTATACATTTCTTATTTGATATTAGAATATAACTATATCTAACCCACCAACATGTGAGGAATAGACTAAAGAATGTTGGCCATATTGAAGGAGTAGTATGAATTGTTAACAAACATAACCATTTATTTTATTTTTCTAAATAATATTAATGTGGTGAGCCATAAAATTATGCAAAAAAAAATTGTTATACGAGAGTTTTCACTTACCATATAATTGAAAGGCGATTCTTTTGTAACCATAAATGAATAATCTTAGTTAGAGAAAATAGATCCAAGAGGGTTACAGGGAAGAAAGGCTGAGGAAACCTTACGAACTTAGTACCTAGTTGGAGGAGATCAATGAGAGGATAATGGAATCCGAAACTGAATCTTGGGTGCTCAATCCAAATTCCTAGACTAAGGCTTGGCATAGGTCGAGGAGAGTGTTGGAACAAACATGTTATGGCCACTATTCATACAAATTTTATAGAAGTGAAAACTAGATTGAGGGGACTTATGGTAATGGTCATTGTACTCATTAGCTGGTCAGAGCAATCTCTTTCCTAGTGATTTTTTAGCTAGTTCAAAGAGTTAAGACAAAATATAAGTGTTTTAGATTTATTTTCTGTAATGCTTTATTTAATTCTATCTAATGAGTAAATTTTCTCATTTGTATAATGGTATATCTATCTTCAAATAAATATGAACTCTATTCAATAAATGCTAGTTGTAGCTATCATTCATGTTAACTTAAAATATTTGAACCCAAGTGAGTTACTAGGCTAAGATGGATAACCAGCAACCCAGACAATAGTCCTGAGTTCAAAAAATAGGAACATAACATTTGAGCAAATTGCAGGGTTAGGTTTTCCCTAGAAGCCTCAGACTAGTATAAGGAAGTAAGAAGGAAAAATAAGTAAAAAGATTCCAAATAATGAAAATTTTATTTTATGGACATATACTTGGATGCAAATAGACCAATACCAATATTCATCTCTTCCTACATCAAAACTATTATGAAATTAACTTACATTGCAAGTGTAACAAGCGATACAAGTGTTATGTTTGAAAAAATCTATAGTAGTAATGTTAATGGAAAACTATATAAACCCATAAGTTGGGCAATATGGTCATGAGGCTTATTTTAGGATTTCTAAATAATAATAATAATGAACAATATGCAAAATTTGTAGTAAGGAAGTGACAAAATTTTAAAACATAGTATTATTTGTTGTTATAACCCATTAAAATTATATTTACAATACCACAAGAGATGGCCTTAAGGAAAATAAAGTAACTAAAGCACAAGAAACAATTGTTGACAATAGAAGAATTATAACAAAAACAATGTACCCAAATTTGAATTTATATTAAGGTTGTGAAGGCATCAACAAAGCCTAGGTGCATAAAGAAATCTCTACCATGAGGCCCTTTAATATGAAGTCACAATAAGAATAGTTACGAATAAATTCAGTCATGATGAAGGGCTAGGGTTTATGAGTTATGATCCCAACTGTCTACAAAAAAGAAAGTATTTTGTGGATGAAATTACCATTATGAATCTATAGTTTTATTTAGCCCAAGTATCTTGCATAAGGAGAAATGTGTGAGGTAAACATAGACCTGTAATTATGTTGTTGAATTAAATCAAGCTACTCAAGGACAGAGTCCATGAAAAGTTAATAGTAGTGAGGGTTTCGAGCTATTGACTTACTAGATAATGAGTAAACACAATGAAGGAAAAAATTTGATAGATAGGAAGGTTTCGTTAGTTATAGATCCTAACAACAAATTCCAAAGGACTAAATGAGTTTGGTGGGTTTCATGGTGTGGGGCTCATTATTCACATTGCTACCACTCTCAAATAATCATTCCCAAATCTAACTGTAATCATTCATGACCAAAGATTTTAGGTGAAGCTAATATTGATAAAAATTAATTCTAAAGGTTCGTGATCGTAGAACAAATGTGTCACTCTAGAAATGATAGAATGAGACAGGCGTAAATCACTTAATTGGAGGGATAAACACACAAAATCGTTAGTGGAATATCCATGGACCTATGTCGAAAAAAGATGATAGTGTGCCAACAAATTAACAATACAACTATGCTTACAATTGGTAGTTAGGGACCATTAACCCTCAAAACTGAATAACTTAGTAATGGGTACATGGAAACGAGGAACCAATGATTGAAATGAATAAAGACCCAAGCTTACACCAAGGCTAAGCAATGATATTGCCGATCTACCCGATGAACTTAACACAGAAGTTCATTAATTAAAAGCTTGTGTGAGGCATAAATAAACCATAAAGAAAAGAAAAAAAATATAAATGTGACCCTACAAAGGAGTTAAGTAAAACAGGTAAAATTACTTTATGTATGTTACCCGTGGTAAACTAAAACAAAATAAATACAAAAATCTAATGTATGTTACGCACTGTACCATAGCCATAGGTTATGATACTAGGGCTATGAGCGCAATTCTAGCTAAAATAACATATTAGAAGTTTCTTACTAGATGAGAAAGAAAACAAAATTCCTATGTTAACACTACAATGCGTAAACTGAAATAAATATTGTTATGAAAATCAAGTTATACAAGTATTTATGGAATTATTGCTGAGGAAACCCTTCCCACAACAACTAATAAGTTGGTTTCCCAGGAGAATAAACAGTCGTTTGGAATATTTCTTGAATAACACATGTTAATTAGTAAATCATATCCTACCACTATTTGAGAGTCAGTAAAGAGATAAGTTTATGATCTATAATGATGAGGAAGCATATGCATAAACAAATCAAGAGACATATACATGTGTGAGTGAAGTAAAGTAATATTTATATATTGTTGAAAATTTATAAAATGTCATATAGGTATGGTTAAGAAAGAAGGTGGAGTGTTGCATATGAAATCACCCTGAAAGGTGTAGGATTTCCTGCATGATGATTGCCCATTTCTAGTTGAAAGTCCCTTGTGTTAGTTTACAAAAAATTATATTGGATAGATAATTTATACGATCAATATAAAAAAGATGTCTTAAATTAAACATTTAGTATAGATGGTTGAGGAAGGAGAGAAGTATACAATGTTGTAAAGAATATTGTTGGTGCCAAAGTAAGTAATACTTAATTGCTACACTAGATATAGTTGGAAGGTAATCACTTCATTGATATAAACTAACTCCTTGCACATATATTGGATGTTGACCAAGAACCTAGTTGAGTGAGTAAATGAATGAAACATTTAGTAGTAAATATACAATTTTGAATTGTAGCATATGATTAATCTTACCTTTGTATGGGAGGCATGCAGAAAAAATGAAAGAGGCTATAGCAACATGGTAAAACACTCACAACAATAAGTTAATTGTGTGCTTTATTTTTTATTGTATATTTTTAAATATATGAAACCAAAGTGACATAAAAAAAAATAAAGAATATACCCAAACTGAAGTGTATATGTAGAAATTCGAAAAGGGAATAAAGGGTATCAATAACCCTGTAATAAATAAAGCCAAATATATTGTGTATTATTATAACCGAGAAGCCATCTAGACATGCTTAATCACAACTTTTGTCAATCTGGAATGGGAATACAGAACATTTATGATTACAAATATATGTATAAATATCAGTTAATTGAAGTTATCTTAGGTGACTAGTGGGAATGGTCATAATCCTTTACACCAAATTAAGTATTATAAAATGGTTTGGAAGACATCGATAATGTTGGGTATGGAGACTCATTATCTCCCTGATTGTTCAAATTTTTTTTTGTTTCAGTCATGGTGGATCCTTGTTCTTAACGGGGAAGCAGCAATGCCTCCTGAATCATCATCAGATGCGTCTAGGGGGGAGGACGACTTTTATGACCCCCTGTTAGCGGGGGTTTTTGGGAAATGTCCCCAAAGCTAAAGATAGATGAAAATTTTCCTTTTAAAATATTGTATTTTTGTCGTTAATCTAGTCCATTCATTAGGCATATGATCTGATGGTAGAAGTTATGTTAATTTATGGTTTTTGCCCCATAAAGAAACCTTCTATTTATACGAGGGAATTGTATTGCGACTAAGTATTATTACTCTAAGCAAGAGAGATGGGAGGTTGTGTGATAGCAAATAGGAAATTACATTGAATCTACCATACCTTGTATCTCTTTATTTTGCTAGATGATATAAAAGTAAGTACTGTATATTTCTTTGTGGAGGTAGCCCATATTGGGTGAACCACACATATATATATCTCTTCTTTTATGCCTTTCTCTACTTTTGTCTCCATAATATTTTTTGTATTTTATTCCTCCATTAATTAATTTCCAACAACTGGTATGAGATTTGAAGGTCTATTTGGCCAATAAAATTTTAGGAAATAAGGGTTCCTTGTTCGAGTGGGAGTAATGGCGGAAGATGGTAGGTTTAGGATTGAGAAATTTAATGAACAAATATAGTAGCTATGGAAGATGTATATGGAATATTATCTGTATTAGAAATATATGTAGCTATTATTGAGTGGAAAATCAAACAAGACAATGATTATGATAGATGCAGACTGCGAGATTCTCGATAGAAAGGGAGTAGGAACAATATGATTATGTCGAGGAGTGTTGATGGCATTCAACATTTCAAAGGAAACAACAACAAAAGGTTTGATGACAACATTGGCCAAACTATATGAAAAACCTTCACCTCAAATAAGGTATTCCTTATGAAGCATCCATTTAATATGAAGATGTCATAATGTAGATTTGTTGTTGATCAATTAAATGAATTTAGCATGATTACCAATCAATAAGCTCTGTAGGGGTAAATTTTGATGATGAAGTTATTTCTTTATTGTTTCTATGCTCCTTACCAAAAAGTTGCAATGGCTTAGTTATGGCTGTCAGTAACTGTGTCTCTAGATCTAGTACTTTAAAGTTTGATGACGTTGTTGGTGTTATCCTTAGCGAGGAAATGTGATGTAGGAAATGCTTTGATTATAGAGACTAGGGGAAGAAAAATGGAATGAGGAAGGAGCTCGAAAAATTGCAGTAAGTCAAGGAAATGAAAATCCAAATATAGATCACAAATAGTGTGTTATAAATGCAGGAAAAAAGGACACTTGAAGAAAATCTACAAATCTTTGAAGGGAAAAGAAGGAGATGGACAATAAGAAAACAATCAGGAAGTGAATATGATAGGTGATGTGTCACAATATGCTTTGGTTCTTTCATCAGAGAATATTATTGATCCATGGGTGGCAGATTTAGGGGCTTCATTCCATGCTACACCTGATAGGAAACATTTTAATGAGTATGTTCATGGAGATTTTAGACATGTACGTTTGGGTGATGATAAACCCGATAAAATTAATTGAATGGGTAAAGTAGTCATAAATCAACAAAATGGAAACCAAAGGTTATTGAAGGAGGTAAGGCATGTTCCATATATGAAAACAAATCTAATTTCAATGTCACAATAAGGTGGTGAAGGTCGTGTAACTCCATTCACTAACAAATCCTAGAAGCTCACTAAAGGAGCCTTGGTAGTAGAAAAATAAGAAAAGGTTGGTGCACTAAATTTATGCAATGATATTTCTAATTTTGTTATTTTTTTAACCTCCACATGAGAAGATATGACAATGTGGCATCATGGGCTGAGGCACATGAGTGAGAAAGGGATGCAAATTCTTCACCACAAAAATTTGTTGTCATGTTTGAAGCATGTTGATTTGGATTTATGTGAAAATTGTATTTATGGAAAATAGAAGAGAGATATATTTATCAAACTTGGGAAGGAAATGAAGAGAAAAAAAATGAGCTTCTACATATATATGTCTACGGACATGCTCAAGTATCATCTCTTGGTGGATCTCGCTATTATGTCACTTTTTATTGATGATGCAACTAGAAAAACATATATTTATTGTATTCGAAATAAATCTAATGTATTTGATACTTTCAAGAAATGGAAAGCATTGGTTGAGAATGAGACAGGAAAGAAATTAAAGTGTCTCAGATAAGACAATGGAGGTGAACACTAAAACAAATAGTTTGATAAATATTTTTTAGAGCATAGAATTGGTAGAGAGAAAATAGATCGAGGAAGACCAAAAGAAAATGAAGTGTTAGAAAGGTTGAATAAGACAATCATGGAACATGCAAGGTGCCCGAGATTTCATGCACAATTTCCCTTAGAATTTTGGGTAGATGATGTATATGGTGTTGTTTATCTAATAAACATAAGGTCTTCAAGTTCCTTGGATGGTGGTATTCCAGAGGAGGCATGGATAAGTAAAAGGGTAAACTACTCATTTTTAAATACTTTTATTTGTTACGCCTTTGTCCACATTAATAAAGAAAATATAATAAATATTGAGCCAAAATAAAATTAATGTAACTTTATTAGGTATGGTGTAAATGATTTTGGTTATTTCTTATATGATTATGAAAAATACAAAATCACTAGGAGAAAGTGTTTCATAGTAAATGAAAAGGTCTTGTATAAGGATTAGATGTAGGAAAAAAAATAGGAAAAGGAAAACAAAGAATATATAGTTCTTGATGAGTTCATAGAAAAAGTAAAGGTGCCTAAAGATCATAATGATCAGTAGCCACAATAATAAAAACAACCACAACAAAAACAGACACCTCAAACACATGCAACTAGTGTTAGAAGTTCTACCTAGAGGAGCAGACCCCATGAACGATACTCTCCTTCATTATATTATGTATTTTTGATTGATTATGGTGAACTAAAAATATATGAATAAGAAATTCAGGTAGAAACCAAGAAAAAGAGGGATCAGGTCATGGAAAATGTCACATACCCATCTATCCCAAAAAAAAAAAATTATCTCTAACCCCAATACTACATGACTAATTTTGATTTTAGCTAATATCCCAATGATATACTACTATCCTTGTCTCTTGTATCATGGGTATGTGCTCCATAATATTATATTGTTAGCATATGTAGCCATACTCAATTTTGCACTTTGTTTAAGGGGTGTTGTATATCTTTTGATTTATATGCATGGTTGTTATTGTGATAAGGATTTAGATGTGTAGTAATTATCCTGTCTCAATAATTTTATATTGATATTTGAATAAATTATCTCTGGCATTGTGATGTGAATGTCCCTTCGTATGGAGAATTAATGTTATCATAAGTGGGAATTCCCTGTGTAAATGTTAAGTCCTGAGGTTCGAAGTGTTGGGCTATAATCCCGCCTCTAGATTTTTATGTTTTCATAACATGATTCCAAGATCTCACCGCCCATGTGATCTTCATATGGGTTTCCATTCCCATTCGCTTGAATGATCAAGATCTTCCTTGGCCAAATCAGACAGGAAGGATGGGATTATGCAACCCTATCACCCATTTACTTGGAAACATTCTACAGTTGTAAATTTTATGTGTTGGCACCATAGTTTCTTCTAGTCTGCAAAGGGTAGGCATGCATTATGTACATGTGGCAGCTGAAATCCATCTACCATATTGATATTTTTGGTTTCTCCTCTACCAGTTATCTAATTTTATTTTTCTTTTATTTTCTCGAATTGAGGTTCCATGCAGTGAAATTTACATTTTCCTTCAATAGATCTTGCAATCGAGTTTCTTGTCTCAAGGAACCATTGTTCTGGTGCTTCTTTTGACAAATATCCTTACAATATACAATTTTGACTTGCTTGGATTGAAATTCCACCTATCTGATTAATCATGGTGGTTGTTATTTTAAACAAGTTGTCCAATAAATTCCCCTTCAACTCTCCAATCATATTATTCTTAGATTTTATTTTTTTCCCGTAATTTTACTACTTCTCTAAACCACTGTTAAATTTTCAGTTTGATCTATATATATAAATTTCCATCTCTTTATTTGTCATAGCCCCACCACCAATTACTCAATCCCAAATTTGAACATTTGGTACAGCTCTTTGTAGGGTTACTTATGTTTTCATTGTATCCATAGCAAAGGTCGGCGTTGGACTGTTGAACATTTGATGGTATATGAGTGGATGTTTAAGTGTTGGGATTGACGTCAAAGAAGATTCAACATGATGATTGGTTGTTTTTCAATAATCCCACTGTAGCTAAAAGCTTCTTGTCGAAAATCATTGCAGTAGTAGGCTTACTGAAGAAGCCAAAAAATGATTATAATAGTGACGGGCCAGATGGAACTCCATGGTAGCTACAGGCTTCTTATAGATAATCATCATAGTAGATAGCTTACTAGAGAAGCCATAAAATGATCACCATCATGGTTGTGAGTTAATCTATCCAAAGAGTCAATGAGCAGAGAAGTTTGTGGTCATCTTCCAAGCCACAAAATGACTCAAAGACTACATCATACCCTATACAATGCAAATTTCTATTGAATAGTTTTCCTACAATATGTAGAAGTTTTGAAATGGATTCATGGATCAAAATATATAGTTTTCTGAATTTCAAGGTTATGAAGCCTTAAAAAGGAAGGAATATTGACATATCGCAAGTTTGGGTTATTGGGGAATCTGCATGTCACTGATCTGAATATCATTCATCAGGGATCAGAATTTCAGAGCTTACCATATCAACATATCAACATATTGGAGGTACGTGATATCATCAGATCAATATATATGCGACCAGAACTGTGACATTGGGGTATTAGAACATCTCAACTGTGGCACATCACGATATCAAGACTTATTAACTTAGGTACTTTGAGAAGTTCTGATGTCCAACAGTTCTGATAAGAATTGAAATGTGTTGATTATTGTTGAAGAATATTAAAAAAGGATTCAATTATAAAACCAATGGTTGACGGGTACACTTCTCTCTCCTCCATGCAGGAAGAATCGAAGCATGAGATTGGTTCCAATAAACTATAGTTTCATCTGACGTCAGCATGATGTAGTAGTACAACAGGATACATTGCAGGCTGATGCAATGATATTGGGTACCTTATTGTGCTAGTTCAAGGTGACATGTGTCATCACTATAAATACACCAAGTGGAGTGATGACATCATATCGAAGCTCAACATATCAGGGATTAATATATCAGAACTGTAGAATAGATGGTTATTGAAAACCTTCTAATGGAGGGGGCTTCCAACATTAGGTAGGCTCTTGGTCATGAAAATCCATAGAGCCAAGGCCACAATGAAAAAGAAAAGGAAGATTGGGATTGAGAGGAACAAAGCTCCTTAGTACCTTATTGTTGAGCTTAAGGTCACAAATTTCAGTCCCATGGAGGAGAAATCCTCAAGAAGCTAAGTGGAAGAGGAGCTAGATTAGTACTAAGGTGTATCGGAACACTACACCACTGTTAAGTTCCAATATGGAGTTTCTTCGATAAGTAAGTATAAAGAATTAGAGACTATATGTGTCAAAAACTACAAAATTGAATGAAGGCACAGAGGGGTTAGTATTTTAAAGGGGATAATCCTATGGAAGACTCTACTAATAAGAAATCTAGGACAACACTTGTAGGAGATATGAATTCAAGACCTTGAAGGAAGCAATTGATAGTTTCACATGCATGAACGGTGTTGTAAAATAAGAACAAAATGATCACCTTTGTGGATATTAAAGATCCAC
This sequence comes from Pinus tabuliformis, assembly GCA_031772625.1. Classification (NCBI taxonomy): domain Eukaryota; kingdom Viridiplantae; phylum Streptophyta; class Pinopsida; order Pinales; family Pinaceae; genus Pinus; species Pinus tabuliformis. The sequence goes on from CM062820.1 coordinate 1,371,181,521, forward strand.
GGAATGATAAATAAGCATGGAACTCTTGGAGGAGTGTGCAAACCACCTGAGTATTAATTTCTCAGCATAAGAACTTTGTGCGGTCATATTGTGAATAATTACAATGTCCATCTCTGATTTGTGCATTGTAACAAGAAACTATTAGAAGACGTGAGAGTGGCAAGTGAAGCCATGTCTAAGTACATATTGGTAGCTAGAGGGTAGAGAGAAGAGAATTCCTTATGAAGAGTGCTTCAATGGGACAAAACCATCAATGGCAACAAAAACGATGGGGGTGTGAGAATATTGTGAGAGTGCAATGTTGTGAAAGTTTGCATTGAAGAAGAGAGGTTGAAGCACCTGATAGGACACTATATAATACAACAACAATATTAGCATGAGGTTTGTGCGAAGAATTGCAAGGGAATTTGTAAAGCGCAGTCAGTGTAAATCCCTTGACAATGAAGGTAGAGCACAACGAAAGTGTTGTTGTATGCAGCGAGATGAGATGTGCTACAAGTGAGCACAAAAAGGAAGAGTGTAGAAGTCAAATCTGTAAACAACTATCATTGTTATTTTACTTATATAATTGTATGCTTGTGTTTTCAATTTGAAAATTATATGAAATAATAGAGAAATGGAAAGAGTAGGTTCGTTCTTGCATACTGAAGAGTTTTTTGCCTCTTGGAAAGTTAGAGCTTGCTAACCAGAGGAGGTTGGTGCCTCTTGTGAGTGGGTTCTCACAAGAAAACAAACATAATTAAGTGGTTTCTTCATTTACATCATGAACAAACAACAAAACTAACTGCTTTTTTGCTCTCGCATTCCACAATAAAAACACTGTGTCAAATGTGTGTTTCTCATGTGATTATTGTTTGAAAATATGTGTCTGAAATATTGTTGGGTCATTGTTTTTGTGAATTAATGGTCTCACAAGTTAAAGAATATAAGAATGAGCTAAAATGATAATAATAAAGAGAAAAGAGTTTCTTAATTATTCATTCACCCCCCCCCCCCAACAACTAATTATTTCCATAATTAGTATTAGAGCCAAGTTCCTTTAGAAACAATTTAAACACTTGAAGGTAGAACAATAAGGAATTATCTCTCAACAAGAGAGTTAAGAGGTTTAATTAATTATAATACCAATCACTCATGAGAAAAATTATTCTTTTTGGAAAGTGAAAATGGAAGCATATCTTATGTCCCAAGTAGATGTTTGGACTTTAGTACTAGGAGAATAAAATGTCCTTGATATTCCTCCCACAAATGCAGATTGTAAAATATTATATGGTAACAATGCTAAAGCCAAGAATGCCTTTCTCTTTGGTCTTAGTCAATCAAAACTTGTAAAAGTTATGCATTGTAACTTTGCTAAGGAAGTTTGGGTAAATATTAGCCAGAGTCATGAAGGAGATGGCAAAGTCAAGAAATCGAAAGTTCAAACTTTCAAAATGAAGTTTGAAAGCCTAAGAATGAATCAAAATGAAATCATAGAAAAATACTTCCTTAGAGATGATGAAGTGACTAATATGATTAGAGGACTTTGTGAAGAAGTCAACGAAGGTATGATTGTTTATAAAATATTATGATCTATATGCATGATATTTAATTCCAAAATCTTAGTTATTGGGGAAATGGCTAACTTAAAGGATCTCACGATGGATTAGCTACATGGTACTCTTAGAGGCTATGAGATGAGAGTAGGAATAGAAAAATATGAACCAAAGGAATTAGCATTCAGAGTATCGAGAAAGGGAAAGGAACACAAAAAACATCAAGAATTCTCCAGTTGTGAATCTGATTAGGAGTTGGCTCAACCACTAAGAAAACTGAGTCGTGGCTCAGGAAAATATAAAGGGAAGTTGTGTTTTGACTGTGGAAGACTTGGACATTTATCTTCCAAATTCTCTTATAAGGAAAGGGTTTAAAGGGAATAGAATATGAAATTTAGAAACAAGTCTCAAACACATTAGAACAAAAAAACCCTATAAGAAGAAAGGGTTCTTCTCGAAAGAGGATAACTTAGCAACAGAGTCAGACTGTGAAAACTCATAAAAAAATGAGACATATAAGTATCTTCTTATGGCGTTTGAAATAGACTCCAAAAAATGGGGTATTATAGACTCTAAAGTGGGAGAAGAGGAAGGAGTACTAGACCTTGAAGGCGAAGTCATCAGTGCCCTTGACAAGTTAAAGAAAGAAAGGAAGAAAAATAAGAAGGTGAAGGAACAGTTACAACATGCAAAGGAAGGTATGTATAATGCTGATAATGAGGAGTTTTCTTATAAAAAATAAAATCTTAAAGAAGCTATCAAGAGAAAGGGAAGTCTAGCCCATGTACTAAAATAAAAAGAAGGAAACTCTGAGAGACTAGAAGAGGAGGACAAGTAGTTGAAACATGAGCTAGTCAAGTCAAAAAGGGGAATGATATCATAGGTATGGAAAGATGATATTCCCCCTTTGAAGGTTTAGCTGGAGGAGGCCAAATGAAGATGAGAATTTCTTCAAGACCTTGTTAGTCCCTAAATCTACCCCAGGCTGAAGGAAGATAGGTCTAGGGTAACATCAAACCATGCTTAACCTGGTAGCTAGCCCTACCAGATCGGGAGAGGGCTCTCTCCTTGTCAATCTCAATTAGAATATGGCATCTAGGGTTTGAGATGACTTAAATGAATGCTTATTTTAGGCTAGGTATATTAGGTTAGACGATTATATTTGATTTTGACGGTTGATTGCTGGATCAAATGAAGAAGGCAGCTTTGGGTCCGGGAAATCAACTAAGATTTGCAGGATGTTCTGTGGGGTGAGGTAGGTAGGTGTTTTGGCAATTTGAATCGAGTGTGATGGTAAGTTTAAGACCAGTGAGGAGTTGGGGAGGGCATGAAAAGTTCATGAGTCCTCCTAAAACAACATAAAACATTGAAAACTAAATGTATTCTCAAGGCAGAGCATTGAATATCATTAGATTCCACCTATCTATCTGGATTCATTTAGTTATGAAGAAAGAAATAGACGTTGGCACATATAACACATGAGAGAAACTAAATAGAAAAGGAAGAAACAATGCCAAGACACATTACCACAAGAATCTCACAAAATGCTGCAAAACCCTGGTTCATTTCCTTGCCAAACTGCAGAAGCGATTCACAATGAAGCTCAAAGCATCCACAAGAGTCTGACCTTTACAAATGACTAAGAAAGTACATAACATAGGCATCAAACCACCTATGCTAGCTATCAGTGGTCGAATCCATGAGAAGAGGATTGGTTTCAACCATATCTAAACTAAGAACAGGAATATAGGTACTGGAACAACTTGCCATTAAAACCATGGAAACTGATTCATTCAACCTCAAACCAACTCTAACTGATGTATCTACCTCCTCAAGTCATTTTCCATCAACTTTACATCATATTACATCATTTACCATCACAAATTTACCAAGAAGAATAGAAAAGGTCATCTGGTAGTCAAACTGGGCAAAATTATAATATTTAAGCAAAACTGGCAAAAATTTACATCATGTGCAGTGCCCTGAGCCTGAAGTGCAGCACCACTTCAAGGGTGCTTTTGGAGTCCTTGTGCTTCACCAAATCAGGCCCAAGATAGCTTGTTCAAAAGCTCTACCTATCTAGTTTTTGTAACACTTTGAATCTTCTAATTTGGGGTTGCTTTTCACCCTAAAAAATCATTTCTCCTAGGACTGCTTCCTGTGGGTCCAAAAAGTGGCACAGAGGGAATTGTTTAGGTGTTTTTTGCTCTTTAAGTGACCCAGATCTCCTGCAAAATTTATGAAAATTTCTACGTTTCGTTGTTATGTGATGAGGAATTGAAAGCTACAAGCCATTTGGAAAAATATTGAGCCAATGCAATGCATAGCACTGGTGGCGCTGCACATCCACTAAAATTTCCTGTGTTTTAATTTACAAAATTGCAAAATGACAAAAATTTCCCAAAATTTCTTCAAATTTGGCAAGAGGAAACCATATTAAGTGAGTTTCTGAGCTAATGAAGCTTCAGCTAAAATTTTGAGTTTATCATGCTCTTTCTTGACCCTCAAGGCTCTCCTTAACTTAGCTTTTAGCCTTTTTACCCTTGTTTTGCCAATCTTGTTCCGGGTTAGCTAGTGATAGGCAATATGGCACATCATTTTCTTCTCTTTGTTGGCTTTCTCTACCATCTTCTCAAGGTGAATGTTTGCCCTCTCCAACCATGATTCTCGATCAGCCTCAATTTCTTGCTCAAGGGATCTCATCTTGATTTTTCTTCTCTTTGCCTCTTGCCTATTTGCTCTAATCATTTACAGCTCCATAATAGTTTGCTTATCTTCTAGTTACTTGTTTTCATGCTCAAAAAAGTTGATGATGCATTTGGCCCTCTCAAGGTTAAGTGATAAGGCTTGTATTTCAGCCTCCTTCTCTTTGATAATCATGTCCTTTAGTCTTGAGCTTTGAGAGCCCAAATTAGTGATATCCTCCTCAATCAAAAAAAAATCCCTGTCTTTCCCTTCAACAGGGCCCTCCTCATGCATCTTTTGCTTTCCTTTGTCTCTGCCCTATACCTATTTAGCTGGAGAATAAGGCAAAGCCCCTTTCACCCCTAGTGAAGATAGTATTTGTCTGTGGTCTGGTGAAGAAGATGAGACCCCTTCCACCTCCGGTGGAGATAGGACTCGCTTGGCAGCTATAAAAAGCATCCTAGTGCCTCTTTCATAAGTGATAAACACAGGAACTGTTGGAAATATACTGAGGGGGGGGGGGTGAATCAGTATTATCAGATCAATAAAACTTTTCAATACTCAGAAACATATACGCTACTTCAGTTAAGTGAACCAGCGTGTACACGCTACTTTGTCTAAAGCAACCAGCGTATAACCAGAAAACTTATGATTCAGTTAGTTTATCTTTTGTAAAGGCATCAGGACATTATTAACCATATTAAAGATAAACATATGCAGTATAACAGAACAGATCATCACACAAAAGCCACACACATGAACACCATGATATAAGGTGGAAACCCAATGTTGGTGAAAACCACCTGCTGCAGGTCGTCTCTATCTTTCTTTAATAAGAAACTTCAGTTTACAATCTTTTGTACTGGTGCAGCCTTATACCAGTACGCAGGCTACAACCTGCTGAAGGTTACAACCTTCTCTCATTTTCCAAACTCTCCTGGAAGGCAGCTCCAACCCCCTTTTGCTCTTGTACTAGCTAAGATACTAGTACGTAGGTGCTGGCCTATAATCTTCTTTCCTTCAGGTACCACTTTTCATCAATTTTCAGACTGGATACTCCTGAAGCACAACATTTCAATCTGAAGGCTACGATTCATTCACTTTTCATAGCAAATCATAGAAGCACAAAACAACCAATACTAGCATCATCAAACTTTGAATCACTAAACCACTGAAACCCTGTCAACACCCAGTCACCAAAACACAGAGCAGACTACAGAACCCTGCAATAACAGACAGACCCAACTGCAACCCAAAAATCAAGCTTCAAAAGATATAGGCTACTTCAATGAAACAAACCCGCGTATACACGCGCTTTTACCGAAGCCAACCTGCGTACAGATCTAAAAATAATTTCTCATCACTTGCAGCTGTACCAGTCACCAGTCATACTCAGAACATAACATTGTGTTAGTATGCAGATCTAAAAATATGCATAATCAACCATATACCGATAGTTCATTTCAAACAATTTGATCCCGATCTATCCTTCTATCAACCTGTGTGATCTCTCCTTAGCTCAGATCAGGCAATGTATCATCAACCCAGAACCTGCATACTAGATCTCTTTCTTCATTAGATATTCAACACTTTTTCAATACCCTAGCCTAATGATCTTCTTCTCCTTATATAGCATTAGGCCTTCGTCAATACCACGATCCAAAACCATAGTAATACAATACCATCAACCTCAAAACTCGGGATCAACACGACTGTTGAGATACCTTGGTCCAACAACATAGGCTCAAGTACCGAGGACTAACTACCACGGACCAAAGGGAAGCTTCTCGACATGTACGCTCTTTTCTGTTCATGAAATTGCGTGTATACGCGACTTCGTATATAGCAAACCTGCATATCCGCGACTTAGTATATAGCGTACCAGCGTGTATACGCATCTTGGGCTTAATGAACCTGCGTATATGAAATTTCTCTTCATTCTTGTAGTCTGGACTGAGATCTATTATCAAAGAGAGTTTCCATCAAGGACAACACCTGTACCGTAGCGCCACACCTATGCCAAAATGCCAACAGGAACATGAGCCTCCTCTATTTTACTTTTAGGCTCTTTTTGTTTCCCAGAAGGTTCACCTTCCTCTTGAGGATCTCAAAATATTTGAGGCCCCTTGAAGCATTCATGGGCAATGAAAGTTTCCCATGACACTGCCAACTGAGTGAGCTAATGCAAAACAACAATTTTGATGACAGAAAAATGATAAATACTACTAAGCTACCATGTATATGGTTTTCCTTTTGTAATCACTGTCATCCTCTCTATGCTTTTACATATGAAGTATGGAATGCTTATCATTCTGACCTTGGTGATGTCCATAACAAATCTGATGTGGTAGGCATAAAGTCTAGAGAACCTACCCTCACATGTAAAGTATTTGATGATAAGCTTCATGAGTGGAACATACCAGTCCTCCAAGAATTTGAAAGGAAACACCTTGCTAAGTTTACCATGGTACTTGGCATTGATATAAGGTTCATAATGCTGCTTACTAACATTTTTCCTTTTGTTCCACTTTTCCCCTACATCTGGCATGCTTGTGGCCTCTGCAATTATAGCTGGTGAAAGAGTGAAATCGACCCCAGCAAGATGCGCCATATTATTATCCATGTTTATCACAAACTGTCTTGCTAACTCATGGTGATATTTGACCCTCTCGACCATTTCACAAAACTCAAAACAGGACTGATATCTAAAACATGTGATGGCTAGAGGGCAAGCAAAGAGTTCACTCATGCTAATAGGTTCCTCCCTAATAATGTTTCCACCCTTGTGAGGCTTCCTGGACTGCACATTTCTTTCCCTTGAGTTATCACTAAATGTATCTTCTTCAAAACTTGATTCGTTGCTTCTTTCCATGATGCTTATCTTAATGATGTAATGTGATGATGGTATGGTGAACAATGACAATGGGTGAGGAAAAAAAAGATGAGTATGAAGAGATTTTGCAAATGTGAAGTGGAGTAGGGGAATGAAGGGAGAGATTTAGGAAATTAGGGTTTTGGCTTATGAGGGACTTAGGGTTTAATAATGGAAATTAGTTTCTTAGGGGAAAAGGGAAAGGGAAAGTGGAATCAATGGGTAATTTTAGAGCAATGAAGTTTGGGAAAAGGGAAAAAATATGTTGGTTTTGTAATGAGGTGAAAATTTTGCAATGAGGTGAAAATGTATGAAGGAAAGCTAGGGTTTTGATTTTAAGAAACCAAACTTATGAACAAAACATGAAGAAGACTAATTTCAGCTCAAGATGAATGAACACTTACTTATGGGAGTGAAATACAACATTTTAGAGAAGTTGGGATGAATTTGGATGATTTTGGAACCTCCCCGACCAATGCACAGTGCACTGGGCCCAATGTGAAATGTTTGCCTAATGCGCAGCACCTGTGTAATTTAACACTGGCAAAAATTGTCTAATGTGTAGCACCGGTCTGATGCACAGCACCAACCCTCTGATGCGCAGCGCCATGCAATTTTGCCACAAATTTCGGTTTTTCTTCATCCTTTGCTCAATTTCCCTTCAAATCATGATTTTGGCTCTCCACTTGATGTTTTGCACAATGAAATGAATAGTTAGCATGAATTTACTTTATAAATGATGCACTTAATTTTTCCTTATTGCGAACCCACTTTTATAAATTCTTAGTCACTTTTTCTCAAAAACTCTATTTTTTATTTGAAGTTTGACTTTCTCTTGACAATTAAATGGACTGATGCCTTGTTGATTTTGTTTTTGTAGTTGGAGGAGTTGGCAAGGTGACCAGGAATAGCTATTGAGCTTATTACATATAGAAACACTTAAATTACATGAAATTTTTACAAAAAATAGAAAAACTATGTTTTCACCTCAAAATAGAGTTTTTTTTGAGGTGGTAGAAAAGATTTATTGAACATATCAAAAGTAAATTTATGATTTTATGAACTTATTTATCCTCCTCATGTGCCTGCTAACCTTTTTATTCAATTTTGGATGACCATGATGACAAACCATAAACTTAGTGAAACTAAACCCTAAAACTAAATGAAATGATTATAAATGACTGGAAATAGGTTTTTGAATGGATAGCAGGTATATTACATGAGGGGAACTGAAATGAAACTACTACCACTAGTTGATCCATGACCTAATGGAATGCAGTTGATCGAATGAGACACCTAATATGCGTGCAAAAGAGCAATTTGATCATTGATGTAAGTTTGAAGACACTGACACTAACAGACCTGATTGAAGAATGGGAAGACAAATGTCAATGTTGAAGTAGAGGTTGTCTCTCTGAGAATTGATATTTAGAAAACAAAGACCCATAAGGGTCTAAAAGAAAAATTTGTTGAAGGCACAAGGAAACTAGATCAGATGTTGAATATTCAAAGGCCCTTAGGAATGAAACTGATCTAGGATACTCTAAGACACACAAATATTGTATTGGGAAGATAAAATTCATGCCTTTAGTATTCAAAGAATCACAGAGCCTTCGAAATAAGTATCGTGAAATAATTAATGGAGACAAAGGAGCAGTGGGGCATAGAGGAAACCGTCAATGGAGAACAAACCAAGCAATCAAAGGACCAATATATTTTACTCCACAACCTCATAACGCTTAAGGGAATAAGCATGCTTATCTATTTTATGGTCACTCCTATAAGTGTCATATCTTTTTTCATTAATCCATTGATTGTAAAAGGATCAAAGTTGAAAGAGATGAAAATCCTAGATATAATACGCATCATATTTCTAAGCCTAAAAACTCTTCTCTTAAAAATAAGAATGTCTTCTATCCGTTGCTAAGTGAAGTAGAATGCTTCTAATATAATAATTTTGTGCAAAAAGATAATGAGTGTACAAGCATGTTTAAATACCTGTCTAAGTCCCAAAATGTCAAACAGATACCTATTGAAAAGGATAAAGGGATCTCAAAACTAAAGATTAAAAAGAGCATGCAATGTGGACTCGCCTTATAATCTCATAATGAAGAAAACAAATGGTATGTGGATAGTGTCTATTCTAAACATATGACTCGTGACAAAGGAAAATTCATGTATCTTCATGAAAAGGACAAAGGAAGCAATGTCACTTTTGGAACCAATCCTCCAACAAGAATCAAGGGAAAAGGACTAGTCAGTGTTGATAAAAAACAAAAACACAGAATGTGCTATATGTAGAAGGTCTGAACCATAATATACTCGTTGTTGGTGATATGTGTGACAATGTCTATGATGTGCCCTTTTGATCTAAATATTATGATATCCATAACATAAAGAATGGAAAACACGCGGGAAATCCAATCAGAACCCATAATACTGTATATTTGTTTGACGATTCCAAGGTCAACTACTATTTTTGAAAAATGAATGAAGCACGACTATTGCACAAGAGGCTTCGGTATATTAATTTTGAGAGTTTGATAAATATAACCAATATGGGAGCAGTGAGAGGATTACCAAGACTGTGAAATACCAGTAACATAACATGCAAGCCATGTCAATTTGGCAAGTAGACTAGGAGTCATTTCAAATCAAAATGGTTCCCCTCATCCAAACCTCTAGAGCTCACTCACACAGATATTTTTGGCCAAACTAAAGAAAAAACCTCAAAAGGAGAGAGGTATTTCATAGTTCTCATTTAATATTTCACCAAGGCTACTAGGATTGTTGTCTTAAAAGAAAAATCAAAATCATTCAAGAATTCCAACAAGTTTAAAGCTAAAGTAGAAAATGAGAAAGGAATAAAGATAAAATGTTTAAGATTAGACAGAGGGGGAGAGAACAACTCCAAAGAATTTGATGAATTCTATGAAGCTCGTGAAATTAGTAGGTAGTACTTAGTTGCTGGAACTCCTTAGAAAAATGGAGTAGTAGAGAGGAAGAACAAAACAATGCAGGAAATGGTTAGAGCAATGCTAGATCAAGCAGGTGTGTTTCATAACTTCTCGGGAGAAGCAACCTAGACAACAATATATATATCAAACATAACTCAACTCAGGCTAAATAGTGATAAAACTCCCTATAAGTTATGGAAGGGAAGAACTACATCAATTAAACACCTCAAGGTGTTTGGGAGAAAGTGCTTCATTAAACAGAATGAAAAGAACACCGAGAAATTTGACTCATGTGTTGACAAGGGAATATTGCTTGAATACTCTATTCGAAGAAAAGGATATAAGTGTTACAACAAGAGGAAAAAGAATATTGATGATTGCATCAATGTAGTAGTAGATGAAGTAGGTTGCTAACATGAATCCTTTAAATGTAATATGAGGACATATGGTGAATAAAGCTAAGATTTGAGGTCCATTGATCTGAATGAAACAAATTTAGATAGTGAAGGAGAGGAAGAAGGCATGTCTTCAAGGAGCCATTTCCATGGCTGAGAAAGAAAAATGTTATTGAAAATGAATGGGTTTTCAAGAAAAGATAAATGAACTAGGTCAAGTAATTAGGATCAAAGCTTGATTAGCCTGCAAAGGGTATGCCCAAATAGAAGGGGTATATTTCGAGGAAACCTTTGCACCACTAGCTCAACTGCAAGCTATAAGGATATTTATTGCTCTTACAATCCATAAGAATATCAAGGTATGTCATATGGATGTGAAGTCAGTCTTCCTCGATGGACATTTAGAAGAATATGTTTATATTAAGCAACCAAAGTATTTCTACTCACCTTCGATGAAGGGCTCATATGTAAACTGAAGAAGGCCCTATATGGATTGAATCAAGCCCAAAGAGGTTGGTACAAAAGAATGCATAAGTACCTTCAGCAACAAGAGTTTAAGAAAGGTGAAACTGGCAGTAACCGGTATTTAAAATTTGAAGGAGACCATCTACTGATAGTAGTTTCGTATGTGGATGATATAATATCTGGCAGCGATATGGAACAGCTGGCACATCAATTTGAAAAATGTATGTAAAAATATTTTGAAATGTCTATGATAGAAGAACTATCCTTCTTCCCAGGTCTACAAGTTATGGAGTCTCCATAAGGAGTGTTTATATCGCAATCCAAATAACTCAAAGAAACCCTGAAAAAAATTGGAATGGAAGATTGCAAACCAGCCACTATGTCCATGACTATAGATTGCAAATTGTGATAAGAAGATGGAACACGCTCATAAGTCAGGATGTATATAGGTGAATTATTAAAATCATACTGTATTTGATAGCTTCAAGACCTGACATCATGCAAGAAATGGGGATTGTGGAAAGATTTCAAGCCTTTCCGTGGGAGAGCCATGCCGTTGTTGTCAAGCATTTTTCAAATCTCTTCAAGGTACAATACAATATGGATTGTGGTATGCTAAGAGTGAAGAGATTAAATTGAAGGCCTACATGAATGTAGATTAGGTTGGAAGTCTTGATGATAGGAAGAGTACTTAGAGCATCTTTTTCTTGGGTAAATGATTGGTGTCATGGGTCAACAAGAAATAGGGCTCCATCTCTCTGTCCACTGCTGAAGTAAAGTATATTGTTTCTTCTACTTACTGTACGTAGATTCTATGGATGAAGAAAACCTTGAAAGATATACAAGTACAGTTGACTGATCCCATTCCAATGATGTCTGATAACACAAGTGCAATCAACATCTCCAAAAATTTAGTCATGCTTTCAAAGACTAAGAATATTCCTATCAAGTACCATTTCTTGAGGGAACAAGATGTATTCAACATTGTCAGACATGAATATCTACCCACTAAAAATAGATTGATACAAAGTCACTCGCAAGGGAACCATTTGAATATCTCAGGCAATAGATAGGAGCTATGACTCCTCCCTCCAAATGACTTCAATTTGGAAGGTTGTATTACCTACTCACCATGTGGAACTCATGGGAGAGTAGATTGCAATGTTTCATGGGGAGTGCTCAAGAATTATTTTTGGCCACTAATGTCAGAGGGGGAGAACATTGGCATTAGAGTAGACCATATCTAGCCCGAGGGGGGGATTATGGTGTTGCCATCAATGACAAAGGGGGATATTTTTGGACATTTGGTGGTGTATGTGTGTTTGTGTAAGTGTTGGCATTGATGTCAAACAATGATTAGCATGATGATTGGGTGTTTGGGAGGAATCCCATGCTAGATGCATGCTTCCTCTAGAAAATCATCACAACAGGAGGCTTACTGAAGAAGCTAGAAAATGATGATTATAGTCATGGGCCAGATGGAACAACATGGTATCTATAAACTTCTTGTAGAGAATTGTCACAGTAGTAAGCTTACTGAAGAATCCATAAAATGATCATCGCGGTGGTTATGAGTTGATATATCCAAAGAGTCAATGGGAAGATATGTTTTCAGTCATCTTCAAAGCTGTAGAAGGACTCAAATACTAGATTGGACCCTATCCAATTCAAATTTCTCTAGAAGAGTTTCCCTACGATATGTGGAAGTTCATAAATGGACTCTTGGATCAAAATATATGATCTGCTAAAGTTCAGGGTTGTGAAGCCTTAGGAAGGAAGGAATATTGACATATCAAATGTACGGGATATCGACACATCAACATATAAGTGATATGGATACCAATCATCAGGGATCGAAATGTCATAGGTCAACATATCAGTGTATCAGCATATTGGAGGTTCAGGATATCAACGAATCGACATATCGACGATCAAAATTGTGACGTCGGGGTATCAAAACTTCTCTACTAGGGCACATCACAATATAGAATATCTGAGGTTTGGGACATTGGAGTATCAAAACTTATTAATTGAGGTACTTTAAGAGGTCTCGATGTCTAGAAGTTCCGATAAGCATTAAAAAGTATCAAATTTTGCCGAAGAAGATTAACAAAGGATTATGTAGCAAAACCAAAGGTTGATGGGCCCTCTTCTCTCTCCTCTTAGAAGGACACATGGCAGCATGAGATTGGTTCCGATAAGCTACAATGCCATCTAACATCATCATGATGTAGGAATATGGTAGGACACCTGGCAGGCTGATTCAATGATATTGGGTTCCCTAGTGTGCCAAATCAAGGTCATACGTGTCATCTCTATAAAAATGCCACGTGGAGTGATGATATCATATCGAAGCTGAGCATATCGGAGGATTAAGATATCAAAACTCTATAACAATTGGTTATTTAAAAAGTTCTAATGGAGGATGCTTCCAATTTTGGGTAAGCTCTTGGTCATGTAAATTCATAGAGCCAAGGGTGCGCAACATAAGTAAAGGAATATTGGCCCTGACAGGAATAAAGTGCCTTAGAACCTTAATGCTGACTTGCAGATAACAAAGCCCGGTCCCATTTAGGAAAAATGCTCAAGGATATTAGAAGGAGAGGCACTAAAGACACCAGGACTAAGGACTATGGAAACACTACACTACTAGGAAGTTGCAATATGGAGTTTTTCCAATAAGGAAGCATATAGAATTAAACATTTTATTGGTCAGAAACTGCAAAATTGAATGCAGGCACATAGGGGCTAGTAGTTGAAAGGGGTTGATCCTGCGGAACAATATGTAACAAGAAATTGAGGACAACGCTTGTAGAAGAGATGAATATGAAAGCATGAAGGAAGTAATGAACAACTTGGCATCCATCAATGGCATTGATAAATAAGAATAGAACAGTCACCTCTGTGGACTGTCAAGATCTATTTAACGATAAATAAGCATGGGACTCTCAAAGGGGTGTGCAGATCACCTGAGAATTAGTTTCTCAACACAATAGCTTTGTATAGTTAGACTGTGAAGAACTGCAAGGTCCATCTCTATTTTGGATGATATGATAAGAAACTATCAAAATATGTAAGAGTTCCATATGAATCCATTCCTATGTACATATTGGAAACTAGAGGATAGAGTTGAGAGACATAATTATTCACAGTGCCTTAGTGGAACAAAACCATAACAGACAACGAAAAATATGGGGATGTGAGCATATGTGTGAGAGTGCAGTGTTGTGAAAGTGTGCATCAAAGCAGAGAGGTTCAAGCACCTGAGAGGACACTATGTAATACAACAAGAGGAAAATCATGAGTTCTGTGTGAAGAATTGCAAGGGAAGTGTTGTAGTGCAATCGGTGTAGAGTCCTTGACAGTGAAGGAAGAGTGCAATGAAAGTGTTTCTGTAAATACTGAGAGGAGATCGAATATGTGTCATGAAAGAATGTATAGTGCATAATTCAAATATGTGAACAACCATTATTTGTATTTTACTTGTATAATTGTATGCCTCTGTTTTGAGTTTTAAAATTGTATGAAATAATAGAGAAGTGGCAAGAGAAGGTTGGTGCCTGCATACTGAAGAGGTTGGTGCTTGGTTACAAAAGGGGGTTTGTGCCTCCTATGTGTGGGCGCTCACAAAAAACATATGTAATTAAGTCGTTGCTTAATTTGCAACATAAACAAACAACAAAATCAATTTTTTTTCCTCTAGGCTTCCACGTGAGAAACACCGTGTCAAAAGTGTGATGCTCATGTGATTTTTATTTGAACATGTGTTTCTGAAATATTGTTGTCTCATGTTTTTCGTGAATGAATTCTATCACTTGTTAAAGAGTATAAGAAGGGTTTAAAAGCATAATAATAAAAATAAAACTGTTTCTTAATTACTGATTCATCCCCCCCCTCAAAAATTCCTTATTTCAACATGGACACCTCAGTCCTCCGTGGACTTTAGGTAAAATGATTTTCTCTTTGCAATTTTGTTGCCACATATTCCCTCTTGCTAGTTCGTCATTCTTATTCCTTATGAGAGTGGCCAAGTCTATGTAGGTAGTTGTTTCTGTTATTAACTAATTTTTGGAACCACATGTCTTATGGTTGTTCTACTCACGGGGGCATCACTGGGGGATAAATACCATACCAAGTGGGTTCATATTGGGGGATATATATTGAGGAAAAAAACATAGTATATTGAATATATAATAGGGGGTAAAGGGTTTTTATATTGGTAGGTATAAAACATGGAGTTCAAAGTTAATGAAAAAATATAAAGGGGTATAAAAAATGTTAATGAAAAAATGGATACCTACAATATCTAGTGAAAGTAGGGGTTTTTTAAATTGGGAAGGTGCATTGGGTTTTTCTTGGTAGGGTGTTAAATAATGTTATTTTTGGAATTATTTTCCAATATGTAGTCAAATTATGGGTATTTTTTAGTATGCCATGATTGCACCTGATATGTCAGAGGTTCATTAAGCGAAGCCCCCATGGTTCTACTTAACCCTTTTGTAGTTGGCATTTCTCCCTCTAGTCTGAGGGAACTTGTTCTATGGAATTATGGAAGTCAGGAAATTGTCCATCCAAACAACATTCTTGCTTATATTCTCTATTTTGTGTACTACAAATATAAATCGGTTTCACACGTTTACTGATAATTATATGCAATTAAAATATATAGTTGATACCCATTGATTACATTTTATTTCCCAGAGAGTTATAGATCCCTTATAATTATAATTTCATACTCAAGCACGATATATTCTAAAGTTGATTTGAATTTATGCCATAGCAATGAATATATACTTGTTTCTACTCTTGTGTAATTGAAACCCATGAATGTATTGTTGGTATTACAATCAATTCAAAATAATCTTATTGTTGTAGATAGTCCCCTATATTGGGTTTATAACTTGTTGTATGCACGTGCGCCCTTGTATATGTATATATAAGTTTATATACTCTTCTATCCTGCAGTTATTGGTATAATGTTCCCTTCATTTGCCCTACGCTGAATAGTTTCAGAAGAATTATAGCATCTCTACTCCAGATATTTTCTCATACAAAATCTATTAGATTTTGATGGTTCTGGTGTATGTATGGTTTTCAGTTCAAGTAGAAGTACCAGGAAAATTAATTCAGAATTATTTTCGACTACTAAATATTTTCCAGATAGTTACGACCTCATTATCCCTAGGTTGAGTCATCCTATGTATATCTAGATCGAACATGTATTTACAATTTCTTGTGGACACTAAGCTAGATTCTTGCATTAAGAATCCCTAAACCAACAGATTTATAAGGCTGAAAGGTATATCAAAATAATCAATTTCACTATTCATAGTCATTATTTATTACAATGGTTTATTAACAGGAATAGATTTTTTGATACTTGTGGCCCATCTACTGTAATTACATAAATATGCACTCCTCTAAGTATTACCCTCTATCTCACTAGGCTACATGTCAAATTTTTTCTAATAGCTCACGCTTTATGAAAGTAATCCATACCAACTCATCT
This sequence comes from Pinus tabuliformis, assembly GCA_031772625.1. NCBI lineage: Eukaryota > Viridiplantae > Streptophyta > Pinopsida > Pinales > Pinaceae > Pinus > Pinus tabuliformis. The sequence goes on from CM062820.1 coordinate 1,371,197,939, forward strand.
ATGTATGATAACTACCTTTCATCAAAAACATATTCAATTTATTAGGATTCTAGCTTACATTTTGGCAAAATGATTCCACAAATATGTCACGTATTCTATACCAACAAATAGTTTACATGTTGTTGGAATTAACAAAGTTTAATTTTCAGAAGCATATCCTAGTTTATGGCTAGTATAGGTAGTTCTTATGTAAACTAAGAATTCAATGGTTAAGTGGTTAATTATATTATCGTTCAATCTACATATTAATGAGTGGAAAACAAAATTGATATCTAAATAATTCTATTAAAATGATGGAACCAAGATAAATATAATAATTGAAATCAGGTAAAACCCAACTGATTGGCTGACAGAAACCACCTGGGAATATCCCTCTATTTTCCACCTAACATTGAACTATGATCCTACACTTCATCCATCGATTTGAGAAATTTCTTGCAAAGGAACCAACTCCCCTATTAATCCCTTCAACAAGTATTTAATACCTTTCTTTCATGATCAATTTTCCTCTAGCGGCATCCCGCTCTTGTGTATCTTTTTATCAACTTGATTGGATTTTCCATAAAAGGATGCCTTTCTATCCCACAATGCTTTTATGCTTATACAAAGTTAGCATATTTCTCTAGCTAAGCATATTAATGGATTTTTCTCTCCCATCCATTAATTTTATCTAGAATTTCATCTAGAATTCTTATCATGAAGGAATTTTCCAAATCTCATTTACCAATGTGATTTTGTTTTGTTTTCTTTGACAAGTATCAAATATTCGAGTGTTTCATTCCAAACTATTTATGACCCCCTTTTCTTATTTATTAATTCAACTTATTTATTTACATTAACACATCAACGTTTTTCATGGCCTTCTTCCACTATTTCTACTAGAACAATTTAATCTTAAAATAAAATCATTACATCCATGGAGGGGTATTACAGAAAAAGAGATGGACTCCTTGATGCACAACCATATTTTGGATTTATTCAAATTTCCAGGAGGTAAAAGAATATTGCAGAAAAAATGGGTTTACGAGTTGAAGGAAGAAGATGGAGGTAAGCAAATGTATAAGGCTAAATTTATGGTGAAGGGATTTTCAAAAAAGAAAGGTATAGATTTTTATGAAACTTTTTTCTCCTAGTTTTAAAATGACTTCAATCATAACTATTTTAAGTCTAATGGTATTAGATGATTTTCATCTTCAGTGGTTAGATGTAAAGACACATTTTCTCCATGGGGATTTGGAGGAATAAATTTATATGCAGCAGTCCAAGAATAGGAGGTAAAATGAAAGGGGAAAATAGTGTGCAAGTTGAAGAAGAGCTTGTATGGCTTAAAATAGGCTCCAAGGAAGTCATATCTAAAATTTGACAGTTTCATGTCTGAACAAGGTTATACTAGACGTCACTTTGATGATTGTGTTTATCTTAAAAAGTAAAATGATGGCAACTATATTATATTTCTATTATATGTAGATGAAATTTTTTTTGTAGGGTCTAATATGAAATAAATAAATGTGCTCACAAGAGAATTGGAAGGTTCATTGGCAACGAAGGATTTGGATGTTGCAAAATAAATCATTAGTATGAAAATAAATAAAGATAGGAAAAATTGCAAATTAGCATTGTCTAAGAGTGAGTACATATAAAAGGTGTTCGAAAGATTTAATATGACGAATGCAAAATGACTTAGTAGACATTTCACTATTCATCGAAATATGAGTAAGGAAATGTGTCAAAAGACTATAGAAGTGATGGATTATATGTGTAAAGTCCCATATGCATCAACAATTGTAAGCTTAATGTATGCAATGATCTGCATAAGGCTTGATATTGCACATGTAGTGGGAAATGTAAGCAAGTATATGAAAAATCCATGAAAAGATAATTAAATGGAAGTGAAGTGGATTCTCAGGTATTTTAGAGGTACCACAAATAAAACATTATGCTTGAAACATTTTTATACATGGATATGTTTACTGTAGGTGGAACAACTATTACTTGTGTTTCAAAATTGAAAAGCATTGTTGCACTTTCAACAATGGAATCAAAGTATGATGTTTCTATAGAGGCTAGTAAAGAAATTATTTGGTGACAAAGGTTTAGGGATGAATTGTGCAAGAAGTGGGAGATGGGAAGGTTATACATTGACAATCAGCATGTCATTCATTTTGAAAACAACTCAAGGTTTCATTCCAATACTAAACATATCAAACTCAAGTACTATTTCATATGGAAAGTGTTGGAAGATGGATAGGTGAAGCTTGAAAATATACACATTAGCCCGAATCCTATATATATAATAACAAAAGTTGTAACCAAGGAGAAACAGAGTTTCTTCTCAATTTCAATTGGGATTCAAGTATGATGTTGAAGATGAGGAACAACCAAGTTGAAAGTGGAAGCATTTTCTAACAAGTGAAGCAATGGTGGAGGTTGTATAGTCAGTATCCAAGAGGTAGATTATTGAGTATGGAGCTTGATTATCTTCATGATTTTTCGAATATTTCTCGTTTCAACCATCTTGGATGCATATTATTAACAGGGTGGAAACATTTTCCATTTAATTTCCTTTGGAGGGGCCTAGGGTGTTGGTGGGGCAACGATGAATTTTATGAGCAGCCACCTCACGAGGCATGGGGGCAATGCCATCGAAGCAAAAAATAGAAGAAAAATTACCTTGCAAAATATTTTAATTTTGTAGTCAATCTAGGCCGTTCAATAGGAAGATGACCTAATGGTAGAAGTTATGTTAATTTACGATTTTTTTCCTAGAATGAGACCCTCCATTTAAATGAGGGAATTGTATTGTGGTTGAGTAATATTATCTTCAGTGAGAGAGAGAGAGGAGGTTGTCTGAGAGTGAAGATTAAATTACAACAAATTTGTTGTAGGTTGTATCCCTTCATTTTGTTCGATAATATAAAAGGAAGGACTAGTTACTTCTCCATGGATGTAGTCGAAACTAGCTAAACCACGTATATCTATATATCCCTTATTTTATGCATTTCTATATTTGTGTTTTTGTAATATTTTGTGTATTTTATTGCTCCATTAATTCCTTTCTAACAAATGGTGGTGAATGATAATATTAAAACTTAACTTAGCTTTCAACAAGTCCAATATTGTAATAACTAACTGCTACAATTGACTGATAGAAAACAACTGCTAAGGCAATTAATAAACATTGCCACTTCAAAGTTTATTCATGAAGGGAGCTACCAAAAACTTGGTTACAATAGTAGAATAAAAGGAACAAACCATTAGCATGGAAGTTTATGGAATTCAACTATTTAATAATTGCTTCTTGTTCAAAACCCATTGAAATTGAAGTAAGTTGTGATAAACTATCATAATAACTTGTGATGGAAATGAGATTAGTATCCGAATAGTGAAGTGAGTAGCATATTTGAAATAAAGATGACACAAAACTTCTTCTCGTGTCTGCTGCAAATGGATCATTTGATTCAATCTTCTCTGCATAGGATTGTCTTCACTGCCGGCTTCCTGAAGAAGTTTGACTACTGGAGCTGCGAGAGAGGTAGGAAACACTGTATCAACTCCATAAACAAGCTCAAAGGGGGACATACCAATGGATTTCTTCTGACTGACCCGATCTACCCAAAGTGCGTTGACCAACTTCTTATGCCAACTCTTCTTGTTGATTTAAAGTAGCTTCTTAATGATATTGACTAAAGATTTGTTAGAAGACTCCACCAACCCACTGCCTTGCGGATGATAGGCAGTTGAGTGACCCAAAATGATTTGATACTTGTTAAAAAACTTCATTCTTTTTTTATTTGAAAGCTACTGCATTATCAGTGGTCAACTTATTCAGGCAACCAAAACGAGACAAAATGTTATTCTCCAGGAATGAAATAATTACCACATATGTACCTTGTCTAGTTGCAATTGATTCGATCCATTTCGTGAAATAATCTGTTGCTGTGAGAATCCACCAATGCTGACCAGAAGAAGCGGGATGAATTTCACCAATGAAATCCAACCCCCACTATTGAAAAGGTGCACTCACCTCAATGGGCTTGAGCGGAAAAGGCTGTAATTTCTACCTTCCTTCAAAAATTTGACATTTATGACAGCTCTTGACTACCTTATATACATCAGTGAACAATGTCGGCCAATAGTATCCTGCTCTCAGAATTTTATTTACTGTTGTTTTGCAAAAAAGGTGACTACCACATTCTCCTTTGTGGAAATCCTCCATGACTTGCTTTGCCTCTTCTTCCACCAAACAATTCAATAGAATGCCACCAGGATCTTTCCAATAAAGTGCAGAATTTAGAATGCAAAACTTAGCAGCCTTTAATTTGAGAGTTCTACTTTTGTTTCTAGTCATGTCGGGTGGTTGTGACAAATTCTGAAGCACATATATGATATCTGAATACCACGGAGAGAGAACAAACATTTCAGATACCTGAACTGACGAACTTTCCTCATTCTCATCGGACATAAGAGCAATCAGATTAATGTTTAAGGTGTGCAAGTTTGATTCAGCCATGAACTTTGCCAATCCCTATCATTTAACAAGCTTTGTAGGCTCTATTTCCACATCATACTCCAGCAAAGCTGCAATCGACTTGCCTCGTCTTCCTTCAGGATCTGTTTGCACTAAAACATCCTTGACAGCAATGTTAGGAACATAAGCCAAAATATGAGAATGCAGAATGTATACCCGAAAATCTTTCAATGCTTTCACAAGTGCAAGGGCTTGTTTTTCAATGATGTTGTACTTTAAGGCTGCATCTCTTATAGCTTGGCTGAAGAAAGCAATTTTTATTTCGTCATCATTTCCTTTCTGCATCAACACAGCTGCCATAGTACGCTCCGAAGCAAATGAAAACAATATAAAATCCTGAGTGTAATCCGGGCTGATTATAACTGGAGCTGAAGAAAGAGCCAATTTGACTAAATTGAAAGATTTTACTGCCTCTTCCATCCACTTCACTTGGCTATCCTTCTTAAGCAGGTTTGTAATTTCTCTTAGGTGTTAAGCAAGATTAGGTACAAAGCGGCGTAAAAAAATCAACTTACCATTAAGAGATTGAATCTCCTTCTTATTCCAGGGCTGATCAATTTGTTGAATCGCTTGTACACGTGTTGGATCAATATGAATGCCATCTTTTGAGATAATGTGCCCAAGTAGTTTTCCCTCCTCCATGGCGAACAAGCTCTTTTTCGGATTCAGCGACAGACCATATTTTCTGCACTTTTGAAAGACAGTTTTCAGATGATACATGTGTTCTTCATCAGATTTGGAAAACACCGTCAGATCATCAAGGTACACAACCAAAAAGAAATCCTTCTCATTTGCAAAATCCAAGTCCATTTCCCACTGAAATGTGGCACCTGCGTTCTTCAAACCAAAAGGCATTTTAGCGTATTGAAGCGTTTCCCATGGAGTGGTGAACGTTGTCTTGTCTTGGTCATCTTCATGGACAAAAATTTGGTTATATCCAGAATAACCATCGAGTAGAAACATATGAGATGCTCCAACTACTCACTAAAGTATATGATCCATTTTGGGCAATGGATAGTTATCCTTTAATGAAAATTTATTTAGATTCCTAAAATCAATACACAAGAGAATCTCACCTGCCTTCTTTCGTACGGGAACCAAATTAGAGATCCAGTCAAAAAATTTGATGGGAACAATGATTCCTGATTTGTACAATCTATTTATCTCTTTCTCAATTGATGGCAACAGTTTTGGATTTAGCCTTCTCAACTTCTGTCTGAAAGGTTTCTGATTAGGCTTAATGGGTATAGTGTGTTGAATTATATTGGTATCATATGTCTTCAAGTTAGAATAATCCCAAGCAAACACATCAGTAAAAGATGACAACAAACTGATATATTTGGCCTTTGTCTTTTGTGGCAATGCTTTAGACAGTTTTACCATTTTTGGATTTGCAACTGTTCCAATATTGACCTCTTCAACCCCCTTCTCTGTTGGCTGCAATGTTGGTTTGCAAGCTACGTCATCTTGATCAAAGAGTTCTTCTAAAGGTATCAAGCCTTTAGGAATAATATTATCCTTGAGCTGCAACATGTCCATTTGATTGATCTGCACTTCATCTTTACCATCATCATTTTCTTCATCAATTGAGGTATCTTTGAACTTGCCTTTGTTTTGCAGAAAATCATCAATCTCCTCATCATCTTGGAAAGCTTGCCAATATCTTTGATTGTCCGAGATAGTTGGACGATGTTTGACATGGATTTCAAATTTGTTACTGTATTTCGTTGGAATCTTCAAACTACTTGCTACCTTATCAAGTGCATCGGCAATGCCATTTTTACCACGAGGCACACACATTAAGGTATATTCTGAAAATAATTTCAAGATGTCTAGGACTAAAATGTAAAACATAACAAGCCACATATGAAACTGAAAGAGGAAACATCTGCTAAACTTCATACCACATGAATCTCATGAATCAGAGCTGCATCATTTATTAAATTCCTGGCCAAGCTATACAATGCAACACTGAGTTTTTTCTCCACACTGTTTCCCAGAAGCTCCAACCCTTCATAAAAAAAATTTCATACAATTATAAACTCAATCAGTGGGAAAACAAATCAATGAAGATAGAGAGTCATTTAATCATCATTAGCAAATGAAGGTGAAGAGCCAATCATCCATTTCCGAAGATAAGCAGCGTACGTTTTCTACTCGAATTTGCTGGTGACCAAAGAAGAAGTAAAATTTTTCGGTGTAAATCCCTTTGAATCGCACATGGAGACAAAAATGGGCCCCGTGGCTTATTTCTCTGCCACGTTTTGATGTCATATGTTTTAAATTTGAGCGTTTTGGCCTTTGACTGTTCGTTTTCCTTTACATTTGCCATTTGAATAGCTTTTTTAACCATTGATAATATTTCCATTTTTCTTTTATGTTAATGTGTTTTCCATGTGCATATGAGCCAATCCACAACAGATCCGTGCATTTTCAGGTGATTTGGGCAAGTTCTGGAGATTTTCGTGTTGTCGGCCTCTGTGCACCACACACAAGCCCAATGTGCCGCACCACAACCATGCGTCGCGCCAGTGGAGAAAAGCACTGTGGCAGGAGGCCCAGTGTGTCACGCAGCCTATGTGCACCACGCCTACTCCCAATGTGCCCCTCACACATCTCAAACCCATTTCGTAATGCTTCCTCTGACTTTTGAGCTTGAACATGAAACTTTGTATCGAATCTTTGCAGGGATGACAGATTTGAATATACCCATTTGAATAAAGAATCTTGGATTGTCACGGACGTTTGGAGGCGTAACTACCCATGCTATTCTTTGAGACGAATGAAAACAATACCAGGACCTGTATACTTGAGGTGGGAATCTATGGTTCTTGGTACAACAACAACACCTAGTACGTCTTCATGTGCCAAATTTTCCTGTAAAATAGACCCTCTTGCAGCTATAAAAGCAAGGTCGCATAAAACAAGTTTCTACCTCAAAATTCCCTAGCTACCAAAACTCAAAGATGTGCCCTCCTATTGAAATTGTCACATCATTAAGTGGACAGAGGTATGCATCTAGCTAACAAATAATTCTTCCACCAAAGGTGGCCCGATCAAATGGAAGTATTCTTGCAAGAGACGGTGTTGTCACGTAGTTCCACAGTAGAATGCATATCAGCTCTCTACCACAGTTTTCAAATGTGAAGAGCTATCCCAGGTACTACGAAGTGAACCTGTATCCAATTTTCCCCACAGAACTTGCTCACTATAGCTTGCTAATGATCACGATCGCAAATCCTTCCCATTACAAACATTCCCAGGGTCCACACAACTACGAGGCAAATCCGTGTGTCGTTGAGCATTTTGAGTGAGTTTGGATTGTTTTTTAGGCCTTTGGCTGTATGCACCGTGCAGAAGGCCCAATGCACCACGCCAGTGCAAATTAACATTGTGCCTTTTATCCCAGTGCACCGCACCTCTCAAGTGTGCCGCGCCACCTGCTCTATGCACCACGCACTGGTTTTTTGACAAATTTCCTCCGATTTCACCTTTCTCACCCCAAAATGATTTCGTTTTGCTTTCTCTTTGCTCTTGGGAGTGCACATGAGCTTTACACATTTGGAGACATGTTTGATACATGAGCTTTTCAAATTAATTTTGCCAAAACACACTCTACAATGTTTTCAAAAAGATTTGATTTCAAACTCTGTATTTTGGACCCTTTTCCCCTTTTGGCTTTGTTGATGAACTAGATGAGCTGAACTTTGCTTGTGTTCTGCAGGTGTTGGCTGAATTTTGATTTGGCAAAGGGGACTAGGGCTGCGCCTGAAGAATTCGATAACTGAAGAATTTTTGAAATTGCTGCAAAAGAAAAAATGTTGACTTTTCTTCGAAACATAGTTTTGAAGAACCGTCATAATCCATCCATATGACGATGAAATTCGAAAAATAAAAACATGTGTAAAACCTCCCTCTGGCCTGCCGACATTCAGACACTTTAATGACTCGATTTGTGAAATCCTAGACCTATGATGGACATGACTCTTTGCCCATTAAAAGAGCAAACATTCATTAAAAGACCTAAGCCGGAAGGTACAAGACATGAGGGGAATGAATGACAAAGGCCTCTCATCAGATTATGGCTTGCTCCTAAATGGAATGAAGGTGATCAAGCAGAATGGGACACATAAAAATGAAACGCAGACAGAGTTTTGATCTCTGACAGAGGACTGACAAGACCAACTCTAACACTTCCATGGTTTGAAATTTATAGTAAAACCACATGGTAGGATATTTAATGATTTCCATAGCCATTGGATAAGTAAAAAGGAATTATTGTTGTTGTTGAAAGCTTACAATGATGCTACTAACTCAGGTACGTTATCTTGATCAAAGAGTTCTTTTAAAGGTATCAAGCCTTTAGGAATAATATTATCCTTGAGTTGCAAAAGGTCCATTTGATTGATCTGTACTTCATCTTTACCATCATCATTTTCTTCATCAATTGAGGTATCTTTGAACTTGCCTTTGTTTTGCAGCAAATCATCAATCTCCTCATCATCTTGGAAAACTTGCTAATATCTCTGATTGTCCGAGACAGTCAGACGATGTTTGATATGGATTTCGAATTTGTTACTGGATTTCATTGGAATATTCAAACTACTTGCTACCTTGGCAAGTGCATCAACAATGCCATTTTGAGCACGAGGCAGACACGTTAAGGTATATTCTGAAAATAATTTCAGGATGTCTAGGACTGCATTTCGGTAAGCTCGCATCTGAGGATTTTTTGCTTGATACTTGCCTTTAACTTGCTTAATCACCAATTCAGAGTCGCCATATACTGCAATCCTCTTCACATTCAGTTTTCTTACAATTTTCAGGCTAGCATTCAAAGCTTCATACTCAGCCTCATTGTTCGAACAATCAAAAGCTAACTTGTAAGAACATACACGCACATTACTAGGCACTTTGTTCGGGGCGGAGAAAGGACTTCGTACCCAAATACCAATTCCAGCACCATCATTTCCTACTACACCGTTGAAATCCATGGTCCACAGGCCCTCTTCGTCTTCCTCTAAGTGCTGAAATTCTGCTGGCTCTGTTTTTCCTGCTTGCTGTCCTTTATTTTCAGCAGATTTCTCAATGGTGTTCTGCTGTTCTTGTCCTTCTTTCTTCAAAACTTCTCTGAAAGTCTCTGTTATTTCTGAAATATTTTCTGTTTCAACTACCTGACTATCTATCTCATTGAATCTATCTGAATACAAAACAAACGACTCTAGATCTGTATGTACATAACTAATCGGATGATTAATTGGTTTCTCCTTGCTTGTGATCATGTATTTCATTTTTTGTTCCCGATACAGTTTTCTCATTTGGCCAAACACTGGAATCATTATATAGTATAAATCTAGTTGTAGTGTCCCTTTCAATTTTGCTGCCCAAGACCTTGAAAGAAGCATACCGAATTGGGGACGAATATCTGCCACAACAATATCCATCAAAACATTCTTCATTGGGATTTGATCCAGACTTACAACCAAGTCTTTGATGAGCCCGATACATCTTACTCTACCGGAATCAAATGAATAAAGATCGTGGTATTTCCTGGTGATGTCCAAACCCAGCTTGTCCATGATATCCTTTGGCATCAGATTGTGGGAAGCTCTGGAATCGAACATGGAATTATGTAACACAAAATCATGCAATCTTAAACTGATATAAAAAGGTGGTACATCGCTATCTGGAGACTCACCATTCAACATTAGTCCAAAAATCATTTCGGTTTGATCATCTTCGACATTCACCATATCAGACATTGGATCAAAATTCAAAATTTTAGAAAGTTGCCCTCTATAACTATTGTTCCTCATTATTTCAGTCAAAGGAATGGATACCTTCAATTTAGTAATTTCATTCTCTAAACTAAAATCTCGAGCTTTTTCTACCTCTTTAGCTGGGACATCTCTCTTTTCCTTTTCTTTCAATACAATGGGCTGATTTAATTTTTCTGCTGATGGTGATTTGCTGATATTGGGATCAGCTGCCTCTTTTCCTTTCTTTTTTACAACAGGTGAATCATTCTTTGATGCTAAAACTTCTTTCCTCTTCTAAATTGGGTTAACCGGAACATCTCTGTTTCTATGTGAATATCGCCGCTGCTGAGCGGACAGAGCATTCGTATGGCGTCTTTGATATCCATCTGATTTTTCTTCCAAAACTGTGTCACTTGCTAGAATGAAATCTGCATCTTTGTGTGCCGCTGGAATTTCTGCATACTCCTCATCTTCAGTAATATAAATAGGAAAATCATCAGGAGTAAAGAAGTGGTTCTCTTCCCCTATTACATTCCCTTCCTCATCTGACTCCGGTCCATGCACAAAATTTTGCTGCAGAGGTGGCTGTACTGGCTGTTGTGCTGTCTGATCTTGGGCTCGCTGCTCTCTCTGCCTTATTCTATATTGTGGCTACTGCTAGCCACGGAAGTTAGGATTTCTAACTTGTGGCTCAGGTTTGTCAAGTTTCACCCTTTCAAGCATCTGCTCTACCTTCCGGAGTAATTGATCCATCGAGGAAGACTCTTCTTTTACTGTGACCTTCTTTTCTGCTTTTTCTCTAGCCCTCTTGGTCAGCAGATTTGCTTCAACGCTGACCGCGATTTTCTGCATGTTTTCCATTGTGGCCAGCTCTCTCTCTCTTAGTTCATAAGCCATGTCAGCATCAAAACCATCTAGAAGCTTCATCATGGCCAGTCCCACAGGTGGTTGTAGATGATCAGGAATTTCGTTATAAACGGAATTGAATCTAATGCAGTAGTCTTGGACCGACTCACCGGTGTTTCGCTTGATCTAGTCATATTCAGCCAGAATTTGAAGAGGATTCTTTTTCACTTCCGAGCGGTCTAGAAATTGTCTTTGTAGGTCAGCCAAGGTAGTGATACGTGCAGCCGGCAAAGCTCTGAACCATTTCCTAACTTCACCCGCAAATGTTTGTACAAAGAGTCTCATTGTCACATTTTCTGCATCGATTTCATGAAGGTCACATAAATCTGCCATTCTATCCACATGTTGCTAAGCGGTAATGTTGTGAGGAGTACCATCAAACAAAGGAATTTTTCTTTGATAATCTGCGGGCATATCATCTAAAACTTGAGGTAGCACAAGAGGTGCAAAACGAGCAGCCATCACTCTTGGTGGATTTGGTCTTGGGGATGTTGGAGGAGTGGGTGCAGCTTGTAGGGAATCAACAATTGGAGTTTGAAGTTGTGTCACAATATAATCATCAATAGCCCAGTTAGCCCTTTCAGTTTCTAGGTCTACAAGAAAATGCGGATTGGGGATGGTAGAGCCAACAACACTCTCGGATTTGGTCTCAAACAATGATATTTCAAACTCCTCATCAAAATCAAGCTCTTTAAGATACTAAAAACTGGTAGGACAGGAAAGGGATTTAATCGCGGGAGTCACAAAGCTCTCTTGATAAAGAAGTCTTGGAATCAAATTGGGATTTTCATAGATATGAGGAGGATCTAGATCTGGATTAGCTCTGGTATATCTTCTTGAAGCTAGCGTGCTCCTTTCAAAAGATCAAAAGGACATAAACAACTTACTCAGCCTATCGGATCCTAAACTTATCATCTGGAAGCTTAGAATTATCAGAAGTATTGGGGTGTTTGTAGGTTAAGCCTGCCGTTTACGCAATGAAGAAGACTAACAAACAAAGAATTGTCGTGTCCTCAGTGGAGTCACCACTATGTTAGAGCAAAAATCCGCTTTAGGCGGAAGGAAGGAAAAATTCAGGGTAACCACAAACCACGCTCAATCTGGTAGCTAGCCCTACCAGAACAGGAGAGGGATCTCTCCAGGTCACACTCAGTTAAAATAGACAATAGGATCTGAGATGACTCAAAATGAATGCTGATTTTAGGCTAGTAAATGGATATGAAAATGAAATTTATTGAATGACTAAACTTTTTGGGCTATATGGGGACAAAGGGCAGCCTGAGATGGGAAATTAAATCAAAGTCGCATAGTATTTTGTGAGGCAAGATAGGCAGGAGGTTTAGCAGTTAAACTGAAATAATATGTAGTGGAAAGACAGTTGAGAAAGCTGAAAAGGGCATATACATGAATCCTTCTTAGACAGAGGAAAACACACAAAGTATGAATGCTTTACAAGGCAGAGCATAAAAATGGATTCTACCTTTCCTACTTAAGAGCATTCAACTGGAAATGATTCTAAATGAAATGTAAAACATAACAAGGCACATATGAAACTGAAAGAGGAAACATCTGCTAAACTTCATACCACATGAATCTCATGAATCAGAGCTGCATCATTTATTAAATTCCTGGCCAAGCTATACAATGAAACACTGAGTTTTTTCTCCACACTGTTTCCCAGAAACTCCAACCCTTCACAAAAAAAAATTTCATACAATAAATAAACTCAATCTGTGGGAAAACAAATCAATGAAGATAGAGAGTCATATAATCATCATTAGAACCTGAAGGTGAAGAGCCAATCATCCATTTCTGAAGATAAGCAGTGTATGTTTTCTACTCGAATTTGCTGGTGACCAAAGAAGAAGTAAAAATTTTCGGTGTAAATACCTTTGAATCGCACATGGAGACAAAAATGGGCCCTGTGGCTTATTTCTTTGCCACGTTTTGATGTCATACGTTTTAAATTTGAGTGTTTTGGCCTTTGACTGTTCGTTTTCCTTTACATTTTCCATTTGAATACCTTTTTTAACAATTGATAATATTTCCATTTTTATTTTATGTTAATGTGTTTTCCATGTGCATATGACCCAATCCACAACAGATCCGTGCGTTTTCAGGTGATTTGGGAAAGTTCTGGAGATTTTTGGGCTGCTGGCCTCTATGCGCCGCACACAAGCCTAATGCGCTACACCACACCCATGTGTCGCGCCAGTGGAGAAAAGCACTCTGGCAGGAGGCCCAGTGCGTCGCGCAGCCTATGTGCGCCACGCCTACTCCCAATGTGCCCCACACACATCTTAAACCCATTTTGTAATGGTTCCTCTGACTTTTGAGATTGAACATGAAACTTTGTATCAAATGTTTGCAAGGATGAGAGATTTGAATATACCAATTTGAATAAAGAATCGTGGATTGTCACGGACGTTTGGAGGCGTAACTGCCCATGCTATTCTTTGAGAAAGGCGATGAAATGTTGGACTTCAGATGAAAGCAATACCAGGACCTGTATACTTGAGGTGGGAATCTATGGTTCTTGGTACAACAACAACACCTAGTACGTCTTCAGGTGCCAAATTTTCCTGTAAAATAGACCCTCTTGCAGCTATAAAAGCAAGGTCGCATAAAACAAGTTTCTACCTCAAAATTCCCTAGCTACGAGAACTCCAAGACGCGCCCTCCTATTGACATTGTCACATCATTAAGTGGACAGAGGTATGCATCTAGCTGACAACTAATTCTTCCACCAAAGGTGGCCCGATCAAATGGAAGTATTCTTGCAAGAGACGGTGTTGTCACGTAGTTCCACAGTAGAACGCATATCAGCTATATGCCACAGTTTTCAAATGTGAAGAGCTATCCTAGGTACTACGAAGTGAACCCGTATCCAATTTTCCCCACAGAACTTGCTCACTGTAGCTTGCTAATGATCACGATTGCAAATCCTTCCCATTGCAAACATTCCCAGGGTCCACACAACTACGAGGCAAATCTGTGTGTCGTTGAGCATTTTGAGTGAGTTTGGACTGTTTTTTAGGCCTTTGGCTATATGCACCGTGTAGGAGGCCGAATGCGTCGTGCCAGTGCAAATTAACATTGCGATTTTGCTCCCAGTGCGCTGCGCCTCTGAAGTGCGCCACGCCACCTGCTCTATGCACCACGCACTGGTTTTTTGACCAATTTCCTTCGATTTCACCTTGCTCACCCAAAAATGATTTCGTTTTTCTTTCTTTTTGCTCTTGGGAGTGCACATGAGCTTTACACATTTGGAGACATGTTTGATACATGAGCTTTTCAAATTAATTTTGCCAAAACACAATCTACAATGTTTTCAAAAAGATTTGATTTCAAACTCTGTATTTTGGACCCTTTTCTCCTTTGGGCTTTGTTGATGAACTAGATGAGCTGAACTTTGCTCGTGTTTTGCAGGTGTTGGCTGAATTTTGATTTGGTAAAGGCGACTAGGGCTGCGCCTGAAGAATTCGATAACTGAAGAATTTTTGAAACTGCTGCAAAAGAACAGTCATAATCCATCCATATGACGATGAAATTCAAGAAATAAAAACACGTGTAAAACCTCCCTCTGGCTTGCCGACATTTGGACACTTTAATGACTTGATTTGTGAAATCCTAGACCTATGACAGACATGACTCTTTGCCCATTAAAAGAGCAAACATTCATTAAAAGACCTAAGCCGGCAGGTACAAGACATGAGGGGAATGAATGACAAAGGCCTCTCATCAGATTATGGCATGCTCCTAAATGGAATGAAGGTGATCAAGTAGAATGGGACACATAAAAATGAAACACAGACAAAGTTTTGATCTCTGACGGAGGACTGACAAGATCGACTCTAACACTTCCATTGTTTGAAATTTATAGTAAAACCATATGGTAGGATATTTAATGATTTCCATAGCCATTGTTTAAGTAAAAAGGAATTATTGTTGTTGTTGAAATCTTACAATGATGCTACTAACTCTTACAGAGTGCAGTTTGCTAATTATTGACTAGGTTTTCATGCATGTTGACGAACCTTGTTGGTTATATAGAAAACAACTAATGGTGCTTGTAATAAAGTTTGAAATGATAATCTATATATATATATATATATATATATATATATATATATATAGATATATATATATATATCTTAAATAACTATTAATGGAACACTAATGAATACCATCATGATGGTGGATGTCGGTTGAACTGGATGGGGTACTCTTGGTCGAACCTATGTGCATTCTCAATCAAAGAGAGATTATGCTACGAAAGTGAGTTATCACCTAGGTTAAGGTGTAGTGGAGGAAATTTAGCCCGGAAGAGGAAACCTAGGAAGATGAAAATTTTATCCATGAATCATATCCCTACATGCTTTAAAGGGATAAAATCCAACACTAGCGATGGTGTTTTACTCAAGAGGGGGATGATGTAGCACCCCTCAGTAACTTGTAAATATTCTAATAAATTTTACATAAATGAATTAATATAGTATGGGCCATATTGAAGGTTTGTTATGAAATGGTTAACAAAAATAAGTGTTTGCTTTGTTTTCATAAATAATAATAACTATGGAAAGTCATCAAATTCAGTGGAAAGTCCTAAATGAGATTTTTTAGTTACCTGATAGTTAGAAGGCAGTTACTTCTCTCCTTACAGATAAATAATCTCAGTTAGAGAAAAGGGAGCCAAGATGGTGAGAGGGAAGAAAGTTTAGGTGACCTTGTGAACTTGGTACTTGGTTGTAGGAGGTCAAAGAGATGATAATTAATTAGTAAAATTGTGAACCTCGGACATGACATTGTTAAGGGTGGCAAGACACTGCTAAGTAAAATATTCTTGACCTGATTTTCCAAAGGAATCTAGAATTGAAGCCTAGGTTCTTAGTTGAGATTCCTAAACTAAGACCTCATAAGCGTGAACGAGAATATTTGAAGGTACATGTGATGGTCATATTTTAGATAACTATTGTGAAGATAAAACTAGCTTTAGGGAAGTTATGGAAGTGGAGGCCATGCATATTGGTTGGATGGAGCACTATCTTGCCTAGTGATTTTGTGGCTGGTTAATATAGTTAAGTAAAAACATAAATATTTTGGGGCTATTGCCACTAGTGCATTTCTTAATTCTATATAATGAGTAAATTTTCTTCTTTGTATAATGGCATAATTATCTTCAAGTAAATAAGAATTGTGTTGAATAAATTTCGTTTGTAACATTCATTCAAGTTACTTTAAAAATAGTGAACCCAAGCTAGTTACTTGTCCAAGTTATTTAACCAGTAGCCCCGAAAATATGCATGAGTTTAGGAAATAAGACTAGACCTATTCAGTAGGTCCCGGGGTTAGGCCCCATCGAGAAACCCCTAACTGGTATAAGGAAGTAAGAAGGGAAAATAAGCAATGGATTCTAACTAATGAAAACTTAATTATTTAAACATATAGCTGCATGCATATAGAGAAATACCAATATTCATCTATTCTAACATTAAAAATGTTACAAAAGTAACTTAGATTGCAAGTGTCACAACCAAGACTGGTGTTATGTTAGAAAAAATCTACAATAGTAATAGCAATGGAAAACTGTATAAAACCCATTAGTCGAGCAATAGGATCATGAAGCTTATTTTACCATTGCTAAACAATAATAATAATAATGAATGTACAATGTTTAAAAGTTGCAGTAAGGGAGCGATAAAGAGAATTCAGACTCTATTGTTCTTTAAAATTAAAATACATTAAAAATATATTTACAATACGAGAAGAGATGGTGGGAAGGAAAAGATTGTAGGTAAGACACAAGAAAAAATTATTGACGATAGAAGAAATAAATAAAAAACACTATAACAAAAATTGAATTTATATTAAGGGTACAAACGAATCAATGAAATTTAGGTGCATATAAAAAAACCTATCATGAGGCCTTTAATATGCAACCACAATAAGAATATTTATGAATAAATTCAGTCACCACCAAGGGCTATAATAATTTTAATAACTTTAGCAACAATATAGGTTTAGGTGGTGATAGTAGAATAATAAGAATATTTCCTATATATGATCCATTCCCAAGTCTCTACATACAATAAATTTTGCTGAACCCTAGGTTGGAAGGAAAGGTATACCCTTAAAGACACTTGGATGAAAACAAGGGTTTATATCAGAACTTGGACATTTTCATGCTTATAACCAAATTCACCTCGTGAGGCCATGAAGCAACCTCACCTGGAAGGTAGATAAAAGACAAGAATTGTCAAAATAGAAGTAATTGACTTAATGGGAATGGCATAAGCATCCAAAAGGGTTACTTAGAGTAAAACCCCATGGTGGGATCCCTATTGATTGATATAGTCATTGGGCAACTAAAAATTATTTACTTCTATTGTTGAAATCTTTGTTGAGCACTAGACAAAACAAAAAGAGGAGAAAACAAAATATTTCCCTCCCAAAGGAAAAGACGAGACAAAGTTAATGGTTGTCCCTTTGACAGGGAACCACATTCAAACAAGGTGATCTAAATTGGAGAATATCAGCTAGGAAAAGGAAAAGGAGATACAAAATCGGCGCAAGAGAACAAGAGGAGAAATGAGAACTAACAGTTTCGCAAATCCCTCAGGATCCTTTGATCCTGAGGGATCGCTACCTTAACAATTTTCTGTATTGTTGATATCTCCACTCGACTGTTATAAGAAGGGGCAGCACCGCTAGCTCAGGGGATGGACTATTGTTGTTATTTTTATGAAATTCTCCTTTGTACTTGAAACTTTGATCATCGACTCTCTTTGAAGAGCGATTCACTGTATCTTTGTCTTGATGTTTTAATTTATAAATCTTGTTGCCATTCTATCTTTCATTCTGTAGTAACCTTAAGTAGTGTGTCCCTGAAGGCTAAGGGCCCGGCCTTGGTGGATCACTTGCTCCTGTACCATTATTTCTGATTCATGTGTGGTTTGATCTCTTCTATTCACTCTATTCAGTAATCGGATGTGCCTTGATGTTTTACATATCGGTTCTATTATATTTCGTCTATACTTGACTAAGTAATGTTATGCTCTGCAACAGGCATGCTATGTTACTCATTCTAAATTTATATCACTTTGTTGTCCCTTTTAAGAATTTATATAACATTGATGTTCCTTACAGATTGCCATTACTGTTTGATTACAGAGTAATAGTGTTGTATACTCCTAAAATGGTAATACTGTATTTATCTATGGTTTATTCTTAAAACGTGATTGTTGTTCATTAGGGATTGTTGTTCCATCGTGATCATAATTATTGTTTCTTTATAACTGTGATTCATACTCGTTGTATTGAAGCTCAGATTACTATTCCTTTCAATATTAAGAGTGTCATGTGTAATATTTAATCTGGTTTGTTGTACATTTATATTTGATTTAAGTTGTTGTTCTATATTTTATTTCTATTAGTTCGTTGTTCTATTTCTGATTGTTGTTCAATTCATATCTAAAGTAAAGATTGTTACTTAATTCTTGTAGGATATAGTTACTGTTGCAACCATTGCCATAGGTTAAGTTTTTTCCATTCAATCCTGTTTATAAAATTAGTTGATGTTCCATTTCCTGTCATTTGAGTTATCATCACTTTGGTGTGCAAAATGATCTGAGATGGTAGTGAACATTGACACATGTTGTCTAGTTCCTAGATTGATGATCTTTTACTTGATTGCTTTTTAACTGCATCAGTTTACAAAGCGAAGAGTTACCATTACTGTACCCTTCATTGATAAATTGTTGTAGCTTTCGGAATGTGTGATTTGAGTTTTAGGTTTCTTTTTGTAAGTAGATTTTATTCCAAGCATCCATTTACTCTTGTATTTAGAGCACTATACTACTAGCATTACTATGACAAATGATCGCCTCAAACTGAGTAAACTCTTTGAGATAACAAATCATTCTTGGATTGACAATTAATGTAGGGTAAATAGAGGTGAAAAAGACACTTTTTACTACTCGACATTTTGGCATCATTTCTAGGGAAGAGTGTAGCCATTTGTTTCTTTTCTAGAGTAGTGTAAGAACCTTCTAGGAGAGAATTGGGTTTTAAAAACGGAAGGTAAGAGCCTGCGTACGGAACATGTAATAGCCCTACTCCCCTGCCCGCTTTCCTGCATATTTGTTGTTGTTTTTGGCTAGAAATTAGCATTTGATTTGTGTGCATGACTAAGTAGAAAATGCCTGAAAAGAATCCTAAACCACTACCCAAGTCTGATAAAGCTAAGGGATCGGTGACCCTTGGTTGATCAACCTTTATAGACGAAATCCTTAATAAAGTAGAATCTCAGCCTTCAGTAGGACCTAGAAAAGTTGCTTCGAGAAAACCTACTAGTTCCCAGGATCACCATCTGTAGCCTTTGCTGAGGTGTATAGTCAAACCAAAGAGCAAGATTTTCAAGAAATTGAGAATTCTAGCCCAAAATCATTGGAAGAAGGGAACCTTAGCAACCTCTGTGAAGGGAGAGGAGAAATAGGGGAAACTGAAGAACCAATATCTCCTCTTGGGATAATTAAGCCATTAAGCATCGTAGATAAGGGAAGTGTTGCAAAAATCATCCATAACGAAGTTGAAGAACCTCAAGAATTAAAATTCCCCCAGACATTAGGAACTTTCATCATCCTAGATAAAGGAAGTTTTGTTAAGGCCATTCCTGTTGAATCCATCCCCCTCGTCAGCCTAGGAATACGCTGCAAGACATCCTAGAAGATTATTGGCACATATTTGACCAAATGGCCCAAAACTAGCCAAACACCCAAACCTCTACACTGCAATATCCCATTGTGGACACTACAGCTAATGCACCTATGAGATAAATTCCTCTCCAGCATATCCCTACATTTCATGGCCTTACATCAAAAGATCGGGATGCATTCTTGTTTGAATTTGATACACTGTGTAGAGGATATGACTATACCACCGATCCCCAGAAACTAAAATTATTTCCCTCTACATTAAAAGGGGCTGCTTTAAGATGGTTTATGGGTTGGGTGGTGGTGTTATATATAATTGGGATCAAATGAAAGATGATTTTTTTTTAAAATATTAGGACTATTGCAGGTCTAGAGAGTTAAAAGATAAAATATTTTAGATGGTAGCTAGACCGAATGAAACATTAGAAGAGTATGTTGAACGTTTTCAGTATAATCTTCAAAGATCTCCTTATGCATCATTACCCTTACCTGATAATTTATTAAAAACAATGTTACTTAGAGGAGCGAAGGAACAATGTATTGAAACACTAAATATTATGGGAAAAGGAAATATTTATCAGGAAACTTTTGCTGACATTATTGATTTATGTATCAAGACTTCAAGTGGTAGCACAAGACTAAAACCAGTAGAACATGACAGGGTTACAAGAGACAACAAGATCTCTACAGAAGGAGTAACTCACGCAGAAATTGGAAATTGATTAGAAAATTTCAAAAATGACATATTGGGGACTCTGACAACACAACTTGATATTATGTAGGCCAAGAAGAAACAAGCAGAGGCAGAATAGAATTTGGAAATCTTCTGTCCTAGATGCAAAAAGAAACACAACCACAAAGAGTGTCCATTAGATGTGGTTCAAGTTTGTGCCATTTGTACAAAAGACCATTCTGCAGATAGTTGTCCCTCACTTCCTGGATTAAAAGCAGTATACAAGGAAGCAGAAGAAGAGACAAAACCGGTGTACCTATTTAATCAACGTCGTCAATGGCAATCGTGACGATTAGGTATGTTCACAGATCCAGCTTCTTCTTTTTAGACTCCACAATATCATGCTCAACAATATAGTACTATGTGGCAAAATCAACCTCACTTCTCAAATTGGTCACAACAACCATTTCCTTCATCATCACCATGGCCGAATCAAGCATGTCAACCTAATTGGCCAAATTTTTCCTATGCCCCACCATATTAGCAAGACAATGTATATCCAGCACAATGGTCCCCTCCTACTTCACAAAGTCAAGCTTGGTAGACAAATTGGCGAAGACTGATGAATCAGCCAGTAGGAACCATTCCGCTTCCTCAACCTACACTGCCAACATTATAACAAAACCCCTTGTCTAATTTAGGACCGCAACTCCCAGCCCAACCCAACCCTAATCTGAATAACATACCGGCCTAATCCATTCAAATAATTGAAACACTAGAGATATAAACCAATCAAAGAGAGTTTAATCACCTTCAATTAAGATCTAGGCGCATTATAGAAATAGAGGGAGATAAAACCGCTCAAGTTGAAAATCAGTTACCTATAGAACAACCACCGCAAGAAGAGGATGTGATTAGCCATCAAACTCATGATCAAGTAATCACATCTTCTCCACCATTCCTAGAATGATTAATTATACCTCAACCTATGCAACATCTTGATTTTGACATTGTAGGAGAACTTAAAAATTTGTACATAAAAATCCCACTGCTCCAAGCCATCCAAGACATCCCAATATATGCAAATACCATCAAATAGCTATGTATAAAAAGACCATGGAAGAGAATAACAAATAACCCAACAGTCCAAGTAGTTGGCACCTTATCCAACCTATTATCATGAAAAGAAACACCCCTTAAATATTAAGGCCCGGGATATCCAATTGTAATAGTACAAATCAATGGACAAAACTTTGCAAATTCCTTAGTTGATTTAGGGGCTGCAATTAATATCCTAACAAACACCACTTGTCAAAAATTGGGCATTACATTAGTAGAACCATCTTCTACTTTATTAGAACCGGCTGACTGATCTGTGGTTATGCCAAAGGGCACAGTACATGATGTCATGGTATTCATTGATTCCTGGGAGTATCCTGCCGACATTCTGATAATAAACCCCAAAAACTGACTTGATGGACATCCATTGATTTTAGGCGGACCTTGGCTTGCAACTGCTGATGCTTTAATTAGCTGTTGATAAGGCAGTATGATCATAACCAGAGGGGGTAATATCAAGAATCTAGCCGTATATCCTCTAGCCCATCCATGTGTCATAATAATAAGAACTAAAAAACACCCTGTATCATACCTCACCGAAAATATTAGATCCTCATTAACCATAAAATATGCCCTAGATTTCAAAGACCAAACAGAGGATTATGTAATTAACAAATTTATTAGCCAAACTAAATCTAGATCCCACGTACAATGTCATATGATAGAAGCAACATTTGATAATGAATTAGAAGAAGATCCTCTCAAAGACACTCATGATCAAACAATACCTACTACCTCTGTGTCAAATAGAAAAACTGTAGAAATTGAGCCAAGAAAAACTTTAAATATTAATGGCAACCTGACTCTCAAACAAGAACAGAAACTAATCCAACTACTGGGAAAATACAAAGAATCATTTGCATGGGATTATCCTGATATGAAAGGAATCGATCCCCAGTTATGTACACACCACATTTACACAGAAAAGGATGCAAGACCTGTTCACCAACCACAAAGGAGACTTATCCCTCACCTAAAAGACAATGTAAAAGCTCAACTTCAAAAACTTTTAAATGTGAACTTTATTTACCCTATCTCCCATAGCAAATGGGTCTCTTTTCTTGTAGTGGTGCCAAAGAACAATGGAAAGTGGAGGATTTGTGTATATTATAGAGAGATAAATAAAGAAACACAAAAGGACCACTTTCGCCTTCCATTCATTGACCATGTATTAGATACTTTAGCAGGAAAGAAATTCTTTTCTTGCTTGGATGGCTTTATTGGATACAATCAAATACAGATTACGCCTGAAGACCAAGACAAAACTACTTTTACGTGTCCTTGGGAAACATTTGCCTACAAAGTTTTACCTTTTGGCCTATGCAATGCCCCTACCACATTTCAAAGGGCTATCCTCAGTATCTTTTCAGATTTAATAAGTGAAGGGCTCGAAATATACATGGATGATTTTACACCATACGGAGATGATTTCGACCCAGCATTGGACACAATAGAAAAAATGTTGCAGTGATGCATTGCCACCAGGCCCTATTTGAGCCATGAAAAATGCTATATGATGATTACTGAAGGACTTATTCTAGGCCATTATATCTCAGCAGCTAGAATACAGGTAGATTCGGCCAAAATTCAAACAATTTTGTTAATACCTACTCCTACCACTCAGACAGAGGTACGCAGTTTTCTTGGATTTTCTGGTTATTATAGAATATTTATAGATCATTTTTCTCATATTGCTACACCTTTATATGCACTGACGAGAAATGCTGACTTTGTTTGGATAGAAAAATATGATCGCACTTTTGAGGATCTGAAAAATCTTGTGTCAATAGCCCCAGTACTCAGAGGTCCAAATTGGGACCTTCCATTTCAAATTTCATCAAATGCTTTAGACACAACTATTGGAGCAGTCCTTGGGCAGGAAGAAGATAAAAAAGGATATGCGATTTATTATATTAGCAAGAATTTATCTCCTACTGAATTGAACTATACTGTGATTGAAAAGGAATTTACACCTGTAATACATGCTGTCAATAAATTTAGGCATTATATCACTGGATATCGTGGTATCTTATATACAAATCACTCTGCCATAAAATATTTAGCCAATAAGCTAGTCACAAATAGTAGAGTAACCAAATGGCTGATTTTATTGCAAGAATTCGATATAACAATAAAGGACTGACCTAGAAAAGAAAATCCTGTAGCTGATTTTCTCTCACGAATGGCAAAACCAGTGGATGCAGCAGTGGTCGAAGACCAATTTCCGAATGAACATTTGTTCGTTGTTACTGTTAAAACACCCCGGTATGCTGATGTTGTGAATTATTTAGGAGTAGGAAAATTATTCAAACATCTAACCCCCAATTAACGAAAGTAGATTATCCAGCGTAGTACTCGATTTTCTTGGATTGGGGGCTACCTATTTCATACAAGGGCAGATATGCACATCAAGAGATGCATCCGTGAAGATGAAATTTTTAACATCTTGAAAGCTTGTCACGACGGACCATGTGGCAGACATTTCGTAAATTGAAGAACTAGTCACAAGGTGCTGCAAATAGGGTATTATTGGCCCGCGATCTTCGAATATGCAAAAAAGTTTGTTCAGGCTTGTGACAACTACTAAAGAGCAGGATGCCCTGGATGGTTTGACAAAATTCCCCTGAACCGACATCTAGTTATTGAACCATTCGAACAATGGGCGCTCGATTTTGTTGGTCCAATTAACCCATCATCAAACTAGAAAACATATATTTTGGTAGCAACAGAATATGTCACAAAATGGGTTGAAGAAGTGCCATTACCAAGAGCTACAAAGGATTTCGTCATACAGTTCATGTTCCACATATTTGTGCGATATGGCCTCCCAAGATATATAATTGGATGGAGGACCATAGTTTGCTGGTAATAAAATTGATGCAACACTAAAAAACTATCATATTCAGCATAAAATTACTACTCCATACCACCCACAGTCAAATGGTCAAGTAGAAAGCACGAATAAAATAATAGAAGCAATACTGATAAAAACCATTGCATCAGATAGACGCGATTGGGCTACAAGATTGCCAGAAGCCTTGTGGGCATATATAAAAACATGGAGAAGTACTACTGATTATTCACCATACCAACTAGTATTTGGAAAGGTACCCATCTTTCCAATAGAATTCGAAATACAGACACTGCGAATAGCACAAGAAGTTAGTCTAGATTCAAACGAGTCCTAGATTAATAGATTAGAGCATATCAATGAGCTAGATGAAATCAAGCTCTCTGGCCTTCAACATATTGCGTTAAACCAACAACAGCGAGCCAAATGGCATGACACCCTCATTAAAAATAAAGTCTTCTGCGAAGGAGATCGGGCGCTACTATACGATTCCAGGTTTCAGGATTTTCGAGGGAAAATTCAGACTCGCTGGCTGGGACCATACGAAATCCAAAAGGTACATGATAATGGCACCATTACTCTAACCACCATTAATGGATCTGGACATACCTTTAAGGCAAACAGCCACCGAGTTCGATTATACCGCAAACCACCTACTCGAGAATCTTTCTACCAGCAACTCCGCGAAGACACCGACATGCAGATTCTTGTTGAGGAAGAGAAATATTCCTCACCTTTGGTTCATTAAGTGATTCGACTGCCCTTACATATTGTACATAATTCTTTTTTTTGTTAGTATAAATTACTTTCTCTATATATTTCCGCATTTATGTAATGTTTGCATTTTGTTGTTCCTTTTAGGAAGGAACAACATATTCACCACTTTGCTATTCCTTCTTGAAGGAACAACACCTCTGCACTTTGCTGTTCCTTTTGGAAGGAACAACATTTTCACCACTTTGTTGTTCCTTTTTCAAGGAACAACACTTCTACACTTTGTTGTTTCTTTCAGAAGGAACAACATTTTCACCGTTGCTATTCCTTTTTCAAGGAACATCACTTTTGCATTTTGTTGCTCCTTTCCAAAGGAACAGCAGTTCCACCATTCTGCTGTTCCTTTTCGAAGGAACAACACTTTTTCATTCTGTTATTCCTTTCCGAAGGAACAACATTTATGTCGTTTTGTTGTTTCTCTTCAGAAGGAACAACACTTGCATTTTTTTGTTGTTCCTTTCCTAAAGGAATGGCAGTTGCATTTTTTTCTATTCCTTTTCCAAAGAAACAACACTTTCTTTTTCTGTTGTTCCTTTTTCCGAAGGAACAACACTTGCGTTTTTTTTTGTTCCTTTTTCCAAAGGAACAATAGTTGCGTTTTCTGTTGTTCCTCTTCCAAAGGAACAACAATTGCGTTTTCTGCTATTCCTTTCTGAAGGAACAACACCTTGATTTTTCTACTGTTCCTTTTCAAAAGAACAACATTTTCATAATTTTTTTTGACTTGCACTTGTTTTCTTTGCTATTCCAATTAAGTGACAACTTATGTTCCTTTTAATGCACAGTAGTTTCGAGTATTTTTTTTCCTTTTTCTTGCGATTTTTTGCACAATACATGTTTTATCTTTTTCTTTTTTCTGTGTTTTATGATTTACATCATTTTTTAAACATAGCTATACCCCTATGAAATGAATACAAAAACTAGAGGATACTAAAATCAACAAATTACATAAAAATCATTATCTTTACAAGAAATTGCTCTGAATTGATAAGATAAAATAGGAAAGGACACAACTATTGATCACCTTGCTCTCACTATTCTACTAATACTCATATGATTGGTTATCTTTATCATGATGGTTCTTTCTAAAATTCCCATAATCCTATTTGATCATTGTTAAGGAATAAGGACAAAGGGTATATTTTTCTATTGGTATGTTAAGACTTCTTCCACCATCCTCACTCTTAAGGAGTGTTGAACCACCCTTTTTGTATAAATAGGAAAAGTACTTTATAAAGAAAAGAAAAAAATCAAGAGAAAAATGTTTTACAAACATGGTTTGTCAAATGAAGGATAGGGGGTCTCATCAACAGCCAGCCTACCATGATCATAAGGAAGAAAGTGAAGTGGCATTCTCACTATGGCCACCACACCAAGGATATGATCCAAGAGGCACATCAGAAAAAATAAAGAGTTCGTGGAACAGGAGGTCTCATCACGAGCCGACCTACCCAACTTTCACTCCTCCTTGTGAATGGCATTATGATTTATCTGGTTACCAAGCCAGTATAATGGCCTCCATTCTACTATTGCATAACACTTTCCTAAGCATACACAAAGGATCATGGTTCCATGGGTGAAATAAGTAACTTTGCCAAGGTTATGGACACTTGTGGGCAACAGAGCTCTGTTTATGGTATTGAAGTCACATTCCTTATACACCAATAACAATTACAAAATCCTTCCTCTATCTTTGTAATGGGTCAAATAAGATTATGTACATAATTCCTCCGAACCTTTAAAACATGAAAATATATTAAAAGCAATTACGACGAAAAATTTGATAATGACGGCATCGGACCTTTTGTGCACGTCAGTTGTCCTATCCTCCAAATCTTGCATCATATCACGACATTCTCTTATCTATTAAGGGATTCTATTATACACCTTGATTTCGAAAATTTTCTCGTTCTTGTAAACATGGCATCTCAGTATACGTTGTTCCCTTATGACTCTGTACCATGGCGGTTCAGCACGTCGTTGCCTCATTTGGTTGCTGAGGACGGCCTATCACATTGCAGGGGGGAGCAAGTGACCTCATAATTTACTAGCATACGTGTCAGCCTATCATTTGGAGAATTCTCACTCATGAATAACAAGGCTTAATGCTATATTGTTTTCCAATTTGCATGGCTTGCTGTTCCAAAGCTATTTCTATGTTATTCTCTGTAACAATTAGCAGTAATTTGAAATTTGAACAAGCTTGTTGTTTCGTAATTTTCTATGTGTTTGCTAACAGCTTGAATAACCTGTTGTTCCATTGCCATCTCTACGTTTTTACAGTGTGCTAAGGATGGGAGGAAGATTAATTCATAGAGAACCATAGGTGTTGACAGTCTCTGATGCTGCACGAGAAATCGTAACAAGGGCAGGATGGATAGTTTATCTCAATCGTCTACAACAATCCAATGAGACTGTGGCAATTGAATTTTTGTAGAACTTGCAAGAATATCACTCCACAGTAAGGGGGAGATGGAGAGAAGTCACCGATGACATAATTGTGGAGGTTTCGTGACTTCTAGCCACTAGACCTGTGTGGACTCTCAAGAAGGTAAGACTGTGAGACGCCATAAAAGTCTTCGAAGATGAAGGCCAGAGCCTGACTGTAAGAGGAAAGGCAGTTCTACCAGTGGCCTTAGGAGAGTTGTGGGAAAAATTGGCGAGAATCATCTAGAGTTACATCACCTGTGAAGGTAGGAAAGACGTGGTAAGACCACACCACCTTAAACTTTTAGTAGTGTTAAAAGAAAAATGCACTTTGAATTTTCTTGCGTTTTCAAATTCTTTATTACACGATGTTGCCCGAAGCATGAAGAAATCTCACCACTTAGAATCAGTAGTAAGTCACCATAGGTTGATACGGCTGATAGTTAGCTACAGCCTTGCTCAACAATAAAGAAGTTGGGATGAACTAATTTTCACAATAGACGGGGGACTGGCTTTGCCAGCCCCAAAATGAAAACATGCTGCCAGTACATCGAATAAATCACTAAAATGAAGGAAATCCATTAGATTGGCATGGATCAAAGGGAGGTTGGAAAATTATCAAGGGAACACCAGTCAACCGGTGGAGATAGATGACTCAGGGGACGAGAAACCCCCACAATTGGAAGGAGAGGAGAACAAAAGAGAATTGAAGGAAAATGATGAGGGAGAAATAGAGGAAGAGACCGAGCAATCTGGTCAAACAGAAGAGGAAACAAAGCAATGTGAGGAAAGCCCATTGCAAAATCTGTTGTGAGAAGGTGAATTGGCCCAGATTCTAGCCAATATGGGTGAATATGCTCAACCTCTTAGCCCACTAAACCTCCACACCAAAGAAGGACCATAGGAGCACTCTATTCATGATAAGAGTGCATCCGAAGAGTTGTGTGACGAGGAAGAAGAAGAAGAGAATCACTCTGCCCATGATGAAAGTGTATCCAGAGAAAAAAGTCATGAAGATAAAGAAGAGGAAAACTCTGCTCCTAGTTGCAATACACCAGAAGAATTTCATGAAGAAGAAGGGGTGGAAGAAGAAGTTACCCAAGATATGGCAAAACAGGCTAGGGTTTCTACCCCTGAACAACTCGATCAACAGAATAATGAGGAAGCACCCCAAGAAGAAAATCAGGAAATTGGTCAAGGAAAATGTCCAGGCCCGAGTAAGTGAATGATTGTTCCTTCCAATAAAATAGAAGAAATTAAAAGATTATGAAAAGAATAGCAAAGGCTGCTTAACGTGATAGCATGACTTCGACAACAAATTAGGGTTTTGAAGATGGGGAAGAAAGCAAAAAGGACCTTAGTGGTAAAGCATGCAACCACTCCAGCGAAACACCTTAAGAAAAAGATTAAAATGACTCAAGTCCAGCCCATCATTCAAAACTGATGGAACAACATTCAACTTTTGCCCATGTCAAAGTACAAACAGATAGCATATCGGCCTGTGACAAAGAAACTCGGATAGAGGCACAATGCTCTGAGGAAATTCGAACCATAAATATGGGACGGCGTAATAAGAAGATTCAAGTAAACCTCCTGCTTACAACTACTATGTTTGATAGTGACCCGAGGACAATAACTCGATGAAAGGGTTTGGTGTAAGCCTAGCAAGCAATAGAGAAACTTACAGAATAGACTGTCTCTCGAGAAAAGTATGAGCAATTACAACAGCAGCTGAGGGACGTCAACTTATCCGAAAGTCAAGCTTTTGAAGGATGGCGAAAGGAAGAGGAAAGAGTCAAAAAGGTAACTCATAGACTAGATGTAGTCATAAAACAAATGGATACCTTATGCTCTTTGTATACTGAGATTCTATCATGTAGAGCACCTGCTAGGAACTATGCTTTGTTTTTAATTGAAAGACATTTGCAATTGAAAATTAAAGCTATCAAAGTAGGAGCCCCTATAGAAATAAACACTATTGATGACATCATAAAATGTTGTAAGCTCTTTGGGGTGAGGGTTCTGAGATTATTATGTGAATTCTATTTGCACAACCTTGTGTTAGATCAAGAAATAGAGTAGTATCCCAGCCCTTTCATTGGGGATGTCCAATTGTAGGCATTCATTTCTTTTGTTTTTAATCAAATAAAATGGCTTAAAGCCTACAATTCCTTTCAAAGACAAGAAAATGGATTAGAGCCTACAGACTTATTACAGTTATGGAATAAATATAGGAACCTAATGAGGACTTTAGGCGTGATTGAGGCAATAGGACCTATTCATACAACAATCAATCGACAAGGGATAGAATACTTCTTTACCATCAAAGACCTTGCCATTACAGCTACCAAATTCTGATATCGGACTTCTAATCCAAACATCCAACACAGGGAACCGTTTAACTATGAGAAATTTAAGTTAGTTGTTGATCGCTTGGGCCTCTATGGTGACCATATTTTGAGGGAGGGCCCATCTTGGTTAGGTTGTAGGTTATGAAGTCTGGCCATTTGGCATCCTGCACAAGGATACCAAGACTTATACGAAATGCTTGAGGGT
Organism: Pinus tabuliformis; assembly: GCA_031772625.1. Taxonomy (NCBI): domain Eukaryota; kingdom Viridiplantae; phylum Streptophyta; class Pinopsida; order Pinales; family Pinaceae; genus Pinus; species Pinus tabuliformis. Next base: position 1,371,228,243 of record CM062820.1, read on the forward strand.
TAGACGAGACATCTTTTTGAGCACCTAGCTAAGCATCATGGTTGTAGACCACCTCATGAGATCCCATCTCCAGCCTATTGCCTCACTACATTGCATATCAACTACAATGTTTTCATGAGGGCATGAAAAAGGGTAAGCAGGGGGTTGTGTTGAGCACTAGAGAAGGTATGTTATTATCATTTATTTTGTCATCTTTTCTTTAAAACTCATAACCTCTTCACATCATGAACTTGGTATATGATAAGAGATTATGATAAAATCTAGAAGACTTATATGCAACGTGAAATAGCTAATAGTTACACTTTTTCTATGCAGAAAGAGGAGAAAACAGAAGATTGCCATCCCAAAGGAAAAGGCAAGACAAAGTTAAATATTGTCCCTTTGACAGGGAACCACATTCAAACAAGGCCATCCAAATTGGAGCATATTAGCCAGGAAAAAGAATAGGAGATACCAAATTGGCGCATGAAAACAATAGGATAATTGTGAAATAACAGTTTGGCGAATCCCTGAGGAAACTTTGATCTTGAGGGATTGCTAGCTTAAAGATTTTCTGTATTGTTGATATCTCCACACAACTATTACAAGAAGGGGTAGCACTACTAGCCTAGGGGATGGACTATTTTTATTTTAATGAAATTCTCCTTTGTACTTGAAACTTTGATCATCGACTCTCTTTGAAGAGCAATTCACCGTAACTCTGTTTTGATGTTTTAATATATAAATCTTGTTGTCGTTCTATCTTTGATTCTGGAGTAAACTTAAGTAGTGTGTCCCTGGAGGATAAGGGCTCGCCCTGGTGGATAACTTTCTCCTGTACCGTTATTTCCGATTCGTGTGTGGTTTGATCTCTTCTATTCGCTCTATTTGGTAATTTGAAGTGTTGTGTTCTTTTACATATCAGATTTGTTATATTTTGTCTATACTTGACTAAGTAATGTTATTCTGTGCAACAGGAATACTATGTTACTCATTCTAACTTTATATCGCATTTCTATCCATTTTAACAATTCATATAGCATTGTTGTTCCTTATAAATTGCCATTGTTGTTCGATTACAGAGTAACAGTGTTGTATATTCCTAAATCGATACTACTGTATTTATTTATGGTTTATTCTTAAAAAGTGATTTTTTTTCATTTGGGATTGTTGTTCCATCGTGATCGCAATTGTTGTTTCTTTATAACTGTGATTCATACTCGTTGTATCAAAGCTCAGATTATTGTTCCTTTCAATATTAAGAGTGACATGTGTAATATTTAATCTAGTTTGATGTACATTTATATTTGATTTAAGTTGTTGTTCTATATTTTATTTCTGTTAGTTTTTTGTTCTATTTCTATTTGCTATTTAATTCATCTCTAAGGTAAAGATTGGTACCTAATTCTTGTAGGATATAATTACTGTTGCATCCATTTCTGTAGGTTAAGATTTTGCCATTCAATCATGTTTACAAAATTAGTTGCTATTCCATTACCTGTCATTTGAGTTATCATCACTTTGGTGTGCATAACGATCTGAGACTGTAGTGAACATTGACATATGTTGTCTAGTTCCTAGATTGATGATCTTTTCCTTGATTTTTTTTTAATTGCATCAGTTTACAAAGGGAAGAGTTACCATTACTGTACCCTTGACTAATAAATTATTGTAGCTTTCGGAATGCGCGACTTGATTTTTAGGTTTCTTTTTGTAAGTAGATTTTATTCCAATGCTCCATTTACTCTTGTATTTAGAGCACTATACAACTAGTATTACTCTGACAAATGACCGCCTCAAAATAAGTACACTCTTTGAGATAAGAAATCGTTCCTGGATTGATAATTAATGTAGGGTAAATAGAGGTGAAAAAGACCCTTTTTACTGCTCAACAATCTTACAATGATGCTACTAACTCTTACAAAGTGTAGGTTTCTATCCATTGATTAGGTTGTTTGAAGAACAGTCATAATCCATCCATATGACGATGAAATTCGCGAAATAAAAACATGTGTAAAACCTCCCTTTGGCCTGCCAATATTCAGACACTTTAATGACTCGATTTGTGAAATCCTAGACCTATGATGGACATGACTATTTGCCCATTAAAAGAGCAAACATTGACTGTCATGGACTTTAATAAACATTGATGAAAAGACCTAAGCCGGTAGGTACAAGACATGAGGGGAATGAATGACAAAGGCCTCTCGTCAGATTATGGCATGCTCCTAAATGGAATGCAGGTGATCGAGCAGAATGGGACACATAAAAATGAAACGCAGACAGAGTTTTGATCTCTGACGGAGGACTGACAAGACCGACTCTAACACTTCCATGGTTTGAAATTTATAGAAAAACCACATGGTAGGATATTTAATGATTTCCATAGCCATTGGTTAAGTAAAAAGGAATTATTGTTGTTGTTGAAAGCTTACAATGATGCTACTAACTCTTACAAAGTGCAGGTTGCTAATTATTGACTAGGTTTTCATGCATGTTGATGACCCTTGTTGGGTATATAAAAAACAACTAATGGTGCTTGTAATAAAGTTTGAAATGATAATATATATATAAATATAATATATATATATATATATATATATATATATATAAAATATTTTATATATATATATCTTAAATAATTATTATTGGAACACTAATGAATACCATAATGATGGTGGATGTCGGTTGAATTGGATGGGGTACTCCTGGTCGAACCTATGTGCATTCTCGATCAAAGAGAAATTATGCTACAAAAGTTAGTTATCACCTAGGTTAAGGTGTAGTGGAGGAAATTTAGCCCGAAAGAGGAAACCTAGGAAGATGAAAATTTTATCCATGAATCATATCCCTACATGCTTTAAAGGGATAAAATCCAACACTAGCGATGGTGTTTTACTCAAGAGGGGGATGATGTAGCACCTCTCAGTAACTTGTAAATATTTTAATAAATTTTACATAAATGAATTAATATAGTATGGGCCATATTAAAGGATTGTTATGAAATGGTTAACAAAAATAAGCGTTTTCTTTGTTTTTATAAATAATAATAACTATGGCAAGTCATCAAATTCAAGGGAAAAGTCATAAATGAGATTTTTCAGTTACCTGACAGTTAGAAGGCAGTTACTTCTCTCCTTACAGATAAATAATCTCAGTTAGAGAAAAGGGAGCCAATATGGTGAGAGGGAAGAAAGTTTAGGTGACCTTGTGAACTTGGTACTTGGTTGTAGGAGGTCAAAGAGATGATAATTAATTAGTAAAATTGTGAACCTTGGACATGAAATTGTTAAGGGTGGCAGGACACTGCTAAGTAAAATATTCTTGACCTGATTTTCCAATGGAATCTAGAATTGAAGCCTAGGTTATTAGTTGAAATTCCTAAACTAAGACCTCATAAGGGTGAACGAGAATATTTGAAGGTACATGTGATGGTCATTCTTTAGATAACTATTGTGAAGATAAAACTAGCTTTGGGGAAGTTATGGAAGTGGAGGCCATGCATATTGGTTGGATGGAGCACTCCCTTCCCTAGTGATTTTGTGGCTGGTTAATATAGTTAAGCAAAAACATAAATGTTTTGGGGCTATTACCACTAGTGCATTTTTTAATTCTATATAATGAGTAAATTTTATTCTTTGTATAATGGCATAATTATCTTCAAGTAAATATGAATTGTGTCAAATAAATTTCATTTGTAACATTCATTCAAGTTACTTTAAAAATAGTGAACCCAAGCTAGTTACTTGTCCAAGTTATTTAACCAGTAGCCCCAAAAATATGCATGAGTTTAGGAAAGAAGACTAGACCTATTCAGTAGGTCCCGGGGTTAGGCCCCATCGAGAAATCCCTAAATGGTATAAAGAAGTAAGAAGGGAAAATAAGCAATGGATTATAACTAATGAAAACTTAATTATTTAAACATATAGCTGCATGCATATAGAGAAATACCAATATTCATCTATTCTAACATTAAAAATGTTACAAAAGTAACTTGGATTGCAAGTGTCACAACCAAGACTGGTGTTATGTTAGAAAAAATCTACAATAGTAATAGCAATGGAAAACTATATAAAACCCATCAGTCGAGCAATAGGATCATGAAGCTTATTTTACCATTGCTAAATAATAATAATAATAATGAATGTACAATGTTTAAAATTTGCAGTAAGCGAGCGATAAAGAGAATTCAGACTCTATTGTTCTTTAACATTAAAATACATTAAAAATATATTTACAATACGAGAAGAGATGGTGGGAAGGAAAAGACTGTAGGTAAAACACAAGAAAAAGTTATTGACGATAGAAGAAATAGATAAAAAACATTGTAACAAAAATTGAATTTATATTAAGGCTACAAAGGAATCAATGAAAATTAGGTGCATAGAAAAATCCCTATCATGAGGCCCTTTAATATGCAACCACAATAAGAATAGTTATGAATAAATTCAGTCACCACCAAGAGATATAATAATTTTAATAACTTTAGCAACAATATAGGTTCAGGTGGTGATAGTAGAATAATAAGAATATTTCCTATATATGATCCATTCCCAAGTCTCTACATACAAGAAATTTTGCTGAACCCTAGGTTGGAAGGAAAGGTATACCCTTAAAGACACTTGGATGAAAACAAGGGTTTATATCAGAACTTGGACATTTTCATGCTTATAACCAATGTCACCTCGTGAGGCCATGAAGCAACCTCACATGGAAGGTAGATAAAAGACAATACTTGTCAAAAATACAAGTAATTGACATAATGGGAATGGCGTAAGCATCAAAAAGGGTTATTTAAAGTAAAACCCCATGGTGGGATCCTTATTGATTGATATAGTCATTGGGCAATTAAAAATTATTTACTTCTATTGTTGAAATCTTTGTTGAGCACTAGACAAGGTATGTTATTAGCATTTATTTTGTCATCTTTTCTTCAAAACTGATAACCTCTTTACATCATGAAATAGGTATATCACAAGAGATTATGATAAAATCTAGAACATTTATATGCAACGTGAAATAACTAATAATTACCCTGTTTCTATGCAGAAAGACGACAAAACAAAAGATTTCCCTCCCAAAGGAAAAGACAAGGAAAAGTTAACTTTTTTCCCTTTGACAGGGAACCACATTCAAACAACGCGATCCAAATTGGAGCATATTAGCTGGGAAAAGGAAAAGGAGATACAAAATCGACACAAGAGAACAAGAGGAGAAATGAGAACTAACAGTTTGGCAAATCCCTCAGGATCCTTTGATCTTGAGGGATCGCTACCTTAACAATTTTCTGTATTATTGATATCTCCACTCGGTTGTTATAAGAAGGGGCAGCACCGCTAGCTCGGGGGATGGACTATTGTTATTTTTATGAAATTCTCCTTTGTACTGGAAACTTTGATCATCGACTCTCTTTGAAGTGCGATTCACTGTAACTCTGTTTTGATGTTTTAATTTATAAATCTTTTTGCCGTTCTATCTTTGATTTTGGAGTAACCTTAAGCAGTGTGTCCCTGAAGGGTAAGGGCCTGGCCCTGGTGGATCACTTGCTCCTGTACCATTATTTCCGATTCATGTGTGGTTTGATCTCTTCTATTGATTCTATTCAGTAATCGGATGTGCCTTGCTGTTTTACATATCGGTTCTGTTATATTTCGTCTATACTTGACTAAGTAATGTTATTCTCTGCAACATGAATGCTATGTTACTCATTCTAACTTTATATCACATTTTTGTCCCTTTTAACAATCTATATAACATTCACATTCCTTACACATTGCCATCACTATTCGATTACAAAGTAACAGTGTTGTATACTCCTAGAACGGTACTACTGTATTTATCTATGGTTTATTCTTAAAACGTGATTGGTGTTCATTCGGGATTGTTGTTCCATCGTGATCATAATTGTTGTTTCTTTATAACTGTGATTCATACTCATTGTATTGAAGCTCAGATTACTATTCCTTTCAATATTAAGAGTGTCATGTGTAATATTTAATTTGGTTTGTTGTACATTTATATTTGATTTAAGTTGTTGTTCTATATTTTATTTCTATTAGTTCGTTGTTCTATTTCTGATTGTTGTTCAATTCATCTCTAAAGTAAAGATTGTTACTTAATTCTTGTAGGATATAATTACTGTTGCATCCATTGCCGTAGGTTAAGGTTTTGCCATTCAATCCCATTTATAAAATTAGTTGATGTTCCATTTCCTGTCATTTGAGTTATCATCACTTTCGTGCGCAGAATGATCTGAGATGGTAGTGAACATTGACACATGTTGTCTAGTTCCTAGATTGATGATCTATTCCTTGATTTCTTTTTAATTGCATCAGTTTACAAAGCGAAGAGTTACCATTATTGTACCTCTGATTGATAAATTTTTGTAGCTTTCGGAATGTGTGATTTGAGTTTTAGGTTTCTTTTTGTAAGTAGATTTTATTCCAAGCATCCATTTACTCTTGTATTTAGAGCACTATACTACTAGCATTACTATGACAAATGATCGCCTCAAACTAAGTACGCTCTTTGAGATAAAAAATCGTTCTTTGATTGACAATTAATGTAGGGTAAACAGAGGTGAAAAAGACCCTTTTTACTACTCAACATTTTGGCATCATTGCCAGGGAAGAGTGTAGCCATTTGTTTCCTTTCTAGAGTAGTTTAAGAACCTGCTAGGAGAGAATTGGGTTTTAAAAACAGAAGGTAAGAACCTACGTACAAAGCATGTAATAATCCTACTCTCCTGCCCACTTTCCTGCAGATTTGTTACTATTTTTGGGTAGAAATTAGAATTTGATTTGTGTGCATGACTAAGCAGAAAATGCCTAAAAAGAATCCTAAACCACTACCCAAGTCTGATAAAGCTAAAGGACCGGTGACCCTTGGCCGATCAACCTTTATAGATAAAATCTTTAATAAAGCAGAATCTCAGCCTTTAGTAGGACCTAGAAAAGTTGCTTCTAGACAACCTACTAGTTCTCTTCAGGCCACAAGATCACCATCTGTAGCCTTTGCTGAGGTGTATAGTCAAACCAAAGAGCAAGATTTTCAAGAAATTGAGAATTCTAGCCCAAAATCATCGGAAGAAGGGAACCTTAGCAACCTATGTGAAGGGAGAGGAGAAATAGGCGAAACTGAAGAACCAAGATCTCCTCTTGGGATAATTCAGCCATTAAGTAGCCCAGCTAAGGGAAGTGCTGCAAAAATCATCCATAACGAAGTTGAAGAACCTCAAGAATTAAAATTCCCCGAGACATTAGGAACTCTCATCATCCTAGATAAAGGAAGTTTTGTTAAGGCCATTCCTATTGAAGCCATCCCCCTCGTCAGCCTAGGAATACGCTGCAAGACATCCCAGAAGATTATTGGCACATATTTGACCAAATGTCCCAAAACTAGCCAAACACCCAAACCTCTACACTGCAATATCCCATTGTGGACACTACAGCTAATGCACCAATGAAAGAAATTCCTCTCGAGCATATCCCTACATTTCATGGCCTTACATCAAAAGATCCGGATGCATTCTTGTTTGAATTTGATGCACTGTGTAGAGGATATGACTATACCACCGATCTACAGAAACTAAAATTATTTCCCTCTAGATTAAAAGGGGTTGCATTAAGATGGTTTATGGGGTTGGGTAGTGGTGTTAAAAATAATTGGGATCAAATGAAAGATGATTTTCTGAAAAAATATTAGGACTATTGTAGGTCTAGAGATTTAAAAGATGAAATAATTTAGATGGTAGCTAGACCAAATGAAACATTAGAAGAGTATGTTGAACGTTTTCAGTATAATCTTCAAAGATCTCCTTATGCATCATTACCCTTACCTGATAATGTATTAAAAACAACGTTAATTAGAGGAGTGAAGGAACAATGTATTGAAACACTAAATATTATGGGAAAAGGAGATATTTATCAGGAAACTTTTGCTGACATTGTTGATTTATGTATCAGGAGTTCAAGAGGTAGCACAAGACTAAAACCAGCAGAACATGACAGGATTACAAGAGACAACATGATCTTTGCAGAAGGAGTAACTCACGCAGAAATTGGAAATTTATTAGAAAATATCAAAACTGACATATTGGGGACTCTTACAATGCAACGTGATATTATGTAGGCCAAGCAGAAACAAGCAGAGGCAGAATAGAATTTGGCAATCTTCTGTCCTAGATGCAGAAAGAAACACAACCACAAAGAGTGTCCATTAGATGTGGTTCAAGTTTATGCCATTTGTACAAAATACCATTCTACAGAGAGTTGTTTGTCACTTCCTGGATTAAAAGAAGTATGCAAGGAAGCAGAAGAAGAGCCAAAACGGGTGTACCTACTTAATCAACGTCGTCAATGGCAACTGCGACGATCAGGTATGTTCCCCGATCCAGCTTCTTCTTTTTAGCCTCCACAATATCATGCTGAGTAATATAATACTATGTGGCAAAATCAACCTCCCTTCTCAAATTGGTCACAACGACCATTTCCTTCATCATCACCATGGCCGAAACAAGAAAGTCAACCCAATTGGCAAAACTTTTCCTATGCCCCACCATATTGGCAAAACAATGTATATCCAGCACAATGGTCCCCTACTACTTCACAGAGTCAAGCTTGGCAGACAAACTGGCAAAGACCAATGAATCAGCCAGTAGGAACCATTCCGCTCCCTCAAGCTACACTGCCAGCATTATAACAAAACCCCCAGTCTAACTTAGGACCACAACTCCCAGCCCAACCCAACCCTAATCTGAATAACATACCAGTCCAATCCATTCAAATAATTGAAACACCAAAGATAGAAACCGATCTAAGGGAGTGTAATGACCTTCAATTAAGATCTGGGCACATTATAGAAATAGAGGGAGATAAAACCGCTCAAGTTGAAAATCAGTTACCTATAGAACAACCACCGAAAGAAGAGGATGTGATTAGCCATCAAACTCATGATCAAGTAATCACATCTTCTCCACCATTCCTAGAATGATTAATTATACCTCAACCTATACAACATCCAGATTTTGACATTCTGGGAGAACTTAAAAATTTGTACATAAAAATCCCACTCCTCCAAGCCATCCAAGACATCCCAATATATGAAAATACCATTAAAGAGCTATGTATAAAAAGACCAAGGAAGAGAATAACAAATAACCCAACAGTCCAAGTAGTTGGCACCTTATCCGACCTATTATCATGAAAAGAAACACCCCTTAAATATGAAGACCCAGGAATTCGAATTGTAATAGTACAAATCAAAGGACAAACCTTTGAAAATGCCTTAGTTGATTTAAGGGCTGCAATTAATATCCTAACAACCACCACTTGTCAAAAACTGGGCATTACATTAGTAGAACCATCCTCTACTTTATTAGAACTAGCTAACCGATCCGTGGTTATGCCAAAAGGCACACTACATGATGTCATGGTATTCGTTGATTCCTTGGAGTATCCTGCCAAATTTCTGATAATAAACCTCAAAAACTGACTTGATGGACATCCATTGATTTTAGGCGGATCTTGGCTTGCAACTGCTGACACTTATATTCGCTATCGTTAAGGCAATATGATCATAACTAGAGGGACTAATATCAAGAATCTAGCCTTATATCCTCGAGCCCATCCAAGTGTCACAATAATAAGAACTAACAAACACCCTGTATCATACCTCACCAAAAATATTAGATCCTCATTAACCATAGAATATGCCCTTGATTTCAAAGACCAAACAGAGGATGATGTCATTAACAAATTTATTAGCCAAACTAAATCTAGATCCCACATACAATGTCATACGATAGAAGTAGCATTTGATAATGAATTAGAAGAAGATCCTCTCAAAGACACTCATGATCAAACAATACCTATTACCTCTATGTCAAATAGCAAAACTGTAGAAATTCAGCCAGGAAAAACTTTAAATATTAATGGCAACCTGACTCTCAAACAAGAAGAGAAGCTAATCCAACTACTGAGAAAATACAAAGAAGCATTTGCATTGGATTATCCTGACATGAAAGGAATCGATCCCCAGTTATGTACACACCACATTTACACAGAAAAGGATGCAAGACCTGTTCACCAACCACAAAGGAGACTTAACCCTCATCTAAAAGACAATGTAAAAGCTCAACTTCAAAAACTTTTAAATGTGAACTTTATTTACCCTATCTCCGATAGCAAATGGGTATCTTTGCTTGTAGTGGTGCCAAGGAACAATGGAAAGTGGAGGATTTGTGTAGATTATAGAGAAATAAATAGAGCAACACAAAAGGACCACTTTCCCCTTCCATTCATTGACCAGGTATTAGATACTTTAGCAGGAAAGAAATTCTTTTCTTTCTTGGATGGCTTTAGTGGATACAATCAGATTCAGATTACCCCTGAAAACCAAGACAAAACTACTTTTACCTGTCCTTGGGAAACATTTTCCTACAGAGTTTTACCTTTTGGCCGATGCAATGCCCCTGCCACATTTCAAAGCACTATCCTCAGTATCTTTTCAGATTTAATAAATGGAGGGCTCGAATTATACATGGATGATTTTACACCATACGGAGATGATTTCGACCCAGCATTAGACACACTAGAAAAAATGTTGCAGTGATGCATTGCCACCAGGCTCTGTTTGAGCCATGAAAAATGCTATATGATGATGACTGAAGGACTTATTCTAGGCCATTATATCTTAGCAGCTAGAATACAGGTAGATTCGGCCAAAATTCAAATAATTTTGTTAGTACCTACTCCTACCACTCAGACAGAGGTACGCGGTTTTCTTGGATTTTTTTGTTATTATAGAATATTTATAGAGCATTTTTCTCATATTGCTACACCTTTATATGCACTGATGAGAAATGTTGACTTTGTTTGGATAGAAAAATATGATCGCACTTTTGAGGATCTGATAAAGCTTGTTTCAAAGGCACCAATACTCAGAGGTCCATATTGGGACATTCCATTTCAAATTTCATCAAATGCTTTACACACAACTATTGGAGCAGTCCTTGGGCAGGAAGAAGATAAAAAAGCATATGCGATTTATTATATTAGCAAGAACTTATCTCCTGCTGAATTGAACTATATTGTGACTAAAAAGGAATTTACACCTGTAATACATGCTGTCAAAAAATTTATACATTATATCACTGGATATCGTGGTATCTTATATACAAATCACTCTGCCATAAAATATTTAGCCAATAAACCAGTCACAAATAGTAGAGTAACCAAATGGCTGATTTTACTGTAGGAATTCGATATGACAATAAATGACTGACCTAGAAAAGAAAATCCTGTAGCTGATTTTCTTTCACGAATGCCAAAACCAGTGGACGCAGTAGTGGTCGAAGACCAATTTCCAAATGAACATTTGTTTGCTGTTAATGTTAAAACACCCTGGTATGCTGATGTTGTGAATTATTTAGCAGTAGGAAAATTATCCAAACATCTAACCCCCAATTAACGAAAGTAGATTATCCAGCGTAGTACTCGATTTTCTTGGATTGGGGGCTACCTGTTTCATACAGGGGCAGATATGCACATCAAGAAATGCGTCCATGAAGATGAAATTTTTGACATCTTGAAAGCTTGTCACGACAGACCATGTGGCGGGCATTTCACAGATCGAAGAATTGGTCACAAGGTGCTGCAAATAGGGTATTATTGGCCCACGATCTTCAAAGATGCAAAAATGTTCGTTCAAGCTTGTGAAAACTACTAAAGAGCAGGATGCCCTGGACAGTTTGACGAAATGCCCCTGAACCGACAGCTAGTTATTGAACCATTTGAACAATGGGCACTCGATTTTGTTGGTCCAATTAACCCATCATCAAACTAGAAAACGTATATTTTGGTAGCAATAGAATATGTCACAAAATGGGTTGAAGTAGTGGCATTACCAAGAGCTACAGAGGATTTCGTCATACAGTTCCTGTTCCACATATTTGTGCGATATGGTGTTGGGTCCCTATAATACTAGTGATTACCCCATTACTGTTATAGTTATACCCCTTATTTATATTGTTGTGCCCCTACTACCCCCATATTGTTATTTATGTGCCCCATAGAATCCCTCTATTGTTATTTTTGTGGCTTTATATTATTACTGTTAGGTCGGCTGGATTATATTGTGACTCCTTAGAATCCTATATATAGAAAGGAGGTTTTTTCATTTGAATAATCCAAGAATTGTTCATTTATGTAATGTAAAGGAGGTTTCCCCCTCGAAGAGGCTGAATTCTAAGGCGTTGATCTATCTTTTCTATCTTTTCTTGAGCTAGTTTCATAACATTTGGTATCAGAGCTTTGGATTCTAGGGTTTCGCTGCTCCAAACAGGTCATCATGGAATTTTCGCTATAACTTTTTTTCTGTGACGTTTCAGAAGTCGCAAAAAAACCCCATTTGAAACGAAATCGCGCTGAACCTTGGGTCCAAATTTCAGAGCTTTTCACGTGATATGTTCGGAGATATGATCTGAGGAAGTTGGTATTTTTGCAGACTCCTGAATTACATTCAAAACAGGTGAGTTGGGCAAAATTGTCATAACTTTCTCTCTGGGAATCAGATTGAAATTTCGTAAGAAGGTACAGAAAGAGGATGGGCTGTAGTTTCTTGTGTATCGTTTTCAGAACCAAATATTAAAAATTGTATGCGTGGCTTCATACAACTTCGCTCTTCTGGAAAGATCTATAATCAGGGCATCTTGGGAGATTGTGCATAACTCTTCCTTGGAGAATCCAATTTGGATCATACTGGTGGCATTGGAAAGAGGAAACATAGAGCTACTACAGATCACAAATTCAGAACTAGATGATTGGAAAGTACAGAGATACATCAGAGGCAATATCGAGCTCCTACAAAGTGAAAAAAGGTGTGTAGATTTTATTAAATTTTTGCTTAAGCTTGCTTTGAAAATTTATTTTGAAGGAATTCAAAGGGCATAGTAGAGCATTATTATCGATAACTAATGCCCCGAGGAAAGAAAATGAAAACACCTAGTAAGGAACCTGAAAGCTCTACCATGACTCATGAAGAAGAGGAAGAAATGCTACATGATATATCAAAATTACAAGAGCAAGTGCAAGAAATGTCACGCTCACAAAAGTTAACAGATGCTAAGATAAATGGCGTGGAAGCTAAGATAAATGGCGTGGAAGCTAAGATGAATGGCATGGAAGCTAAGATGGACAATTTGAAGATATATTTGAACACAAATTTGAAGACAGGCATGGCATATTTGAAGACAGATTTGACAAATTTTCTACAAGAAATACTTACTAATGGTGAAAAGGTAGTAAAGGAAACTCATGATGAGAACAAAAGAAATGTTAATCATGATTCAAAGATGCTAATGTTGGATCGAAGAATCATCATATTCCAAAAATCGATATGAGGAAGTTTGATGGCAAGGATCCCGCCACATGGATATTACAGATGGAGCAATTCTTCGATCTCAATAATGTGCAAAACGCACAAAAGGTACGTATGGCAACTGTATATTTGGAACCAAATCAGTTTGTATGGTATCAATGGCTTTGTTCTCGTAAACAATTTATCACTTGGGCAATTTTTACGGAAGAATTGATAGCACATTATGAGGATACAAAAAGCAACACTTTTTTTAGCCAATTGATAAGTCTCAAACAAAAGGGTTCAATAATGGAGCACATTGAGGAGTTCCAAAAATTGAACATAAGGGTAAAAGATATTCCAGAGGAGCATAGGATTGATGTGTTCATAGGGTCTTTAAAGGATAATATCCAACATGATGTTCGCCTTTGGGAACCTTATTCATTAGAGAAGGCATTCAAGTTAGCAAGAAAAATGGAAAGAAAAATTATGGCAACTAGGAAGCATATCACTCACAACCTACAAGGTTGACACCACAACAGTTGGAAGAAAAAAGAGCAAAAGGGCTTTGTTACAATTGTGATAGAAAATACACAAAAGTTCATAAGTGTGCTGAGAAGAAATTATTCTACATATATTGTGAAGAGGAAGAAGAAAAGGAGCAAGAAAGGTCAAAAGAAGAGGATATATTCCAGGAACAAAGCCTACATGAAGAAAAAATAAATCCGACCATATCTTGTAATGCATTGGAGGGAATTACAACTCCTCAAACCATCAAGATAGAAGGACAAATCAAGAAGGAAAAGGTAATAGTGTTGATTGATTCAGGAAGCACCCACAATTTTATTCATTGTAGGGTAGCAAAAGAATTGAATTGCTTCCTATATCTAGCACCAGAGTGTCAAGTGATGATTGCAAATGGAGGAACAATAAATTGCTCTGGAAAGTGCCATAATATCAAGCTATCCATGGGAGAATATGTATTGACTAGCCCAATGCTTTCCATTCCAATGGGAGGTGCCGATGTTGTACTAGGAGTCCAATGGCTACAATCCTTGTGTACAATAGCTTTTAATTTTCAAGAACTTTTCATCAAATTTTCTACGAAAGGAAAGGAAGTTGAATTAAGGGGTATTGCAAGGGAAACAAGGAAAGATAATCAGCTCTAATGGCATGACTAAGCTTCTAAAAAAGGAGCAAAGAGGTGTAATTGCACAATTATGTTCGCTAGATGTTTCCACATTGGAATCATCTATTTCTCCAGATCTCCAAAAAGTCCTGGACAATCATTCCAAGGTATTTGAGACTCCCAAAGGTCTCCCACCTATGCGTGATCATGATCATGCTATTCATCTTATTCCAGGAAGTGTTCCTCCAAACATCAGGCTGTACAGATATCCCTATGTCCAAAAAAGTGAAATTGAACGTATGGTTGCAGAAATGCTAGAGGCTGGTATAATTCAACCAAGTCAAAGTTCTTTCTCAGCTCCAGTAGTATTGGTGCACAAGAAGGATGTATCATGGCGCATGTGTCCGGATTATAGGGAGCTCAACAAGCTCACTATTAAAGATAAGTTCCCCATCCCTGTCATTGATGAATTACTGGATGAATTGCATGGATCAATTTACTTCACCAAGTTGGATCTTCATTCGGGATATCATCAAATCAGAATGAAGATTGAAGACATTCCAAAAATGGCATTTAGAATTCATGAGGGTCATTATGAATTTTTGGTCATGCCTTTTGGCCTTACCAATGCACCATCAACATTTCAAGGTTTGATGAATTCAATTTTCGAACCATTCCTTAGAAAATTTGTGTTAGTATTTTTTGATGATATACTAATCTATAGCAAGTCTTGGAAGGCTCATGTTGAACATGTTGACAGGGTGCTACAACTATTGGAGGAGAAAAAATTATATGCAAAAAGATCCAAATGTTTCTTTGGAGTCCAGGAGGTGGAATATTTGGGTCATATTGTATCTCATGAAGGAGTTAAGGTAGACCCTAGCAAAATTAAAGCCATTAAGGAATGGAAAATCCCCACATCCATAAAGCATCTACGAGGATTTCTTGGGTTGACAGGGTATTATCGCAAGTTTGTTAAGAATTATGGGAGAATAGCTGCACCTCTAACAACATTATTGAAGAAAGATTCATTTTCATGGACTCTGGAAGCAACAAAGGCCTTTGAACATCTTAAAGAGGCAATGTGCCAAGCACCGGTCTTAGCTACACCAGACTTCACAAAAACCTTTATTGTGGAATGTTATGCTTTAGGAAATGGAATTGGTGTTGTTCTAATGCAAGATGAAAGACCCATTGCTTTTGAAAGTCTTCCAATCAAGGGAAAGTTTTTAAGCAAAGCTATTTATGAGAAGGAAATGTTGGCAATACTCCATGCACTTAAGAAATGGCGACCCTACCTAATGGGAAGACACTTCAAGGTAAAAACGGATCGTGATAGCCTTAAATACTTTTTAGAAAAAAGATTATCCTCTGAAGAGCAACAAAAGTGGGTCACAAAGATGTTGGGTTATGACTTTGAAATCATCTACAAAAAAGGGAAGCAAAATGTGGCGGCAGATGCACTCTCAAGAAAGGATGAGGATGTGGAAGCATTGTTGTGTGCCATTTCTATTATCCAACCAGATTGGATAAACGAAGCAAGGGAGGAATGGAAGAATGACGAAGAAGTGTGGGCACTTATTAGAAGGCTACAACAAGATTCCAGTACTTCTGATACATTTAGCTGGAAAAATGATTCGTTATGGTACAAAGATCACTTATACCTCTGTAAGAATTCCCAGCTAAAACAAAATATTCTTATGGAATTGCACACTTCTCCCTTAGGAGGGCACTCAAGATTTTAAAAAACTTACCACAGGGTTAAGAAGGAATTTTTTTGGGATGGCCTTAAATCAGATATTCAAAAGTTTGTGGTGGAATTTTTGGTTTTCCAAAAAAATAAAGTTGAAACAATTAAGACACCAAGTCTATTACAACCTTTATCCATTCCAAGCCAACGTTGGGAGGACGTTTCAATGGATTTTATCATAGGTTTACCCAAGTCTGAGGGAAAGAGTGTCATCATGGTGGTAGTTGATAGACTTACCAAGTATGCACACTTTTGTGCATTATCACACCCATTTAAAGCTAGTACAGTTTCTACTGCATTTATGGAAACAGTTCAAAAGCTACATGGAAACCCAAAGATTATTGTAAGTGACAGAGATCCCATTTTCACTGGAAATTTTTAGACAGAATTATTTTCTTGTCTTGGTACTTAGTTAGCTCATAGCTCATTTTATCATCCTCAATCTGATGGGCAAACTGAGATAGTAAACAAATGTTTGGAAGGATATCTTCGTTGCTTTGTATCTGATAAATAGACACAATGGGTCAAATGGTTGCCTGTGGCTGAATGGTGGTATAACACTTCCTTCCATACAACAACAAAAATGACCCCATTTATGGCACTTTATGGGTATCAACCACCATCCATCACATCATATTTAAGAGAAAATTCTAAGGTTTAGGCAGTGGAACATCACAACGAACATCAACAACAAGTCCTCCAACTCTTAAAGGATAACCTTGTGTTGGCACAAAATAGAATGAAACAACAGGCAGATCAACATCACAGTGAAAGAAGTTTTTATGTAGGTGATTGGGTATTCCTACGGCTACAACCATATAAGCAAATGTCCCTAAAGCAAGCTAAGAAGGATAATACACTATCACCAAAGTATTATGGTTCGTACAAGGTGTTGCAAAAGATTGGTACTATGGCATACAAATTGGAGCTTCCTGCAGCTTCTCGATTGCACCCAGTTTTCCATGTTTCATGTTTAAAGAAGGTTATAGGTGACAAGCTCCCAATTCAACAATATTGCCAGAACTTGACGAGGAAGGGAAAATTATGTTGGAACTGGAAGCAGTCACAGAAACAAGAACTCGACAGCTACGAAATCGATCAATTTCAGAGTATCTTATCAAGTGGAAGAACTTATCCGCTGAAGATTCCACATGGTAGGATGAGAATTTTATGTAGAAGTATCCAGAATTACTCAAGCGTTGAGGACAACACTTTTTTGAAGGAGAGGGGCATGTTGGGTCCCTATAATACTAGTGATTACCCCATTACTATTATAGTTATATCCCTTATTTATATTGTTGTGCCCCTATTACCCCCGTATTTTTATTTATGTGCCCCATAGAATCCCTCTATTGTTATTTTTGTGGCTTTATATTATTATTGTTAGGTTGGCTGGATTATATTGTGACTCCTTAGAATCCTATATATAGAAAGGAGGTTTTTGCATTTGAATCATCCAAGATTTTTTCATTTATGTAATGTAAAGGAGGTTGCCCCCTGGAAGAGGCTGAATTCTAAGGCGTTGATCTATCTTTTCTATCTTTTCTTGAGCTAGTTTCATAACCTATGGCCTCCCAATATATATAATTATGGATGGAGGACCACAATTTGTTGGTAATAAAATTGCTACAACACTAAAAAAATATCATATTCAGCATAAAATTAATACTCCATACCACCACAGGCAAATGGTCAAGTAGAAAGCACGAATAAAATAATAGAAGCAATACTGATAAAAACAATTGTGTGACATAGACGCCATTGGGCTACAAGATTGTCGGAAGCCTTGTGGGCATATATAACAACATGGAGAAGTACTACTGATTATTCACCATACCAACTAGTATTTGGAAAGGTACCCATCTCTCCAATAGAATTCGAAATATAGACACTGCGAACAGCACAAGAAGTTAGTCTAGATTTAAACGAGGCCTAGATTAATATATTAAAGCAGATCAATGAGCTAGATGAAATCAAGCTCTCTTCCCTTCAACATATTATGTTAAACCAACAACAGCGAGCCAAATGGCGCGACGCCCTTATTAAAAATAAATTCTTCTGCGAAGGAGATTGGGCGCTACTATACGATTCCAGGTTTCAGGATTTTCCAGGGAAACTTCAAACTCGCTGGTTGGGACCATACGAAATCCAGAAGGTACATGATAATGGCACCATTACTCTAACCACCATTGATGGATCTGGACATACCTTTAAGGCAAATAGCCACCGAGTTCAATTATACCACAAACCACTTACTCGAGAATCCTTCTACCAGCAACTCCGCAAAGACTCTGACATGCAGATTCTCATTGAGGAAGAGAAATCTTCCTCACGTTTGGTTCATTAAGTGATTCAATTGCCCTTACATACTGTACATAATTCCTTTGTTTTGTTAGTATAAATTACTTTCTCTATATATTTCTACATTTATGTAATGTTTGCATTTTGTTGTTCCTTTTAGGAAGGAACAACATATTCACCACTTTGTTGTTCCTTTTTGAAGGAACAACACCTCTGCACTTTGTTGTTCCTTTTTCAAGTAGCAACAGTTCTACACTTTGTTGTTTCTTTCAAAAGGAACAACGTTTTCACTGTTGCTATTCCTTTTTCAAGGAATATCACTTCTGTATTTTGTTGTTCCTTTTCGAAGGAACAGAAGTTCCACCATTCTGATGTTCCTTTTCGAAGGAAGAACACTTTTGCATTCTGTTATTCCTTTCCGAAGGAACAACATTTATGTTGTTTTTTTGTTTCTCTCCAGAAGGAACAACACTTGAATTTTGTTGTTGTTCCTTTCCTAAAGGAATGGTAGTTGCATTTTCTGTTGTTCCTTTTCCAAAGAAACAACACTTTCGTTTTCTGTTTTTCCTTTTCCGAAGGAATATCACTTTCATTTTTTGTTGTTCCTTTTTCCGAAGGAACAAAACTTGCGTTTTCTGTTGTTCCGCTTCTAAAGGAACAACACTTGCATTTTATGCTATTCCTTTCTGAAGGAAGAACACCTTAATTTTTCTATTGTTCCTTTTCAAAAGAACAACATTTTCACATTTTTTTTTCTCTTGCACTTGTTTTCTTTGCTATTCCAATTAAGGGACAACTCCTGTTCCTTTTAATGCACAACAGTTTCGAGTATTTTTTTTCCTTTTACTGCACGATACCTATTTTATATTTTTCTTTTTTCTGTGTTTTATGATTTAGACAATTTTTGAAACATAGCTATACACCTTTGCAATGAATACAAAAACTAGAGGATAATGAAATCAACAAATTACATAAAAATCGTTATCTTTACAAGAAATTGCTCTGAATTGATAAGAAAAAAGAGGAAAGGACACAACTATTGATCACCTTGTTGTCACTATTCTACTAATACTGATATGATTGATTATCTTTATCATGATGGTTCTTTCTAAAATTCCCATAATCCTCTTTGATCATTATGAAGGTATAAGGACAAAGGGTATATTTTTCTATTGAGATGTTAAGACTTCTTCCACCATCCCCACTCTTAAGGAGTGTTGAACCACCCTTTATGTATAAATAGGGAAAGTACTTTATAAAGAAAAGAAAAAAATCAAGAGAAAATTGTTTTACAAACATGGTTTTTCAAATGAAGGATAGAGGGTTTTATCAAGAGCCAGCCTACCATGATCATAAGGAAGAAAGTGAAGTGGCATTCTCACTATGGCCACCACACCAGGGATATGATCCAAGAGGCACATCAGAAAAAATAAAGAGTCCTTGGAAGAGGAGGTCTCATCACGAGCCAACCTACCCACCTTTCACTCCTTCCTTGTGAATGGCATTATGATTTATCTGGTTACCAAGCCAATATAATGGCCTCCATTCTGACATTGCACAACACTTTCCTAAGCATACATAAAGGATCATGGTTCCATGGGTGAAATAAATAACTCTGTCAAGGTTATGGACACCTGTGGGCAACAAAGCTCTGTTGATGGTATTGAAGTCACATTCCTTATACACCAATAGCAATTATAAAACCCTTCCTCTATCTTTGTAATGGGCCAAATAATATTATGTACATAATTCCTCCGAACCTTTAAAACATGAAAATCTATTACAATCAATTATGATGGAAACTTTTGATAATGACCGCATCGGACCTTTTGTGCATGTCAGTTGTCCTATCCTCCAAATCTCGCATCTTATCACGACATTCTCTTATCTATTAAGGGATTATATTATACACCTCGATTTTGACAATTTTCTCGTTCTTGTAAACATGGCATCTCGGCATACGTTGTTCCCTTATGACTCTGTACCATGGCAGTTCAGCACGTCACTCCGTCATTTGATGGCTGAGGACGACCTATCACATTGCAGGGGGGGAGCAGGTGACCTCATAATTTACTAGCATACGTGTCAGCCTATCATTTGTAGAATTCTCACATGGGAATAACAAGGCTTAATGCTATATTATTTTACAATTTGCATGGCTTGCTGTTCCAAAGCTATTTTTGTGTTATGCTCTGCAACAATTAGTAGTAATTTGAAATTTGAACAAGCTTGTTGTTTCGTAATTTTCTCTGTGTTTGCTAATAGCTTGAATAGCCTGTTGTTCCATTGCCATCTCTGTGTTTTTACAGTGTCCTAAGGATGGGAGAAAGATCAATTCGTAGAGAACCATAGGTGTTGACAGTCTCTGATGCTGCACGAGAAATCCTAACAAGGGCAGGATGGATAGTTTATCTCAATCGTATACAACAATCCAATGAGACTGTGGCAATTGAATTTTTGTAGAACTTGCAAGAATATCACTCCAAAGTAAGAGGGAGATGGAGAGAAATCACTGATGACATAATTGTGGAGGTTTCGTGACTTCCAGCCACTAGACCTGTGTGGACTCTCAAGAAGGTGAGACTATGAAACGCCATAAAGATCTTTGAAGATGAAGGCCAGAGCCTGAGTGTAAGAGGAAAGGGAGTTCTAGCAGTAGCCTTAGGAGAGTCGTGGGCAAATTTGGTGAGAATCATCTAGAGTTACATCACCTGTGAAGGTAGGAAAGACGTGGTAAGACCACACCACCTTAAACTTTTAGTAGTGTTAAAACAAACATGCACTTTGAATTTGCTTGCATTTTTAAATTCTTTATTACACGATGTTGCCAGAAGCATGAAGAAATATCACCACTTAGAATCAGTAGTAAGTCACCATAGGTTGATACGACTGATAGTTAGCTACAGTCTTGCTCAACAATATAGCAGTTGGGTCGAACTAATTTTCACAATAGACGGGGGACTTGCTTTGCCAGCCCCAAAATGAAAACATGATGCCAGTACATCGAATAGATCACTAAAATGAAGGAAATCCATTAGATTGGCATAAATCAGAGGGAGGTTGGAAAATTCTCAAGGGAACACCAGTCAACTGATGGAGATAGATGACTCAGGGGATGAGCAACCCCCACAATTGGAGGGAGAGGAGAACAAAAGAGAATTGAAGGAAAATGATGAGGGAGAAATAGAGGAAGAGACCGAGCAATCTGGTCAAGAAGAAGAAGAAACAAAGCAATGTGAGGAAAGCCCATTGCAAAATCTGCTGCGAGAAGATGAATTGGCACAGATTCTGGCAAATATGGGTGAATATGCTCAACCTCTTAGCCCACTAAAGCTCCACACCGAAGAAGGACCATAGGAGCATTGCACTCATGATAAAAGTGCATCTGAAGAGTTGTGTGACGAGGAAGAAGAAGAAGAGAATCAATCCGCCCATGATGAAAGTGTATCCAGAGAAAAAAGTGACGAAGATAAAGAAGAGGAACAATCTGTTCCTAGTTAGAATACACCAGAAGAATTTCATGAAGAAGAAGGGGTGGAAGAAGAAGTTACCCAAGAGATGGCAGAACAAGCTAGGGTTTGTACCCTTAAACAACTCGATCAATAGAATAATGAGGAAGCACCCCAAGAAGAAAATCAGGAAATTGGTCAAGGCGAAAGTCCAGGCCTGAGTAAGTGAATGATTGTTCCTTCCAATAAAATAGAAGAAATTAAAAGATTACGAAAAGAATAGCAAAGGCTGCTTAACATGATAGCATGACTTCGACAACAAATTAGGGCTTTGAAGATGGGGAAGAAAGCAAAAAGGACCTCAGTGGTAAAGCATGCAACCACTCCAGCGAAACCCCTTAAGAAAAAGATTATGAGGATTCAAGTCCAGTCCGTCTTTCAAAACTGAAAGGAACAACTTTCGACTGTTGCCCATGTTGAAGTACAAACAGATAACATTTCAGCCTGTGACAAAGAAACTCAGATAGAGGCCCAGTACTCTAAGGAAATTCGAACCATAAATATGGGATGATCTAATAAGAAGATTCAAGTAAACCTCCCGCTGACAACTACTATGTGTGATAGTGACCCAAGGACAATAACCCTATGAAAGGGTTTGGTGCAAGCCTAGCAAGCAGTAGAGAAACTTACATAATAGACTGTCTCTCGAGAAAAGTATGAGCAATTACAACAACAACTGAGGGATGTAACTTATCAGAAATTCAAGCTTTTGAAGGATGGCGAAAGGAAGAAGAAAGAGTCAAAAAGGTAACTCATAGACTAGATGTAGTCATAAAACAAATGGATACCTTATGCTCTTTGTATATTGACATTCTATCATGTAGATCACCTGCTAGGAACTATGCTTTGTTTTTAATCGAAAGATATTTGCAATTGAAAATTAAAGCTATCAAAGTAGGAGCCCCTATAGAAATAAACACTATTGATGACATCATAAAATGCTATAAGCTCTTTGGTGTGAAGGTTCAAAGGTTATTATGTGAATTCTATTTGCACAACCTTGTGTTAGATCGAGAAACAGAGCAGTATCCCAGCCCTTTCATTGGGGATGTCCAACTGTAGGCATTCATTTGTTTTGGTGTTAATCAAATAAAATGGCTTAAAGCCTACAATGCCTTTCAAAGACAAGAAAATGGATTAGAGCCTAGAGACTCATTACAGTTATGGAATAAACATAGGAACCTAATGAGGACTTCAGGCATGATTGAGGAAATAGGACCTATTCATACAATAATCATTTGGCAAGGGATAGAATACTCCTTTACCATCAAGGACCTTGCCATTACAGCTACCAAATTCCGATATCAGACTTCTAATCCGAACATCCAACACAGGGAACCATTTAACTATGAGAACTTTAAGTTAGTTGTTGATCACTTGGGCCTCTATGGTGACCTTATTTTGAGGGAGGGCCCATCTTGGTTAGGTTGTAGGTTCCGAAGTCTGGTCATTTGGCATCCTGCAGAAGGATACCAAGACTTATACGAAATGCCTGAGGGTTAGACGAGACATCTTTTTGAGCACCTGGCTAAGCATCATGGTTGTAGACCACCTCATGAGATCCCGTCTCTAGCCTACTTCCTCAGTACCTTGCATATCAACTACAATGTTTTCATGGGGCATGAAAAAGGGTAAGCAGGGGGGTGTGTTAAGCACTGGAGAAGATATGTTATTATCATTTATTTTGTCATCTTTTCTTTAAAACTCATAACCTATTTACATCATGAACTAGGTATATGATAACAGATTATGATAAAATCTAGAAGATTTATATGCAATGTGAAATAACTA
Source organism: Pinus tabuliformis (assembly GCA_031772625.1). Classification (NCBI taxonomy): domain Eukaryota; kingdom Viridiplantae; phylum Streptophyta; class Pinopsida; order Pinales; family Pinaceae; genus Pinus; species Pinus tabuliformis. The sequence continues at coordinate 1,371,252,058 of CM062820.1, forward strand.
ATAATTACACTTTTTCTATGCAGAAAGAGGAGAAAACAGAAGATTGCCATCCCAAAGGAAAAGACAAGACAAAGTTAACTGTTGTCCCTTTGACAGGGAACCGCATTCAAACAAGGCCATCCAAATTCAAGCATATTAGCCAGGAAAAGGAATAGGAGATACCAAATCGGCGCATGAGAACGACAGGGTAACTGAGAAATAATAGTGTGGCGAATCCCTGAGGAAACTTTGATCCTGAGGGATTGCTACCTTAACGATTTTCTGTATTGTTGATATCTCCACATGGCTGTTATAAGAAGGGGTAGCACTGCTAGCCTAGGGGATGGACTATTGTTATTTTTATGAAATTCTACTTTGTACTTGAAACTTTGATCATCGACTCTCTTTGAAGAGCGATTCACTGTAACTCTGTTTTGATGTTTTAATATATAAATCTTGTTTTCGTTCTATCTTTGATTCTGGAGTAAACTTAAGCAGTGTGTCCCTGGAGGATAAGGGCTCAGTCCTGGTGGATCACTTGCTCTTGTACCATTATTTCTGATTCGTGTGTGGTTTGATCTCTTCTATTCGCTCTATTCAGTAATTTGAAGTGTTGTGTTGTTTTACATATCGGATTTGTTATATTTTGTCTATATTTGACTAAGTAATGTTATTCTCTACAAAAAGAATGATATGCTACTCATTCTAACTTTATATTGCATTGCTATCCTTTTTAACAATTGATATAACATTGTTGTTCCTTACAAATTGCCATTGTTGTTCGATTATAGAGTAACAGTGCTGTATATTCCTAAATCGGTACTACTGTATTTATCTATGGTTTATTCTTAAAACGTGATTGTTGTTCATTCGGGATTGTTGTTCCATCGTGATCACAATTGTTGTTTCTTTATAACTGTGATTCATACTTGTTGTATCGAAGCTCAGATTACTGTTCCTTTCAATATTAAGAGTGTCGTGTGTTTAATCTGGTTTGTTGTACATTTATATTTGATTTAAGTTGTTGTTCTATATTTTATTTATGTTAGTTTGTTGTTCTATTTCTGTTTGCTATTCAATTCATCTCTAAAGTAAAGATTGTTACTTAATTCTTGTAGGATATAGTTATTGTTGCATCCATTTCTGTAGGTTAAGTTTTTGTCGTTCAATCATGTTTATAAAATTAGATGCTATTCCATTACCTGTCATTTGAGTTATCATCGCTTTGGTGTGCATAACGATCTGAGAATGTAGTGAACATTGACATATGTTGTCTAGTTCCTAGGTTGATGATCTTTTCCTTGATTGCTTTTTAATTGCATCAGTTTACAAGGGAAGAGTTACCATGACTGTACCCTTGACTAATAAATTATTGTAGCTTTCAGAATGCGCGATTTGAGTTTTAGGTTTCTTTTTGTAAGTAGATTTTATTCCAATCATCTGTTTACCCTTGTATATAGAGAACTATACTACTAGCATTACTCTGACAAATGACCACCTCAAACTGAGTACACTCTTTGAGATAACAAATCGTTTATGGATTGACAATTAATGTAGGGTAAATAGAGGTGAAAAAGACCCTTTTTACTGCTCAATAATCTTACAATGATCCTACTAACTCTTACAAAGTGTAGGTTTCTAGCCATTGATTAGGTTGTTAGTCATGCTAATGACCCTTTCCTGGTATATAAATAATAATTGATGGTGATTGTAATCGTGGGGGCTTCATTGGACGAGAAATTTCATACCACGTGATTTCATATTATGGGATATATATTAAGGTAAAATGACATAATTTGTTGGGGGATATATACGGGGTCAAAGGTTTCTATATTGGAAGGTACAAATAGTGGTGGTCAAACTTAATGAAAAAATATAAAGTGGTATAAAAGATGTTAATGATGAAATGGATACATACAATATCTAGTGAAAAGGGTTTTTTAAATTAGGAACACGTATTAGGTTTGCATTCATAGGGGGTTAAATCATGTGATATTTTGAGGTATTTTCGAATATGAAGTAAAAATAAGGGTATTATTTAATATGTCATGAACACACATGATATGCCAAAGGTTCATTGAGTGAATAACACATGCTATAATAATATTTGAAACGATACACACACACACACACACACACAGATATACATACATACATACATACATACATACATACATACATACATACATACATACATACATACATATATATATATATATATATATATATATATATATATATATATATATAGATATATAGATAGATGTTTCTTAAATAATAGTTGATGGACCACTAATGACCGCCATAATGATGGTGGATGTAGGTTGAACCATACGCGGTATTCCTGGTCAACCATATATGCATTCTTGATGAGAGAAATTGTTCTACGGAAGTGATTTATCACCGAGGTTAAGGTGTAGTGGAGGAAATTTAGCACAGAGGGGCCAACATCGGAAGATGAAAATTTTATGCGTGAAGAAAATTGCTTCCTTTTTTGAAGGGTTAGAATCAACCACGAGGGATGGCTTATCACTGAAGATAGGGAATATGTAATAAGCCTTAGTAACTTGTAATTATTTTAATTACTTTTACTTAAAATTCTATAAGTCTACAAGCCATATGAAAGGTCTAGTATGAATGGATAACAAACATAAGTTCTTCCTTTATTTTTATAAATAATATTAATTATGGACTTCCATAAAATTAATTGAAATGTGCTAAATGGGAATTTTCACTTACCCAATAGTTAGACACTTGCTACATATCTTTGCAGAAATAAATAATCTCAGTCAAGGAAAAGGGAGCCAAGAGGGTGAGAGGGAGTAAAGTTGAGGCAACCTTGAAAACTTGGTACATGGTTGGAGGAGGTCCAAGAGTGAATAAATAAGTTTTAAACTTGTAAACCTTAGATAGGATGTTGTTTAGGGAGGTAGGATGCTGCCAAGTAAAGGATTCTTGACTTGATTGGCCAGTGGGATTCTCAACTGAAATTCAGTTGAAATTCCTAGACTAAGACTTGGTACGGGTCAAGGAGAGTCTTGGAACAAACCTTTTATGGTTTCTATTCATACAACTATTGTAGAAGTGAAAACTGGCTCAAGAGAGTTCTAGTAATGGATACCATACACATTGGTTGGGTGGCGCACTCTTTTTCATGGGGACTTTGTGGCTAGGTCAAAATTTTAACGAAACATATAGGTATTTTGGATATGTTGTCCGTAGTGCATTTTTAATTCTATCTAATGAGTAAATGTTCTTGTTTGTGTAATGGTATATATATCTCCATGTAAATATGAACTCTGTTAAATAAAATTTTGATGTGACTTTCGTTTAAGTTAATTTAAAAATTTTGAACCTGCTAACCAACAACCCAGAAAACAATCATGAGTTAAAAAAATAACACATGAACAATGGAGAAAATTAAAAATAATGAAAGTTGAACTATTTAAACATATAGTCATATGAAAATTTACCAATACCAATATTCATCTCTTCTAACATTAAAACTATTACAAAAGTAACCTACACTGCAATTGCCACAACTGATAACAGTGTTATGTTTAAAAAATTATATAGTAGTAATGAAAACGGAAAACTATATACAACCCAAGTGTAAGGAAATAGGCTTATGAGGCTTATTTTATGATTGTTACATAATAATAATACTTAAAAATGTCCAAAAGTTGTGGTAAGGAAGTGATAAAGTTATTTGAGACCCTAGTATTCCTTTTTATTAAAAGTCATTAAAATTATACTTACAATACAACAATAGATGGTCATAAGGAAAAGACAGTTCCTAAAGCACAAGAAAAAATTATTGGCAATAGAAGCATTAAAATTGAAACACTATAAAAAAAATTGAATTTATATTAATGATGTGAAATCATCAACGAATTCCAGGTGCATAAAGAAATCTCTTTCGTGGTGCCCTTTAATATGCAATCACAATAAGAATAATTACAAAGAAATTTAGTCACAGTGAATGGATAGGGTTTATGAGTTGCAATCCAAAATTTCTAAAACAAAGAAAGAATCTGTAGGATTAAATTACCATCATGAATCCAAAGTTTTGGTTGGCCCAAATTTCCTGAATAAGGAGAAACCTTAAAGGTAAACACCAACCTTTCATTATATTTCCAAACTAAATCAAGCTATTGAATGACCTAATCTTTAAAAGGTAAGAATAGTGATGGTTTTGATCCATGAACTTACTAGATAATAAGTAAACACAATGAAGGATAAATTTTGACAGGCATAAGGGTTTCCTTAGTTGTAGAGCCTCACAGAAAATTGCAAAATACCAAATGAGTTTGTTGGGAATTGTGGCGAGGAATTCGTTATTACCATAACCATGACTCTCAAATCCTCACATTCCAATCTAACCCTAATCATTCATGACAATAGATCTGAGGTGATGCTAATCGCGATAAAAATCGATCTGAAATCTTATTGATCACAATAGAAATGTGTCTCTCTAGAAATGTCAAAATGAGAAGAGGGGAAATCGCTTAATTGGAGGGGCATACACACACAATGGTAAGCATAACATTCATTGACCTAAGTCAACGAACAATGGTAGTTTTCTCACTAATTAAAAATAAAACTAAGGTTATAATGGGAAGTCGAGGACCATTAACCCTCAGAATTGAATAACTCAGTAATGTGTAAATAAACAAAAGAATCGATGATGGAAATTAATAAATCCCCATGCTTACACCACTATTAAGTAATGAAAGTGTCGATCTGACACATGAACTTGACACACAAATTCATTAATAAAAACTTGGTGATGGAGACAACTAAAACACAACTAAAAGAAAAAATATAATGTGACTTTGCAGAGGAGCGAAGTAAAACAAGTAGAATTACTTTAGATATGTTCACATTTTTCTATATAAATTGTTTAGAATAAAAACATAAAAAATAATAAAAGGTAAAAAATAAAAAACAAAATTCTAGTTTATGTTACATGTAATATCATAACCACATGTTAGAATAGTAAGGCATATGAGCTTGATTATAACTAAAATAGGATATTAAAAGCTTCCTGATATATGAGGAAGCAAATAAAATTCCTTTGTTAACGCTACCATGAGTAAATTGAAATAAATATCATTATGTAAATTAAGTTATAAAAATATTGATGGAATTATTGCTGAGATACCCTTTCCCACATGAACTAATTAGTTTGGAGCCCATGAGAAAAAACAACAATTTGGAAGATTTATTTAATAACACATGTTAATTACTCAATCATATCTCATCTTTTTTGGCTAGTGAGTAAAGAGAGAAGTTTATGATTTACAATGATGAGGAAGTATATGCATAAACAAATCATGAGAGATATATATGTGTGACTAAAGTAAATTAATATTTCTATATTGTCAAAAAATATAAAATATCACATAGGTTTGTTTAAGAAAGTACATGGGGTGTTACATATGAAATCACCCTGAAAAGAGTAGGATTGTATACATGATGATTACCTCATTCTAGTTTCAAGACCCTTTTGTTAATTTTCACAAAATTATATTTTGATACATAAGTTATAAGATCAGTAATCGTGAAGATTTCTTAAATTGAACATGTAGTATAGATGGTTGATGGAAGGAGACAAGTATGAAATGTTGTAAAGAATATTGGGGATGCCAAAGTAAGTAATACTTAATTGTTACAAGAGCTATAGTTGGAAGGTAATCACTTGATTGATATAAACTAACTCCTTGGACATATATTGGATGTTGATGACAAACCTAGATGAGAGAGTGAATGAAGGAAACATTTAGTAATAAGGATAAACTTTCGAATTGTAATAGATGAGTAATATTACATATGTATGCAAAGTGTTGGGTCAAGCAAAAGGTGTGTTTTATCCTTGGTAATCACTTTATTTAGTACTCATCATCACATTATTATCTTTGTTTATGAATAAAAGTAGAGGAAATAATAGCTAAAGTGGAGTAAAGGTAATCAATAACAAATTAGATGAATGTAAGTAAGAAAAACTTATTTTTACTATCCTTATGTGCAGAAGTCATGAATTGAGCGATAGCTACCCAAGCGACAGAACGACAACATCTCATGGGGGAAAATGATAGTGTCAGAGGCAAGGCAAGACAGTGGAAGATCGGGCAAACCAATCACTATTTTATGACAGAATCAGATCAAGTATAGCGAAATCCTCAGGATCCATTGACCCTGAGAACTCACTTTCATCTATTTACTTTCTAAATGTAGTATATAAGGCTGAAAGGCAAAACTACATGAAGTTCAGAATTCCATAATTTGCAATTATTCTTTTTGACATATAATACTATTATTTTAGATGTTGTAACCTTGTTACTTATATTAATGAAGAAAGAATGTGTTTAATTCATACTTATATTCTGAGTATCTCTTAGCAGAGACTTATGGCGAATTTTGGCCCAGTCAAGAGAAGATCTACTACTTCACTTGTGTCATAATATTCTCTATTTTTTTCTTGATTGTCTTTTAATGTTAAGTTAATATTAACTTTGAGTATTGTAAGGATTGTCGATTTAGTTTTCTTTTTTTGTTCATTCGAGATTTAGATTGATCCATGTGTTATATGCGAGTAATACTTTTGTATTGAATTGGTTATGCTAGTATCAAATCAGATCATCGTTCCTTTCAAGTAATGTTATCATAGATTTTAGAGATAGAATTAATCGCTTTATGCTTCGACAACCATTTTTTGTTCAGATAACATTTGTTATTCCAGCATCATTTGTTGTTCATTTCAGAATTTTTGTTCAATGCACTGCGTAAACCCCCATACTTAAATTTTTGTTCAATTTGAATTTCTATTCAATTCAGAATTGTTGTTCAATTCAGAATCGCTGCTCAATTCGGAATTATTGTTCAATTCAGCTCCATTGTTTAGTTTAGAATTACTGCTTAATTAATATTTGTTGTTCAATTAGCGTTGTTGTTAAGCGTTATAGTTCTTTTCCATGAGTGATCAAGTTAGCTTCAATTCTTGTTAAGACTGCCTAGCGTGATTCTTTACAAGTTGTATTCAAATCTATTTGCTTCCATGATGGGTTAGGTAGAATTGCAGAGTGCCTTATGAATTTCTTTCAAAATTAATTCTTTCAAAGTTGATTGGATTGAGTTTGAAGAAGATATTCATTAGAAATTGCAATGATTTGTTATTATTTAACCTCTAAATTCATTGCATATATAGTGTTGACACTCGTGACATAAAAATACTTGCCTTCGGTTGTTAATTAATGTAGGAATTAAGATTGCCTGTAAAAAGACATCTTAGTGAACCAACATTTTGGCGTCGCTACCAGGGAGAGTGTTCCAAAGTGATTTCCTTTATATCTTGCTACAAAATAATTTGGTTTTAAAAACGGAGGTAAGAACCTGCATACCTAACAATTAAAGTGCTTTCTTACCACCTCGCTTTTCAACAAAATCTTATAGGTTAAATAGGAATTCATTTTTATGAATGACTAGGAATAGAGATATAGAAAAAGAACATAACCCACCCCCAAAATTTATAAAACCCAAGTGATCGGTGAACCTTGGGAGAACGACCTTTATAGACGAAATTGTGAGAAAAGCAGAGTCCCAAGAATTAGTAGGATTCCGGGATCTATCTATAAAAGGTCCTACCATAATCCTTCAAGAAGAAGGTTCAACATCTCTAGCTCACACTGAGATTCAAAGCTGAATTGGAGGATCTAAATAGAATCTTCAAGCTACAATAAGGTTGCATTATGATCCTATATAAGAGGGAAAATTGTTTAACTTAAGAGAATGAGAAGGAGAAACTAGTGGAACTGCTAAGGTAGGACATCAGCTATCTAAACAAGGGTCTCATGTGATCTCAGATATTGGTAGTGATGCAAAGCCAACTCGGGTTGTTAATCCTCTGCTTACTCGAAAAACACCCGGTGAAATACCTAAGGGTATTGGCCCATATTTGACCAAATGGAAAACCAACCACCCCAAGATTAAACATCAACATTGGAATACCCCATAGTCAACCAAGTGGCCAATCCCTCCATGAAGGCTACTCCTCTATAGAGCATCCCAACTTTTCATGGGATGATCACAAAGGATCTTGATGCCTTCCTGTTCGAATTTGATGTCCTCGGTAGAGGGTATGACTACACCAATGACCCCTAAAAGCTAAAACTATTCCCTTCTACTCTAAAAGGAATAGCATTAAGATGTTTCATGGGTCTAGGTGGACATAATATTAATTCTTGGGACGATATGAAAACCTCCTGCGTCACAGGATACCAAGAATTTTTGCAAGACTAGGGAGCTAAAGGATGAAATCTTTAAGCTGTCTATAAAGGATAATGAAACTCTAGAAGACAATGTCGAATGGTTTCATTATAACATGTAGAGATCTTCACACACCACCCTACCAAAAGAAGTCGTAAGAGCTATCTTAATTCAAGGAATGAAAGAGGAGTGGTTAGAAAATCTAAATCTAATGTGGAAAGGAGATTTTTCTCAAGATGATTATAAGGAAATTGTTCACTTTGGTATCGCGTGGTCGTGAGGAAGCTCACGAATAGGAGCAGCAAGCCAAGATCCCATCAGTAGGGGAAAGAAGCCACATAGTGGAGGAGTAACACAAATGGAAATCATTAACCTCTTGGAAGATTTCAAAGTTGACATCCTAGGAACCCTCACAATGCAGCTAGACATCCTATAGGCTAAAAAAAACAAGCTTTAGTAGAACAAAAATTGGCCCTCTTATGTGCACGCCGTTGAAAGGAGAACAAATAGAAGGAATTTCTATTAGACATTATTCAAACATGTGCATTGTGTAACAAGGATCATGCCACTGAACAGTGTGCATCACTCTTGGGGTTGCAAGTAGTGTTCAAAGAAGCAGGAGAAGAGACAAAGCCAGCATATCTAATGAACCAGCATCGACAGTGGTAGACGAAACCTCCTAGCATTTCACAAGATGCATCTTAGTTCTTTCCTTCTTCATAGTTTAATCAACAACAGAACCCTGGGAAAGTATGGAAGCCTCAGCCATTCCCTATGACACCATGCTCAACTCAATCCTTTCCGGGTAATGGCTGGCCAAATTCTCCTTTTACTCCTATTTGGCAAGGGAATCCCTATAAATCCCAGTGGTCTGCCTCCACTTCTCAAAACCTAAATTGGTCTATAAGTTGGCAACGACCATTAGGAATATCTAACACTCCTATGGGGACAGGTCCTCAATGTTAATGCTCATTGTCAGATCCTTATCGATTACAACAAATTCCTTAGCCTCTTCTACACCCTCAACTGCTAGCCCAACCAAATCTAAATCCAAATAATAGATCAGTCTAGCTGGTGAAAATTATAGAAAATCATACTATGAGATTGAGAAAAAAGAATGTAATGGACTTAGATTGAGGCCAGGACGTATCATCACCTGTTATGAAACCAACTCAAGAAAAGATAGAAAAGAAAGATCAACGCCTTAGAATTCAGCCTCTTCGAGGGGGAAACCTCCTTTACATTACATAAATGAACAATTCTTGGATGATACAAATGAAAAAACCTCCTTTCTATATATAGGAGTCTAAGGAGTCACAATATAATCCAGCCGACCTAACATTAAAAATATAAAGCCACAAAAATAATAATAGAGGGATTCTATGGGGCACAAAATAACAATATGTGGGGTAATAGGGGCACAACAATATAAATAAGGGGTATAACTACAATAGTAATGGGGTAATCACTAGTATTATAGGGACCCAACATGCCCCTCTCCTTCAAAAAAGAGTTGTCCTCAACGCTTGAGCAGTTCTGGATACTTCTGCATAAAATTCTCATCCTCCCATGTGGAATCTTCAGCGGATAAGTTCTTCCACTTGATAAGATACTCTGAAATTGATCGATTTCGTAGCTGTCGAGTTCTTGTTTCTGTGACTGCTTCCGGTTCCAATATAATTCTTCCTTCCTCATCAAGTTCTGGCAATATTGTTTGAATTGGGAGCTTGTCGCCTATAACCTTCTTTAAACATGAAACATGGAAAACTGGGTGCAATCGAGAAGCTGCAGGAAGCTCCAATTTGTATGCCATAGAACCAATCTTTTCCAACACCTTGTACGGACCATAATACTTTGGTGATAATTTATTATCCTTCTTAGCTTGCTTTAGGGACATTTGCTTATATGGTTGTAGCTGTAGGAATACCCAATCACCTACATCAAAACTTCTTTCACTGCGATGTTGATCTGCTTGTTGTTTCATTCTATTTTGTGCCAACACGAGGTTATCCTTTAAGAGTTGGAGGACTTGTTGTTGATGTTCGATGTGATGTTCCACTGCCTGAACCTTAGAATTTTCTCTTAAATATGATGTGATGGATGGTGGTTGGTACCCATAAAGTGCCATAAATGGGGTCATTTTTGTTGCTGTATGGAAGGAAGTGTTATACCACCATTCAGCCAGAGGCAACCATTTGACCCATTGTGTCTGTTTATCAGATATAAAGCAACGAAGATATCCTTCCAAACATTTGTTTACTATCTCAGTTTGCCCATCAGATTGAGGATGATAAGATGAGCTATGAGCTAACTGAGTACCAAGACAAGAAAATAATTCTGTCCAAAAATTTCCAGTGAAAATGGGATCTCTGTCACTTACAATAATCTTTGGGTTTCCATGTAGCTTTTGAACTGTTTCCATAAATGTAGTAGAAACTGTACTGGCTTTAAATGGATGTGATAATGAACAAAAGTGTGCATACTTGGTAAGTCTGTCAACTACCACCATGATGACACTCTTTCCCTCAGGCTTGGATAAACCTGTGATAAAATCCATTGAAACCTCCTCCCAACGTTGGCTTGGAATGGATAAAGGTTGTAATAGACCCGGTGTCTTAATTGTTTCAACTTTATTTTGTTGGCAAACCAAACATTCCGCTACAAACTTTTGAATATCTGATTTAAGGCCATCCCAAAAAAATTCCTTCTTAACCCTGTGGTAAGTTTTTAAAAATCCTGAGTGCCCTCCTAAGGGAGAAGTGTGCAATTCCATAAGAATCTTTTGTTTTAGCTGGGAATTCTTACAGAGGTATAAGCGATCTTTGTACCATAACGAATCATTTTGCCAGCTAAATGTATCAGAAGTACTTGAATCTTGTTGTAGCTTTCGAATAAGTGCCCACACTTCTTCGTCATTCTTCCATTCGTCCTTTGCTTCGTTTATCCAATCTGGTTGGATAATAGAAATGGCACACAACAATGCTTCCATATCCTCATCCTTTCTTGAGAGTGCATCTGCCACCACATTTTGCTTCCCTTTTTTGTAGATGATTTCAAAGTCATAACCCAACATCTTTGTGACCCACTTTTGTTGCTCTTTAGAGGATAATCTTTGTTCTAAAAAGTATTTAAGGCTATCATGATCCGTTTTTACCTTGAAGTGTCTTCCCATTAGGTAGGGTCGCCATTTCTTAAGTGCATGGAGTATTGCCAACATTTCCTTCTCATAAATAGCTTTGCTTAAAAACTTTCCCTTGATTGGACGACTTTCAAAAGCAATGGGTCTTTCATCTTGCATTAGAACAGCACCAATTCCATTTCCTGAAGCATCACATTCCACAATAAAGGTTTTTGTGAAGTTCGGTGTAGCTAAGACTGGTGCTTGGCACATTGCCTCTTTAAGATGTTTAAAGGCCTTTGTTGCTTCCAGAGTCCATGAAAATGAATCTTTCTTCAATAATGTTGTTAGAGGTGCTGCTATTCTCCCATAATTCTTAACAAACTTGCGATAATACCCTGTCAACCCAAGAAATCCTCGCAGATGATTTATGGATGTGGGGATTTTCCATTCCTTAATGGCTTTAATTTTGCTAGGGTCTACCTTAACTCCTTCATGAGATACAATATGACCCAAATATTCCACCTCCTGGACTCCAAAGAAACATTTGGATCTTTTTTCATATAATTGTTTCTCCTCCAATAGTTGTAGCACCTTGTCAACATGTTCAACATGATCCTTCCAAGACTTGCTGTAGATTACTATATCATCAAAAAATACTAACACAAATTTTCTAATGAATGGTTTGAAAATTGAATTCTTCAAACCTTGAAATGTTGAAGGTGCATTGGTAAGGCCAAAAGGCATGACCAAAATTCATAATGACCCTCATGAGTTCTAAATGCCGTTTTTGGAATGTCTTCAATCTTCATTCTGATTTGATGATATCCCGAATGAAGATCCAACTTGGTGAAGTAAATTGATCCATGCAATTCATCCAGTAATTCATCAATGACAGGAATGGGGAACTTATCTTTAATAGTGAGCTTGTTGAGCTCCCTATAATCTGGACACATGCACCATGATCCATCCTTCTTGTGCACCAATACTACTGGAGCTGAGAAAGAACTTTGACTTGGTTGAATTATACCAGCCTCTAGCATTTCTGCAACCATACGTTCAATTTCACTTTTTTGGACATATGGATATCTGTACGGCCTGATTTTTGGAGGAACACTTCCTGGAATCAGATGAATAGCATGATCATGATCACGCATAGGTGGGAGACCTTTGGGAGTCTCAAATACCTTGGAATGATTGTCCAGGACTTTTTGGAGATCTAGAGAAATAGATGATTCCAATGTGGAAACATCTAGCGAACATAATTGTGCAATTACACCTCTTTGCTCCTTTTTTAGAAGCTTTGTCATGCCATTAGAGCTGATTATCTTTCCCGGTTTCCCTGCAATACCCCTTAATTCAACTTCCTTTCCTTCCACAGAAAATTTCATGAAAAGTTCTTGAAAATTAAAAGCTATTGTACCCAAGGATTGTAGCCATTGGACTCCTAGTACAACATCATCACCTCCCATTGGAATGGAAAGCATTGGGCTAGTCAATACATATTCTCCCATGGATAGCTTGATATTATGGCACTTTCCAAAACAATTTATTGTTCCTCCATTTGCAATCATCACTTGACACTCTGGTGCTGGATATAGGAAGCAATTCAATTCTTTTGCTACCCTAAAATGAATAAAATTGTGGGTGCTTCGTGAATCAATCAACACTATTACCTTTTTCTTCTTGATTTGTCCTTCTATCTTGATGGTTTGAGGAGTGGTAATTCCCGCCAATGCATTACAAGATATGGTCAGATTTATTTGTTCTTCATCTAGGCTTTGTTCCTGGAATATATCCTCTTCTTTTGACCTTTCTTGCTCCTTTTCTTCTTCCTCTTCACAATCTATGTAGAATAATTTCTTCTCAGCACACTTATGACCTTTTGTGTATTTTCTATCACAATTGTAACAAAGCCCTTTTGCTCTTTTTTCTTCCAATTGTTGTGGTGTCAACCTTGTAGTTTGTGGAAGACTATGGGCAACAACACTTCCGTCTTTATAGTTGTGAATGGTATGCTTCCTAGTTGCCATAATTTTGCTTTCCATTTTTCTTGCTAACCTGAATGCCTTCTCTAATGAATCAGGTTCCCAAAGGTGCACATCATGTTGGATATTATCCTTTAAAGACCCTATGAACACATCAATCCTATGCTCCTCTGGAATATCTTTTACCCTTATGTTCAATTTTTGGAACTCCTCAATGTGCTCCATTATTGAACCCTTTTGTTTGAGACTTATCAATTGGCTAAAAAAAGTGTTTCTTTTTGTATCCTCATAATGTGCTATCAATTCTTCCGTAAAAATTGCCCAAGTGATAAATTGTTTACGAGAACAAAGCCATTGATACCATACAAACTGATTTGGTTCCAAATATAAAGTTGCCATACGTACCTTTTGTGTGTTTTGCACATTATTGAGATCGAAGAATTGCTCCATCTGTAATATCCATGTGGCGGGATCCTTGCCATCAAACTTCCTCATATCGATTTTTGGAACATGGTGAGTTTTCGATCCAACATTAGAGTCTATGGAATCATGATTAACATTTCTTTTGTTCTCATCATGAGTTTCCTTTAGTACTCTTTCACCCTTTGTGACCATTTCTTGTAGCAACTTATCCATCTTATCATCCATGCCATCAATTTTAGCGTCCATGCCATTCACCTTAGCTTCCATGCCATCCATCTTAGCTTCTACACCTTTCTTTAAACCATCCATCTTAGCTTCTACATCTTTCCTTAAACCATCCATTTTAGATTCTGTTGCTTTTTGTGCAAGTGACACTTGTTGCACTTGTTCTTGTAATTTTGATATATCATATAGCATTTCTTCTTCTTCTTCATGAGTCATGCTAGAGCTTTCAGGATCCTTACTAGGTGTTTGCATTTTCTTTCCTCGGGGCATCAGTTACCGATAATAATTCTCTAATAGGCCCTTTGAATTCCTTCAAAATAAATTTTCAAACCAAGCTTAAGCAAAAAATAAAGAAAATCTACACACCTTTTTTCACTTTGTAGGAGCTCGATATTGCCTCCGATGTATCTCTGTATTTTCTGATTATCTAGTTTTTAATTTGTGACCTGTAGTAGCCCTCTGTGTGCTCTTTTCAATGCCACAAGTCTAACCCAAATTGGATTCTCCAAGGAAGAGTTATGCGAAATCTCTCACAGTGACTTGATTATAGACTAGTTCAGTAGAGCAAACTTGTACGACGTGCCACGTGTCACTGTTTCAACCTTTGACTCTGAAAATTATATAAACGAAAAAAACAGTCCGTCCTCTTTCTGTACCTTCTTACGAAATTTCAATCCGATACTCAGAAAGAAAGTTATGACGATTTTCCCCAGGTCACCTGTTTTGAGTGTAATTCAGGAGTCTGCAAAAAGACCAACGTCCTCAGATCATATCTCTGAAAATATCGCGCGAAAAAGTCTGAAATTTGGACCCAAGGTTCCACGCGATTTATTCTCAAATGGGTTTTTTTTGAAACTTCTGAAACTTTACAGAAAAAAAGTTATAGCGAAAATGCCACGATGACCTGTTTGGAGCAGCGAAACCCTAGAATCCAAAGCTCTGATACCAAATGTTATGAAACTAGCTCAAGAAAAGATAGAAAAGAAAGATCAACGCCTTAGAATTCAGCCTCTTCGAGGGGGCGACCTCCTTTACATTACATAAATGAACAATTCTTGGATGATACAAATGAAAAAACCTCCTTTCTATATATAGGAGTCTAAGGAGTCACAATATAATCTAGCCGACCTAACAATAATAATATAAAGCCACAAAAATAATAATAGAGGGATTCTATGGGGCACAGAAATAACAATATGTGCGTAATAGGGGCACAAAAATATAAATAAGTGGTATAACTACAATAGTAATGGGGTAATCACTAGTATTATAGGGACCCAACATCACCCCTGAGGAAAATAGGGATTAACCATCAATTGAGATCAAAACACCACTTGTACATATACCACCACCTGTACATATACCACCACCTATAATTGATACTGAAATGAAGTGAGGAGAAAAGACAAATCAACAAAAAGATCCAGAGGAACTCATAGTCACTTCTCTCCCTTTCCCTGAAAGGTTAATGATATCTAAGCCAATTGCTTAAACAGATTTTGATCTTGTAGTGGAACTAAAAAATATTTGTATAAAAATTCCCCTCCTCTAGGCCATTCAGGACATTCCCATCTATGCTAAAACAATTAAGGAGCTATGTGCAAAGAAGCTTATGAGAAAGAGAAAGCTTCACCTAGCATTCATGCTGTAGGAACCTTATCTGATTTACTCTTGGGAGGGGAAACTTTGGTAAATATGAAGATCCTAGGAACCCCATAGTGATAGTTCAGATATATGGCCGCTATTTTCCAAATACGCTAGTTGATCTAGGTGCAACATTTAATATTTTAATAGCAAAAACCTATCAAGCACTTGGTATTACTGCCTTGGAACCAACCATCACCTTCCTAGAACTTTTTCATCATTCGACGGTAAGGTCAGAAGGAACTCTACAACATATCACTATCTCTGTTGATGCATGGGAATATCCAATAGATTTTCTTGTTTTAAACCTGAAGATTTGATCGTATGGGCACCATATGATATTGGGCGGACCTTGGCTAGCGATAGCTGATGCATATATAGGCTATTGGGAGGGAAACATGACTATTTCAAACGGGGATGACACAAAAAATCTTGTTTTATATCCCCCTACCAAGCCAAGTTTGTCGATTGTAAAAATATGTAAACAACCACCAGCATACCTAGAAGAAAGAATCCATTGAACACTTATAGTAGTAGGGGCACTAGAATTCAAAGATCATACTGAAGATGATGTCATCAACAATTTCACCAATCAGCCAACTGATGTGAACAACATAAAGTGTCAAATGATAAAAGCAATCCTTGATAATGAAGCATTAGAAGATCCCTTGAAGGATACTGATGATCAACACATCCAAATTAATTCTGTCAATAACAAAGAGTCAGTGGAAATTGAACCAGGAAAAGTTCTAAACATTAATGGTAGCTTGGACAGTGATCAACAACAAAATCCCATTCAGATCCTACAAAAATATAAAGGGGATTTTGCCTGGGATTATCCTGATATGAAGGGTATAGACCCACAACTTTGCACTCATCACATCTATACTAGGAAGGATGCTCAACCTATCTGACAACCTCAGTGGAGACTGAATCTGCACCGTCAGGATATTGTGAAAGAGGAATTAGAGAGGCTGCTAGATGTGAATTTGATTTATCCTATTTCGGATAGCAAATGGGTTTCTCCATTGGTGGTCATCCCCAAGAAAAATGGGAAATGGCATATCTGTGTATATTAGAAGTTACTGAACAAGGCAACACAGAAAGATCATTTCCCTCTCCCATTTATTGATCAATTCCTTGAATTGGTAGGGAAGAAATTATTTTCCTTCCCAAAGGACTTTACTGGCTACAATCAGATTCAAATCACCCCTTAAGACGAAGACAAAACAACCTTCACCTATTCTTGGGGTATGTTCGCTTACAGAGTATTACCATTTCACTTATGCAATGCCCCAGCCATTTTTCAAAGAGATATACTTAGCATTTTTGCCAACCTGATAAACAAAGGAGTTGAGGTATATATGGATGACTTTACTCCATATTTGGATCAGTTTGATCAAGCACTACAAACATTAGAAAATGTTTTAGAATGTTGCATTGCTACTAGGTTATGTTTAAGAAATGTCACGTGTCACATGATTATGAACGAATGGTGCAAAATTGATCTTAAACCCTCTAAACCTTTATGACTTCAATTATTGAAAAACACTAAGAATTGGCAGAAATAAAGCTAAGCGGAGGTTCAAATGGCATTGCACAAGAGTTGTTGGATCGGGCTGAGCAACGGTCCAGATCAAACTGGAAATATCACATCGGCGGTGGTCAGCGGGGCATATCGGCACTAACCCTGAGTGAGTTGCGTCTGCGATCCAGTGATATATCATGGACCATCAGATCAGTGGACAGATCAACGACAGAGAGCATGTATGTCGCATAGTAGATTTAAAAGGGAAGGTCTTGTCACATGCTATAGACACAAGTGATATGTGATTGCGACTTATTGCATCGCAATATAACAAAGGGGTGATGCCAAGAGGACCACAAGCCTTTCAACATGCAATAAAGGTTGGACCTGATGGGGATTATGGACACAATTTAAATATATTTGAAGCCCTATTTTTGCAGATTTCTTTGTATTTCCCCATGTATTCATGTCTGGCCACATGCAATGCAATATTGCAATATTGTGATAGAATGGTGGATACGAAAGGTTTATAAATACAAATTCATATAATTTGAGTTCTGTGGTAAATGGTATTCCAGGTGGACTTCAAGTGGTAAGTGGTATTGGAGAGGCTTCACCTGATCCCATACACTCGCCGACATGTAGCACACCGCAGGAGAGAAAAAATCACTTTTTTAGGCGAGTAATCTCCGTGCATGTAGGCCACCTGAAATGCCCATCAACCATTGGATTGAGAGATCATCGATCAATGGTGGACATCGAGTGGACTATTCGATCTTTCGGGTTAGATACAAACCATCAGATGGAAGGCAGATCAATGGTGGGCTTGGGACAACAATAAAAGGTGGACCCAAAAGGATTATAGGGTGCAATTTATACCATTTTAAGTTCGGCTTTAATGTTGCGGTCAGGTTTTTCATTAGCTTTCAATGTATTTCCATTAGTATCATATAAAGACCAAAGATGTGTTATATTGGGGTTTTGTGCGGAGGAAGACCGAATGGTCAGTTTCACTTCTCCCACTGATCCTTCCATTTCTAAAAGAAATTGTTCTTATGCCTTAAGAATTTTTAAAAAAACATGTCCACACCGAAAAGGGTGGTGACTAGACATGGCCAAGAGGCTTAAAAATCGCTCTATGGCAGACAGAGGAGAGTAGAAGAGAGCGAAAGAGAAAGCAAAAGATAAAGAGCAAGAGGGAGCAGTTGTGTACTCTTGTAGACTTAAGGATTTTGAGGGAATCCCTTTGGTTTTTCACTGTTATGTTGAGACTCTATTCGAGCTCACACTTGTAATCATCTACTCTTGAAGACATAATATAGAGGTCGACATTGAATGCTTGGAGCAAGAGACATATCCAGGAAGTCTGGTGAACTCCTTAATTATTTATTGTGTGATGTCTTCAATTGTTATGTTTTCCAATTGTTAAATGTCTGTATTATTCAAAATATTGTCGATCCATTGCACTAAATGATATAGGCATTCCTGCACATGAGTCTATAATACCTTAATATTGATTTAAGATCTCATTTTTAGATCATGTGGTATCAGAACGTTTGGTTTTGGTTTTTTTAAGGCTAGACAATCTTGTGCTAGATTTTGAATCCTAACTAGATTAAAGCTTAGACAAGGAGAAGGAAAACTTATTGACGCTAATCTAGAGATTGGAAGAGTCTATTCTCAGAGGAGAATGGTAGAAGAAGATCCATTGAGATGATAATCTCAATTTATAGAAATTTTTATGACAATCTAAGCTATGGTGGAAGAGATGTATCTAGAGTTTAAGAAGGGTTGAGGTGAAAGCAATTCATCACCCAAACCAAAAAAAGGAGCAGAGGAACCTTTTCTAGTTCCCCCTCTGGAAGGCAAAGGAAAAGGAGAAATACCTCCTCCACCATCTCCATCATCGCCTTTAATCAAATTAGATGCGAAGCTTGATTTTCCAATTTATGATGGAGAACTTACTGCTGAAAAGCTAGATAATTGGATAAGATAAATTGATGTATATTGTAGGGTACAGAACATTGATTAAGAAAGGAAGAAGATTCAACTGGCTAGCCTTTGACTTGGAGGATGTTATGAAACTAGCTCAAGAAAATATAGAAAAGATAGATCAACGCCTTAGAATTCAGCCTCTTCGAGGAGGCAACCTCCTTTACATTACATAAATGAACAATTTTTGGATGATACAAATGAAAAGACCTCCTTTCTATATATAGGAGTCTAAGGGGTCATAACATAATCAGAGACGACACAACAATAATAATGTAAGGGTACAATAATAACAATAGTGGGCTTGTATGGGGCACAATAGTAACAATATGGGCACTACATCGCTACATCAACATAATAAGTGGGTTGTACTGATAACAATAAGGGGTTACACTAGTAGTATAAGGGCCTAACATGCCCCTCTCCTTCAAAAAGCATTGTCCTCAACACTTGAGTAGTTCTTGATGCTTCTGTATAAAATTCTTGTCCTCCCATGAGGAATCTTCCATGGGTAAGTTCTTCCACTTGATGAGATGCTCTGAAATTGATCGATTTCGTAGCTGTCGGGTTCTTGTTTCTGTGACTGCTCCAGGTTCCAATATGGTTTTTCCTTCCTCTTCAATTTCTGGCAATATTGTTTGAATTGGGATCTTTTGTAACTTTTGAATAAGTGGCAATACTTCTTTGTCCTTCCATTCATCCCTTGCTTCATTTTCCAATCTGGTTGGATAAGAGAAATAGCACAAAACAATGTTTCCACATCCTCATCCTTGAAGTGTCCTCCTATTCGGTAAGGTCGTCATTTTTTAAGTGCAAGTAGTATTGCCAACATTTCCTTCTCATAAATAGCTTGCTTGAGATGTAGCAGTAAAAATACCCAATCACCTACATCAAAACATTTTTCACTACGATGTTGATCTACCTGTTGTTTCTTTCGATTTTGCACCGAAGTGGCATTATCCTTTAAAATTTGGAGAACTTGTTGTTGATGCTCGATGTGATATTTCACTGCTTGAACCTTTTTCTTCTTGATATGTCCTTCTATCTCTAGAGTTTGAGGAGTGGTAATTTCTTCCGATCCTTTACAAGATATGGTCGGATTCATTTCTTGATGCTGGATGTGATCCTTCACTTCTTGAACATTTTTTCTTCTTGATATGTCCTTGTATCTTGATAGTTTGAGGAGTGGTAATTTCAACCAATGAATTACAAGATATGGTTGGATTCATTTCTTCTTTCTTGATGTGATCTTTCACTTCTTGGACCTTTTTCTTCTTGATATGTCCTTCTATCTTGAGAGTTTGAGGAGTGGTAATTCTTGCCAATGCTTTACAAGATATGGTCTGATTCATTTCTTCTTTCTTTCGGGTGGGGTCTTGCCGTGTATATTCCTCTTTTGATGTTCCTTGATCATTTTCTTCCTCCTCTTCATATTCTATGTAAAATAATTTCTTCTTAGCACACTTATGACATTTAATGCATTTGCTATCACAATTGTAACAAAGCCCTTTTTCTCTTTTTTCTTCCAATTGTTCTGGTGTAACCCTTGTAGGTTGTGGAAGGCTAGGAGAAACAACACTTCCATCTTTATAGTTGTGAGGGGTATGCTTCTTGGTTTCCATAATTTTGCTTTCAACTATGTCAGAAAGTCCTTTTACTCTTTCCAATTGTTGTGGTGTTGCTCTAAAGAAGGTGTTGCTCTTTGTATCCTCATAATGTGTTATCATTTCCTCCGTGAAAATTGACCACGTAACAAGTTGTTCACGAGAACAAAACCCTTCATACCATAAAAATTAATCTAGTTCTAAATATGAAGACGGGACACCTACCTTTTGTAACAGTGGTACACCATGTAGATCAAAATATTGCTCCATCTAAAGTATCCAATTTACCAGATCCTTGCCATCAAACTTCCTCATCTTTATTTTTCTTGATTTTAGGATCTCGATATTGAAACGACTGTAACTCTGTACTTTCAGATCTTTAAGTTCTGAAATTGCGATTTGTAGTAGCCCTCTGTGTCTTCTTTCCAATGCCATCATTCTGATCCAAATTGGATTCTCCAAGAAAGAGTTATGCACAATCTCCCAAGATGACCTGATTATAGACCTTTCTAGAAGTGCGAACTTATATGAAGTGCCACGTGTCCCTGTATCGACCTTTGGCTCTAAAAAATATCTATAGAAAACTACAGTCTCTCCTCTTTTTGTACCTTCTTATGAAATTTCAATCCTATGCTCAGAGAGAAAGTTATGATGATTTTCCCCAGGTCACCTGTTTGGAATGTAATTCAGGATTTTGCAAAAAGACCAACTTTCTTAGATCATATCTCCGTAAATATAGCATGAAAAACTCTGAAATTCAGACCCAAGGCTCAACACGATTGCTTCTCAAATGGGTTTTTTTTCACTTCTGAAACATCAGTACAAAAAAGTTATAGCGAAAATGCCATGATCACCTATTTGGAGCACCGAAACCCTAGAATCCAAGGCTCTGATACCAAATGTTATGAAACCAGCTCAAGAAAAGATAGAAAAGATAGATCAATGCCTTAGAATTCAGACTCTTTGAGGGGGAAACCTCCTTTACATTACATAAATGAATAATTTTTGGATGATACAAATGAAAAGACCTCCTTTCTATATATAGGAGTCTAAGGGGTCATAACATAATCAGAGCCGACATAACAATAATAATGTAAGGGCACAATACTAACAATAGTGGGCTTCTATGGGGCACAATAGTAACTATATGGGCGCTCAATAGCTACATCAATATAATAAGTGGGTTTTACTAATAACAATAAGGGTTTACACTAGTAGTATAGGGGCCTAACAGAGGAGCTGCACTAGTATGGTGGGAAGGCAAGACACACGTTCATCTACAAAAACATGGTAAAATCATTTCTACCTGGAATGAATTTGTTTCTGCTATCAAAAATCAACTCTATCCTTTAGCTTACATGCAACAAGAAATGATGAGTTGGAAACCTCTTCATCAGTTGAAGGGTCAGAGTGTACAGAGTCATACCCAGGGATTCAAAAAGAGAGCTTTAACTCTAGGTATATCATTAGATTCACCTAAGACTTTATTGAAGTTTATAGGTGGTCTTCATGGATATTTAAAGCATACTATTCTCATGTTTAATCCCACCAGCTTAGATTATGTATCAGTTCAAGCCGCACATCTACAAGCTAGAGGTAAGAATGTAAACTCGGAGGATGGGGGATCATCTAAATATTCTATAAGCAAGAGCAAGGGAAAGAAGAAACTAAAATGGAAGGAGAGGAAAGCAAACACCATAAAGAAGGATAAATCTTCATGCACTCATTTCCAGAAAGAAGGACACAATGAGGCACACTGCTGGATTTTGCATCCAAAACTGAAACCTAGGAAGTTCGGTGGTAAGAAGAAAAAGAATGATATTTCCATTCAACAGAACTTGGAATTAGATTCAGACGATTAAACAACAATTGTAGCCATAGGTATTAAAGGTAAAGATTCTGAAGAATCCATAAATAATTCTGCACAATCTGTTGATAATGAAAGTAATGAGAGGGAAAGAAATAAGCTTTTTCATATTAGAGTAATTTCCAATCACAATAAGATGAATACTTTGCTTGATAGTGGACCATCAATAAATTTGATTTCTGAAACAATTGTAAAGAAGTTGGGATTACAAACAAAACCTCTTGAGAAGCCCTATCCATTAGGTTGGGTGTGTGATAAAACAGAGCTACAAGTAACGAGACAATGTAAACTTAGGTTTGCTATTGGATCAAGATTTGTACATGAGGTTGAGTTAGATATAGTTCCATTGGATATATGTGGTATTGTTTTGGGAAATCCATACTTGTATGATAGGAAAGCTATTTTCTATAGAGCTAAGAATAAGTATCAACTCACTAAAAATGGATTAGAATACATTGTAAGAAGTCATAAACTCAAAGATAACTATTCTCTCATAAACTCAGGGTAGACGAAATAATTGTGAATTCAAGTAAGAAATTTCTACTACTGGTTGTAAAGGCAAAGGATCCTGAAAAATCCAATGCATTTGAAGGTTGTGATTCTAAACAAAAAGCTGATTTAGTTAAAGTTCTTTAAGAGTATGATGTTCTATTTTAGGAACCAAAAGGTATGCCACCGAAGCAATAAATAGTACATGATATTTATTTGCAGCAAGATGCTCCATTACCTAACATTGGAATGTATAGGTTGTCAGCTTTAGAGAATGCAGAGATAAAGAATCCGGTACAGAAGTTGCTCGATAAAGAGTTTATATGAACAAGAGCATCACCATGTGGATCTTCAATCATGCTGGTGAGAAAGAGAGATGGTTCGTGGAGAATTTGATTGATTATAGAGCGCTAAATAAAATAACGATGAAGAATTTCTATCCTCTTCCTTAGATTGATGATTTATTAGATAAGTTGAAAGAAATAGTTTACTTTTCTAAGTTAGACTTCTAAAGTGGTTATCATCAGGTTATAGTTGCAAAACACGATGCATGGAAGACTACTTTCAAGAAAAAGCAAGGACTGTATGAATGGTTGGTTATGCCTTTTGGCTTAACTAATGCTCCTGCTACATTTATGAGAGTTATGAATGATGCACTCAGACCATTTATTGATGAGTTTATAACTGTTTATCTAGATGACATTCTTGTTTTCATTAAGACATGGGAAGACCATGTAAAGTATGTAAAGCAAACTCTAGATGTTTTAAAAAGAGAAAATCTCTATGTAAAACTGTCAAAATTTGAATTTGGCAGAACATCTTTAAATCATTTGGATTATATTATAGGGGGGCGGTGAATTGAAGATAGATCCCTCTAAGGTTGAAGTCATTGTGAACCGGGCTAAACCCAAATCTGCTACAGAGGTTAGGATTTTCCTATGGGTAGCACAATATTGGAGAAAGTTTATTACTAACTTTTCATTGATTCAGCTCTATTACATGCTTTAAGAGGATTGAAACAGGTTTTTTAGTGGGGAGGAAAATTGCAGAAAGCCTTCGACACCTTAAAAGAGAAAATCAATACAACACCAGTACTAGCACTGCCAGATCTTCAACATCCATTTGAGATTGAGATAGATGCTAGTGACTACACCATGGGAGTAGTGTTGATGCAACACGAAAAATCCATATGCTATCATTCTGAGACATTTACTTCTATAGTACTTAATTATCCCACATATGATAAAGAATTGTATGCATTAGTACAAAGTGTGAAAAAGTGGAAAAATTACCTAATGGGTAAAGAAGCAATCATACATACAGATCATCAACCACTTCAATATTTGCACTCACAAACTAAATTGCAGCAATCAAGACATTATAGGTGGATGGGTTTTCTACAATAATTTCATCTTGTCATCAGATATAAGAAGGGCATACACAATAAGGTTGCAGACATGTTATCAAGACCAATCATAAATGCATCTACTATACTTAAGCATAACACAGTAATGCATGAAAGCTACATTGAACAATATGCTCAAGATGTAGATTTTAAAGATGTATATGCCACTTTAAGTCATGGAAAGCAAGTAGAAGAATTGGATTATTATGTAAAGGACCAACTCTTATATCATTTGGGAAAGTTATGCATTCCACAAATTGAAAGAGTTAACATAATTCAAGAAGCACATACTTCTCTCATATCAGGTCATTTTGGTGTAAGTAAAATAGTTGAACAATTGCAAAGGCTCTATTATTAGCCAAGAATGCATGAGACAATTTCCAGATATATCATAGGGTGTACTATGTGTGCTACAAGAAAGCCCAATAATAGGAAATTAGGCTTGTACACTCCACTTCCAATTCCTTCTCGTCCTTGGGAATGTGTTTCCATGGATTTTGTTGGGGGATTGCCAAAATCTAGGAAAGGTCATGATTATTTGTACGTTTTTGTGGATGGGTTTAGTAAAATGTGTATTTTGATACCATGTAACAAGCAGGTTACAAATGAGTAAACAACAAAGTTGTTCTTTCAGAATGTATGGGTTCATTTTGGATTACCCATTTCTATTGCATATGATTGAGATTCTTGATTTGCTAGGAATTTTTGGTGAAGTTTATGGGAGTTGATGGACACCAGGTTGAAGAAGAGCACAACATTTCATCCACAACTAGATGGTCAGACAAAAGTGGTCAATAGGATAGTGATCTAGTTGCTTAGATGCTATTGTAGCAAGCATTCCAAGCTTTGGGATGAGCAATTGTGTTATGTGCAACATGCTTACAACCGTTCCAAGCACTCTTCTACCTAGAGATCTCCTTTTGAGATTTGCGTTGGTTTTATACCAAAGTCTCCCTTGGATTTTGTCTTTGGTAAAGACATAGTAGTTGACGGACACAGTGATTTGGACAAAGAAACCAAGCTCATTGAACAAATCCAGGAAATTCACTAGGCAGTACAGGAACAACTGGAAAGAAGTCAAGCAAGTACAAGGTAAGACATGACAAGCATTGAGTTGAGCATAGTTTTCAGGTTGGTGATCGAGTCTGATTGCACATCAGCAAATACTGAATTCAAGGTGAAGGTAAAAATCTAAAACCCATAAGGTATGGAACTTTCAAGATACTTGATAAAATTTGTGAAAAATATTTTTGCATTAATTTTCCAGCTTATATGCAGATCTATTCAGTCGTTAATGCAGAAAACTTGAGATTGTATGAACCATCATTGATTAAAGATCCCAAAGAGAAAAGTTAGTTTCCTTATATTGGGGATTAGTCGCTTGAGTATCTCAATGAGTTACAGAAGGACACAGTTTTGGACAGGAAGGTCAGAACTATGCATCAAGGGGATGTTGAGCACTTGAGAGTGGGACTCAAAGGTTCAAATCCAAGCAAGACATGATGGATAGAAATTGGATGAGTGAGGGAACTGTATCCTCACTTGATCAATGCCTAAAACCAACTTTTGGTGGTCCAAAAGCTTTTCAGTGGGAAGGTGTGATCCAAAATCGATCTTAAACCCTCTAGACCTCTAAGTCATCAAATATCGGAAAACACTATCACTGGAAAAACACTAGGAATTGGTGGAAACAAAGCTATGTGAAGGTTCAAATGGTGCTACACAGGAGCCGTCGGATCGGACTGATCAACGGTCCAGATCAAGTCAGTGATATCGCATCAGCAGAGGTTAGTGGGGCATATCGGTGCTAAACTTGAGTAAGTTCTAACTGCGATCCAGCGATAAAACATGGATCGTCAGATCAGCGTGCAGATCAACAATAGAGACCATGTATATCACGTCACAGATGTAAAAGGGAAGGACTTGCCGCATGCCAGATACAAAAGAAATATGTGGTTGCGACTTATCGCATCGCAATATAACAAAGGGGTGATGCCAAGAGGACCACGGGCCTTATGACATGCGATAAATGCGGGACCCAATAGGGATTATGGATGCAATTTAAATATATTTCAAGTTTGGTTTTTTCGGATTTCTTTATATTTCCCCATGTATTGATGTTTGGCCACACGCCATGCAATATTACGATATTGCGATATAATGGTGGATTCAAAATGTTTATAAATATGACTTCATATAATTTTAGTGCCATGGTAAACAATATTTCGGGTGGACTTCAGGTAGTAAATGGTATTGTCGAGGCTCTGCTTGATCCCTTTCACTCGCCAACACGTAGCACACCGCAGGAGAGAGAAAAACACTTTTTCGGGTGGGTAATATCCATCCACGTAGGCCACCTGAAATGGCTATCAACCGTTGTATTGGGAGATCATGGATCAACAGTGGACATCGAGTGGACTATTTGATGTTTTGGGTTGGATACGAACCGTCAGGTTGAAGGTAGATCAATGGTGGGCTTGTGACTGTAATAAAAGGCAGACTTGAGATGATTATAAGGCAGACTTTATACCATTTGAAGTTCAGATTTAATGTTGCAGTCAGGTTTTTCATTGGCTTTCAATGTATTTCTATTAGTATCATATAAAGACCAAATATGTGTTATATCAGGGATTTGTGTGGAGGAAGACCGAATGGTCGGTTTCACCACGCCCGCCAATCCTTCCGTTTCTAAAATAAATTGTTCTTCTGCCTTAACCATTTTTAACAAAACGTTTCCACATCAAAAATGGAAGTGAACGAACAGGGCCGAGAGGCTTAAAAACCACTCTATGGTATACCGGAGAGAGTAGAAGAGAGCAAAAGTGAAAGTAGAAGACAAAGAGCAAGAGGGAAGAGCTATGTACTCTTGTAGACTTGAGGATTTTGAGGGAATCCCTGTGTTTTGTCATTGATGTGCTGAGACTATATTCAAGCTCACACATGTAATAATATGCTCTTGAAGGCATAATATAGAGGTTGACACTAAAAGCTTGGATCAGGAGACGTAGCCAGGAAGTCTGGTGAACTCCTTAATTATTTATTTTGTTGATTTGTTCAATTGTTATGTTTTCCAATTGTTAAATACTTGTATTATTCACAATCTTGTCAATCCATTGCACTAAATAATATATGCATTCCTGCACATGAGTCTGTAATACCTTAATATGGATTTAAGATCTCATTTTCAGATCACCAAAGGTGTAATCTTGGGACATTATATCTCTGGAGTAGGGATACAGTTAGACCCAACAAAAATACATGTAATTCTTTTACTCCCTACTCCTGTACACAGACAAATGTACATATTTTCCTAGGATATGCAGGCTATTATCACAGGTTCATTAAAAAAAGTTTAGAATTTGCTGCACCTTTATATGCTTTATTTGGAAATGCTGATTTGAAATGGTCTGACAAATGTGACACAACTTTTATAGGTTTAAGGAAGCTAGTCTCAAGGGCATCAAAATTACATGGACCAAACTAAAAGCTTCCTTTTCACATATCCACGGAGGCATCCAATACAGCTATAGGCACTTTCATTAGTTAGGAAGAGGATAGGAAGCCTTATGCTATACATTATATCAGCAAAATTCTTATTCCTATATAACTTAATTATACAGTAACAGAAAAAGAATTCTTAGCTATTATTAATGAAATAAATAAATTTAGACATCACATAACTCGCACCAAGTTCTTATGTATACTGATCACTCTGCCATTCGGTATTTAGCTAAGAAACCTATCACAAATGGTCAAGTGACTCGTTGGCTATTTCTTTTGTAGGAAATTGACATTATTATTAAGGATTGTCTGGGGAAGGAAAACCCAATTGCTGATTTTCTGTCTCAAATCCCAAAGGAATATGATCCACTGGTAGTGGACAACCAATTCCTAGATCAACATTTGTTTTCTATGACAGTCAAGATGCCATGGTACGTAGATGCAACAAATTATCTCGCAGTAGGGAAGATGGCCAGGAATTTGACAACGAGAGAGAGGAAATAGATCGTTCAGTGCAATCCTTGATTCTCTTGGATTGGAAGATATCTTTTTCACAGAGGGTGTGACATGTGTATACGCAGATGCATTTACGAGGATGAAATTTATGACGTCCTGAAAGCTTGACATGACAAGCCCTACGAAGGTTACATTTCAGATCGAAGGATAGGGCATAAGGTACTACATATGGGTTATTATTGGCCTACTATGTCTAAAGATGCTACGAATTATTCCCATGCTTGTGATAGCTGCCAAAGGATGGAATGAGCTAACCAATATGATGAAATGTCGCTCCAACGCCAAATACTCATAGAACCCTTCAAACGATGGGCATTGAATTTTGTTGACCCATTCCATCCACCATTGAATCAAAAGGCCTACATATTGGTTGCCACAACTTATGTGACGAAATGGGTGGAAGCAATAGATTTACCAAGAGCCACTGAGGAAGCCATGATTAACTTCCTCTTTGCACTATTTGTGTGGTATGGTTTACTATGGGAAGTGATAACAGATGGGGGAGAAAAATTCGTAGGAAACAAGATTACTGCCACTCTCAAAAACCATCAGATTATGTATAAGATCACTTCCCCATATCAACCGCAAGAGAACGGGTAGGTCAAAAGCACCAATAAGGTCTTTGAAGCAATTCTGACTAGAACAGTCTCAACACATCGGCGGGACTGGGCAACTAGACTGCTAGAAGCCTTATGGGCCTATCACATGACCTGGAGGAATACTACTGGATACTCTCCGTACCAACTCATGTTCGACAAAGAACTTATTTTTTTCGATTGAATTAGAAATAAAGATTCTAAGAACAGTTCAAGATATGGGGCTGGATTTAATAGAAGCCCAGACCAAGAGACTTCAACAAATCAACAAACTAGAAGAATCTCGACTGCTAGCTTCGCAACAGACTGTAATTATTCAGCAACAAAGGGAAAAGTGGCATGACTGCCTCATTAAATAGAATACATTTCAAAAAGGGGATTGGGCACTCCTTTATGACACGAGATTCCAAGACTTTCTGGGCAAGTTGCAAACAAGATGGCTTAGCCCTTCCGAGATCCAAGGAATAGATAACAATGGCACTCTTACTTTGACTACCATTGATGAGTCTTGCCATTATTTTAAGGTAAATGGGCATCAGGTGCATTCCTATAATAAACCACTCACCAAGGAGTCTTTTTGCCAGTAGGTACATGAGATCCCCTCCACGCAAATCTTAGGTGCATTGAGTGATGACCCTGTAGTTTTTCTTTCAAAAAATTGAGATTTTTTTAAAATTGTAAATGATGTATATATTATTTTTGATTTATTGTAATTGAGTTAGGTAACACCATGTAAATATGAGGATTTTTCTTGTTTTAAGTTCTTGGTAAGTGTTATTCAATCGATTGAATGATTGTTGTTCAATAAATTGAAAAACACTTATGTTTATGTGTGCATCATTGTTCAGTCAATTGAACAATTGTTGTTCAATCTATTGAACAACACTTATTTTTGTCTGTGGAAATTGTTGTTCAATCAATTGAACAACATTTTTGTGTTTTTGATTTTCTTGTTCAAATGATTGTTGTTCAATCGATTGAACAACACTTCTCTATTCTTATTAACATTTTATGTTCAAATGACTGAACAATTGTTGTTCAAATGACTGAACAATTGTTGTTCAATTGATTGAACAACACTTTTTGCATTTCTCATTTTTACCTTTTTGTTCTTCAAACAATTGAATGATTGTTGTTCAATCGATTGAACAACACTTCTCCATTCTTATTTACATTTCTTGTTCAAATGATTGAACAATTGTTATTCAATTGATTGAACAAAACTTTTTGTATTTTTAAATTTTCATTGTTCAAATGATTCAACAATTGTTGCTCAATCGATTGAAAAACACATTTTACATTTTTAAATTTTAGTTATTCAAACGATTGAATGATTGTTGTTCAATCGATTGAGCAACACTTTTTGTGTTTTTAAATTTTCGTTGTTCAAATGATCGAGCGATTATTGTTCAATCGATTAAACAACACTTTTTGTGTTTTTAAATTTTCGTTGTTCAAATGATTCAACGATTGTTGTTGAATTGATTGAACAAATCCTTTTACGATTTTTTATTTTTTAAAATTTTTGTTGTTCAAACAATTGGATGATTGCTGTTCAATCAATTGAAAAACACTTTTGAGTCTTTATTTTCAATTTTGCTATTCATAAAATTGAACAATTGTTGTTCAATCAATTGAACAACACTTTTGCATTTTTTTCCTTATTGATATTTTCTATTCAAGTGATTGAATGATTGTTGTTCAATCATTTTAACAACAATCTTGTTTATTTTCTTTTCAAATTCGTTGTTCAATGGATTGAATGATTGTTGATCAATCAATTGAATAGAGGTTTTGATTTTGTTGTCCAAATGATTGAACAATTGTCGTTCAATCAATTCAATAACACTTTTATGTTTATTTTAGGATGAACTGTGATTTATTTTATTGACTCATTGTTGATCATTGTGCCATCTTACTTTTCTTCCATGTTTTGAATAAACACCATTTTAGTGGATTTGTGCGTAACATAAGGAAAAATAGTAATATCAACACTATTATTATTTATGAAGCCTCTTGATGCTTATCTTTATCCAAAAGTTGATATGGTGCATCTCTATAATGATTGGCTAGGCATTTTTTTTGGACAGATCATGAAATGATTCATTATTTTAAACCATGTTGGATTATTTACCACACTTTCAAGTGGAAAAATCCCTTCGAAAGAATGAGATGGGGATAAATGTATACCTATTCCTTGGTATCCTTTTACTTCTTACACCATCCCTAACTCTTAACAATAAAATGAGCCTCCCTCTTTTTATAAAAACATAAAAAGATGAGAAAAATGAAAATAAAGAAATATGCAAATGCAATGAACACTATCTTAAAGAGTATACGGGGTCTCATTATGAGCCAACCTACCATGATCAGAAAGATGTGACAAGTTACATTCCATTTTGGGCTACCAAACCAAGGTAATGACCTTCTTAATGATTAAAAACTGTCAGAAGGATAGGGTGTCTCATTACGAGCCAACTTGATCATTTTGTTATATCTTGGTGAATTTCACTATGATCATTTGGTCACCATACCATCATAATGGTCTCTTTATGGCAAAAAAAGAAGAATTAGATACATACTAAAAGGATGACTCTAGCTCGTTTGTGGGATTAAAAAGCAACCCTATCGAGGCTATGAACGCCTGCTAGCAGCAATGGCTCTGCTTATGGTATTGGAGTATTATCTTACAATGCCAAATGCTCTCTATTTTATTGCCACCTATGGATTCATTTATAAGAAGATTTCCCATTTTAACAACACTCTTACAAGCCAGTATCCATGGTAATTTATGTTATATATTCATTAAATTATATTTGTCCAATCATTTCATGACAGTCATTACTACTTACCACCAATTATGCGTTTATTACTAATACCGCTTGAGGTGAAAATATTTTCACATAATAAATTACATATTTGTTTTTCTCTTTCTTTTCATCCATTTTCACCTCTGATATGGGTCTTGCTTTAATTTCTTTTTCATAAATTGCACTGCTTTTTTGGATTGGTTGTCTCCATTTATGAATCCTCAATTCATGTGCTTTCTTTTCACATACATGGCAGACGTGGACGTCTTTTTTTCCATTCGAGGGGGGATAGTCTACGTATGAACAACGTGTTCAGTAGTTATGGATAATTGAATGCTAATTATTAAATTGATTTCCGGGTAAAGGCTGCATGATGATTGGATATGCGTAATAATTAGCAAGGTATTTCTGATTGGACAAATGACGACGACCATTATGGATGGCATGCGAATTGACTATGAGCCTCCATAAAAAATGGTTAATGAGACAAATGAATTGACTGTATATATTTTTAAATCCCAAATCAACGTCATTTTCCTGTAAATTTCCTTAACGATCTTTGTTGTTGTTCTAATTTTCAAAAGAGCAAGAGAAGTCCTTGTGGGAGAGTTAGTCATAGGAACATGTGCACCCATGGGAGATAGAGCTATCTGAAATGAGCCCACAGTACTCATGGTGTCAGCCTAGGCTCGTGCAATTCCTGAGCATGCAGGATGGCCAAAATATTAAAATTGAAGGGATTTCATGAATAAATGACATTGGAATTCTTGCAAAATTTGTAGAATGGTAGAACCACAATAAGAGGAGGGATATAATAGTCTCTAAAGCATTCATAGCCAAAGTCACTGGACTTCTGACTGAGAGAACAAAGTGGACAAAAAAACACATCCTTCTACACAATGCGGTTGCAGTGTTCAAAGACCTGAACGAGCAATTAGCGTGAACAGGGAGATGGATTCACCCTTTAGAGTTAAGACAGCCATGACAGGAGTTGGAAGTCATCGTGCAAAGGTACATCACATATGATGGTCACCAAGATATGGTTAAGCCCCATCAACTCAAATTGTTAGCCATCCTAAAAAAAAAAAAATTAGTTAATTTCTCATTTTATTTGAATTCTCCATTGCATGATGTCGCTTGACGAGTTAGGAAAGCTAAGGACCCATGCACCATCATCAGTCATCACGGAATGATCAAACTTCTTATCATACATGGACTACCCAAGCACCAGTTAACCTGGGACAATACTGTAAATCCTACTTTGGCCCCATCTCCAAAAAACCAGTAACAGAACAGTAAGGGCCTAGAACCCTAGGTCCGAGAAGGACATGGAAGAGGAAAAATTCCTCTGTGCCTTTCAACCCAGTGAAACGAAGTTTCTCTGCATGGGTGAAGTCCCAACAGCATACCCATATTCAAAGAAATGAGGCCATCCCATTGATCACATGACCTCCAAGTCCGTAGAATACCCATTTGCAAGAATATGAGGAATAGTTGGCCAGGGTATTGGAAAACATGGGGATGTTTGGCAAGGGAAGAGAACAATCTGAGAATGTTGAAGGATAGAATCATACTACCAACCAGTATGCCTTTGTTGATAGCCCTGGTTGTGTTCAAACCCTACCATTTATTGATTTCTTGGAAGAACAGAGGGAACCAGTCCCTTCTCTAGAAAAACCCTTTGAAGCCGAGATGCATGAAGAGGAATCCATTGGAGAAGAAAATCAAATAGCAGATATCAGTCTAGTGGACCCCCAAGCTAAAGAAAATCTTGCAGATGAGACCATGGGAGATTAAAATCAACCAGGCAATACTATTTTTTCTAAGTCCCTTGAGGATGAAGCCTACCCCTGAAAATCCAGAGAACGATAATTGCTCAGGAGACACCATTGTATTACGGTATCTTGAGAGAAAAAATCATGTAAAAGAATAACTAGAAGGTGAAGCTCCATCGGGAGATACAGTTCTAGTTGATACCCTCCCTGATCCTGACACAATACCACCCAAGAATGAACCTGAGGAAAATGTAGGTGCACCACTACCAATTGGAAGTCCGAGAATAAACAAGTCCTAGAAGGACATGCTCAGAAAAATGGTAAGAAAATGTAGAAAATAGAAGCGAATAATTGGGTAGCTAAGATAGTGGTTAAAAGAGGTCATTAGAGCTAGGGAATTGAAAGTGGAAAAAGAGGCCACATGAACACAGAAAAAACATTGTTATGGAAAGGATACTGAAACAAAAACTAAGATTCTTTTGGCCTTTTGAAAGGAAAATTATACAGAGCCGTGTCTTATAGAGGAAATTGAAATCTAGACTAAAGACCCCTGTGTTTGTTCACAGGAGACCTAAAAATACTACCCTACTATGCTAAAGAAAGCATCCCAATTTATTATTTCATAACTCAAGAAGCAGTCGACGCTGCTGTCCAAACAGAGCCTATGGAGATGCAAGATAATGATACCCAAACAAAGGAGGCACATGCTTATATTCCATTAGCAAGGGAGGCATTTATTAGGAGACTGCAGAATGAACTACTAAAGGTTCAACAAGAATTGACCCATCAAAAGGAGGAGGAAGTTCCCCTACGGATACATCGAGAGTTAAAGAAAACATTTGAGGCACTCATAGGGACTAAGGATGAGACCTTCACTTAGTACAAGGCTTAACAGAAAAAGGTTGAGAAAGCACAGGACAAGTTACAAAAGGCTAAAGAGCAGTTGGAGACTGTCTGCTGTCTTTACTCAAACACCCTGTCATGTAGAGCCCCTACTACAAATTTTGCCTTGTTCCTCATTGAAAGATACCTCTTGCTAAAAATCAAAGTTGTTAAGGCTGGGAAGTCTATGGAATCAAAACTACCTTGTACTTTTTCAAGTGCCTCAGAGAAAAAAATGAGTAGGTATAATGCCTCCTCTGTGAACTTTATATGCACAATTTCTTTTTAGAAGATGATAGAGGTAACAACCCTGGCCCCTTTGTAGGGAATGTACACATCCAAGCATTTCACTCTTTTGCTACTAAATAACTCAAGTGGGCCAAGGATCACAATACTTTTAGAAAGCATAAAGAAAGGACCGACGTATGGGTTAGAGGGGAACCTACAAAACCCCTGCATCTCTCAGTCAGACAAAAGAAATTCATGAAGCAAGATGGCGTTATGGGCCAATTGGGGCTATTTTACATAGATATTATACAAGTTGGAAAGGAGTACTTCAAGAGATTAAGGAGGAAGCCTTTTATGCAACTAGAAAAAGGTGGGAAGTCTAAAACATTATTGTTAGATACTGAGAACCATTTGCATACCAGAACTTTAAAGCTTGCTCTTCTCATTTCCATAAGTACAGTATCATGGTCTTAACCATGGGGCCTAAGTGGATAAGATGTCAATATAGAACTCCAATCATATGGGATCCTCCATATAAGTATCATTGTGAATACACTTTGAGGGATCAAGATGTTAACTGGGATTTTTCTATACTTAAAGAAAAATGGCTTCAGAATTTATAAGGAGGAGGAATATCTTGCCTATTCCCTAACTCAGCGACACCTAAACTATTTAATTGCATGATGTCGTGAAACAAGGAAAGCTGAGGAGTATGTTGGGTCAAGAAAAAGGTATGTTTTCTCCTTGGTAACCACTTAATTTAGTACTCATCCTCACATGATTATCTATGTTTATGACTAAAAGTAGAGAAAATAATAGCTAAAAATGAGTAAAGGTAATTAGTAACAAATTAGAAGACCCGAAGCAAGAAAAAATGATTTTTACTATCTTTATGTGCAGAAGTCACGAATTGAGCGATAGCTTCCCAATTGACAAAACAAAAACATCTCATAGGTGAAAGCGAAAAACTGAGCAAACCAATGACTATTTTATGACAAAATCAGATCAGGTATAGTGACATCCTGAGGATCTCCTCATCCTGAGGATTCACTTTTACGTATTTACATTCTAAATGTAATATATAAGGTCGAAAGGAAAAACATCACAGAGTTCAGAATTCCACAATTTGTAATTATTCTTTTTGACATATAATAATGTTATTTTCGATTTTGTAACATGGTTACTTATATTAATGAAGAAAGATTGCATTTAACTCATACTTATATTTTGAGTATCTCTTAGTGGAGACTTTTGGCGACTTTTGCCCCAGTCAGGGGAAGATCTATTGCTTCACTTCTGTCATAATATTTTCTATTTCATTCTTGATTGTTTGTTAATCTTAAGTTAATATTACCCTCCATTATTGTAAGGATTGTCGATTCATTTTGCTTTTACTGTTCATTCGAGATGTGGATTGACCCATGTGTTATATGCGAGTAATACTTTTGATTGAATTGGTTATGCTAGTTCCAACTCAGATCGTTGTTCGTTTGAAGTAATGTTATAATAGATTTCAGAGATAGAATTAATCACTTTATGCTTCGAGAACCATTTTCTATTCAGATAACGTTTGTTATTCCAGTATCGTTTGCTATTCAATTTAGAATTGTTGTTCAATTTAGAATTGGTGTTCAATTCAAGATTGTTGTTCAATTTGGAATTGTTGTTCAATTTGGAATTGTTGCTCAATTTAGATGTGATATTCAATTCAGAATTGCTGTTTAATTAGGATTTGTTGTTTACCTAGGATTTGTTGTTCAATTACCATTGTTGTTATTGTTACCTTTCTCTTTCATGAGTGAGCGAGTTAGCTTCAATTCTAGTTAAGACTGCCTAGAGTGGTTTTTTATAGGTTGTATTCATATCCATTTTCTTCCATCATAGGTTAAGTAGAATTGAAGAGTGCACTATGAATTTCTTTCAGAATTACTTTTCTCAGAGTTGATTGGATTGAGATTGAAGAAGATAGTCATTAGAAATTGCAACGATTTGTTATTAGTTAACCTCTGATTTCTGTGCATATATAGTACTGACACTCTTGAAATAAAAATACTTGCCTTAGGTTGAAAATTGATGTAGGGGTTAAGATTGGTTGTAGAAAGAAATCTTAGTACACCAACACAAAGCATGCATGAAAAAAAGGTTATACCAACATGGTGAAACACATATAAAAATAAGTTTATTATCTGTTTTTATTTTTTATTTTTAAATATAGGAACCCCAACAAAAATAGATAATATACAAAAAATAAGGTATATATCTAGAAATTATAAAAGGCAATAAAGGGTATCGATAACACTGTAATAAATAAAGCCAAATATATGGTGTATTAGTATATGCTAGAAGTCATCTAGACATACTTAATGATAACTTTGATAAAACTAGAATGGGAATACAGAACATTTATGATTTTAAAAATATGTATAAATATGAGTTAATTGGAGTTATCTTGGGAGACTAGCGAGAATGGTAGGAATCCTTTGCACCAAATTAAGTACTAGAAAATGGTATGGAAGACATCGATAGTAGTGAAAATATAAGATTAAAACTTCACTTACGTATAAATAAGTCCAATATAGTAATAACTAACTTTTACAATTGAATTATAAGATGAAACTGGTAGAGGAATTAATAAAAATTCTCACTTGAAAGTATCTTCATCAAGGGAGCTACAGAAAAACAAGTTAGAATAGTAGAATAAAAGGCTCCAACCACTAGCATGGAGGTTTATGGAAGTGAAGTAATTAAGAAATTTTTCTTATTCAAAAACTTGTCAAATGGAATTAAGTTATGATAAACTATCATAATAACTTATCATGGAAAGGAGATTAGTCTCAGAATAGTGGACTGAGTAGCATATTTGAAACTTCAATTTGAAAGTGACATGATAATAGTATATGGGTTACTTTGAAGCACTAAATAAACATAGAAGCACTTCGTAATTGTGTTGTCGATGCTCAAAAAGATATTTACTTTACACCAAATTTACTAAGTATAAGGTCAATAATAGTAGGGTCATTTTTAACAATACCAAAATCTATTAGGAAGGAAATGTAGTGCACACCTCCCCCACAAAGATATAAAACAAATCTAGATTTCTTTTTGATTTATTGCAAGTGATAGATGTAGGGAACTCAACATTTTTGTGAGTTATAGACTCACAATACTGAATCATGGAATAATTTATTAATTGGTTTATTTCATAACTGCCTCACGATTGGCAAGGCTAAGTCTAGTCATAATTTGAAATTATGGATAGTTTTAATTTTGATATCTAAATATTTAATCTGAGATGGCCCAACAAGATAAAACCAATAGATTCATGCTAGATCCATGAGAAATCTAGCCAAAATTCACACACACACACATGTGCATGAATGTGTATATTAAATAATCTTAGGAGTTTGTTGCGCTAATGTGAATTTAAGGATTGGTGGTTCATATATATAAGAAATAATGTGTTAGAAATCTGTAGATAGCTAGGTAAAGTAACTAAGGAAATATGGCATATAATTTTAAGAAAAAATTAAAATTGTGATAAAGAAAATGTTGATAGCCTATTGGGAAAAGTGTACCTATGTATTTTGACATGGAAAGGGAAGCATGCCATCAAACACTAGATAAGTACTTATCTGGTGTAACATAGTGAGGGTGGGATATTTTATATGCATATGATTGTAAAAGGGAGATATATCGTGATTCTACATGGAAGAAACATTGTGTATAACTCTCATCAAAAACATGTAATTTGGGATGAAAAAGGGCCAAAATTGAAGAAATTCTACAAAGTCGATTCATTGTTTTGCGTTAAAAGTAAATATCAAAGTAGCCAAATCTAAGAATAACTAAGTGTACTTGGACAATGTAGACAACAATATAGCTACCTTGAATATGGAAGGAAAAGTAAGTAATCCCAAACTTTACTCATGCATGATTAATGCATATGTAACATTTTAAATTAAAATGAAAGCACGTTAGTGATACCAAGTACAAAAACACACTAGTTTCAATCCATCAAGAAAGAGAAGAACAAAAAATAATTTCTGGAATATTACTACCTTTATTTAAATAGTGCAAATGTAATTAGTACTTCCATGGTTTGAAACTTAGAGTAAAACCACACAATTTAATATTTATCAATTGGCATAGTCATTGGATAAGTAAAAAGGATTTATTTCTATTGTTTAAATATTACAATGATGCTACTAACTCTTATAGAGTGCAGGTTGCTAACCCTTTATTAGGTTGTTAGGCATGATGATGACCCTTTTTGGGTATATAAATAACAATTGGTGGTGCTTCTAATGGTGATTGATGGAATATTAATTGCCGCCATAATCATGGTGGATGTAGGTCGAAACAAATGGGGTACTCCTAGTCTAGCTTTTGTGCATTCTTGATCAGATAGAAGTTCTTCTACGAAGGTGAGTAATCACTCAAGTTAAGGTGTAGTGGAGGAAATTTAGACTAGAGGAGGAAACCTCGGAAGATGAAAATTTTATGTGTGAAGCATATCCCTTCCCATGTTAAAGTGCTAGAAGCAAACAATGATGATGGTGTTTCACTCAATATGGGGAATATGTAACACCCATTAGTAACTTGTAAATATTTTAATTACTTTTGCCGAAACGAATTAGCAGTTGGTGGGCCATATGGAAGGTCTTGTATGAATCATTAACTAAGATAAGTGTTTATTTTATTTTTATAAATAATATTAACCATGATCATGCATAAAATTAAGGGAAAAAGTGATAAATCTAATTTTTCACTATCTTGACAGTTAGAAGGTAGTTACTCCTCTTATTAGAGATAAGTAATCTCAGTTAGGGAAAAGGGAGCCAAGAGGGTGAGAGGGAAGAAAGTTGACGCAACCTTGTGTACTTCGTACTTGGTTGGAGGATATCCATGAGAGGATAATTAAGTTTTAAGCTTGTTAACCCCAGATAAGGCATTTTTGAGGGTGGCTAGATGCTTCAAAGTAAAGGATTCTTGACTTGGTTGGCTAGTGGAATCCAAAATTAAAACTTGGGTGCTCAGTTTAGATTCCTAGACTAAGAGTTTATAAGTGTGAAGGATAGTATTGGAACATATATGTTATGTTCATTGTTCAAATAAATATTTTGGATGTGAAACTTGGCTCTGGGGGAGTTCTGGGAGTGGATACCATAAACATTGGTTTTGTGGAGTACTCTCTTTCCTGGTAATTTTGTGGTTGGTTCAGACAATTAAGTACAAAGATAAATTTTTTGTATAGGTTTCATATAGTGCATTATTTAATTATATCTAATGATTAAATGTTCTTTTCTATTTAATGGTATAACTATCTTCAAGTAAATATGAACACTATTGAGAAAATTCGAGTTGTAACTTTCATTCAAGTTAGTTTAAGAATTGTGAACCCAATTAAGGTACCAAGGAAATTTGGCTTACCAAGAACCCAAAAAATGGTCCTGAGTTTAGAAAATAAGACTAGAACAGTTGGGAAGTTCCTGAGCTTAGGTCCCATCCAAAAGCCCATGACTGATATAAATATGTAAGAAGTAAAATGAAGCAAAAGATTCCAAATAATGAAAATTGATTTTTGTAAACATATAGCCCCATGTAAATAGACCAATACCAATATTCATATCTTCTAATGTTAAAAATATTACAAAAGTAACTTAGATTACAAGCATCACAAACAATACAAGTGTTATTATAGATAAGTTATAAAGTAGTAACAACACAAGAAAACTATATAAAACCAATGGCTCGGGTTGTAGGGTCGTGATGTTTATTTTAGGATTGCTAAATAAGAATAATAATAATGAACGTACAATGTCTGAAATTTCTAGTAAGGGAGTGAGAAAGAGATTCCAAAACCTAGTGTTTTTTATTATTAAAATCCATTATGATTATATTTACAATACCACAAGAG
Source organism: Pinus tabuliformis (assembly GCA_031772625.1). NCBI lineage: Eukaryota > Viridiplantae > Streptophyta > Pinopsida > Pinales > Pinaceae > Pinus > Pinus tabuliformis. The sequence goes on from CM062820.1 coordinate 1,371,292,810, forward strand.
ATCGTAGGAAGGAATGTAGCATAGCTAAAACACAACAAATAAATTTTTAGAATACAAGAAATAGAATGAAAACATTGTAACAAAAATTAAATTTATATTATGGCTTCAAAGGGAATAACGAAATTTAGGTCCATAGATAAATCTCTGCCATGAGGCCCTTTAATATGCAGTCACAATAAGAATAGTTACAAAGAATTTCAGTCACGACTAAGGGATAGAATAATTTTAATAACTTTTACTTTAAAGATAGGAATAACTACATGTACTTGGATAAAGTAAACAATATAGCCACCTTGAACATGGAAAGAAAAGGAAGTAATCCTAAACTTTACTCATACATGATTGACGCATAAGTAACATTTGAAATTAAAATTGAAGCATAATAATTGCACCAGTTATGACAATAAAATATTTTCAATTTGTCATAAAAAACAAGAACAATAAATGATTATTAAATATTGTTACCTTATGTAAATAGTGATAATGGAATTGGTACTTCCACAGTTTGAAATTTACAGTAAAACCACAGTGGTATATTTATGGATTGGCATAGCTATTGGGTAAGTAATAATGATTTATTGATTTTTTTGAAAGATTACAATGATGTTACTAACTCTTATAGGGTGCAAGTTGCAAAACCTTGATTAGGTTGTGAGGCATGTTGATGACCCTTGTTGAGTATATAAGTAACAAATGATGGTGCTTGTGGTGTATATATATATATATATATATATATATATATATATATATATATATATAGATAGATATATATATATATATATATAATATATATATAATATATATATATATATAATATATATATATATATATATATATATATATATATATATATATATATATATATATATATATATATATATATCTATATGATATGTTTCTTAAATAATTATTGATGGAAAACTAATGACTGACATAATGATAGTGGATGTAAGTCGAACTAGATGAGGTTATCCTAGTCTAGCCACCGTGCATTCTCGATTAGAGAGAAAGTGGGATGTCACCCAAGTTAAGGTGTAGTGGAGGCAATTTAGCATGGAAGAGGAAACCTCGAAAGATGAAAATTTTATGCAAGAAGCATACTCCTACCTGTTTTGAATGGCTAGAATAAAATTCTAAGGATTGTGCTTCACTCAAGAAGAGGAATATCTAACACCCATAAGTAACATGTAAATATTTTATTTACTATTCCTGAAAAGGCATAGCAGACTGTCGGCCATATGATAGGTTTTGTATGAATGGTTAGTAAACACAAGTGTTTATTTTATTTTATAAACAATATTAACCATGGTAAACCATTAAATTAATGGAAGAAGTGCTAAACGAGTGTTTTCACTTACCCGATAGTTAAATAGAGTTTCTTCTCTCCGTAAAGATAAATAATCTATTTTAGGGAAAATGAATCCATGAGGGTGAGAGGAAATAATGTTGAGGAGACCTTGTGAACTTGGTACTTGGATGGATGAGGTCCATGAAAGGAGAATTACTTTGTGATATTTTGAGCCTTGGAAAGGACATTTTTGAGGGTGGCAGGATGCTACCAGGAAAATCATTCCTCACGTGATTACCTAGTGGAATCCAAAATTGAAGCCAGGGTGCTCAGTTGAAATTCCTAGACTAAGAGCTAGTAGGCGTCAAGGATAGTCTTAGAACGTACCTTGTTTAGATACCTATTTTGGAAGTGAAAAGTAGATTAGGGGGAGTCCTGATAGTGGACACAGTACACATTAGTTGGGTGGAGCACTCTCTTTCCTAGTGATTTTGTGGTTGGTTTAGACAATTAAGCAATAAGATAAGTATTTCATATTTATTGCCTAAGGTTCACGTTTTAATTCTATATAATGAGTAAATGTTCTTGTCTGTATAATGGTATAGCTATCTTCATGTAAATATGAACTCAACTAAATAAATGCAAGTTGTAACTTTCATTCAAGTTAATTTAGAAACTGGTAATCCAGATTAGTTTGTAGGCCAAGTTGGTTACCATCAACCTAAAAAATAGTCCCAAGTTCATAAAATATAGTACCGAGTTTATAAATTAGGATTGGAATTATTGAGGAGTTTTTGGGGTTAGGTCCCATCGAGAAACTCCTGAATGGTATAAATAAGTAAGACGAAAAATGAAGTGACACAATCAAAATAATGAAAATGGAATTATGTAAGCATATAAACACATGAAAATAGACCAATACCCATATCAATCTCTTCTAATGTTAAAATTGTTACAAGAGTAACATAGATTGCAACTTTAACAACTGATACAAGTGGTGTGTTAGAAAAAATCTACAATTGTAACGACAAGGGAAAATTATAGAAAAACCATGAGTCGGGCAATATGGTCATGGGGATTATTTTAGGATTGCTAAGCAATAATAAGAATAATGAACATAAAATGTCCAAAAGTTTCATTAAGGGAGTGGGAAAGAGTTGTCAAACCTGTTAGTGTTAGTCTTTGTAGCCTTCCTCCAGTGAACAAACATGCTATTAAAAAGTGATTTTAAGGTGTCGAGGTCCAATTTTTTCGTTTCAGTGAGTCTTCAAGTAAAACTTGGTCACTAGGTATTAGGTCTAAGGTTTTCTTTTACTCGTGTCAAAGTTTTCCAAATGTCGGTCAATGTCACCATTCAGCTAAGTGTACCAAGCTACCCAAAGGAGGAGGGTGGAGTTCACTTCATTTGAACGAGAGACCAATGCTGATCGAGAGTCATGGCTTGAAAGAACCAACATCCACTTAGAGAGATTTTTGGAGAAGGCCAACAAGGAGAAAAACATATTGAGGAACCTGGCATATCATTACTTGGGGAAACAAAGTGTGCAAGGCAAGAATCAGTAGTTTGAAAGCAAAGTTGAAGAAGAGATCGAGGAGGCAAAAAGCGCAAGATAAACTTTAGATCTTGGCTAAGGTTTCCTTGGCCCAACATAGAACTTGATGGAGAGAACTCAGTCCAAATTTCAAAAAAATTGGGACAATTTTTTCATTTTTGAAATTTTTGGGCTAAAACATAGAAATTTCTGCTCTATGCATCGCGCCACGTGGCGCTCGCTTTTGCTATGAGCCTCCAAATCATAAAAACTCAGCATTTTTGGATTTGGCATGAAATATTATGCTTGCCTACCTATGGCCAAGAAGTTTGGGCAGGTTTTGAGCCCTCAAAAAGGTCAAAAACACTCAAACAATGACCTCACTACCCCTATTTTGACACACAGGAAGCAGTGTTGGGAGAATAGAATTTTGGAGGGGCAAATGGAGGCAAAATTGGAAAATTCCACTTGGGTTGAAACATAGACAGGCATACCCTTCAAACAAGAATACCTAGAGAAAATTTGGACACCGTTAAGGCCTCCAAAAGTGGGTCCAAACAGGTGAGACACATAGAGAATCAGGCGCGACACATAGAGAAAAAATTGCCAGTTTGACCAAGTTTTGCTCTGTTTTTCACCCAGGGTTGGCTAGTTTGACTTTTTCACTTTCCTAATGGAAAATTGTTGATTTAATTTGATGAACCTTGATGGATCATGATGTAAATATGTTAAATTTTCACTTGTAGAGGTAGATTCATCAGTTTAAATGTTGTTTGAAACTGAATGAATCAGTTCCCTTATTTCTAGAGGCATGCTGTTATGTTGCCTAGTTTCTAGTTCTCAGTTTAGAATTAGTTGGATCAGCTCCTAAACATGTGTGCTCAACCCCTAGAGGCAAGGATGGGCTATGTTTTTCTATTTTATGTTGTTTTTTAGTCATTAGCATGGTTGGACTTTTGAGAAAGCCTTGACCTTCATTGTACACTCATATCAGCATTTTGGCGAAGGAATTGAGACTAGGATTTGCAGCACTCTTTGGGATCCATGTGGAAATTTGTCTTGGTACAATGCTTTCTTTTGTACTTGTGAATTTTCTTATGTGTTATGTATTCCATTCTCTATCTTGCATCTTCTTAATTAAACAAACAAGAGTGTAAGTAGAATCCATAGAAATTGCAGTGCTCTACTTGAGGCAAGGATAATTTTACGGGCGAATGTTCGCCGTTTTAAATTTTTAGTGGGAAAATATTTTGTATCATAGTACATTTTTACAAATCACCTCAAATAGCCCACCTTATTTTAAGGGAGAGGGTAAAAAAGGTAAATTTAGCCCTTGAAATTAGGAGTTACAACCTTCCATTCGCCCATTTTCAAGAATAGGTTTTATTTAAGTGAATCCATTCGCCCATTTTCAAGAATAGGTTTTATTTAATTGAACCCTATGGGCCAAATACGATATTTATAAAAGAGGTATGGTAAATTAATAAAAATATAAATAAATGAGAGGTATGGTAAATGAATAAAACATTTTTTATATTTACTCCATAAGTCACCTCGTGTAAACAAATAAAAATATAAGTAAAGTGGAGGTACGGTAAATAAATAAAGCGTCTTTTTATACTTACTCAAAAGGTATGGTAAATAAAGAAAAATATAAATAAACTAGACGTATGGTAAATAAATAAAACCTCTTTTTATATTTAGTCCATAACCCTCGTTCTATTTATGAAGGCTCAAGAAAGAGGTTTTATTTAAGTGAATCCTATGGGCCAAATACCATATTTGTAACAGAGGTATGGTAAATTAATAAAAATATAAATAAACTAGAGGTATGGTAAACAAATAAAACATTTTTTTATATTTACTCCATAATTCACCTTATATTTACGAACACTCAAGAAATGGGTTATATTTAGGTGAAACCTATGGGAAAAATACTATGGGACAAATACAATGGACTAGATTGCTATTAATACCATCCAAAAAACCATTATTAACCCTAATATTAGAATTATTAAAAATAAAAATGGCACATGTTATTGACCCATGGTATTCACCAAAATGGCACATGGTATTGACCCATGGTATTCACCTGGAATGTGGCCTATTTAAATGGGGGGATTAAACCAGCATAGATCCATTTTTACTCTTCTCTAAGAGTTCACAATGCTAAGATTCACTAGGACTTTACAAAGTTTTATTATTTAGTGAAAGACTCGCCAAGATCTTACAAGATTTTATAATTGAGTGAAACATATTTTTACTCTTCTCTAAGAGTTCACAATGCTAAGATTCACTAGGACTTTACAAAGTTTTATTATTTAGTGAAAGACTCACCAAGGTCTTACAAGATTTTATAATTGAGTGAAATATTCGCCATGCCTGGTGAGAGATTCGCCAAAAAATTATATATACATATTAAATTATTGATAAAATCGCCTTCCATTTTTCCTATATACCATGGAGATTCGCACATTTATTATATTTATAAATTTAGGGGGGGTTCTTAAAATTTTCCCTGACTTGAGGTTTGCTTTAGTTTCTTGATGTTTTCAGCTATTTGGAGAGGATGCATGACTTTCCTTTCCCTCTTCAGCTCCTTTTCTATCTAATCCCTCCATCTCACTTGATTTAAAGTTCTAAATTTCACTTGCCTACCTTGCCCCATTGAGACCTCTGCAGGACTGTGCCTCATTCCCCGCACCCAAAATCTGCCTTCTCATCTGAGTCAACAAATCATCATTTCATTCAATAAACCTCTTGCACACATATACCTAGCCTAAGATCAGTAGCTAAATCAATCATCTCAAGCCTTTAGTGAATATAATTTGTTGAGATCGACCCGGAGAGAGCCCTCTCCTGACCTGGTAGGGCTAGCTACCAGGCTGAGCGTGGTTTGATGTTGGCCCTAGATCCTACCTTTTTAGCTTAAGGTAAATCTAGGCACTAACATAGTGGCAACCATACTGGGGAAGAAAAGCTTATTTGTGTGTTAGTGTTCTTGCTTCATAAACTACAAACGGAGTATGAATATTAGCCAAGTAGCCTTCGAACTGCACATTGCTTTGCGAGTGAATAAGTAGATAAAAGTTTCTTCAATCAATCCCTGGTCTAGTATTATAAGCTGAAAATTTGACTTGCAAATTTCCCCAGTACATGTATCAAGATAGATCTGATTGTTGATGGTGGACAATGATCAGAGAATGAAAAGGCTAAAATCATTCACCTGGAAATTCCAAATCAGTTTAGAGATCAAATCCAAGGCTCCATTGGAGGATGAACCTAACTAGCAGAAACATGAAAGGACAATATGGAAAGATTAGGTATTCATGTTGGAATTTCGTCCAAGAATTTTTTTTCTTTGTTGTAAATTATTTCTTCTCTTTTCTCGAGAATGTCAAGAAGTCTTTGCAAAGTATGCTATGTTCAAGAAGAAATCCTCGGCCTATAGTTGATTCCTTCCCTATGAATATTGTAAATACCAAAGATTTGCATGCCTTTGAGCTTGATCAAGACCTTTTTTCTAAATCTTGTGATGACCGTCTTAAAACTGATGAGCCCCAAGAGACCAAGACTGATTCTATACCTTCTGTACATACCCCTATACCTTGTAAAATTCCAGATCGATACAACCCTCTGATTTTACCTCCTATATCCCATGCTTTCCCTAAAGATCATGATCTATATCTACCAAGATTTGATGGTGAACGTGACAATATAACTGCTGAGAGACATGTATTGAATTTTGAATCATTTCTCGACCTTTTTGAAGTTGATCAAGAAGATGTCAGTATTAGGCTTTTTGCTCTTTCTTTTCAAGTGAAAGTCAAGAGTTGGTTCAAAACCCTACCTGATGCGAGCATCTCAGATTTCCAGCAGTTCGTCAAAGTTTTCCTCAACAGGTGGGTGGTTAGACAGAACACTTTCTTGATTATAGAAGAGTATAACCAGCTGAAAAGACAACCAGGAGAGACAGTACAACAATTTTCTGCCAGATTTAATCAAGTATACTTTTCGATGCCAGTTAATATAAGACCTCCTCCTGGGTCCGCTCTCTTGCACTACCCAAGTGCCTTTGATCTGGAAATGGAGTTTGAGCTGAGGGAAAGGAACCTTGCAACACGTGGAGAGATGCAAAATAGTGCAGTAGATGTAGAGGCTCATTTGCTGATCCGAAGGGCAAAGTTGAAGGAAGAAGAGATGAAAAACATAGATCCAGAGGAATCGACATCTCTAGAGGTAAAGCTTGACATTTTGGTAAGTGCAGTGGAAGAGATGATGCAAAGGATCATCACAAGGAATGAGTATAGTGTTCAAGCCCATGGCTCACTGACTGAAGAAGAACAAGTTGCTGATCCAAAACATTTTGTTTCTTATCCCAGTTGTCATAGATTTGATAATGATTATTTTGTAGATCATCTTGGAGAAGAGAGATCTGTTGATATGACATGTATGCTTGATGATGTGTTTTATACTAATGATTTGCCTTAGTTTGACCAGTATGATGACGATTATGTTCTCCAAATAGAAGCTAATCTTGCAGACAAATCAGCAACTAGTTTGTGGGAGGAGGAAGTTTACTTACAGTAGCTCGAATACAATGTTCAACCGATGCATATCAGTCATGGAAGTGAAGAGGAAAGTGCAGTAAATTTTGAAGTGAAGGAACTTTGCCTTTCTATTTTGATTCATTTCAGTTCCTCAGAGACAACATTCATGCAATCAGAAATCAATAGTCGACAAGTTTTGATTTGGATCATTTTGAGGACAATGAAAACCTTGTTCAAGACTTCTCATATCTAGATTTACAGCCCCCAAATGCCATTGATTGTCAAGTTGCAGATGAACACTTGGAAGCTGGCACATATGATCAGATGATGCGAGATGATTCTGTACCTTTCTGTTTTGAATCATTTCATTTTTTGAAGGGAAATTTGCATAGTATATCTTCAAATGAGTAGCCTGTAGAAAATCATGTAATCTCATCTAAAACAATAGAAAATGGGTTGCAACAGTCTTTTCAAGTTTTTCATGATCCAATAGCTGATGTGTTGGATGATGTCTGCAATCAAAGTTCTTCTCCATTGACTACCTGTGAGCTTGAAATGTGTATTGATAAAAACATGATCCGACAGCTGGTTTCTTTGTCATTTTCAGTAGGAGTCTCGTCACAAAGCTTAGATCAAAGTTTTCATTCATGGTATGAAGTGAAGAGAAGTAATCCATTGGATGAGCTAAGTCCCAGTGTGCATGAATTTCGAGATCATTATGCAATGTTTTTGGAAGCGGATAGAGAATCCATAACATTCAATGGATATGTTTCTAAGTTTTCATGGGAGTTTCCTTTCAGTAGTTCTCTCTTGTTATTCATAAGAAAGCACTTGCGGAGAATTCAAATAGTAGCTGGAATACTTACTTGGTTGCATTGGTTGTTTCACGTCACTTGATCAAATGATGAATGAAAATGTTAGAGTAGGTTTTGATAAATAAGCTCTACTTTGAGCATCATTTCCAGTATTTTGGTTATGTTTAAGTATCGAGTCAGTTTTTAGTTGAGTGACATTGAATTTGTGTCGTCAAGTTATCAATTTTTAGTCATGCATTTCAGCTTGAGTTTTTGACTCGATTGCCCAATGGATGAAGGAATTGTATACTTTCCAAAGATCTGTAGTTCTTGGCACCTCCAAGGAGCTACCATCCCCATTGGAGCGAATGTTAGTGTCAGTTTTTGCAACCTTCCTCCAGTGATCAAACATGCTCTTACAAAGTGATTTTAAGGTGTCAAGGTCAAATTTTGTCATTTCAGTGAGTCTTCAAGTAAAACTTGGTCACTAGGTATTAGGTCTAGGATTTTCTTTTACTCGTGTCAAAGTTATCCAAATGTCGGTCCATGTAACCATTTAGATGAGTGTACCATCATTCAGAGGGTTTTCATCATCATGTCAGGGTCCAATGGGTGATTTTACAGCTTGTTCATGCTTTAGTTGTGCCTAGGTAAGGTTTATTTTCCTCTCCTAGAGTTTTGAAGGAAATTTCTCTTGGATGGTCGAATTATCAACAAAAATTAAATCCTGATGTTCATACACCTTCCCATATCCTTAATTTACCTTATTAAAAACTTTCCATCACTGAGATCCCCTAAATTCCTCATTTTTCCACAAACCCTAGTTTCTTTCTACAACTTGACAATTTTCTAGGTTGGGCTTGTGTTTAGCCCTTTTGGACCCCTTCCCCTCACTAAATATTTGAAGTTCCACTTTCCTCTACTTCTAAAAATCCCTCCCTACTTCCAAATTTTTTTTCAAGAATTTAGAAGCCCCTTATCGCCTTCATTTCACCTCATTTCAATAAATCCCCTGTTCCACACATCGAGGTAGGTTTTACTCAAACTATGTTTCTGAGCAAGAAAAGATGAATTTTGGAAACCTGAGAGAGGTTTTTGTCCACAATAATCCAAGGAATAAAAACCTCATTTTATTTTTACATAGGTGTCATGGTTTTATAGAAATGTTAAAAATACAGTTACCTTAGGAGAATGCACCTCTGAAGTGACCTTGGGAAAATCAAGTTTTCTCCTAGCTTGGTTGGTCAAATGAATTTCTTGATGAGTCAAATGATAACTAGACACAAATATATTTCCAATGAGCTATCATGACCTCAGTTTGGAGTTGAGGAAGCCCTTCAAAAAGTGACTGCAACAACACTCTGCCTTTAGGCATCCTCATTTTTCGCATTTTGACCAGCCTTGGGAGATTTGATTTTCGACGAAGCAAATGAACTCTGAATTTAAAAATTCTAGTTGGTTTGGAATGTAGACTCAAGGAAATTTACAACAAGATATCCTGCTCCCAATTTGGACACCAGGAAGGCCTCCAAAAATCTCCTATAAAAAGCGTTATGCACTAGGTGGTGGCCGGCGCATTGGGCAATTGGCACGACACACATAACTAGCGCGATACATTGGGCTGCAATTTCTAGTGAAAATTTACACTGGCGTGGCACATACAGAAGGCATGGTGTAGTGCGTAGAGCTTCCAAGCCCAAAATCTTCACCAATTCATTCCAAATTTCCCAATATGCTTGGATCATCATTTTTGCAAGTAGGTTGAGCCTCTATCACTACTTTTCATCCAATTTTGGTGCTTGTTTGATGGTGGTTGTCTTATGGTGGTTGGCTAAGAAAATCAAACCCTACCTCTCTCTCCAAAGAAAATAGTGCTAGGGTTTGTATCAATTATTTGGCTGCCAAGTTATTCCCTCACTTTTCTACTCCCTCACTCCATTTTTCCTCATTTCCCTATTCCTTAAACCTACATATCCCTAAATTCACTAATCCCATATCCCAATCCCATATCCCCATTCCCATTTCCCAAAATCCCACTGCCCCAATAATCCCTAAATCCCTCACTATTTTCTGCCTCCACAATCTGTTATGTCACTTTTCCCTTGGTGGCAAAAGTCGAGAAACATCACAATCACTTACTTCTCATCAAGGCAGCTCCAAGACAGTTCATCCACTAGCAGAGATAGCATCTGATCCTTCATATGACCATGATGAAGAGACATACACTGGAGCAAAGAATTAAGTAGCTTGAAGATGAACAAGCAATCATGGAGTTACGAAACATACGGGAAAATCGCCAAGTTTCCCAAAGGAGGAGGGTGGAGTTCACTTCACTTGAATGAGAGATCAATGCTGATCGGGAGTCATGGCCTGAAAGAGCCAACATCCTAGAGAGATTTTTGGAGAAGGCCAACAAGGGGGAAAATATATTGAGGAACATGGGACATCATTACTTGGCGAGAAACAAACTGTGCAAGGCAAGAATCAGGAGTTTGAAAGCAAAGTTGAAGAAGAGATCGAGGAGGCAAAATGCACAAGATAAACTTCAGATCTTGGCTGAGGCTTCCTTGGCCCAAAATAGAAGTTAATGGAGAGCACGCAGCCAAAATTTCAAAAAATTTGGGACACTTTTTTCATTTTTGAAAGTTTTGGGCTAAAACACAAAAATTTCTGCTCTATGTGCCGCGCCACACGGCGCTCGCTTTTCCTAGGAGCCTCCAAATCACAAAAACTCAGCATTTTTGGATTTGGCATGAAAAATTATGCTCGTCTACCTATGGAAAACAAATTTGGGCAGGTTTTGAGCCCTCAAAAAGGTCAAAAACACTCAAACAATGACCTCACTACCCCTATTTTGACACACAGGAAGCAGTGTTGGGAGAATGGAATTTTGGAGGGGCAAATGGAAGCGAAATTGGAAAATTCCACTTGGGTTGGAAAGTAGATAGGTAACCCTTTCCAAAAAGCACACCAGGGGTACATTTGGACACCAAGAAGACTGCCAAAAGCAGGTCCAAACAGTCACGATGCATAGAGAATCACGCACAGCGCATAGAGGAAAAATTGCCAGTTTGACCAAGTTTTGCTCTGTTTTTCACCCAGATTTGGCTAGTTTGACTTTTTCACTTTCCTAAAGGAAAATTTGTGATGTAATTTTATGAACCTTGATGGATCATGATGTAAATATGTTAAATTTTCACTTGTAGATGTAGATTCATCAGTTTAAAGGTTGTTTGAAACTGAATGAATCAGTTCCCTTTTCTCTAAAGGCATGCTGTTATGTTGCCTAGTTTCTAGTTCTTAGTTTAGAATCATTTGGATCAGCTCCTAAACATGTGTGCTCGACCCCTAGAGGCAAGGATGAGCTATTTTTTTCTATATTATGTTGTTTTTTAGTCATTAGCATGGTTGGACTTTTGAGAAAGCCTTGACCTTCGTTGTAAACTCATATCAGCATTTTGGCTAAGCAATTGAGACTAGGATTTGCAGCACTCTTTGGGATCCATGTGGAAATTTGTCTTGGTACAGTTCATTCTTTTGTAATTATGAATTTTCTTATGTGTTATGTATGCCATTCTCTATCTTGTTTCTTCTTAACTAAACAAACAAGAGTGTAAGTAGAATCCATAGAAATTGCAGTGCTCTACTTGAGGTTTGCTTTAGTTTCTTGATGTTTTCTGTTTTTTGGAGAGGATCCATGACTTTCCTTGCCCTCTTCAGCTCCTCATCTATCTAATCCCTCCATCTCACTTGATTTAAAGTGCCAAATTTCACTTGCCTACCTTGCCTCATTGAGACCTCTCCAGGACTATGCCTCATTCCCCGCACTAAAAATTTGCCCTCTCATCTGAGACAACAAATCATCATTTCATTCAATCAACCTCTTGCACACATATACCTAGCCTAAGATCAGTAGTTAAATGAGTCATCTCAAGCCTTTAGTGAATATAATTTTCTGAGATCAACCCGGAGAGAGCCCTCTCCTGACCTGGTAGGGCTAGCTACCAAGCTGAGCGTGGTTTGATGTTGGCCCTGGATCCTACCTTTCTAGCCTAAGGTAAATCTAGGCACTAACAAAATCCTAGTGTTATTCTTATTAAAAGCCATTGTTGGGTCCCTATAATACTAGTGATTACCCCATTACTATTGTAGTTATACCCCTTATTTAAATTGTTGTGCCCCTATTACCCCCATGTTGTTATTTCTGTGCCCCATAGACTCCCTCTATTGTTATTTTTGTGGCTTTGTATTATTATTGTTAGGTCGGCTGGATTATATTGTGACTCCTTAGAATCCTATATATAGAAAGGAGGTTGTGTCATTTGTGTCATCAAAGAATTGTTCATTTATGTAATGTAAAGGAGGTTGCCCCCTCAAAGAGGCTGAATTCTAAGGCATTGATCTACCTTTTCTATCTTTTCTTGAGCTGGTTTCATAACATTTGGTATAAGAGCTTTGGATTCTAGGGTTTCGCTGCTCCAAACAGGTCATCGTGGCATTTTCGCTATAACTTTTTTTCTGTGACGTTTTAGAAGTAAAAAAAAAAAAACCCATTTGAGAAGAAATCACGCTGAACCTTGGGGCCGAATTTCAGAGTTTTTCACGTGATATTTTTGGAGATATGATATCAGGAGGTTGGTCTTTTTGCAGGCTCCTGAATTACATTCAAAACAGGGGACCTGGGGAAAATCATCATAACCTTCTCTCTGGGGATTGGATTGAAATTTCGTAAGAAGGTACAGAAAGAGGACAGATTGTAGTTTTTTGTATGTGTGTTTCGGATTCAAAGGTTGAAATAGTGACTCATGGAACGTCATACAAGTTTGCTCTACTGAACTAGTCTAAAAGCAAGTCACTGTCGGAGATTTCACATAACTCTTCCTTGGAGAATCCAATTGGGGTCAAACTTGTGGCATTGAAAGAGGACGCAGAAGGCTACTATAGGTCGCAATTTCAGAACTGGATGATCCAAAATTACAGAGATACATCAAATTCAATATCAGGCTTGTATAAAGTGAAAAAAGTTGTCTAGTTTTTTTTTAAATTTTTGTGTAAGCTTGGTTTAACGGAATTCAAAGGGCATAGTAAAGCATTATTATCGGTAACTGATGCCCCGAGAAAATAAAATGCAAACACCTAGTAAGGAACCTGAAAGCTCGAGCATGACTCATGAAGGAGAGGAAGAAATGCTACATGATATATCAAAATTACAAGAACAAGTGCAACAAATGTCACGCTCACAAAAGCTAACAGAAGCTAAGATAAGTGGTGTGGAATCTAAGATAAATGGCGTGGAATCTAAGATAAAGGGCATGGAAGCTAATATGGATGATTTGAAGATATATTTGAGGACAGATTTGAAGACAGACATGGCAGATTTGAAGACAGATTTGACAAATTTTCTACAAGAAATACTTACTAATGGTGAAAAGGTTGTAAAGGAAACTCATGATGTGAACAAAAGTAATGTTAACCATGATTCCATAGATGCTAATGTTGGATTGAAGACCCACCATATTCCAAAAATCGATATGAGGAAGTTTGATGGCAAGGATCCCGCCACATGGATATTACAGATGGAGCAGTTCTTCGATCTCAATAATGTGAAAAACACACAAAAGGTACGTATGGAAACTGTATATTTGGGACCAAATCAGTTTGTATGGTATCAATGGCTTTGCTCTCGTAGAAAATTGATCACTTGGGAAATTTTTACGGAAGAATTGATAGCACGTTATGAAGATACAAAAAGCAACACTTTTTTTAGCCAATTGATAAGTCTCAAACAAAAGGGTTCAGTAATGGAGCAGATTGAGGAGTTCCAAAAATTGAACATAACGGTAAAAGATATTCCATAGGAGCATAGGATTGATGTGTTCATAGGGTCTTTAAAGCATAATATCCAACATGATGTTCGCCTTTGGGAACTTGATTCATTAGAGAATGCATTCAGGTTAGCAAGAAAAATGGAAAGCAAAATTATGGCAACTAGGGAGCATACCACTCATAACTATAAAGACGGAAGTGTTGTTGCCCCTAGTCTTCCACAACCTATAAGGTTGACACCATAAAAATTGGAAGTAAAAAGAGAAAAAGGGCTTTGTTACAGTTGTGATAGCAAATACACTAAAGGTCATAAGTGTGCTGAGAAGAAATTATTCTACATAGATTGTGAAGAGGAAGAAGAAAAGGAGCAAGAAAGGTCAAAAGAAGAAGATATACTCTAGGAACAAAGCCTAGATGAAGAAAAAATAAATCCAACCATATCTTGTAATGCATTGGTGGGAATTACCACTCCTCAAACCATCAAGATAGAAGGACAAATCAAGAAGAAAAAGGTAATAGTGTTGATTGATTAAGGAAGCACCCACAATTTTATTCATTGTAGGGTAGCAAAAGAATTGAATTGCTTCCTATATCCAGCACGAGAGTGTCAAGTGATGATTGCAAATGGAGGAACAATAAATTTCTCTGGAAGGTGCCATAATATCAAGCTATCCATGGGAGAATATGTATTGAATAGCCCAATGCTTTCCATTCCAATGGGAGGTGTTGATGTTGTACTAGGAGTCCAATGGCTACAATCCTCGGGTACAATAGCTTTTAATTTTCAAGAACTTTTCATCAAATTTTCTATCGAAGGAAAGGACGTTGAATTAAGGGGTATTGTAGGGAAACCAGGAAAGATAATCAACTCTAATGGTATGACAAAGCTTCTAAAAAAGGAGCAAAGAGGTGTAATTTCACAATTATGTTCGCTATATGTTTCCACATCGGAATCATCTATTTCTCCAGATCTCCAAAAAGTCCTGGAAAATCATTCCAAGGTATTTGAGACTCCCAAAGGTCTCCCACCTATGCGTGATCATGATCATGCTATTCATCTGATTCCAGGAAGTGTTCCTCCAAACATCAGGCCGTACAGATATCCCTATGTCCAAAAAAATGAAATTGAACGTATGGTTGCAGAAATGCTAGAGGCTGGTATAATTCAACCAAGTCAAAGTTATTTCTTTGCTCCAGTAGTATTGGAGCACAAGAAGGATGGATCATGGCGCATGTGTCCGGATTATAGGGAGCTCAACAAGCTCACTATTAAAGATAAGTTCCCCATTCCTATCATTGATGAATTACTGGATGAATTGCATGGATCAATTTACTTCACCAAGTTGGATCTTCATTCGGGATATCATTAAATCAGAATGAAGATTGAAGACATTCCGAAAACGTCATTTAGAACTCATGAGGGTCATTATGAATTTTTGGTCATACCTTTTGGCCTTACTAATGCACTTTCAACATTTCAAGGTTTGATGAATTGAATTTTCAAACCATTCCTTAGAAAATTTGTGTTAGTATTTTTTGACGATATACTAATCTACAGCAAGCCTTGGAAGGATCATGTTGAACATGTTGACAGGGTGCTACAACTATTGGAGGAGAAACAATTATATGCAAAAAGATCCAAATGTTTCTTTGGAGTCCAGGAGGTGGAATATTTGGGTCATATTGTATCTCATGAAGGAGTTAAGGTAGACCCTAAGGAATGGAAAATTCCCACATCCATAAAGCATCTGCGAGGATTTCTTGGGTTGACAGGGTATTATTGCAAGTTTGTTAAGAATTATGGGAAAATAGCAGCACCTCTAACAACGTTATTGAATAAAGATGTGTTTTCATGGACTCCAGAAGCAACAAAGGCCTTTGAACATCTTAAAGAGGCAATGTGCCAAGCACCGGTCTTAGATACAACGGACTTCACAAAAACCTTTATTGTGGAATGTGATGCTTCAGGAAATGGAATTGGTGCCGTTCAAATGCAAGATGAAAGAACAATTGCTTTTGAAATTCGTCCAATCAAGGGAAAGTTTTTAAGCAAAGCTATTCATGAGAAGGAAATGTTGGCAATACTCCATGCACTTAAGAAATGGTGACCCTACCTAATGGGAAGACACTTCAAGGTAAAAACAGATCATGATAGCCTTAAATACTTTTTAGAACAAAGATTATCCTCTGAAGAGCAACAAAAGTGGGTCACAAAGGTGTTGGGTTATGACTTTGAAATCATCTACAAAAAAGGGAAGCAAAATGTGGTGGCACATGCACTTTCAAGAAAGGATGAGGATGTGGAAGCATTGTTGTGTGCCATTTATATTATCCAACCAGATTGGATAAACGAAGCAAGGGAGGAATGGAAGAATGATGAAGAAGTGTGGGCACTTATTCGAAAGCTACAACAAGATTCCAGTACACCTGATACATTTAGCTAGCAAAATGATTCATTATGGTACAAAGTTCGCTTATACCTCTGTAAGAATTCCCAGCTAAAACAAAATATTCTTATGGAATTGCAGACTTCTCCCTTAGGAGGGCACTCGGGATTTTTAAAAACTTACCACAGGGTTAAGAAGGAATTTTTTTGGGATGGCCTTAAATCAGATATTCAAAATTTTGTGGTGGAATGTTTGGTTTGGCAACAAAATAAAGTTGAAACAATTAAGACACCGGGTCTATTACAACCTTTATCCATTCCAAGCCAACGTTGGGAGGAGGTTTCAATGGATTTTATCATATGTTTACCCAAGTCTGAGGGAAAGAGTGTCATCATGGTGGTAGTTGATAGAATTACCAAGTATGCACATTTTTGTGCATTATCACATCCATTTAAAGCCAATACAGTTTCTACTGCATTTATGGAAACAATTCAAAATCTACATGGAAACCCAAAGATTATTGTAAGTGACAGAGATCCCATTTTCATTGGAAGTTTTTGGACAGAATTATTTTCTTGTCTTGGTACTCAGTTAGCTCATGGCTCATCTTATCATCCTCAATCTGATGGGCAAACTGAGATAGTAGACAAATGTTTAGAAGGATAACTTTGTTGCTTTGTATCTGATAAACAGACACAATGGGTCAAATGGTTGCCTCTGGCTGAATGGTGGTATAACACTTCCTTCCATACAGCAACAAAAATGACCCCATTTATGGCACTTTATGGGTATCATCCACCATCCATCACATCATATTTAAGAGAAAATTATAAGGTTCAGGCAGTGGAACATCACATTGAACATCAACAACAAGTCCTCCAACTCTTAAAGGATAACCTCGTGTTGGCACAAAATCGAATGAAACAACAGGCAGATCAACATCACAATGAAAGAAGTTTTGATGTAGGTGATTGGGTATTCCTACGGCTACAACCATATAAGAAAATGTCCCTAAAGAAAGCTAATAAGGATAATAAATTATCACCAAAGTATTATGGTCTGTAAAAGGTGTTGCAAAAGGTTGGTACTATGGCATACAAATTGGAGCTTCCTCCAGCTTCTCGATTGCACCCAGTTTTCCATGTTTCATTTTTAAAGAAGGTTATAGGCGACAAGCTCCCAGTGCAAACAATATTGCTAGAACTTGATGAGGAAGGAGAAATTATATTGGAACCGGAAGCAGTCACAGAAACAAGAACTCGACAGCTACAAAACAAGCAATTTCAGAGTATCTTATCAAGTGGAAGAACTTATCCGCTGAAGATTCCACATGGGAGGATGAGAATTTTATGCAGAAGTATCCAGAACTACTCAAGCGTTGAGGACAACACTTTTTTGAAGGAGAGGGGCATGTTGGGTCCCTATAATACTAGTGATTACCCCATTACTATTGTAGTTATACCCTTATTTATATTGTTGTGCCCCTATTACCCCCATGTTGTTATTTCTGTGCCCCATAGAATCCCTCTATTGTTATTTTTGTGGCTTTATATTATTATTGTTAGGTCGGCTGGATTATATTGTGACTCCTTAGACTCCTATATTTAGAAAGGAGGTTTTGTCATTTGTATCATCAAAGGATTGTTCATTTATGTAATGTAAAGGAGGTTGCCCCCTCGAAGAGGCTGAATTCTAAGGCGTTGATCTATCTTTTCTATCTTTCCTTGAGCTGGTTTCATAACAGCCATTAAAATTATATTTACAATACCACAAGTGATTGTTGGAAGGAAAATACCATAGCTAAAACACAAGAAAAAATTATTGAAAATACAAGAACTAGAATGAAAGCACTATAACAAAAATTTAATTTATATTAAGGTTGTGATGGTATCAACAAAATTCAAGTGCATAGAGAACTCTCTGTCATGAGGCCCTTTAAAATGTAGTCACAATAAGAATTGTTATGAAGAAATTCAGTCATCACTAAGGGCTATAATAATTTTAGTAACTTTAGCAATAGTACAGGGTCAGGTGGCCATGATCAAATAACGACAAGACTTTCTATCTATGATCAATTCGTAAGTCTCTACATACCACAAATTTCAAAGAACCCAAGGATTGAGGAAAGGTATAGCCTCACAAACACCTAGAGAAAAACAACAGTTTAAATCAAAACTTAGACATTTGTGTTCTTATAACCAAGGCCACATCCTGAAGTCATAAAGTAACCTCACCTATAAGGTAGACTAAAGACAAGCCCTATAAAAAGATAAGAGTAATTAACTTAATGGTAATGGTCTGAGCATAAGAATGATAATTGCTTTTTACCTGAGCAATTTTGAAATGAACAATCGCTTCCCCATAACCCTATTAGGCAAAGGAAAGACAAGGATTTTCATTTAAATTACTGAGGATAACCCCTTTGATAAATATTTTAGGATCATAAGGTCAATACCAAATTATAAATAGAAATACATTAATTGGGTCGGTTTTCTAGTTTGTGGAGGAGTATGGTAGCTCGAAGGGAACCTACAAAGAAGAAAAGTGAAGTAGGTATTGGAGCTTATCATTGGAACTGCATTGAAGATAGCTCTACTAGAACTTCGATGGGTAGGGTAACAAACCCTACCTGTGAGGGTAAGTTTGGGAGGCATATGTGATCCCAACAACTACAACAACCAAATTATTATGAAGATTAGCTAGGGTTTATGAGTTGCAATCCAAACTCTTTGGAAAAAGAAAGAATTCAGAGGAAGAAATTACCATCATGAGACAAGAGTATTGGTTGGCCCAAATATCCTAAATAATGAGAAACCTTTGAGGTACATGTCAGCATGCAACCATATTTCCAAATTAAATCAAGCTACTGAAGGATGCACCATGAAAAGGTAAGCATATGGAGGGTTTCAAAGTATCCACTTAGCAATGAATAAATGTAGTGAGGGAAACATTTTGATGGGTGGAAGGGTTTCCTTAGTTTCCAAGCCACCAAAAAAATTGAAAAAGACAAAATGAGTCAATTGGGCACTGTGTGGATGGGGTTGTTGCTCCCATAACCATCACTCTAAAATTGTCAATGTCCAATCTAACCCTAACCATTCAAGAACACAGATTTAAGGTGATGCTAATCCTAATAAAAATAAATGTTGAAGCTTTTTTATCATAATAAAAGTGTGTCCCTAGAAACATCAAAATGGGACAACTATAAATCACTTAATTAGAGGGACATGCATGCACAATCGTACAAGCTATCCATAGATCTATGTCAATAAAAAAGGAAAGTGTACCCACTAATTAACAATAAAGCTAAGTTTATAATGGAATGCTCGGGACCATTAACCCTAGAAATTGAATAAATTACATGCAAGAAAAAAACTGATAATTGAAATGAATAAAGACCCATGCTAACAACAAGGCTAAGTAAGGAGAGTTTGAGTGTAGCAAAGGAACTTTGGATATAAGTTCATTAATATTCATATCAAACTAGTATAGCGTATAAGGCCTATGCCAAAAATTCCCTGATTATCCTTCTCATGTTGATAACATTTTCTTAAAGAAAAGAAAGAATAGCTTGATCTCGTTCCCATTCTAAACCATGCTGCACAGTCCTCCATGAATCTACATCCATCTAGTTTTTTAACTCCCTTGCCATATAATTGAAATGCATTAGTAAACATCATCCATTAGGAAGAAATGATTGATTACAGTTGGAAAATCATAACACTTTTAGTGGATAATATTAATACTTCAAGTACTCCTTTATTGTGCAATTACTTTATTTTAGCTAATCAAAATTATAGCGTCTATCTTATCTTTCAATGCGTAACTTTTTTGTGCTCTTATGAGATTCAAATTTTGATTCACTTTAAACGAAGTTAACATGTATACAACTATATGTATGGGACAATTTTTTGTTGCGCATATAATGATTATATTCTTGACATAGTGCCCAGGAAATTAACATGAAATCGATTATATGTACAAATTGATTTGTGTTGGTCATAAAATAATTATGTCATCGACATCATTGTTGTTTTATGTAGTTTTATGAAAATGTTTGATCTTACTAATTTTTTGGTCCGTTACTAAAATGAAATTAGATATAATATTGCACAACACATTACCTCAATTTATTAATTTTGTTAATTGTGCATTAACAATTACACATTTGGAAGGTTGGTGGAGGCTTCTTGCTGGTAAAGTTAGACTCGTAGTGATGGTGAAGTCTTGTGCTGAAACCGGACTGAGGATGGTGACTAGTAGCGAGGATGCTTACTTGGGCTAAGCCTTCTCACCTTTTATTCCCTAGGGCATGGCATGATGTTCAGTTTATCTCCTGTGAAGGCATTTGTGCATCAAACCTCATCTTACTCGTGCATTGTGCTGGGGCACAGCACAGTTTCACAGGAAGATTATAATGGAGGTCAATGGTATCGACAACTTGCCATGTGAGTACGAGAAGGCACTTTCTGATTCCACCAGTCACAAAAAAAAACACAATTAGACATTTCGATTTGAATCAACGATAAATCATAATTTTCATGCTGGCATACGAAATTATTAACGATTAGGGTTCATTTTTTTCTATTCGTTTCTCTATGGAAAATATTAACCAGTTATGTGAAGTCTTTGTACATGGAAAATAATGCCTCGATAGATATTTAAATTTCATTTCCTTCAATGCCGATTCAAACTCATTATTTGTATCAATTTTTATGAGAATGAGATGCGATGTAAATTTTTCCCTCCACTTCCATCAGCTCAATTTCATGGCTTACATTTTTTTTTATGATATTTCTCTGAGTAAAATTTATTTACCGACATCATCACATTTTTGTACATCATGTCTTACATCATATATAAGAAAAAGAGATGTATGATTATTATATGCATGTTTTTTTCACATAAATGATTATTACAATAGATCATCTCTGGTATTTTATGGTGTGATTATTTAAGATTTAACAATTTGATATTTCTTTGATTTAACGATTTAAAATTTATATTTGTAAATTTTTTTAATATGAATTGGAAATACCTACATTTAAAAATTTATGATTAGAAACAAGATCTTATATTAAAGAGTGTATAAAAAATTGTTTTATTCTCAAAATTGGTGTACGCTTTAGGGTAATATGAGATAAAAACCAAAACCTTCCAATTGAATCCGCAACAAAAATAATTTGTATAGATGCATAAGTCCTCCAAAATGATACAAAAATATTAATATAATTGAACATGATTGGAATTAGAAATGAGGGAAAAGGCGAGCCTCATATCCTTAAGTACACCTTTTTAAGGAGATATATTTCAATATTGAAGGATCTCAGTGGCATAAATTGTTAGACTTCCAAGACGGGGATATAATTGTTGAAGTTGATGAAAACATATTTGTAGTTCATTTAATTGCCAACAAAAGGGCCACAATTTAGTTTTCTGCACTTTGTAATTTCACTTTGTGTTCAAACGATGTTTCCATAGCACAATATTGAGAGTTCATATTGTTTTTGTATGATTAAGTTGAAGGTGAACTAACTCCCACTGCATTTCATCCATGTCCCTTTCATTTCATCCATGTCCCTTTCCCACTTCATGAGAGGAGTTTTTCCAATGTACGTATGTGCCATACTCCTAGTTACAAGATCAAAAAATCACACTTCATTAGTAGTTCAAGATAATGATTTTCATTCCTTGAAAGCACTTCTCAAACTCCAATTCATAGCAAAAACCATTGATATTCAATTTTTTTCAAAAAAAATATGAAAAGAACCCCATGTCTTAACAACCAAAACGGAATTGAGAAGAGATGAAGAGCCAATTAGGATCAAGTCTAGCTCACTACAAGGAAAATTTCAGGAAGACTAGGGAAGAGGAGCTCCCAACATCCAAAAAAAGAAGTCATAGGAAAAATAGTTTGTAAAATATTCGTCCTTTGAGGTAGTAAAATTAACCCTTATTTATGAAAATTTGTATAATAATATATACTTTTCTAGTTTAAAAACATCTCCAAATTTTTTTATTTTTTATTTTTAATAGTTTGGATCATATACATTAGTGTTGTAGTAGAAAAACCACACAATGACTCGAATACACAACAATGAAAATAATTTTAAGTACTATTACAACATTCCATAGTCTATTCCTTTTGTTCTAATTCACCTTTTTAATACACTTCTAGTACATGACACCTTCAATTTCTATTGTTTATTATCTATTTATCTTATATTTAATACAATGCTTGTGTTTCTACAATATTTATTCTTACATTCATATGAGTATTTAGGTAGTTATAATTATCTATATAAATATATATAAGTATGAACCTTAGCTAAATGAGTCTCGCAACATATAAGATATAGGGGACCACCTGACACTTCACCTTTTGTTTCGAGGAAAACTCCTATCTTTTCGATCGACTAGCTCTCTAAGATTGGTAGCTATCCTAGAAACAAACAATCAAAGCAATTTGGGATTTCTTCTATGTATGATAGATAAGAGAGAGGCAAAGGAACCAACCTGGAATTTCCACTTAACTCCTTGCTTGATCTCTCTCCCCCATTGACATAGCTTTCAACTCCTCTCCTGCTTATCTTGCTTAGAGAATACTTGTAGAAACACATTAACAAAACACCATGAAAGCATCTTGAACTATTATATCATAAACATTGTAGAATCAAAAATACAATGAACATACAATGGCATTCACAAATAATAACATTCACAATTTCACAGTTGTATGGAAGAAAACTCAAAGAACTTTATTAAATAGAAGGGAGAATTACAACCCAGTTGTCTGATACAAAATCATCCTCCCAGCATCAAAGCCCTCTTCACCTCGTGAAAAGCAAGATCACACCAACAATACAATGCTTTCTCAACCACAAATTATCAGCACTTCCTTGCAAATTATAAAATTTCAACCTCTAGATCTCTTAGATGAGGGATCCATTTATAGATGTGTGTAAGGGTGTGAGTCATCTCTGGGTTTTTGATTAGTGTCATTCCACTTGTTGTTTTTGGTTCCACTTGGAGATTTCGTGGATCTCTTACTCATCCCTGGGTGAATTTAGAGATGCAAGTGTTATAGGAGAAGTTTCTAGAAGATTCCATGAGCATCCACTTAGCAAACTGTCTCGGGCATTTGGCCATCCTCGCTCATCACATCCAACAGAAGGCCTCATCAGTATGCATCGAACCTGGCTAGTGTAGGAGTCAGTATGCATCACACCCTGACAGTGGAGTAGTTAGTATGGTTCTGTTTTGGCCAGTTCTCAATGGTTTTTCAAGTCGATGTTTTGGGGAATGATGTAATCAATTGACCATGATCCTTTAGGGTATGAAACAACACTTTTAGGGGTTAAAGAGCCCTAATTTATCGACATATAATATTGAGGTTACAGTGCCCAAATATGTCAATAACAGTTGCCCCATAAAGCATGAAGTTGTAAATCTTTGATGTCGGGTGAAATGCTTTATCATGAGGATGTGAGGTTTTCGAAAATGGAAGGAAACCTATATAAGATACAATACAATACATCATCATAATATAATTTTCATGATCTAGTTGAGGCGGGCATTCCCATGCTCAACTTTATAAATTCATTTCATGTACATAGAAAAGAGAGCCGTTTGCATATGCCGACTGGTGATTCTTCAAATGTAGATTCATCATCCCTGGCTCGAATGACCATCTGTGCATCATCTATGTACATTTGATGTCTTTATATCCTTGAATATATCACAACTTAGATGGATGAAACTACATCCAGGGTTTTCAATCTCGTTCAATCTTCGCCCGAGTAGTAGTTGATCCATGTGAAGAGATGTTCTGAAGTCGAACATGGAAAAACATCGCCTCATTACCAGCCAATAATGTGAGCTATTAACAGACGTGAGAGGGATCACCGATAATGATAATGACCCTCAAGGTACTATAGTACAAGTCACGTTGTGTGAATATATGCTTTGATGTCAACCTGTTGCCGAAAGTGAGAAACTTGCCATTGACGCATGCAAGCTCCAAAGTACTGAAAGGGTTGTTTCTATGTCAACTTCTTGGATAATGAGCTGATGTCAACAAGAAGTGATCCATCATAGGAGGGCCTTAATGTATCCCACATCTATGACACAAAATGAAGAAAATTATTTTCTGGAGGTGAAAACGATCTGACAACACAAGGTTCAGCAGTGGGGATCATGAAAAATGGAGGGTGAAGGTATTGCAATGGATGAGGCATTAACTGGATGGTGGTTTCTCAACTGAATGACTTCTCTTGAACATATCAGTGACACTGAGATGGATTGGTATCATTAACCCCAATAGATGGATGGCATGGAATACCAATGGTGAAATGAGTAGTGAACAGGATAGCCCAACCCAACTCAATCAGGGTGATGGAGTGAAAGCGTCATGTTCAAGAGCGACCTGCTACCATAAAATTCTTCAAGTTTTCTTCCATTTGTCCCCAGTCATTGCTAACCAATACCTCTTTATTTTTGTCAAGCTTGAGGAGGATAACATATGGTTGTTATATAATTTTCCCTTCAAGCAAACCTGTCACTATGTTTTAGCGAGTCTAGTGATAGTGAAACTCGTTCTTGTCTAGGTGGAAAAGTTTGTCTCTATTGTTTTAACAAGTCTAACGACAAAGACAACTCAATGTTTTTCATGTTTAGAGAGTTTGAAAAGGGACGAAAAGGAGACTCCAACAATTCTTTTTCGTAGAATAATCCCTTAAGTCTGAAAAAGGATAAAATAATATAAAATGGATGACTTTTCGGTCACTTTAGCGAGCCGAAAAGATAAGCGCTCGAAATATTTCATGAGATAATCATCAGGTCTGAAAAAGATTAAAATACACAAGAGGGATGGCACTTCCAATCACTTTGCCGAGTTGGAAAGGCCAATAGCTCGACAATCCTTTCATATTTAATGAGTCTAAAAAGAGTTTAAAGGAGACTTATTTTTGAGGAACGAGTGGTGTTTAGGGTAACAACTTGTTCTGGGTAAGCTTGGAACATCTCAAACATGGCGATGTCAAAAGGTTGGCTAAAAGGACCACTCGTCGCAGCTGTTCCTGAAAAGGGTAAACAATCTAGCGGAAGAATATGATCGACCAAAAGGGTGGAGGTGATGGCAGGAACACAACCAAGGCTCAAAAGGCTGATAGCATGGCAATCACAATGGTTATTTACTGAAGGTGGGTTTATCTTTTAACAAGCTTGTACTGTGGGGAACTATGCTTAGCGGTAGGTTTATTTTTTAACGAGCATGAACCATGCGATAACATATGCTCAGAGGTAGGTTTATTTTTTAACGAGCTTGAATGACGCGATAAAATATGCTCAAAGGTAGGTTTATTTTTTAATGAGCTTGAACCATGCGATAACGATGCTTAGATTTTAGTTTTTATTTTTATGCAAGCTAGAAATGACAAAACTAAAAAAAACCAGAAAAGACAAAACTAAGAAGCTAGAAAATCTAAAAGGACTAAGGAACTACTGAGGTTAAGTAGGATGGTTTCATCCGTGGAACAGACAAAACACTTCCTTTGTTTCATTCGTCGTGTCGATGAAGGTGAATGGTGGGTTAGACCAATCACCTAACCTAAGAATTTAAAAGGCTAAAAAGCTAAAAAAGCTGGAAAATGAAATCGAAAAAGGTTTGCATGCCCCCAACATGATGAAAAAGAGATTTCTAGTAACCATATGGAAATCACTGTGGTTAAGTAGGATGATTTTTGTCAGTGCTTAGACAAAACACTTCTTTGGCTTTGTCTGCCAAATAGACAAAGGTGAATGGTGTGTCAAACCAATCACTTAACTTACAGGGAAACCTATCTTTTCAGCTGGGTTCGTCCACCAAATAGACAAGGGTGCATGCCCCCTAAGCTTCGTTACATTCACCAGACTACTCCCAAGAATCAGATGGATGGAATGAAGGTTAAAGAGACACTCTCGACGTAAAAGGACCATTTAGGGATGATGATTAACTTGAAGCTATGCTTCAACCGGTGAATGAAAGCTGGTCAACAGTGACAATTTTGCCTTCATGCGGGAAAGACATCACTCGAAAGAGTGTTGAAACAATAGCTTCCATGTTATAAACATAGTCACATCTAAGTAGTAGATTGTAATCTAATGGTCCTTGGACTACCATCACGTTCAACTGAATGGTTTTCCTTCCCAAAGTAATCACTAACTTAGGAAGGATCCCTAATGATCAACTAGTCCCTTTGTTAAAGCCTAACAAATTTTGTGTGACATACATAAGCGATGGCAAACCATGTGCTTTCCAAGAAATTGAGGAAAGGATACTCATTGATGCCCCTTCATCTATGATAGTGCCAGACACGATCATTTTGTAAGGTGGGATCTTGCTAGTCGATTCCAATCAAAGGAAGTGACTACACTACTTGGAGGGGGTACAGAATACATGGTTAAATTAATCCCTTGAGTAGTGGGAATTGGGAGATTTTCTTCCAATTGTGAAGGAATGAGCGGATTTTCCCCAAGTTCATCACACTTTGAAGTGATAAAAAGAATTTGAACGGTATCGTTCTCACTCTCTTTGGGAAGGGTATGATCTTTTGAAGGTAAAACTGGGTCGACTGCCATCTCGACCTATTGACTTTGGTCTGGTATGGAGTCAAAAGATTCAATTTCAGTGATAGGTGTTTCGACCGACGGTTGAGTCATGTCAGTCAGATTTTCAACTAGTAAAGGACTGCGAGATAGTTTCCTGTATCCAGATGGAAGTCGCTGTGGTGAAGCAGGATGGCTATGCAAGACTATTTTGGCTTCATGCAAAAAAGGACAATGGGGAAGGGTATTGTCCCCTTCACATAACTTACATGGAATTTCGACCTTTCCTTTATGTCCATGTTTATTACTAGTTGATGGCGTGATGTCAACATGATCACCAAAGGTTGATGACACCTATTGCTGCGAACGGGGGGATCATTCTCTCAAGATCCGAGGAATGAACAGACATTCTCAATGAAAATGGTCTCCAATACAAATTATGCATTGAGATCTAGGTTTGGAATGTTTAGTGTATGGATTTTCAACAAATGATTTATGGCTGCCCCCTTACTGAATTGGCTTCTTCTTCTTCTCCTTTATTTTCTTCCTCTTCTGGGCCACCTGGTTACTAGCATCATTTCTTTCACCAAGAAAAGAGGAAGAAAGGGAAGGAGAAACAAACGAAGAAGAAGGTGAAGGATCAACTTCAATATCGACTGGATGTTGATTCAATTGTGGAGGAATCACGGTATTTTGAACTACAGAGGTTGAGAATAGCCAAACTGGCAGGCCAATTGTGATTCCCAGAAGGGACAATGTAGCCATATATGGAGCACCAATATTTCCTCAAGAAGAAAATGGACTTGGACTCCCCTCAAAAAGGATTCCTTGATTGGTGGACTCCATTATCTCAACCTATGATCAACGAAGGAACAGGGATGTTATTCCGAATTCAATAAATTTTAATGACAGTTTGACACAACTTTGCTTTTTCAATTTTTAAGAGTCAAGAAAAAGCTAAACATGACTCTAGTCCCCTTCGATTTTTAATGAGCTTGAAGTGACAAGTGCTCAGATGGACCTTTTCTTTTAAAGAATTGAAAAGGAATGGAAGTGACTACTTTGGAAATATAGACACAGGGATTACCAAACCAATCGCAAAACTACAATATACACCTTGGTGATAAATTAAAGAGAAATCACCAAGGACTTATGTACGACAATCAATCTTCCTGAATGTTGTGTTCAGTGCATTGCGATTGATAGGGTGGCAAACACAGCTTCCTATGGATAAAGGATGTAAGCCTATTGTGGTCTCCCAATATATACATGACGGTATGGGGAGCACAACTCCATGCTAGCACTTGTCGTATCAAAGAGGAGGAATCACCCAACCTTCGATAAAAATGATAGTTACTAGATTTTACGACACCAGAACATGTCTCTAGCCTAGAGCTCTAGATGTGTTGCATTATGTTCCAAAGCATTGTTAGGTTCATTGAGATTTATTTATAGTTGATCTTGTTTAAAAGTTCACCTTTCAATGGTTCACTACGTGATGTTGATTTGAAATTCCTAAAAATGCAATCTACAATGATAAGCAATCATTATTTATTTTGATCAATGAAAATCCTAGCTACTAAGGAAAGAAAATTACGATTCTTTCAAACAAAGAGAAAAGAGCACACAATAAATGAAATTTCCTAAATCATTTTTTGCACACAAGCTAAATGCAAATGCAAATGCATGTATTTGATTATTTTTTTTCATCCCCCCTTAATGTGATACATGCCAAAAAAGAGAACTAAGTATAGCAAAGATCTGAAATATTTCATTCAAAGCAACATTTCGACAATTTCTTTTTCAAAATAAAAAGGAAGACTAAATGAAAGTTTGCAATTTCGAATAGAAAATTATTTCGACACTTCGAATAACAACAAGTCAAATCAAAAACATGACACAAGATTTAACTGACTATTCAGAGAAGGAAGACTCAATTACACTTCTCTTTTTACAACACTTTTGTACCAAAATGACAGATCGATTTAAGCAAATTTTTCACAAAGGATTGTAAATGATGGAAAAATACATAAAAACATTTAATAATACTAATCAATGAATGTTGATCTATGTAATTCAAGCAAGCTTAAGTAATGAGGCACTATTCATAAGCAGCAAATCAACTAAATAGAGCTGAAAACAAGGAAAAAAAACCCAAATTTCAAGAAGGGAAATAAGCTCAGTCAGTCATCGCACCCGGGCTTCACAGAAACAGGGATGAATTGCACTCTTCAGGTTTGGGAGGTGCGATGCATACTAGTTGATAGTGACAGGCAGTGCGATGGGCTAGGGAGTGCAACTGAGGTTGGTTTTGGCTCAAAATTGCAGCTGATTTCAGTGATTTAAGCTAAGCTATGAAGGATAGTAAAGAGAAAAGTATAGATGAATTATCTTGGGAGATTACTGAGCTACCAAAAGGGCATCTAGAATGCTTATAAGTCAAATTTTCGATTCATAAACTAAACCAGAGATCAACTGAAGCAACATTCATCTACTATGCAATTGTAGAGCAAGAGAAATTCAAAGTCTATTTGGCTAACTTTAGGCTCTGTCTATAGTTTATAAAGTAAAAAAAAATAAAAAACAAACATCTATTCGATCCCCAGTGGAGTCGCCATTTTGTTTTCGGGAAAACTAGTGTCTTTTTGATTGACTAGCCCTCTAGGATTGACAACTATCCTAGAAATAGACAATCAAAGCAATTTGTGATTTCTTCTATGTATGATAGATAAGAGAGAGGCAAAGGAACCAACTTGGATCTTCCACTTAACTCCTTGCTTGATCTCTCTCCCCCTTGACAGAGCTTGCAACTCCTCTCCTACTTATCCCACTTAGAGAATACCTGTAGAAACATAGTAACAAAACACCATCAAAACATCTTGATCTATTATATCATAAACATTGCTGAATTAGAAATACAATGAACATACAATGGCATTCACAAATAATAACAATCATAATTGCACAGTTGTGTTTAAGGAAACTCAAAGAACTTCATTAAATAGAAGGGAGAATTACAACCCAGCTATCTAATCCAACATCATCCTCCCAACATCAAAGCCCTCTTCACCTCATGAAATGCAAGATCACACCAACAATACAATTCTCTTTCTCAACCACAAACTATCACCACTTCCTTGGAAATTACAAAATTCCAACCTCTAGATCTCTGAGATGGGGGATCCATTTATAGATGTATGGAAGGGTGTGAGTCATCTCTGGGTTTTTTATTAGTGTCATTCCACTTGTTGTTTTTGGTTCCAATTGGAGATTGCTTGGATCTCTTACTCATCCCTGGGTGAATTCAGAGAGGCAAGTGTCATAGGAGAAGTTTCTAGAAGATTCCATGAGCATTCACTTAGCAAGCTATCTCAGACATTTGTCCATCCTCGCTCATCACACCCTATAGAAGGCCTCATCAGTATGCATTGCACCTTGCTAGTGTAGGAGTTAGTATGCATCGCACCCTGATAGTGGAGCAGTCAGTATGGTCCTGTTTTAGCCAGTTTTGGATGGTTTTTCAGGTGGAAATTTTGGGAAATGATGTAATCAGTTGACCATGATCCTTTAGGGTATGAAACGACACTTTTAGGGGTTAAAGAGCCTTAGTTTCTCAACATATAAGATTGGGGTTGCAGTGCCCAAATATTTCTATAACACCTTTCAGTCACTATAATAGTATACATGTATATGTATCATACTTTTGAGTCACTATAATAACATATATGTATATGTATCATTTCATATTGTATTTATGTCATAGTGCCCACTTCTCCTTTTTATGGGAAAAACCGCCATATATAAGTTTCCATTGGATATATATAATTTTTTGAACTCGATAGTCAAAGATCATTGTTTAATAAGTCGATTTACATTACGTTGGAATATACCAATACTCTAGCTAGCTATGAACGTGATAGAATAACATGAAATATGGAAATGTTGAGTATATGTTTATCTCCCAGTTGTAATTCTTAGTAGTTGTCACTTTCAAGATATGAGATTGCATTTTGATATTGAAGGATGGATAATAGTTGGGAGTGGGTTAGAATAACTACCTTATGGAGTCACACAAATAGGGTCTAATTGTGTTTCAATGATTCTAGTGAGATAGAGCTATGTGATTTCCTTTGTTTATCAAACCCTATGGTATTTCCACATGCCTATTGCAGGAGAGTTCTTGCAAATGAAATGATTGTTGGAAATGATACTGAGAGTTGGGGGTGAATTAGTATTAGCAAGTCAATAACTTTTTCATTTCCATAATCAGATTTATATATGCTACTTTAGTTAAGGTAACTTGCGTGTACATGCAGCTATGTTTAAGGCAACCAGCGTACATCAAGCAAACTTATGATTCAGTTAATTCACCATATGTTGATCTTTAATCAGTGCATTAGAACTTCATTAACCATATAAATAGTATCCATGTGCAGTAAAATCAAAACAAACCATCAGACATAAGAAACACACATGAACACCAAGAAATAAGGTTGAAACCCAATGTGGGAAAAAAACCACCCGTTGCCATCTTTTAATATAAGAAAAACCTGTTTACAATATTGTACTGGAATAGACTCATATCTGTATGCAGGCACCCACCTGCAGAAGGCTACAACCTTCTCTCATTCTCCATCTTCTACTGGAAGGGAGCTACAACCCCCTAACTCTTGTACTAGCGGATATATTTACTAGTACGTAGGCAACGACCTACTGAAGGCTACAACCTTCACTCGTTTTTTGGCTGCTACTAGAAGGGAACTACAACCCCCTGGCTCTTGTACTGGCCGATATGTTTACCAATACGTACACACCGGCCTACAGAAGGATACGACCTTCTCTTTTCTTCCAAGGACCACATTTCATAAATTTTCAGACTAGATACACTTGGAACACAACACCACAATATGAATGCCACGTTTCATCCAATTTTCATACTCAACCCATCAACAACATTAAAGCTCAAAATAAATCACCATTCCAATGCGACCATTGAATTAACCAATCATTAAATACTAAATCATCAATCTCTAAATCACCCACAACTGAATCACTGAAGACCTGTCATCAAAACACAGTCACTAGAACACAGAGCAAAGCCCAGAACTCTGCAACAACCACTAGAACCAACTGCAAATTTAGATATCATATTTCATAATGTATATGCTACTCTTATGAGCTGAGCTAGCATGTACACACTCTTTTACAAAAGAAAACACGCATACATATCTACAAATACTAACCTAATAACCTCACAGCTATTTCAGAATTAAGTCATACCCATATCATAACATTTGTAGAATAAAACATGCGTCAATATTCAGATCTAACTTATCCATGATAAAACCACATCATGATAATACATTCCAAGCCTTAAGATCTTGATCCATCATCCATCATCATCCACATAGGTGCATCCTTAGTTTAGATCAAGCAAAGCATCGCAAACCCATAACCAGCATACTGGATCTCACACTTCATCAGATATTCAATTACTTGCACACCTGTCCTAATGATCTTCACCTCCTTATATAGTTTTCAGCCTTTTTCAATACCATGGACTAAAACCACTTAGGAACAATACCTTGGACCAAATACCTATGGTCAATACCTCGGACCAGATACCTTGGACTAAAACCATGGATCAAAATACCATGGACCAAATTCCACGGACCAAAAACTTAGTTGTCCAATATGTACGTGCTTTCCCTCTTGTGAAAGTGCATGTGCACATTATACGCTCCTTTTGGTCTGTTAACTCGCATGTATACACTGCTCTGTCAAGGTGAACCTGCGTATACCTCTCTTTATTGATTCTTTGTAGTCTGATCATTAATTATTTTCTATTGACCTGTTGAACTATGATCTTTCATCTGAGTGAGTTTCCATCAAGGACATCACCTGTATCATAATGCCAACAATCTCCCCCTTTGGACTTGATGGCCAAAACCACACCAAGTTACTCTCCCCCTTTGACATGAAGGCCAAAGGGTAGACCACGGTATTCTCGCCCTTTGATATAAATTATGTTGTCCATAGTCCCCCTGGGTACATGCTGAAATATCTGATTGAGCTCCCCCTTTGTATATGCTAATACATACCAATCCTTCCATGTTCCCCCTGAGCACATGCAAATTCTACAAAAAATATTTTTCAAAAGAATAACATGACTCTATAACTCAACTAAGTGAGTATGACCTTCCTATCACCAATGACTCATACATACATCAATCTCCCAACCAAGTGGGGATATACCAGATGTTTATACATGACTGAAAGAGAAATTATTACATCATCCTTCCCATGCAAAGTGGGGTTGCAAATTAGGTCTTTGCATGACCTTTACATCGAATTATATACATGACTTTTATAAGAATTACAATCAATATAAACAAGACCATGATAGTCATCAACAACTATCATACACCATATATGATCTGCACCATAAGCATCTAGACCTGTAACCTACAATACCATTCTCTTGGCCAACCAACAATGATATGCAACTTAAGTGATCATCCATGAATTTGATCTGAATACTAACAATGTGACCCCAAGTATCATAGCAAGATGTATCATTTAGCCTCATAAGCATCATCACCAAAGACTTTTCACCATAATTCCAACAATGCATTATTCAAAGCATATGCTCCCCCTAAACTTGTTCTATCTGTTCACTGTCAGATATGATCATGCATATATCAACAAGAAGTATCAAGGCATCATCATCAATCAGATATACATCAAGTTAACTTGTGAGGATCAAAAGCACTTCTAAATAACATCTTATAAGTACCACCACATTTCCACACATCATTAGCAGATTGTAACCATCATTAAACAGAGCAAATAATTGACTGAACCATATCATACCTTTTTTCCTGAGTCGGTCCCACTACATTTCCTCAAACCAACATATACATGATTGTGTAGCTTCGAACTCACGTATATATGCGACTTTTCTTCATGAAACTTGCGTATGAGATTTAGAACATTGAAGTTTCATAATTTCAGCTCCCTATGAGTCTGTTGTTTCTGTATACTCTGATATACCACATCTTTCTCACTATACTTCCTTTTTCTTCCATATCTTCAATTGTGATGATGACTTCTCCCTTTGGTAGGTGGCTAAGATTTTCTTTTGCATTCCTTTGCTTTATGTCTAAACTTGTTACATGCATAGCATCTTACATGTTTCGTATTCCTTCTATGGTAGTGAATGGCTTTGTGACCAAACATATTGCAACAAAAACAATATCCCTTAAAGTACCTGGAAGCTGATGACCTTTCTGTGTGAGGGCCTTGAATTATTCTACTTCTACATCTCGTTGCAACATGTCCAAAGTTATGACATACATAACACTCAACATTATTCACCTGAGAAAATAATTGACTATCTCTTCCATAGTTAGGAGTAAAAGATTTTCTTTGAAGAATTTCTTTCCTTGGTTATTGATGAGGTTGACCTCTTATCTCCTTATTGAGAAGTTCATGTTTGGCATTAGAGTTCCTAGCCTCACCCTATGAGCTAGATTCACCTTCAACAGATTCATAAAAACCAAGACTAGTTTTGATAGCAGGAGATATTTAACTAGTAAGAATATCATCCAAAATCTTACTACTGTCTTGAAATAGAAATAGTTTGTCTTTTTCTTCTAATTTACTTTTTAAGATATTTACCTCAACCTGATGTTGTTCTTCCTTTTCTAGATGTTGCTTCTTCAATATTTTTTCAGCCTTTCTTCCTTCTTCCACTTGTTGCCTTAATTTGAGAATATTGTTTTCTTCTTCTTTATCGGCTGGAGGTAGTTCTTCATTCTGCTTATTTTTTAATGATATATCTTCACACTACAGCATTTGATGTACTTTTAAGGCAAATTCTAGCTGAGCTTTTAATCTGGTAACTTCTTCTTTGAGGGAACACTCCATTTTGTTAAATTGATCTTGTTGATATATGATTTTATTTGGTGCTTCATTTTCTTGTTCATCTTGAGGTGCTTTGGAATCTAAATCCTTGCTTCCATCTAACGACCAAATTATCTCTCCTACTGTCACAATTCCTTTGAGTTGTGTTCTTCTTCTGAGGTGCTTTCTTCTTTAGCTTCTTTCCCATTGTTTCTACCGATCTCCTTCAACCGATCAAGCTTCTACCAAAGGACCTGCTCTGAAACCAATTGTTGGAAATAATACTACGAGGGGGTGGGTCAATCAGTATTAGCAAGTCAATAAGTTTTCCATTTCCATAATCAGATTTATATACACTACTTTAGTTAAGGTAACTCACATGTACACGCAGCTGTGTTTAAGGCAACCAGCATCCATCAAGAAAACTAATGATTCAATTAATTCATCATACGTTGATCTTTAATTGGTGCCTCAAAACTTCATTAACCATATAAACAGTAACGATGTGCAGTAATATCAAAACATACCATCACACATAAGAAACATGCATGAACACCAAGATATAAGGTGGAAACCCAATGTGGGACAAAAAGCACCTGCTGATGTCTTCTTCTAATATAAGAAAAACCTATTTACAATCTTGTACTGGCGCAGAATCACACCAGTATGCAGACACCCACCTGCACAAGGCTACAAAATTTTCTCGTTTTCCAACTTCTACTGGAAGGGAGCTACAACCCCCTGTCTCTTGTACTAGCCTATATATTTACTACTACGTAGGTGCCAACCTACAGAAGGCTACAACCTTCACTCATTTTCCAGCTGCTACTAGGAGGGAGCTACAACCCCCTAGCTCTTGTATTGGCTGATATGTTTAGCATTACGTAGGCATCGGTGTATAGAAGGATACAACCTTCTCTTTTCTTCCATGGATGACGTTTCATAAATTTTCAGACTGGATACAACTGGAACACAACACCACAATATGAAGGCCACGTTTCATCCAATTTTCATATTGGACCCATCAACAACATTGAAGCTAAAAATCAATCACCATTGAAATGAAACCATTGGATTAACCAATCATTAAATACTAAATCATCAATCTTTGAATCACCCACAACTGAATCATTAAAGACCTGTCATCAAAACAGAGTCACCAAGACATACAGTAGAACCTAGAAATCTACAACAACCACTAGAACCAACTATGAATTGAAATATCATATTTCATAATGTATACGCTACTCTGATGAGACGAACAAGTGTGTATACATGTTTTTACGAAAGTGAACCTGTGTACATATCTGCAAATACTAACTTCACAACCGTTTCAGAATTTAGTCATACCGAGATGATAACACTTTCAGAATAAAACATGTGTCAATATTTAGATCTAGTCTATCCATGATCCAACCACATAATGATAATACATTCCAAGCCTTAAGATCTCGATCCATCATCCATCATCATGCACATAGGTGCATCCTTAGTTCAGATCGAGCAAAGCATCACAAAGCCATAACCTGCATACCGGATCTCACACTTCATCAAATATTCAATTACGTGCACACCTGTCCTAATGATCTTCTCCTCCTTATATAGTTTTAGGCCTTTCTCAATACCATGGACCAAAACCACTTAGGACCAGTACCTTGGACCAAATACCTAGGGTCACTACCTCAAACTACATATCTTGGACTAATACCATGGATCAAAATACCATGGACGAAATACCATAGACCAGAAACTTAGTTTTCCAACATGTACATGATTTCCCTCTTATGACAGTGCGTGTGTATATTATACCCTCCTTTTGGTCTGTCAATCCACGTGTATATGCTCCTTTGCCAAGGTGAGCCTACTTATACCTCTGTTTATTCATTCTTTGTAGTCTGATCATTAATTCTTTGTTATTGACCTGCTGCACTATGATCTGTCATTTGAGTGAGTTTCCATCAAAGACAACACATGTATCATAATGCCAACAATGGGTTCACATGTTTGGCATCCCTAAACCACTCTATCTCGATAGCACTACAATTGTTGGATCTCTTGTAATTATTCTAGTTATAACTCATCTCTATTGCTACTCAATATGAATCATTTTGGTGTTCAGTTGATTGCTTGAAGAAAAATTATTAGATTTTATGCCAACAATTGTTGATTGGGATAACAAATTTATTTTTCCCATAAAAGTTTTTTCTTTCATCAGAATGTGAAGTTATTAGAGTTTGGGGTTTTCAATCCAACAAATAATATGAGAAACTTCCAAGGTAATTTGACTCTTTATAAATATTATCTGTTGCTAGCATTATTTAAAGATTTCTAGATCAAATTCCACCAAGGGTTTTCAACGATTATATATTGTTTACTCTTGTTTCTCTTCCTTATTTGGTTTGCAATAGTATAATAGTGTCTTATTTTTGTTTTATGTAAGCATATGTTTTAAATGTTAGTGTATTATTTATTTAATCTTATAATCACCTATGGTATATAGAGTTGTTACTAACCATCTCCTCCTCCTTCACATGTATGACCATTGAATGCCAATTCTCTCAAATTTATAGGAAAGGGACTCTGGAAAGATTTTCACTATCATATAGTTTGTCCATCAGTGGCACTAGTATTATTTATCACTCAGCTTATTTTTATGTTCTTGGAATTGTGATGCCCAATAGTTTCCCATAGTTCTATTATGATAATTAAATAATGGCCAATGTTTATAGTTATGCCTTGTTTTAGTTGTAAGTCAATTTTTGTTGTGTTAGAACATGGACATCCAAGGTCCACAACCCGTCTTATATATGAATGTACAAATAGGTTGTTGTTTAACTTTTATGGCACTAACACGAGGGATTCCATTTGGCATTACTATAATTTTGTGCCTAAATAATTTAATTTTTCAAAGTCCCCTGAGGGATGAATGTTTGTATGCAACATTTCTTCTCTTTGTGCTATTTGCATAAATTTCACATAGTATTCTCTAAGAAAAATTCTAACATATTTCTTGATACAGTTAATTTTTTCATTTCTTGATTTTAAATCTTGGGACCTAACAATGATAGTTAATTTATAAATTGTTTTCCTCTTATATATCTGAACACTGAAACACATATATTAAGATACCAATTTACCATGACATTCTCTTAGTAGTTTCCATGTTCAAGAGTAATTCATGTAGTTCATTTCTTATTAATTATTTTGTGATCATAACTTTTTAGTAAAATTCTCATTTGAAATTTAGTTCCTTTTTATTGCGTTTGAATATATTTTCATTATTTCTCTTATATTATGTAATTTTGTCTTGTTTTAGGTAACTTATCTCGAACGATAGTTACTTTGTTCTTTGTCCACAAATGGCCTCTACTATTTTTATGTATCTTTTAAGAATTTCTTCACATATAAAACATATTCATATGTAATCTAATATACAAACCCAATGGACCCCTATACTGGGGGACTATAACTGGTCCTTTGAGTTGTAAAGACTCTTTGATTCATGACTGAGCATTTTGTAATTGAGGATGAGTTATTTGTCCTTACACTCTACACTCTAACATGTTCATCCTCCTAGACTTACAATATTATATGTGTGTGTGTGTGTGTGTTTACCTATATTTGTCTATAACTTTTGTTCTAATCACAACCCTAGAGTACAAGTTTTTAGAGCCAAAATATCTTCATTCAAAGAACCTACCTTAAAGATATCTTTAATCAACCCAATTTGTTTTTCTTTGTATTTTAATTACCAACAGATTATTTTTAGGGTGTATGGTACCTTTCTACATTAACCCAAAAGACTTTTATCCTTGAACCTATGCACACTTTTGTTATCTCTAAAACAAAATTAGTCTATAATTGCAAAATTCCTCAAAATTTAAATTCAAGCCTACTAAAAATAATATTACATCCATACATGCACATGTATAAATTAAGATACTAACATTTACAACATTCTTATACTCCACCTTCTCCATTTTCTCTAACCTCCCTAGTTCTAATGCTTACTAATGTATTAAACCATATACTTATCTCAATCCCTATAGGAATAAGTTAAAGGACTATAATTCAACTTGACCTCGAATTAAATTTTCTTTTGAATTGTCCTTATTCTTTCCTCTAATTGTACATAAAAACAATGCATAAGTGTATATTGTATTTGACCTCCTAAAAATTTAGTACCACCTTCGTAACTTTCTTGGTCGAACAAGTCTTTCTCTACAACTGGTAATATTTTCACTGGTAATTATCTTTATCTTCCATAGATTTTTTTATAGAATTTATGATATGTATTTCTCTCTAGCCATAAACAAACTTCTCATGGTTTATATATTTATCTTGTTTTTCTTCCACTTCCTTTCGTAAATCCCACAAAAGAGAATGATTACAAGGGGATTTGTTTCTCTTCTTTTTGTTTCATCAACCATACACATAATTGACTTCAATCGATTTTACCAAGTTAGAGGGTCATATATCATGTTAGCATTTAACACATTCCTAACATGATTAGCATACAAAAAATAATAATTCATATTTCCTTATTAAAATAATATTCATGTCAACCCATTTATAACATCATTTAATTCTTGCTTACAAAAAATCAAATTGAAAATCATATGGTAATTTCTCTAGGGTTGTTACATCTCTCCCACCTTAGATGTGACACCATTCTCAACCATTTCTAGGTATCCATACTCATTTGAACAACGTATTTTTTTTTCTCATTTCATCTTTTATCTCCTAGATAGCATCCTCGAGCTCAAAGTGTTTCCAATCCACTTTAGCCTACTTGATGTCTACATTTTAGAGTACAATATCCCTTTGGTCCAATTTTTTTCATCATTCAACCCAGAATTATCCTTTTAGTTTGACATATACAACATGCTAATCAGCTATATGATTCGAGCCATGTCTATATTTCTTTAAGAGAGACACATGAAATTTATTATGAATTTTAGTAATAGCTGACAGTGCCAATAGGTAGGCCATTGCACATACATTACGCAATACCTCAAATAGACCACAAAACCACGGGGTGAACTTAGAGCAACTTCTCAATTTCAAGTAGCTCTTTTTGTGTCGTACTTTGACATAGACATCTTCCCCCACTTGAAATTCCTCTTGCATGTGTCAATGGGGGAGAAATACGATACCACATGCATTCATATTAAGGCATATATATTGAGGCGAAAATACAATATATTAAGAATATAATATGGGGTAAAGGGTTTTTATATTGCCAGGCATAAATAATGGATCGAAAAGTTAATGAAAAATATAAAGGGGTATAGAAAATTTCAATGAAAAAATGGATATCTATCATATCTAGTAAAAGTAGGGTATTTTTCAATTGGGAATGTGTATTGGGTTTTTGTTTATAGGGAGTTAAATAATGTTATTTTTAGAAGTATCTTCCAATATGTAGTCAAATTAGGGGTATTGTTCAATATACCATGAACACACTGATATGTCATAGGTTCATTGTGTGAGCTTCCCCTGAAATTCATCATGTCTCCCTTTTTGAGATTAACATAACTTTTATGCCTATCCTAAGCTATTTTCAATTTTTTTTCTCATCTTTTTGACCATTTATTCCATTGCTTCCAACTGGTCTAGCACTATCAAATTTTTTTCGTCCGATCGACATTGATTCAAAGGGAAGTGACATTTCCTCCTACACAAATATTCAATAGGGCTCATCTTGAGAAACACTTGATAACTATTTTTGTAGGTGAACTCCATCAAGTGGAGATAATCCTCACACACGGTGGGATGGTTCGTAGTGTACATGTGTAGCATGTCATCTAGAACGAAACTGAGCCTTGTTTTTCATATCATTTTATGAATGGTATACAATGATGAAGTTTAAATATGTTCCCTTTCCACCACATATGGTTTTCTAGAAATTTCAAGTGCATTTTGTGTTCCTGTAAGATATCACTTTCTTTGGTACTCCATGAAGTAAAAATTTTTCTCTCATGAAAATCTCTTCCACTTGTGTAGCTTTGTAAGGACATCGTATAGAGATAGAATGGACGACTTTATTTAACTTTCTAGAACTGCCATGATAGATCTATGCTATCTCGTTATTCTGTGTAATCTAATTATAAAATATTATGATGTTATTATCCACTTCCAATCAGGAATAGGTAGGGGGTTGAGTAATCCTAGTAGATCCTAATGCTCTTACTTCAACAACTAACATTTGACAATATCTATCTTCAATTCTTGCTAGAAAATTGAAGTTTTAAGTGTAGAAATTATTTTCTCATGTCATGGATGCGTTTCATATGGTTTTCTGTGATATTTTTGAATACTAATATTTTAATATTCAATTCATTTGGAATATATATATATATATATATATATATATATATATATATATATATATATACCTATAGTTTGTTTCCATTGATTTGATATTTGGGTTATTTTCTTTGTGTAGTTTCAATCTCCAAAGTATTATGAATTAAATTATAATTTTGATCCTTCAATGTTGTTATTTTAATTTACTTAGAAAAAGTTGATTTTAATTTTCTTGCCATTATCTCACAAAATTATTCCGAAATCCACCACAATGCATCAACCACTTTCTTTTCCCTTTTTTTTTTGTGTTGTATGTTAAAATCATATTGAATTAGCAACATCGTCCACCTAAACTACCTAGCATTCATGTCAGGTTGGCTAAAAAAATATTTATGACTTATATGATCTATGTTTAGTGTGGATTTATTACCAATCAAATAATGTATCCACATCCCAAGCGCGTGAATAACTGACGCTAGTTACAAATCATAGACTGCATAATTCTTCTAATGTTTCCTTATTTTTCGAGACTAATAGACCATCATATGTAGTTATTGCATCAATATTCCTCCAATACCCTCCAAAAAAGAAGTAGTATACATATCAAATGTTATCTCTCGATCTCCTATATTTGACAAAGTTGCTACTATTAATATATGTTTTAAATTTTCAAAACTTTCCTAGCATCTTTGTGTCCATTCAAAGTTCACTCTGTTCTTCTGTGAGGAAATTACGTGATATGCTATACATGAAAATCCTTCATTAAATTTTTGTAATACCTTCTAATTCCCATCAGTGACATTATATACGCTATGTATTTTAGGATTAGCCAATTAAGTATGGTCCTTCATTTTTCAGGGTCCAATGTTATGCCCTCTTTTGAGATTATATGACACAATTATTATATATTTTCATGGTAAAATTCACAGTTGTTAAATTTATCATATAAGTTATGTTAACGTACGATATATAGAAATATTCCAAAGTATTGTTTATGTTGCTCTAGGGTCTTGGAATATATTGATAGGTCATTTATAAAAGTTAGTATAAACTTATCTAAAAACTTGTTGAATAAAATGTTCATAAAAAAATCAATGTACCTAGTGAAATTATAAGTATAAAGGGTGATACTATATATTCATAATATTCATATCTTTTCTAGAACAATGCTAGTTTGGATACATCCTCCTCCATAATAATTAGTTTCTTATAACCATATCTAGAGTATATCTTTGACAACATTGTCACTCCTGTAACTTCGTCAAAAAAAATATCTCTCTTGAAGAGGGATACTTAATTGTAATGTTCAACTTATTCAATTGATTTTATTTAATACATTATCTAAAAGTTCCATAATTTTTCTTAAGAAGAGGAAAAGTGAACGCCATAATCACACACTAGGTTGGATATACCCCTTATTTAGCAATTCGTAAAACTGAACTTTTACCTCCATTAGCTTCGGTACACTAATCTGATAAGGAGCCTTCGATAAAGGAGCTATTTTTGCTACTAACTCTATGGAAAAAATTCTCTCCCTTTTTGATGGTAGAACAATAATTTCATCTCGTAACAAATCGAGAGAATCTTGAATGATTTCTAATTCACCTACAATTTTTCCTACTTTATTTAAGGAATGATCGTCTACTTGGATGACAGTTAGTTGGCATCCTTTTCTTGCAGCCCTTTTTAACTACAATTTGTATATCTATTCCATAAAGATATCTCTTGGTATGCCCCTTATGACTTTCACTTCTCCATTTTCTAATGTGCAGTTAATGATTTTATCCAAGCAATTCACATTTGCATGATGCCTTTCTGACCAATCCATCCCTACGAAAACATCATAGGAGCCCAGAGGTAAATGTTCAAGTTTATGGTGGTTAAAGTTATATTTAAAGATACTATATATGTCTTCACGAAATTTGTAACATTCCCTTTTAGTCTTCTCGCTAACTGAACCACGCACAAATTCCTGTGTTTTTCATATTCTAATTTGAATTTTTATACCTCCTGGGGCTTTTGGGTAGACTAAATTGCTTCATATTTTTAATTCGTTTTCCCTTCAAAGTCATAATTGTATACCTCTTCTTTAACCTTGCAAACCCCCTTATTCTTGTACTAGTCCAAGAATCGTCTCCCATCCTGCACTAAGATTTATGTTTCATGTTTAACGGTTATGAATCTGCTTAATTAATCATTTTCATAGGTTTTATGCCTTTAAAGATTTTCAACTAATAATTATCTTCCCAGAAGTATTTGATAGATAATTGATTAATGATCTTATTAGCATGGTCGAGTGAAGGTAGGATTCCTGCACCACTGGCGAATCTTCAACTATCATGACAGCTCACCACTCCATGTGGGCACTGTGTTGTAGAAGGATTAACTTGAGTTGGGCTTGAAGCATAGAGGAAAGTTAGGGATATGGTAGAGATTAGTTCACGGGCTAAATACCTAGAATAGTGTTTTGTTATAGCCAAAATGCCTGGCACGATGTGTTATTGTTATTTTGTTATAGTTGGAAGGTTCAGATTTGAATGCATGTTGTAATTTGGTTATAGTCGCACGCTTGAATGAATATTTAAAATGTAGGACTCAGATAGAAAATGGTAGCAAGCGATAGATATAGCAACAATGCTATGATTATGTCATTTTGTATTTTTTCTTGTATTTCCCTCGTTCTAGGCTAGATTCGAAATCGTGGTCTACATTTTTTGATCATTAATAGAAAGGATATACACCATGATTTCTCAATCTTGCACTGTAATTCTGTGTTGATGCATTGATTAAAGAGTTAAGTCTTTACGTTTCCTAAACAGGGAAATGAGATGGTTGGCCAGGGCCCAGCCAATCCAGCTCGTTCTCCCTCGTGTTTTTATCTTTTTCGATTAAGGTGTGTTAATTATTTTTAATGCAAAGTGTGAAGTAAATAGATCTTTCTTTTATCTTTCTGTGAGGCTTGAATCAGATTTCATTATAGTGTGATAGATTCATGGTGTGTAAGTTCGATTTAATTTTAATCTTATGATTTCCTTCTTTGAAGTTTAATCTCGTTTTTTGCCTGGATCATACAAACACACATTCGTGCACTAATGCATTTACAGTTTCATATATTGATTCTTTCGGTTCATTATAAGTAATAGTATTTTGTTTTTATTTGATAAGTTTTAATACGATCTTGAAGAGTATGACTTTTACTAAGT
Organism: Pinus tabuliformis; assembly: GCA_031772625.1. Taxonomy (NCBI): domain Eukaryota; kingdom Viridiplantae; phylum Streptophyta; class Pinopsida; order Pinales; family Pinaceae; genus Pinus; species Pinus tabuliformis. Next base: position 1,371,337,188 of record CM062820.1, read on the forward strand.
CATAATGTGATTCAGAAAAGCGTGATTTCTATTCTAAATTTCTTTTGTTATTTTAAATTAAACATACTTCTGATAATCAGAAACGGAACGTTGTTGCGACACACTGGTTTGTGCCTGCACTTTATGCTATTTACGAAAGATATGATTCATTCATAACGATTCTTAAAGGAAATCTTTCTAAGTTCAAAAGGTTATGAATGCAGGTCAATTCATGTGGATAGCTATCACAGGATTGAAACTTGCTAACACAATTAGATGACCTCTTCGATTACATTTAGAATTTCATTAGTTGAAGCATCTTTCAGTTTGAGGAATTTATTTTGAAGTTATGTTCACCTTTGTAAGCTATTTTTCCTAGTCAACACATTCTTTATTTTGTCAAATGAAGGATTGGAAAAATTGGTGCAGGAACCTCTGTCCAGTATAGGAATCGATCTCTTGATATAGGAACAAAGTGCTCTAGCCTTGAGACTTAGAGTTCCTGCATAAAGTCATAAATCTTTAGTACAGGTGTAAAATATACTCCTATCACCTATGCTTTGTTATGGTACTAGTGCAAGCACATTGGAGAACTATAGGAATAATAACTTAGTACAGGGAGGAAGATCTATAAGAGTAAGATATCTTCAAGGGTGAAATTATAAAACTAGCACACAACTATATTGAATATAAACATTTATTTACATGTTCATTGATCAAAGATTCTTTGCAAGAGGTTTTGAGAATTCCTTTCATTTATATTCCTGCAAAATTACTTTCTTGCATATTCTAGCACTAGAAGATATTTGGTGTAAATCATTAGGTGATCATTTCATTTTGATTCTGCAAGGTTGCAATTAAGGAAGTAGGAATAGAGTTTGGAAAATTCCATATCATTTATGGCATTTCCTATGCTTTGTCTCTAAGTTTATGAAACCCCCAGATTGACAATTAGGTGTTGAACGAGTCTACTTGACCGAAATTCCTACACCGAAAATTTTGGCGCCATTGATAGGGAGGCGATTTGAAATTGGTAAGAACTTTCAATTTTCTATAATAAGGGTAAGCCTACTAATATTTTTTCTATAGTATGCTTCTATTGTTTTAAGGATTTTATGATTTTTTATTTTCTTTTCCATTGCAATAATTAACAGATTCTTGTTCGTTTATAAGCATTTGAATTTTGTTTTTGGCATTTATTTTTTCAAAATGAATGCCTATTAATGGTACGGGTACGAAGGCCAATAAGGGCAGACAAAATACTAAAAGATATGGAAACTCTTCTCATATTGGACCTTCTTTTATGGGGAGAAAGTCCATGTGAAGGCAAACTCAGCATGTCAGAACAATCCATGTAGATTCTGGACAGAGTGATTGACGAGTGAATCAACCCAAAAAGGGGAAGAAGGATGCTAAAGGTGATCAAAAAGTCCAATTCAGCATTAGTCAACCTTCACATTCTAGAAGTGGTTCGATTGGAGGGACAACAATGGCTGATCATGAAGTCCATGTAGAGGTGTCTAGCAAGAAATGGGTAAATGACAAGCAATCCACTTTTGGATTTCCAATAGTGAACTCAGAAGAGAATGTGAAAATGAAGAATATTTTAACTTCAAATATTCCACACTTTCGTGGTAAGGTTCACGAAGAGCCAGATTCATTTCTTTTCAAATTTGATATATTATGTCAAAGTTATGATTATTCTTCTGATTCCCAGAAGTTAAAGTTGTTTCCTGCAATTCTCAAGGATTCAGCCTTACGCTGGTTCATGTGACTAGAAGGAAACACTGTAAGTTCTTTAGACCAAATGAAGAGATTATTTTTGAATAAATATCAAGAATATTATAAAACTAGAGAAATGCAGGACGAGATCTTCACTATGTACAAGGTGATGATGAGACTTTGGAGGATTACTTAGAGAGATGTTTCTATATACTCTGAAGGCCCAAACATAGATATGATTTAAGTACTATTCTAACCTTGTTCCTATGAGGACTTATTGAGGATTCGAGACATAATTTGAATTTGTTAGGACAAGGAGACATTGCTCAAAAAATGTTTGAACAAATATGTGACTTGTGCAGGAAGATCTCCAGAAACCAATCTAGATCCACTAGAGGAGGTCAAACCAAAACTAAAAAATTGCGATCTACAGATGCTATGATCATTGGCTTGGAGAATAAGATGGGCAATATGAAAATTGAAATAATGAATACTGTTAGGAAACAAATAGACTCTTTGAAATTTCAGCAAAAACTAGAAAAGTAACATGAGCCATTGTCTACTTTTTTGTCAAAAGTTTAGAAAAAAAGCATCCTTTAAGAGAATGTCCTGCTGATATGAAAATTTATAAAAAATGCGTGATTTGTGCAGAGACCCATGCCACCGAGGACTACCCCTCAATACCAGGATTAAAAGTTATACTCGAAGGAGAGCATTCTAAGCCTGAGTCCTTACATGCCATCAAACCACAAAGGAACTAGCCACAAGTAAGTGTAGGTATTTCTCCTGAACCAAATTTTTATGGCTATAATGAATCTCCATATTCCTATAATAATAATCACTCTCAACATTGGTAGCATGGGAACCATTTTCGTCATGGATAGTCCTCTCAACCTTGGCAACAAGGATGGAGGGGGCCAAACCATTCATATCATTCCCATCCTGCTCATATGGCAACATATCCTCCTTCCTATGCACCAAACCATATGTCACAACCATCTTTTCCCTCTCTACCCTTGCAGAGTCAATCATTGCCACCATTTCCTTTTCCACCACCATTTAGACCACCTCAACAACATGCTCAATCAACACCGAATCCTAATAATAATGAGTTACAACTGATTCATTTGGTTGGACCATTCCCTCTCCCTACCTATTGAACCTTGTCGGCTGGGATAAATGTGCTTCATTTGAGGTTGGGAAGGGTGGTTAAACAAGAAAAAGAAAAATAGTCCACGATGATATTGAGGAGAAAAATGAGGAGGTAACTCTTAAACATTCGAAAAACAATATCAACCTTCAGACCATTCATGTACCTTCAGATTCACCATATTCTTTAAACCAACCCCCGTATCGAGAGTAGTTGGCCATGGAGAAGAGTGACCCTGACTCCACCTTCACTTCTATATTAAGGAATACTTGTATTTTTTAAGGTTCCTTTACTTCACGCTATCTAAGAAATTCCCATATGTATAAAAATCACTCAAGGATTACGTCTTAAAAAGACATGGAGGAAGAGAGTAGAACCTCAGACTATTTAGTTTTTTAGTAGAGCGGTTGAGTTCATGACAAGAAGCATATCGATGGAGAAATATACAGATCTTGGAAACCTAGTTGTTTCTTTCCAGATAGGTGATATCATTTCTTTAATGTATTACTACACCTAGGGTTGACCATCAATGTGATGACCAAGAAAACCATGGAACAACTTCGGTTGAACCATATTCGTCCGACACCCAACGTGCTTGAACTTGTAGATAAATCTAAAATCAAGCCTGATGGAGTATTGGATGACATGGTTGTCTCTATATATTCATGGGAATACCCTGCAAATTTCATTGTTCTTCAGCTAAAGAATCCAGTGGGAGGACATCCTTCAATTCTGGGATGACCATGACCTTCAACAATTGATTCTTATATTGGTTGTCACTCCATTGATATGTACATTTCAAATGGACACTCTAGAAAAATGGTCACCTTATACCCACCTGCTAGATCCTTTCAGGAACTCAAGGGCATCTTATTGTTAGATTATTATAGTAGTGATGAGGAGACCCCACCTATTTCTTCGGATCAGCATCATAGCAAGTCTACTTAGGATGGTGAATTGCAAGATTTCTGGAAAAATCTAGACATTATGCCTAGTTGTGATACAATTCATAAGGTCTTTAGCATGGATTTCTAAGAAAACTCTGATTCCCAACCTTCCTTATCCCATTCTATGGCATCATCTTCCTATACTGTTGAGCTCGAGATCACTCGTGTTGAAATTAGCCTAAGAAAATCCTTACACATTAGTTCAGGCCCAGATTCATGGCAACAAGAGCAACTTGTTACCTTGTTGCAAGAAAATTTGGATGCATTCTCTTGGAGTTATGAAGACATGAAAGGCACTCCTCCTGAGACTTGTACTCATCATATCTATATCCACGATAGAGCCCAACCTGTCCAACAACCCCAAAGATGAATGAATTACACACTAAGAGATATTATAAAGGAAAAAATACAAAAACTCTTAGATGCTAATTTCATCTACCCCGTTTTTGATAGTGAGTGGGTCTCTCCATTAGTGATAGTCCCTAAGAAATATGGAAGATGGCGTAGTTGCATTGAATATCAAGAATTAAATAAAGAAACTCTCAAGGATCACTTTCCCCTTCCTTTCATCGATCATGTGCTATGTACCCTTTCTGGTAAAAAGTACTTTTCATTTTTAGATGGCTTCAGTGGGTATAACCAAATCCTGATTGTACCTTTAGATCAAGACAAAACAACCTTTACATGCCCTTGGGGTACATTTTCCTACCGAGTGCTTCCTTTCGACTTATGTAATGCACTTGCTACCTTTCAAGGGGTTGTGCTAGCTATTTTTGTTGATCTTGAGTGTGTTGACATTTATATGGATGGTCTTCTATGTTTGGAAACTCATTTGATGAAGCTACTAAAAAGTTAGAAAAAGTGATCTTATGTTTCCAAGAATCCAATCCTGCTTTGAGTGATAAAAAAAGTATTTTAATGTGCAAATCAGGAGTGGTTCTTGGTCATTTGATTTCTGACAAAGGTATTCAGGTATATCTTGCTAAAATTGAAGTTATTATTCATCCGCCTACACCCAAAACTCAAAGGGAAGTGAGAGGTTTCCTGAGACATGGTAGTTATTACTAGAGATTCAATGGAATTTTTTCCAAGATTGCTGCCCCCCTTTTTCTATTACTAGCTAAGGATAGTGAATTCACTTGGCCCATGACTTTCCAATGGTCATTTGAAACATTGATGGAAAGATTATTACAAGCACCAGTTTTGAGAGGACCAAACTGGTCCCTACCATTTCTTATTTCCTTCAATGCTTCAAACACTGTTATTGACACAACCTTAGGACAAGAGGAGAATAAATAGTCTTATGGTATTTATTACATTAGTAAAAAGATTTCGCTTGTTGAATTTAACTAACAATTTCTAAGAAAGAATTTTTAGCTGTTATTTTTGCTATTAACAAACTTAGACATTACATTACAAGATATGAAGTTTATGTGCATATTGATAATTATGCTATAAGATATTTAATGATAACACCTTTAACTAGTGGTAGAGTGACTAGGTGGTTACTTCTATTATAGGAATTCAATGTTACAATTATTGATAGCCCCAAAAATTCTAATCTGGTAGCTGATTATCCTTCCAGATTAAACAATCCCGACGAAGCAATACCCGTTGATGATGATTTCCCTGATAAACATATTTTTTCTATGTCAGCACAATCTCCATGGTTTGCTGACATAGCTGGCTATTTAGTTAGTGGAAAGACACCACCTCACTTTTTCGCTACTGAAAAGTAGAATATTATTCAGAAAAGTGCTTCATATTCTTGGATATAGGGAGACCTCTTTTACACTGGACAAGATTTTGTTATGCGTATATGTGTAAGAGAGGAAGAAATTTTTGATATTTTAAAATCTTCCCATGATGAACCTTGTGGTGGCCACTTTTCTCACAAACGAACTACATATAAAATTTTACGCACTCAGTGTTTTTGGCCTCTTTTGTTTAAGGATGCCAAACAATATGTTAGGCATTGTGATAGTTTTCATTGACCGTCAGCCTATTCAAGCCAATGAAATGACTTTATGTCCTCAAGTGATGATTGAGCCCTTTGAAAAATGATCTATTGATTTTGTAGGACCCATAAATCCCACATCTTTAAATAAAAAACATATCTTGGCTTGTACTAATTTTTTACTAAATTGGTAGAGGCTAAAGTTGTTTCCATTGCCACTGAAAAAGTTTTTGTTCATTTTTTGTCTAATGAAATTTTTACTAGATTTGGTGTTCCTAGTGTTGGCATTATAATACAGGCTTGGCACTATGACACAAGTGTTGGCCTTGATGGAAACTCACTCAGATTACAAATCATAGTTCAGGCTCACAGAATGAAAGAAAAAGAAGTATATGCAGGTTCCCCTTGACCAAGCCACGTATACACATGAGCTCGCAGACCAAAAGGTGCGTATGTGTATACACGCTCTTTCACGCAAGGAAAAGCACATACATGTTGGAGAACTCGGTTTTGATCCATGATATTTGGTCCCTGGTATTTTGACCCATGGTATTGATCCAAGGTATCTTGACCGAAGTATTGACCCTAGGTATTTGGTCCTAGGTATTGCATCTAACTAGTTTTGGACCATGGTATTGAGTAAGGCCTAAGACTATAAAAGGAGAAGAAGATCATTAGGCAAAGGCACTCAAGTATTGAATATCTAATGAAGAGCAAGATCTAGGCTACTGGTCATTGGGTTATGGTGCATAGCTAGATCTGAATCAAGGAGGAACCTGGGCTCTTAAAGAAGGATAAGTTCTATTAATGGGTCAAGATCTTTAGGCTTGAAGAGAAGTATCTTTATGTGGTTTTGATCATTTATAATTGGCACATGTCGTAATATGTAATATGATGATCTGGGTATAACTGATGTTTGAATAATTGTAAAGGACAAATCATCTTTTACAGATCTGTATGCAGGTTCATTACAGCAAGGGAACGTATACATGCTGGTTCAGCATTTCAAAACAGTGTATACCCAGGTTTTCCTTGAGCAAAGTGTGTATGAACACAGGTTCGACACATTAAAGTAACGTACGTCTAATAAAATATGTTTTAGCTACTTCTATTTTTTGTTACAGTGTTCTGGGTTCTGCATTAGGTTCTGATTATTGTTACTATGTTCTAGTTACAACATTGAAAAAAGTGATTGCTTGATTTAGTTTTGGTTGGTGAAAATGAGATTAATTGATGTAGATATAGTTGATGTTTGATTAATTTTATTGATGGATCGAGTCCGAAAATTTATGAAATGTGGTCCTTGGAACAAAAGAGAAGGTTGTAGGCTTTTGTAGGTTAGCACCTATGTACTAGTACATTAGCTAGTACAACAGCTAAGGTTGTTGTACCTCCCTTCCAGGAGAAGCTGGAGAACGGGAGAAAGTTGTAGCCTTCTTCAGGTAGAAGCATGTGTACTGGTATAAGACTACACCGGTATAGAAATATTGTAAGAAGAAGTTTCTTATTAAAATAAGATAGAGATGAATTGCAGCAGGTGGTTTTCACCCACATTGGGTTTCTACCTTATATCTTGTATTCTTGTGTGTGATTTTCTACTATGTTTTTACTGTACTTGATTACTGTTATATGGTTTTGATAGACAGATTAAATATCAACATCTAATGAATTAACTAAATTATAAGTCTGCGGGATATACACTAGTTTTCTTAACAACAATTTCTTATATACGCAAGTTTCATTAACTGAAGTAGCATATACAAATCTGATTGTGAAAAGAAATATTATTGACTTGCTAATACTGATTCACCCCCACCTCAGTATTATATCCAACAATTGGAATTAGAGCGGGTCCTTCTCAAGAAGCTTGAAGGATGATCTATCATCATGAGAAACTATGAAAGAGAGGCATCCATCACGCCACCAATGTTTAATGGGAGCAACTTCATCTATTGGAAGGTAAGAACCATAGCCTATCTTCAATCTCTTGGAATAGAAGTTTGGGATATCATTGAAGGAGGATACACATTTCCATCAGCAACTCCTACAGATACGGCAGGTAAAACGCAGTATGAAACAAATGCAAAGAGTGTCAATACTCTATTGGGGAGTCTGTCAAAATCAGAATTCATCAAGGTTATGTAGCTCAAAACCACCAAAGAAATATGGGACAAGATCATTCTAATCTATGAAGGAGCTGATGAGGTAAAATGTGTAAAAATATGATCTCTCAGAAGTCAATATGAAACTCTCAGAATGCACAATGATGAAAGTGTAGCTAATTGTTTGTTACATATAGATGAAATTGTTAATCACATGAAAAACTTGGGTGAAGAGAGAAAAGAAGTTACTTTAGTTGAAAAGGATCTGAGATCATTGTCTTCTTAGTTTGAATCCAAAGTTTCTGCCATAGAAGAAAAGCAGGATCTTTAGAGTATTACTATGTCACAGCTGCACAAAATCCTAACTACTTTCGAAATGAGAAAAAGGCGGCCCATCAGATATGAGAGAAGCCACATTCAAAGCTTTAGGAAAAGGAGAACTCAATGAGTCAGGACATACATCAGAAGGAGAGGAAGAATAAAACTTTGTCAAGAACCTTCAATGGGGTTCTGGAAGATTCAGAGGTAAACTACCTTTCAAATGTTTTACATGTGGAAGAGTAGGTCATTATGTTGCTAAATGCCCTTAGAAAGATAAGCTTGATGAAGGTAGGGAATCAGCAAAATGGAATAGAAAACAAAGTGTAAATAAGAAGAGCTACTATATGCATGAAGATAGTGATGGCTTCTCAAATAGTGATGAAGATGAAAATAATAATGATATAGACTTCTAATGGCTTTTGAAGATGATGATTTCTTGGATGCTTTAGATGAATATGGTCTCTATGAAGAAATTTCTAAACGTAAAGCATATTTAGAAGAAAAGAGTATGATTATAGATACTCTCACATTCCAACTTGTTGAAAGGGAAAAACACAATGAAAAGTTAGAATGTGAAATTGGGGGTTGAAGAAAAGAAATTGAGAAAACAAAAGCTCTCAATCTTATGTTTGCTAAAGGATCATAAAATTTAGTTGAAATTATCGAAGTGCAGTGTTCTCCTCTGAAAAGGATAAGTCTTGGATATACTGAAGAACCATATCAGGCACAGAAGCAATCAACCTCCAAAAGCTATCTTGATGCAGCAAGGAGAAATGAACAGGTTGACAATCGTCAATAGAGGCTTAAAGTAGATCACCAGGTAAATCGAGTTCAATCTACTTCAAGGATGAACAAAAGCTATAACCAACCACATGTAAATCATTCTCAATTTGCTTAAATAATGAATGTCAATGGAAGCTACAATCATCGGGTCAGTAGATCCGATAATCGTAGGAATTTCTTTAATGACCAATGTTTTCCATGTCATAACTTTGTACACAAAGCTTCTCAATGTTTTGCTTACAAGATCATCATGACTAGAGAAGCACGAAATCAATGGAATGTGACTAGGATCATGAAATGGACCTAGAATAACTTTTCTTCTCTTGAAAATGAAATATAATGCTCTATCTGTAACAACTTCGGTCCTGAAGACTCTGAATGCAGAAGTAAATTTCAACAAACATCTCAGAAGGAGCAAGCTTCATAGGGTCCCAAAACATGGAAAAAGAAAGAACCACAAACCAAAGGATATGGTATAACCTTATATGAAAAAGGACAAGAAAACCAATGGTACATCGACAGTGGATGCTTGAAACACATGACAGGTGATAAAGAAAAACTTCAGTCATATAGTGCTTTAGAAAAAGAAAGGAAGGTCTCATTTGGAAATGACACCCCTGCAGTCATAAAAGGTAAAGGCTCTATTCTCTTAAAAGAAAAGGTCAAAGCTGGGAATGTTATTAATGTTGATGGTTTAAAGCATAATTTGTTGAGTGTTAGTCAAATGTGTGATCAAGGAAATGAAGTAGTATTTTGATCAAATGGATGTGTTCTTTGTGAGCTTGATACAAGAGAAACAGAGATCAAAGGCATAAGAACTCTAAATAATTTATTCATACTCAAGGGAGGACACCAACAATGCTATCTAAGAAAAAATAATGAACACTGACTATGGCACAGAAGATTGGGGCATCTAAGCTTACCTCAGATAAGGAAAACATGCAAATTACAGGCTATTCGCGATCTTCCTGACATCAAAATTCCAAAAAATATTATATGCAAATCATGTCAATTTGGTAATCAAACCAGAACGCATTTCCCTGAGAAAGAAGGATCAGCCAGTATGCCACTTGAACTTCTCCATACTCATTTATGTGGTCGATCAAGGAAAAAGTAACCTCGTGGAGAAGAATACTTTATATTGTTCATTGACAACTTTTCCAGAATGTGTTGGATAGGAATTCTAAAGCATAAAGACAAAGCATTTGAAAAGTTTAAAGCATTCAAAGTTTTGGTTGAAAATGAATCACATCGCAAAATCAAATGCCTCAGGTTTGATCGAGGAGGAGAATTTACCTCAGATCAATTCTTCGACTTCTGTGAAGAACATGGAATAAGAAGGGAATTCTCTACCGCAAGGACTCCTTAGCAAAATGGAGCGGTAGAAAGGATGAACATAACTGTTCAACAAATGGCTTGTGCTATGCTAGATGAGTCTGGAACTCCTGTAACCTTCTAGGGTGAAGTTGCATTTGCTACCATCACTATTCTCAACAAAACGAATGTTTGGGTAAAGAAGACTCAAACTCCTCATGAACTTTGGTATGGTAAGACTCCTACTGCAAAATACTTCAAAGTTTTTGGAAGAAAATGTTACATCAAAAGGACTGATGAAAAACTTGGCAAGTTTGAACCTAGAGAAGATGAAAGCATTTTCCTTGGTTACTTTTCCCGGAGCAAAGGATACGAGTGTTATAATAAAAGACCTGGAAAAATTGTTGAAAGTATTGATGTTGTGGTTGATGAAGTAGGCGAAAATCCAAAGCAGGCAAAAACTGAAGAGTGGGAAGAATATGAGGATTATTAGACTAATCCTGAAGAAGAAGAAACCAATGAAGCACCACAAGAGCAGATAACAACAGAAGAAAAGACTCCATCCAGATATGTTTAGAAAAATCATCCAGAGACTCAAATTTTGGGACAGAAAGAGGAAGGTGTGTAGTCAAGAAGAGCTGTCACAGAAGCTTCAAGCTATCTAGCATTGCTTTCCTCCATCGAACTGCAAAATGTACATGAAGAATGCAAAGATGAAAATTGGGTCAAGGCTATGAATGAAGAGCTTGAGCAAATTGAAAAGAATAACACTTGGGAATTAGTTGCTAGACCTCATGATAATAATGTCATAGGAACCAAATGGATATTCGAAAACAAACTGAATGAAAATGGACAAGTTATTAGAAACAAGGCTAGACTTGTTTGTAAAGGGTATGCTCAACAAGAAGGTATAGACTTTGAAGAAACTTTTGCACCTATTGCTAGACTTGAAGCCATAAGAATGTCCCTTGCTCTTTCTAGCTTTCAAAAGTTCAAAGTATATCAAATGGATGTGAAATATACCTTTCTTAATGGAGACCTAGAAGAAGAAGTTTATATTCAGCAACTAGATGGATTCATCCTTGGAAATGATCCAAAACATGTTTGCAGACTCAGAAAGGCTCTGTATGATCTGAAACAAGCTCCAAGGGTTTGGTATTATCATCTTGACAAATACATTCTTTAACAAGGTTTTTCAAAAGTATCAGCGGATAGCAATCTATATATAAAAATTGACAATAATAAATATCTAATACTTGTTGTATATGTTGATGATATCATTTTTGGTAGCAATGAAGAAGCCATGAGCCAACGCTTTTATTTGGTAATGTAAAAAGAATTTGAAATGTCCCTGCTTGGTGAGCTCACATAATTTCTTGGTTTACAAGTTCAATAAAATAAAGATGGTATTTTTCTATCACAAACCAAGTGCCTCAAGCAGATCTTGAAGAAATATGGCATGGAATATTCTAAACCAGTATGTACCCCTATGGTAACATGATGCAACCTCAACGCAAATGATGAACCAACAGTAGTACATCAACCAACCTACAGATCAATGATTGGTAATCTACTCTATCTAATAGGTACTCGACCAGACATCATGCATGCAGTGGGAATATTTGGAAGATTCCAAGCAAATCCAAAGGAAGCACACCTTCAGGCAGTCAAAAGGATTTTTAAATATCTTCAAGGAACACAAAACTTTGGTTTATGGTATCCTAGATATACAGATCTTACACTTCATGCATATACAGATGTAGATTAGGTAGGAAGCGTGGATGACAGAAAAAGCACTAGTGGTGGTGCACTCTTTATGGATTCCAGATTAGTGTCTTGGTTTAGCAAGAAACAAAGTTCAGTTGCATTATCTATAGATAAAGCAGAATATGTGGCTACTCCATCTCGTTGCACACAACTTCTTTGGACGATGCAAATATTGCAAGACCTTCAAATCACATGTACTCCACCAATCTCCATTCTATGTGATAATATAAGTGCAATTAGTATTTTAAAGAATCCTGTCATGCATTCCCAGACCAAGCACATACCTATCAAATATCATTTTCTCTGGGAACAAGTGCTTGAACAAAAGGTCAAATTGGAGTATGTTCCCTCCAAGGAACATGTTACTGATATATTCACCAAACCACTGCCCAGAGAGACATTTGAATACCTCAGATAGAAGCTCAGAATAGTTGATGCATCTTCTTGCAATTGATACTTATCTGTTTCAGAGGAAAGTGATTGTACGCAAGTTTCATGAAATGTATCCGTGTATATACGTCGGGTTCTATGGATACGGTCGCGTATGTATTGATTTGAAGCATAATAGTGGGACGGACTCAGGATGAAACGAGTTTGATATGGTTCTGACAATGATCATGTGGCACATGTTCAGGGGGGTCATATACTTCTAATAATGTATTTTTCACATTATCTTAGAAGACCTTGGTAACTTTTCACAGCTATTTTTGTTTCAGGTAGATTGGGTGCAGAAGGCAGATCATGGTTGCTAGTCTAGATGGTGATTCACAAATGCTGTTGATGATAGTTGTTGATGACTATTCGAGTCCTGTTTTAGATATTATGTCTCTATGTCATATCTATATTTTCTTATCAAGGTCATGTAATAACCTATTTCGTTTCGCCACTATGCCTGGGATGGATGATGTAATACCATGTATAAACTTTTGGTGTATCCCCACTTGGTTGGGAGATGGATGTATGTATAAGTCTTTGGGGATAGGAAGGTCATCTATGATGTATATAGTCATGTTCTTCTTGTAGAACATTTTTTTTTTTCAGATTTTGCTTACAGTCAGGGGGAGCACGAACAACTCACTTTAGCATATCAGCAAATTCAGCATGTACTCAAGGGGAGCATAACCCTTTTCCCTTGATGAAAATGTGGGAGAGTGACTTGGGGTTGCCATCAAGTCTAAAGGGGGAGATTGTTGACATTATGACACAATTTTGGCACTATGACACAGGTGTTGTCCTTGATGGCAACTTACTCAGATGACAGATCATAGTTCAGGCTCATAGAATCAAAGAAAAAGAAGTATACAGAGGTTCCCCTTGACCAAGCCGTGTATAAACGGGTCTCGTAGACAAAAAGGCACGTATCCGTATACACACAGTTTCACACAAGGGAAAGCACATACATGTTGGAAAACTTGGTTTTGGTCCATGGTATTTGGTCCCTGGTATTTTGACCCATGGTATTGATCCAAGGTATCTTGACCGAAGTATTGACCCTACGTACTTGGTCCTAGGTATTGTGTCTAAGCAGTTTTGGACCATGGTATTGAGTAAAGCCTAAGACTATAAAAGCAGAAGGAGATCATTAGGCAAAGGTACTCAAGTATTGAATATCTAATGAAGAGCAAGATCGAGACTACCGGTCATTGGGTTATGGTGCATATCTCAATGTGAACCAAGGAGGAACCTAAGTGCTTGAAGAAGGATAAGTTCTATTGGTAGGTCGAGATTTTTAGGTTTGAAGTGAAGTATCTTTGTGTGGTTTTGATCTTTTATAATTGGCACATGTCATAATCTGTAATATGATGATCTAGGTATAATTGATGTCTGAATAATTGTAAAGGATAAATCATCTTTTACAGATCTGTACGTAGGTTCATTACAGCAAGGGCGCGTATACATGCTGGTTCAACATTTCAAAACAACGTATATGTAGGTTTTCCTTGAGAAAAGTGCGTATGAATGCAGGTTCAACACATTGAAGTAGCGTACACCTCATAAAATATGTTTTAGCTACTTCTGGTTGTTGTTGAAGTGTTCTGGGTTCTACATTGGGTTCTAGTTGATGTTACTATGTTCTGGTTAAAACATTAAGAAAAGTGCTTGTTTGATTAAGTTTTGGTTGGTGGAAAGGAGACTAATTGGTGCAGATATATTTGATGTTTGATTAATTTTATTGATGGATCCAGTCTAAAAATTTATGAAACGTGGTCCCTGGAAGAAAAGAGAAGGTTGTAGCCTTCTGTAGGTCAGCACCTACGTACTAGTACATCAGTTACTACAAGAGCTACGGGGGCTATAGCTCCCTTCCAGGAGAAGTTGGAGAATGAGAGAAGGTTGTAGCCATCTGCAGGTAGAAGCCTCTGTACTGGTATAAGACTGCGCCAATAAAGAAATATTGTAAAAATAAGTTTCTTATTAAAAGAAGATAGAGACGAATTATAGCAGGTGGTTTTCACCCACATTGGGTTTCCACCTTATATCTTGTGTTCTTGTGTGTGATTGTTTTCTCTATTTTTACTGTACATGGTTACTATTATATGGTTATGATACAGATATTAAAGATCAACATCTGATGAATTAAGTAAATTATAATTTTGCATGATATACGTTAGTTTTCAAAAGAACAGTTGCGTATATATGCAAGCTTCGTTAACTGAAGTAGCATATACAAGTCTGATTGTGAAAAGAAATATTATTGACTTGCTAATATTGATTCACACTCCCTCTCAGTATTGTTTTCAACAATTAGAGTAATTGTTTCTAACAATGGACCGCAACTTGTTTCTAACTTGGTACAGGAAGTCATGAATCAATATAAGATTTTGTACCGTACCACCTGCAAGAAAATGGCCAAGTGGAATCCTCAAATAAGGTGATCAAATCCATCCTCACCAAAATAGTAAACATGCATAGGAAGGATTCGGCTAGTCAGTTTCCTGAAGCCTTGTGGGCTTATCGAACCACTTGGAGGATATACACATGGCATACACCATATGAGATGGTGTATGGAAGGCAATTCCTTTTGACAATTGAATTTTAGATAAAGACTTTCAGCACTGTAGTTTAGTTTGTTCTATATCTCTTGGAAGCACAACAATAGCGTCTATTGCAACAAAACAAATTGGATGAATTTTGAAGGGATGTCGTTCAAGAGAATATTTTTGTGCAACAACAACACAGGAAGTGGCATGACAAGTTTATCAAGAAAAAATAGTTCCAACTTGGTGATTAGGTACTTCCCTATGATTCTAGATTTAAACATTTTAAAGCGAAGTTCCAGGCTCATTAAATGGGACCATATGAGGTGATTCAAGTCTTCAAAAATGGGGTTATAGAAGTAAAAACGATCGATGGGTGAGATTCAGTTTTCATTGTGAATGGGCATAGGCTTAAAGTATATTTTCAACCCATCACAAAGGAAGAGTTCAGGAAAAAAGTGTAGTAGCAGTTTGAACATCAATTTGTAGGTAGCTATGCTAGCCTATTGTAATACGATTTCTTCTCTCTTGAAATAAAATTTAAGGAAAATCCAAAAAAATTATATGAATAATTAAAAAGAGAATGAAAAAGAATTTTTCCTATGATTGTGAAAATCAGTTTTACTTACATGAACGTAGAAGGATCAACCTGGAAAGCAACTTACTAGCGGGAATATCAGTTCTAATAAAATGGAATTTTTCTTGCGTTTTGATGTGTTAAATGTCACCAGGAAGAAGGAGGTTCAAGTAAAGGAACCAGACACTTATCCAAGTTTGGGATAGCTAGCACGAAATTTTTTATTTTAGGAAACACTCAATTCCTATTGCATTTATTCTATCGATTAACACCATGCAACCAGATATCAGGTGAGATTCTTCCTTTCTTATATTCCCATTTTCAAAATATAAAATCCCCTTATTTTCTTATTTTTATCCCAAAAAGATTACCGTCCCTTTCTTCAAAGAAATTTTACTATCTAATTTCGTGTTTCCCTCTTTTCCCTTGAATTTTCTTTCCCAAAATCCTTTTTCGATTTATCCCCCTTGGTGGTTTCTCTCTTGAATTCCCTGTCGTTATTTCCTTCCCATTCTAAAAATTTACCCTTTTTCCCACTTCTACTTTTCCTTCATGGATTGATTGCATGATCTGATGTGAACTCACGAATCAGATTGAAAGACATATGTTAACACCAAATAATGGCGAATAAAATCTCCTTTATATATTCAACAAATATTTTTTTATCGTGTCTCTGAATTCTATTATGTCAAAATTCCCTTTTGGCTCCTATTATGCTACAAGTATCCTTGGTGCAGGAATGTGTGTTTAAAGTGCAAGCCGATTCGTTGCGGGCATGACTAGTGCAAGCATGTCTAAAGTGAAATTATGCTTGGTGCATGCATGGTTGATGCAAGCACATCCAGTGTAGGCATCATTTCATGCAGGAATCTTCACTGCTGAACGCACCCAATTCAAAAACACATGCTCCGGTGTAGGAACACTTGGTGAAAAATGTGTGTTGAATCTTATCTTTTGTTTCATGAACCTTCCTACAAGAAGAAAAGTTGAACCACCTGTAGATCATGATATTTAGTTTATATTACGATTAATGCTTCGTTTCATCATTTACTAAATTAGGAAGAAATCGTTTAAGTACAAGGATATCTTAGGTTATGAAATCTTATATTTTCAATGAGTACTAAAGTACACCTTGTGTGAAATGATGGAGTAAATGCAGAGTGGTACGATTCTCCCGAAATTCAATACTTACCTTCCTTTGGAAAACACATCACCTGACAATAACAGCATCACCCCATGTCTAGCCTTAGATGACCATTATGTCAAATTATTGTCTAAATCGCTGCCTCTCACAGTCATCATCACTTGCATGTACTTGCACAAATTCACATTCACATCCATGTAATTTTAATAATGAAGCATGACCTTTCAGGAAATGGTTGATATAATGGTGTATGTGTAGCTCGATCACCATTTGAGTTTTGCTTGCTATCATATATTTTTAAAACAGAGAGTGGGTGAATTTTAACAGACATAGCACCTGTAAGGATTGAGCCATGATCCATAAACATGGAATAGATAGCTGAGTACAGGAATAGTCTTGCAATGTTGCAGGAATATGGGTTCCTCGTGTTCTTCCAAAATTTCAATGGGTTTGAATCAGCTATGGCAATAGCATTTGCCTGAACCTTCAACGCCATCCAAGCCAAGGTTCGTTCATTAGAATTTATAGTAACGAAAGAATTGTAAGGGCCTCTTTCCTATTATGAGAGCCTCAACCTATTATACACTAATAGATCTATTTTCCCGCTGGTTTAAAAGTTAAAAATAAAAGAACTTGTTGGTCTTCTCACATAGCTTTAAACATTTAACATCTTATCATTTTATCATAAGAAACATAAGTTAAGGTGAGCATTCTATTGATATCAACTTGACAAGAGTAGTCCATGGAAAAATACTTGTTCCGGCGGTTGATGATGATACCTTTGTCTTATAGCTCCAGTTGAACGCTCCTTTTGACCAACCCAACCGGATTTGCCTCCCAGCCAACTAGGAAACAAATTCCTAACCCAGGAAACCTCCACAGGTTCCCTAGCCTTCCGTGCCCAAGTCCAACCAGATATAGTGTGTTCTCAAGAAGAATGTGCAAAACTAGATAATGATACTTTCTTCCTCTCAAACCCAAGAAACCTCCATAGGTTTCCAAGGTCTCCCAAAATCATAACAAGGCCAAACAATCACAACCAACCCCCACAATCCGAAGCAAGACTCCCCCTTTTCTTCCTTCCCCCTTCCCTTTTTATACCCTCTTTCCTCAACCACCTCTCATTAATGTCATTAACTCTCACCCATCCTTGGTTGACTTCTCTTCTAAGCTAGGAGTACATTTGGAATTGTGACATGAATATAAAATTGAGAGTTTAATGGGAAAGGATCATGTCTTCTCCCAAGTAAATCTGAAAAGTACATTTGGGAATGTGAAGTGTAATTACATGGAGAGGACCATGTCTTCTCCTTAGTAAATGTGAGGGTACATTGGGGAATGTGAAATGAATAAGTATATATTGATGATAAGATGGAGAGGACTATGTCTTCTCCCAAGTAAATGTGAGGGTACATTGGGGAATGTGAAGTGTAATTACATGGAGAGGACCATGTCTTCTCCCAAGTAAATGTGAGGGTACATTGGGGAATGTGAAATGAATAAATATATATTGATGATAAGATGGAGAGGACTATGTCTTCTCCCAAGTAAATGTGAGGGTACATTGGGGTATGTGAAATGAATAAATATATTTTGAATTAATGGAAGGAGACCATATCCTACATAATATTCAAATTGAGAAGGTAAGTGCGGAATCTGAATAGTGGAAATCATAAATTTATTTTATGACCAATATTTCTCAATATTTTCAGATAATGTAAATATCAACACAATTTGTAGGATAAGATTTAAGTGGGGCATTACATACACCCCTCCTTCAGAAAACTTCGTCCCGAAGTTAGAATGAAGTAGATACCAAGTAGATACCAATGAAGTAAAATAATGTACATTATAACTTCCTCATGAGAGGTATCATCCTTCCCTCCTGGCTATCACATAATTCTTTTCCCCTGTGGGTTATCCTCTCATTCGTGGATTTATATAACAACAAGACATATAATCATCACATTACTAAGTCTAGTATCCATGTGTCAATCTAAGAATTCTCGCTAAGTCATTCATTTAAATAAATCATATCCACTTGAGCTATATATGAACCCAAGTAATTCTGATAAGTTACACACTAGATAGTCCATCACTAAGTGAGTCATACATGTAGTCTATACGTCAACCATTTCTATCATTAATATCAAATCTATCAACTGATTTTCATGTGTCCAACCAGATGTATCTAATGTTCATAAATAACAACATGGAACTGCAAAAGAGAACCTTAACATAGGTGGCTATCTATGTTAAAATGGCATCATAAAAACTCATGTGACATCCTTGTGGGACCCTTCTTTAACAATTAGAGTTGAAATAGATTCAACTATCCATCATGGAAAATAGCGTTTGAACCCGTATATGCTATAAGGTGGTACCAAAACCAAAATAATAGCAAGCAACAGATTAGTGCACTATCAATTCCACTAGGAGGTGCTAGTATAAGTTTCATGCATATAATTTCTTTAATACCTCAGGATCTATGACATAGATTCCATGCTATATGAATCTTTATTCACCCCTGAATCTATAACTTTTTTTTTTTTTAGCTTTCTCTTTTCCTTCAATTTGTTCCTAACCTAAGAAATTGCCATCCAATGAAAATCACATAATCTAAAATTGAATGGACAGAGAGATATTTTGCTATGCTAGCAAGTCGCAATGCTAGGATAGAGAGAGTAGGAAACTAAGGAAAGTTACTAGCAGGGATCCTAGATCAAATGAACAAAAACAAAATAATTG
This sequence comes from Pinus tabuliformis, assembly GCA_031772625.1. Lineage (NCBI taxonomy): Eukaryota > Viridiplantae > Streptophyta > Pinopsida > Pinales > Pinaceae > Pinus > Pinus tabuliformis. The sequence continues at coordinate 1,371,356,677 of CM062820.1, forward strand.
AGAAGGATTATGCTATTGTTAATGACAAATATCCTAGATTCCTAAATCAAAGAAGTACTGCACAATAATTAGCAAGGACTTTTTTCTCTTTTTTTTTTTTTTTGCATCAGCATTTGTCAAATAGAAAAATCCACAACTTGGTCTTTGTAGATTCACTTATAGAAAAATGCTCCTCTACCCAACTAGTGATGTTTAGGAACATTGAAATGGGTGCATTATGGGAACAACAGAGATATAAAATGCAGGACAACAATAGGAAAACAGAACAGAAACTTCCATTCCAAATATATTGGTTAATTCCCAATATAAGAAAATAAAAGCCAAATCGTATATCATTAATTTCAACATCTATGAAAATTTGTCCAAGATCAAATTCTAATGGCACCATAAGAATTCCAAATTTTACAAGCATTACAATCTAATGCAACATTCAAAAGTTCAGAGATAACATCTGAGCTATACAAAACAAAGAACATCACAAAGGCCACCATCAATATCATTAGTGCTTAGAGAACTATAAGGATGAACTTATGCCAGATAGATATATACATTAATCACCAAACCCTCTGTTTATCAAGAATTAATATTTCCATAACTTAAATATGGCACTCTTTTGTTTTGGAGGGAAAACCTTATATCCTCGATGACAAGTAAAATACCTTTAAGAGTGAATATTAGAAGTCTAATTGCAAATTTAGCCTCTACTATTAGACAATTAAAAAATCATTAACATAGGCAACAGAGAAATAGCTCCCCACAGGTTCATCCTCTAATAAATTTAGATCTTATCATATACCCATGAAAATGGAGCTAATTTATCATATATCCATAAGTTTGTAGTTACTGCCAACTTCATTGTATTAAGGTTTCCATCAATAACAATGAGAGGTGAGCTGGGACACTGAGAGTGGGGCAGTGGAGACTTGGGCTCGAGATCCCTCCTACATCATGTGGTTGTTTTCCCAAAGGGTTCACTTCACCCCACAAGGAGGCAATTTTTTGTTCAGTGGTTGAGCCTCAAGGTCATTCTCTTAGGAGGGGTTGTATATGCGAACAGTATACACTGTAAATGTTGTCCCAACTATTGATAGGTTGTGGATGCTCATCGCTTAAAATTTATAGAGGAAGCATTTGCCTTCAAATCAATGTCAGTCATTTTTAAAGGTTCTGGTAAGTCTAAATTTGACCATCTTTGGTTAAGTTGTACAGTTTCATAAAGTAATCCGAGACTTAGTTTAATAATTTTAATTTTTTATATGATATGCTAATATATTTCAATTACGATGCAATAAATAAGTTGTGCTAACTTTAATTGTCCAATAATCTGGGATTCAATGAACAATAGTGATAAAAATTTGAGTAAAATTTTGACATTTTCTCTCTTTCGCTTCTATCAATTTTATTTTAAAAATTTAAAATTATTTGTTATCAGGGTGAAAATTGAGTAAAAAAAAAAAAAAAACTCAGCAAAACCATTTTGGTTATAATAATGCCAATACAATCTGCAATTGTGTTTCTGATAGTGAGCATTTCCAATTGTAAAAACTCCATTTCCTAGTCATGTTTGTTCAGTTGAAAACACATTTCAGGGCTATACGACATGTGTTTAATGAATGATACAACCCTATACTACACATTTCCTGCAACTTGGATTTGTTTAATAATCTCAAGGAATTTTGAGTAACCCATATCACTCTGTAAATTATATGCCTAAAGCTGAGGCTATTTTTAAATTATCGTTATGAATCTTTATTTCCATTAAAAAGAAAATAATACTTCTATCCAAATCAAGTTAGCCAAGAAGCCTAGTGACTAGATCATATATGCTCTAATGTTGAAGCCACAACATACATTCAAATTTGAACAAAAGCACAGGTTGCCCATAAAATAACTAAATAAAATCCTAGATAGTCTTTCACAGTGAAACACCATTGATTTCTTGAGTGATTTTCCACCCCTCTTGAAAACTACGTGAGAAGCATATATCTTAGGCTATATACAGTGTATAAACAGACTGACCAATTTGCCAACCCTTGAAATCTAGGCACCTACCATATTTGAACCAGATATATTTTAACAACCAAAGAAAATAAATTTCCCATACTATGGTGCCACATGTTAGGAACAACCTTTAAGGCATTGCAATCCTTCAATCGTCATGGCAAATCTCCAGTTATAATTAGAAGTTTCCAAAGTGCAAGAGAGCAATGACCACTGTAATAGCCATAAGAGAGCAAAATGAAGGTTTTGAATCATGAAGGGATTATGAGACAAAACAGTTCATTTCACAGAGCCACATCTCGTATTATATTTACCCTAAATCTATAAACCTCTCATACACAGAATTGGTTGCTTGCCAATAAAAATGATTTAATAAAGAATGCTAAAAGTGATATTATCATTCCACATAAAACCAGAAGAAGTATCTCATAAGCACACGTTACCCCACATCTCCATGACAACATGCCGAATAACTAAGGGATGCCTACCAAAGCCTAATTCGTACTGTGCCCAGATTTACATAGGAATAAATACAAATTATCCAAAATCGATCATGAATGTTTACTCTGTGCTCTTAACTTGCATGGCCCTCATTCCATATTAACTTGTTGAAATTCATGTTCACAGAAAGTGATTCCTTTGCCCCATTCTCCAGCTTGGTCATTCTTCTTTCCTCTTCCGAGGGAAACCATTATGCTATTAATTTTCCATGCCCAATGTAAATTTTACCTTCTTAAGAGGTAGTTTATAACTTTATACCCCATGTATTTTTCAAAAGTAGCTTCCAACCCATCAGAATAATGAACTAAATCTTTCAACATAAATATCTTCATATTTTATTAAACTAAGACACTCATTTTCAAACACTCTAAGAACTTTCAACCATCATTAATATTACTTAGACTACTGCTGCCATTGCTAAGGTTATAATAACCTCGACATATCACAACAGAGAATTTTGCCTAAAGTTTGCCCACTGAATAAAAGATTCTGTTTGAACTCCAGCTCAAAGAAAAAAGGTCTATGCTATTTTATGGTACCCAATTTAAACTCTGGGTACATGCAGAGAATTCTGGTTGTGCCCAAGTGTTGGTATCTTCCAAGAAGATCAAGTCTTATTAGCTGGCAGCCTATCTTGCAAAGCAGTGCATAAACAAGCTTTGGGACTCCAAAAACTTACTAGGCTGCCCAGCGTAACAAGGAAACAATACAGTGACCTGTAGTCCCTCTGCCTTCTTTGCTTCTTACTTGGGGATGCATTCAATACCCTTTTTATCCCTTTACTATACAAAACCAAAGCAGTGCACTGACTAGACTTGAACCTTTCTTCTAAATATATGGATTTTCAACTTTATATTCTTCTACATTACTTTAAGAAAAGATAAAATGGCCTGAAAAATGCAGTACTGAGAATTCCCTCTAAACCTTTTCTTGCCACAAATGCTGCCAAATGTCCATAGACAATTTTAGAAATTCTGTAACGTGACTCAGGTTCAAAACTCTGCGGTAGCTGGGAGGAGACACCTAAAATCTAGTCATGTCAAAAGTTGGCATCAACCAGATCATGTGCAATCCCTGGGTGATTTTGACAGCTTAGATGCCCTTGGGTTTGGTTTCTCAGACAGGCTAATCCCCACAAGTCACTGACATGCTAGCAGGATAACAAGAATAATTTTTATTTTTCTCCTTTCCCTTTTACTACATGTTCCACCATGTAATTTAGTACTCACGACAACAAAAAGTGCACACACCATTGTATGTTTAGTTGTCCATCCATGTTGTGAATCTGCAAGGTACTACTTACAGCAATCACATGCATGCCAAGAAAAATGATGTTACAATTCAAATCCTAAAGAAACAGATGCGGTTTAGTCAGCTGTCTCCATTGTTGCACGAAGCAAATATTGTCAGGATACCAGTTCAATTCTAATAAAACCACTACAGGACCCCACTTCAATAGAACTGATAATACTCTGACCCGAGTTGTGGCCATGGTAGCTTTGAAAAAAATTAACCTGGAAAGACTACCCCTCGTGTCAAATGGAAATCAACCATTGCATCTTTCACTTGTCTTTGTCAACTACATTAGATTCAAAATTGGAAGAACATAATTTTTCACTTTAAAGTACTACCATCCCTAATCCGATGACATCACATAATCAAACAAAAATTATAAACCATATCGCTCAAATGCTATCTAACCACAGAGGGAAACCAAGCTATGTGGTAGTCACGCATCCTCAATAAGTCCTGGACAATAGATTAGTAAAAACAAAAATTGGACCTTACATGTCCTGTTGAATTAAAAAAAATGAAGCACCCTGAAATAACATGAGGAGCAAGACTGCCAATCTGTCAGACTAAGGAAATCAATATCTGAACTGACAACACTGAAGTTGTCCTATCTTACAATGATGTAACTGAAATCCTCCCCTTTACCAAAACAAAAAAACAGGCATATCTTGAACATAATATATTTTGACAAAATTGATATTATAAATCCTATCAGTATAAACATATAGGTAGATGACATCATGAGTATCCTTCTGATGGTTGTCAGATTACCAGTGTGGTTAGAAAACATATTTAGTAATCTCAATTTTTTTTCAAAAAATTTCACAAGGCTTAACTCTTAGCAGCAAAATTTTGTTCATTAGCTGTCAAAAATCACGTTTCAAAAAGTGTTAGAAAAGATTTCGTAATGTAAACATCTTAAATGTTGGGCAGAGACCCAGGCAATAATGAAGGCATTTAAATTCTAAATTGTAAAATGTATGGCATTTCATTTTGAATGGAATTACAGAAGTACTTATAAGTGATAACATAACAGGGATTCTCAACTAAAGCAGAAATGTTAATGAAGAGATTCAGACAAGCTGCAGAGACACAAAAGCATGAAATAAACCGAGTAATGTAGAGGAGATTATGTAGCACATCAACAATAAATTTCATAAAAGCGTTTGGAGGAAACCCTCAGAAATCAAAATATGGGATGACAAAATCTTGGTTAAGATAAATATGAAGCCTAGAACCCTTTTCCCCTGGAAAATGCAACAATGGGTATTTTCTGATACATATGTGCACTTACCCTCAAACAAATGGGAAAGTTTTTATCCACTGTAAATGACAAATGAAAAGAAATGAATATGCATTGGCTATATTTAAAGTTACCTCCCGAATCAATCGTAATATGGATTCAAAATATCAAATTTTGCCCATTTTTAGGACAAATCAAATAAAGGGTGAATGGAATAACATATTGCAATTTTTTACAAAGCTAAGAACAGAATACCTAAGCCTGGTTGACCCATGAATCTTATCAAACTACCCAAGATACAAACGGTACTCGATAACAAGATATGATAATAACATGAAATGTAAAGGAAAAATATGAGGATTATTGTGAAAAAGGAAAATTGATTTCACTGCTATGAAAAAAACACTCTGAAGTTTTTCCAAAGCTGTAATTTCGGAATGATGTCTATCAGATTTAAAGCAGGAGATATCCATCACTGTTTTTATACTAATTTTGGTAACAGTCCTAAACCTTTATGTTGAATATTTCTGATGTCCAGCGGTTGGAGTGAAACTTGAATTCTTTTGTATTATATCCTGAATAAAGTTATCAACCTTACAGATTTACATGGAATGATAACAGGACAGAATGAATAAGTTTCATTAGTGAAGATGCCATTGCTGTGATTCTAATTCCAACACAACTGGTTAAACCCTAAACCCTAGTGTTTACAAGTCAGGCTCATCAGTCAATGGGCTCTCTAGGGAGGTGCTCTCATCTGGAAGGTTCCTGCTCATCCAAAATTCGTGACTGACTAAGTAAATGTACCCTCTACATACCTATTTTCACAGAACCACGCACCCTTTTATGGGGTACCAAGTAACCGTAAAAAAAAAAAAGAACCCATTTTTAAATTTCAAAGTATCGGGTTCTCCATACCCGAACCAGGTTTGGAAGGGTGTGTTTGAGAAGAACCTGAACCCTTTTCCAATGCTCGGGTGTGTGAATCGAGTACAGGTATGCAAACCCCACCACTAGGTTTACGTACCCCTGCTTCACAGATTTCCTGCTATGAATCTGCACATAATATGAATGTAAAAGAGTTGCAAAACAATAGTGTAATTTTGGTCATAAATGAATACTAGAGCAGAATGGTCGCACACTCATTCTGCAAGTTCCATCTATATCCTTCAATATTAACAGTGCTTTAAGTGAGACCTTCCCCTCACAAAGATTGAAAATGCCAGCATACCAGACGACAACCGAACCTTTGCTGGAAAATTGTTCAAATCCTGGTCTCCAAAAAGAGCCAACAAATATAAACTAGCCTATATATCGGTTAAGGTGCAGTTTGTACTAGCCGATTTCAGAACTCTTAAGCTGCAGAAAACCCATTTCAAACCAATTTATGTTAAGCAAACACTCCTAAGCACACATTAATTGAGATTATCTGAAAATTGAATCTGAGAAACAAGTTAAAGCTCCAAACTGCCACTCTGCCTGTATTGCATATGAGAAAATATATGACAATAAAATATTTAGACAAGTATCAAGTCTTTCACCTTTGTTAATTGATGTGACAGGTACTTAAGTATCCTACAGGGCCAACTGTCTAAACGACTGTTGACATATGCAATTAAATACAATGCCTTCCTTCTGCCCTAACTTTTATTTTCTCTATCTTGCTACTTCTTGCCATGCATCAATTACACTTTCCTTCAAATAATTGAGTGTAAATTGTTGGACGCACTCAACTTTTTCACAGTAACAAAGGCTAGTATGTAATAGTTGTCATTATAGAGCAGAGGGAAATTAAACCCTTAAAATCATTCTAATCGGTCTAATCAACTTCAGTCCATTTAGGTGCACATAAATCCATGCGTTAGGTTGTCTGAAAAAGCCCTAGATCAGAAAAGAGGGATTTTCTCAAAGTACATTAAGAAAAGATCAAGGCCTATCTTAAATTGAAACTACATTGAATTACTTTTACTAAAATACTTACGAGAACAAGAAGCAAAGAAGCAAATGACATTGAAAGAATTTTATCCAAATTTCCCTAATTACATAGGACTGGAAGCAAAAGGAAGTGGATCTTAACAGATGTATCAGTCCGGGTGAAAGCCATTCCAATTGATAAGTAATAATCCGATCTCCATTATTCTAATAATTGATAACTGATGACCAATTTCCATCATTATAGACACCGTAGGGTTCCTGCTTGTAATAGCTTGGATTTTTTTAAGATTAACCAAACGTACAGTGTTATCCCTATCTTTTCTATGCAGGACTGTCCGTTTACATGCACTAACCAGTTACTTGTTTTTTCAGAGAATCGTTGCTTAAAGAGATGGGTATTTTCACAGAATTTTTCCGTAATTACGAAAAGAGAGGAAAATACAATTTAGTTGTAGTTGATGCTCAGAGGAATTATAACTGTTATTGATTCACAAAAAGATAAGCTTTCTTCCCATATTACACCTATTCTGTATCAGTATAGATACTTGTTATTTATTTGGAATCATATCTGCACATCTTAATTACCATTAATGACCATCTCGGCGTCTTTGCATAGGCTCAATTTAAAGACGATTTTTATAACTAAACCCCAAAATCATATAAATATGAATCCTCGTGGGCTCCCATTGAAAGAGCCCAGAGCCATATGGTCTTACCTTGCTCAACGCACAGTGGAAAACCAAAGTGTCTTTTCCCTCCATGTTCTGCAAGAGATCTGGAATTTTTTCGAAGAACGTGTCGCTTGCATAGTGAAAGGAGCCTGCTATGTGAGCATCCAGACTTCTCTCCTCGTCCCTGACATCGATGATGGCTACATTTGGGGATTTGCAGAGGTTGAGCAGCTCAGGAGCTGTGATATAACTGACTTCAATGGGAGCTGCCATTCTCAAATCCTACTTTGCACCAAGAGACTCTGAATATCCACTTCTCCTGTTGCGCTTAAAGAACTGAAATGACCAGCATCCCATGAAAGTGTTCGTTGCAGGAAATTGCTCCCGTTTGTCAGTGCCAATTCCATTATTCAATCGAGGGGACGAGGAAGACACCCCATGTATTTATTTCCAAATTAGTAATTAGTATACGGTAAACTTCTTCGCACTCATAATACAGGGAACCCTTAATGCAAGAAATGTTACATGTAGAAAGCGAGAATAGCTAGAGTTTTTATTTTTTATCGGGAGAGGAGAATACATAAAATTGAAGAAATGTTACATTGGAAAGCGAGAATAGCTAGAGTTTTTCTTCTTACAAGGAGAGGAGAATGGGTAAAATTACAAAAATTTTATATTGGAGCAATACATAACAACACTCTTAATTGGGGTTTAGTGGGCTTTGGGTCCAGATTTTGAACCAAAGCTCTGATACCATATGTAAGGGCCTATTTCCTATTATGAGAGCCTCAACCTATTATACACTAATAGATATATTTTCCCACTGGTTTAAAAGTTAAAAATAAAAGAACTTGTTGGCATTCTCACATAGCTTTAAATATTTAACATCTTATCATTTTATCATAAGCAACATAAGTTAAGGTGAGCATTCTATTGATATCAACTTAACAAGAGTAGTCCATGGAAAAATACCTGTTCCGACAGTTGATGATGATACCTTTGTCTTATAGCTCTAGCTGAACTCTCCTTCTGACAGACCCAACCGGATTTGCCTCCCAGCCAGCTAGGAAACAAATTCCTAGCCCAGGAAACCTCCACAGGTTCCCTAGCCCTCCGTGCCGAAGTCCAACCAGATATAGTGTGTTCTCAAGAAGAATGTGCAAAACTAGATAATGATACTTTCTTCCTCTCAAACCCAAGAAACCTCCACAGGTTTCCAAGGTCTCTCAAAATCATAACAAGGCCAAACAATCACAACCAACCCCCACAATCCTAAGCAAGACTCCCCCTTTTCTTCCTTCCCCCTTCCCTTTTTATACCCTCTTTCCTCAACCACCTCTCATTAGTGTCATTAACTCTCACCCATCCTTGGTTGGCTTCTCTTCTAAGCTAGGAGTACATTTGGAATTGTGACATGAATATAAAATTGAGAATTTAATGGGAAAGGATCATGTCTTCTCCCAAGTAAATCTGAAAAGTACATTTGGGAATGTGAAGTGTAATTACATGGAGAGGACCATGTCTTCTCCCAAGTAAATGTGAGGGTACATTGGGGAATGTGAAATGAATAAATATATATTGATGATAAGATGGAGAGGACTATGTCTTCTCCCAAGTAAATGTGAGGGTACATTGGGGTATGTGAAATGAATAAATATATTTTGAATTAATGGAAGGAGACCATATCCTACATAATATTCAAATTGAGAAGGTAAGTGGGGAATTTGAATAATGGAAATCATAAATTTATTTTACGACCAATATTTCTCAATATTTTCAGATAATGTAAATATTAACACAATTTGTAGGATAAGATTTAAGTGGGGCATTACAAGAATCAAGATCTTTGGCTACAGGGTTACTAGCAGTAGGGGGGAATTGGTTCAAGAAGGAGAAGTTAGAAAAGAAATTGTGGTGCCGGTTTGTCGTCAACCCAAAGTAGAAGGTAGTCTGGAAGAACGGCCTCCAGTGGAACACCATGATAGGGAAGTGGAAACACCTCTTGTTTGTGTTGTAGAAGTTCCTTACGTGCGACGGCCACTACTCACTAACTTGCCTCTACAACATATGCCTACTCTTGCATTTCGACTCCTGTAAGCTCATCAATTTCTCATACTATTTTCCAATAAGTCTAGAAAATATGGTGAAAGAGGTTTAGAAAGGAAAATCCAATCAGTCCACATGCAAATTATATCACAATGGGTTGATCACAATCTTAGTTCAGAAATAACTGGAAGCAAGAAGTGTGACATGGGAGGAGTTCATCAAGGAGTTTCAAGGGTGCAGCGTAGAGAATTCAACTCAAAAGAAAAGTGCAGAGAAGTCGACTCAAAAGAAGAGTGTAGAAAAATGGAAGTCGGCTTAGAAGAGGAGTGTAGGAAAAAATGAGAAATCAGAAACGATGACTCCATGTCCTACTGAGACCAAGAGGTTGGCCAGGCGAAGAACTTCCTCCTCAAGGGCTGGTAATTTTCAGATAACTGCTCCTACATTGTTGGGTGACTCGACACCTGCTTCGCCATGTAAAGATAATCTTTTGGTTCCTCTTGAGGCAATGGCTCACACAGTGGTTGATGGTCACTATGTGGACCTAAAACAGGGTCAAATGGATGACAGGGCACATGGTGGTGAATCCCCCAACAATTTTAAAGAGCAGGGTATTGAAACCCTTGATATGATGAATGAGCAGGGTGATGAAACCCTCAACAATTTTGAAGAGAAGGGTACTCAAACCCTTAATGTTATGAATGAGAAAGGTGTTGAAACCCTCAACGATTTTGAGGAGCAGGGTACTCAAACCTTTGGTAAGATAGGTGATTAGGGTATTGAAGCCCTTAATAACTCTGAGGAGCAAGGTACTGAAGCCCATGATAAGGTAAAAATTCAAGGCACTAAGACCCTTAGAAACATTGATATTATGGATGTTGAAACCCTTTATGATATTACAATGTAGTAATTGAAAGATGGCTAGGATAACTTTGACCTTGATGATCATGGCACATGTCTAGAATCAAGTACTAAAAAGTTTGTGCCCCAGGAATTGAGAGTGGAGAAATCCACCCTTTGTCTGAACAGTCAGATAGAGGAACTCAAGAAACATGTTTATCGCTTGGAGGTGCTAAACCAAGCCATCAAAGAGCAAAATATAGAGCAGAAAAGAACAAATACAGAGTTGGCAGGGGAGGTGAAGGAACAAAAATGACAAGTTAAGAAGTGGAGGTATCAGGCTTTGAAGTGTTATGAAATTCTTAAGAAGGTGACCAAAAATCTTAAAAAGGTTTGAAGTAGGAATGCAAAAATTATGGAAGAAGGGATCAGTATATAAGTTTAGAATTAAAGGCCCCATATTGTCTTGTTTTTTTGCAACATGTAAAGGTTATGTGACGACCCACAACAACTTAAGGAGGGGAGGATGTTTGTAGGCTAATTTGTTTCATTTTTTAACCCTTTTTCCCTTCAAAACCATGTCTAGTCAATTTAACGTCTTAAATTGCTCTACATAAATTATCAATCTGGGTATCGTAAACTGATGAAGTGTGGTGCACCATATGTGCTTAGTTAACCTTTTCCTTACTTCGTTGTTTTATAGTTTATGTTGTTTTGGGGGTTTTGTTCTTGTTGGTTTCCTAAAGTGTCTAATGCAAATGGAAATCCTATTCTACGGTCTTAAGAATACTTTTAAAGGACAAGTATGGATAGAGATTTCAAGACAAGGCCTATGTCCCTAATGGTAACTTCCAAAACTTAGCACTTCAAAAGATCTTAAAACATGTTATTGATGGAATTATTACTTAAACAAAAGTGTAAATATCCAGCTACTTCAATCAAAATAAAATTCAATAACCAATCAATGACCTAGTGACTATGAGACCCAGTATCCTTGCTGATGTATAAAAAGAAAACTGAAAAAAAGTAAAAACTGAACTTAAAGCAACTCAAAGACTGAAAGCAAAGCAACTAATTCACACTACTTCGACTCTTCTGGTCCTTTACCCTTCAGCTCAATCTACCTTATGGGAAGAAATCATGAACATGTTAAGCAATATGATATCTAAATTGCATAAAGGAAACTAATCACACTACTTCAACTCTTCTGATCCTTTAACCTTCAGCTCAATCTACCTCATGGGAAGTAATCATGAACAAGTTAAGTAATATTATATCTAAATTGCATAAAGGAAACTAATCACACTACTTCAACTCTTCTGATCCTTTACCCTTCAACTCAATCTACCTTATGGGAAGCAATCATAATAAGTTAAGCAATATGATATCTAAATTGTATAAAGGAAACTAATCACACTACTTCAACTCTTCTGATCCTTTACCCTTCAGCTCAATCTACCTTATGGGAAGCAATCATGAACAAGTTGAGTAATATTATATCTAAATTGTATGAAAGTAAATGAGCAAAACAAAACTGAAAGAAATAACAATGCTGGAATTAGAACTCAGAAAATAAATCAGCAGGACGACAAGATGATTCTATCATGTCATTAGTCATTAAAAGGCTATGTACATCACTAATCTACAATCAACTGATTGAACACACTTGCATGAATTAAAATTGCATGAACGAAAAATCTAATCTATCAAACTTGAAAGCAATTAAATGACATAATCAAATGAAAGCAAAATTACAAAATGAAGTCTACTTTACCTTACATTCTGATGTGCTCCATGACATCTATTTCACATCTCCTTCCATGTTGAGAAGATCAAAGCTTTATTCAAATTCTTCAAAATTACAAAGTACAACAAAGCTCTCCAAAGCTTTCAAAATCCATCAAGGAAGAACTACAAACTCACAAGCTAAAAAGACTTAAGAACTCCAAACTCTTAGCTAAAGAGGACTAACTAATGAAGGAGAGAGATCTCCTATTTATTAAAAAAGATGAGAGCCATCTCATTAATGAGAATCCATGAATCTCTCCCTCTACCTCTAGAGTCCTAACCAAAATAGGAACTGATAAGACACATGTATTCTTAGAGTTACAATACAATTAGGAGATGTGACACATATCCTCATGATCCCATGATTCTTCCAGTCAAATTCGAATTTGGCCTTGGGGTGCCACATAAGGGTCTTCTAGAAGCCTCCTTTCAACCTACACATGTCAACAATCTCAACCCATTTGTTAGGTATAAGCATATGCACATTATTTTCTAATGTTTAACCACAAATTCACTTAAAAGGCTTAGAAATAATAAAGATTGGAAAAACATAAAGGTGGCCCAATGATAATGAAAGTGGGATGAATGTGGTGACATAGTAGTGAAATGGAGGTGATATAATGGACATAATAGTGAAAGTGTAATGGAAATGAATGACATTTTCTAGTCAATTTAACGTCTTAAATTGCTCTACATAAATTATCAATCCGGGTATCGTAAACTGATGAAGTGTGGTGCACCAAATGTGCTTAGTTAACATTTTCCTTACTTCGTTGTTTTATAGTTTATGTTGTTTTTGGGGTTTTGTTCTTGTTGGTTTCCTGAAGTGTGTAATGCAAATGGAAATCCTATTCTAAGGTCTTAAGAATACTTTTAAAGGACAAGTATGGATAGAGATTTCAAGACAAGGCTTATGTCCCTAATGGTAACTTCCAAAACTTAGCACTTCAAAAGATCTTAAAACATGTTATTGATGGAATTAGTACCTAAACAAAAGTGTAAATATGCAGCTACTTCAATCAAAATAAAATGCAATAACCAATCAATGAGCTAGTGACTATGAGACCTAGTATCCGTGCTGATGTATAAAAAGAAAACTGAAAAAAAAGTAAAAACTGAACTTAAAGCAACTCAAAGACTGAAAGCAAAGCAACTCATTCACACTACTTCAACTCTTCTGATCCTTTACCCTTCAGCTCAATCTACCTTATGGGAAGCAATCATGAATAAGGTAAGCAATATGATATCTAAATTGCATAAAGGAAACTAATCACACTACTTCAACTCTTCTGATCCTTTACCCTTCATCTCAATCTACCTCATTGGAAGTAATCATGAACAAGTTAAGCAATATGATATCTAAATTGCATAAAGGAAACTAATCACACTACTTCAACTCTTCTGATCCTTTACCCTTCAGCTCAATCTACCTGATGGTAAGCAATCATGAACAAGTTAAGCAATATGATATCTAAATTGTATAAAGGAAACTAATCACACTACTTCAACTCTTCTGATCCTTTACCCTTCAGCTCAATCTACCTTATGGGAAGCAATCATGAACAAGTTGAGTAATATGATATCTAAATTGCATGAAGGTAAATGAACCAAACAAAACTGAAAGAAATAACAATGCTGGAATTAGAACTCAGAAAATAAATCAGCAGGAGGACAAGATGATTCTATCATGTCATTAGTCATTAAAAGGCTATGTACATCACTAATCTACAATCACCCGGTTGAACACACTTGCATGAATTAAAATTGCATGAATGAAAAATCTAATCTATCAAACTTGAAAGCAATTAAATGACATAATGAAATCAAAGCAAAATTACAAAATGAAATCTACTCTACCTTACATTCTAATGTGCTCCATGAGATCTACTTCACATATCCTTCCATGTTAAGAACATCAAAGCTTTATTCAAATTCTTCAAAATTACAAAGTACAACAAAGCTTTCCAAAGCTTTCAAAAGCCATCAAGGAAGAACTACAAACTCACAAGCGAAAAAGACTTAAGAACTCCAAACTCTCAGCTAAACAGGACTAACTAATGAAGGAGAGAGATCTCCTATTTATACAAAAAGATGAGAGCCATTTCATTAATTAGAATCCATGAATCTCTCCCTCTACCTCTAGAGTCCTAATCAAAATAGGAACTGATAAGAAACATGTATTCTTAGAGTTACAATACAATTAGGAGATGTGACATATATCCTCATGATCCCATGATTCTTTCCCCTCAAATTCGAATTTGGCCTTGGGGTGCCACATAAGGGTCTTCTAGAAGCCTCCTTTCAACCTACACATGTCAACAATCTCAACCCATTTGTTAGGTATAAGGATATGCACATTATTTTCTAATGTTTAACCACAAATTCACTTAAAAGGCTTAGAAATAATAAAGATTGGAAAAACATAAAGGTGGCTCAATGATAATGAAAGTGGGATGAATGTGGTGACATAGTAGTGAAATGCAGGTGATATAATGGACATAATAGTGAAAGTGTAATGAAAATGAATGACATTTTCAAGACTCAACATACCCCCCAACTAAAACTATTGCATGTCCTCATGCAATATATATTACATTAACTCTTTTGATCCTTGAGCTTTGGCTTAACTTTGCATGATATCATTTGATAACTTCATATTTATGCAAAGTGTTTCACTTGAATTGCAACATGGTTGGTTCTTGTGTTACAACCATTTTTATTTTTTTTTGTTGCCTTCTATTTTGGTCTTTGAACTTTTCATAATGGTATTTTGATTATTTTTTCAAAGTATATCTTTATTGGATTGCATGATGGTTGGTTCTTGTGTGACAACCATGATTTTGTTTGTGTCCAATTTATCCTTTAAGCACTTTTTCAAAAGCCATTATATGCTCATAATAGCAATGTAATAATTAAAATATGTTGGAAGTATGTGAGCTCTTGAATATGATATGGACATGGCAAGATATGAATATGAATGTATTCCCCCCCCCCCCCAACTAATGGTATTAGCAATTTTATGAGATAAGGAAGAGAAATGTTTTTCCAACAATTATCATTCTAGATTTTTATGGAATTCTATGGTCAAAAGTTAGAAAATGACGTACCTTCACTTACCCTTTGGAATGGATGAGTTTTATGTGTGGTGGCTGAAAAATTATGATCATATTCTTCTTCAAGTGGCTGAACAAGAGGAGTCATGGATAAAGAGATAAGATGTCTTTTATTGCTTCTACTAAAACTTGTTGAATCTACGCCAAAATGATGAAAATAATAGTCTTCATGTCTTCAAAACTCATTGGCACAATTCCTACTATGTGAAAAGATGTTTTGATGTCGAACATAGTAGGAAATTGTTGGCTTAGTGGCCATTAATAGATGCCACTAGTCAACACGAGAACTCTCACCATTGATGACAATGAGAGTCAAGATGCCCAAACACATCTTGCTAGGTATGAATGAATTTGCTGATGTCGAGTCACCTAGAAGATCTAACGAACAAGGGACATTAATGTATTCCCATTGTTTGTCAGCATGAGGACTTTCCATTAAGGCATGCAAGCCTCAAGGTGTTTTTACAAATAACTTAGTCTCAAAGGACTATGGACTCAATAATTTGCATTGAAGCAGGGCTTATTTGCGGAATGAAAATGACAAGGAATGGAAGATGAAAATGGAAAATGGCAATGGAGAACAGAAATGCCAATGGCAATAAGCATGTGAATGAGCCTCTTGCTTTTATTTGTGGGTTATGAATGGACAAAAAGAGATGGAAAGTGTATGTGAATGTAAGTGGAAAGTATGGAGTGGAATGAGGTGAATGGTTTATTATGAAGTATGGATGTGATGGAGACAATAGTATCTGAAAGTTTTTCAATTGTTTGGATCTGATTTTGCATCAACATATTTCCTCTTTGTTGCTGATCATCCTCTTATGAAACAAATTGGTCTCTTAGAGAGACACCATTCTCTTGGATCCTGCAAAAAAAAACTAATACTTCTTCTGCAATGGAATGTAAGATTATCAAAGGAAAGAGATGGCCAATCTCTCTAGTTATGATATTTACACAAAAAACTAAGAATTTGTATTAGTGAAACAAGTTCTCAAAGGAAAAATCAAAAGAATTTATACCTGATTTGGAATTAGTGCCTCAAGTTGATGTTGCTTCTTTTTAGCAATTTATTTCACTATTTTCCATTTCAAACTCAGATAATAGATTTCTCTTTCTATAGATCTTGTTGATATCTTTCCAATGGTACTTAAATCATCAAAATCTGATTTTGTATGAAAAAGTTAGGTTGATTTGAACAATGAGGTTTTTTTCTGGCTACGGAATTGGAGAACAGCTGCAGAATTGGACTTTAGCTGCGGAATGTGCATGGTTCTGTAGCTAAAAATCTTGAATACAAAGTTAGCCATTCATCTTTCATCATCAGTCCAAAATTAATCAATACCTTCAGAGAAGTGAGCAAATAACTTATTCATTTCATTGATTCAAAAATTATTATTTTTTTCTTGACATGGAGCGACTCAATGTAGCGACTGAGTGTGGCGAATTTGTGATAACACTCAACTTGAATTCCCTTTGACTGGGGTCCTTTTCATCAAATTTGATCGAATGAATAGGACACCATCCATGTACTAACATTCCCCCAACTACCCATGTGCCTTGTTTTGCTTGATGACACATGCAACCTAGAGTTTAACAAAACAACTGCGGAAAGTTGAGCCAGCTGCGGAAAGTTAAGCCAGCTGCGGAAAGTGGTTGGAATAGTCAACCATCAGTTTCACGCATATCCCTGACTGCCCCTTTTATCTAGCTAAAGAAAGTTCAAGTCCAAGTGTGTTCAACTGATTTAGCTCTCCCAATGAGCCCCATAATTTTTTTATTTTTTTTATTTTTTCAGTTTGACCCTTAGACTTCAAGATTTCAGGAAAAGCATTGCATATGCAAGAAGCCACAAAGCAAACATAGACAACACTGCTATGTAATGTTAACTGAATTAGTGGTGTTTGCCACTGGGTTTGTGCAACAAGTCATGTCCCTTCAGAATAGTGTGGCATTGCGAAAGGGGCATAGATTCAACATTTACCCTCAAATTAATGAACCTTTTGAGACAACATGGTACAAAAATCTGATACTTGTGAAATATAGGATCAGACACATTTACAGGGAGTGACTAGTAGTATTCCCTCACCAATCCTTGATACCTTGAAAGAATCAAGGGACATGACTGAGCAGGGTGTGAAGTAAACACAGTCTTAGCTTCTGTTATTTCAAACAGCACTTTAAATTTTCAATTTACATCATATCCAATCGAAACTCGTTTCCTTGGGCAAAAGCAACCCAATAAGACCTTCATTAGGATATGGAGTAATTGCCAGCATTGTGCATGCCTCCACGGAACAAGGAAGAATAAAGAGTATTCGTGACCAAATAGAATTTCCCTCAGATATTTTAACAACTCCAGCGCATTCTCTTTGCTTCAAATATGTGATAAATTCTTGAAATCCTTTACTATTGTCATCTCCCATTGATGGAACCAACCGACAAACTACCCTCTTGCTTGACGGAGTTTTATGGACACGTATTTGCTGTGAAGAGCCGTATGTAATTGGTTCACGTAATGGAGTTAGACAGTGCCGTATTCAATTCAGATTGTTGTTAAACAAGTGTTGGATTGCAAACGGGTGGCATCAGAGAAGAAGGCCTGGTGGTAAAGGGTGGAAGACGTTGTAGAGGTAGAGTAGGTGCTAGCACAGAGCCGAATTAAATCACTGTCCGCTCATTTAATTAAAAATTTCGTTTTTTTTTTTCACGCGGAAGTCAAAAATGCACTCCAAAGAACCGCAAATTTCTCCCAAACCACCACCAATCTCTTCAAACAGTTTATGGGTTATCTAATTGACCCAGCTGGCGAAAAAACCCATGTTTTAGTTTCTTCAAATTCACCTCCATTTGGTCAAATTGTGCTCTTGAAGTTAGACGTTTTTCTGTGTTTTACGTTTTTCTTGAGTTGCTGCTTTTCGGCTGTGAAATTGATTTCGGAGAGAAAAATTGTTTTGAGACGTACTCACAGCATATGAATTTTGATGAGCTTGTTCCATTATTGAAATTCTATTTTCATGAAGAATTTCAGATGGTTGTGGTTTTAGGAATATCAAAGCTACTCCGAGCTATAAAACTGGCCATGGCTGAAGGACAAGCGCAGGGATGTAAGCAACTCTCTATTTCTGACTGATAATGTAGCTATCCAAGGGTGAAATCAACTTCAGAAATCTGCCAGTAAATGATGAATGCCTCCTACAGGAATCAACCTCCAAAAATGCACGATTCGGTCCTTAAACAAGGAGCTCAATCCACGTGAAATAAATTTCAGTGTCTAGAAAGAAATGCCGAGGCCCCTTGATGGAGTTAATATGGTTTCTACAAATTTTTATTCACCTCCTCATTATTACCTAATCATTAAACATTCAATCCCTTGGTTTTTTTTTCATATATACAGTGCATTTTTTTATTTTTTATTTTTTATTTTTATGTTGCAGGTTTGTTTCAAGCCAAAGCTTGAACAGGGAGGCAGATTTTTTTGTTGAAGCCACAATGGAAGCTAGGATTGAAGATAGCCATAGATTTTTTTTTTCTTCCTTTTTTTTTCTCTGAAATTGTAAATTTTTATAAGAAGAATTAATGATTTTCAATTTCAAGAAGCAAAGTCTTCAAAGAAATACATGCTAAAAACATGACTTTGACTGAGGTCTTAGGCTGGTTTTTCATCGATTTGAGTTGGGTGACTAGGATAGGATCCATGTCGGGACGACTCTAGAGATGCCCATGTGGTTGATTTCTCCATTGGACGCTTGTAACCTGCTAAACCTTGAAACAACTGCGGAATTCTCAACTAGCTGCGGAATCAGGAAAGTTTCCGCAGCTAAGTTGCAAAACCTTATTAAAACACGATACAGTGTTTTGAAGACCACTGCAAACTATAACCAGATAATTTTGGACAATTTAAACCTATCAAAGAAGTTGAGTTTCATTTTTCTTTTTCAATTTTTTTTTTTTTATTGAATCAATTGAAATGTTGAAGTTTATTTTGTCTCCCTTTTTTTTCTTTTTTTTTACATAACAATTATTTTTCTGATCCTCCAGATCACACAAAGTCTAGGAGGAGAGCATACTGAAGAATTATTATTTCTTTTTATTTTTAATTTTTACATAACAATCATTTTTCTGATCCTCCAGATCACATAAAGTGCAGGAAGAGAGCATACTCAAGAATTATTAATTTTTTTTTAGATGTAAGAAATATGGTCTCCTAATTACACTTCCCCGGCAACGGCGCCAAAATGTCTAGTCAATTTAACATCTTAAATTGCTCTACATAAATTATCAATCTGGGTATCATAAACTGATGAAGTGTGGTGCACCATATGTGCTTAGTTAACCTTTTCCTTACTTCGTTGTTTTATAGTTTATGTTGTTTTTGGGGTTTTGTTCTTGCTGGTTTCCTAAAGTGTCTAATGCAAATGGAAATCCTATTCTAAGGTCTTAAGAATACTTTTAAAGGACAAGTATGGATAGAGATTTCAAGACAAGGCCTATGTCCCTAATGGTAACTTCCAAAACTTAGCACTTCAAAAGATCTTAAAACATGTTATTGTTGGAATTAGTACTTAAACAAAAGTGTAGATATGCAGATACTTCAATCAAAATAAAATGCAATAACCAATCAATGAGCTAGTGACTATGAGACCCAGTATCCTTGCTGATGTATAAAAAGAAAACTGAAAAAAAAAAGTAAAAACTGAACTTAAAGAAACTCAAAAACTGAAAGCAAAGCAACTAATTCACACTACTTCAACTCTTCTGATCCTTTACCCTTCAGCTCAATCTACCTTATGGGAAGCAATCATGAACAAGTTAAGCAATATGATATCTAAATTGCATAAAGGAAACTAATCACACTACTTCAACTCTTCTGATCCTTTACCCTTCAGCTCAATCTACATCATGGGAAGTAATCATGAACAAGTTAAGCAATATGATATCTAAATTGCATAAAGGAAACTAATCACACTACTTCAACTCTTCTGATCCTTTACCCTTCAGCTCAATCTACCTTATGGGAAGCAATCGTGAACAAATTAAGCAATATGATATCTAAATTGTATAAAGGAAACTAATCACACTACTTCAACTCTTCTGATCCTTTACCCTTCAGCTCAATCTAACTTATGGGAAGCAATCATGAACAAGTTCAGTAATATGATATCTAAATTGCATGAAAGTAAATGAGCAAAACAAAACTGAAAGAAATAACAATGCTGGAATTAGAATTCACAAAATAAATCAGCAGGAGGACAACATGATTCTATCATGTCATTAGTCATTAAAAGGCTATGTACATCAGTAATCTACAATTAACAGGTTGAACACACTTGCATGAATTAAATATGCATGAATGAAAAATCTAATCTATCAAACTTGAAAGCAATTAAATGACATAATAAAATCAAAGCAAAAATACAAAATGAAATCTACTCTACCTTACATTCTAATGTGCTCCATGACATCTACTTCACATCTCCTTCCATGTTGAGAACATCAAAGCTTTATTCAAATTCTTCAAAATTACAAATTACGACAAAGCTCTCCAAAGCTTTCAAAAGCCATCAAGGAAGAACTACAAACTCACAAGCTAAAAAGACTTAAGAACTCCAAACTCTCAGCTAAAGAGGACTAACTAATGAAGGAGAGACATCTCCTATTTATACAAAAAGATGAGAGCCATCTCATTAATGAGAATCCATGAATCTCTCCCTCTACCTCTAGAGTCCTAATCAAAATAGAAACTGATAAGACACATGTATTCTTAGAGTTACAATACAATTAGGAGATGTAACCCATATCCTCATGATCCCATGATTCTTTCCACTCAAATTCGAATTTGGCCTTGGGGTGCCACATAAGGGTCTTCTAGAAGCCTCCTTTCAGCCTACACATGTCAACAATCTCAACCCATTTGTTAGGTATAAGCATATGCACATTATTTTCTAATGTTTAACCATAAATTCACTTAAAAGGCTTAGAAATAATAAAGATTGGAAAAACATAAAGATGGCCCAATGATAATGAAAGTGGGATGAATGTGGTGACATAGTAGTGAAATGGAGGTGATATAATGGACATAATAGTGAAGGTGTAATGGAAATGAATGACATTTTCAAGACTCAAGAAACCATAGCCTTATACCTCTATTTTAACCTTGCAAACCCCCTTATTCCTGCACTAGTCTAAGAATTGTGTCCCTTCCTGCACTAAGCTCTATGGTTCATGTTTAACAGTTACGAATGTTCTTAATTAATCATTTTCATTGATTTTATGCCTTTAAATATTTGAAACTAATAATTATCTTCCTATAAGTATTTGATAGAAAATGAATTAATCGAAATCTTAGCATGGTCGAGTGCAAGTAGGATTCCTGCACTACTGGAAAATCTTCAACTACCGCAACAACTCACCACTCCTTATGGACACCATGGTTTGGAATGATTAATTCGAGTTGAGCTACGAGCATAGAGGAAAACCAGGGATATGGTGAAGATTATGTGATTGGTTGAATACCTAGACTAGCATTTTGTTATAGCCGAAAGGCTTAGCACGAGTTGTTATTGTTATTTTGTTATATCTAAAAGGCTTAGATTAGAACACTTGTTGTAATTTGGTTAAGGTCACGGGCTTGAATGAATGTATAAAATGCATGACTCATATAGGAAATTGTAGCGATCAATAGATATAGCAAGGATGTTGTGATTCTATCCTTTCTTAATTTTTCTTGTATTACCCCCATTCTAGGTTGGATTCAAATTAATGATCTATATTTGTTGATCATTAATAGAAAGGAACTACACTACGATTTCTCAATCCTGCACTGTAATTTTATGTTCATGTGTTGATTAAAGAGTTGAGTCTTTACATTTCCTAAATAGGGACACGAGATGGTTGGCTAGGGCCCATCCAACCTAGCTCATTCTCCCTTGTGTTCTCCTCTTTTTTGATTAAGGTGTGCTAATTATTTTTAATGCAATGTGTGAAGTAAAAAGATGTTTATTTTATCTTTCTACAAGTTTTAAATCTGATTTCATTACAACGTGATAGATCTGTGGTGTGCGAGTTCGATTGAAGTTTAATCTTATCATTTCCTTCTTCAAATTTTAATCACGTTTTCTTCCTACATCATGCAAGCACGCATTTCTGCCCTAGTGCATGTACAGTTTCACATATTGATTCTTCCAGTTAATTACATGTAATAACCTTTTGTTTTTATTTGATAAGTCTTAATGTAATCTTGAAGAGAATTATTTTTATTAAGTCTTAATGTGATTCTAAATAGCGTGATTTCTATTATGAAGGTCTTTTGATATTTTAAATTAAGCATACTTCTGGTAATCAGAAACTAAATGTTGCGACACACTGGTATGTTCCTGCAGTTTATGATATTTAGGAAAGATCTGATTCATGTGTAATGATTCTTAAAGGTTGTGAATGCATATCAGTTCATGTGGATAGTTGTTGTTAGAAAATTATATATTACAGAGCAATGGAACACATAAAATATTGTAGAAATATAAACACAGAAAACAAGAGAGACACGGATATACGTGGTTCACCTAGTTTGGGCTACGTCCACTGAGAAACAACCAATCCTTCCTTTTATATTATCCAGCAAACTGAACAGATACAACCTACAACAGTGCCACTGTAACCCCCTCTTCGCTCTCAATCTCCTCTCTCTTCCTCATTCAGAATACAAATATACATAGACACAATACAATTCCCTCATATATAGTGAGGGGCTTCCTTCTAGGGAATAAAACCCTAAATTAAACATAACTTCTACCATCAAATCATGTGCCAAATGAACTAGCCAAATTGACTAGAAATTACTAGACTTTTACAAGGCAATTTTACATCTATTTTTAGCTTCGGGGGCACTGCCCCCGAACCCCCGCAGGGAGGTTACTGGCCCCCAAACCCCCAGCTACGGGGGATCGACCCCCCCAAACCCCAGTGGGGGGGACAAGTTCCCCTCACTTGGAGGGGTGTACAATCTTCCTGGGGTATACATCCAGCTGAGACCTTTGAATACAGAAGATAATCAGCTTCCACACCCAACAGTTGTCACAAGATTGAAGGTTGTCGTCACAATTAAATGATATATTAGATTACATGCAAAAGTTCCTTAATTAAAGAAGAGTGTGATTTGACTTTGGGAATTAATTCTAGTTTTAAACAGTAAGATTAGTCGAAGAATCTTTCCATTTAAGGAATTTATTTTGAAGTTTTGTTCACCTTTCCAAGGTATTTTTCCTAGTTAAAACATTCTTTATTATATTGAAGGAAAGATTGGAAAAATTAGTGCAGGAACCTTTATCGTGGTATAGGAATCGATCTCCTGATACAGGAACAAAGTGTTCTAGCCTTGAGAACTAGAGTTCCTGCATAAAGACATAAATCTTCAGTACAGGTGTAAAATATACTCCCAGCACCTAAGATTTGTTTTGATACTAGTGCAAGCACATTGCAGAAGTATAGGAATAATAAATTAGTGCAGGGAGGAAGATCTATAAGTTTCAGATATCTTAAAGGATCCAGTTATTAACCCAACACACAACTATTCTGAAGATAAACATAGATTTACATTTTCATTGATGAAAGTTTGTTTGTAAGAGGTTTTGAGAATTCCTTTTATTTATTTTCCTGCAAAAGTACTTTCTTTCATATTCCAACACTAGAATATCTTTGGTGTAAATTGTTGGGTGATATTTTCTTTTTGATTCTACAATATTACAATTAAAGAAGTAGGAATAGCATTTGGAAAAGTTCATATCATTTCTGGCATTTCCTGTGCTTCGCCTCTAAGTCTACGAAACCCCCAGATTGACAATTAAGTGTTGAAGGATTTTGCTTGACCGCAATTCTTGCACCCAACAGGGCTAAAATTACTTAAGCCAACACTATCATCTATTAATATAGAAAAGTTTTCGTTAGTAATAGTACCTTAAATTTCCATCATTTTGGATTGATGCTGATGTTGGTGTGCTTCCAAGGCCGCATTAATGCGTGGTATATTACTAGTCATGCCATTAACAATTGGGGTTCTCTGCAACCCAAACACTGTATGGTTTCCTTATGCTTACCATTACCCCCTTTTCTAACTTTCACTTATTTCGATCTAGCTTGGGGTTGGTTTTTTTCCTCGGATGCTTGGCTCTTATTTATGCTCCAATTCTAACTCTAGTTACTTTTTCCAAACAGTTTAAATAACAGATATTTCCCAACTTTTCCTCCATCGATAATTTTATCAATTTTCTTTTCAGACCAATGTTTTATACTTTTGTTCCTCTTCTTGGCATGTTGACATATTTGAGCCTTCTAAATACCTCGTCCATAGTTTATAGACTATCATACTCGATTCTATCTTTAAATGAGAGTGGAAGATAATTTAAGAATTGTTGAACTTTTTCATTCTAATTTATAAGGTTGGATCATAGTGCAATAAATGAGTAATTTTGGTTACCAATTTATCCATTAACATTTTACCTAGTTTCAAATCATGAAATATATTAGCATTGTTGTTAAAATAATGTTCAACTAAATATTTCCTTCCAAACAGTCACTAAAACTCTTCCCGGTGACTCTCTTTTCCTTCCATATCATGGATTGTTCTCATTTCCTCCCACCATAAGCAAGCTTTCCCCTACAAATGATAAGCATCCATATTGACTTGAAGGTCGAGCTTTTGATCTTTGTAAATTCTCCATGAAGTTCTATTTTGAGTTTCTTCCCTGGTTTTATCTTCATTTTTGAGGAACTATGTTCCTCTGCTCCTTCATATTTTTCCTCTTTACTTTCTGCCATTTCTTCAATGGTTTTCCATTTAGAAGTTTCACCCTAATTCTCTTCATCCCTCACTCTTCCTACCTAGTTTGGATTTTATATTTTAGCTACATTTTTTATAAGATGCTCTTTTTCACCATTGGCGTTCAAAAACTACTTGCATCTTGCATGTAGATTTATTTGTTCAATATATAAAGTCTTGATCATACCTAATAGCTCCATACTAGGAATTTGCACCTACTCTCCAAATTTTACATAAACCTTGTCTTCTTAGATATGGTTTCCCCCTTGTGCTTCATTCATTGTGTGTGTCTTGATTAACTTATTTTGTGCTCTCCCTCCCTCCCTCTCTCTCTCTATAAACAAACATTTGTTTAGTTAATAACAATGTAGTTATATCAAAGGTTACATTATTGAAAGTTCTTATGCTATGATACCATATGTAACATCTCCCTCCTTTGAGTTAGTAAACCTAACCCACTGACTTGAAAATTTACACATTAATATTAAAAAAAAACATCTCCAATTATCAATTTCATTTCCTTTATGGTTTCGACCATATACATTACTGGTGTAATAGCATAAACACACAATCACTCCAATACACAACCAAAAAATTCCTTTTCCATACTATTACAACATTCCATACTCTATTCCTTTTGTTCGAATTGATATTTATAATACACTTCTGGTATATTACACCTTAAATTTTGGTTGTCTGTATATGATCTATTCATGTTATTATTTTTAATATAGTTCTTGTGTTTCTACAAAATTTATTCCTACATTCATATTCGTACTCAAGTACTTCCAATTACGTGTTGGCATTATGATTCTGGTATGGCTCTATGATACAAATGTTGTACTTGATGGCAACACCCTCAAGTGGCAATTCTTTGATCAGGCTCCCAAAATGTTGAAAATCAAGAAGTACGTAGGAGAATAGTTCAAATGGTGCGTACACGCAGGTACGCCGTGAAGGGACTGCGGCTGCACACGCAGGTCACCCGTTCAGAAGGTGCGTACCCCCAGTTCACTTACTTCAAGGCAGAAAAGCGCGTTCACGTGGGGTTTCCTATGTTTGGCCCGTGGTATTTAGACCGTCGTTCTTGATTCTATGGTTTTGGCCCGTGGTATTGCTTTATATTATTATTATTATTGAGCCTCATGTTTTAGGCCCCTTGTATTGGTTATCTATGGTATTAATCCATGATTTTAGGAAGAGCTTGCCTATATAAAGCAAAGGAGATCACTTGGCTAAGCATCTTTTGCAAATTGAATATCCTAAGATCTGAAATATTGGGTTATTGTTTTAAAAGCTTCATCTATATAAAAGTGAAGATGAAAGAGAATCTATGAAGCATGATCTCTCGAGCGCATGATCAGATCTGAGTATCTGACGATCTGTAGCACATTGGTGGACTGCCAATTCGGCCCTAACCAGAACTACGCAGGTGATTAACAGTGCAAGTGCGTGGGTATGCAGAGCAGAAAAAGGAGAAGTGTGTGGGTACATAGAGCAGAAGAAGGCGCAGTGCGTGGGTACGCAACGCGACAAGAGGTTCAGGTGCGTAGGCATAGGGAAAGTACGCGACACTTCAGAAGCCGCAGGTCCGTGGGTACGCGGCGCAATAGCATCTGTGGGTGCATGGCTGTAGTAGCAGTACGTGGCGCGATAGTATCACTGGGTGCGTGCCTACAGTAACAGTACGCAGCGTGATTAAAGAAACAGTTCGTGGTTACGCTGTGCGATAGAAGGGTCTCTGCGAGTATACGCAGGGGAGCAGAAGGTGAAGTGCGTACACTCCCAGGCCAGAGAAAGAAAAACTGCGTATCTGTCTTAAGATCTTTTGTTGGCTGACTTTTCTCTGTTGATAAGGTGTTCTGGGTTTAGTTTACTGTTATTGTTGATCTGGTTACTGCAGTTGATTGGGTGATTTATTTGTACTTGATGATCTCCTGATGTTTATGGATCCAGTTTGAAAATTTATGAAAAGTGATCCTTGAAAGAAAAGTAGTAGGGGGTTGTAGCTCCCTTCCCAGAGAGACTGGAAAACGAGGGAGAGTTGTAGCTCTCTGCAGGTTGTAGCCTGCGTACTGGTAAAGGACTGCACCAATACAAAACCATTGTAAAATGAGTTTCTAATTTGAAAGAAGATAGAGACATATTGCAGCAGGTGGCTTTCACCCACATTGGGTTTCCACCTTACATCTGGTGTTATTTGGTGTGACTATCTGTTTTCTTTGTTCATGCTCATTATTTTATGGTACTGATATGAAAAAATAATTCAAAGTATAAATAAGGAAGATTTATTAAAAGAACTTGATAATACTGATTCACCCACCCCCCCTCTCATTATTATTTCCAACAATTGGTATCAGAGAAGGTCCTTCAGAGAAGCTTAATCGCTTGGAGGAAGATCATTCATCATGAGCAACTACGAGAGGGAAGCATCAATCAGGCCACCAATCTTTGATGGGACAAACTTCAATTATTGGAAGGTAAGAGTTACTGCCTATCTTCAATCTCTTGGTACAGAAGTTTGGGATATCATAGATACAGGCTACACTTTTCCTTCAGCTACTCCTACAGATTTGGCTGAGAAGAAGAAATATGAAACAAATCCTAAAGCAATCAATACTCTGCTAGGATGCTTATCTCAAAACAGAATTCGTAAAGGTTATGCAATATAAATCCGCAAAGGAAATATGGGACAAGATTGTCTTGAGCTATGAAGGAGATGAACAGGTAAAACGTGCTAAACTTCAAACCCTCAGGATTCAGTATGAGAATCTTAGAATGTATAATGATGAAAGTGTGGGTAACTATTTTCTTCGGGTAGATGAGATTGTTAATTGAATGAAAAACTTGGGTGAAGAAATAAAAGAGGCTATTGTGGTTGAAAAAGTTCTAAGATCATTATCCCCCAAGTTTGAATCTAAAGTGTCTGCAATAGAAGAAAAGGAAAATCTATGAATTCTTACTATGTATCAGCTACACAGAATTCTAACTGCTTATGAAATGAGAAAGGGAGGTCCTTCAGACAGAAGAGAAGCTGCTTTCAAGGCTTCAGGCAAAGGAGACTATTATGAAGCAAGTCACATGCCAGAAGAAGAAGAAGAAGAATCAAATTTTGTCAGAAATCTTCAAAGGGGTTCTGGAAGGTTCATAGGTAAGTTACCTTTTAAATGCTTTGCTTGTGGAAGAGTAGGCCGTTATGCTGCGAAATGTCCTTATAAGGATAAAGGAAAGGAACCTGCTAGATGGAACAAGAAACAGATTGCAAATAAGAAAAGCTACTACACACAGGAAGATAGTGATGGTCTATCAAATAGTGATGAAGATGAACGAGGTAATGACTATAAACTTTTAATGGCATTTGAAGATGATGATTACATGGATGCAATAGATGTGGATAGCTTTTGTGAAGAAATTTATAGACTCAAGACATGTATAGAAGAAAAGAATAGGATCATTGATACTCTACAACTTCAAATTGATGAAAAGGAAAAATATCTTGAAAAGTTAGAAGGTGAAATTGTTTGTCTTAGAAAAGAAATTGAGAAAAGAAAGGCTATTAATCTTAAGTTTGTCAAAGGATCTGAAGCTTTGGATGAGATCATCAATGTACAACGTTCTCCTCTAAACAATACAGGTCTGGGCTATAATGGAGAAACTTCTCAAGCATCCACCTCAAAAGGTTATCTTGATGCAGCAAAAAGGGATGAGCAAAGGCACAATGGAGATCACCAGGTAAAACAAGGACCAATTACAAACAAAGACTATCAGGCAAATTAGGGGCAATCCGTTTTAAGGATGAACAAAAGCTACAACCAGCCATAGGTAAAATCCTCTCAATTTGCTTCAAGAATGAATGACAATAGAAATTACAATCGTTTGGCCGGAAGGTTGGATAACCGCAGAAGTTTCTTCAATGGACAATGCTTTTCTTGCCATAACTTTGGTCACAAAGCAGCTCAATGTATTGCATATAAGACGATCATGACTAGAGAAGCTCAAAAACAAAGAAGTATGACCGGGATTACAAGAAGGACCTATAACAACTTTTTGGTTCTTGAAAATGAAGTCGAATGTTCTATTTGCAATAACTTTGGTCATGAAGATTCTGAATGCAGGAGCAGGTTTCAGCAGACAAAGGAACAAGCCTCAAGCACCAAAACATGGAGAATAAAGGAACCACAAACAGAAAGATGTGGGATAGCATTTTATGCAGAGGGAAAGGAAAATCTATGGTACATTGATAGTGGATGTTCGAAGCATATGACAGGTGATAAAGAAAAACTTGAATCATATTCCGCTTTAGAAAAGGGAAAGAAAGTTTCTTTTGGAAATGATACTCCTGCAACTATAAAAGGAAAAGGCACTGCTCAGTTAAAAGAAAAGGTCAAAGCTGGAAATGTTTTGTATGTTGATGGATTGAAGCATAATCTTCTGAGTGTCAGCCAAATGTGTGATCAAGGAACCGAGGTCATATTTAGCTCAAATGGATGTCTTGTTCGTGAACTTGATACAGGTAAAATGGTGATCAAAGGTAAAAGAACTCCAAATAATCTATTCATATTTGAAGAAGGATAACAACAATGCTATCTAAGCAAGGATGATGAGCACTGGTTATGGCACCGGAGGTTGGGGCATCTAAGCTTTTCACAAATAAGGAAAGCATGCAAATATCAGGCAGTTTGCGGTCTTCAAGATATCAAAATTCCAGACAACACCATATGCAAATCATGTCAGTTTGGAAAGAAAACCAGAACTAACTTTCTAGAGAAGGAAGGATTAGCTAGGATGCCTCTTGAGCTTGTACATACAGATGTATGTGGACCATTCAGGAAAAGGACACCTCGAGGAGAAGAATACTTGATATTATTCATTGACGATTTCTCCAGGTTTGTCTGGTTAGGACTTATGAAGCACAAAGATGAAGCATTCGAAAAATTCAAATCCTTTAAAGCCTTGGTTGAAAATGAATCAGAATACAAAATTAAATGCCTCAGATCCGACAGAGGTGGGGAGTTTACCTCAAATGAATTTTTCGATTTCTGTGAAGAACATGGGATAAGAAGAGAATTCTCTACAGCTAGAACTCCTCAGCAAAATGAAGTAGTGGAAAGAATGAACAGAACAGTCCAACAAATGGCTCGTGCTATGCTTGATGAGTCAGGAACTCCCGCAACTTTCTGGGGTGAAGCTGCTTATGCTTTGGTTATTATTCTCAGCAAAACAAATGTCCAGGTGAACAACACTCAAACTCCTCATGAGCTCTGGTATGGTGAGACTCCTTCGGTAAAGCACTTCAAAGTCTTTGGGTGCAAATGCTATATTAAGAATACTGATGAGAAAATTGGCAAGCTTGAACCTAGAGCACATGAAGGCATTCTTCTTGGTTATTCTCCAAACAACAAAGCATAAAAGTGCTACAATAAAAGACTTGGAAGAATTGTTGACAGCATTGATGTAGTGGTTGATGAGAAGGGATACATTCCTAGGCAAGTAAATCATGAAGATATCGAAGAAGATGAAGACTACCCTCAAAGACAGAATGATGAAGAAGAAGAACCAGAGGAGCAGATAAGGATAGAAGAGAAGAATCCATCCAGATATGTTCAGAAGAATCATCCAGAATCTCAGATTTTGGGGCAGAAAGAAGCAGGTGTACAAACAAGAAGAATAGTTGCAGAAGCTTCAAGCTATTTGGCATTACTCTCTTCCACTGAACCAAAAAATGTGAAAGAGGCATGCAAAGATGAATGTTGGGTGAAAGCAATGGATGAAGAACTTGAGCAGATCAAAAAGAACAACACTTGGGAGCTGGTTCCTAGACCAAAGGATAAGAATGTTATAGCGACAAAATGGGTCTTCAAAAATAAATTGAATGAAAATGGAGAAGTAATTAGAAACAAGGCCAGACTTGTTTGTAAAGGGTATGCGCAGCAAGAAGGAATAGATTTTGAAGAAAATTTTGCTCCTGTTGCAAGACTTGAGGCCATCCGAATGTTCCTTGCTCTCTCAAGCTTTCAAAACTTCAAAGTATTTCAAATGGATGTGAAATCAGCTTTTCTGAATGGAGACTTGGAAGAAGAAGTTTACATTGAGCAGCCAGAAGGTTTCATTCTTGGAAATTATCCAAATCTTGTATGCAGATTGAAAAAGGCTCTCTATGGTCTCAAACAAGCTCCAAGGGCTTGGTACTATCGTTTGGACAAATATCTTCATCAACAAGGTTTTTCAAAAGGATCAACAGACAACAATCTTTATATAAAAGTTGAAAATGAAAAATTACTAATACTTGTTCTGTATGTAGATGACATTATCTTTGGCAGCAATGAAGAAGCTATGAGTCAAAGCTTTGCCTTGGTGATGCAGAAAGAATTCGAAATGTCCTTGCTGGGAGAACTGACATATTTTCTTGGTTTGCAAATCCAACAAAAAGAAGAAGGGATCTTTTTGTCTGAAACCAAGTATCTCAAGCAGATTTTGAAGAAATATGGCATGGAAGATGCAAAACCAGTATGTACACACATGGTCACAGGATGTAGCCTCAGTGCAAATGATGAATCAGCAGCAGTACATCAACCAACCTACAGATCTATGATTGGAAGTCTACTTTATTTGACAGGCACCCGACCAGACATCATGCATGCAGTGGGAATAGTTGGAAGATTTCAAGCAAATCCGAAGGAAACTCATCTTCAGGCAGTGAAGAGAATCTTTAAATATCTTCAAGGGACTCAAAATTATGGCTTATGGTATCCTAGAGATACAGATCTCACACTTCATGCGTATACAGATGCAGAATGGTCAGGAAGCCTGGATGACAGGAAGAGCGCAAGTGGTGGTGCGTTCTTTATGGGCTCCAGATTGGTATCTTGGTTCAGCAAGAAACAGAGTTCGATTGCCTTGTCTACAGCTGAAGCAGAATATGTTGTTGTTGCATCTTGCTGCACTCAACTCCTTTGGATGATGCAAACCTTGCAGGACTTTCAAATCACATGTACACCACCTATCTCCATCTTATGTGATAACACAAGTGCAATCAGTATTTCAAAGAACCCCGTCATGCATTCAAAGACCAAGCACATACCGATCAAGTATCATTTTCTCCAGGAACAAGTACTTGAACAAAAGGTCAAGTTGGAGTATGGTTCTTCTAAGGAACAAGTTGCTGATATACTCACCAAACCATTGCCCAGGGAGACCTTTGAATACCTCAGGCAAAAGTTGGGGGTTGTTGATGCATCATCTTGATGAATCTCTTTTGATGGTTACATGTGTTGGGTTGAGGATTGGTTGACGATCGAATGGCACAGGTTCAGGGGGAGCATATAATGCATTCTTGGCATTATGGAGGACGTATAGAAGGAGATCATGGATGCTAGTCTAAATATTGCTGCAATATGTCTCTATCTCTTTCATGGTCATTTATGATGTTTGGTGGATTATGGTTCTTCATTGCAGATCTCGTTCATATTCAGGGGCAGCATGTTCTTAGGGGGAGCATAACCCTTTGCCCTTGATGTCAAAGGGGGAGAATGAAGTTGAAGATTTTGAGGTTGCCAT
Organism: Pinus tabuliformis; assembly: GCA_031772625.1. Taxonomy (NCBI): domain Eukaryota; kingdom Viridiplantae; phylum Streptophyta; class Pinopsida; order Pinales; family Pinaceae; genus Pinus; species Pinus tabuliformis. Next base: position 1,371,389,476 of record CM062820.1, read on the forward strand.
CAAGTCCAAAGGGGGATATTGTTGGCATTATGATTCTGGTATGGCTCTATGATACAGATGTTGTACTTGATGGCAACACCCTCAAGTGGCAATGCTCTGATCAGGCTCTCAAAATGTTGAAAATCAAGAAGTACGCAAGAGAATAGTTCAAATGGTGCGTACACGCAGGTACACCGTGAAGGGACTGCGACCATACATGCAGGTCACCCGTTCAGAAGGTGCGTACCCCCAGTTCACTTACTTCAAGGCAGAAAAGCGTGTTCACGTGGGGTTTCCTATGTTTGGCCCGTGGTATTTAGCCCGTCGTTCTTGATTCTATGGTTTTGGCCTGTGGTATTGCTTTATATTATTATTATTATTGAGCCTCATGTTTTAGGCCCCTTGTATTGGTTATCGATGGTATTGATCCATGATTTTAGGAAGAGCTTTCCTATATAAAGCAAAGGAGATCACTTGGCTAAGCATCTTTTGCAAATTGAATATCCTAAGATCTGAAATATTGGGTTATTGTTTTAAAAGCTTGATCTATATAAAAGTGAAGACGAAAGCGAATCTATGAAGGGTGATCTCTCGAGCGCATGATCAGATCTGAGTATCTGACGATCTGTAGCACATTGGTGGACTGCCAATTCGGCCCTAACCAGAAGTACGCAGGTGATTAACAGTGCAAGTGCGTGGGTACGCAGAGAAGAAAAAGGAGAAGTGCATGGGTACGCAGAGCAGAAGAAGGTGAAGTGCGTGGGTACACAGCGTGACAAGAGGTTCAGGTGCGTAGGCACAGGGAAAGTACGCGGCGCTTCAGAAGCCGGAGGTCCGTGGGTATGCGGCGCGATAGCATCTGTGGGTGCGTGGCTGCAGTAGCAGTACGCGGCGCGATAGTATCACTGGGTGCATGCCTACAGTAACAGTACGTAGCATGATTAAAGAAACAATGCGTGGGTACGCGGTGCAGTAGAAGGGTCTCTGCGGGTATACGCAGGGGAGCAGAAGGTGAAGTGCGTACGTTCGCAGGCCAGAGAAAGAAAAACTGCGCATCTGTCTTAATATCTTTTGTTGGCTAACTTTTCTCTGTTGATAAGGTGTTCTCGGTTTAGTTTACTGTTATTGTTGATCTGGTTACTGCAGTTGACTGGGTGATTTATTTGTACTTGATGATCTCCTGATGTTTATGGATCCAGTTTGAAAATTTATGAAAAGTGATCCTTGAAAGAAAAGTAGTAGGGGGTTGTAGCTCCCTTCCAGGAGAGACTGGAAAACGAGAGAGAGTTGTAGCTCTCTGGAGGTTGCAGCTTGCGTACTGGTAAAGGACTGCACCAGTAAAAAACCATTGTAAAAGGATTTTCTAATTTGAAAGAAGATAGAGACATATCTCAGCAGGTGGTTTTCACCCACATTGGGTTTCCACCTTACATCTGGTGTTCTTCGGTGTGACTATCTGTTTTCTTTGTTCATGCTCATTATTTTATGGTACTGATATGCAAAAATGATTCAAAGTATAAATAAGGAAGATTTATTAAAAGAACTTGATAATATTGATTCACCCCCCCCCCTCTCAGTATTATTTCCAACATTTTATATATATATATATATATATATATATATATATATATATATATATATATATATATATATATATATATATATATAAGTATGACCCTTAGATCTATACGTCTCACAACATATAAGATATAGTTGTTGTGAACCACCGAACACTTGACCTTTTGGTTGCTAAAATACATGTGTGTGTCATAGTTTTTAGTCATTATATTAAGATATATCTATATGTCTTATTTCATATTATATTTACATTATAGTGCTTATTTATTATTTTGATGCGAAAAATGACATACGTAAGTTTCCAACAAATCTATATATATATATATATATCTCTCTATATATATATATATATATATATATATATATATGTTCAAGATTATATAGTTTAATATGCCAGTTTGTGTTCTGTTGGATTGGACCGAAACTATAATTGGCTTCTAATTTGATGGGATGAAAAGCAATATGGAAACATTGCATAGACATTTGTCTCCCTCATGGAAATCTCAGTAGCTTTCACTTACAACATTTGACTTTGAATCTTGATATTGAACGTTGGAGATTAGCTAGGAGAGGGTTAGGGTAATTATCCTACATAGTCTCGCCAATAGGGTCTCATTGATTTTCGAAGTTTCTCACAAAATGTAGGTTTGTGATTTATGTTTTTCATCAAAACCTAATGTATTTCCACCTAGTTCCTAATTGAGTGTTCTTGCGAATGAGATAATGGGTTGACAAGGTTGGCTTCCCTGAGCCTCCCTACTCTGATGTAATACTTGTCATGGGCTCTTTGGTAATTACTCAAGTTACAAATATTTTCCCTATTACTATTCAATATTTGTAAATTGTGTGTTCAAGCTATTATTTTAAGAAAAATCCTCGTATTTTAGGGTAACAGTTGTTGACAGGGATTACAATTTTTTTTTTTGTATGAGGGTTTCTTCCGTCTACATAATGTCATGGTATGAGAGTTGAGGGTTTTATCTCCAAATTCTCTAGTAACTATTAAGAGAAAAATCTTAAGTAATTTGGTTGTTTACAAATTTTATTTGGTGTTGCTAGTCTTCAATATTTTCTATCTCAAATTCCACCAAGTGTTTCTAAACATTATATTTTTTTTCTTATTTCCCTTCATTTCTTGGCTTCCCAACAATACAACAACATCTACTTTTCATTTGCGCACAAGTATACCTTCAAAACCATATCATTCTGGTTATTTTCTCTTAAAATATCCCGTTATATAGAATTTTTTCAAACCCTCTTCACCTCCTTTGCATCTATGGCTAGTGAATGCCAATTCTGTCAAATTTATCAAATTTACATGATAATGGTTTTGGAAAGGGTTGCACTACCGTATGGTTTATAAAGAACTGTAACCACATTCTTCTTTATCTCTCAATTTCATTTCATGTTCTTTTTATTACAATGAAATTTAGTTTCCTTCAGTGTTATCATGATTATTAAACCCTCGTCCATGTTTATAGTCAAACCTTATTTTGATCGTAAGTTAATTTTTGTTGAGATTTTGAGAATCAAGTTATGAGAGCCATGGCATATCTTATATATGAATGTAAAGAAATATTGTTATTTAAATTTTAGAGTACCAACATCAGGGTTTCTGATGGGGCCAACCCACGTGGTCCCGATGTCCAAATGCCGATGTGTTATGTACTTACGATCTGAACAACAATGTAATTGATTTTGGAAATAAATGGTATTTGATTTTTAATCTACTTGGGTTACGGCATGGGTACCTTGATGGTCTGCTTGGTGGACAACTGTCCCTCCTTGGGATTTTGCAAAACCCACCTTGGTTTGGGGTTTCACACCGTTCGCGCTCCTTTGGTTTTCATTGTTACTTTGGTCTTTGGCTCTGTGACCTCCTGGCGATTCCTTGTAACTTTTGTATTTTCTATGGTGAATGTTTCAGCTCTGCCTGCCTCGTCGACAGAGTGGTGTGCCTTTGTTTGCGGTCGTGGTCTTAGTCGTTCTAAGTCTCGGCCTGTATGCTATTGTTTGCTTGGCGAAACCCTGGTAAGGTTTGCATTACGGGATTTGTTTGCATGTGTTCTCGCTGTCACTGTGGTGTATGTTCGGCTTTAATGTTTGCCTCTGTGTGTTCTCGTCAATGTTTGCCCGTATCTCACAAGGGTTTACAGCTAGTCGAGAGCTATAAGGTTCATGGTGACATTTGCTTCAGCTCTGGTTCGTTTGCTCCCAAATTCGACAGGTCGTGTGGCATGCTCTTCTCGTCCCTCTGTCAAATTAACCTGGTAAGCTTCCGTTCTATGCTGGACTTTACTTTAGCTGTTTGTTTTGAGATTAATGGCCTGGCTCCTCTGTGAGCAGGGGTTCGTCCGGATGAGAAATTACAGTTATGGCTCGCCTATCAGGTAATGACCCTTGTTTATCTTTCTCAATAGCTTCTTTCCAGTTCTCTGTTCTTGTTTTTGCTCTGGTTGGAACCTAACCCTTCCTCTGTATTCCTCTGTGCAGGTGGAGCCGTTCGTTGGTCTGAATGCTTGGACTTCCGGCTGCCCCGAACAGTATACGGGTAGAATCGTTCTGTTGTTCTAACTGTAATTGGTTGGGTTTGCCGTCTTGTAGGGTCTGTTTGGTTTCTGTTGGCCTTCTGCCGCTATCTGTCGTTGGTTCCTTAGTTGTTAAGCTTAGTGGTAGCTTTAAGAGATGGGTTCGAACTCTATGTTGATGGATTTTGTTTATAATCGTGTCAGTTCCCACATCTGCGAACTGGGTTGGTCTTGTAATTATTTTGCACAGAGAATGTGAATACTGATACAGACTTTTAATGACTATGTTATAATCCTGTGAATTTATGTGGAAATAAATCTGGAACTGCTCTTATGGTTTTGTTTGCATACCTGTTAAATGTGTATACGCCTGAACGTTATGACTATGTGTCCTGTGCTGGTCGTTGTGGCTCTTCATTTGATTAGTTGTCTTTTCGTTCTGGTTCAGAATCTGTAGTGAAAATTTAACAATTTTTTTACACCATAAAAGAATGCACAGAATTGAATTGTACAGTATTTGAGGACGCTCGTAGGAATTGTATGTGCACTGAAAAATAATGAATATATTCTTTTCTATTAATTACTTTTTCACAGTCGAGCCCGTATTGGGCTTCTTTTCCTCCTTTTATATCACTGTTCTCGAACAGTTGGATAACTGTTGTTAGTTGTTTTGTTGTCAGTTACAATAGTTATTTCGTATTTGAAACTTATTCATAACTACCATGGTTTCCTTTGCTTGTATTTACAACAATAATATAACTGTTCGGAAACGAATGAGTCTAACTAATTACTATTGTTCCTAATTAGAACTCATTACATTATTCTAGGCATTTTAAACAGAAAAGTAAAATAAAAACAACTAATAAAAAATAAAGACAGACACGCTGTCCGTCCAGTGAGCCGTCTTCTCTGTCCTTCTCAGAAACCATGTCAACCTTCTTTCCATCTTCGCCTTGTTAACCAGATGCTCCTGCATCAGGCTCCCGGGGTAAAAGAAATTCATGGCTTTCTTTCCATGAGTTCCTCCACCGAATAACTAGCCTTTTCTATCTGCGTCGCATCGAGCCATGAGCTGTCCTCCATTGGACGGTCTCTCCACTTGACGAGGTAATGCAGATATTCCTTCCTGCGTGTCTTCTTGGCTACCTGGGTGATGAGGATCCCTTCAATCTCATGGGACTGGGCCGAAGGCAATTGTTTCTTCCAAGAACTGTCTCCAAATTGGGTGACCCGTTTTGGATGTACCACACTATCATTCTCTGCTTCGGCATTATAGGGGAACATATCCGCTACATTGAAAATAGGTGATATTCCTATGTCAGGTGGCAGCTAAATCTCGTAAGCATTGGTTGAAAATTTACGTAGGATTTTGCAGGGACCAATTTTCTTATATTTTAGCTTATTATACGTGCCCTTAGGAAACCGTTCCCGCCGCAGATGCACAAGGATCTCATCCCCAACATTAAAATGCACCTCTCGTCGCTTTGAGTCTGCTTGCTACTTGTATTTCTGTACGCTGTCCTGCAACCTTAGTTTGACTTTTTAATGAAGCTCGCTCATTGCTTCTGCAAAGTCTTCCCCATCCGCGCTTCTTCGTTCCAACTTTCCCAAATCTCGCAGTTCATGTATTCCCCTAGGATGCATGCCATACAAGATCTGAAATGGGATGTGTGCGGTGCTACGATTGGGCGAACCGTTATAAGTGAATTCTGCCTGGGCGAGAGCTCGATCCCATAACCGTGAATTTTCTCCAGCTAAACTCCGTAATAAGTTCCCCAAGCTTTTGTTCACCACTTCCGTTTGTCCATCAGTCTGCGGATGATACGCAAAGCTGAAGTTCAGTTGTGTGCCCAACTTTTTCCACAGGTTGCGCCAAAAGTGTCCTGTGAACTTTACATCCCTGTCTGAAATGATAGTTCTGGGTAGGCCATGTAATCTAACAATCTCCGTGAAAAACAAGTGTTCCACGTACGTGGCGTCACTAGTTTTCCGGCAAGGAATAAAATGAGCCATTTTTTAAAATCTATCTACCACTACCATTACTGAATCATACCCCAACTGTGTTCTAGGCAGTCCGAGAACAAAGTCAATGCTAACCGAGTCCCATGGCCTGCTTGGAACAGGTAGTGATGTGTAAAGTCCAGTATTCTGACTGTGTACTTTTGACAGTTGGCAGAATTTACACCTGTTTACATATCTTTGTACATCCCTGCTCATTTTAGGCCAATAATAAAAATTTCTGAGTTGCTCCAAAGTTTTGTTGATGCCAAAATGTCCTGCTAATCCACCACTATGCTTTTCCCGTACAATATTCTCCCTCATTGAATAGTCCGGGATACATAATTGCCCACCTCTGAACAATAATCCTTCCTGTAAATTATAGTCTAACCATGGGCTTGCATTCCTTAATACGGGATTTTGACAGGCTTCAAAAACTTCCTTAAAATCCGTGTCGGTTTGGTACAAGTCTTTCAAATGTTTGAATCCCAATACCTGTATGCTACTCTCCTGTAAGAGCAAGGCCCTTCTGCTCAAATCCTCTGCCACTTTGTTGGCTTGCCCACTTATGTGTTTTAACACGAAAGTGAAACTCTACAAGTATTCTACCCACTTGGCGTGCTTATGGTTTAACTTGTGCTGTTTCATTACGTACTACAATGTTGAATTATCAGAAAACAAAATGAATTCATTGCCCAGTAGGTAGTGCCTCCAATGTTTTAAAGCTTAGACCACTCCATAAAATTCCTTGTCATATGAGGAATATTTCTGCCAGCTTTCATTCAGTTTTTCACTGAAAAATGCCATTGGTCTGTCTTCCTGACTAAGCACAACGCCAATAGCTGTTCCACTTGCGTCACACTGAACTTGAAAAAGTTTATTGAAATCAGACAGCCTCAAGATTGGCCTCTCCGTGATCTTCCGCTTCAAAAGCTGAAAACTGTCTTTTGCCATCTTGGTCCAACAAAAAGGCTGATTGGCCTTTTTGATGGTCTCTAATTGGTGCGCAGATTTCACTAAAATTTCTAATAATTTTTCAATAAAAACTTCCCAATCCATGGAAACTACGTACCTCAAATAAGCTCTTCGGTGACGGCCAACTTATAATTGTTGCAATCTTCTCGGGTTCCATTTTCAATTCATCTTCTACAACTACAAACCCCAAATATACCATCTCCTTCTACAGGAAAGTGCATTTCTTTAAGTTTATCAGCAGTTTGTTCTATTGTAACTTCTCTAACACCTTTCGAACATGTTGAAGATGCTCTGTTTTTGTTCTGCTGAAAATTAAAATGTCATCAAGATAAACTATCACGAACTTGCCAATAAATTCCTTTAACATCTCATTCATCAATCTCATAAAGGTACTAGGAGCGTTGCTCAATCCAAATGGCATGACGAGCCACTCGTACAGCCCTTCATTAGTTTTGAAAGTTGTTTTCCACTCATCTCCTTCCCTAATTCTGATCTGATGATAACCACTCTTCAGATCAATCTTTGTAAAATAAGCTGCTCCACTAAGACAGTCAATCATGTTGTCCATCCTGGGTAAGGGAAATCTATATCGAATCGTAATTTTATTAATATCCCATGAATCTGTACACATTCGCCATTCTCCACCCTTCTTAGGTGCAAGTACTGTTGGTACTGCATAAGGGCTCAAACTTTCTCTGATCAGTCCCTTATCCAGCAACTCCTGCACTTGTTTATGAATTTATTCATTGTCTTTCAAACTCATCCTATATGCTGCCTTGTTTGGCAAGCTTGCTCCAGGTATAAAGTCAATGTGATGGCTAATACTCCTCTTGGGAGGCAACTTATCTAGTAGATCGTCAACTACAATGTCTTGGAATTCTTTCAACAACTCCTGAATTTCTACAAGTTGTTCTTATTTTTCTGTGTTCATCAACACTGGTCTTGTCCTCCTTACAATTGCATAATTGACCTCATTTTCCTCAATCTGCTTCACAAATTGTTTCCCTCCAATTAACAATGTTTTTGTTCCACTCGGTTCTGTTGCATCCTCCTCTTTGATGGGTACAAGCGTATGTTTGATCCCATCTTTCACAAATTTATAATAATTTGTCTTCCCATCATGTGTCACCTTCCGATCATACTGCCACGGTCTCCCAAGTAGTATATGGCACATGTCCATTGGCATAATATCGCAGACCACCATGTCGTGATATTTGCCAATGTGAAATTCTACCTCGCACTGTTCATCAACTAGTAACTGGTGGCCTTTCTGTAGCCACGAAACCTTGTAAGGCATGGGGTGTTTAAGTCAGTTCAAGCCCAGCTTTTCCACCATTTCGGCGGCAACCAAATTGTCTATACTCCCACTGTCTATAATAAATTTACAGCACTTACCCTGTGATTTGCAAACTATTCGAAACAAGGCCTTTCGCTGGGTCTGTTCAGCCATCTCTTTGGCTGGTTTCAACATCACTTTGTTCAAAATTAGAGCTTCCCCCGTTTCCGCCACGTTTTCCATCTCCCGGGGTTGTGCTTCTGCTTCCTTAGGCTGCGCAAAAAATGCTCCCCTCTGGCCAGCGTGCTCAGCTTCGGGGCATTCGAAGGATCTGTGCCCCCACTTATGGCACCTGTAGCACTGGACATTAGTCCCTCTTCCGCGACCATTTCCTCTTCCCTGCTGATATGGCCGACCTCCTCTAGTGCTTTCTCCCTTCTCTGTTGTCCCTGAAGCTCTGGAACTGCTACATTCTTTGCTGTTTGTGGCAGTTCTCCCTTTGCCGTAGGACTGTCCTCGTCCTCTGCCATTCCCTCTCCCTCTCCTGTTGTTCTACTTCCTATTGATTTTCTCCTCAGCCTTTACAGCACTCTGAAAGGCTTCTTCAATATTTAAGGGAGAGAGAATACTGATCTCGTCCCATATTTCCAACCTCAAGCCATTTACATACCTCGATGTTTTTTCTGGAGTGTCATCCGTATAACCAGCACGTAAATTTTACCTCGTAAAACTCTTATGTATACTCCTTTATAGTCATACCTTTCTGCCTTAAATTTTGCACTCATCGATAAAGCTCAACCTGGTAGTCCTTCGAAAAAAATCTGCCCTTCAGTTTTGCCACCATCCTTGGCCACCTTCTTATTGGCAACTTGTTCATTCGTCTCCTGTCCACTTGGAAACTATCCCACCATAAGGTGGCATGTCCTTTTAATTTAGTTGCATCAAATCTAACTCTTTTATCCTCACTGATTTCCTCATTTTCAAAATACTTGTATAATTCGCTTATCAAATCCAGAGAGACATCTGCGGACAGACTGCCATCATAGTTAGGGATCTCCGGTTTGGGTTTGCTGCTGGCTAACAGAACTGATCACAACAGCCTTAACTCTAGGGCTTCTTCCTCTAACCCATCTGTAACAGTTGCTGCCTCATCTTCACTGTCATCCCCAAGTTCCGGGTCTCTTCGCCTACCCGCCTCTACTGCTTCCAAGCGAGCTGTAAGGATTCTCAACTGTTCTCTCAATCCTTCATCTGCTACTCTACGTGCACCTCTCCCACGTCCTCATCTTTGTACTTCCATCTTACTCTACTTTCTCAAAATGCTCCTCTGATACCACTTGATGGGGCCAGCCCACGTGGTTTCGCTGTCCAAATGCCGATGTGTTATGTACTTACGATCTGAACAACAACGTAATTGATTTTGGAAATACATGGTATTTGATTTTTAATCTCCTTGGGTTACGGCATGCGTATCTTGATGGTCTTCCTGGTGGAAAACTGTCCCTCCTCGAGATTTTGCAAAACCCGCCCTGGTTTGGGGTTTTACACCGTTCGCGCTCCTTTGGTTTTCATTGTTACTCTGGTCTTTGGCTCTGCAAGCTCCTGGCGATTCCTTGTAACTTTTGTATTTTCTGTGTTGAATGTGTGAGCTCTGCCTGCCTCGTCGACGCAGTGGTGTGCCTTTGGTTGCAGTCGTGGTCGTAGTCGTTCTAAGTCTCAGCCTGTATGCTATTGTTTGCTTGGCGAAACCCTGGTAAGGTTTGCATTACAGGATTTGTTTGCATGAGTTCTCGATGTCACTGTGGTGTATGTTCGGCTTTAATGTTTGCCTCTGTGTGTTCTGGTCAATGTCTGCCCGTATCTCACAAGGGTTTACAGCTAGTCGAGAGCTGTAAGGTTCATGGTGACATTTGCTTCAGCTCTGGTTCGTTGGCTCCCAAATTCGACAGGTTGTGTGGCATGCTCTGCTCGTCCCTCCGTCAACTTAACCTGGTAAGCTTCCATTCTGTGCTGAACTTTACTTTAGCTGTTTGTTTTGAGACTAATGCCCTGGCTCCTCTGTGAGCAGGGGTTTGTCCGGGTGAGAAATTACAGTTATGGCTCGCCTATCAGGTAATGACCCTTGTTTATCTTTCTCAATAACTTCTTTCCAATTTTCTGTTCTTGTTTTTGTGTGGTCGGAACCTAACCCTTCCTCTGTTTGCCTCTGTGCGGGTGGAGCCGTTCGTTGGTCTGAATGCTTGGACTTCCAGCTACCCTGAACAGTATACGGGTAGAATCGTTCTGTTGTTCTAACTGTGCTTGGTTGGGTTTGCCGTCTTGTAGGGTCTGTTTGGTTTCCGTTGGCCTTGTGCCGCTGTCTATCGTTGGTTCCTTAGTGGTTAAGCTTAGTGGTAGCTTCAAGAGATGGGTTCGAACTCTATGCTGATGGCTTTTGTTTATAATCGTGTCAGTTCCCACGTCTGCGAACTAGGTTGGTCTTGTAATTATTTTGAACAGAGAATGTGAATGTTGATACAGACTTTTAATGACTATGTTATAATCCTGTGAATTTACGTGGAAATAAATCTGGAATGCACTTATGGTTTTGTTTGCATACCTGTTAAATGTGTATACGCCTGAATGCTATGACTGTGTGGCCTGTGCTAGTCATTGTGGCTCTTCGTTTGATTAGTTGTCTTTTCGTTTTGGTTCGGAATCTGTAGTGAAAATTTAACAATGTTTTTACACCATAAAAGAATGCACAACATTGAATTGTACAGTATTTGAGGACACTCGTAGGAATTGTATGTGCACTGAAAAATAATTAATATATTCTTTTCTGTTAATTACTTTTTCACAATCGAACCCGTATTGGGCTTGTTTTCCTCCTTTTATATCATTGTTCTCGAACAGTTGGATGACTGCTGTTAGTTGTTTTGTTGTCAGTTACAATAGTTATTTCGTATTTGAAACTTATTCATAACTAGCATGTTTTCCTTTGCTTGTATTTACAACAGTAATATAACTGTTTGGAAACAAATGATTCTAACTAATTACTATTGTTCCTAATTAGAACTCATTACATTATTCTAGGCATTTTAAACAGAAAAGTAAAATAAAAACAACTAATAAAAAATAAAGACAGACACGCTGTCCATCCAGTGAGTTGTGTTCTCTGTCCTTCTCAGAAACCATGTCAACCTTCTTTCCGTCTTCGCCCTGTTAACCAGATGCTCCTGCATCAGTTTCCATTTGATGCTACTGTAATTTTGTGCCCAACTAATTTATTGTTTTGATGTCATATGAGGCTTGAGGGTTTATATCAAACGTTTCTTCCCTTCACATTATTTGCATAAATTTAGCACAATATCCTATATAAATATTGCTCATGTATTTCCTGATATGGTTGATTTTTTCATTACTTTAGTATAGATTTTGGGACCTAACCCAGACAGTTAAATTAGAAGGTGAAAATATTTTCATGTTACAAATTTTACATGACATTCTCTTAGTATTTTATGTGCTAAAGAATCACTCAAATATTTCTTTTCTTCTTAATATTTTTGTCTATAATTTTTTAGCAAAATGTTCACTTATGAATTATTTCACTTTTTATTGCATTTAAATATATTTTCATTCTTTTGCTTTTTATTATCTATAAATGTTTTGTTTAAGGTAACTTATCTTGAAACAAAGTTACAATTTTATTTATCGAAAAATTGTTTGTGTTGTTTTTATGTTTATTTTAATTAATTCTCTTCATATAAAATATATGAATATGTATTTCTAGTCCACAGATGTAGTGCACCCCTATAATAGGGCACTACTATTGTTCCTTTATGTGCTCACCCATCTCTAAATCAAGAATGAGCATACTAAGATCGAGGATGAGTTATTTCTCCTCACAATCTTCCCTATAATCTACTCATCCTCAGAAAAATACCATCTATATATATATCTATATTTATATCTATATCTATATATATATATATATATATATATATATATATATGAGTGTGTGTGTTCTTGTACTTATATATGTATACCCCTTTTATTTTAACCACAACTCTGGAGTACAACTTTCTGGAGCCACAATATTTTCATTCCACAAAAGTCATTTATATCTTTATTCAACCCTTCATGTTCTTCTTTAAATTTTAGTTACCTAGAAAATCTTTATAATGTTCTTTGAAAGTTTCAACCTTAACCAAAACGAATCTTGTCATAAAACCCGTGCACCCTTATGTTATCTACGTAACACGGCGCATTTATAACTGCTAAAATATTCAAACTTTACATTTAATTTGAGTAACAATAAAAATTTATCCACACATAAACATGTATTAATTAAGCTACAAACATGTACAAAAATATTCTACTCTACCTTTTCTCATTTTTTCTAATATTCATAGATCTAATGCTTACTACCACTTTAAACATAATATGCCCTTAATCCTTCCATGAATGTGCTAAAGGCTTCTAGTTCCAAGCAACCTCAAACTAATGTATCTTGTGTGTTCCCCCCAATCCTTCCCCTAATTGTGCAGAAAAACCATCTAAAAGTGTATATTAGATTACACCTCCTAAACCCTTACCAATGTCATACTAACTTTATGAGTTCATCCAATATTTATCTCCCACTAGTAATGTTTTCATAGGTAGCTATATTTATCCCTCAAAGAATCCAACATATTTATTTTCCCTCCAATCATAAATAAATTTGTTTTCGTCTATAAAGTTGTCTTGATTTTCTTTGTTTTCCTTCAATAAAGCCCTAGAAGAAGAAAAATGGCAGAAGACAATTTTTTTCTTTTTTATTTTTTATTTTTTTCTCTTCCACCTCTAGACATAACTAACTTTAAATGTTTATACTTGATATTTAGTGGTCAATATCTCATTTTAACCTTCAACATATTTCTAAGAGGATTTTCATAGAAAAATAAATTCTTTTTTCCCAATGAAAATAATATTCACATCAACATATTTATCACATTTTATTTAATTTTTTTAGGCAATAATTAAATCAAAAGTCATATGGTAACCTTTCTATGGGTGTTACATCTCACCCCCCGTAATAGTGACATTCTCCTTGGTGTAAAATCTAGGCATCCATTGTCGCTTGAATAACATTGGAAATATTTTTCTAATCTCAACTTTGATTTCTTGGGTGGCCTCCCACAACCGAAAGTGCCTCCATTGCACTTTAACTCTGGCGATGGATCGATTTCAAAGTATAATATTCCTCTAGTACAATATTTTTGGTGGTTCAATATGGAATTATTATTTTGGTTTTACCTACACAACATTCATATCAATTATATGGGTCTGTCATGTATATATTTCTTTAAGAGAGACATGAGATATACATTATGAATTTAATATGAGCTGTCAGTGCTAGCAAAAAAAGCATCATACCTTCCCTATGAAATATCTTAAATGGCCCAAAAAACCATGGGGAGAACTTAGAGTAACTTCCCAAAGGAGCTCTTCCTAGGTTTTACTTTAACATAGACATCTTCCCCAATTTGAAACTACTTATGTATTTATTTTAGATCAGCTCAATGTTTCTACCTACCCTAATAAGTTTTCAAATTATGTCTCATCATTTTAACCATTTATTACATTTCTTACAACTAGTGTGGCCCTAACATAATTTTTTCCTTTATTTCGCACCAATTCAAAGTGACATGACATTTCCTCCCATATAGAGCTTCAAAGGGGCTCATTTTGAGTGACACCGGATAACCATTATTATAAGAGAACTCCACCATGTGTAAATAATAGTCCCACCTAGTGGAATAATTCATAACGTACATGCATATCATGTCCCCAAGAAATTGATTGACACTTTCCATTTTCCCATGAATTTTTGGATGGTACCGAGTGCTGAACTTTAATTGTGTCCCCATTCCAGCAAACAAGGCTTTCCAAAAATTTGAAGTGAATTTTTCATACCCGTCAAATATCGTTATGTTGGGTACTCCATGAAGTTGGAATATTTCTCTAATGAAAATATTTTCCATGTATGTAGCTTTGTAGGTAGACTATGTAGGGATAAAATAAGATGCATAAGTTAACATGTCTATAACTAATATGATAGAGTCATGTTGTATCCTAGTTCTAAGTAATCCAGTTATAAAATTCAACGATATTACCTCTTATTTACACTATGTTATATGTATGGGTTTCAGTATTCCTTCAGGATATTGATGCTCTACCTTAACAAACTCACATTCTTGGAACCTTTCAGAATATTCAACAATATCACCCTTCATTCCTAAACTGAAAAAAAAAATTAAGTGTTAATATAACTCTTTGATTCCTCGGATGCACTACGTATGGTTTTTTTTGTCATATCTAGTGAATATCAATATTTTATTTTCATATTCATTTGGAATATCAAATCTATTTTTATATACAAACAATCCATTTTCATTAATTTCCTTTTCTGATAGTTTTCTTTATACAATTTTACTTCTCAAACTATGATGAATTAGATTATAATTCTAATTATTTAATTCTACCTTCTTATTTTTTCAACAATATATATTTTGATGTTTCTTACCATTATCTCATGCAATATTTTTAGACTCCAAATCAAAGCATATTCCACTTTTTATCCTTTCTCGTTATGTGTTTTAATGAAAAATCATATTCACTTAGGAATGTCTGTTGGCATTATGGCTAAAGTGTTGTCCTTGATGGCAACCCATTCAGGTGATAGATCACAGTACTTCAAGTCAGCAGCAGAGATTGATGATCAGCTATCAAATATTGAAGAAAATAAGGGGTACGCAGGTACACCTTGCATAAGATGCGTACACGCAGGTCAATGTTACATAAAGTGCGTACATACCCGCAGTTATCCCATTCAGGAGGTGCGTACCCCTAGTGCACACATTTCAAGGCAAAGAAATTCACATGTGGGTTTTCTTATGTTTTACTCTTGGTATTTAGCCGACGGTATTGTGTTATTATGGTGTCGGATCGTGGTATTGATCCATGATTTAAGGAAGAGCTTTCCTATATAAAGCAAAGGAGATCATTTGGCTTGAGCATGTTTTTGGTTGAATATCTTATGAGGGCTAGATCTGGTCTAGATCTAAATAAGGTGAATCTACTAATGGACTGAGATCTCTTCGGCGCATGTTCAGATCTGTAGATCTGACTGTCTGGGTTATTTCTGAAGTCTTGAAATCATCTATGCCCGAAGGTACGCAGGTACCGTGAGAGAAAAGTGCGTACATACGCAGGAAAGAAGGGTTTCAGGTGCGCCGATACGCAGGCACAGAAGGGTTTCAGGTGTGCCGGTACGCAGGCACAGAAGGGTTTCAGGTGCGCCGGTATGCAGGCACAGAAGGGTTGCAGGTGCGGAGGTCCGCAGGCAGTTCAATGGACTTAGAGCGAGGTACGCAGGCTAGCAGTTGAGCAGGGTGCGTACGTAAGCAGGCGAGCAGTTGAGCAGGGTGCGTACTATAAGCAGGCAAGCAGTTGAGCAGGGTGAGTACTGTAAGCAGGCCAGCAGTTGAGCAGGGTGCTTACGTAAGCAGGCGAGCAGTTGAGCAGGGTGCTTACTTCTCTTAAAATCTTTGTTTATCATTGTTGTGTTCTGGGCTTGGTCCTATTATTGTTGATCTGGTTACTACAATTGACTGGGTGATTTTCTTATACTTTACGATCATTTGATGCTTATGGATCCAGTTTGAAAATTTATGAAAAGTGGTCCTTGTAAGAAAAGAAGTAGGGGGTTGTAGCTCCCTTCCAGGAGAGACTGGAAAACGAGAGAGAGAGTTGTAGCTCTCTGCAGGTTGCAGCCTGCGTACTGGTAAAGGACTGCACCAGTACAAAACCATTGTAAAAGGAGTTTCTAATTTGAAAGAAGATAGAGACATATTGCAGCAGGTGGTTTTCACCCACATTGGGTTTCCACCTTACATCTTGTGTTCTTTGGTGTGACTATCTGTTTTCTTTTGTTCATGCTCATTATTTTATGGTACTGACATGCAAAAATAATTCAAAGAACAAATAAAGAAGATTTATTAAAAGAATTAGATAATATTGATTCACCCCCCCTCTCAGTATTATTTCCAACAATTGGTATCAGAGCAGGTCCTTCAGAGAAGCTTGATCGCTTGAAGGTAGATCGTTCATCATGAGCAACTACGAGAGAGAAGCATCAATCAGGCCACTGGTTTTTGATGGGACAAACTTCAATTATTGGAAGGTAAGAGTTACTGCCTATCTTCAATCTCTTGGTACAGAAGTTTGGGACATCGTAGAGACAGGCTACGCTTTTCCTTCAGCTACTCCTACAGATGCAACCGAGAAAAAGAAGTATGAAACAAATGCGAAAGCAGTCAGTACTCTATTAGGATGTATATCTCAATCAGAATTCATGAAGGTAATGCACTATAAATCCGCAAAAGAGATATGGGACAAAATTGTCACGAGCTATGAAGGAGATGAACAGGTAAAGCGTGCTAAACTTCAAACTCTCAGAATTCAGTATGAGACTCTCGAAATGTATAATGATGAAAGTGTGGCTAACTATTTTCTTTGGGTAGATGAGGTTGTTAACTGTATGAAAAATTTGGGTGAAGAAATAAAAGAGGCTATTGTGGTTGAAAAGGTTCTAAGATCATTGTCCCCAAAGTTTGAATCTAAAGTATCTGCAATAGAAGAAAAGGAAAATCTACGAATTCTTACTATGTCTCAGCTACATGGAATTCTAACTGCTTATGAAATGAGAAAGGGAGGTCCATCAGACAGAAGAGAAGCTGCTTTCAAGGCATCAGGCAAAGGAGATTATTATGAAGCGAGCCACATCCCAGAAGAAGAGGAAGAAGAATCAAATTTTGTCAGAAATCTTCAAAGGGGTTCTGGAAGGTTCAGAGGTAAGTTACCTTTTAAATGCTTTGCTTGTGGAAGAGTAGGTCATTATGCTGCAAAATGTCCTTATAAGGATAAAGGAAAGGAACCTGCTAGATGGAACAAGAAACAGAATGCAAATAAGAAAAGCTACTACACTCATGAAGATAGTGATGGTCTATCAAACAGTGATGAAGATGAACAAGGTAATGAATATAAGTTGTTAATGGCATTTGAAGATGATGATTATATGGATGCTATAGATGTGGATAACCTTTATGATGAAATTACTAGACTCAAGAGATGTATAGAAGAAAAGAACATGATCATTGATACTCTACAATTTCAAATTGATGAAAAGGAAAAACATCTTGAAAAATTAGAAGGTGAAATTGTTGGTCTTAGAAAAGAGATTGAGAAAACAAAAGCTATTAATCTCAAGTTTGTCAAAGGATCTGAAACTTTGGATGAGATTATCAATGTGCAGCGGTCTCCACTAAACAAGACAGGTCTGGGCTATAATGGAGAAACTTCTCAAGCATCCACCTCAAAAAGTTATCTTGATGCAGCAAGAAGAAATGAGCAAAAGCACAATGAAGATCATCAGGTAAAGCAGGGACGAATTACAAACTATCAGGGGCAATCCATCTTAAGGGTGAACAAAAGCTACAACCAGCCACAGGTAAAATCTTCTCAATTTGGTTCAAGAATAGATGACAATAGAAATTACAATCAATTGGCTGGTAGATTCGATAACCGCAGAAGTTTCTTCAATGGACAATGCTTTTCTTGCCATAACTTTGGTCACAAAGCAGCTCAATGTGTTGCATATAAAACAATCATGACTAGGGAAGCTCAAAAACAAAGAAGTATGACGGGGATTACAAAAAGGACCTATAACAACTTTTCGGTTCTTGAAAATGAAGTTGAATGTTCTATTTGCAATAACTTTGGTCATGAAGACTCTGAATGCAGGAGCAGGTTTCAGCAGAAAAAGGAACAAGCCTCAAGCACCAAAACATGGAGAATAAAGGAACCTCAAACAGAAAGATGTGGGATAGCATTTTATGCAGAGGGACAGGAAAATCTATGGTACATTGACAGTGGATGTTCGAAGCATATGACAGGTGATAAAGAAAAACTTGAGTCTTATTCTACTCTAGAAAAGGGAAAGAAAGTCTCTTTTGGAAATGATACTCCTGCAACTATAAAAGGAAAAGGCATTGCTCAGTTAAAAGAAAAGGTCAAGGCTGGAAATGTTTTGTATGTTGATGGATTGAAGCATAATCTTCTAAGTGTCAGCCAGATGTGTGATCAAAGAACCGAGGTTATATTCAGATCAAATGGATGTCTTGTTCGTGATCTTGATACAGGTAAAACAGTGATCAAAGGCAAAAGAACTCCAAATAATCTGTACATATTTGAAGAAGGACAACAACAATGCTATCTGAGCAAGGATGATGAGCACTGGTTATGGCATCGGAGGTTGGGACATCTAAGCTTTTCACAAATAAGGAAAGCATGCAAATATCAGGCAGTTCGCGATCTTCCAGATATCAAAATTCCTGACAACACCATATGCAAATCATGTCAGTTTGGAAAACAAACCAGAACTAACTTTCCAGAGAAAGAAGGATCAGCTAGCATGCCTCTTGAGCTAGTACATACAGATACATGCGGTCCTTTCAGGAAAAGAACACCTCGAGGAGAAGAATACTTGATATTATTCATTGACGATTTCTCCAGGTTTGTCTGGTTAGGACTTATGAAGCACAAAGATGAAGCATTCGAAAAATTCAAATCCTTCAAAGCCTTGGTTGAAAATGAATCAGGTCACAAAATTAAGTGCCTCAGATCCGACAGAGGTGGGGAATTTACTTCAAATGAATTTTTCGATTTCTGTGAAGAACATGGGATAAGAAGAGAATTCTCTACAGCAAGAACTCCTCAGCAAAATGGAGTTGTGGAAAGAATGAACAGAACAGTCCAACAAATGGCTCGTGCTATGCTTGATGAGTCAGGAACTCCCGCAACTTTCTGGGGTGAAGCTGCACATGCTGCAGTTGTTATTCTCAACAAAACAAATGTCCGGGTGAACAGCACTCAAACTCCTCATGAGCTCTGGAGTGGTAGGACTCCTTCAGTAAAGCACTTCAAAATCTTTGGGAGCAAATGCTATATCAAGAATACTGATGAGCAGCTTGGCAAACTTGAACCTAGAGCAGATGAAGGCATTCTTCTTGGTTACTCTCCACATAGCAAAGCATACAAATGCTACAATAAAAGACTTGGCAGAATTGTTGACAGCATTGATGTAGTGGTTGATGAGAAGGGATACATTCCTAGGCAAGTACATCATGAAGACATCGAAGAAGATGAAGGCTACCCCCAACGACAGAATGATGAAGAAGAAGAACCTCAAGAAGAACCTGAGGAGCAAACAAGAATAGAAGAAAAGACTCCATCCAGATATGTTCAGAAGAACCATCCAGAATCTCAGATTATGGGGCAGAAAGAAGCAGGTGTACAAACAAGAAGAACAGTTGCAGAAGCTTCAAGCTATTTGGCATTACTCTCCTCTACTGAACCACAAAATGTGAAAGAGGCATGCAAAGATGAATGTTGGGTGAAAGCAATGGATGAAGAACTTGAGCAGATCGAAAAGAACAACACTTGGGAGCTGGTTCCTAGACCAAAAGATAAGAATGTTATCGGGACAAAATGGGTCTTCAAAAATAAATTGAATGAAAATGGAGAAGTAATTAGAAACAAAGCCAGACTTGTTTGTAAAGGGTATGCGCAGCAAGAAGGAATAGACTTTGAAGAAAACTTTGCTCCTGTTGCAAGACTTGAGGCCATCCAAATGTTCCTTGCTCTCTCAAGTTTTCAAAACTTCAAAGTATTTCAAATGGACGTGAAATCAGCCTTTCTGAATGGAGACTTGGAAGAAGAAGTGTACATTGAACAGCCAGATGGGTTCATTCTTGGAAATGATCCAAATCTTGTATGCAGATTGAAAAAGGCTCTCTATGGTCTCAAACAAGCTCCAAGGGCTTGGTACTACCGTTTGGACAAATATCTTCATCAACAAGGCTTTTCAAAAGGATCGGCAGATAGCAATCTTTATATAAAAGTTGAAAATGACAAATTGCTAATACTTGTTGTATATGTAGATGACATTATTTTTGGGAGCAATGAAGAAGCTATGAGTCAAAAATTTGCCTTGGTCATGCAGAAAGAATTTGAAATGTCCTTGCTAGGAGAACTGACATATTTCCTTGGTTTGCAAATCCAACAAAAAGAAGGAGGAATCTTTTTATCTCAAACCAAGTATCTCAAACAGATTTTGAAGAAATATGGTATGGAAGATGCAAAACCAGTATGTACACCCATGGTCACAGGATGTAGCCTCAGTGCAAATGATGAATCTGCAGCAGTACATCAACCAACCTACAGATCTATGATTGGAAGTTTACTTTATTTGACAGGTACCCGACCAGAAATCATGCATGCAGTTGGAATAGTTGGAAGATTTCAGGCAAATCCGAAGGAGACTCATCTTCAGGCAGTGAAGAGAATTTTCAAATATCTTCAAGGGACTCAAAATTATGGCTTATGGTATCCTAGAGATACAGATCTTACACTTCATGCTTATACAGATGCAGATTGGGCCGGAAGCGTGGATGACAGGAAAAGCACAAGTGATGGTGCATTCTTTATGGGTTCCAGACTGGTATCTTGGTTCAGCAAGAAACAAAGTTCGATTGCCTTGTCTACAGCTGAAGCGGAATATGTTGCTGCTGCATCTTGTTGCACCCAACTCCTTTGGATGATGCAGACTTTGCAGGATTTTCAAATCACTTGTACACCACCAATCCCCATCTTATGTGATAACACAAGTGCAATCAGCATCTCAAAGAATCTTGTTATGCATTCAAAAACCAAACACATACCAATCAAGTATCATTTTCTCCGGGAACAAGTGCTTGAACAGAAGGTCAAGTTGGAGTATGTTCCTTCTAAGGAACAAGTTGCTGATATTCTCACCAAACCATTGCCCAGGGAAACTTTTGAATACCTCAGGCAGAAGCTGGGGGTTGTTGATGCATCATCTTATTGCTGAACCTCTTTTGATTGATGGTACAGGTTCAGGGGGAGCATATAATGCATTGTTGGAATTATGGAGGATGTGCAGAAGGAGATGTTGGAAGTAGCTGCAATATGTCTCTATCTCTTTCATGGTGGATTATGGTTCTTCGTTGCAAATCTGGTTCATATTCAGGGGGAGCATGTTCTTAAGGGGAGCATAACCCTTTGCCCTTGATGTCAAAGGGGGAGAATGAAGCTGAAGCTTTGAGGTTGCCATCAAGTCCAAAGGCGGGAGATTGTTGGCATTATGGCTAAAGTGTTGTCCTTGATGGCAACCCATTCAGGTGATAGATCACAGTACTTCAAGTCAGCAGCAGAGATTGATGATCAACTATCAAATATTGAAGAAAATAAGGGGTACGTAGGTACACCTTGCATAAGATGCGTACACGCAGGTCAGTGTTACATAAAGTGCGTACATACCCGCAGTTATCCCGTTCAGGAGGTGCGTACCCCTAGTGCACACATTTCAAGCCAAAGAAATTCACATGTGGGGTTTTCTTATGTTTTACTCTTGGTATCTAGCCGACGGTATTGTGTTAATATGGTGTTGGCTCGTGGTATTGATCCATGATTTAAGGAAGAGCTTTCCTATATAAAGCAAATGAGATCATTTGGCTTGAGCATGTTTTTGGTTGAATATCTTATGAGGGCTAGATCTAGTCTAGATCTAAATAAGGCGAATCTACTGATGGACCGAGATCTCTTCGGCGCATGTTCAGATCTGTAGATCTGACTGTCTGGGTTATTTCTGAAGTCTTGAAATCATGTATGCCCGAAGGTACGCAGGTACAGTGAGAGAAAAGTGCGTACATACGCAGGAAAGAAGGGTTTCAGGTGCACCGGTACACAGGCACAGAAGGGTTTCAGGTGCGCCGGTACGTAGGCACAGAAGGGCTTCAAGTGCGCCGGTACGCAGGCACAGAAGGGTTTCAGGTGCATCGGTACGTAGGCACAGAAGGGTTGCAAGTGCGGAGGTCCGCAGGCAGTTCAATGGACTCAGAGCGAGGTACGCAGGCTAGCAGTTGAGCAAGGTGCGTACGTAAGCAGGCGAGCAGTTAAGCAGGCTGCATACTGTAAGCAGGCAAGTAGTTGAGCAGGGTGAGTACTGTAAGCAGTCCAGCAGGTTAGCAGGGTGCTTACGTAAGCAGGCGAGCAGTTGAGCAGGGTGCTTACTTCTCTTAAAATCTTTGTTTATCATTGTTGTGTTCTGGGCTTGGTCCTATTATTGTTGATCTGGTTACTACAGTTGACTGGGTGATTTTCTTATACTTTATGATCATTTGATGCTTATGGATCCAGTTTGAAAATTTATGAAAAGTGGTCCTTGTAAGGAAAGAAGTAGGGGGTTGTAGCTCCCTTCCAGGAGAAACTGGAAAACGAGAGAGAGAGTTGTAGCTCTCTACAGGTTGCAGCCTGCGTACTGTTAAAGGACTGCACCAGTACAAAACCATTGTAAAAGGAGTTTCTAATTTGAAAGAAGATAGAGACATATTGCAGCAGGTGGTTTTCACCCACATTGGGTTTCCACCTTACATCTTGTGTTCTTTGGTGTGACTATCTGTTTTCTTTTGTTCATGCTCATTATTTTATGGTACTGACATGCAAAAATAATTCAAAGAACAAATAAAGAAGATTTATTAAAAGAATTAGATAATATTGATTCACCCCCCCTCTCAGTATTATTTCCAATAATGTCATCAACCTAGCATTCCTAGCATTTATGTCAACTTGATTGAAAAAACATTTCAAAATTATATGATATATAATTAAATGTAATTTCTTACCAACTAGGTAATATCCCCACATATTAAGGGAAGGAATAATCACTACCAGTTCCAGATCATAGATTTCATAACTTATTTCATGTGCGTTCAGTTTTTGAGACTCACAGGCCACCACATGTCGTTCCTGCACCAATACTCCTCCAAGACCCTCCCAAAATGAATCAATACACATATCTTTTTTTATTCATATCTGTTATATTTAACACATGTTCTACCAGTAGTAGATGTATTATCTTTTCAAAATTTTCTAGCATCTTTGCATGCATTGAAACATCACTCCCATGTTTTGTAAGGAAGTTAAGGGATATTTTATCTTTGAAAGTCCTTTAATATTTTTTTCGTAATAACCAATAATTCCCACAAACATCCTTATATCCATCTCCTCTTTCAACACCGACCAGTGAAGTATGGCCTCCACTTTCTCAAGGTCCACTATTATGCCCTCTTTTGATATTATATGACCCACGTGTTGTATATTGTTTGGGTAAACTTCACACTTCCTAAATCTAGCATATGATTGATGTTTGTATAGGGTCTTTAACACTATTTACAATTGCTATTTTTTCTCCCCTAGGGTCTTGGAATATATTAATACATCATCTATAAATATTAGCAAAGAAAATTTAAAAAAAAAGCCTAAACATATTGTTCATCAGAGGGAACTACTGTGAATTCGTAATGACCATATCTTTCTCGAAAGGTTGATTCTCGTATGTCATATTTCTTAACCGTGATCTACTGATAAATATATTTAGGTCTACCATTGAGAACATTTTTTCCCATTTAACTTGATGAAAAAAATAATCCATCCTCTAGAGGGGATACATATTTTTAATGCTCAACTTATTGAATTAATGATAATAAATACACAATCTAAAAGTTACATCCTCTTTCTTAACAAAAAGGACTGGTGCACCCCAAAGTGACACACTAGGTCAATTATAACAATTGTTTAGAAATTCTTTTAGTTACATTTTTAACTCCATCACCTTTAGTACACTCATTCGATAAGGCAATTTCAATATTGGAGCTTCTCTTGGTACTAACTCCATGGAAAAACATATCTCGATTTTTGGTGGAAAATCGCGAATTTTGTCTCAAAACACATCTAGATAACCTTGAATGACCTATAATTCACTTATAGATTTATGTTATTTATTTAATGGATTATCCTATACTTGGATAGAAAAAGTTGACATATTTTTTTTGTAGCCATTTTTAAATACATTGATGATATTTGTCGCATAGAGATAGGTGTCATTATTCGCCTTATAACTTGCCCATCTGGATTTTTTGTTGTACACGTAACAATTTTATCCAGGTAATTGATAATTTCTTGATTTCCTTCTAACTAATCCATCCCTATCAAATCAACATAGGAGCACATAGGAAATATATTCAATTTTATGGTGGTTTCAATTCCATTTAAAGACACTAGACATGTATTCATCCAATTTGTAACCTTCCTTTTTCCTCCCATTTTGAGTTGAACTAGCCATGCATTCCCATATCTTTCACACTTTAATTTGCATTTTCCTACTACTTGGGGACTAACATAACTCATTCTAGAACTAGGATATATCATTACATAAATATAATGGTTAAGAATGGTACCACCAATTTCAACCATTTTGTACATGTTCTCTGCATCACATCCTTCTAAGGCTACATTAATGTGGGGAATGATCCTTTCTACATCATTGACTGTAGAGGCCTCTTGTGGCTGATGTAAATTTTGCATGGACCGATTATTGAAATGATAGTTCTACAATAAAAGAGGTTCTCTACAACCCCAACACTTTAGGGTTTCACTATCCTTATCATTACCAATTTTGATGACTTCCACTTATTTTGATCCATCTTGGGGATGGCTTTCTACCATAAATGTTAAGTTGTTATTTCTACTCATATTCAATCTCTGGTTATTTTTTCCAGACTATTTGAACATCCCATATTTTCTACCTTTTCCTCCTTGAGTCATTCTATCATTTTTCTTGCTAGACCAAGGTTTCATAATTTCATCGTTTATTGGGCATATTGTTAATATATTTTAGTGGTCTAATTACCTTGTCCATGTTCTTCTGATTATCATACTTCATTCCCTCTTTAAATGAGGTTTGAACAAAGTTTAATGAATCTTGTACTTTTTCCTTCTCTTGCATAACGTATGGAATATAGCACAAGAAATGGCTAAATTTGGTTATCAACTCATCTGTGGAAATGTTACCTAGTATTTAATTATGAAACTGTTTAGGATGATCATCAAAATAACATTCAATTAAATATTTCCCTTTCAACAGTCACTAAGACACCTCATAGTCAATTTATTTTCCTTCCAGATTATGGACTATTCTAATTTCATCCAACAATAGGGACACCTTACCCTGAAACTCATGAGTATCCAACATGGATTTGAATTCCATATAAGACCCATATAATTATAAATATATAATGGTTCTCAACAGGGATGACTCAACAACCTCTTATGTCTCCCCATCGACGGTTGGGGGTATGATCTTTCTCAAATCTCCATGGAATCCTATTTTTAGTTTTTTTCCCATTTTTATCTACTTTTTTTAGGAACTAGGTTCCTTTGCTATTTCAAACACTTTCTCATTGCTCTCTACCATTTCTTGAGTAGTTTCCCATTTACCTGATTCACACTAATTCTCTTCAACTATCACTATTTCTACCATCTTGGTATTTGATTTTGCAGTTAGATTTTTGATAAGCTTCTTCTAATTAGCACTAACCTTCAACAACTACCCATGTCCTATAAAAATAAGTTAATTTATAACTACAAAATTCCTGAAACATTACATTTATGTTTACTAATAATAAAATTTCATCCATAAATACAAATGTATTAATTTAGATACAAACATGCCCAAAAACATTCTACTCTACCTTTTCCAGTTTTTCTAACATTCATCATTCTACTCCTTACTACCTCATTAAACCTCATATTTATCTTAATACTTCCAAGAATGAGCTAAATGCTTCTAATATAATGTACCCACTTCTCCCGCATAGAGTAAGGGGGTCATCACTAGCACATCCAACCCCCATAGTATAGTGATGGAGATAGGAATGTGAATTTTGAATCCCTATTTTCTGGAGTGAGCTTCTCTTTTTCTCTATTTATCTCTTTTCATTTTTTCAATTTTTGTTTATGTTTTATTGACTTATATTTTATTTCTCTCACACATAGGAAATAATTTCCACCTATCTCTCTTTTCCATGTGGCAGTATGCGATAGGCTCGATCAATAATTGTTTAAGTGGAAGAGTTAGGGCAACTATGTTTCTCCACACACAGACACCACATATGTGTCGACTTCCCGGTGCCATAAATTATAACCTAGTCATGACAAAATGTCGAACACGGACACAAAACATATGACTTAGGGTCGGTCCATTTCATGATCTCGAGTCATGCCTTCATCCTCAATGCCCTAACTCCACTTTCCAAGGTAATCATGTCAGCACATCGTGCCTTTCTATCACACCTACTTCCACTAGTAGGTTTCCCAACCTCTGACTAGTCGGGGTTATAATTCCATATGCTTTTGTTACCACCAAACAAATGGTCCCAACCTCTAACCTCTACAGCTTGAATGATCCTTTGGTCCATACTACCAATTGCACGGATCCAACAAAAATTCCATGTTATTTTCCTCTAACCATTCACGTAAGAGGAGAATATAGCAACTCCAATTGGAAGCCTTCCTGCTTCAGGTTCCAATATGCAAGGCGATAACTCTACCCAAGATTTCCTATAAGGTCAGGGCTTCACCTCCTTCCAACACAAAAAATGATTTTTCCATACCATTGTACTCAATCAAGGGAATTTGACTCTACCTCATGCAATTCCATTCAAAGAGATCTCTTTGTTCTACCCAAAGGTCATATCTACCAACTATGGAGGCTTCTTCTAGCTAGTCTTCTTGATTGTGCATCGGTCTAAAAGGTCTAGTTAGCCTCTAAACCTCCTCCATTATCTTTCCACTCCATCGGAGTCAGATGAAAGTGCTCAATGGCATTACCCCTTCCAAACTTCGATGGTAGCTACATTGAGGGATTCCTATCCCATATGACTTACCTTCCTTTAGTGAGAAATTCCACGTATAGTTACATAATTTCTCCTACATCTAATATCTACCAAAGACCTAGCGTAAACGTTTGTAAGGCTCCCACCTCTCCTCCTACACGTCAAGATTTCCATAGTCTACATGGACTTTTCACAGCTTCAGAATTCTACTGCCAAAACATGGGAGATAACCACCCGGTCCAGACCTTAAGACAACTCCTTTTCTATTTAAAGTGGTGGCTCCAACTTGGAATAATGGGACGAGTTTCCAAATGTGGGTTTTAAGATTAGAGTGGGTGGTTCATGAGTGTTTTTTCAATAGAATAATGATAATCTAGGTGACTTATTCTATGATGCAATTTCTCTAACTTAACTTATTCTAATATAAACCTAGGTGTTCTTGCATGGTATGCGATCTACAAAGATATGCTTTTAACATGTGATAATAAAGATTTAACACAATTAAATGTTGATCATAATGTAAAATATAATTGCTTTGACTAAATAGTTATTCAAACGAATTTATAAAATATATCGAATGTCTAATGAGTTATATATAAAAATCAAAACCATAGTTATGGCATCAATAGAGAAGTGTAATTAATGCTTCACAGAAACAATAAATCTCACATATAATTCATGAAAACAATGTTTTCCCACTAATTAAATGTAAACAAAATTATGCATGCATGATAATAGTATTAGATGTATGAAGTATTGCTCATTTGACAAATGACATTGACCAAATTATTCATTCAAATCAAATTGTCTCCCAAGAATACAATATTGTATCAACAAAGGAAAGTAGTCTGATATCTAAAAGACAAGATCATGTTCCATCATTTCACCAAATCATTCACAAACTTACAATAGTGCATTCTTTGCAAATGTTTTTGATAAAATTCTATACCCTTCTCTACATTCATGAGAAGGGTATAAATACTATTCTAACTAAGTATGCAAAAATGGATTATACAAATTTGAGGAGGTTTCAAACAACCTTCCTCTTACATAGGTAGCTAACTCCAAAAATAAACACAGATCAACTAAATAGAACTAAGAGGATTACTTGTTATTTCCTAGCTAGTCTTTTAAATCACAAATATCGATCATCGGTTGAATTTGAGGAGTTGGCCCAAAATGAAATTTTGACTATCCTATAAAGATTGCATCAGCAAGAGGTGGCAGCATCCTTTAAGTTGCATGAAAGGAATAGTTGAGGGTCATGATTTTTCTATGTGGCTCGATGATATACTTCCAATACAATTCCCGCTTTTTCTTGCCAACCTCTACTTATAGAAATTAAGTCAGGAATTTCTTTCGAAATAACCTCCTTCATGAGATTATTAGAGAATAGGGTATGGTTTACTACCTTAATGATGTTGTTTTATACTCCAGTTTCCCTCATGACTGCCAGCTCAGCCTATTTTATCGTAGCATCCCAATCAGTGAAGAGGATATCTTTGTGAGTTTCCACAATCTCAGGTAGATTAGCCTTCTTTTCTTGTTCTGATTCCTGCCATTCAATGAATTCATATATTTTGGTGTTTCAATATTTAAACTGTATTCTTCAATCAATGGATCTATCTGTGATTTGGTCGCTCGTAATCAGTTAGGGAGTGACTTGTGATAACTTCTGAAAGAAATACTCTTGTTGCTTGACTAGAAGAGCATTTAGTTCTGGAGCCTATTTGATGAATTCCTCAACAGTAGGAACATCCCTGTACTTATCCAAGGATTGCTATAGTTCCTAGAATTCCATGTTTTAGCCGATAAGTTAGCTTCATGGCTTATTTTCAAGACTTCCATGTCCTGCTACAATTATGTAAGCTGCTCAGTTGCCTGCTTGTTTGCACTTGCTTTCTTTGCCTCAAGCTCTTGTTCAAGCTCCACAATTCTTTCATCCCTTTCGTTTAGCAGAGTAGAAACCTTAGTTGTTGGCATTATGACACAGGATTGGCACTATGGCATAGGTATTGTCCTTGATGGCAACTCACTAAGCAAATCACTTAGATGATAGTTCAGGCTCACAGGCTCTCAGAATAAATGAAAAGGAAGTATACGCAGGTTCCCGTTGGCCAAGCCACGTATACACGCAGATTCATAGACGAAAAGACATGTATGCATATACACACACTTTCATGCATAAAAAAGTGCATAGAGTTTGGAAAACTTGGTTTTTGGTCCTTGGTTTCTGGACCTATGGTTTTCAACTATGGTATCCTGTCGGAAGTGATGAACCTAGGGATTTCGACCCAGGTATTGGTTCTAAGTGGTTTTGGACCATGGTATTGAGTAAGGTCTATGACTATAAAATTGGAAGGAGATCATTAGGCAAAGGCACTAAAGGATTGAATATCTTATAAAGAGTAAGATCTACAATATTGGTCATTGGGTTATGGTGCATAGCTAGATCTGAATCAACGAGGAACTTGAGTGCTAGAAGAATGATAAGTTCTATTGATGGGTCAAAATCTCAAGGCTTGAAGAGAAGTATCCTTGTGTGATTTTGATCTGTTATATTTGGTGCATGACTTTATCTATAAATCTGATGATCTGGGTATAACTGATGTCTAAATAGTTGTAAAGTGTAAATTATCTTTTATAGATCTGTACGTAGGTTTAGCATAGAAAAGGGGCATATACACGCTGTTTAGGTAAATCTAAACTGCGTATATGTAAGTTTTCCTTAATATAACAACATATGCACACAAGTTCTACATATTGAAGTAGCGTACGTCTCATAAAATATGTTTTAGCTACTTTTGCTTATTGCTACAGTGTTATGGGTTTAGGATTGGTTTCTAGTTACTATTACTATATTCTGGCTACAACATTCAGATAAGTGTTTGTTTGATTCAGTTTTGGTTGGTGCAAAGGAGATTGGTTGATGCATATATATTTGATGGTTGGTTAATGTTATTGATGGATCCAGTCTGAAAATTTATGAAACGTGGTCCCTAGAAGAAAAGAGAAGGTTGTAGCCTTCGGTAGGTCAGCACCTACGTACTAGTATATCAGCTAGTACAAGAGCTAAGGGGGTTGTAGCTCCATTCCAAGAGAAGCTGGAGAATGAGAGAATGTTGTAGCCTTCTATAGGTAGAAGCATGCGTACTGGTATAAGACTGCACCACTACAAAAATATTGTAAAAAGAATTTTCTTATTAAAAGAAGATAGAGACGAATTGCAGCAGGTGGTTTTCACCCACATTGGGTTTCCACCTTATATCTTGTGTTCATGTGTCTGATTGCCTATACTGTTTACTGCACTTGATTACTATTTTATGGTTCTGATACAAATATTAAGATCAGCTAACTAAATTAGAAGTCTACAAGATATATGCAGTTTTTTCTAAACACAGTTGAGTATATACGCAGGTTTAAGTAACAGAAGTAGCATATATCAATTTTCTTATGGAAATGAAAAATTGTTAAATTGAAAATACTGATTCACCCCACCCCCCCTCTTAGTATTATTTCCAACAATTGGTATCAGAGTAGGTCCTTCAGAAAAAGCTTGATCGCTTGAAGGAAGATCTATCGTCATGAGCAACTACGAAAAAGAGGCATCCATCAAGCCACCAATCTTTGATGGGAGAAGCTTCATCTATTGGAAGGTAAGAACCACATCCTATCTTCAATCTCTTGGTACAGAAGTTTGGGATATTTTGGAAGGAGGATACACATTTCCATCAACAACTCCTACAGATACAGCTGACAAAACGCAGTATGAAACAAATGCAAAGGCTGTTAATACTCTATTTGGGAGTCTATCTCAATCAAAATTAATCAATGTTATGCAGCTCAAAACCATCAAAGAAATATGGGACAAGATCATTCTAAGCTATGAAGGAGACGATCAGGTAAAATGTGCAAAACTACAATCTCTCAAAATTCAATATGAAACTCTCAGAATGCACAATGATGAAAGTGTGGCTAATTATTTCTTACGTATAGATGAGATTGTTAATTGCATGAAAAATATGGGTGAAGAGATAAAAGAAGTTACGTTATTTGAAAAGGTTCTAAGATATTTGTCTTCTAAGTTTGAATCAAAGGTTTCTGCCATAGAAGAAAAACAAAATCTTTAGAGTATTACCATGTCAAAGTTGCACAGAATCCTAACTACTTTTGAAATGAGAAAAGGGCGTTCATCAGACGTGACAGAAGTCGCATTCAAGGCTTTAGGAAAAGGAGAATACAATGAGTCGGGACACACGTGAAAAGGAGAGGAAGAATCAAACTTTGTCAGGAACCTTCAACGGGGTTCTGAAAGATTCAGAGGTAAGCTACCTTTCAAATGCTTTGCTTGTGGAAGAGTCAGTCACTATGTGGCCAAATTTCCTCATAAAGATAAGCTTGATAAAGGTAAGGAACCAGTTAAATGGAACATAAAATATAACGTAAGTAAGAAGAGCTATTTTACACATGAAGACACCGATGGGTTTTCAAATACTGATGAACATGAACATGGTAATGATTATAGACTTTTGATGGATTTTGAAGATGATGATTTCTTGGATGCTATAGATGAAGATGGTCTCTATGAAGAAATTTCTAAAATTAAAATTTTTTTAGAAGAAAAGAGTATGATTATAGATACTCTGACATTCCAACTTTCAGAAAGGGAAAAACACAATGAAAAGTTAGGATGTGAAATTGTGGGACTTAGAAAAGATATCGAGAAAAGAAAAGCTCTTAATCTTAGATTTGTTAAAGGATCTGGAACTTTAGATGAGATTATCAAAATGTAGTGTTCTCCTTTAATCAAGACAAGTCTTGGATATACTGAAGAAGCATCTCAAGAATAGAAGCCATCCACCTCCAAAAGTTATCTTGATGCAGCAAGGAGAAGTGAACAGGTTAACAATCGTCAGCAAAAGCATAAAGCGGATCACCAGGTAAATGAGGGTCAATCTACTTCAAGGATGAAAAAAAGCTACAACCAAGCACAGTTAAATCATTATCAATATGCCTCAAGAATGAATTTCAATAGAAACTACAATCACCTGGTCGGTAGATTTGATAATCACAGGAATTTATTTAATGGCCAATGTTTCTCATGTCATAACTTTGGACACAAAGCTGCTCAATGTGTTTCCTACAAGAGCATCATGACTAGAGAAGCACAAAATCAAAGGAGTGTGATTGGGATCATGAAGAGAACCTACAATGACTTTGCTTCTCTTGAAAATGAAATAGAATGCTCTATTTGTAACAACCTCGGTCATGAAGATTCTGAAAGCGGGAGTAAGTTTCGGCAAACATCTCAAAAGGAGCAAGCTTCATTGGGTCACAAAACATGGAGAAAGAAAGAACCACAACCAGAAAGATGTGGTATAGCCTTATATGCGGAAGGACAGGAAATTCAGTGGTACATCGATAGTGGATGCTCAAAACATATGACAGGTGATAAGGAAAAACTTCAATCATATAGTGCCTTAGAAAAGGAAAGGAAGGTCTCATTTGGAAATGACACCCCTACACTCATAAAAGGTCAAAGCTAGAAATGTTATGTATGTTGATGGCTTAAAGCATAATCTATTGAGTGTTAGTCAAATGTGTGATCAAGGAAATGAGGTAGTATTTCGATCAAATGGATGTATTGTTCATGAGCTTGATACAAGAGAAACAATGATCAAAGGCATAAGAACTCCAAATAATCTATACATACTCAGGGGAGGACAACAACAATTCCATCTACGCAAAAATGATGAACACTAGCTATGGCATAGAAGATTAGGGCATCTAAGCTTCCCTCAGATAAGGAAAGCATGAAAATATCATTTTGTTCGTAATCTTCCTAACATTAGAATTCTAGACAATACAATATGCAAATAATGTCAGTTTGGTAAGAAAACCAGAACACACTTCCCTGAGAAGGAAGGACCACCTAGTAAGACACTTGAACTAGTCCATACTGATTTATATGGTTCATCAAGGAAAGAGTCACCTCGTGGAGAAGAATACTTTATATTGTTCGTTGACGACTTTTCCAGGATGTGTTGGATAGGACTTCTGAACCATAAAGACGAAGCTTTCAAAAATTTCAAAGCTTTCAAAGCCTTGGTTGAAAATGAATCAGATCGCAGAATCAAATGCCTTAGGTCTGATCGAGAAGGGGAATTTACCTCAGATGAATTTTTCGACTTTTGTGAAGAACATGTAATAAGAAGGGAATTATCTATTGTAAGGACTCCTGAGAAAAATGGAGTGGTGGAAAGGATAAATTGAACGGTTCAACAAATGGCTCATGTTATGCTTGATGAGTCTGGAACTTCTGCAACCTTCTGGGGTGAAGGTACATTTGCTGCCGTGACTATTCTCAAGAAAACAAATGTTCGGGTAAACAACACTCAAACTCCTCATGAACTTTGGTATGGTAAGAATCCTACTGTGAAATACTTCAAAGTCTTTGGAAGTAAATGTTACATCAAAAGGACTGATGAAAAACTTGGCAAGTTTGAACCTAGAGCAGATGAAGGAATTCTCCTTGGTTAATCTTCTTGAGGTAAAGGATACAAGTGTTATAATAAAAGACTGGTCAAAATTGTTGAAAGTATTGAAGTTGTGGTTGATGAAGCAGGCGAAAATTCAAAGCAGGTAAAAACTAAAGAGTGGGAAGAAGATGAGGTTTATCCTTCCACATCAAATCACACTAATGCTGAAGAAGAAGAAACAAATGAAGCACTAGAAGATCAGATAATGGTAGAAGAAAAGACTCCATCCAGATATGTTCAGAAAAATCATCCAGAGACTCAAATTTTAGGACAGAAAGAGGCAGGTGTACAAACAAGAAGAACTATTATAGAAGCTTCAAGCTATCTAGCATTGCTTTCCTCCATTGAGCCACAAAATGTTCATGAAGTATGCAAAGATGAACATTAGGTCAAGGCCATGAATGAGGAACTTGAGCAAATTGAAAATAATAACACTTGGGAATTGGTTGCTAGACCTAATGATAAGAATGTCATAGGTACCAAATGGATATTCAAAAACAAGCTGAATGAAAATGGAGATGTTATTAGAAATAAGGCAAGACTTGTTTGTAAAGGGTATGCTCAACAAGAAGGTATAAAATTTGAAGAAAATTTTGCACCAGTTGCTAGACTTGAAGCCATAATAATGTTCCTTGCTCTTTCTAGCTTTCAGAAGTTCAAAGTATATCAAATGGATGTGAAATTTGGCTTTCTAATGGAGATGTAGAAGAAGAAGTGTATATTGAGCAACTAGATGGATTCATCCTTGGAAATGATCCAAAACAAGTATGCAGACTCAGAAAGGCTCTCTATGGTCTTAAACGGGGTCCAAGAGCTTGGTATTATCATCTGGACAAATACCTCCTTCAACAAGGTTTTTCAAAAGGATCAACAGATAGCAATCTATATATAAAAATTGACAATGATAAATTGCTAATACTTGTTGTGTATGTTGATGATATCCTCTTTGGTTGCAATGAAGAAGCCATGAGTCGAAACTTTTCCTTGGTGATGCAGAAAGAATTTGAAATGTCCTTGCTTGGTGATCTCACATATTTTCTTGGTTTACAAGTCCAACAAAACAAGGACGATATATTTCTATCACAAATCAAGTACCTCAAGAAGACCTTGAAGAAATATGGCATGGAAGATTTCAAACCAGTATGTACCCCTATGGTAATAGGATGCAGCATCAGCACAAATGATGAATTAGTAGCAGTACATCAACCAACCTATAGATCCATGATTGGTAGTCTGCTCTATTTGACAGGTACTCGAACAGATATCATGCATGCAATGGGAATAGCTGCAAGATTCTAGGAAAATCCAAAAGAAGCACACCTTCATGCAGTTAAAAGGATTTTGAAATATCTTCAAGGAACACAAAACTATGGCTTATGGTATCCTAGAGATACAGATCTCACACTTCATGCATATACAGATGCAGATTGGGCAGGAAGCATGGATGACAAAAAAAGCACTAGTGGTGGTGCATTCTTTATGGGTTCCAGATTAGTATCTTGGTTTAGCAAGAAACAAAGTTCAATTTCATTATCTATAGCTGAAGCAGAATATGTGGATGCTGCATCTTGCTGCACACAACTCCTTTGGATGATGCAAACATTGCAAGACATTCAAATCACTTGTACTCCACATATCTCCATTTTATGTGATAATACAAGTGCAATCAGTATTTCAAATAATCAAGTCATTCATTCAAAGGCCAATCACATACCTATCAAATATCATTTTCTCTAGGAACAAGTGCTTGAACAAAAGGTGAAATTGGAGTATGTTCCCTCAAAGGAATAGGTTTCTGATATATTCACCAAACCACTACCCATGGAGGCATTTGAATACCTCAGACAGAAGATGAGAGTAGTTGATGCATCATCTTGCTATTGACACTTATCTATTTTATAAAAGTGGTTGTATGCGAGTTTCATGAAGAGCATCTGCATACATACGCCAGTTTTTGTCGATACAGTCGCGTATAAGTTGGTTTGAAGAAAAACAATGGGACAGACTCAGGATGAAAAGAGTCTGATATGGGTTTGACAGAGACCATCTAGCACAGGTTCATAGGGAGCATATACTTCTAATAATGAATTGTTGGTATTATCTTAGAATATCTTGGTACAACTTCACAACTGTTTTTGATTCAGGTGGAATAGGTGCAAAGGGAGGTCATGGTTGATGGTCCAAATGGTGATTGACAAAAGCTGCTAATGATATTTGCTAATGACTATCATAGTCTTTTCTTAGATATTTGGTCTCTATGTCATGTATTTATTTTATTATCAAGGTCATGTAATGACCTATCTTGTTTCCCCACTATGCCTGGGATGGATGATGTAATGTTCTTGTCTTATCATG
The DNA here is from genome assembly GCA_031772625.1 of Pinus tabuliformis. Lineage (NCBI taxonomy): Eukaryota > Viridiplantae > Streptophyta > Pinopsida > Pinales > Pinaceae > Pinus > Pinus tabuliformis. Next base: position 1,371,425,540 of record CM062820.1, read on the forward strand.
TGTAAACTTTTGGTGTATCCCCACTTGGTTGGGTGGATGAGTCAATTTTGTTATATCCCCACTTGGTTGAGAGAAGGATGTATGTATGAGTCTTTGGTGATAGGAAGGTCATTTATTATGTATAGAATCATGTTCTTCTTGTAGAACATCTTGTTGTAGACCTTGCTTACAGTCAGTGGGAGCACACTTCTGCAGAGCAAAGATTTAGCATGTACTCAGGGGAGCATAACCCTTTGCCCTTGGTGATAAAGGGGGAGAGTGACTTGGGGTTGCCATCAAGTCAAAAGGGGGAGATTATTGGCATTACGACACACGGTTGGCACTATGGCACAGGTATTGTCCTTGATGGCAACTCACTCGACAAATCACTCAGATGATAGTTCAGGCTCACAAGCTCTCAGAATAAAGGAAAAGGAAGTATACGTAGGTTCCTGTTGACCAAGCCACGTATACACCCGAATTCATAGACAAAAAGACACATATGTGTATACACGCACTTTCATGCACAGAAAAGCATGTACAATTTGGAAAACTTGGTTTTTGGTCCTTGGTTTTTGGACCTATGGTTTTGGACCATGGTATTTCATCCGAAGTGATGAACCTAGGTATTTAGACCTAGGTATTGGTTGTAAGTGGTTTTGGACAATGGTATTGAGTAAGGCCTAAGACTATAAAAGAGGAAGGAGATCATTAGGCAAAGGCACTCAAGGATGGAATATCTTATGAAGAGAAAAATTTAGAATAATGGTCATTGGGTTATGGTGCATAGTTGGATCTGAATCAAGGAGGAACCTAAGCACTAGAAGAAGGATAAGTTCTATTGATGGGTGTTACAGGGAAAAGAGTCTATTTAGAACTTCTCTATCCCACTAAGGTGTGACAGCTGCCTTAGAAATAACCAGAGAAAAAATACTTTTAAATTTACTTTATGAATTATAGACATAAAGGAATAGAAAGGACCGACCTGTGTCTTGTGCTAATCCTTTGATCCAATCCCTCTCTTCTTTGATAGTCTCCATCTACCTGATCCCTTGCATGCCCAGCTTCACAAAGTACCTGTAAGATCACAGAAGAAGAGCACTATACAAAGACATGGATCTATATTCATAAATAACTTAGGATCAGATTTAAGTTAACCATACAAATGTAACAAGCATCAATGATACAAAAGCATGGAGGAGAACTCAAATAGTTTTTATTGATAAACAAGAAAAGATCCAGGAGGAGTTACAACCAGTGGTTCGAGCCCAACATCAACCTCCTAGCAAAGAAGCACCTCTTCACCTCAAACAAAGCATAAATCACCCAACAATCTGATGTTTGTCTCTAGAAACCAACAACAAATTCCTTATAATATGCAAGATTCCAGCCTCTGGATCTCTGGGATGAGGGATCCATATATAGATATCTGTAAGGAGGATGAGTCAGCTTGTGATTTGATTAGTTTCTTCTCTCTGTCAGTTCTTGCTTCCACTTGGAGACTGAGGGCCTCTTACTCATCCTTGCTTGAATTCAGTGAGGCAAGTGTCACAGGAGAAGATTCTAGAAGCTTCCATTGCCTCTCCACCTCGCGGAATGACACTGCCATTTGTCATTTCTTGCCCATCGCACCCTACAAAAGGGAGTTTTGAAATGCAATGCACCCTCACAGTTTATTTAGGTGCAATGCAACGCATTTAGCCAGTGGAGCAACTGAAATGATCCTGTTTTGACCAATTCTAAGCAGTTTCTGGTGCAAAACTTCTGGGAGAAGCTGTAATCTATTGACCTTGTTCCTTTAGGGGTTAGAACAACACTTTTAGGGACTTAGGAGCCCTTGGTTTATGGACATTTCATGCTTGGAGTTGTAAGGCACAAAAATTTCTATAACAGTTTCCCCCTAAAGTATGAGGCCGTTAACCTTTTGGTGTCGGGTGAAATGCTTTATTATGAGGATCTGAAGTTCTTTCAATGCTGGGAGAAGACCTGTAATAAGATACAATACAATACATTATCTTCATACTATTTTCATGATCTAGCTGAGGCGGGCATTCCCATGCTCAGCTTTATAAATTCATTTTCATGTACATAGGACAGATAATCGTCTGAGTGTAGACTGATGATTCTGATAGAGACATCATCCTTTTGGTAGGATGATTATCTGTGCTGCAATGTTGTACATTTAATGTCTTTATTTCCCTGAATATATATCGCATCCCGGATGGATGAAACTAGATCCGGGGTCTTCAATCTCGTTCGATCTTAACTCGAAGTACAAGTCGATGCATGTGAGAAATGTTTTGAAGTCGAACATGGAAAGACATCGCTTGATTATCAGTCAATGATGTAAACTGTTAACAAGGACGAGAGGAATCACCGATAATGATAATGATCCTCAAGGTACTGCAGTACAATTCACGTGGTGTGAATAAAGGACTTGGTGTCGAACACCACGCAAAATATTTCGGTCGAAGGCCATTGATGTAAACTTGTCGTCGGATGTGAGAAACTTTGCATTGAGGCATGCAAGCTTCAAAGTACTGAATGGGGTGTTCCTAGATCAACTTCTTGGATAATGAGCTGATGTCGACAAGAAGTGATCCGTCACAGGAGTGCCTTAATGAATCCTACATCAATAACACGAAACAGAGCAAATGATTTTGATGGAGGTGAAAACGATCTGATGATATAAGGTTCAGGGTGGCAGTCATGAAAGAATGGAGTATAATGTATGGTAGTGGGTGAGACACAGGTGACTTCTCTGGATGGCTTCTCTTGAACATATCGGCAACAATGATGTGATGGATTGGTAGCATTAACCCCAAATGTGGATGGTATGGCTTGACCATGGTGATGTGACCGGTGAATGAAACAACCCAACCCGACTCGAACACGGAGTGGAAGTGTCATGTTCAAGAGCGACTTGCTACAAACAAAGTTTCTTTCATTTTTCTTCCCAATTTTTCCCCAGTCATTGTTGACCAGTACCTCTTTATTTTTGTCAAGCTTGAGGAGGATAACATATGCTTGTTCTATAATTTTCCCTTTGGGGAAACCCATCGCTATGTTTTAACGAGCCTAGCGATAGTGAAACTCGTTCTCATCTAAAGACAAGTTTGTCGCTATTAATCTTTTTAACGAGTTTAATGACAAAGATAACTCGGTCCTCTTCAATTTTAGAGAGTCTGAAAAGGAACATAGAGGTAACTCCAAAATTCCTTTTTCGTCATCTAATCCCTTAAGTCTGAAAAAGTACAAAACAATACAGAAGGGATGAATTTTCGATAGTTTTAACGAGCTGAACAAAACAAGCGCTCGATCTTTTTGTGTAATAATTCCTTAGGTCCAAAAAGATTAAAATCTAGAGGAGGGATAGCACTTCCTGTCCCTTTAACGAGCTGGAGATGCCAATGGCTCGGCAATCTTTTCATATTTTACAAGTCAGTTGAAAAGAGCTTAAAGGAGACTTGTCTTTTAAGGAACGAGTGATAAAATGGGTAGCAGCTGATTCCAGGTAAGGTTTGGAATTTTCCAATCACGGAAGTGTCACAAGGATGGCTAGTGAAATCACTCTTTGCAGTTGTTCCTCAAAATGGGTAAACAATCAAATGGAGGTGACGGTGAAAACACGACCAAGGCTTTAACGGCTGAAGTACTACATTCACGATGGTTATTTACCAGGGGAATAGTTCATTTTTTAACGAGCTTAAACGCGGGTGGAAACATTTGCTCATGTCTTATGTTTATTTTTTAACGAGCTTGAACTATGTGCTAAAATTGCTCGATTAATCTAGTCTTCTCATAAGAATGTCTCATATAAAAACGGCAACTTTTAGAGTTTTTCCCCACATCCTTTCTTTATGCAAGTTAGGAAACGACCAATCCAAAAAACAAATAAATGATTGCTCTTTTCTTTCACTCCGAAAGGTTTGCATGCCCCCAGGTATAAAACAGAGTTTCAAGGTTACCCCTTCTTTAGTCCGTTAAAACATTTGTTTTACCGAGAGAGGCCTACCTATTACAGGTTACCCAAAGATCGTTCTATTCACAGTGCAAACAAAACACTTCTCCGGCGATGTCTACCGAAATAAGCAAAGGTGAGCGGCGGTGCTCGCCAACTCACATAACTTTGACAAGAGAATCTTGTTCTAGAATAACCCCCTCTTCCAATCACGGACGGGGGTACAAACTACTCATATTATCTCACGGAAACCTACCCTATACTTGAATTTTTCCTACCGAAGCAGACTAGGGTGCATGCCCCTTGGGTTTTAGTCATATCCCTCCGAATTACTCGCGCTCATCGGGAGGACGGACTGGAGATTGAGACATTTCTTGAATGAAAAGACCATTCAGGGATGGTATATGACTATTTGCTCTGTATGATCCAGGGAATGAAAGTTGGTCCACGAGCTTGACAACTCTTCCTTCGTGCGGAAAACACATTACTCTAAAGAGTGACGAGACAATGGCTCTCATGCAATAAATATAGTCTCATCCAAGGAGTAGATTGTAATCTAGGGGTCCTTGAACTACAATTACGCATAGTAACGCTTGAGGTACAACCCATTACGAGGTTGCGCCAGTAGAATTCCATCATAATCCATTAACTCGTAGGCTCCTTTTGCTAACACGCGTTTAACAATATAGGGGCCCATCCATAGAGACTTAAATTTACCTGCTCCCAATTTATTGGATTCTTGGTCGTAAAGCAAGACTAAGTCACCTTCTGAGAAGACACGGGGTTTGACATTTTTGTCGAAGTGCACCTTGACTCGTTTATTATGGGCTTTGTTAGCCAAAGCGGTATCACAACGGGTTTCATCCAATCAGATTAATTCCAAGAAACAAGCTTTTTCTTCTGAAGTTTCGGGGAGGAGATCAATTGCAAGTTTGAGAGACGAGATTTCACACTGGATTGGTAAGACTGCTTCCAGGTCATATACCAGTTGGAAAGGTGTGAACTCGGTTGCATTCCTTACCGATGTTCGGTAAGCCCACAAAGTTGAGTACAGGATTAGGTGCCATCTTCTTTTGTGAACTCCAATCATCCTTTGCAACATGCATTTGAGGACCTTGTTGATTGCTTGAACTTGTCTGTTGGCTTGCGGATAATATGGAGTAGAGCTGTCATGAGACAACCCTAGTTTGGCAGCTAATTCCACCATCATGTGATTGCGAAAATGCGATCCATGATCTGTAACTATAGCCTGCGGCACGCCAAATCTGGCGACTACATGATTAAAAAAGAAGAGGGCAGCTGTTTCACCAGTATTATCTAATGTAGGCATCGCCTCGGCCCATTTGGTAAAATAGTCAACTACGACTATGATGTAGCCATGCACCCCAGTCGAGGTGGGGTTACATGTCATGAAATCGATGCCCCATTTGGCGAATGGCCCAAGAGAAACTATTGGTTGCAGAGGTGCGGGTGGTCTTCTGGTTTTGCTATCGAAAATTTGACAAGCATGGCAACTTCTGACTGCGGTTATGCAATCTTTGAACATTGTTGGCCAGAAGTATCCTTCTCGTAAGATTTTTTGCGCCGTAGCATATCAAGATTGATTTCCCCGACACGCGCCTAAATGACAATCATTCAGGACATTTTCGGCCTCCTCATGGATGAGGCACGTTCTCAGAACTGTATCGATACCACGACGGTAGAGTGTATCACTGACAATCATGTAGTCTTTTGCTTGGTATCAAATACGTTTTTGTTCGGAGTGGGAGGTGTTTGGCCTGTATTTTTGAGTTTGGAGATAAATGATTATATCTCCATACCACTCATTCCTTGTAGATATCAGAAACAAACTTTCATCCACGATTGTTTCTTCGGATGTGTCATCGTTGGAAAACGATTGGAGATCGCACAATAATTCTGCGAAAACTAGAGCTTTCTTTGACTTGGATTTTACAAATTCTAGATCAAACTCTTGTAGGATTGCTATCCATTTTGAATATTTGCCCCTCCAGCAACTGTCACGACAGTATATAGGTCATCGGGTTACAATCTGACAGAATGGTAGTTTTCCGAAAGAGGATATAGTGTCAAAATCTTTGTATCGCTTGAATAGTTGCGAGTGCTAGCTTTTCAACGTAAGAATATTTGCTTTCTGTATCATTTAAGTTTTTAATTAAATAATATATAGGATGTTCAATTACATCGACTTCTTGAACTAAAACCATTGCGATGGTCGTATCCGCTGCAGCCAGATACTGGTTAAAATCTTTTTGATAATCAGGGGCCTACATTAATGATGCTTTCATTAGGGAATATTTTAAAGCATCACAGGAAGCTTGCGCAACCTAATCCCAGACAAAGGGTACCTCCTTTTTCAAAAGACGTGTATAACCTTTAGAAAGTTCGGCATAATTTGGAATGAACCTCCTCAGAATGTTCTCTTTCCCTTGGAGTTTCTGAATCTGAAGCAAATTCGAAGGTGGAGGAAAATTTATGATTGCCTGGACCTTACATGGCTCGAGACGAATCTCGTCCTTCAAGACTACCAAGCCAAGTAAACGACCAGAACTGACGCAAAATACACATTTGTGTGGATTGAGTCGTATCTTGTAGTGTCGGCAACGTAGAAATATTGCTCTTAAATGCTGCGGGTGATCAGTCTGCTTTCGCGAATGAGCCGGAAGGTCGTCGAGGTATGGTTTGAACGATGTTTTTGATGTCATGGAAGGCATAATTCATTGCCCTCTGAAAAGTCGACCCTGCGTTCTTTAAACCAAAGGGTAATTTTCGATATGCGAATGTGCCCCACGGACAAATAAATGCAGTCTTTGACTGGTCCTGTGGACGGATATTTATTTGATTATACCCGGAGAATCCATCCATGAATGAAAAGATTTCGCATCCGGTGCATTCATCAATTATCTGGTCAATGAAGGGTGTAGGGTAGTTGTCCTTTGGACAAGCTTGATTTACATCCCTATAATCGACGCACACTCTAATTGTTCCTTGTTTTTTCATAACAGGGACAATATTCGATAACCAATCAGTTAGAGGAACTGGGTAGATGAAACCAGCATGGAGAAGTTTTTCAACTGCTGCCTTAATGGCAGCGGCTTTCTTGGGGTGTACCTGCCGTAGCCGTTGTCGTACTGGTTTGACATCTAGATACATCTTAATTTCGTGTTCAACGATACTCGAGTCAATTCCTGGCATTTCATCATATGACCAAGCAAAGACATCTCTGAATTCGTGAAAAAGAGCGTTATATATCTCTAGTTCTGAAGGAGAACAACATTTGCCGACATAAATATTCTCTACAAAATCTATTTTGGTCGAGATATTTATGGCGATAGTCTCTTCAATATTGGACAAGTTTCGCTCTGAATCCACCGTGTTTACAGTATTTGATAGGAATTCAAAAACTGAAGGATGATACAGGTCATCTTGATTATCTTCTCCACAATCCAGAAGAAGGGAACGATGGTGGGAATCATTCCATGGTGTCCCTTCAATTACCATAGATTGGACAATTCCTTCGTCGGTGACATGCACTCATGACCAAGGATCTGGAGGGGTACCATATTCTCTAGACCTATCTATCCAAACACTTGATGAGCGTTGATTTGGGTTTTCCTCCCATGCTAGGAACATTGATTGATATAATATTTCCGTTGGGCTTGGGGGCAAAACCACTACATGATCCATGTCGATATCATTTTCTAAGATCTTTTTAGAAGATATCATTTTGCAGGTTCCTATCGATGCTACTTCCGCTAGATTGATTGGAGGTGGAAGAGCAAAAGTTCCCATTAGTATAGGATCTTTTAGTAGGCCTACTCCGATATTCTGAAGCGAATGGGGGCTTCCATGGATCATGGGAATGCTTCCAGTAACTTGAGAACCATTAGGGAGGAAGTTTTGTTGATCGACGATTGTAATCCCTCCTTGAAAGGGAAATGCAATCTTTCTAAAATAGGTCGACACAACAGCTGCCATGGCATATATCCATGGTCTTCCTAGTAGGATGTTGTAATCAAGATTCCCATCAATGACTTCAACATCTATTTCTACCATTTTCCCTCCTAGTTCAACTTTCAAGTTACTTACGATACCATATGGGCTATATGTCCTTCTGTCGAATGCTTTTAATGTCGTCGAAGATCGCGACAAGGTTGGAGATCCTAAAGTTTTCCAGCAACTCATCGACATAATGCATGTAGATGCCCCCTCATCAATAATTGTTCGATGAACAGTTTTGTTGAGGGCTTTCACTTGAACAAGGAAAGCTAGTTGAGCTGGTAATTGAGGCTCGTATCCTTTATGATCGAAGGATACAAGATTGGAATCCTTTGGGTCAATCCCACCAATGGCTGATAATAAAGCCTGCCTTTGGGATGGGAAATTTTGTAGTACTTCAAGAGTCGACATAGCGGACGGCGATTGGGCCAAATCTTCCACTATGTTATAATGTTGTGCCGCTGTAGCGCGGGGATTAAATTTTGACTTGTGTACTACTCCCTTTGGCGGTTTTATCGTCAATTTAGGAATGGTGGTGGAACAACTTCTGTCGAAGTTGTTGTCGAACTACTTGGTTGATATTTATCCTTGTTGTTCGACAGTTGTGGATTCCCGTAATCTTTGTTCCTTGTCGATATCAAAGCATCATTTTGTTGTTTTGAAACTGACAACATTAGCACTTGAGACGGGGAAGCATTTCCGCTTTCAACCAGATTCGTTCCTGGAGTTGGAAACGGATCAGTTAACACTATGGAGGTTTTTGAATTCTTGAAGAATTTTTTAACCTCAACTCTGTGTGGACAATCTGTGGTCCGATGATCCTCATCCCATATCATGCATGGAAATTTTCATTTCCTATCTCTAGGAGGGTTTGAAGAAGATTTTTCAGGTGATGATTGGTCCTATTTCTTCTTCTTTCCTTTTCCTTTCTTCTTGTTCCCTTGTTGTTTGGTTTCTTTGCCTTTATCTGTTGATATGGCATTTACTTCCGAAGCAAGAAGTTCACCCTTTGCATTTTGACTTGAAATCTTACGGGCCTTTTTGGATGTAGCCTTTGTCAATTTCATGTCTGTTGTGCCAATCACGCCATCGCCGGCATGAGAGTCATTGTTTGATTTAGGAGGAGGAGGAATTGAGAATTCTGGTCTAGGGGTGTCAGGTATTTTATCGTAGAGCATGCCGGCTTGAGTGTAAATCAAGTCCAGATATTGCGCATGAGCGATAACTTGCTCTTCTGTTACGACTCCACCCTTTGCCACATATTTCGTGATGGAAGGCAGTAATGACTTGATAAACCATTCAGCTAACAGCTGATCAAGGACATACGTTTTTACCATTCTACGACGACGTCGCCACTCATGTATATGATTAGATATGTGAGTGGCCATTGTCTGTTTGGAATTGGTAAGAAGTTTTGTTCCCATTTTGTACCTTATTGGTAATTGAAAATGGGTTTAAAAAGTTGTGGCTAAGGTACTGAAGTTGTTGAACGAAGCTCTAGTTAATTCGATGTACCATTTTGCCGCCGGACCCGTCAACATCCTCTGAAAGAGGCGAAGTCTTATCGAATCATCATTCAAGGTGTTTGATGAACAACATAGATGAAAGGTCATCACGTGATTCGATGGATCTTCACCCGGATTTCCATTAAATTTAGGAATATCTGATGGAAGTTTATGCAGAATCGCTGGCCACCAACGGGCGTAAGCGATTGGATCATTTGTTAACCGGTTTAAATCAGGTAACTCCAAAGTTGTCACAAAGGGTAACTGTTGGTTCAAGTTAGGTGAAGCATACCCGGGGTAAGGTGGGATTGCCTGAGCAGTTGGTCTTTGCATATCGGCATAATACATTTGCTGCTGGTATGTTTGGTAAGGTTGGTGGACATGACCATTGTAAAATGGTTGATTTTGACCGTTTTGACTGTACGGCTGTCCACTATTAGCAAAGATTTGCTACTTAGAACCTTGGTATACTTTTTGGAATTGCGGTTGTTGGTATTGCACTAGCCATGGTTGTGAAGCCATGTGCTATTGCCCAATACTAACAGTTTGACCAAGATGAGGAGTAATTGTACCCGTCTGAACCTGTGTCGCTCTACTAGTCGACGATTATGGTTGAGTCATAGGGTCAAGGGGTTGTTGCATTACAACCTGAGAAACCTGAGGTTGGCATACAACAGTCAGCGCTTGAACTTGCGACACCGTCACAATAGCTTGCGTAGTCGGGATATTCGACATAGGTACGCATTGTTGCATTGAGTATACAACTCTTGGTTGTTGAGGTAGTATAGGTACCCAACCACTTGAGGTAATTCCAGTATAACCTAAATGTTGTTGTGAACTCCCGTATGGATATCCTCCCGAAGGGGATAATGAAAGGGTATACTGCCCCCCATACAGTGGTAATCCAGAACTCAAAGGAATTGTTTGCCCTTGGGGGCCGGACTGCCCAAATTGACCTCCAAATGGATCAATTTGTTGAGACTCAACATAAGATTTTTCGGATATTATTCCGTATGAACAAACAGGAACGGACCATACTGTCAAAATAGCCTCTGAGTGGGCTCCTTCTAGCGGCTGAGAGCTAGTTGGGACAGATGGTATACCGGCGAACATTGTCAGAGTGATAGTAGGGAGTTCTGTCATCGTTGTGTCAGACGACACAGTCCTAGATCTTGACGGTTGTTTAGACATTTGTGGTCTATCCAAAAGATTACCTAGTGATTCTACAGGAGTTTCTGCTGGTGGTAGACTAACTTCCGAAGAAGAAGGATATAGAATGATACCGACTCCAAATTGCGTTGGAGTACTCGTTTGAGGATCTTCTACAATTTCTTCTATGGCAATCAGGTCCGTAAAATATTTTTGGTGCTGAAGAAGGTGTGAAATCGGAAGCGACAAATGTTTGAAGAGTAAGACTCTCTGAACCGGTTGTAGATGGAACTGGTTCGGTAACACAAGTGTTTACTCTCAAACTAGGATCAGTATCACTGTCCTTCTGTGGCTGTTGAACTTCTTCTGTAGAGGCAGGGATTCCAAAAATGTTTGGAGTAACCAGAGTCTCTGATGTCGTTGGAACACTTGTTCTAACTTTAATAGGAGATTTGGAATCGGTTAAACGAGTTCGCTTTGTCCGTACTGGTTTCGATTCCAGAGACAAAGACGGTTGACTCGTAAGCCTCTGCGAACGACGGGGTTTCAATGGACTTTCTTCCACGATTACGGATTACTCGATCAACTAAAATAAAGGGGAAGTATGTTTCCGAATTAAATGAATTTTAGACGCTTTGACACAACTTGTTTTTTCAGTTTTTAAGAGTCGAGAAAAAACAAAAGATTACTCTAGTCGCCTTCGATTTTTAATGAGCCTGAAGTGACAAGTGCTCAGATTGACCTTTTCCGTTAAGGAGTCTGAAAAGGAACAAAAGGGACTACTCTGGAGATTTAGGTAGAGGGAGTACCAATGAATCACAAAACTGCAGAATACTTTTTATGGTACGGCATTCAATCTTCCCGAATGTTGTGTTCAGTGCATTGCGAACGATAGGGCGGCAGACATGGCTTCCTATGGATAAAGGATTTAAGCCTATAGGTGTCTCCCAAAATATACTCGACGGTACATGGGAGCACAAGTCTGTACTGGCACTTATCGTCTCAAAGTGAAGGAATCACCCAACCATTAGTGAGGACAATAGTTACCATGCTTTACGACGCCGGAATACGTCTCTAGCCTAGACCTCTAAATGTTGTGCGTTAAGTTCCAAAGCGTTGCTAGATTCATTGAATTTATTTTAAGTTGATCTTGTTTATGAAGTTTGCCTTTCGGGTTCACCACGAGATGTAGATGTAATTCCTAAAATGCAATCTAAAGATGATAAACAAACTTTTATCTCTTTTGTGCAATGAAAATCCTAGCTACTAGGGGAAAAGAAAGACAGAATCTTTTCACAAAGAGAAAAGAGCACACTGTAAATGCACTTTCCTAAATCAAGCCAAACAGACTGTCTATATGGAAATGCACATGCATGTATTTGTTTTCGACTTTCTTAGTATTGATGCTAAAAAGAAAGTTGATGTACAAATCTGAATTTCTTTTCACGCGACAAATATAAACAAGCTCTTTTTTGAAATCAAAAACAGAGATGATTACGACACCTTACGATTTTGAAATGAACACTCGTTCTTGACACTAGAAAATTACAAATTCAAACCAAAGGCAATAGTAACAGTATAATCGACCATCAACAGAAATCAAACTTTCTCCTATGATCGAAATCAACACTTGTGACAGATTCAAATCAAAGGACGACAGTACGACTATTCTACTTTTGCAAAGGAAAACTGTAAATGACTCAACAACCACATAAAAACATATACAATTCTTTTGTACAAAGGAGGTGGAATAACAGCAAGGAAAAGAGGTTTCAAACAGACATATAATGATCACAGGTAGCAAAATTCAGGGATAGAACTGGAAAGAATGAAGCAGAAGAACCACAGCTGCACAGAGCTAGTCTGATCAGCGCACCTCTAACACAGAGAATCTGAAATGAAGCGCAGGTTGCCCCTTCGGGAAGTGCGGTGAAATTCAGGATCTCTGAACATTACCTGCACTGGGCCAGAAACGAGACTCTGTCCGGGTTCCGGGTCACAGCTTGCAGTTCAGTCCTTGGTTTTTGGCCGAGTAAAAGGCAATCAGTAATGTAACAATCAGGGGTAGATCTAAGGAGGATCTAAGAGCTATCACAAGGGCAATCAGATAGTTTGTGAATCAGCTATTTAAATCATAAACAGATCCAGTGAATGGATTGAAGCAGCAGTTATCTACTTTGCATTTGTTATGGGAAATGCAGTTCGAAAGATACTTATAAGTTTATGAAACAAACAACAAAGAATGATACACAAACAAACTAATTAGACATTCCCCAGTGGAGTCGCCATTTTCTTACAGGGAAAAGTGTCTATTTAGAACTTCTCTATCCCACTAAGGTGTGACAGCTGCCTTAGAAACAAACAGAGAAAAACTACTTTTGTATTTCCTTTATGAATTATAGACAGAGAGGAATGGAAAGGACCAACCTGTGTCTTGCGCTAATCCTTTGATCCAATCCCTCTCTTCTGTGATAGTCTCTAGCTACCCGCTCCCTTGCATGCCCAGCTTCACAAAGTACCTGTAAGATCAAAGAAGAAGAGCACTATACAAAGACATGGATCTATATTCATAAATAACTTAGGATCAGATTTAAGTTAACCATACAAATGTAACAAGCATCAATGATACAAAAGCATGGAGGAGAACTCAAATAGTTTTTATTAATAAACAAGAAAAGATCCAGGAGGCGTTATAACCAGTCGTTCCGACCCAGCATCAACCTCCCATCAAGGAAGCCCCTCTTCACCTCAAACAAAGCATAAATCACCAAACAATATGATGTTTGTCTCTAGAAACCAACATAAATTCCTTACAATAGGCAAGATTCCAGCCTCTGGATCTCTGGGATGAGGGATCAATATATAGATATCTGTAAGGAGGATGAGTCAGCTTGTGATTTGATTAGTGTCTTCTCTCTGTCAGTTCTTGCTTCCACTTGGAGACTGAGGGCCTCTTACTCATCCTTGGTCGAATTCAGTGAGGCAAGTGTCAGAGGAGAAGATTCTGGAAGCTTCCATTGCCTCTCCACCTCGCGGAATGACACTGCCATTTGTCATTTCTCACCCATCGCACCCTACAGAAGGGATTTTTGAAATGCAATGCACCCTCACAGTGTATTTAGGTGCAATGCAACGCACTTAGCCAGTGGAGCAGCTGAAATGATCCTGTTTTGAGCAATTCTGAGCAATTTCTGGTGGAGAACTTTTGGGCGAAGCTATAATCTGTTGACCTTTTTCCTTTAGGGGGTAAAACAACACTTTTAGGGACTTAGGAGCCCTTGGTTTATGGAAATTTCATGCTTGGAGTTGTAAGGCACAAAAATGTCCATAACAATGGGTCACGATCTTAAGGCCTGAAGAGAAGTATCTTTGTGTGATTTTGATCTGTTATATTTGGCACATGACTTGATCTATAAATCTAATGATCTGGGTATAACTAATGTCTGAATATTTCAAAAGGGGAAATTGTCTTTTATAGATCTATACATAGGTTCAGCATAGAAAAGGTGCATATACACGGTGGTTAGGTAAATCAAAATTGCGTATAAACAGGTTTTCCTTAATATAACAATGTATGCATGCAGGTTCTACATATTGAAGTAGCATATGTCTCATAGAATATGTTTTAGCTACTTTTTTGTTGTAATGTTCTAGGTTCAGGATTGGTTTATGGTTATTGTTACTATATTCTGGTTACATCATTCAGAGAAGTGATTATTTGATTCAGTTTTGGTTGGTGCAAAGGAGATTGGTTGATGTAGATATATTTGATGGTTGATTGATGTTATTGATGGATCTAGTTTGAAAAATTATGAAACGTGGTCCCTAGAAGAAAAGAGAAGGTTGTAGCCTTCTGTAGGTCAGTAACTATGTACTAGTACATAAGCTAGTACAGAGCTAAGGGGGTTGTAGCTCCCTTCGAGGAGAAGCTGGAGAACAAGAGAAGGTTGTGGCCTTCTACAGGTAGAAGCCTGCGTACTAGTATAAGACTGCACCAGTACAAAAATATTGTAAAAATAAGTTTCTTATTAAAAGAAGATAGAGACGAATTGCAGCAGGTGGGTTTCACCGACATTGGGTTTCCACCTCATATCTTGTGTCTATGTGTGTGATTGCCTATATTGTTTATTGCACTTGATTATAATTTTATGGTTCTGATACACAAATTAAGATCAGCTAACTAAATTAGAAGTCTGCAGGATATATGCAGTTTTCTCTAAACACAGTTGCGTATATACACAGGTTTAATTAACAGAAGTAGTGTATATCAATTTCATTAAGGAAATGAAAAATTGTTAAAATAATAATACTAATTCACCCCCCTTCCCAGTATTATTTCCAGCAAGTAGCCTTATCCATAGTGGTCGACACATATGCTCCTATGAACTATGACACTCTAGTCAAGTTCTCGGAGGGATTAAAAGGCATGTGCTTCTAAACAATGTCCATTAGCTCATCTCCAGGTAAGAATTATAGTGCATCTACCCTTCTCCTTTTCCTTTGCCTTCGGACTACAGCCTTGTGGAGAGGGCTATAGAATACATCAAGTGGAGGTATCTCCATCAATTTTAGAACAATTTCTGATGCGGGCAGAGCAGGGATGATTTTAGCATGCTGGGATGTTGTTGCTTCTTAATCCATGGGTGTACACTATTTGATAATAGACTTGGGATCTGTATCTTGATGAATTTTCAGGGGAGTCTTGAATTCCTATTTTTCTTGAGTATTTGGAGCTTTGGGGGTGTCTTGCAATTTCTGATTGAATTGATCCCATTCCTGATCCAAACTAGTGCATTGGGCTTTTGAGCTTGTCTCTCTGGCCAGAGTGTCCATTACATGTTTTTTGGCTGGCTTCCTACTAGACACAGCCATATTTTCTGCATCTTTGACTTTCCTTGTGTCTGTCGTATTCTCAATGTTTACCTGAGAGTCCTATTGAGAGCTAAGGGTTGTGCTATCGACAATGTTACATGGGATAGGCTTATCCTCAGGCTTTAAGAGATGCATTGGAATGACTCGAAGCTTCTCATTCTTAAATTCTTGAAATATTTGAAAATTTTTGGGTTTTAGGCTAGCCTTTTCCCATTCAAGTTCTTGCACGAAAGATATTGTTTACTAGAACAAATCCTCAAGGTAATTAGCTACATGATTGTATGCCTTGAGCTTTAGTCCTGTAGTGACATTGTATGCCACTTTTTTTGGATCAAATTTCCTTGTCGGAAATGTATGAAGCCCGAGGGTTTCCATTTGTGTTGATTCCTTAGTAACATGAGCAAAATTAGCTAAAGTAAAATAGCCGCATTTGATAGGGAAAGTAGGCCATCATGACTTCTTGCCATTTTTAAGAACTTTGGTCAGCCCCTTTCCCATATTCTGGTAGGCAATCTCCCTTGCTAATAGCTTATTAGAATCATATAAGGGAAGGATGTGTGCATGAGAAATGCTACCTAAAAACCTAATGTTGGTGAACCATTCCTCAATGAAATAATTGCCTACAGCAAGCAGGTCTACTGCAACTTCTTGGGAAAACCTAGGGGCTTTGCTATTAAATATCATTTGGTGTAGGGGAAACATGATAGAATGAAATATCTTGTAGAAGTGAGGTACGTAATGTGATTCCCATATTTTTTTATGACTGAGATGGATTGGGTAAGGATCTTGTATTGTCCATTTCCAATCCATTGTTGGAAATGTTGTGCAAAAATAGATAGCACCCATAATATAAGCACAAAAATAGAAGGGAGGGAGGTTATCTGAAGAGGAGGATTTCTTTTGTGGATATTCGGTAATAGAGGTGGCTAATTTGTCAGATAGGATAGAAGGAAAATTCATGACATAGGAATTAACACAATAATCGATCAAGGGAATCCATTCTATTGAAAACTTAGTGCTATTTGGCAATCCATACAGTCTACATAACATTGTTGTTGCATAATTGTAGGGGTTTTCCAAAGAGGCCATTGCATACATACCCGATTTGTCTTACCTGAATTTTTTGTATAACATTCTCCAAGTCTGAATTAACTTGAAGGGCTCTAGATTATTCTTTGCAAAGTTGGCCACAAATGTGTCATTGTATATTTCATGTGGGTCAGGTATGTGATACATAGCCTTCAAGTCTTCTTCCCTAAACAATCCTATGAGATCCATCCTTGAATTCTTTAATTGCGTATCTTCAATGATAAGGTTTTTGACCACCCATCTGATCATGTTTGTGTAGGGAAGAGTTTTGGCTCTTTCTCCTATCCCATGAAGGAAAGAACATGAGGCATCCCTACATTGAGGTCCTGAAGGCTTTGTTGACCCAGCTATTGCTCTTGTAACAGTAATTTTAGGACACTTATCCTCCAGTCTATTGTAAATTACTTCCTAAGTTGTTGCACGTCTAGCTCAACAAAGATAGGAGCAATCTCTATATCCTCTACCTCAACAATGGTCTTGTTAGTTTGCTTTTGCATCACCTTTCTTAAGGACATGTCTTTTGTTGCTTGCTTGAAACATACAAGATATATCAACGCAGATGATATCAAGTAATTAAGACTGGCATCCTCTGCGAAATGACCTTCAATCGTGGGAAAGGTTTTTTATGAGATATTCGATTATAACTACCCATAACCTAATGAATGGTTATCCTCCTTCGGGCCGCTAAACATTTAATAACCTGTCAACACTTTTTTTCTTATTATTTAAAACGTAATTATTCCTTATGCTTTACCTCCTTAATTGTAGATTGTGGTATTTAAATGGGTTCCATGTAACACTTATCATATATATCGAGCGAAATGCGATTGCAAAATTCGCAATATCGCATTTCGAATATCGTTAACGTTTGTCCTAAGGCATGTTCAAGTTTTTTGCGAATTACGAAATGTGATTGCACAGTGACAAGATCAGGTTATCACAGTGGGAGACCTCTTCACATATAATAATTTTGTAAAGGATTTATAAAATAGTAATGTGAAAAAGCACAGTATGTGATTTGCGATATAGGTTTCCTCTTTAGCTCATTTTTCAAGGTTTTGCTAAGTTTTTCTTTAGAGTTAGGCATTATTGTCCTAGGCTTAAAATTTCAAAAAGGGTCTTGATTTATAACATAAATGCTAGTTATTATTAAGTTAAACAATGAGGGGGTTGTTTCCTAGTACAACAATTGGTGATTCACTTGGGAGAACAAGTTATCTCTTAGTAGTTTTCTGAAATTTCTTAAAACTTTCAAAGTAATTTGAGTTATAAGCATAATGATTTCATGAGTTATAAGGTAAACAACATTTCTCTTCAACCTCTATTACTTGCTCAAGCCCATCTACTTAATTACTTCACCCTTGTAATGATAGAAATATAAATGTTAGCATTAGTCAATAATAAGGTTAAAATAATATAGTAGGTGTCTCCTACATATTAGTTTTTGTTTTTTTACTCATTTATCACAGATAGAGCCTCTGCTGCCAGTAGGCGTTCATAGCCTTGACAGTATTACATTTTAACCAACAATGTTCCATTCTCCCATCTGTATGAATTTTTAGATTTCAAAACGATATTCTTTTGAATTGAATCTCTCTTGGACTTTGTCCTTTATTTTTTACCTTTTGAGTGTGATCTTTTTCCTTGAAAGCCATTATCTAGGTGTGGTAACCTACTGATGACAATTCCATCCACTAGTTGTAAATAAACTGAACAAGCTGGCTCTTGATGAGACCCCTTGCCTTCTGATCAGGAAGATCATTAGCCATTACCTTGTTTCGATATGTAGTATTGGGAATATCAATTTTAATTACTTCCCTATGAAACTGGTAAACGTGATCGTAATGAGACTCTTTATCTTTTAAGTTTTTTAGATTTTAGAATTACACTCTCAAAAAGGAAAATTTTAACAGATGGGGTGGGCCATTGGCCTTTTTAAAGATTTTGGGTGATAATGATATAGTTTTTAAGATACTGCTCTGCAGGGAGTCCTTTCTAGGTTAAATATTCTTTTCTTAACTGACAACAAAAGCTTCATATCATATAAAGATAAGACTTTTTCGTAAAATATTTTTTTTTAAGCAAGATTAATTTTTTCCAAGGGGATGAAGTTTATTTTAGTACTCATGTGTCCTAATTATTTCTATTAACTCCTATTTTCTTATAGCAGAGAAAAATCATAAATTTTATAAAAGACTTATTTTGAAAATCCAGGAGTAAATACTAGTTAACCATTATTTTCCTAAAAAGCAATATATTACAAAACAGGAAGAGGTTATCTCCTAAGAAAAGTACATTTTCAACATTTTCCCATTAACAGGCAAAGAAGCTTTCCTATTGGACAAGTCTTGTAAAAGAAACGTTGATGGTCCAATTATTTCAATAATTTGATAAGGGCCAAGCCACAGTCTTTCAAATTTGGTATGTCTACCTTTTTCCTCACATGCCTTGTCCCATTTCAAAACTAAGTCACCTACTTGAAAGGATTTTTTACTAGCAGAAGTTGTATCAAAAGAATATTTGACTAATTGTTGATGATGGAGGTGGGTTTCTTTAGCCTTTTCTCTTTCTTCTTCGAGTTTGGGAATTTGAAATTCTCTAGCATGGAGAGATGATGAAGGGCTTACATTGATAAATTGTACTAGGGAAAGAGATGGGATTTTTATTTTTGTGGGAAGAACAACTTCTTTTCCATAAAATAAAGCAAAAGGAGAAGAACCATTAGAGGCTTTCTGAGTAATCTTGTCTGCCCATAGAGCAAATGTTAATGCTTTATGTCAACTCCTATGATTTTTATCAATAGTTCTTTTGATAATTCTAATGATACTTTTGTTTGTTGGTTTTGCTAATCCATTACCTTGAGGATAATAATTAGCTGAATATTTTAACTTGAAATCTCACTTAAGAGAAAATTATACCATTGCACTCCCACAAAAGTAGGATGCATTGTCAAACATTAAATTTGAGGGTAAGCCAAACCAGGTAATTATGTACTAATCAATGAAATATGTGATGTTTTCCATATTAGCTATCTTTAATGGGATAGCTTCTACACACATAGTAAAGTAATCAGTAGCAGTAAGGATGTACCTATGCTTCTTGTTATAGTTATGAATAATATCACCAATTATATGTAATCCCCATTGTTCGAATGGTTGTTGGATGTTAACGAGTTGTAAATGCAATGTTGGCTTTCTTTCTCTTCTGGCCATAGTTTGACAAGTTTTTCACTCCATTGCATATTCATGTGCATCTTTAAATATTGTTGGCCAGTAATATCCTTCATGCAGGATTTTGTGAGCAGTGGTATTTCCTCCAAAATGTCCCCCAGCTGGTCCATCATGTAATTCCGACATGACTTTCTCAGCTTTAGGTTTCTCTAAGCATCTTAGCAATACTGAATCATAATTCTTCGTACACAATACATCATTGATTAGCTCCTACTCATTTGACTTTAATCATAAAGCTCTCTTTGTTTTATAATTAAGGTGCATGGGAGCATATCCATTTTTAAGATAAAATTTCAAATCAACATATTGTGATTACACGTCGTTGAGGCTTACCTATGATATTTGAAACTCATTACCTTGATCTTCTTTTGATGGCAACTGCGATGATCCTGTTAACATCCTGTAAAAACCTTGGCGCCTGACAATTTTAGCTGGCCAGATTTCTACATCATATTCTTGGAGTGAAGTTACCCAATTAGCTCTTTTCTCCCCTACTTCTCTTTGAATTAGTAGTTGTCTTACTGTAGGGTAGGGCACAAATATCCTTGTATGGGTTTTAAGAAGAAAAGGTCTAAAATGCTTCAAAGTTTTAAAGAACTCAAATTCTTGCTTTTCTATAGCTAAATAATTTAATTCGGTGACTTGCAAGTTAGAATTGAAAAAAGGAGATCGGTAACTCTACATTTCCATCATTCAGTTGTGTCAAAACTACAACATATGAAGTATCAAATGAAAAAGTATATAATACAAAGGGTTTGAGATAGTCAGGAGGTGTTAATGAAGGGGCATTAATAATAGATTTCTTTATAAACTGAAAAGAATCTCTTTCATCCTTGCTCCATCTAGAAACTGCATTTTTTCTTATCATCGATTGAAGGGGAATGACTATTTTGTGAAAAACCGAGGACGAATCATTTAACAGAATTTATTTGGCCTAGGAATGATTGCATAATTTTCTTATTTTGTGGGAGTGGAATTTTTTCTATTTTTGGATTCTATCACGATTGATGTAAATTCATTTCTTTGATGCTATAAACCTAAGGAGTTTTCCTTCTGGTAAATAAAAGTAAGATTTCTTGGGGTTTAAGGAAATGCCATATTTCATGCATATTTAAAAGATGTGCTTGAGGTCACTTAAATGATTGTTCCTATCCTTGGAATAGATTGTGATATCATCGAGGTAAATAACAACCAATCTATACTTAGACCTCTAAAGGCAATGTCCATAGCACGTTGAAATGTGGCACCAACATTTACTAGTCCAAAAGGCATTTTCTAATCAGCATATGTTCCCCAGTTGGTCCTGAATGTTGTCTTTAATCTGTCATATGGATGCATAAGGATTTGATTTTATCTTGAGAATCCATCTAGAAGTGACATTAATTTGGAACCTGCAACTGATTGTAGTACCTCTTCCATTATAGGTGGAGGAAATTTGTCCTTTTGGCAAGCTTTATTTAGGTTTCGAAAATCAATGCAGATCTTAATATCACCATTAGTTTTCCTCATAGGTACCATATCTAATACCCATTTAGAATGCCTGACAGGGAAGATTATCTTGGCCTTTAGAATTTTGTTCAATTCTAATTTAATTTGACTTTCAAGGTTCGGGTGAAGTTTTTGAAGCTTTTGCTTAATTGGTTTTTCATTTGAAATCATGGGTATGGTATGTTGAGTTATAGAGGTATCATAGTTTTTGAGATCTGCATAATCCCATGCGAAGACAACTTTATATGTTTTCAATTACCTGATGAATGATAACTTTTTTTTTAGATGTTCAGTCAAGACCTAGGTTGATATTTTGAGGTTTCTCATTTGATCCTAGGTTTACTACTTCAAATCTAAGAGTAGAACTTTGAGTTTTGGAGTTACTAATTCTCTTGAATCTATCTTTCAAATCATAAAGATATTCCATCTTAACTACAGACTTAGGAATTGAGTCTAGATCAAGATTATTTTTTATTTCTATATCATGCTCATTATCATCTATGATCTACTCTTCATATGATCTTTCTAATGTAAGGAAATTTACTATATCTACATCATTATTTAATACTCTCTAGTTTGTTATATTGTCGGGAATAGATGGCATAATTATTAATTCTATTCAAAATATGTCTAGACTAACTCTTCTAATGGTATAAGTGTATATACCACATTGGCAGGTAAGTCTAGGGATTGAAGAAATGTTGAAAGAAGAAAAATGAGAAGTCAATTTCTGAGCTAAAGATTGATAGTGCCTAAGATGCCCAGAAACACAGTGAATTGTATTTCTCACCTATTTCACAATTATTCCAGAGTCATCATAGAGTCAAAATTATTTGACGTTAAGACCGATGGCTTTATACAGTCCTTGGATCAGTGCTTCGTATTCAGCGATATTATTTGTACACTAAAATTCAAGTCTGCAGGTGAGCATAATCTTGTCTCCTTGTGGATTGGTCAAAATGCATCCTGCGCCTACACCATACTCTAATTTAGAACCATCAAAATAGAGAGTTTAGAATAGAGAGTCATTATAAACTTTATCAACTAAATTTAAACACTTGGAAGCATCTTTTTGTGAAAAATTCTCAATTTGAGAAACTACAACATTATCTAAGAAGGGAGACTTTTGAGCATTAAAAGATCCTAAAGAGGACTCTGTTGAATAGTGTCCAATGATGTTATCAATGAAGGAAATATGTTCATCACTTCCCTCAACTTCTATGACTGTATACTTCATTATTTTTTCTCGGTCTACCCTGATTTGGTTCGGTTTACCATTGTGTGGCAATCACATGTGAGACCAGTCAGTTGCAACATGACTGTGCAACCTTTTAGACCAATCCCTACTGAGAATTAAACCATAAAATATATAGATATCATCCACCAATATATCAATTATTTATGAAACTTTTGGATTAGAGGAAAGCCTAATTGAAACTAATATTATTTCTCCAAGTACCTCTACTTTCGTCCTGTCGAATTGCACTATGTGTACGGCATATTTTTGAGGAGTAATGTTCAATTTAGTACACACAGCGCTTGCCATTATGTTTGAAGAGGTTCCTAAGTCAGCAAGGCGGTTATGAAGATTCTTGTTGAAAATTTCATAAGTAAGAATAAAGGGAGGGACATGTGAAATAGATCAATTGCCAATGAGAACTAGATCTAAAGGATCTACTTTATTTGAGGATGAAGGAGGTTTTCCCATATTGTAGGTGGCTTGAGTAACTACAACAGATGGTAGGGGAGATACTGGAACTAATTTCCATTCTCTTAACAAGATTTTTTGTTGTTGTTTGACTTTAGTGAGCTCATGCAATGTGATGTTAGCTCTAGTATTTTTCATGTCTTCCACTATATTATATTCGACCGAATCCAAGATTACCAACGTTTTTGAATAATTCAAGGAGTTTGGAGGAATATGGTTAGTTTGGATGATTTTAGATTTCTTAGTTATTGTTTTCTCTTTTTCAGGAGTAGCATCTTTTTTCTTCTCATTAGTGGTATATGTGTTCGCAGAATTTTTTCTTCTGGTAATTACTGACATTTATTGTGCCTCTTCTTCAGTTGGGAGAATAAAATCCCATATCCCATTTACTTCAATTTCTTCTTCTATTTCAACTTCTTCGACGTTTGGTGAATGTTATGCTGACTCTTCATTAGATTTAGCATTTGAAATGGTGTTTGGAGGTTTTGATGTAGAAGAGAAGTTCTTTTTGAATGACTGCAACGGTGTTTTAGGAGCAGAAGATTCTGCTACCTATTTTTTAATTTCTATCATTTCATTAGACATTGTTTTTAACAATTTATGAAGGCCTTCCAGATCGAAAGTGTCCTTTGAAGTTTTATTTTTAGAGTCATCTTTAAACATTACTTTGTTGGTCTTCCTCTCATCTGTTTATGGTATTTTTTCTAAAGCTAAGATTCTTGTTTCTACAGACATGGCTTCTTTCATGTTCTCTACAAGGGTAGCCTTATTGGCCCTATCTACAAAGATTGCAATATTAGAAGGAAGAGATGACATATACCATTCTATTTGTACATCTATAGCAAGTTTAGAGGTAGTTGGGATTTTTTTTAGCAATTTGTTAAATGTGGAGTTAAAGTCTTTGATCTTTTCATTTCCATTAGATTTTAAATTAGAAAGATCATTGATTAAGGATGCTATAGTTTTGTCATCCCCAAATTTTGCAAGAAATACTTCTTGAAAACAAGGAAAATTTTAAGCATTGAAAATGTTCTTGAAGATTAAAAATATTGGTGAATCTCACTAATCCCTAATATGCAAACTATCAAATTTTTATTGATATATTTGTAAAATTATTCAAAATTATAATGATTTTATATATACTCTATATATAATGTTGGTGATTTTTAAGGCAAAATAATTTTATATTCTAAAATTTTGGCGAATCTTTTTTATAAAATCTGGAAATTGGTGAATATTTTTTGTGGAAAAATCATGAAAATTAGCCCATTGGACGAATATTAACCCCTAAAATTTTCCATGCTTGAAAAGTAACCTAGTCTCTAATTGAACGCACTAGAAGGGAAAAATACTAAGATCCTACAGATCCTTGGAAGGTATAAGGAAATGATCTAATTACAACATGTTCATGTGAAGCCTCATTGGTATTCATGGTTAACATAAAATTGTTTAGATGTTCCTCAGCTAGGATACCATCATCACGATTATACTCAGGCAACCATTTTTATGGATTCGCTGGGAGTGCATTTGGATTTGTGACGAGGACAATACCAAGATTCGTCGAAGGTTGAGCAGGTTGATTGGCTATAACTTGAGTTGAGGACTGAGAAAATGGGAAGGTTTGTCCAAAATTAGGTATAGATGGAAAAGAACATACTACTAGGTTAGTACTGATAATTGTAGTACTAATAGGAGAAGTGGGTATTCGAGAAGTAGTGGATTGAGTAGAGGTGGATGAAGGAATAGATAGGTGTAAAGGTGAAGTGATATCACTAGTATCTGATTTGGATACTAATGAAGTGACTTTCATATTTCATGGAGGGATAGGGAACTCAAAAGGAGTGACCCCAATATTCTCGCTTTGTAGTCTAGTCAATGTACCAATTTTCTTGTAATAAGGAGGTAACACTTTATATAAATAATGCGAGTCTCTTTGGTTTCTCAATAAAAATGCATATTTGTTCTAGTTTCTATATCAAAGAATGAACTTCTAGAGATTCAGGAATATAATCTAGCAATGGTAGTTGCCTTACTACTTCAAGAGACGAGGTAGATGTTTCTACAACATCCTATTCCTGGTTAGGGGATTCTGAATGAGATCTAGAAGGTATAGAAGTGGTGGAGGGATTTTGACTCTTGTGAATGCTTTCTGAATGATCTTTAGGTTTATATGCCATTCACAGCTGAAGGCCCTCCTGCTAGTGCCAAAATGTTGTGGCTTCAGAGTTCTGTTGCCAAAACATGGGGGATAAACACTCGGTTTGGACCTTAAGACAACTCCTTTTCCATTTAAAGTGGTGGTTCTGACTGGGGATGATGGGACTAGTCTCCCAATATGGGTTTTAAGATTAGAGTGGGTGGTTGATGAATGTTTTTTCAATAGAATAAAGATAATCTAAGTGACTTATTCTATGATAAAATTTCTCTAACTTAACTTATTCTAATATAAACCCGGGTGTTCTTGCATGGTATGCGATCTACAAAGATATATTTTTAACATGTCATAATAAATATTGAACACAATTAAATGGAGATGATAACATAGAAGATAATTCCTTCGACTAAATACTTAGTCAAAAGAATTTATAAAATATATTGCAAGTCTAATGAGTTATATATGAAAATCAAAACCTCAGTTATGACATCATCACAAAACTGCAATTAATGCTTCACAAAAACAATAAATCTCACATATAATTCATGAAAAGAAAGCTTTGCCACTAACTAAATGTAAATAAAAATATGCATACATGATAATAGTACCAGATGTATGAAGTCCTGCTCATTTCACAAATGACATAGACTAAATTCTTCCTTCAAATCAAATTGTCTCCCAAGAATACAAAAGTGCATCAACAAAGGGAAGTATTATGATATCTAAAAGAAAAGATCATGTTCCATCATTTCGCTAGATCATTCACAAAATTACAATAGTGCATTCTTTGCAAATGTTTTTGATAAGATTCTAGACCCTTCTCTAAATGCATGAGAAGGGTATAAATATTATTCTAACTAAGCATGAAAAAATAGATTATATAAAACTTGAGGATGTTTCAAACAAAATTCCTCTTATGTAGCTAACTAACTCCAAAAATAAATAGATATCAACTAAACAGAACTAAGAGGATGACTTGTTGTCTGCCAGGTTGTCCTTTAAATTGCAAATATCGATCATCGGTTTAATTTGAGGAGGTGGCCCGAAATGAGATTTGAGTTGTCCTGCAAAGATTGCATCAACAAAAGGTGGCAACACCCTTTGAATCGCATAAAGGGAATAGTTGAGGGTCATGATCTAGCTATGTGGCTTGACTAGATACTGCCAATATGACTCCTAGTCGGTCGTAGTCAGTTTCGTAATTACATCTCTTTGTTTCCCCACTTTTTCTTGCCAGCCTTTACTTAGAGAAGTTAAGTCAGGAATTTCTTTCGAATTACCCTTATTCATGAGATTGGTAGCGAACAAGGTATGATTTATTGCCTTAATGATGTTCTTCAATACTCCAGCTTCCCTCGTGACTTCCAACTCAGCCTATTTTATCCTAGCATCCCAATCAGTGAAGAGGATGTCTTTGTGAGTTTCCTCAATCTTGGGTAGATTGGCTTTCTTTCCCTCTTCTATTTCCTACCATTCAATGCATTTAGAGATTTTTATGTTTAAATCATTAAAATTTGTTCACCATTCAATGGATTTATCTGTGAGCTCTTCGTTGGTAATAACGTAGGGAGTGATGTGTGATAGCTTCTGCCATAAATACTCTTGCTGCTTGACTAGAAGAAAGTTTAGTTCAAGAGCCTATTTAATGAATTCCTTAGCAGTAGGAGCATCCTTGTACCTGTCCAAGGATTGCTGTAATTCCTGGAATTGATGTAATTCTTGGAATTGCATGTTTTTGGCTGATAAGTCAGCTTCATGGCTTATATTCAAGACTTCCATGTCCTGCTACAATTGTGCAAGATGCTCAGCTACCTACTTGTTTGCACTTGCTTTTTTTTGTCTGGATCTCTTGTTTGAGTTGTGCAATTATTTCATCCCTTTCCTTTAGAAAAGTAGACACCTCAATAGCCTTAACCATAGTGTCCAATGCATATGTTCCGATGAACTCTGATAGTCTAGTCAAGTTCTCGACTAGACTAAAAGGCATGCCCTTCCAAACAACGTTCATTGGCTCATCTCCAATTGAAAATTTTGGTGAATCTACCCTTCTCCTCTTCCTTTGCCTTTGGACTATAGCATTGTGGAGAAGGCTATAGAATACATCAATTGGAGGTACCTGCGTCACTTTCAGAACAATTTCTAACGTGGGCAGAGCAGGGATGATTTCAGCATGCTGGGATGTTTTTGCTTCTTGATCTATGAGTGTAGATTGTTTTCCAACAGACTTGGGCTCTGTATCTTGATGAATTTTCAGGGGAGTCTCGAATTCCTCTATTTATTGAGTATTTGGAGCTTTGGGGGTTTCTTGCAATTTCTCATTGAATTGATCCCATTCCTACTCTAAACTAGTGCCTTGGGTTTATGAACTTGTCTCCTTGGCCGGAGTTTCCACTACCTGTTTTTTAGCTGACTTCCTACTGGACTCAGTCATATTGTCTACATCCTGGACTTTCCCCGTGCCTATTGTATTCTGAGTGTTTACATGAGAGTCCTATTGAGATCTAAGGGTTGTGCTATCAATACTGTTAATTGGGGTAGGTTTATCTTCAGGTTTTAAGAGATGCATTGGAATGACTCGAAGCCTCTCATGCCTGAATTCTTGAAATCTTTGAAAATATTGGAGTTTTAGTTTAGCCTTTGCCCATTAAAGTTCTTTCTCGAAAGAAACTGTTGATTGTAACAAATCCTCAAAGTAATTATCTACATGATTGTATTCCTTGAGATTTAGTCATGTAGTGACATTGTATGCCACTTTGTCTGGATCGAATTACCTTGTAGGAATGTATGAAGCCCGAGGGCTTCCATTTGCGCTGATTCCTTAGTAGCATGAACAAAATTAGCTAAAGTAAGAGAGTCGCATTTGATAGGGAAAGTAGGACATAACGACTTCTTTCCATATTTAACAACTTTGGTCAGTCCCTTTCCCATAGTCTGATAGGCAATCTCCCTTGCTAATAGATTAATAGAAACATATAAGGGAAGGATGTGAGGATGAGCATTGCTACCAAAAACTATAATGTAGGTGAACCATTCCTCAATGAAGTACTTGCCTACAACAAACAAGTCTACTGCAACTTCTTCAGAAAACCTAGGGGCTTTCTTATTGAAAATCATTTGGTGTAGGGGCAACACAATAGACTCAAATATCTTGTAGAAGTGAGGTATGCAATGTGATTGCCATATTTGTTTATCACTGAGATGGATTGCTTAAGGATCTTGTATTGTCCATTTCCAACCCATTTTTGGAAATGTTGTGCAATAATAGATAGCATCCATAATATAAGCACACAAATAGAAGGGAGGGAGGTTATCTGAAGAGGAGGCTTTCTTTTTTTGATATTCGGTTAGGAGGGAACTTCATGATATAGGAATTAACACAAGAATCGATCAAGGGAATCCATTCTATTGAAAACATAGTGTTATTTGGCAATCATACAGTCTACATAACATTGTTGTTGCATAATTGTAGGTTTTTGCCAAAGCGTCTATTGCATACACAACCGATTTGTCTTAATTGAATTTGTTGTCTAACATTCTCTAAGACTGAATTAACTTGAAGGGGTCTAGATTATTCTTTGTGAAGTTGGCCACAAATGTGTTCCGGTGGGTCAGGTGTATGATACATAGCCTTCAAGTCTTCCGCCCTGAAAAATCCTATGAGATCCATCCTTCAATTCTTGAACTGCCTATCTTAAATGATAAGGCTTTTGACCACCCATCTAATAATGTCTCTGTAGGGAAGGATTTTGGCTCTTTCTCTTATCCTATTAAGGAAAGGATAGGAGGCATCCCTGCATTGAGGTCCTGAAGGCTTTGTTGACCTACCTATTTCTCTCATAACAGTAATTTTAGGATGCTCATCCTCTAGTCTGTTGTAAATTACTTCCCAAGTTGTTGCACCTACAACTGCATCATAGACTGCATCAGCAAAGATAGGAGCCATATTTGTATCCTCTGTCTCAACAATGGTCTTCTTAGTTTTCTTCTGCATCACCATTCTTATGGACATGTCTTTTGTCAGTTGCCTAAAACAGACAAGAAATATCAGCGTAGATGATATCAAGTAATTAAGACTGAAATTCTCTGTGAAATTACCTTGGATTGTGAGAGAGGTTTTTTATGAGATATTCGATTATAAATACCCATAACTTGGAGAATGATTATCCTCCCTCATGTCACAAAACATTTAATAACTTGTCAGCTCATTTGTTCTTATTAGTTAAAACATAATTATTTTGCATGCTTTACCTCCTTAATCCCGGATTATGGTCTTTAAAGGGTTACCATGTAACGCTTATTAGATATATCAGGCGAAATCCGATTGCGAAATTTACAATATTGCATTTCGGAAATCGTTAACATTTGTCCTAAGTCATGTTCAAGTTTTTTGCAAATTGCAAAATTTTATTGCGTAGTGACAAGATGAGGTTATCATAGTGGGAGAACTTTTTGCATATCGTAACTTCATAAAGGATTTATAAAATACTAATGTGAAAAAGCACGATATGCGATTTGTGATATAAGTTTCCTCGGCTCATTTTGCGATTTTTTGCTAATTTTTTCTTTAGAGTTAGGCATTATTGTCCTAGGCATAAAAATTTCAAAAGGGTCCCCATTTAAAACTTAAATGCTAGCTATTGTTAAGTTAAAAAATGTGGGCGTTGTTTTGTAGTACAAGATGACTCTGCAAGAAGATCCCTTGTGCCACTCATGGTTTGATGGGGCATTTAGCTATTGGTAGGGACCCGATGTCCTCATCGCTAGAATCCTTATTCTGGGAGTGGAGGTTGTTGCACATGAAAAATTAAAGGCCATTGTGGTAATCCCGTCAGGCATGACTAGACCTAGGAAACTCTCTTTATGCTTCATACACTACTTACCTTCCCACTCAACAAATCGTAATGGAATATGTAGCATGTAACCAAATGAAACCATAGGTAATAGAGGGTCTTCTATGTAAATTTTACATAATTAAAGGATGTCATAACCCACAAGTTTTCAACATCATTTCAAGTTGTCCTTGCTCTAGTTATGGCCTATAACTTATCATGCAATTCCTTCTCTTTTGATTATTGTATTATCACCAACACAGTTAAGAATTTCATTCATATTAAGGTTTAGCCTCGACTCTAAAGCTTGGGCATCATTTTCATAAATCTCTTTTCGCACCTTAAGGATCAAATACTCTATAGTTTCCAATTCTTAGTCTATTAAACATATTTACTTTCAATTAAAATCACCACCACACATGTACACATAGATACACATAGACATGTTCAACATACAATATAGGGAAATATCACTTCACAATTGAACCATATCTATACACACAACAACATAATTACAAAGTTTGTTTTCCATCTCTATCAAAGATGCCAATGAAACAAAATCCATTAAATAGAAGCAATATTCACAAATACTTATATTTTAGAGTGCAAGGCAACTTAGTCGGGGACTATGACTCTCCACCCAAAAAAATACAACTACAATCACTTCCACCTATAGCTGTCAACCCCAAGTTAGATTACAGAGGTTGAGGGGAATAATGCTTCCTTTTGGTACTACACACCAACTTCCATGTGAACCATGGAATCTAGTGGACCTCTTCCTCAATCCCACCAACTGATGACTTCTTCCTTTCTTAGCAGAAGGATTCCATAAGTCACCCTCCTCACCCCAAAGTACACACAATATTATTCACCCCCTTCTAGGTAGTCCAAAATTGAGTGTACCAATAGGGCATGGTACAAAGGTCTTTGATCAAGTCTTCCTCTAATTCTGCTTTAATATGGTCTCTTCTTAAGTTATTACAAGCCTTCAAAGTATCTATCAAAGCCCACAACCTCCAGGGGACTTAAGTTGTTACGAGATCCTTTAGGCTCCAAATATTCCATCAAGACCTACAATCTCTAATGACCTAAGTTGTTATAAGGCTCCACATACCTCTATCTCAACCGAAAATCTCCATGGACTCATGCTATCACAAGGCGCCAAGGATCCTATATGAACCCATAACGTCCAGGGGCCCCAAGCTATTATAGGGTTCCAGTGACTAACGCTCAATCCAAAACCTCCAGGGACAGAGAACTAATCCCCTTCTCTTATCTTCTCTTCAGTGCTTCTTGGTAAAATATTTTACTATAAATTGGCTCTAGCTCCCTTTTCAGTTTGCCCCAAAAAATAGTTCTCTACTCCCATTTTGCAAGGAGTTCAAAGGGTTACCCCTTTCTCGAATGCTCTCACTTGTTGTTCAAATCCCCTCCAATACTCTTACCCTACTCAAATGGTATTTTTTCTCCCTATTCTCTCGTTTTTCCCACCTTCATTATTGTTTTGTCCTTACTATTTTTAAACCATTCATAAATTTATTCTTGTTTTATTGCATTCTCTCAAACACGACTAGGAATGAGTACTTTCCCTTAGAGAATTTAATTTCAAGCATTAGTTCATTAACTTCATGGACTAATCATCTTTAAATGGTTGTCCTGAAGTTCAGGTTTCTTCATTGCATAAGAAACCATAACGTCCGAAGCAAAAATCCTCCTCCCCCAACTTTGGAATTCATTTCCCTTCATTCAGTCCCTTTTTTTCTCTGATTTCAAACATTACATAATATTTACAAAGTGGCTCATATGAGAACCTTTGGTGGGGCTATCATAGTCCCCTCCCCTTCAGGGAATACCACCCTCAGTTTTATTTTACACATACACAGTGCTAACATTAAATTTAGATACATACTTATTCATGGATCTGTGTACACACAATATCGTATTTACAATTATACACACTTTCTTTGACCATAAAATGACAAAGGGATAATTAGTTTTCATGGCATCAATCATTTCCCATGTGGCCTCCTCTAGCCCAAAGTGCTTCCACTGCACCTTGGCATTCTCTATAGATCAATTCCAAAGCATGAGACTTTGTTCTACAATGCACGGTTTTGGTTGGAACTCTCCCTTTAGTTTGACCTTCCATCTCAATGATAGATGCTTGCTGATCTACTTGGCTATTTTTCACTGTTTCATAAACTTTAGTTTGATCCTGAGCTACTTCACCCATTGTTCCTACCTCTTGAGTGTTGTAAATCTTTTTTCCAACATTCTGCTGATGCATGTAATCTTTTCTTTTGTGGTCCCCACCACAGGTCCAAAATTCGAGTGGTTCTCCACCTTAGTCTTGGGATGTGGGGATGCTAATTGCTACACATTTTCATTAATAACAACATTAGGTCTTTGTTCAAATTGTCATGCCTAAGTTTTTTGCCTCACTTTCCTCATATCTAGGTATATTTTCAACAAATTCTTATCTTGTTTAGAGATACTCTTGACTTGCGAATTAATCTTAATTTCTTGTATATGTTTTGTGTGTTTATAGTAGTGCTCTAATTTCTTTATTGCATACATTAAGGTTTGGGGCTCTAGATATTGTATTTTATCTCTAAATGACATAAGTAACCTGTTGATAAACCTATGAATCTTGGCCTTCTCATCCTTAATATATGGTATGTACCTCAAGAGTTCCAAAAATTTGGTGGCATACTCATCACTGCTTAACTAACCCATTTTGAGTTCATAAAACACTTTTTTTTTTCCTATCATACTATTATTCATATAGGTATTCTTCTTCGAAGATCTTTTCAAACTCTTTCCAAGTCATCTCCTTCTCAGTAATGGCTCTAACATTGCTCATGTATTCCCACCGTATGCTGACTTTTTTGTTCAAGATGTATGTCAAAAATCTAGCCTTCATATTCTTGTAATAGTCATGTATTATGAAACAATTCTTCATTCCTAACAATGATGGTTCTGCATGCTAAGCCTTCTTCATATCCCCATCAAATGCAAGTGGATTTTCCTTATTAAACTCTTCAGGAATATGCTCCTTTTCCTTTCGTACCGAGTGATGGCAATGTTAAGAAAGGTAATGCCTCCAGGAAACTGACTATTGGTCCCTTCTATTGGAGTACTCAAAATTCCACCTCCTCGAATAATGTCCCACTTCCCTTCCTGTGCCTTCTCCTGAACCTACCACGATGTGATCTCTCAATGTTTTCTTCTAATTCTTGAAGTATTTTTTTTTTCTCGATTAATTTCCATCCTCTTATATTTCCTTTTTCTCTGCCAATCAAAGAGACTTTTCAGGATGATTGAATTGATCTCTTCTTGCCTTTCTTGGGCTCTTATCATGCTCTCATTATTACCCTTAAATATTCTTACCTCATCTCTTAGGGTTCACCTAGTCCGGGGAATGAATCCCTCCCCCATCGCCAACTGATCCCTCTTCTTCATCAGTTCTGACCCCATCACCTTCATGTTGTGAATCATCTAAACTATATTCAACCATTATGGTCCTCGTCACTATGAATTATTTTTTTAGTGTTGCTTCTAATGTGCTATCAATCACATAGATTGTTAGACATTTCAAAATAATAGATAACACAAACTTAGGGTCATGATTTACCATGGATAATTTTGATGTGACAAAATGGTCATGTTAGCATGCCAACACATTTATAAATCATATACATAAATGATATAGTATATTCATCATGATAATAAAAACAACAACAAATCTATTACCTATTTCCACCAAGAAAATAGTATGACAGTGGTATTATTCTGAGAAAAATTTCATTAATTCCATTTCACTTGCAAAATAGGGATCAATAAATTAACTTGACTTATAACATTAGAAAATTAATTATTCAAAATCAATCTCTCCTTTGCTTTTTATATCATTACTTGAACATGATGAAGCTCATCCAGTCCAACTTTGAACCTTGATAACTTTGATACCACTATGTAGCATACCTCGTTTTCCCACCTAGAGTAAGGGGGCCATCACTAGAAAATCAAAATCCCATTGTATGGTCATGGAGATGGGAATATGAAGTTTCAACCCCTATTCTCTTAGGCGAACTTGTCATATTTCTCTCTTTGTATCTTTTGATTTTGATTTTGATTTTATTTTATTAAATTATGTTTTCCTTCTCTCACATGTAGGAAACAATGACCACCTATCTCCCTCTTCCACATGGAATTATTCTATAGGCTCGCCCAAAATTTAGTGAAGTGGAGGAGTTACGGCAAGTACATTTATCCACTGACAAACACCTCTTATGTCTTGACTTCTTGACCCCCTGATTTCTGACCTAGTCAGGTCGGCATATCTAATACTGACCCCTGAACCTAGGCTGAGTCACCGTCAACCCATTGTATGAGGTTGGGTTTTGACTTCATCCTAAAAACCTAAGATCCAACTTCTAACCTAGTTGAGTAAATACACTGTGGCTTGCTAGCATGCCTCCTTCATCAAAGAAGCCTCTTGTTGTCCTTCTAGTGAGGGTTGGTATACCATATTTTTTTATTACCAACAAGACATCGGTCGCAACCTCCAACCTGTGGGACTTAGATGACCCTCTATGACATATGCCTCACCAGATGGTTCCAACAGAAATTTCACATCAATTTCCTCTGACCAATGAAGTAAGAGAAGAATATCGCTACTCCAATTGGAAGGCTCTCCGTTTAAGGTTCTGATATAGAAGGGGACAAGTTTATCTAATATTTCCTATAAGGTTGTGGCTTCACTTCCTTGTGCTACAATGAATGACTTTCCCTTACTATTCTAGAATGGCTCTATTAAGGAATTTCATTTCTGCCTTATGCAATGCCTTCGACAGTGATCTGTGCACTCTCCATGGAGGCCATATCTACTACTTTGTAACATTCTTTGAGGTAGTATTATCGATCACGGCTTAGCCTAAAAGGTTTGGTCATCTTCTAGACCTCCTTAATGATCTTGCTACTCCATTGGAGTCAGATTAAATGGTTCCATGGTGTTACCCCTTCCATGCTTGGGTGATAGCTACATTGTCCTATCATGTAGGACTTTCTTGCCTTCACGTAGGGAATTCCTCACATGGAAGGGTAGGCTTTCCTAAGTCCAATATGCACTAGAGCCTTGGCAAGATATTCTTTGAGGATCCCACCTCTCATGCTACATGTCAACAGTTAGAGAGTCTACACAAACTATTCAAGTTCATTTTCACCGCTCAAGTGTTGTCGACGTATTTGACTATTGGTAGTGAACTGTAGTCCTCATTACTAGAAACATTGTGGTGGGAATGGAGGTTTGTAACACCATCCTCCCACATCTACCCAAGCAACCGACCAGCTAGGGTAAGCATGCGAGGAGAGGTCACTATGATATGATTCGACCTCCTAAGTCACATTAAGGCAGTGGAACTAGTAGAAACACACCATACAGATGTCCAACATCATCAACAAAACCCTTAGAGGACAAGGCAATCACTCAGACAACTTGTCCCTCAGTCCCACTACTATTTTAGGTCCCTTGGGCCATAGTCTCTCTCATGCTATGGGCAAGGGAGTGACTACCAATCTAAAATCGCTCTCATAAGCCTATCTACCAGTGCCTATGGACCAAAATTGTCATTATTGTGCCAACAAATCTGGGATTTGAGCCAATTTTTTATGTTCATAGCCTAAGAGACTACTCATAACTAATGCATCTATTCAAATTAGTAAAGTAATAGGGAAATGAAGGTAATAAAGAAAATATTGGTTCATGACCTTGGCTGGATCCCTACTAGCCATGATAGGGATTTCATCAAGCATATCATCAACATGTAATCTACAAGTGTAAACAACATAATTAAGTGTAGGGATCTCATACTTATGTAAGATTCACTATGAACCATCGTTTCCCCATGGAATTTTGAACATTATCATCTATTATGTCATCGACACATTATCCATTCACATACAAGTAAAAACATGTTGAAAACCATACATACCTACTGTCATAAAATATACATATAACCAACATAATAGGGACACAAAAACCAATGAATGTAAAGCCATATAAACCAGTTATAATCCATCAATATGTTCATAGAAATACAAGGAAAGATAGCCTTTCATTAATTATTCCAAATACAAACCTGGGGTGGGACTCCCACATTCCACCCAACTGTAGAATGGTTGAGCCAAATCTCTCTTCATCCATTCCCTCCGGTGCCATATTCCAAGCATTAATGTGGGATATCATAGAACACATCAATCAAAACTCATATAGGGCTTCCAGAGGCCATCCACCTCAACCCATAAAATAGTGATTCCACCTCATGGTAGGACATCATAGAAGCATCATCAGATTGGTCTCTATCCTAACCATCCAAGGCTCTATAGCTCTTATTCCAACCTGGCTACCAAGAGAAGTAACAAAACCTATGGCTACTATCACGCTCCATAGCGTTTTTCCAACCAAGGCTTCCATGTCTAGTAACTCAACTGACAACTTTTACTAATCTTCCAGAAACTTTGTCTAACCAGGGCTTTGACGACTAGTAACTCAACCCACCAAGGGCTTCCAGAGAATTTATCCAACCAAGGCTTACAGGTCTAGTAACTCAAACCAAGCTGTTATAGGGCTTCCAGAGCATTTTTCCAACCAAGGCTTCTAGGAATAGTAACTCAAGCCAAAATGCAACAGGGCTTCTAGGGAATTGAGTCCAACTAAGGCTTCCAACAACTAATAACTAAAATCAAGCTAAGAAAACATGAGAACCAACCAAAACAAAAAAAGAAAATAAACCTACAATCTCCATGGCTATCAAGGAAATGGCAAGGCTACGAAATGCATTGTTGATCGAGGTAATCCTCCATGCCAGTGACAGATCATAACCAAGAAACCACATGCATGTTCCATGCATGCCAAAACTAGAGAAGGAATCACACATGCAACTCGGTACCTACAAGAAAAACTTATGTAACTTCTAATCTCATCTCCCTCTTGTGCCTTCCTTCTCTTCCTTTACCTTCTTTCTCCAAGAATCCAAGTATGCCACACCCTCTAAGAGTGCTCCCAGGAAAATCAAAGTATCAAAGTGTTTGAGATCGAGAGAGAATAATGAAAGAGAGCTCCAACATTGACATAACCAAGTATTTCCCACTTAGCCCCTTAATACTTTTTATTAATGAGGCCTCTATATTTTTCATTTTCCATTATTTTGCTTCATTGTGCTCCTCACAAGCAACTGTTGATCTAAATATGATCTGAGGTTGTCATTGATGTCAACCCAAGAAGCATCAAGGATGACTCTGAACTTCCATAGCATATTGGGCATCATCATTCATTGTTTCTTGTCTCATAACCATTATAGGAATACTCTACTCAAAAATATCTTTCTATCAGTATATAACTCTCCTAGTAATTCCTCACGGTTTGTAAGTTATTTAAGATTGAAGTTAGTAACTCTAATTAGTGGGATAAAAACCCATGGGGTTGTGGCATGGAATTAATAAATTATTTTTGTCATTGAATAGTCAATAATTAATAATTTTTTAAGCTCCTAAAATCCCTCCAACATTCTCTATAGAAGCCCCTCTCAACTCCATAAAAAAAATCTCATATATCCTCCAAAAGTAGTGATCGTGGAATTTTCGCTATAACTTTATTTTTGAAAAGTCTTAGATGCAGAAATTAAAAACCCATTTGAACCAAACTCTAGATGAACATCATGAAAAAATTTCAGATCCTGGTTTCCTACATTTTCGGGGATATGATCTGTGGAAGTTAGAGTTTTTGTAGGATCCTAAATTTCATCGCAAAGAGGTAACCTTCGGCAAATCATTAACGCTCTCTCTAGGAGGAGGATTGGAATTCTATAAAAAGTGGTGGGTAGTGTAGAGACTATAGTTTTTTCTGCATTGATTTCAGATCCAAAGGAGGAAACTATGACAAGTTGCATGTCATAGAAGTTCGTTATACTAAACTAGTCCATAATTAGGTCATTATGAGAGGTTGGGCATAACTTTCTCTTTAAGAATCCAAATCAGGCCAGACCTGTGGCATTGGAAGTAAGACTCAAAAGACTACTACAGGACTGGATATCACATATTGGAGATCTGAAATCATAGGGATACATTAGATTTAGTGTCATGCTCCTAGAAGGCAAGAAAAAACTGGATCAATTGTTGTCAACAAGTGCAAAGGACCAGACTTTCTAGGGAAGCAAAGAGAAAGGTGTAGCAAAATGATGCAGCAGAGGTAAGCTCCAAGAAATTATATTCTATATATTCATGTTTGTCTCTTAATTGCATTAGGTTCTTTGTATTTTAATTGGTTGTTTATGTTTAGCACTGACATATGCTCTGCAGGATGAGGTAAGTTTTGCTATTATTACGTCATGGGTATTTCTTTGAAGACTTTTTGTAGGTATTATATATTTATCAATAGAAGACTCAATTCATAATCTAATGTTCTTAAGAGTGAGAAAGGATGGCATGACAAGAGCAACAATCAAGGTGTAGAACAGTAGCGAGAAATTCACCACATGAAGTCTTCAAGTCGGCAGCACTACATACAATCATTGTAAAAGTATCATTGTACATAGTCATTGTAAAAGCATCATTGTAAAAGTTTTACAAGTTTCTATCTACCAATAGTTGAAGAGGTTGTGTCGAGAGGTCTAGGATCATCATTAGGTGGTTGTGTCATAGTTGGGGTTACTGTCTAGTGTGTCGTCTTCTTCTACATCATTCTATATCATTGTAAAGTGGACCATTTTCCCTCGTACAAGAGTCCATTCTTATTTTATTATTCTATAGGGTGGTAGGCTGGTGCTAGGTGGGTGTGTGAAGTAACCAATAGGTTCAAGCCTGTGAAAACTTCAGGGTGGTAGTGTGGTACTAGGGTGAGTTTTAGCTCATTGGATTTTCGGGCATCCATTCAGTTGACTACTGAAGAATCTCAAGCGTTAGAGCATCCATCCAGTGGGAGATGGAGAAGAATGATTTTCTAGATTCTATTAGGTTGGAGCTTTCTTTTCAATTGGATTTGAAGATTACAGAAATATTAGAAAAGCATTCAGGTTGTTTTTGTCCAAGAGGGGGTTTCCACCTTAAAAACTGTGTTTATTTGTGTTGCTTTTGTTTACTGTTGTAATTGTAAAAACACTGAAAATAATTGAAGGTTAACTAATGCTCTGAAAGATTAATAATAATACTAATGGAAAGGAATACTGATTCACTCCCCCTTCTAAGTATTTCTAGAAATTGGTATAGGAGCCTGGTTCCTTCAATAACAGTTTAACAACTAGAAGTAAATCATGGAGCATACCAAGAATGGTGTACCTCCATTCCATGAAAATAATTATGCAATCTGGAAAGTTAGAATGGAGGTCTATCTCTTGGCGCAAGGTTGTGAATTATGAGACACTATTCAAAATGGATTCTCACAAACCATGGATGATCAAGCTAAGATAGAATTTGGTAAATGACGCAAAAGAAAAGAATATTATTATCAGTGGAGTTATTGAATCTACTTATCATAAGGTGTTGGGTTGTAAAACTGTTGTAAATGTATGGCACAAGTTTGAGAATATATATGCAACTTACTCAAATGTCAAAGATAGCTCATCATCTGATGAGGACAGTGACAATGAAGAAGAAGCCAATGAGAGAGTATTGTTTATGGCCAAGCACAATAAACAATAAGTATCAGACAACGAAGAAGAAGGGTTGACCATAGAATAATTTTCTGAGGAAATAAAGCTTATAAAAAGAGCTCAAGATTGAGAAGATTTGTTCCAATACTCTTGAAGAACAAGTTCAAGGTGTCAAAATTGAAGTTGAAGAACACAAATGTATTGAAGAGTCACTTCAAAAGAAGTTGGAGGAAAACAACCGAGAAAGGGAAGCATTAGAAGCCAAAGTAGCCTTGCTGCATAAGGAAGTGAAGAAGGGAAACACTGTCGAAAACTATGCCAATAGCTCAAGGGCATTGGAAAAAATCAATAATACAGTGACACGAGACCTTAAGAGAGAAGTCCAACATAAGACAAAAGAACTCAACACAGCATTTGCAGAGATTAGCAGGATCACACAACAAATGCAAGAAGCATTAATTGAAAGGAAGGAATCTGAGCAAGAGGAATTTGAAACATCTTCAATCTAAATAGGTAGAGTCAGGATTAAAAATGAGAAGAAGAAGGAAAAAATATAAGTTCTCAACAGAGAAGACCACTCTTCTCAAGGTACAGGTTGAGGAGGGAAAAAAAACAAGAAGATCTTGAAAAGATGGTTTCAAGAAGGTCTTGCTCAAAAGCAATATGAAATTGATGCAACCCATGATCAGATCAACCCAAGGGATTGCAAAAAGAACACATACAAGATAAGATAGATGAAGAAGATAAAATGAAGGCAATTAAAGATGGTACAAGCTCCACCTCTTCGCAAGATGATTCTAAGAAGGAAGTTGATCAAAGTGAAAAGACAAAGAAGAATGTTGCAACTCTAAAGAACAAGACCAAATAAATCAAGAACAAAGGATGATAACAAACTACAACACCGCCTCTAAAGAAGAATGAAAAATATTCCATGTATGTTCGTTTAATTAATGGTTATCACTTTTTGTGTTATAACTATGGACATATGGTTAGGGATTGTGAAATTTTTGATATGTACAATTGTTATTTGCAAAAACCTAGAAGAAAGTTTGCAGGATCACGAGATAGGTTCCATAATGATTTTGTCAGAAGAGAATACGTGCTAGATGCAACAAATATTGAATGCTTCAAGTGCCATAACTATGGCCATAGCGCTTGCAGTTGCAGATATCATATGGAATCTCCTATGGACAACATTGAATGCTTCAAGTGTCATAACTATGGGCACATGGCTTGAGATTGCAGGAATAAGAAAGTATGGAAAAGCAAACAGGTACAGGAAGACAAAGCAAATAACAAGGTTTCAATAGTTATTCTTTTAGGATTTGTAAAAGAAAAAGGTCATGAGGAATTAACAGTTGCTTTAGATAATGACTCAAGTCAAGATGGTCTGTTATGTGACTAACTATTTTGAACAATCTAGCTTGTTGACACATTAATGTTTGTACAGGAGGATTCTATGCAACAATATATGGCACAAGTCTATGATTGATGGGAAGGTATTTTGAACAAGATGGTAGTTTCATTAAAGGTTCAGGGGGAGCAAAACAATTGAAGGATTACAGGTTACCAAGAAGAAGGCAAGGTTAGTCTGCAAAGGATATGCATAGGTTGAATGAATCAATTTTGAAGAAACAATTTCACTAGTTTCCAAAATGGAAGTTATCTAGATGCTTCTCACCTATGCATGTTCAAGAAAAGAAAAATTGTACCGAATGGATGTTAAGTCAGCAATTATGAATGGCGAATTAGTAGCAGAAGTTTACATTGAACAACCTAAAGGTTTTCTACTATCAAAAAAAGAAGACTAGGTTTGCACATTAAAGAAGCCTTTGTATGGTCTCAAGTAGGCTCCCAGATCATGGTATGCTTGTCTTTATGGATATCTATGTCAACAAGGGTTCAAGAAAGCTACTAGTGATAGCAATATTTACGTACAAATAGATAAAGATAATTTAACAATCGTTGAGGTATATGTGGACTATATAATCTTTGGTAGCAATGATGATTGACGAAGTAAGAACTTTGCTACAAATATGCAAAGTGAGTTTGAGATGTCTTTACTCGATGAGTTGACATACTTCTTAGGGATTCAAATATCTCACCAAGAGAAAGGAATATTTATATATCAAGCAAAGTACATCAAGGAAATGCTCAAGAAATTCAAAATGGAAGATTGTAAACCCGTCCTTACTCTGATGGTAACAGGTTGCAAATTAAGCATAGATGACTCATCTAAGGATGTGGATTAGAGGTTGTACAGATCTATGATTGATAGTCTTCTTATGTAACAACCTCCCAACCATATGCCATTCAAGTAGGTGGAAAAGTAGCAAGATTCCAAGAAGAACCAAAAGAATCACATATTATTGCCACCAAAATAAATCTTTGATATCTAAAGGGCACAACAAAATATGGATTGTGGTATCCCAAGTGAAAAAATATCATTATTCAAGCCTTTACAAATGCATATTGGGAAGGAAGAATTGATGATCATAAGAGTACTGGTGGAGAAACATTCTATCTAGGTGGTTGTCTCGTATCATGGTTGAGCAAAAGGAAAACCTCAATCTCGTTATCTACAATAGAAGTAGAGTATATTGAAATGACACCTTGTTGTACTCAATTCCTTTGGATGAAACAAACTTTGTAAGATCTTCAAATAGAATTCAGTGAGCCTATTCCCAAATTTTGTGGTAACACCAGTTCCATCAGCATCTCCAAGAATCCTGTCGTACATTCAGAAGCAAAACACATTCCGATAAAATATCATTTTGTTAGAGAACAAGTCATCGAAAAGAATATAAAACTTGAATATGTTGGTACAAAAGAAAAAATCATTGATTTCTTCGCTAAACCTTTACCTCGTTAAGCATTTGAATATCTTCACCAGAATCTTGGGATTCTCCAAAGTTCTCATTAGATTTTCCTTATTCAGAAAATAAAGGGGGAGTGGAAGTTTGTATAGGTCTGTAGCATGGTTGTGTGTCAGGGGAAGTTACCCTTTTCCATTGATGTCAAAGGGGGGGAGAAGGAAATACGAAGAGGTGCCCTGATCGTAGGAAGAGTACTTGTGTTGTCATCAATGCCAAAAGGGGATATTGTTTGTTAGGTTGTGTTATTCTTTCCACAACTATCCCACATAGTGAACTGGGGGGTTAGAGGGCAGGTAAAGCCCCCCCTTTGTTGTGTTGATTGCACAGCGGGGGGTTTGAGGGGTGCGGGTAGCCCCCCTATATGGGGTCCAGGGTAGTTCCCCAGGAAATTTTTTTTTGGACCCTATATTAGGTTGGGTGGACCTACCTATGGTTTTGTGAATGATTTTCACACATGGTTTTGGACACAATTATTTTTGGTACATGGTTTTGGATGCGTGGTTTTTTCAGTTTATGGTATTGGATGCTTTGGCATGTATAAATATGTATTGTAACATTGAAAGGAAAATGATGAAAATTCAAGCTGGTAGTCCTAGTTTTGGGATCCAAGGGAAAATATTTGTGTATATGTGTCTTATGTGTT
Source organism: Pinus tabuliformis (assembly GCA_031772625.1). Classification (NCBI taxonomy): domain Eukaryota; kingdom Viridiplantae; phylum Streptophyta; class Pinopsida; order Pinales; family Pinaceae; genus Pinus; species Pinus tabuliformis. Next base: position 1,371,468,688 of record CM062820.1, read on the forward strand.
ATGCTCTCACATTATTTATGTTCTGTGTTTTAGAATTCGTATGCAAGAAATTTTAGTATGGGGTTAAAACCTACATTTGTTATCAGAGTTGTTTTGGCTTCAAGGGGATGTCTTTGTTGATGAGGGGTTTTGCCTGGGCCTATGGTAGACCTCGTTCAGTGGGAGATCTACAGGATCGATTCTGGTGGTGAAAGAAGATGGCGAGTAGTGGAAAGATAGAGATCAAGAAATTTAATGGTCAGAGTTTTGAGTTGTGGAAACTCAAGATGGAGGATCTACTAGTGGATAAAGATCAGTGGATCGTAGTAGATCTATGTACTAAACCAATGGGAGTGTCTGATGAAGAATGGAAGAAGGAGGATCAGAAGGCAAAGAGCACAATACAATTATCTGTCTTAGATTCAGTATTGCTGAATGTATCAATGGAAGATACGTTGAAGGCTTTGTGGGAGAAGTTAGGGACTTTGTACAAATCTAAGTCTTTGGTGAATAAAGTCTTCCTATGGAAAAAGTTGTATAACCTGAGGATGAAAGATCGAGACTCAGTCAAAAAGCATCTAAATGTGTTTAATACTGTGGTAAGTCAGTTACTGTCTGTTGATATCAAACTTTTAGATGAAGATAAGTGCATTAGTTTGTTGTGTTCTCTACCAGATTCGTGGGATATTCTGGTTATTGTAATAGGTAGCAATGCAACTACCTTACAGTTTGATGAAATAGTCTCATCCTTGCTGTTGAAGGAGATGAGATGGAAAAATATGGAGAGCCATAATGATGATGGCTTGTATGTACAAGTACGGTCCCAAAAAACAAAAATATGTCATTGAGTGGGGGATCTAAATCTAGAGGGAGATCTAAATCTCCAAGAAAACCTGTAAATGTGGTGTGCTGGAAATGCAGAAAGGAACAACACCAAAAAAGGGACTATAAATCTAAAGCTCCTGACAAAGGAAAGGGATATGATGATGCTCCTTCTAAAGAGGTGGAAACCACCTCAGATAAAGGTGGGGATGTGTACTTAGCTTCTTCAAGTACACATTTAGATCATGTGGCATGGTTGATTGACTCAGTTGCATCCTTTCACTTCACTCCCAATAGAGAGTGGTTATGCAAGTATGAGAAATATGATGGTGGTGATGTCTTCTTAGGGGATGATAGGAAGGCTAGAATCGTTGGTCGCGGAAAAGTAAAGTTGAAGTTGCAAGGTGGAAGGGTTAGAACACTTCCCGGTGTTCTACATATTCCTGCATTTGCCAGCAATCTGATTTCTGTAAGAAAGCTAGACGATGCAGGTGTAAAAATAGTGTTTGAGAAGGATACCTGTAAGATGGTTTAGGGAGCACTTGTAGTGATGCGGGGATTTTGGATTGGCACTTTGTACAAGCTACAAGGTAGCACTATTGTTAATGGGTGAAACAGTTCTGTGGTTTCTGAAAGTGGAGCAGAAAATCAAGTGGTCTCTGGAGAGAAGACCATGCCGTGTCATCAAATTCTTAGACATATTGGAGAGAAGGGCCTTCAAATACTTCATGGTAAAGGTATGGTAGAAGGTGTGAGTAATAGCTATCTAGATTTTGACTTCTATGAAAATTTTGTATATGGGAAGTAGAGTTGGGTGAGTTTCCCCTCTAGGGGTAAGAAGGTGAAACATATATTAGAGCTTGTAGCACATATTTTATTAAATTTGGAATTAAATAGTGGATATATAATTTAAAAATAACCAAAAAACTCATTTCTAGTGATGTCCTTGAAATAATTTTTTTCCAATTTTAATGAAATATGTGTTTTGTGCACAGTGATGTGTTTGGACCTCCGAAGGTTCTATCACTGGGTAATTCTATGTACTATGTATCATTTATAGATGAATTCTCAAGGAATACATGGATATATTTCCTTAAGAAGAAATGTGAAGTCTGTGACAGGTTTAAAGAATTTAAGGCTATAGTGGAAAATCAGACAGAGAAGAAGATAAAGGTGCTGAGGACAGATAACGGTGGAGAGTTTTGCAGTAAGAAATTTGAAGAATTCTATAAGAAGTGTGGTATAGCATGATAGAAGACTACTCCATATACACCTTAGCAAAATGGAGATGCAAAACGAATGAAAAAGACATTGAGGGAAAGGGAAAGAAGCATGCTTAGTGGTGCTGGATTAGAACAAGAAGTCTGGGCATAAGTAGTAGAGACAACATGCTACCTAGTCAATAGATCACCTTCATCAACGTTGGAGGATAAGACCCCACAAGAGGTATAAAATGGTAAGAAACCCTCTCTTTCACATCTGAGGGTATTTGGATGTGATGCATATGTACATGTTCGAAAGGCGAAATGAACCAAGTTGGATAGTAAATTTGAAAAGTGCATCTTTATTGGGTATAAGGATGGTTTAAAGGGTTATAATCTTTGGAACCCAGTAACAAGGAACATTTTGTACAACTGAGATGTAGTGTTCAGAGAGGTAAAAGATGTTATTAAACATGAAGTCCAAGAAAAGGAACTTGAGAAGATAGATTTTGAGCTTTTGGAGGAAGAATCAAACTCTAAAATAGAGGAGGAATCAAAAGATGAAGAGCCACAAACTGCGCGTGTGAGAAGATCAGTTGGAGAAATAGGGCAGCCAGAAAGGTATAGTCCATCTACTCTCTATTCAAATTTAGCTTGAATGTATTGCTGACAATGATCCCAGAACTGTGAAGGAAGCAATAGATTCAGAGGATGGAAAACTCTGGAAATAGGTTGTGGTTGATGAAATGGCATCTTTGGACAAAAATGAGGCTTGAGATCTGGTGGAGTTGTGGGCTGGAAGCAAACCCATTAGTAGCAAATGGGTGTTCAAGAAGAAGACAAATGTAGAAGGAAAGGTGGAGAAATATGAAGCTCGGTTGGTAGTAAAAGGTTATTCCCAAGTGCTAGGAATTGATTTTGGTGATATTTTTTCTCCTCTTGCTAAGGTAGGTTCTATTAGATTACTTTTATCTATTGCTGTTGCTTTTGATTTTGAGGTAGAATAGATGGATGTGAAGACAGCGTTTCTTCACTGGGATATGGAAGAGGAGATCTACATGAAGCAACCTGAAGGCCTTGCGGTGAAGGGTAAGAAAGAACTAGTATGCAAGTTGAAGAAGTCTCTCTAAGGGTTAAAACAATCACCAGTTATGTGCTATCAGAAATTTGATACATTTATACAAGGACTTGGCTTCACCAGAAGAAAAGCATATCACTGTGTGTATTTTAAATTAATTGGTGACCATGTTATTTATCTAGTCTTGTATGTGGATGATATGTTGCTGGTTGGAAATGACAAAAAAATTATCTAGGATTTGAAGACACAATTGTCCTCCAAATTCGACATGAAAGATCTTGGTGCTACAAAATATATTTTGGGAATGGTAATTAAAAGAGATCAAGCAAAGAGGATGCTCTGGTTAGACCAGAGGAAGTATGTCAAGACAATATTATAAAGGTTTAATATGAAGGATAGTAAACCGGTGAAGGTTCCTATTCCTGTAGGTGTAAAGTTCTTTCCTGAACAATGTCCAAAGACACAAGAAGAGGAAGAGGATATGTCCCATGTTCCATATGCAAGTGCAGTCGATAGCTTAATGTATGCGATGGTCTGTACTAGACTAGACATTGCACATGTAGTGGGAGTATTGAGCAGGTTTATTTCAAAACTAGGGAAGGAGCATTAGACAATAGTGAAGCAGATTTTAAGGTATTTGCATGGCACTAGTGATTATGGTTTTTGCTACCAAGGAAGACTAGGATTGAACAGATTTTTGGATATCCATGGCTTTGTTGATGCGAACTGGGCTAGAGATATGGATCAAAGAAGATCTACAAGTGGGTATGTGTTTAACCTATTTCGAGGTGCAGTCAGTTGGATGAATAAGAAACAATCTGTAATGGCACTATCAACTATAGAGGCAGAATACATGGCAGCCACTCATGCAAGGAAGGAAGTAGTTTCATTGCAGAGATTGTGTTCAAGTATGGGGTTAGTATAGGGAGATATAAGGATAGATTTTGATAGCCAAAATGTGATTTCTTGACAAAGAACCCTAGTTACCATTCAAAGACAAAGCACATTGATGTTCAATATCACTTTGGGAGGGATATGATATAAGACAAAAAGGTGTTGCCGGTAAAGGTGGACACTTTGAATAATAGTGCAGATGCATTGACAAAATCTGTGATCTCTGAGGTGTTCTCTTGGTGTAGAGAAACAATCGGTGTTGCAGGGCTGGATAAATGACTAAGCTCTCTTGTGGCCTCCTGTGGAAGGAAAACAACAAGTGGGAGAATGTTGGGTTGTGTTATTCCTTCCACAACTAGCGTAGTGAACCGAGGGGTTAGGGGGGGGCAAAACCCCCCCTTTGTTGTGCTGATTACACAATGGGGGGGGGGGGGGGGGGGGGTCATCAGGGGGGCTTGAGGGGGCGGGTAGCCACCCTCGACGGGTACGAGGCAGTGCCCCACGCAAATTTTTTTTGGACCCTATATTAGGTTGGGAAGACCTACCTATGGTTTTGTGCATGATTTTCACAAATTATTTTGGACATGATGGTTTTCAGTCCATGGTTTTGGACGCGATGGTTTTTCGGTCCATGGTATTGGATGCTTCAGCATCTATAAATATGTATTGTAACATTGAAAGGAATATAATGAAAAATCAAGCTGGTAGTCCCGGTTTTGAGATCTAGGAGAAAATATCTATGTATATGTGTTTTATGTGTTATTCTTTCGCATTCTTTATTTCCTGCATTTTAGAATTCGTATGCATGTAATTTCTGTATTGGGTTAAAACCTACATTTTTGATCTAAAGATGATCTGAGGTTTTCATTGATATCAACCCAAGGAGCACCAAGGATGAACATAAACTTCCATGGCACATTGGGCATCATCATTCATGGTTTTTCCTCTCATAATCATTATAGGAATACTCTACTCAAAAATATATTTCTATCGTTATATAACTCTCCTTGTAATTCTTCATTGTTTGTAAGTTATTCAAGGTTGAAGTTAGTAACCCAAATTAATGGGCCAAAACCCCATGGTTTTATGGCATGGCATTTATCATTGATTTCTGTCATTGAATAGTCAATAATTAATAATTTTTTAAGCTCCTAATATCACTCCAGCATTCTCTATAGAAGCCCCTCTCAACTCTATAAAAAGAAATCTCATGTATCCTCCAAACATACTGATCGTGGAATTTTCACTATAACTTTAGTTCTGAGAAGTCTTAGATGCTAAAATTAAAACCCATTTTAGCTGAAATCTCGGTGAACTTTGTCAACGAATTTCATATATTGGTTCGCTATATTTTCAGAGATATGATTTGTGGAAGTTAGGGTTTGTGAAGTCTCCCGAATTTCATCTTAAAGAGTTGACCTTGGGAAAATCATCATAACTCTCTCTCTGAGAAGTGGATTGTAATTATGTAAGATTTGGTGGATAATACACAAACAGTAATGTTTTTTTAATCAATTTTAGAGCTGAAGGAGGAAACAGTGAGATGCGGTACACCATATAAATTCACTCTACTAAGCTAGTCCATAATTACATCATTGTGAGAGATAGGGCATAACTTTGCCTGGAAGAATCCAAATCGAGTCAGACATATGGCATTGGAAAGAAGAATGAGAGGGGTACTACAGAACCGAAGAGCACATACTATGGATCTGCAATCACAGAGATACATCAGATTTAATTTCGTACTACTAGAAGGCAAGAAAACACTAGATTAAGTGTTGTCAACGAGTGCAAAGGACTAGACTTTCTAGGGCAGCAAAGAACAAGGTGAAGAAAAATTATGCAACAGAGGTAAGCTCTAGGTAATTATCTTCTGTATATGCATGTTCATCTCTTAATTTCATTAGTTTATTTGTATTCTAATTTGTTGTTTTTGTTTAGCACTTACATATGCTCTACAGGATGAGGTAAGTTTTGCTATTATCATGTCATGGGTATTTCCTTGAAGACATTTTACAGGTATTATATACACATCAAGAGAAGACTTAATGCATAATATAATGTTCTGAATAGTGAGAAAGGGTAGCATGACAAGAGTAGCAATCAAGGTGTAAAACAACAGAAAGAAGTTAACCACTTGAAGTCTTTAAGTGGGCAGCACTGCATACAGTCATTGTAAAAGTATCATTGTACAAGGTCATTGTAAAAGAGCCATTATAAAGGTTGTACAAGTGTCTATCTACCAAGAGTTGAAGAGGTGGTGTTGGGATTTCTAGGATCATCATTAGGTGGCTGTGTCATAGTTGGGGTTGTGGTCTAGTGTGTCTTCTTCTTCTACATCATTATATACCATTGTAAAGTGGACCATTTTCACACATTCGAAAGTCCATTATTCTTTTATTCTTCTATAGGGTGGTAGGGTGGCGCTAGGCTGGTGCATGAAGTCACCAACAAGTTCAATCCTATGAAAATTTCAAGGTGGTATGGTGGTGCTATGGTGAGTTGTAGCTCATTGGGTGTTGGGGCATCCATTCAGTTGACTACTAAAGAATCTTAGGAGTTGGGGCATCCATCTAGTGGGAGATAGAAAAGAATGCTTTTCTAGATTCTAGGAAGTTGGATCTTTCTTTTCAATCAGAGTTGAACATTAAGGAATTATTAGAAAAGGATTTAGGTGGTTTTTGTTCTTGAGGGGGTTTCCACCCTAAAAACTATGTGCATTTGTGTTCCTTTTGTTAACTGTTATCATTATACTAACACCGATAATAATTGAATATTAAATAATGATATAAAAGATTAATAATAGTATTAATTTAAAGGAATATTGATTCAACCCCCATATCAGTATTTCCAACAACAACCTGTGACCTTTCACCTTCCTTTTCTCTTAATTTCCATTATTTTCATAAGTAAAATGCCAATAAATGCCTCATGCCTTTCCAAAACCTTAGTCGTTGCCTTTACCAGTTTCCTTTAGCCATAATAAACTGAATCAACACTCATTAGGATGTTTCCCTGACTATTGAACTTGGAATACATGTCCCGTCATGGTGGCCTTATATATATATATATATATATATATATATATATTTACATGAAATTTTACCAAGGCTATTACAGAACTCTCCGTCTTGGAGGAACACCGTCCTTAGTGTTAATGACACCTCTACCAACCAGATTATTTAAAAAAAAACATACTACCCATGGAGATTTATAACATAGCTCGTTGATGTATTTACAATGAAAGACCTGCTCAAAAGAAAAACAACATGACAACATACCGCATAGTGGAGAATTATAACACAACTCGTTACGGTATTTACAATGAGCACATATAGACGTACAAATTTTCTTCCACCAGAAAATAACCATACTACCTATGGATCTTTATAAATCCAACTCAATACAATATTTACAATAATACACACATATGCACATTTGCTAACGCATCAAATTAAAGGATATGATGCCTGCATCTGCAACAAGGAATCAAGAGGCTCATACCTCCACCCTCAAAGTAGTACTAGGATTGAACTCCTTCCCAGGAAGTCGAGAATCCACTGCAAAGATGAATTTGCATCCAATCTCAAACACTCTAATCCTACACCACTTGTCCTCTCAGTGAACAATTACCCACTCATTGTTCAAGGGCACACTCCCAATGTGCATTTGATTCCATCTAGAAATGCTCATGTCCAAAATATATCCATCCATGGTCTTCCCTTCTTTGATACACCATCCCTTGGTGAAATTGGTCAACCCCTTCAGTGTAGTCACTCACCCTCAAAGTTCTGTTGGCACCCCCATCACGATCAGTCCATCCCCTGACAAGGCTTCCTCGCATAGGAAGATTACAATAACCAAGGCATGTCCCTGCCTCAAAACAATCATACCAGTCATGGCATGCTCATGGAAATCAATGGATACTCTTGGGTACCAGTGTCCCACAATGGCCTTGTTCTTGAAGTTCTTTACGAACATACTGCTCCATAATCCAATTCTTTTCAATGCTACTGCTGATTCTTGCAGTTGATTTTAATCACTCAACCAAGCATTTTCATGCTTCCTATACCAAGCACATAACTTCCATTAGAATCAAAATAAATTGAAATAACTTCAACTCATACCTCATTGGTAGCTTGTCAATAAGGTATAATTATAATCCTCTAAACTTCTAGTCACAACAATTCAAACTAGCATAATTATAAAAAAATCACATTGGGTTAGCTCAAATCATAACCATCATAGATCAAAATCATAAATTGCATGTAACCATCATAAATAAAAATCATAATTCACATGTAATCATGATATACTAGAATCATAAATCACATGCATAATAAAACAAAATTAATATACTAGTACTTATCCTTTAATCGATCCTTGCTTCTGCCTTTTTTCTTATTTCGTACAGACACCAGATTAGTTGCCACACATTACAAATAGCCAATGCCTTCTCCTCAACCAGGGGCACATATACATATCGTGAATCACACACATACAACCACACACGACATACAACTCCATCCAATACATGCACTCACACTTGACATACCACACATACATCTACTCCTAATATATGATGCAACATAATACATGTCCCTACACCCGTTGTATGAGAAAAAAAAAGATGTTTACATACACAATGTGCACCACAAGACATACATCCCCACATAGCATGCAACACCACACAATGCATACACATACACTTGGTATAAAACACAACATAAATACATGTCTATAGTGCAGCACAATGAATGCATATGTCATGATACCATGGCTACACAATGCACATACATAGTACTGCATGCCCGCAATGCAGCATGTATGACATGCACTTAATCTCACACATACACTAGTACCATATGTACCAAGCATCAACTATACAATGTGTGCACAAAATCACATGTACATGGTACCACATGCACAACATGTACACAATGCCATATATACGCTGCACCACTATACAATGTGCATGCAATACCACATGTACACTGTACCACACACATGACATGTATGCGACACAACATGTACATAACACCGCATGGAAGACATGTACATAATACCACTTGCAAACAATGCCACTTGTACAATGTGTACACAGTACCACATGCATACAACACCACTTGTACAATCATACAAACCACAAAATATGTATATAGAACCACATGTACATGAACACAATGCCACTTGTACATAGCACTGCATTTCCAATATGTACATAGCATCATCTGTACAGAACACTACATATCAAATGTGTGCACAACACCATATGCACACAACACCTCATATACATCATGCACATAGTAAAACATGTACATAATAGCACATATCCAACATGTACATAACATTATCTATACCCAACACTCAATATGCAACATTCATGCAACACTATCTGTAACACACCATGTACAAAACGTTACATAATCACCATGTACGCATACTACATATGAGCAATACTGCATGCACACAATCATCACAGTTGCAACATGTACAACATATATAACATATGCACAACAATAATATCTCACATCCCAAAGCACACTGTCCTTACCAAGAAATGTTCCTTCCAGTGTCTTATTCATGCGTATCCTAGCATGTTGCAAACCACACAGTTTTCATTTTTCCAATGTATCCCTCGGTATAACCTGTACATAACATAGACATAATATAATCACATAATCTCAACTCATAACCACATGATACTGACCTCGTATATTTCCCATGACTACTCTTCCACTTGATTCCTGATAACCCAAGAACCTCTTCATGACATTCACCTACATAAGAAATCATTCCTCCACATGAAAAATCGCTGACTACCCTGTCAGAAGGTGACATAGATACATACATACATACATACATATATAATCATTAGCACAGAAAAATCATCATCTTGTCAAACAATGGCATACATACATACATGTATATAAATGTTAGGATTAATAATAATGATCCATGATGACCCTGTCAAACATGACATACCTACACACCTACATGTATAAAGCTCAACATAATCATGGTCATAAAATAATTACTAGATATCAAGGTCAAGGTTAAGAGAACTTCCTTTATTCATACACAACATTAAGAACCACCATTCCCAACTTAGTCAAGCCATCTAACATCTTAGGTCCCTTTACTTTACCTTTTCTGGTTACTTTTCTCATGTTCATAGTTCCATCATTTGTTTACCATAATAGACCCAACCAGTCAAACTGAATATCATAATTTTACCTTCCACCGCACCTACTCATGCACCAAGCCTCATTTAAGTCTTTCATCACCTGTTGGGTACCACAATTATCTCCCCGAGGTCCATCAAATTTCCTCTGTCCCAACCAATTCTCGAGACTCAAAACATGAAAAGAAAGCTAAGAAACAAACAAGGAGGATCATGCAAACCAATAAAAACAATACGACACCACAAACAAAGAGGCATGACCATGCACGAGACATAAACAAAACCACAATCAAGCACACTAAAGCACCAAAGACAAAAAGCACAATATTAGCAACAAACACCATAACTCAATCCCCATGGTTCCAAAGGAAAGATCAACCTAAGCCTTATTCAACATTTCGTGGAAATCTCTCTTGCCATGCAACCCTTTGCATCATTTTCTCATTAACACATAGTTGTTAGTGTATATATAACATAAAAATAACCAATTACCTTATCTTTTTATGCCAACTGTGTTACCTTATAGTTGAAAACATATGTGCCATGTCACAAGGGACTCCAATTCACCTTATATATCTACATGTAACTAGAAACTCTCTAATATACTTGTCAAGTCCATGTTCATGATTATAGCACATATGCACATAATTTCAGATAAATGAAGGTTAGGAAGGCTTCATATATGAAAAACACTCATTTGTTTGGAATTAGTGTTTCTAAACATAGAAAAAGTAATTCTTGCTCAATTCCTTCCTTTTACCTTTTTACCTTGCTGCAATCGAGTTTCACTATGCGTTGTCACATCACCAAATGGTTATTTATGTAAACACATCAACTATTACCTTTTCATGTTAATACCTAGCATGTTACCTTACAACTGATCACACATGTCAACCACATGTTCCAAATATCAAGACAATCATATCTATCAATTTAAATTAAATCCTTACCAAGACTAACAATAATGTCATAATCCATAGTTAACTCAATGTCCTTAGAGAAAATGCTACAATTGTCACCTACTATACCCAAGTACATATCAACTCTCTCAACAAATATCTTTTAGTACAACCCTCTTAAAACAAGATCATTGGAACACATAATCATATTAAGTAATTCATCAAACATTCAACCAACTTGTAAGCATACCATGCTCAATTAATCAAGCAAACAACGTAATAGACAATAAACATTAGAACACCAAATAGATGACATAATCAAAAATCAAGCACCAAATATATGACATGAGCAAACTTATAGCTTAGTGTATTTTAGGGGAGGCTATCTTGTCTACACAATCAATCTAGGTTATCACGATATAACTTCACAATATATCAACTCAAACCTAAATCATGATATCCATAACAGTAACTAACTAACATGTTCACATCATAAGCTCATAAGCATTTTTCATTGATGCATAACAATGACATATGTATGATTAGTCTAGATTAGCATGACACCATATCACATATATGTCAGCTCATACCTAAATATCATAACTGTAGCCATCTGTATAGGTCAAACCAGGTTAACACAATACATATAACATCAAGATGTTCAATGCAATGAGCATAACCATCACACATATGACAATTCCAAATTACGACATAAAGATCTCAATTAAATAACCCTAATCATCAAGTTAATAGCATATAATAAGAATTTAATGTATAATATACTTCATCAACAAAATATAACATAATTAATATGTTATCTAACCTAAAACAATAATAACAATGCATAAATCCATAGATCACTATTGTTCGTGGCTATCTGACACATGTGCAATAACTCCACTAATAGACTAACTTCTATAAAAAATGTAACCATAACATCAAAAGACATCTACATAAACCTAATTTATATAAGCCTAATGCATATGACAATCCTTAAATAACACACCTACATGACAAACACACAATACATGTATGATGATTTTCTCTTATCCCAAAGTCTAATGCTACAACCTCATTATGATAGTCTGCATATCTTACTCTATATCAACCAAATCATTAGCATCATAATATACCAATAGTACCATGATGACCTAAATTACATATAATGACTTCACAAGGCATGTTTGACCCACTATTCATGCATAACTATAACCAAGACCATACATGCATAACAACTACATATATCCATATAACACATGAGTACAAAACCATATACACAACCTTATAGCTAGAGTCTAGTCATAAATCCATGACCATATCAACTACACAACCATGCACACGTGAAGACATACTCCACAATAACACCTTCAACCTTCACATGGTGACATCACTGCAACCATGATAAACACCATGCAAATGTAACAAGCATAGGGACTGCATGTATAAGGAAAACATATGCAACCAATCATTAAAGCATGGTCAACACACAATCCAAGGTGAGTGTAACCATGCTTTGATGCCACTCTCTAACAACCTCCTCCCATATCTACCCAAGCAACTAGCCAACTGGGTTAAACATGTGACGAGAGGCCACTATTATATTATTTGTCCTCCTAGGTCACATCAAGGAAGTGGAACCAATGGAAACACACCATACATATATCCAACATCATCAACAAAACCCTTTGAGGACATGTCAGCCACTGAGACAATATGTCCCTGGGTACCACTATTGTTTTAGGTCCCTTGGGCCATAGTCACTCTCATGTTATGGGCAAGGGTGTGACTAGAAACCTAAAGTCGTTGTCGCAGACCTACCTTCCAGTGACTATGGACCAAAATTGTAAGTGTTGTGCCAACGACTTCAGGACTTGTTCCACTTTTTCAAGCTTAGAGACCAGGACACTACCCATAACTCATCCATCTCTTGAAATTAGTAAATTAATAGGGAATTTAAGTATTAAATAAAATATTGGTTCAAGACCTTGACTCTATCCATATTATCCATGACAGACATTTCGTCAATCATATCATTGAAATGTAACCTACAGGTGTAAACAATAGAATTAAGTGTAGGGATATTATACTTATCTGATAATCACCATGAGCCATTGTTCCCTCGTGTCATTTTCTCCATTATCATCGAGTAGGTCATAAACACATTATCCATTCACATATAAGTAAAAACATGTTAAATCCATTCATAGTTGTTGTCATAAAATATACATATAACCAACATAACAAGGACAAAAATACCAATGAAAGTGCAACCATATAAGCCACATATAATCAATCAATATTCTCATAGAAACACAACGAGAGATAACCTTTAATTAATGATTCCAAATCTAAATGTGACATGGGAGTTCCACGTTTCACTAGCTCATAGAATGGCTAAGCGAAATCTCTCTTCAACTATCCACCCCCATTCCATATTCCAAGCATGAATATGGGATCTCATAGGACACATCAATCAAAAATCATCTAGGGCACCTAGAGGCCATGCACAAGAATCCATCAAAAAATGATTTCACCTCACAACTATACATCACGGAACCATCATCAGATCGGTCTTTATTCCAATCATCTAGGGCTCGAGAGTGTTTGTTCGAACCCAACTCCCAGAAATAGTAACTCAATCCACGGTTGTTTATGGGTTCCAGAGCATTTTTCTAACCAAGGATTCCAGGACTAGTAACTCAACCCACACCTTTTACCAAGATTTCAGAGCATTTCTCCAACCACGGCTTCTAGGACTAGTAACTCAACCCACTAAGGGCTTCTATAGTGTTTTACCAACCAAGTCCTCTAGGAATAGTAACTCAACACAAGTTGTTACATGACTTTTGGAGCATTTGTCCAATGAAGGCTTCAAGGACTAGTAACTCAACCCATGTCATTACACAACTTCCATAATGTTTGTCCAACCAAGGCTTCCAAGAACTAATAACTCAACCTAAGCTAAGCAAACATGAGAACCAAGAAAAAAACACAAGAAAATAAATCAACAATCTCCATGGATTTCCAGGAAATGGAAAGGCAAGGCAATCCACTATTGATCTAGGAAATCCTCCATGTGACAAAAAAATCATAACCAAGAAACCACATGCATGTGCCATGAATGCAAAAACTAGTGAAGAAATCATACATGCAACTCATTAGCTGGAAGCAAAACTAATGTAGTTGTTGATCCCATTGCCCTCTTGTGCTTTCATTGTCTTCCTTTTCCTTCTTGCTCCAAGAATCCATGTATGCAACACACTCCAAGAGAGCTCCAAGAAAACTAATTACCCAAGAGTATGAGAGAGAGAGGGAATAATGAAAGAGAGCTCCAATGTTGAGCTGACCAAGTCTTACCCATTGATCCTCGTAAGCCTTTTTATTAATGAGGCCTGTATTTTCTTCATTTTCCATTATTTTCCTTCATTTTCATCCTCACATGCAACCTGTGACCTTTCACTTTCCTATTCTCCTAATTTCTATTATTTTCATAAATAAACTACCAATAATTGCCTCGCGCCTTTCCGAAACCTTAGCAATCACATTTGCAAATTTACTTTAGCCATAATAAAATGAATCAACAACCATTAGGATGTTCCCCACACCATTCATCTTAGAATACATGTCCCATCATTGTGGCCTTATATATATATTTTTGCATGGAATTTTACAAGGTTGTTAGAAATGAAAGGTTAAAGGCCATTATGGTACGACCGTTAGGCACCACTGGCCCTGGGAAACTCCCTTTATCATTCATACATTTCTTTCCTATTGACAAAGAAACTCGCAACCAAATACCTAGCATGTAATCAAACGGAGACCCTAATAGTAGAGGGTCTTCTATGTAAGATGTGCATAATGAAAGGGTCTCAAACCCCACTATTTTTTAAGGATAATTCGAAGCTCTCGTAGCTCTATTTATGGTTTTTAACATATCATGCAGCTATTTCTCTCTTAATTACTGTATTATCTTGAACACATTTAACCATTAAATCCAGATTAATGTTCAGCCTTGGCTCTAAATCTTAGGCATCATTGTCATGTAGCTATTTTCGCATCTCAACCATCAAATACTTTGTGGTTGCCAATATTAGGACATTAAACATATTTATTTTCAAGTGAAAGCACAAGCACAAATGTACACATACATATACATACACGTGTTAAACATACAAGTTAGGGAAATATCCCTTCACATTTCTACCACATGTATATAGACAACGACACAATTACAACCGTTATTTTCCATATCTATTATACACAATAATGAAACACAATCAATTAAATGCAAGAAGTATCCATAAATTCTTATATTTTTGTCTACATTGCAACTAAATCTAAGACTATGATTCTCCACCCATCATTAGCCAACTTATACAACCAATTACACTCGTGGTTGTGACACCAAATCTAGATTCGAGCAGCTGAGGGGGAGAGAATGCTTTCTTTTGGTACTGCACACCAACTTCAAACTGAACTTGGGACTGTAGAAGGCCTCTTCCTCAATCCTAGCAATAGATGACTACTTCCCTGGTTAGTAGAGGGAGTCTAGAGGTGCCCCACCTCACCCCTAAGTGTACACACATTGATTCACCCCCTTCTAGGGAGTCCATGATTCAGTGTACTAATAGGGCAAGGTCCAAAGGTCTTTGATCAAGCCTTCGTCTACTTATGGGTTAGGATGGTCTCTTCCCAAGGTGTTATGGGGCTTTAGAGTAGCCATCTCAAACTAGAACCTCTAGGGGACCCAAGTTGTTACTAGGCTTAAGAGATTTCATCCCAACCCACAACCTCTGGGGACCCAAGCTGCTACATGGCTCTAGAGACATTTTTCACAACTCACAGCCTCCATATATCCAAGTTGTTATATGGATCTAAGGATCCTATTTCAACCCACAGCCTTTAGGCGGCCCAAGCTATTACCAGGCTTCAGAGGTTCCATCCCAACCCACAATATTTGGGGACCCAAGCGGCTACAGCACCCCAAAGACCTTTATCGCAACTGATAACCTCCATATACCCAAGTTGTTACAGGGCTTTTTGGATCCTCTCTTAACCCACATTCTCTAGGGATCCAAATTTGTTACATGGATCTCGAGACTAGCATTCAACCTACATCGTCGAGGAATAGAGAAATGATCATCTTCTCTTCTCTTCTCTTCTCTTTACTTTTGCCTTTCAAAAGCTTCTGCTAGAAACTGACTCGAGTTCCCTTCTCAGTTTTCCTCCAAAACCATGTCTCTGCTCCCTTGCCATGAGGATTTCAAAGGGTTCCCCTATTTCTCGAATGTTATCTATTATTGTTTGGTTTCCCTCCTTCAATCCTCTTCCCATACTCAAATGATTTTCTTTTTATCCCTAGTTTATCTTTCTATCCACCTTCATTACCATTGTGTCCTAGTTGTTTTGCAACCCTTCATAAATTTTGTCCTCCTTGCTTGTTTTTTTCTCTCAAGCAATCATGGTCCAAAGTACTTTTCCTCCTGCCCATTTAATTTGAGGAATCATTTTATTAACTTCATGCATCAAACAACCTTGAATGGTTGTTCTAAAGTTCAAGTTTCTTCTTTTCATAAGAGAACATAATGTCCCAAGCAAAGATTCTCCTCCCCCAGGTCTAGAATCAATGTCCCTTCACTCAGTTCTATTTTTTTTTAATTTGTGGCATTTAATAATATTTACATCATATTTACAAAGTGAATCATACGACAACCTTAGGTGGGGTTGTCAATATAGTTATACCTAGCCTTCAACTAAACTCTCTTTTCAATTCCCACCAATCTCTCCTCTAACTGTCTGAAAAACTATGCAAAAGTCTATATTGAATTTCACCTCCTCAACCCTTAGCAACATCCTACTAACTTTCTGGGTACAACTAGTCTTTCTCTATTATTGGTAATATTTTCACAAGTAATTATCTTTATCTGTCAAAGATTCTTTCATAGAATCCACCATATGCCATTTCAGTCCAACCATAAACAAATCTCCTTTTCTCTATATGTATGTCTTGATTTTCTTCATTTTCCTTGAATAAATCCCTAAGGAAGAAAATGAGAGAAGGAGGATTTCTCTCTCTCTCTCTCTCACACACACACACACACACACACTCACTCTACTTTGTTATTTAGTGTCCTTATTTTTCATATCTCTATCATCTACATATGTTTTTGTTAGATATGCATACTCAAAATTTGTTCCCAAATTCTTCATTATTTTCCTTCGATCATCACACAAGTCATAGTTGAAGAGATTCTTTAGTTTAGAAAATATTAAGAATATGTTGACATTAACACCAATTTACATCAAGAACCCATTCTTCTCTACAAGATACTTCATTGGCTATTTATTTTTAAGTGATAACTAGAGGGAAGAGAAATTAAAATCCCACTATAAGAAACCATAAATAGTAATTTATTCCAAACATTTATAACACAGCTCTATATACATTTAAAGTAATCTACACTTTTGATAAATTTTCATTTTTTATTTTTATGTCGGCCTAGTCGAAAGCTTGCAGAGTGTGTAAATTGCTTATGCATCCAAGTAGTGTCTACACTTGAAATTTGAATAGAACTAAAAAGATATAAGTTGAAAATAAAATAAAAAAACGTAGCTATTTTTCTTTTCCTTTTAAAATGCATAGCTTTTCTTTTATTATTTTTCCTAGGAGTCCAATTCTAAATCTCAAAAACAGCCAAATGTAAAACAGTACCTTTGAATATCATCAAATATATCAACTTTCAGAGATTCCTAGGAGGGAAGTGTCTCTAGCTATAACCATGTGTGAGGAGTTCAACAAAATCAATATATTTATTCAAGCCTGAATTTCAGTTTTATAGAAAGTTGTAACTTGCTTCCAAGAGCTATTTAGTGACATTTTGTGAATTTTTTCTTCGTGTATAAAAACCAAATTATGTAGGAGAAATGTGCATGGTAGTATCTAACATTTTTGTTTTCTTATTGGCCATATGATCACACTACACATGATTCGTCGAGTGAATGTTTTGTAAAACATAACTAATTTTGAAAAAAATGGATTGATATTTTCCAAACAAAACCCTAGATCTGAATATGCTGAAATAAATAAATTTTTGAGTAATGGTGTGTTAGGAGCATTTACTCCCTAGTTAGAATCCAATCTAGGTGTTTAATGGAATTAACAACTTTCCACTTTATGGAAGTTACAAGTCACCTCCAAGAGCCATCTGGTACATATTAGGAATTTTGTTTCATGGTAGAATCTAAACATAAAAATAAATCTAACCTCGATAAATAACTAATATTTTAAGATAACACTAATGCGGATACCAAATGATTTTCGATGAAAGTAATAAATATAATAAATAAAATAATCATTAGCAAAAAAAGATGTAGAATAAATCTAAATAATGAAAACAAATACTCATCATTTCTCTTCAATCCCGTATGTTTATCCAGATTCCAACATATTATTATTATTCTTTATTTAATTTTTAAAGTCCATTACTTGACAGGAAAATAGATCAAAGAGAAAATAAAGCAATAATAGAAAAACCGTATATGTATGTATGAATTCCAATCAACATTTTTGTAGTTGGAATTTTCAATTCAGCTTTCCATGTGGTTATTTTTTTTGGATCAAAGTTAAAATAACTTTGGATATTTTGCATGAGGGTGAAAAGCTCATTCCCATATATATTGTATGATGTCATTGAAAATTTGCATAATATACGAATTACTCAATGCATATGAATGGACTTGTTCTTTATGCAATTGTGACATATGTAATTCAAATATGAGTGCATAATTATACAATGTAAGTATAAAAGCAATATTAACATTTCATTTCATGTTCGCAATGATTGTTGATATATATTGAAGTCGAAATTAAAATGCGTTTAAAAGCATTAACTATGTAGAATTTGAAAGACATAGTAATGTAGAATTTTATAACTTAGTTTTCTAGAATTTGAAAATCCTTCTTGGTGCCTGAGGTTCTTATTTTGCTAGATTCTTTATCAAGGGTTTAGACAGTCTGACTTGTAACAAATTTTAGTAAGCTATGATGGTTAAGTATATGTGTGGAAATATTGGTTGATCCATCATATGATTTGTAGATAACCTTACTTTTCCTTGAGGGATGAATATAAGCTTTCTCTTTATGCAAATTCCTTTGGATGATCTCTTTTCTCATTATAATTATGAATGCTAAGAATTAATAAAATGTTATATGTATGAAATTTATGTTTATAAATGGTGAAAAATTTATACCCAATAAATCACAAGAGACTCCTATTAGTGACACAAAAAAGTGACATAATTAAGTCATAGACTTCAATGTCAGAAACATAGTGAACATGTCATAAGATATCAAGAATAAGTGACATATTTAGTCATAAATTCACTAAAGCAATACATACAACCCATGATACAAAATATTAGGTGTCACTTAAGTAATGCACATAAGAAATGAACCATGATCATCAACACATATGCAATTATGCACATAAGTGATACACCATTAGTCATACAGAATAAATATTATTTCATGACACACATAATTGACACACTATAATAAACCCACATGTTCTAAATTTACCAATGTACATAGTGACTACAATATATTCAATAAGATATGTTGGTAAATTCTACCATATATTAACCAATCACCAATGTTGACAAGAGTTGCTGCCTATGTTTTTTAGAAATATAAAATAAATGAATAAATATGTGAAGGTGGAGAAAATCGATTGCAAAATATTGGGTGTGAAATCTCTAACTTAATGAGATCAAACATGAGAAAATGATTAGGGAATGTAGGTAAACAAGAGATATTGTCCTTTCATGGTAAATTGGTAATGTTTATCAATGTATGTTGAAGTAGAATTTGAAAAAATTTAGTTTTGTTCAATTTGAAAAACCTATTTTTACAAAATTTGAAAACTCTAGTAGTGTCAAATTTGATAGACCTAGTTTTATGGAAATTGTAAAGTTTATTTGGTGCTTAAAGTTTGTTTTTTGGTGGATTCCATATCAATGGTTTGGGAAGTCTCGCTTGTTCCAACTTGTACTAATCTATGGTGGTTAATGATAAGTTTCGAAAACATAGTCCTTAGGTAAGGGGATGCGTGACTAGTTAATTTTTTTTTGTAAGAGATCAACATAGGATTTGTCTTTATGGAAATTCCTTCGGATTTTATGATTCTTCATTATATTTATCAATTTTATCATCTAATAAAACGTTAGGTAAAGGAAATTGTTGTTTATACCATGGTGGGCTATTTATAACCAATATACCATAAGAGGCTCCCGTAAATGATACACTTAAATAATATAGATATATGAAATAATTAAGTGATTTCATATAATAAATAAACATAAGTAATACTCTTGCGAGTGGGGAATATAGTTACCATGTGAGAAGATGCCTACCATAAATTATTTAGTTACACATTAATGCATTGAAGAAATGCACAAAAGCTATGGTACACCATATTAGGTGTCATATTTAACTGGTGCACCTTAGCTAATAAAACATAAGTCATTCACATAAGAAATGGACCATGAACATTACACATACCTATATATTCACATAAGCGATGCACCATAAGTGACACATAGTTAGTGTTCTTATATGAAAGACATAATTAACACACCTTAAGAAACATAAACAATCTAAATTAACTAATGTAGGTAGCGGCTGCAATATGTTCAATGCGAGACATAAGGGTCATAACAATTGAAGTTGATAAAAAGTGAATTATACATTGTAGACACACTAGAAAAAGATGTCTATAAAATTATTGGGTGTCTGAAAGAGCAATAATAGACAAACAAATGTCTAAAAAAGACTATAAAATTAAAGCCATCCTAAATATATAATTTCAAAAATAATCAGGATCAGGTTGAAAAAAAATGTTTTCATATTAACAAGCCTTCATGTGCCTAATTTGATTCGAACACATCGGCACAACAAAAGACAATAGAATTAGATGCATTAATTAATAATAATTTGCAATCACTTGTAAGTTAATTGAAAAACAAACATACCATGTACCACTTAAAAATTAGAAAATAAAACGCTATTACATACCTAAATACTTACTGTGGTCATTCGTGTGTACCATTAATGTATATGATTAGGATTGCTTGTAGTAATAGTTGTCTCCATTAACTTCCCATATTCAAAGTTAAATAAAAAGGTTTCATAGTATCGTAACTTTGAATATTTTTTTCTTGTCACTATTTATAGTTGGAGATTTGTACCAACGTCTAGACTAACATAGTGGTATACAAAATTATTTTATGTTTAATTTTGAAATACAAAAGATTTACTCTTCCATGTTATTTTATACTATATTAGTTATTTTTTATTTGATAACCAAAGACCCAAAACAATGTCTTCAGAGTCGTATAATGTGACATTGAACCTCTTCTTTAACGCTTGCACAATGTGCTGAACAATAGCCATTTCCCATTCATTACCTTTTGGAAAAATACTGCATATATGTTCACTGCAAAATAGAGTCCCAAAATGTGAGTTAACTAAATATCCCTGCAAAAATAGATTCTCAAAGTGTGAGTGAACTAAATACAAAAAACATAATATGGTCTTGCAAGTTAATTAAAATTAATAAAATATTCACCAAACCTGGTTTTCTACAAAATCTAAGATGTGATCACAATGTATTAAAATAGTTGATTAATGCTCGTCAAATTACTAAAATATTCACCAAACCTTGTTTTACTGCAATATCGCAGATGTGATCATAATCTACTAAAATACTTGATTAGTTCTCGTCAAAGTATGATAATTAGATAATATGCATTGACCAATGGAGAACTATACATGATCTTAGCTACCAACCTAGTCTTCGAATTCGTAACTGTTTCATTCACTATTAGCCTCAGCCGCATAGAAGAAAAAGTGGTTTTTCAGTGATATGAAAGGTTACACAGAAGAATTAAATTCCTTAACAAAATCATGTTTGATACACTTAATGCTCATCACTCATGATACGAGGGCTGCAGTTTTACTGTTTTCAAAGGAATGTTCATACTTCGTATTATTTGTCAAATCGCTTCCCCGGCAAAGGAAATCAATGTGACAATTCCACCTTTGTAGTGAGGGGGGCAGTACGAAACCCATCTGCCAGCATAATGAAACACGAGAAGAGAAAACGTCGGTGTCCATTAATTTCCTCTCCTTGTTATGACTGTCTCGAATACCTAAGAGACAGTGGATTCTGCTGACAGGGAAAGCCACTCGAAATCCTTCTCCCTGCGCACAAAACTCAAATACACGACAAAGTCAGGAAAAGGTCATCTGGCTAGATTTCAATCATGGCGGATATCAATCGACAAATTATCAAAGTTTATCATTAAACCGAAGTCGGCAATGTATAAGAGAGATCTGTTGTCCTTTCTCAATTTCTTTTTGATTACATCTATGATTATCATAAAGATCACACCGCTGGAACGTTCTCAATTTCTTTTTGATTACATCTATGGCTATCATAGAGATCACAAAGCTGCAACGAACTACAGTATAGATATCTATAATATAATTACCCTTTAGACAATATCTTCACATAGATCAGAAATCCATCGTTCTGAATGAATGTACCCGTTGAATGGCCAGAGCTTGCACGATTCGATGTCTATGTGTGAAGTTGCACCCTGACAAGCCGGGTGCACTTGTTATATGCAGTTTTACTGAATTTCATCTTATGCAAATGATGTGGAACGAGAATAGACCTTTTTTGACATTCACAGGAAATCTACGGGTTATGAAGTACGAAACTTTACAAGCGCAGTTTAATGGCTGTTATGTCAAAATTTAACAAATAAAACTCATCTGTCCTGAACGATTTTCGTTATTTCGAGTATATCTTTGTCAGATGGATAAGTATGTGTAAATCCTATCTTCCTATATAGAATGAAATAGCACTGCCTTGATCAAAGGATCCGGTAGATGTACAAGACGTTATAGTGTTATACATGTAAAAATCAATTACAATATATAATTAATGATAACGCCATGCTGCAGTAGTTTAAAAATGTTTTTTTGACCATAAAGTTATGGAAATTAGGGTCATATTTTGAGTGAGGGTTTTTTTGTAAATCTAAACAAAAATTGTCAATATTCATAATTTTAAGGGCTTTAGACATTTTTAATGGTGCTGAATCTATTTCCATCACTAGAAACATGATTCAAACAGTGCATCTATATGATTGTTTAAATTCTTTTGCCCAAATTCCTACCAATTTTACCTAAATTCACACACATCATTTATTAATAACATTTAAAATAAAATAATAATAACATTTAAAATAAAATAATAATAGATAAAATTGAATAAATAATTTTAAATTTAATTAAATATTAAAAATTATAATTAATTATTAAAAAGATTCATATTTTTTATTTTATTTTTCTTTATTTTTATTAGGTTTTTTTTCAATTATAAAAATATATTATTTTTTAATATTAGGTTACTAATATTAGAAAATAATACTTACAGCCAAAAGAACTTAATATTTGATAGAAATAAAAAGGATCTCTTTCTAAATGAATTAGAAACTAATTTTCTTCCTTTATCTAGTATAGACAACATAGAAGACCTCTATCATAATTTTACTACAACCCTCTCATATTCTATTAACAAGTTCTCAATTGAAGTCTCAAATAATAAAAGAAATAGCAAAACCAATCCATGGTATGACAAAGATTGTAAAAGTGCCAGGAGAGCAATTAAGGAAGCTCTTGATGATTCTCTTAAAATGAACAAGATAAAAATATACAGAGCCCTAACTAAAAGGGAAAAGAGGCAGTACATTCATCAAAGACAAGAGAATCTCTTACACCTCTCTAAGGTAGCTCCTAAGAAATTTTGGAGGCAGATTCTGACTAGGAATACTAAGGATAATAATAAAATTTCTCTTCACGACTGGAATTCATATCTTAAAAAGCTTTATGAATCTCCAAATGTCATGGATAATTTGGAAACCTTGCTCACAACAAAAGAAGTTTTCTCTTTAGAAGACATTAAGTTTGGGGTTAATCGCCTCGCTAATGGGAAAGCTAAGAACATTGAAGGTTACGAGGCGGAAATTTAAAAAATTGGAGGTCCTGTCCTCATCCCCCACATCCAGAAGCTTTTCAATCAAGCAGTCAAGCAAGGGTTCCTTAAACCTTGGACTGAGAGCCTCATTATCCCTATTTTTAAAAGTGGGGATACAAATAACCCCTCTAATTATAGGACAATTATGATTAGCCCTCTCTTAGCCAAGTTGTATGGTAGTATTCTGGAAAAGAAGCTAAGCATATGGCTTGAAAGTGAAGGTAAGTGGGCTAAAGGCCAAGTAGGTTTCAGAAGGCATCACTCAACAACAAACGAGCTTGTTACGCTTAGGATCATTACGGACGAATGTCGTAATGATAAATCATATTTATTTTGTTGCTTTGTGGACTTTAGAAAGGCTTTCGATACGGTTCGTAGATACAACCTTTGGAATAGGTTAGAAGAGCTAAAGGTTCCTCTTGAGTTGAGAGCTGTTGCTATAAGGTTATACGAGAATGTAATTGCCAAGCTAAAGAGCAATGAGTGGTGGTCAAAAGATATTAAGTGTAACATCGGAGTTAAACAAGGTTGTCCCCTCTCCCCTATCCTATTTGGCATTTACATCGATAAGCTCGAAGGCTATTTAGAGGAAGCAGAATGTGATGGCATGATCTTAGCTGGGATAGTCATTATCCTTCTTCTCTATGCTAACGATATTATTCTTTTGGCAAGGCGCCCTTTTGATCTTGATAAGCAACTCAAGCTTCTTAAGGATTTCTGCTCTACCATGGGTATGACTATTAACATTGACGAAACAAAAGTTATGATTATCAAATCCAAGAAGGACACTTACGCTATTTTTATGTATGGCAATAATAACTTGGAGGAAGTGTATTCTTACAAGTACCTAGGAATTGATATCCATCACAAGCTCAACTAGAACCATAGCATTGGGAAAAGGATTAATGGGGGGTGGAAAGCTTATTTTGGTCTTGAAAATAATTGTAAAACAGAAAACCTCGTAATGTGGGATAAAAATAAGTTTCTCTTTGAAACTTTAGTCACTCCTGTTATCTTATATGGCTGTGAGGTTTGGGGTTGCAACATCTCCAGAGAATCATGGAGAAAGATTGAGCAAATCCAGAAGCATTTTATAACTTATAACCTGAAAATTAAAAGTAATACACCCTATCCTATTGTCCTTATAGAAGCAGGTCTTTCCCCTATTGAGAGCCTAGCTATGCTTAGGTTTCTGTTGTACAAGCACAAGCTCAATAACATAGACGATCATAGACTTCCTATGCTAGCTTTAAATTCCAGCCAAAACCACCTAAGGCTCAATCGAGGATGGCATATGTTGGTCGCTTTAATTGTTTTCACAATTCGAGCTCCACATAAATTGTCAACCCGAGAAGGTCTTTTTATTCCAAAGGTAATAGCGCACTGTATGTGCTCAATTTCAAAAGCAGTTCAATGTTGTAGTAAAAGAAAATCACACACAATTGTTAAATTCAGTAATCTATCAATTTACAGTCTACTTAATTAAAGCTGAAGTCAATTAACTTATAGCAGACACGATTTCTCTGTTACAGCAAAAGGAAAATAAATGTATAAAGAAAGAAATCATTCAACTATAGCAGGAACAGGACCCTATTCCTTGGTGGGAACTTCAGCACCTGCCGCCTGGCACTAATCACACTGCAAAAGAAGTAATCTCGAAAGGTCAAGACCCTATTCCCAGGAACAGGAATCTTCAGCACTTGGCCTCTCTGTTCTAATCACACTGCAAGTAAAAGAAAGCAATCAATGGAGCAAGACCCTATCCCTCTGTACCGGGATCTTCAGCACATGCTCTCATCATCCACTCGTGCAATCAATACATGTAGCGCTAAGAAACAGAGTATCACAAACCATGTAACTAGTGTTTCAGCAACAGAACCAAACACAACGCAAATACATAAGAAATGAACAACTACAGGAATGAAGGGGTGAATCTTGTGAGGAAGGCGGGCCCTTTCCTTCTCACAAGATTCCCAAGAGAAAGAATTAAACTGGAATGCTCAAAACAGGTCTTTATTCATCTGTCTAGAAAACTGGTACATACAAAAGAGGAGACTAGCTCCTGTCTCACACGATGTTGTTCTCCAAAATTACAATTTGATCCCTCCCTTCTAATGATGATGTCTCCTCTTTTTAAAGAGGAGGCATCATTTACAATTTTACACAAGAACGGAGATCTCGATTCTGTTCTAAACAAAACTATTCTGTTCTTTCTTAAAAAGAGATACTGTTACAACCGAGACAACAGAGATGCTATCTTCAAGATGATTCAGGTAACCGTATCTTCTGGCTGCTGCTATTATCCACAAAAAGTTCTTCCAGAATCGCAAAACGCATAGCGGGAGTTGCGTGCTTTGACGGTTGTTTCAGCAACTGCGTTGGCTGTTGCAGCAACGGGACAGCTGTTTCAGCAACGGAGTTGACTGTTTCAGCTGTTTCAGCAACGACCGCTCATTCCCAATAAGGCATATATTATCTGCGATCTTTGACTTGTGTTAGCAACAATGCACTTCAATAATTGATAAAATATAAGAGTATTATGGAATTAAATGTAAGACAGATTAATCATATAATAAAGAGAAGGTTTCCATATACCTTAGGATATAGTGAATGAAAAAGACATTGGAGCTTATGGCTTATGGTTTTGAGAGTAAAATGATATGAAAGTATATAACAAAATGATACATATTGGAGTCCTAACATCCCCCCCAGCTAAAAATGTTGCATGTCCTCAGGCAACCCCTTCGTCTGAATCAGAGTCTGAGTACTGGGACTGGCAATGCAGATTACTCAAGCAGTAGCTGGAGAAAGTGGCGTCTGTAGGAGCTCGGAATCCGTTGTTGAGCTGTAACCGTTGCCATGCCGAGGCTTCCTCTTCGTCAGTCAACAGGTAATGATTTTGATATTTCTCTGACGGCAGCCATAAGATGGGAAAACGGAAATGATACCCAATCCAGTTGACTCCGCAATGCTGAATGCAATTGACATACTTAGGGACTCTATACAATGCAGCGTGAAAATTGAGAGGGTTAAGAGGATGATAATCCTGTCTTTCCTTATCTGATTGCTGCCAAAAGAGATCATTGGCCTTCAGTGCAGCAGGACCCTTCAGTCGAATATGCTCTTGACAATTAAAAAGGATGGAAGCATGTAATTGTTCTATGTGCTCGCTCATACCTGGCTTCTGCAAGTATTCATAGTACTGTGCTATGAACATGGCTGGGCTTACCGGCTCTGGCCTAATCCACAGGAGTTTATTCTCCTCATTATGACTGCTTGTATTGAACGCAGTCTGCCAAGTGAGCTGATTAGACAAGAATGAAGCGAATGCCCTTATTTGTATATCTCCTGCAATTGGAGTAAGATTAACTCTTCTTTCTTCAGGCATGGCTTCATTATGCAAGTAGAGTTCGCACAGCAGATGCTGGTCGCTTTCAGGGGCCTCCTTGAAGGTCTCAACAAATTTTTCTGAAGTCAGTACTTCATGTGGTCTACCATGTGCAATTGATTTAATTTGAAAGTAAGCTAATCGTTCAGCAAGAAAAAGAGCATAGTTTACAGAAGGTTTCCGTGTAACCATCAACTTCCGCACCAATGAAAATATCAGGGCTATCCGTTCCTTAGACCGTCTGGCTTCCTTCTTATATTCCCTGTGCTCTTGCAGTAATTGTTCCAAATTCTCCCAGTTAGTGTATACAAAGTTTTGCCATTGCAACTTATGCTGTTGTAATATTATATCCTGGTTCTCGGCATGTTCCTTCTTCCATCTGTTGAATTGTTCCAATGGGTCCCATGGCCGAGTCTGTGTCTTTTTAACAGAAGTAGTAGGCTTGGGCGCTATTTCCTCTGTTTGTGTGGCTGCCTCAGAAGAAATGCACTGAGGCATTATTTCTTCTGTTGGAATACGTGCACCAGTAGTGTGCTGAGGCAGTGTCTCTTCTGCCGAAACAGCTGTTTCAGTAGTAGTATGCTCTGGTGATGTTTCCTCAGCTGGAATATCTGAATCAGTAATCATGTGTTCTGGCAATGTTGCTTCTTCTGGAATATCTAAATCAATAGTGGTGTGCTCTGGCAGTGTTTCTTCTGCCGGGATTGCTGCATCTGTCCCCAAGGGATGAGATATCTCTTGTTCGGTTTCTTCTTCTTCTTCTTGCACCGCAGGAGGTCCCACTGGTTCTTGTGGAGCAGTGGGGCATTCCTCCTGTGTTTCCTTTGTCATAATTGTCTCAGGGAGTGAAATTTCAACTATTTTATAGCCTGCATTCTGATAAATAATGCCACACTCTTTGCACATATATTCTATACATGTTTCCCTGTTCTGCATTGAGGCTACTTGTGCTAATGTATGGAGATTGAGTTCTTTTTCAAAAGCTTCTCGAGCCATGGCTAACTCAGCTTTGTAGGCTTCTATTTCAGTCTTCAGGGATTCATTTTCCTGTAGTAGGGATGCCATTGTATGTGGGCCTTGTATGCTAGTTGTTTCTGCTGGAATATTTTGGTGGTGCATAGTGGTGGCTGGTTGCTGCACCACAATGGGTGCCTCTGGTGTTTCATCCATTATGCCAGGAATGGATTCTTGTTTGTCAGAAACTAGTTCTGATACCACAGTAAATAGTCCTCGTGCTCTGTCAGGAATGAATCCTTGTTCCTCAGCTACTAGTTCTGACATTTGAATCTCTGGGCATTTCCGACTATCATCTTGCTTGTTGTGTTCTTGTGACTTAGTGACTGGTTCTTGTGGAACAGTCACTGGGCATTCTTCAGTATTGATCTGCTCTGTGAATTCTTCTGCCTTAGTGACTGGTTCTTGTGGGACAGTCACTGGACATTCTTCACTAACAATCTGCTCCGTAAATTCCTCTGCTTCAGTGACTGGTTCTTGTGGGGCAGTCACTGGACATTCTTCACTAACAACCTGCTCTGTAAATTCTGCTGCCTCAGTGACTGGTTCTTGTGGGACAGTCACTGGACATTCTTCACTAACAATCTGCTCCGTAAATTCCTCTGTTTCAGTGACTGGTTCTTGTGGGGCAGTCACTGGACATTCCTCACTAACAACCTGCTCTGTAAATTCTGCTGCCTCAGTGACTGGTTCTTGTGGGACAGTCACTGGACATTCTTCACTAACAATCTGCTTCGTAAATTCCTCTGTTTCAGTGACTGGTTCTTGTGGGACAGTCACTGGGCGTTTCCCCTCATCAACCTGCTTGGTGTATTCTTCTTCCTTAGTGACTGGTTCTTGTGTTACAGTCGCGGGGCAAGTGACTGGTTCTTGTGGAGCAGTCACTTCTTGATCCAGAATCATTGTCGTATTATCCCGAGGTACTGATTTTTGTGGGACTGTGTCCTCGGATGAAGCCGGCTGAGGAGTTCGGGATGGGGATAAGGGTTTCAATACAATAGTGGCAGGGTTAGGGACAATGGAGGTAGATTCTGCCTCAACAGTCTTTGTCCTCTTTCTTTTTGGTAGGAAGGCAGCAAAATCGCTGCCTTTCCTTTTTCTTGAATGGGAGTGCTTTTTCTTCAGGACAGGGTTTTGCGGAGAGGTAGGAATTTGGGATGTGGACCTTGTCCGTGGTTTGGAACTTGTGACTGCTGGGGTTTTCCTTTTTTTCTTGATGGGTGAAGAAGGGGGTGTTGGAGAGTCGTCACTAGGGACAGGAATAATAGAGGGTGTTAGCTCTGCTAACTGTGGCGAGCTCGGGGTTGGGTTGACGGGAGAATTCAGGATTTCCTCCTGTTGTTCTTCATGAGGATTTTCAGACAATTGGGACGTTTTCTCTTGTTGAGGAGTTTCGGGTGGGGTTTGCAAAGGAATTTCAGGTAGGGCCTGCAGAGGAGGATTTTGCTGAGCAAAACCCCTCTGTATTAGCAGCTGACATAAGCGATGGTGGGTAAGGGATGTCATGGGAGTTTTGGCTTGCTTACAATAATACGACATGTTCTTAATACAACCAAGCAGATAATAAGGGATATTAACCAATCTTCCATTTCTCAAATGATTCAGCAGAACAAAGTCGTGGTTGTACACTACCTGATAACGCCCTTCGCATGTGAGGTAGTGTTTGACGAATTCTGCCACTGATGGCCATGGTTGAGGAAGTGAATGCAGACTGACCCCGCGGCCTCTAGATTCCACTTGCTCGTCCGGGCGCAAAAAGTCTTGTTGGGCGTTAAGAACAACCGTCTTCCTGCTGAACCAGCGAATGCCCTCAGCTGGCAACCCTGATACCTGAACTATGTCATCCTCTGTCACTGAAATGCGAACCCCCGGACCACTGAGAAATTGCCTTCAAAGTTCTGTGCGAATTCTAATACTTCTTCTGCGTTAAAATCTCCCAACCTTTCAAAATATGCTGTCCACCCTGCTTGTTGGAAGATCTGATATGCTTCCGGAAAGAACTGTAGAAGACTTATGGAGCCGGGCTCACTTCTAATGGCCGCCTTTCCCATGGCTAAAGCTCTGAGTTTTTCCGCAGAGGCACAATTCAGTATTCTCAGACCCTGATCAGACTTAGTTGTTGCAACAATGGCTGCGAAGTCTAAATGACGGCAAAAATGGATACGATAACAGGCGGCAGGTTGGTGCATGCGAAATAATCATTCCATTTTTGGAATTCCCCCCCTTACGTATGGTATAATTATGATTGGACGTGGGGAGATATGCAATCATTATGAAATGAAATCCTCTCCTTTAATATGATTTAACCGAATTACATAAAACCATATACCTTATACTTTACCTTTAATTAATAATTCGAAGTGTCGGTTGCAATAGCCTTGCGTGATCATGGAAGGGTCTGTGGATTGAAGGTGTAACTGAGTCTGGCATATGACAAATAATTTTCACCAGGAGTATTGTGAAGAACCAGAAAGCTTCTGTAAGAACCAGAAGGGATATTACTTTGATGATAATCAATTGCTGAAACTGTTATTTAAGCAACTGAAAAATGAACAATGCATTGCTGAGGTAAGTGTTTCAGCAACCGGAGAAATTGATCATGTATTGCTAAACCAGGTGTTTCAGCAACGAGTGGAATCAATGATATGTTGCTGAAACAGGTGTTTCAGCAACGGGAAAAATCTGGTGTTTTAGCACGGGAAAAATCTGGTGTTACGTTGCTGAAACAGGTGTTTCAGCAACGGGAAAACTCTGGTGTTACGTTGCTGAAACAGGTGTTTCAGCAACGGGAAAACTCTGGTGTTACGTTGCTAAAACAGGTGTTTCAGCAACGGGAAAAATCAGAGAATTGGGATAACTGACTTAGGTCTGTGAATGGTAAGGGATTATTTCAGCAGTAAGGAGTGGAAAATACTGACTGAAGGAGGATGTTTCAGGAGTGGTGGGAGTGATAGAAATAATGTGGGTATGGGGGAATATTGCCTTTTTAGGAAAAAGGGGTAAAATGAATGGAAGAGCTTCTTGATTTAAAACTCCAGATCTTCTAAGGATGAATCTGTCCTTCTTATTGCCTTTCCAGAATCTGCAAAATTCAATTGTAATATGCCAATCCTTGACAGGGATTATTAGTGCTAAATCTAATCTACTACTAAAAAAAATATAGTGCAGAAAATTAAGTGCTGTGAGGAGCAGAAGACTCCCCTGGAAAAAGATAATGAATATCAGTCATGCAAGCAGTCTTGAAATCTTCTTTAGAAACAGGGCGTTCATATAAACGGAGCCTATGGCCATTGACTAGTAGAGGTGTTTTAGCATCATCAATTGTTACAAGTCTTACCGTTCCGTTTGGAAAGACATCTTCTACTTCATATGGTCCAAGCCAACGTGTACGTAGCTTTCCCTGAAAATTTTCAAACCGAGAATCATACAGCAAGGCCCAATTACCTTTTTGGAACTGCTTGTGTTTGATAATTTTGTCATGCCATTTCGTTCTTTGTTGTTGAATCATGTTTGTTTGGTGAATGGCATCCAATCTCTTTTCATCCAACTCCAAAAGTTGCTGCAATCTAGCTGTCTGCACATCATTCAAATCAAGATTAACAGCTAAGGCAGTCTTTAAAGTTTTAATTTCAAATTCCACAGGAAAAATAGCATTTTTACCGTAAACCAATTCATAGGGAGAAAAACCGGTAGTGTTTCTCCAAGTAGTCCTGTAAGCCCATAATGCCTCAGGGAGCCTTTGGGACCAATCCTTTCGGTTGTCCTTGACTGTTTTAGTTAGAATGGCCTCTAAAACTTTGTTTGTGCTTTCCACCTGCCCATTGGCCTGGGGGTGGTATGGTGTGGTCATTCTATGTTGAATATGATATTTGTGGAGAGTAGATTTGAAACCATGAGAATTGAATGGAGGTCCTCCATCAGTAACTAGCTCTCTGGGGATTCCAAATCTAGTGAAAATATCTTCAAACAAGAAAGACAAAACAGCCTCTTCATTGGCTCTAATAAGTGCTTTGGCTTCCACCCACTTAGTCATATAGTCTGTGCAGACTAATATATAGGTTCTTTGATTGGATGGAGGGTTAATGGGTCCTATGAAGTCCAAGGCCCATCTTTCAAATGGTTCAGAAACTACCTGGGGGTTTAGTGGCATTTGGTCTCTATGATTGGGTTGACCCATTCTCTGGCAGCTATCACAAGCTCTTACATACTTCTTTGCATCTCTGAATAATGAGGGCCAATAGTAGCCCATCCTCAGAATTTTATGCGCTGTTCTTTTATCAGCAAAATGGCCTCCGCAAGGACCATCATGACAAGCTTTGAGTATGTCATACACTTCATCTTCTCTAATGCATCTTCGAATCTCCTGATCAAGCCCAGTATAGAAGAGACATCCGCTGATCCAGCTATACCTGGCACTTTGTTGAACAATTCTTCTTTTTTCCCTGTATGACAGGTGTGCTGGTAGTTTTCCTGCAACCAAGTAGTTAGCAATATCTGCATACCATGGGGAATGAGCAGAAACTGCAAACAAATATTCGTGAGGAAAACTATCATCTACTGGAATATTATTATCAGTTTTTAACCGTGAAAGAAAGTCAGCCACCACATTTTCTTTACCAGGCCGATCTATAATTGTAATATCAAATTCCTGCAATAGTAATAGCCATCTGGTAACTCTAGCATTTGTGACAGATTTGTTCATTAAGTATTTAATAGCTGAATGATCAGTGTGCACAAACGTAGGATAACCAGTAATATAGTGTCTGAATTTATTAATGGCATAGATTACTGCAAGGAACTCTTTCTCGGTAACTGTATAGTTAAGCTCAGCAGAGGTCATGTTCTTACTGATAAAGTATATAGCATAAGGAAGATGATTTTCCTCTTGTCCCAGGACTGCTCCAATAGCACTGTCTGAAGCATCAGAAGATATGTGAAATGGAAGATTCCAGTCAGGCCCCCTCAAAATAGGAGCAGTAGACAGCTGCTGCTTCAGTTCTTCAAAAGCTTTTTGACAAAGACTATTCCACTTGAATTCAGCATTTTTCATAAGCAATACAAACAATGGAGAAGCTATTTTAGAGAAATCTTTAATAAATCTCCTATAATAACCAGCATGTCCTAAAAAACTTCTCACATCAGTTTGAGTTTTAGGAATAGGAAGATTCTGAATGACTAATATTTTAGATGGATCTACCTGAATACCTAGAGCTGAAATAAAATGTCCAAGCACTATTCCCTCACTCATCATCATGTGACATTTTTCTGTACTTAAGGAAAGGTGAGCTTGAATACATCTTTCTAGTACTTTCTCAAGGTTTTGTAATCCCTCTTCAAAAGACACACCATAGGGGGTAAAATCATCCATAAATATTTCCATACAGTCATTCAGCATATCTGAGAAAATTCCTATAACAGCTCTTTGAAAGGTTGCTGGTGCATTGCATAATCCAAATGGGAGAACTCTATAGGCGAAAGTTCCCCAAGGACTGGTGAAAGTGGTTTTGTCTTGATCCTGGGGCGCAATTTTTATCTGATTATAACCACTGAATCCGTCTAGAAAAGAGAAGAATTTCTTCCCTGCAAGACTGTCCAACACCTGATCAATGAACGGTAAGGGAAAGTGATCCTTTTGGGTAGCTTTGTTTAAAGCTCTATAGTCAACACATACCCTCCATTTCCCGTTTTTCTTAGGAACAATTACTAACGGGGAAACCCATTCACTGTCAGATATGGGGTATATAAACCCTGCATTAAGCAATTTTTGAAGTTCTTCTTTAACAATTTCTCGTAAATTAGGATTCATCCGTCTTTGGGGTTGACAAACAGGTCGGCATCCTTCTTTAATGTAAATTCTATGAGTACATAATTCAGAAGAAATACCTTTCATGTCCGTGTAATCCCAGGCAAATGCCTCCTTATATTTGTGTAATAGCTTCATTAGCTGCTCTGTTTCAGTGTCTGTTAAATCAGGATTTATGTTTAATGTCTTACCGGGCTCAATCTCAACTGTTACGCTCTTAGATGGGATCGTGTTTAAAGTTTGAGATGAATCTTCAGGTTCAATCTTTTCTTGCATATCAGTTTCGAAAATTGCAGTCAATTGGTTGTGTGTTTCAGCAATAACAGAAGAAGGTTCACAAATAAAATTATTGATTATTTCATCTTCTGTATTGTCCTTAAGAGTTAAAGCTTGTCCTATAGTTAGAATCGGCTGAACAGCATTATCATCATAATCCATCCATAAAGAATCTTCATTATTAACTACTGGCGTAGCGTGAGGATAAAGAGTTAACTGTTTTGTTTCATAACCATTAGAAATTGTCATTGAACCAGATCTGCAACTTATAAATGCATCAGCTGTGGCCAACCATGGCCTTCCTAGAATTAAGGGATGTCCCCCCAGCTTTGTTTTGGTTTGCAATACAACAAAATCAGCTGGATATTTCCAGGATTCAACTGAAATGAGCAGGTCTTCGACAACCCCTTCTGGTTTAATTGTGGAACGGTCAGCTAACTCTAAAATGGTGGGTGTTTCTCTGATTGTGTTATTCAGCTGTAGCAATTGTGAAGTTTCCAGAGTCATTATATTAATTGCTGCACCTAAATCTACCAAAACCCGGGGGATTACTGCTTTACCAATCTGAACTGTAACAGTAGGATGGCCAGGATCACCGTATTTTACAGGAGGGGTTTTTCCAGACATTAATGCAGACAAGTCTCCCATCACATGTACTGTAAGGGGATCCTTGGTTTTCCTACCAGGTTTCTTCACACAAATATCCCTTAATGTTTTGGCATAAATTGGTACATCTTTTAATGCTTGTAAAAGTGGAATCTTAATATACAAATTTTGCAATTCCCCCATAAAATTAAAAGCAGGAGTTTCAGTTGTTTTGGTTAAAACCAAACGCTCGGGGAATGGAGGTTCTGTTGATTCAGTATTTTTGTTAGAAGGTGGTTGAGCTTCTTTTTGCTTTTCGGTTTCATTTTTATCTGAATCAGTTATATCATCAATAATAGGCTCTACTACTCTTCCAGATCTCAAATGAATATCATTACATTGCATAGTAGGGGATATAGACTGATTCTGAATTTCAATAACTTGCACAGCTTTATTGTTGGGGTTAGGATTTGGTTGCGCGGGTAGTTGGGGTCTCATTTGGTTGTTTGGTGGGGCATTTGATGGTAGAGAGAGTGATTGTTGGAATTGAGGCATCTGATTTGGGTATGGAAATGATTGATTATTCCAACTTAGGTTCCAAGGATTGAAAGGAGGTGGTTGCTGTGGAGGCCAAGGAGTCCACATTGAAGGATCAACAAAGGGAGGGTTTTGCATTTGCATGGGTGGGAAGCTCATTTGATTGAAAAGTGGATATTGCATTTGGTTGAAGGAGGGGTAGCTTGTTTGGCCAAAAGCTGAATGATTATTCCAACGATTAAATGGCATACCAGAATTCGTACCTTGCCCTTTAGATGGCCATTGTCTTCTTTGAGTTAGCAGGTAGACGGCTTCAGCTTCTTCTTCCGTTGGCTGCATCGCTGCTTTTATCCCCGATAGAGATGGACATTGTTCTGTCTCATGATCTTTCTCACAAAGGGTGCAAACTGGTAATTTTTCTCTTGGGCACTCCCTTAGTGGATGTTTATCTCTACATTTCGGGCAGTAGACAGCCAGAGTTGCTTCTGCCTCAGCCTGCTTCTTCTTAACCTGCAAAGTGTCAATCTGCGAAGCAAAAGAACTTAGCATTTCGGTTTTAAATTCTTCAAGCAAA
The DNA here is from genome assembly GCA_031772625.1 of Pinus tabuliformis. Classification (NCBI taxonomy): domain Eukaryota; kingdom Viridiplantae; phylum Streptophyta; class Pinopsida; order Pinales; family Pinaceae; genus Pinus; species Pinus tabuliformis. The sequence goes on from CM062820.1 coordinate 1,371,505,026, forward strand.
TTACCTATCTCTGCTCTTGTTGCTCCTCCATTGGCTGATTTCTGTACCCTTGAATAGGTGGAATCTCTTATTCTGTTTCTTGCAGCTCCCCTAGAACATCTTTTAGCAAGTTCACAAATCTCATCATATGATTCTTTAGATATGTCTCCCTTAGCAAGCATATTTAACATATTTAAACAATCATCCCTTAACCCTCTAAGTAATATTGTTTTACGAATTTCCTTACTTATATCTGGATGATCGGATCTTTGTATGTTGTATTGCAATCTTTCGATGTAGTCCTCCAAGCTTTCATCCGATTTTTGTGCCATATTGAATAATTCATCCTTCTTCTCTCTTGTCCGGCAGTAGTCCTGATATTTAAGCAGAAATTTTTGTTTCATTTGCTCCCATGTTGTGATTACCTGGCTCCCAAGGCTCATGAACCATCTCAAGGCATTTCCTTTTAAGGTGGCTGGAAACAGTTTCAACTTTTGAGCATTAGTAACATAATCATAGCTTCTGCATAAAATATCAAATTCAAAAAGAAACTCGTCAGGATCCTCAGTAGATAAACCATGAAAGTTAGGTAGGGCAGACAATGGGATATTTTTCATTGTTCCTGCAGGAAGATCACTGATGGGAAATCCCAAGGTAGAAAGAGAATTTTCATCCCTTCTTTCTTCTTCAGGACCTATACGTCCTCCTCCAAAGAGGAGATTATCATTGTTGTCTTCCATTGTTGGTCCTCCTACTGCACTTTCTCGATCGTCAGAATCCTCTATTGATTCTTCAATATTTCCTACCGGTCGTCCAACGCTTTCTACTATCTCCTCGATATGTTCTTCTATTCTGTTACTTTCCTCTGACTCTTCAGCGCTGCCTGCTGATTCTTCTGTATTTTCAGGACCCACAACTTCTTCTGTATGTTCAGGACCCACAACTTCTTCTGTTCTGTAATCTGACTGAGGGGAACGCTGAAATTTTGACTTCCGAGAACTCAGTCTTTGTGATGATTCAGCCTTTGATACAATTTCGTCAATAAACGTTTTTCGTCCTCCCCAGCCCTTGCCACCTGCGCGGTTATTTTTCTTCTGGTTTCCTCGTCCTCTCATACAATCTGCACATTAGAAAAAAAAAAAAAATAGATAAATGCTTTTTGAAATCTATAATTACCTTCCCCGGCAACGGCGCCAAAATGTTGGTCGCTTTAATTGTTTTCACAATTCGAGCTCCACATAAATTGTCAACCCGAGAAGGTCTTTTTATTCCAAAGGTAATAGCGCACTGTATGTGCTCAATTTCAAAAGCAGTTCAATGTTGTAGTAAAAGAAAATCACACACAATTGTTAAATTCAGTAATCTATCAATTTACAGTCTACTTAATTAAAGCTGAAGTCAATTAACTTATAGCAGACACGATTTCTCTGTTACAGCAAAAGGAAAATAAATGTATAAAGAAAGAAATCATTCAACTATAGCAGGAACAGGACCCTATTCCTTGGTGGGAACTTCAGCACCTGCCGCCTGGCACTAATCACACTGCAAAAGAAGTAATCTCGAAAGGTCAAGACCCTATTCCCAGGAACAGGAATCTTCAGCACTTGGCCTCTCTGTTCTAATCACACTGCAAGTAAAAGAAAGCAATCAATGGAGCAAGACCCTATCCCTCTGTACCGGGATCTTCAGCACATGCTCTCATCATCCACTCGTGCAATCAATACATGTAGCGCTAAGAAACAGAGTATCACAAACCATGTAACTAGTGTTTCAGCAACAGAACCAAACACAACGCAAATACATAAGAAATGAACAACTACAGGAATGAAGGGGTGAATCTTGTGAGGAAGGCGGGCCCTTTCCTTCTCACAAGATTCCCCAAGAGAAAGAATTAAACTGGAATGCTCAAAACAGGTCTTTATTCATCTGTCTAGAAAACTGGTACATACAAAAGAGGAGACTAGCTCCTGTCTCACACGATGCTGTTCTCCAAAATTACAATTTGATCCCTCCCTTCTAATGATGATGTCTCCTCTTTTTAAAGAGGAGGCATCATTTACAATTTTACACAAGAACGGAGATCTCGATTCTGTTCTAAACAAAACTATTCTGTTCTTTCTTAAAAAGAGATACTGTTACAACCGAGACAACAGAGATGCTATCTTCAAGATGATTCAGGTAACCGTATCTTCTGGCTGCTGCTATTATCCACAAAAAGTTCTTCCAGAATCGCAAAACGCATAGCGGGAGTTGCGTGCTTTGATGGTTGTTTCAGCAACTGCGTTGGCTGTTGCAGCAACGGGACAGCTGTTTCAGCAACGGAGTTGACTGTTTCAGCTGTTTCAGCAACGACCGCTCATTCCCAATAAGGCATATATTATCTGCGATCTTTGACTTGTGTTAGCAACAATGCACTTCAATAATTGATAAAATATAAGAGTATTATGGAATTAAATGTAAGACAGATTAATCATATAATAAAGAGAAGGTTTCCATATACCTTAGGATATAGTGAATGAAAAAGACATTGGAGCTTATGGTTTTGAGAGTAAAATGATATGAAAGTATATAACAAAATGATACATATTGGAGTCCTAACAGCATAAAGACACAAGGGCCTGGTTAAACTATTGGGAGATCAACAAGAATGATGCATTGCAAAACATAAATAACATTAAAGATATTGTTACTTCTGAGTTCAAAGAAAAATTGTGGTGTGAGAAAGATTTAGCGTCTAAAAGAAAATTAAGTTATTATAAGAAGGTCATCAACCCCACCCTTGAAGATCAAAAGTATCTCTCTATTTTAACTAGCTCAAAGAAGAAAATTAATATAGCAAAGATTAGAATGAATTCTCATGAGCTCCATAGTGAAACAGGTCGTTGGGCAGTTCCTAAAACGCCATGGATGGAAAGGATCTGCCATATTTGTGAGAATAGGAGCATCGAGGATGAAAACCACTTCCTCTTAGAGTGCCCTGCGTACAACCATATTAGATCTCAATTTTACAAACTTTGTTACAATACTGACCTTCCTAGCCTTTTACAATGTCAAAATTATAGTGAGCTCGGGAGGCTTCTCTCCAAGCTTTTTGAGAATAGGAATAAAATATTAAATCAAAATAAATAATTTGTTTATTTGGGTCTGATAGATCATTGTTTGGTCTCAGCGGACATTAACCATCATCATCATCATCATCATCAATTTATTATTTATGTTATTTTTTAATAAAACAATTCTCATATTGGCTAACTTTTTCGTTATTCATTCTCTATTTTTAAATTGAGATTTTGATGTATTGTTTTCTCTATTATTCATAACGAATTTGTAAATTTTTCCAACCATTATTAGTATTTTTTTCTATTATTATATCATTTTATTTTCGATAATTTTATAATATATTTATTTAATAATTTTATTTTAATAATTTTAAATAATACTAATAATTAATTTTAAATAACAATAAGATTTTTCAAATTTTAATCACAACTTTATATAAATATTAGAATTTATTTTAAAATAATATTATAATTATAATTTTATATAAATATTAGAATTTATTTTAAAATAATATTATAATTATAATTTAAAATTTAGAATAAAATTAAATCAGAATTATTTTATATATAAGAAAAAGGTAAAACAAAATTAATTTTATATTAATTTTATTGTTTAGATATAATAAGAAAACATAACCATCTTATTTTAAATGTAAATTTGTTAATGATAAAATTAACTCACTGTATTTTAAAATTACATATTTATAAATTACGTATTTATATATGAAACTATTTGTTTTTAACATGAATATATATATATATATATATATATATATATATATATATATATATATATATATATATATAAGTTTTAACGTAGATACTATATATATATATAGTTTTGTAATATTACATTGTAAATAGCTAATATTTCTTTTAAAACATAATTGTAATAATTTCTTCCTTTAAATAAATAAAGATAGATTTATATTAATTCAAAAATTGAGTTCTCAGACAAAACCTTATAAATTCTTGAGAGTGTAAATCTTTTTTTATGGCATCAAGGACAAAAAAAAAAAAATCTCACATTAAATTAAAAAAACAAAAATTATAATAATAATGGTTTGAAAACATCACAAACATATTAAAAAAAACAGATCATATATATATAGATACCATTCAAATATAAAATTTTAGTAAATTAAATTATTTAAGAAATTTAAAATTTAAAATAAAATATATTATAAATATTTTCAAAATTATTATTATTATTTTGATAGACGAATTGGAAATTAGTTGTGTTATGCACTCTTTTAATATTAATCCCTAAGTGCCTACCCGTGACATTAACCTCCAGATGCCTATTTATACCTTTTCCGTAAGCATTGATTCACCTAGGGATTTGAAACCTTGATCCTCCTGGCACATGACAAACATCCCCGATTTATCATTTCATTAATGATTCCAATTATATTCAATAGTCACTTTTTCTTATATGCCACTTGGAAAATCAGACAAACAACGGAAGAAGAGAATTTTAAAAACAAAAAAAACAGTGTCTGGAACGAGATATCGAAATAAAAGATCGACCTTAAAAAATATATAACATTTACAACCTAAAAATATCTATGTATAACATGCATCCATCTTTAGTTTCCAAAGTGTGAGAAGAGGCAAGCCCCTTGGCTTTGAAGAGGATCCCTTAATTGAGGCCAAAAAGCATAGGTAAGACTCAACATCCCATTGATTGATCTTTGTGATCTATGATGAGGTCATTGAGCTATAAGGAGATCTCATAGTGGACCTCTGGTTGACACATATCGAAGAAAATTTTTTATATGCCAATAGAGTTCTATCGTGCATAGATATTGGTTCTGAAAACTGCGAGTATGCCTCGGATGCGGAACCACATATTAGTCAATGGTAAAATCTTTGCATCGGTGAACTCATCCCTTTCTGCCATCGTAGAAGATGAAGCAATGTTAAGTTAATTTGAGCTGGTTTCGAGAAGTCTCTTAGAGGAGTTTGGGATTTTCCCACACGTGACTCAAGTAGCCCCTACCATAGTGCATTCTTTTCTCACTATGGTCGCCCCTACCATAATGAGACTGGTGGGGGGTTACACGTGGGGTTAACGCTAATATGGCAAGATAGGTTCTGAAGGGGGAGTTGTCACGCCCCCAAGCCGACGGTAGTCTTCCAACCGCTCTTAGCGAGGTGCGGCACCACCGAACACTTTCTTTTCGCCAATATTTATGTTCGTGGACTACGCCTAATTCACTTTCTCCTACTTAGTTTGTGTTTCACAACCAAGTATCATTATGTTTAGCCTTTATACCAATGAAAACCCATACTCATTCATTATCAACAACAATTATAACAAGAACACAATTGCACAGTATAAAGGGAGGGGCAACTCCCTGAACAATGAGTCTGCCCAAAATATATATTAATCAATCTTCAATGTTTACAAGCTTTTACAAGTATACTTGGAAATCCAAGTTTCATACTTAGCCAATTTTACAATCAAGGCAAACCTCTGTTCACCTTCGTGCACACCTTGCATGATGGGCGGGCGCTCACCCGAGCCACCAAGACACCCACGCCAAGACTTGGCACAAACGGGCACTTGCACGATCGTCGTGCACGCCTCAACCGACCCACGGGCACACCTTGCCCAACACCTTCGCCCAACTCCAAGTACGAGCTACCTCCGTGCACAAACCAAGTCTTAAGCGCATGAGCTATGCGCTCTTCTCCTTGTCCAAACTGCGCACTAGATCTGCGCACTTCTTGTGCGAAGTTGCTTGATCGAATGATTGTTTGAACACTCCTCAAATGCTCCCTTTATATACACTTCGTAACGTGTGGGTGGGGCTGCCCAGCCGACCACCCAACCCACGATTGCACACCCCTTGGCCATCGTTTAATGCTCAATATACGAGTCGGCCCGCCCTCCATGTGAGTCGGCCCCCACGCTCATCACCAAACACTCCAACCGGGTATAAACACATCGCTCTTCGTTTTGTCACTTGTCGCAAGTTATGTCGCATCACCCGCGTGTGCTCCAACTCGCCTGTCTGCCCGCGCGCGCCCGTCGTGTGCCTCAGCTCGCCTGTCCACCCACGTGCGCCCGTCGCGTGTGCCTTAGCTCGCCGTTCACCCGCACCTGCGCCCTTCGTGCACTCCGGCTTGCTGTTCACCCACGCGCCTGTCACACAACCACTCATGCGCTCCGGCTCATCGCACACCCGCACCAGTGCCTGGTCCGCTCAGCGCCCAAACGCGTCACACACCCAAGGACCTTACATCCTCCTCCACCTGAAATTATTGTCGTCCTCAACAACATATCATCCTGGTAGTCATCCACCAAGATCATCAATATCCATGATGTCAACTCCTCCACATACTGCAAACATCCCTGCAACATAGGTAGAACTCTGTCTCCACCATGTCTCGCCTCAGCAACCAACTGTCACCAAGTTCATCATGTGTCCTTCTTCCATGTAGTCTTCCATCAGATGCTAGCACATGTGTGCCAACATTTTGATTCGACAGCAACATCTCTTCGTACATTGGTACCCCTCATGACTCGAACTAGTCGGGTGATCAGTGCAACCATACGCCCAAATCACAAGAATGCACATCCTTATGCCACCAAAAATCTTCCCTTGACTTCTGCTACATCTCAGACTCATCAAGAATCTGTCCATGTTCAGGTCCATGGAAACTCCATCCCATCTGCAACATTTCCAAGCCATGGTCTTGTTGCAAAAGAGTGTACAACCTCTCCACTAGCTCATACATCTCCATGTCACAACAACATCTGCACAACATCCTTTTCTTCGGCGTTCTCCATAGAATGTCCATGAATGACACCTCTACACATGCTCTTGCATAATGTCCATGCCTAATTGTCATGCTCCATGTCTCCAACCTGATTTCCATGACTCTAGTTGTCTATGATGTCCAACCCATGTAGACTCCATCCCAACATCTGGCCATCTACCTCCAAGTCTGCAATCTGTCATAAATAAGCCTTCTCCCAAGGCCCCTTGCAATGTTGGTGTGGTTCCTCCCTACCAAGGCCTCCACACCAACCCTTCTCCAAGGTTATCTATAGAGAAAGGAGGGCCAGGAAGTTTCCTCCCTGACTCTCATCCACCCATGTATCAGATTGATGTTGTGTCCTCAAGTATTTGTGCACAGCCTCAATCTCCTCTCATGTACATGCACTGCGTAAACCCCCATAATTAAATTCAAAAAGAGTCAAGGGATCTCTACTTGAATGGTTCATGAGGCACAATACTTGCTAAGGTTTTGAAAATGGGGTAGCAAGCTAAGTGGGCTTGATTGTGGGGAAAACTCCACAGTTAAGCGTGCTTGAGCCATAGGAGTTCTGGGATGGGTGACCTCTTGGGAGGTCTTGGTTACCGGGTGCAAGCCCCGGAAGTGATGATTGATGCTATGTGATTCATTTCACTAGTTTCAATCCCACTTCTTCACCCTTGTGAGCATCACCCGATGCAATGAGTGCTAACTGAACTATTCAAAAATCATGAGAAATTAGTCACTTATGACTACCTCTCATGGAAATGGTCATATGTGAATGACTTACTTAACGCAGTTGAATCCCAAAATGATATCTAATATAATGCACTGCGTAAACCCCATACTGTAATAATGTTTATGTTGATTTACAAATGTGATTGATTTTAATAATAGAATTTTTATTTTTTCTTATTTATTTCAAATTCTTTCAAATTATTTTAGTTTTTTTATAATCATCTTATAATGTCAACGAAAAAGTTTAAACGATATATGGGATTTTTTCTGTTTTACAAATTTAATTTTTTTAATGATGATATTCTCTAAAATCATAACCTTAAATTTTAATGTTAATTTGAAATATTTTTCCGTAAAAATAATAAACAAAGAGTAAGATGATCTAAATTCATTAGATGTGTACAGTAAACAAAAAGTAAAAAGATCTAAATTCATTAGATATACAAAATAATTTATCAATCTAATATTATCCTCATTTATTGTACTTATTAATTAAATGATCTTACTTATTTTTAATAACTAAAATTGTACATGTATTCATAAACTTAATATGTTATTAAAACTATCAATATAAAATAGAATTAATTTTGATTTTTTCTTCTATAAATTAAAATAAATGAAAGTATTAATTTTTTATTTTAAAATATATGATTTATAATATTAATAAATGAGAGTATTAAATTTTTATTTTAAAATATATGGTTTATAATATTAATAACTATAATATATTAATTTGTTTATATATATATATATATATTAATGAAAAACATATTTTTGATATTTTATAGGAAATAAAAAATTACAATTTTTTGTTTATTTACTCTCACACACAATAAATTAGAAACCAATTTGAAAACAAATTTCTAAATATATCATCTATATTAAACATGTTGTGAATGTTACGAAAAACCTTATTTAAATAGGATCACACAAGATAAAAGTTTAAACAATTAACATAATATAATCATAGATCCATCTTAACTTTTGTTTTACCAAGAATAGAGATCAATCAAATTTATGGCGATGCAAATTTGCTTTTGACTAAAAACTTGAGGAAACGTTACCTTGTCAGACTTGCTTTCTCTTGACTTTTACTAGATTTGGATTTAGGATGAATCTATAAGTTTCAAGAAAAACAGTAATAAAATATTTTAATTATATATTATTATCTCATTCATTTTATATAATATATGCATAATTTACACTGAAATATTTTATTAATGATTCTCATAGACATACACATATATAATTTTTTGAAGAATATCTCCCTCTCCCCAGAGAGAGAAACACATTGAATTATTTTTGTTATTAATATCATTTAAATTGCTACATGTCAACCCAATACTAAATATTCAAATAATTCAAAATTTTTCTTATACAATGAATAGCAAAGAATATATTAATGTAATAAGAATCCTCTTTTTGTATATTTGATATTAAATATTTTACTCAACATGCTTATTGAAATGATTAATATTTTTTTCCTTTTAATATTTTTTAAATACTACATATCAATTCGAAATTATAAATTAAAAATGAAAATTTTCAAAAAATGAAAAGATAAGATTTTTTTAATTTAAAATATTTTATTTTTCTCTATGTAACATTGATATAAAATTATGTTATTTGATATCGATATTAGAATACTTTATTAATATATTTTTGTTTTAAATATTATAAATTAACCCATTATAAAATTAATTACATATCATACCATGTAATATTGATAATATTATTTTTACATATCATTTGTGAATGTCATATCATGTGATGAAGGAATTAAATATTTTAATGTATTTTGGATTAGCTTGTCTCTTGGTATAAAATTAATGTAAACATGACATAAAAATTAAAATATTTTATTTATTATCACTATAAACTTATTTTTAATTAATGCATATAATATTAAATAATTTTAAATATTTCCCTACCTGTAGACTACACTCAATTAAAAAAGTTAAATCATCAAACTTAGCTATTCTAAGTGAACTTCTGTAATTAAGTAGGCTAACCCAGGTACGACGTCAGGATAACGAAAGCAAGCTCAGCTAAGTGCCTATGTCAACTCTTACTAGTCAATCATGAAGATGAGGGAAGCTTCTTCGATAGTCATGAACATTTGTGTGATAAAAGTATGGCTATAACATTTAGACAGGCTAAAAAAGCAAGCACCATTTTTCTGATGCATCAACGATCATGATGCCATAAAATAATCCTTTGCTCGAAGAGGGATGTTTCTTTGATAGTCATGAACATTTATACGATAAAAGTTTGCCGACAACATTTAGACAGATAAAGATAAACCATCAACATTTTTAATATGTCTGATGCATCAATGGTGATGCCATAAAATAATCCTCTACTCGGAAAGAAACACACCTCCGTTTAGCTGTATATTATGTTTAACATCATATCATCACATAACCCAGATGAATTGGAAACAAAGAAGACCCATAAGTATCATCTCATGGCCATAAAAATTTATGGGACTAGAACATTTGGACGCCCATATAAGGGAATCAAAGATGAATATGTATTGAAATGTTTTACCATCTACAAAGATTACACGCAAACCATTAATATTTTCCATATCTATATATTTATTAAGGGGAGGAAAGCGATTGAAATAGATAAAAGGACTCTTAGATAATCAGTACTTCTCAATGCTCATAAAAAATACATAAAAGTATTTATAAATAATCAATGTTTCTCAGTGCCCACCGAAAAACATTAATATTTTCCATATCTATGTATTTATTAAGGGGAGGAAAGTGATTGAAATAGATAAAAACACTCCTAGATAATCAATACTTGTCTATGCTCATCAAAAATAGGTAAAGTATTTATAAACAATCAATGTTTCTCTGTGCCCACCGAAAACGAGATGATTTTGAGTTGATTCAATGTCAACGCAAAATAAACATATTCCAATAAATTATGAAATTTCTAATTTTTTAATGGAATTCATTATCATTCTCACGAATATTTGAATAATGGAGGACAAAATCAGTAGAGTTTATAGACATACTCTGATGGAAGACCAAATATTCAGAAAAGACATTTTCATCAAATCACATAAATTATGGATAAATTTAAAAATAAAATCACTTTATCTTTAATTTAAAACTCTCAATACAAATACACTAATTCATAGAATTTTGATTTCAAAACAATATTTAGACCCAAAGCAAATAATTATTTGTTAAAGAAAAGATGAACCCACAAGTACTATAAAATGCAATAGCATTAGTCAAAATCAAGAAAATATAAAAAATTACGCCTATTATTGTCATACAAATAATTGGTGTTCCATTGCGAGGGTATTAGGTGCGGGGCAAAGTAGAGAGGCGAGAAAAACATTAATCATGTATGATCAATGAGTAGAAAGATTTCTCTTTAACGTATCTGACCCATACAATTAACAAGATATCTTAGATGAATTTCTAAGAGGTTTCCGAGGTGATGGCGTGGTGAGAGGGATTTCAATATTAATGGAGAGTCAAAGCTTTAGGCGCCTCTCTTAGAGTATGAGGAATGGATGAAATAATAGGACTATAAAATACATCACCTTTAATTTTTAAAATTGCAAATGATTGGACCACATTATATTAAGCTCCAGCAATGTGCGAAAAGGATATTAAGCATAGTTACTAAATTCGCGTTACTAAATTCGCCTGTATCGGGTAAAAAATTTGGAAATTCGCCAATTCGATTCGAACAGTGAATAGTTCGATGAAATTCGATTCGTTCGTTCATAGTTTTGTTCATTTAAACCACTAATCAAAGCAATAAATACTTCGCGGTTCATAGTTTTGTTCATTTGAACCACTAATCAAAGCAACAAATACTTCACGTCGTTTAAGGAGTTATGAGGTTAGTCACAGTGGTCAGAAGTTAAACCTATTCTAACTGCCTGCCGCATAACTAAGAGGCGCATCAGCCGCCGGAGCCTCTATAATTGGTGGATGAACCATTTGATAGGGCCTTGATATATAAGTTAATTCAAGAAGAAATAGCCCCCCTTAAGGGAATAAATAGAGGGTGAGGTTGCCAGCTTCGGATCTCACCCACTATCGAGATTTGGCTATTTAGTTGGTTAAGTTGTTTATCTTGTTACTGTTTATGTTGCGGGTATGAGTCTGGATCATGTGCTGGTAGAGTCTGCTACCCGAAGCAGAAATTGAGCTTGAAGCTCATTTCCGGGCAACTCAAGGAGTCCACTGCTGATGGTTATTGGTTTCCATTTTTTTATTAGAGATAAAACTAAGTGTGCTGAGGATTTCTGGGCATATATTGCTAAATTCTTAGCACATATAGATGGGCATATAATACTAAATTCTTAGCACATATAGATAACGATACCTATGCGTATTTAGAAAAGTTACATAAGAAAGGAGGGAAATTAGCATATAATACTAAATTCTTAGCACATATAGATAACCATACCTATGTGTATTTAAAAAAGTTACATAGAAAAGGAGGGAAATTAGCAACAATTGTGAAATTGGAAAAATTATAATTTTTAAATTTACTCTAGTTTTGGAAAGTAGGAAAGTAAGAAAGTCAACAAAACAAAGAAAAATGAAAAATAAATAAAAATATATTATTATTAATTTTTTAAATATATTTTTATTTTGACCAACACTACATAAATTAGTTTAAAATAATGATTTTTAAACCACTATTTATTGTTTTTTAAGTTTAAAATGATGATCTTTAAAATGATGATCTTTAAATAAGTATTTATTGTTTTTTTTGGGTTAATTTTTTTCAGGCTTCTGTATTACCCAACTTGTAATTTGAAAGATCTGAACTAGTTAAGTAATTTGGAGGATCTTAGATGCAAACTCGTGAAAACAGCTAGTATTAGTTTTAGCTGTGAGAATTTACGAGTCCCTAGTCCTAAGATTTTGGGAGTTCAGAAGAAATGTTTCACACACATCATTTATAAACGACATTTATTGTTAGTGTGAAGATACAATAATAATCTATATAATTGAATAAATACTTTTTCAAATTTAATTAATTACTGAAATATTTTATATATTTAATATTTAAATTTCTTTATTTCTGATAATATTTTTTAATATTATATTAATTTTTAATAAAAAAAAATTATATGGTTTAATTTTTTCTTATTCATTTTCTTGAAAATTAATCTTATCATAAATTTGTCTTCCAATTATTCATTTGGAATTTATAAAATTTTGAATTTATAAACATTTGTACTTGTTATTATTATTATTTTTTAATTACTTTATTATTTGACCATATATAACTTTATAATTTATTTATTTAATAATTTATTCTTTTGAATTTTAAATAATAATAATAATTAATTTTAAATAGTTATAATATTTCTCATATAAATATTAAAACTTATTTTAGAATAATATTAAATAAATTGTAATTTAAAATTAAAACAAATTAAAATAATAATTATTTTGTATATATGAAAAAGATCAAATATTTATGTTCTTAACCAATTTTATTATTTTAAAATAATAAGAAATCATAAGGATTTGAATTTTTTTAAATGGAAGATGATAAAATTAACTCACCATATTTCGAAATTCCGAAATTCCAATATGCATCAATTATTTTATTTACAACTATAATATATATCTTAAAAAAACTATTATTTATTTCTTCATATTGATATTTATGTATGGTCCCTAGAGTGGACCCTTTCGGGACTCCCATACTAGGTTTTATCATGCATATTAAATGCATTCTATGTAAACTACAAGATGCATATACAAACCCAATAATAATCTGTACAATATTCATAATACTAATGGTTGTAATATCTAATCAGACTACGAACTAGGAGAAAACATAATATTTTCTTATGTTTTCTAGAAGTGAGCTAAACGGAAATATCATAATGTAGTGTTCCACATCTCATCAAAGGGTTTTATTTTAGAGGCACAATGTCTCTATGGAAAGGAGTAAATCTTTCAATAAATTGAATTCCATAGCACACAGACTGAGAGAATCTTAATATAACTATATCAGAGAAAATAAATTGTAAGCTTTTAAACATAGAAGGAGAACCAGGAACAACTAAAAGGAACAAATGTATTATAAGTAACTAATCATATATGAAATGATAGGAGGATGCACACTGACATAACATATTTTTATGAAAAAATATTTTTCTTGTTTATTAACCAATATGGTTCTGAACACACATGCAACGATAAATAATGAGGATAACCTCTAGATAATTTACGCTTAGCCAATCTTCTCCAGGAACATTCATTATCAAGTTACCAATAGAATAGAAGAAAACCATACGAGGATGCATGACCATAATTATAAAAAACATATAACATGGTTTCATGAAAATGTGGCCAAAACAATGACATTATTCTAGCCATAACTCAGAAAGTGAAAGTAACCACATGTTGCCTCTTGCCGCAAACATGGAGCATGAGTAAGATAAGAAACTTAGTGATAACTCGAGCCATTATGCTAAGCGCCAAGGGCTTTAGACAAATAAGACCTTTAGAGGATAATAATTCCAGTAAGGTGGAGAGTTTGGCCTGCAAAGTATCAAAATAAGGGAATCCATTAATGAGGTGGTACTGTTGAAGGGTTTTATTAGTGAAGAAACAAAAAAGACAAGATCGCCTATGAACAAGGACATGGAACTAGCCATTAATCTAGAAAGCCTATAGAAAGAATGAATGATATCGCAAAAGAAAACCATAGAGGAAGTTGAATGTCAGATATGTTAAGAAATACTAGAATTTTATTAACGGGTTCCCTATCTATGTAGTAGCCCTGAATGACAAATGAAAAACTGATAGATGCACTTTTAGTGGTAACTTTTCTAAGACCTTAGGGATTCCACTAAAGTTTTTTATAAATCCAACTTGAATGGGACAAAAAAAAAAAAAGTAACGACCATTGGACATGGAAAAATATGGAAAGGATTTCAGGAAAAGATTATACCCAAAAGTCAACCTTGGAGAAATTACCCTATGAAGCAGAGGAAGTAAAAAAAAAAAAAATTTAAAAAATATTAATACCTTGTGGCAGTGAGGACTGGATATGTAAAAAGGCTTAACAATGGTAGGATGGTGAACGTTTATAGGTGAACTATACTCTGGTGTTGAAAGCAAGGAATTGCAGATCTTGTACAGAAGGTGGAGGAGCGCAATTGAGAGTGGTGATGTGTGGCAGGAGAGGGGCTAGTTACCCCAGAATGGTAGAATCAATCTTTCCATTTTTTATTCGATTCCCAAACCAAGAGCATCGTTGATCATGTGAAAAACCAGCAACGAAAATTCCCATAACCCACATTGCATTGCAACTAGCCATTCCAAAATTTTTGGTGGTGTAAAGACGTGCTTATATACATATTAAAATCAATTTTCAGCTAATTCAGGTGACCACGATGGGTCCTAATAAGTCCTTAAGTTAAATAATATAATGACTAGGTTAACAACAAGAGTTACTCATGTGTGCATTGATGATTAAGTGAAACCATAATCCTCCTCATAGTGGGTCACTAGAGTTGCCATGCAATCTCCTATATACCTTTGTTAAGTGTATTGTGATTGTAAATGATGGTAGTGATATATGTATATAGCTATGTAAAGTAAAAAAAAAACATTACATGTTTTGATATGTGGAAACATATGTACAAGGTGGAAACATATGTACAAGTGGTATCAAAGCCTCAAAGCCACACTTACAGCATTGTGGCCTATTTCAGCATAAACCCAAAAAAATAACAAAACTATGTTTGATGTTTCACAGAAAAGAAGAGGAGCTTGTAAAATAACCACTCTGCTTATAAGACATATTTTCATACCCCATTTAGGTCTAAATCTAGAAATGTGGGTGAAATTAGGGGAGGAACCTCGGTCCACATTTACAATATTGTTTAAAAATGTGTAGTGGTTAAGAGAAAAGTAGCTAGTATAAGGGCAAACAATGAACCACTTACAAGGGATCATGAAAGAATAATAGAAATCCTAAATAATATACATAGTAAAAGGACCTCAACGCCAACTTGTGATAATGAAAATGAAGTTGAATCATATAGGAGGGGAGAGGATAATGTTCATGAGAATATTCTTACACATGAATCTGAAGGTGGCAAGGAAATGAATAAAAAAAGAATCTAAACAATATTTCTGAGGGAATCACACATAAATCGGTGAAAAGAAAAAGAATAGAGCTCCTGGGAAATTTAGGAAAATTAAACCCCCAACATATGATGGTGAGTCCAAGGAAGTAAGAAAATCGTGGTTAGTAAATATTAACAAGTACTTTCATATTTAAGTAAATGGCAGTAACTGAAAGGAACACATGACAATCTATCAATTATTAGTGAAATGCAACTTTATGGTGGGAAGAAACCATGATAGTCCATGGAATTGGTGAACAAAGGGAAATGTGGGAAACCTTTCAACAAAATTTCAAGAAGGAATACCTTGTTGAGCAATGTTATGATAAAAAATCCAAATAATTTGAAGACCTTAGATTGGGTTAGTTCTCTATCAATGAATATGTTGCAAAATTCACTTCCTTTCTAAGGTGTGTTCCCTATATACAATAATAAAAAGCCAAAGTACAATGTTCCATAAGTAGCCATTCAATATCCATGAAAAAATGATTACATTTTGATAGCCCTAAGACCATGGACGAAGCTATTCATAAATCACAGGTTTGCTATGAACAACTCAGGCAAAAAGAAGAGAATTACAAACCATGTTCAGGTAATAAGGGACAAAACTACCCTATGAATAGTAAGAATGTAAAGACTCTTGATTATAAGAGTTTCAATAGAGGTTAGAAGGGTAAATTTATTGGAAAAGGTTGGAAGAAATCCAAATCTCAAACTAGATCCAAACAATTGGAATTGTCGAGTAAAATTGATTTTAACAAAGGATATAAATGACCAATATAGTGTTATGGTTGTGCAGAATCACACTACCTCAAAGAATGCACTTACCTTGAAAATACAGAACAAGTCTAAAATGTTAAAGAATCATATACTATAAAAGAGGTGGAAATATGTTTTCCCAAGATCAACACTACCCTGGAGGGCCCACAAGCAAGCACCAACCCACAATGATAAATTTTGAAGGAAAAATCTACAATCATGTTGTATCAATTTTAATTGACACCTTTACTATTTTAAGCAATATTATCCCAAATATAATGGAATGATTTCAATTGCAAGTTAGCAAACTCAAGCATCTGTGGTCATTTTCGTTAACCACTAAATATAAAAGAAAAGTAACAACAAAGGTTGGGAAGATTCCTCTAGAATTTGCAAGACATCCAATAGAGACAAATTTAAATATTTTACACTCAAGGTCTTATGAAATTCTGATTTGTAATTGGACTCGGTGGAAAAATATTGGTCCATTGTAAACTAAAAAAATAAACCATTAGATGTGTTAGCAAGGATGGTTTTAGGGAGGATATTCAAGGGATAACAAGACCTATACTATTAAGATAAGTTACAACCTCGCAATTGAAGAAATTTCTTAGGAATGGTTGCAAAAATTTTGCAATTCGGGTAGGATACACTAACTCTGAAGAAAAGAAAACAACTTTGGAAAATATTCCCATTGTCCAAAATTTTGCAGATGTATTTCGTGAGGAGATCCCTGGACTACCCCATACATGGGATATTGAATTTACAATTGAATTAATTCTCAAGATCACCCTATTGTGTAAGGCACCATATCATATGAGCATCCCATAAGTATCTAAGTTGAAAATTCAATTTGGAGAGTTGTTAGACAAAAAATACATTTGTCCTAATGTGTTACCATAGGGAGCTCCTGCATTTTTTGTCAAAATGAAAGATGGTACCATATGACTATGTATCAATTACCTACAATTGAATAAAATAACCATCAATAACAAATACCTACTCCCTCAAATAAATGATTTTTTTTATCAGGTTAAGAATGGTATTATATTTTCTAGAACTGATTTATGCTAGGGATACCATTAAATATAAATTAGAGGGGAAGAAATTTGTAAAATTGCATTCAAGATTTGTTATGGAAACTATGAGTTTGTGGTCATGCCTTTTGGGCTAATTGATGCCCTAACCACGTTTATGTAACCGATGAATAACATATTTGACCCATATCTAAACAAATTTGTCTTAACCATTATTTATGATATCTTGGTTTATTCAAAGAGTTTGGAAGAGCATAAAAGACATTGAAAATACTCTTGCAAACTTTGTGAGCATGCCAATTATGTGCTAAATATAGTAAATTTGAGTTCTTAAAAGATAAAATAAAATATCCGGGGAATCTGATCACTCAAGAAGAGATATTCGTTGAAATAGAAATGATATATACAATTATGGAATGGACTATTCCTAAGAATCTTGTAGATATTAGGTCCTTTATGAGACTAGCAGGGTACTACCATCGCTTTTTAGTTGGGTTTTCAAAGGTATCCTACCACTTAACCTCGTTACAAAAGAAGGGGAGAACATTTAATTGGAAACCAAAATGCCAAAATAGTTTTGGTCAGCTAAAGCACCTGTTGACTACAACCAATATTCTACTTTTACACACGCATTCGAGGAAGGAGTAGGAGGAGTGTTAATGCAACAAGGTCAGGTGATAGCCTATGAGTGTCAAAATTTGAGGGAGCATGAGAAAATTTACTCAGTGTAACGCCTATAATTAACAACATTAGTTCATGCTTTAAAGGTATGGTGAGACTATATGCGAGGAAAGAAATTTATTTTAATGACTGATCATAGTAGTTTGACTAAGGTTTTAAAAAAATACACTTAATGCTCAACAAGTCAGATGGACAACTTTGTTGAGCGAGTTTGGTTTTGACATAAAACACATCAAATAAAGTGGAAATCGAGTGGAATATGCCCTAAGTATAAGGTTCACTTTTATTTAAATATGGTTTTACATATCAAATTAGAAATGCATCTCTAAAAGAGTGGAATATCAAATTTTACAGTAGAAAAGTAAAGTAGGAAACAACATAAAAAAACAATTAGGACATGACAATAATAGTGATGAATTTCTAGTCTATAGGAACCAAATTTATGTTCCTAACCAGTAGTCTATTAAGCAACTAATTTTGGATGAATATCACAAGAGTTATTATGATTCTCACTCTCGTTATCAGAAATTGATCACTGCTTTAAAGAAGTATAATTTTTCGATTGGTATGAAAAGGGGAGTACCAGAATACCTAAAAAATGTATAGAATGTGAAAAAGTGAAAGGACAAAATCAACATATAGCAAACTTGCTTCATTGATCACCCATTCTTGAGTGGAAATGGGAAATCATCACCCTATACTTTATGTGGTTTACCAAAATAAAAATAAAAACAAAATGATTCAATAATGGTTGTGGTAGAGAAGTTAAAAAAATCAAGACATTTTATTGTTGTCCTATTGACTTAGAAAGCAATTCAAATTGTTGATATATTTATGAGGGTAATTTTTTGTTTGCATGGTGTACCAAAGATAGTAATCACTGATTGACATGTAAAATTTACTTCTTCTTTTTGGAAAGCTTTATTTAGTGGATTATGTACCCAAGTGCGATGTATTACATCCTACCATATAGAGATGGATTGAAAAACAGAATTAGTAAATCAGGTAGTAGAGGTCATCCTAAGGATGTACAACGTGCAACAACATACCATTTGGGTAGAATATATCCACCTCGTTAAATTTTCATTTCATAAATATTACCATGCTTCTTTAAGAATGAGCCCATTCGAAGTGTTGTATGGACAAAGGTCCATAAAACCCTTTAATTGGATTTACCCCGAATACAATATGGTGTTGGGGCTAGATATGTAGAAAGAGATGGAAAAAATAATGAAAACGTTGAGGGAAAATTTATAAGTTTACCAGGATTGGTAGAAAAATTATGCAGACAAAAGGAAACCCTACAAAGAATTTTGGGTGGGATAAAATGTGTATGTAAATGTTAAACCGAAAAAGAGTACTTTGAGATGGGGAAACTATGTGAAAATGGCTCCCTAATTCCATGACCCTTTTTAAATATTGCTCAGGATTAGGCATGTCATGGCCTATGAACTCTCTTTACCTAGTCATATATGTGACATAATGTATTTCATGCTTCTTTGTTAAATATTTATATACATGATCCCAAGCATATTATTAATTGGAAGTATTTTTAGGTAAATAATGAAGTTTGAAATGGTTATATATGTTTTTCTTAAATGATAGTTGATAAAAACTAATGGTTTTAATAATGATTGTGGATGTAGGTCGAGAAGGACAAATAATTCCTAGTGGAGCCATTGCGTATACTATATCATAGAGAAACTATACTACAAAAGTGAGTAGTCACCCAAGTTAAAGTGTAGTGGAAGCACTTCATCATAGAAGAGAATACCTGGGAAGATGCAACTTTAATGCATGAGCGATATCCCACCCTATTATAGGGGCCAAGAAAACATAGAGGACAATGTTTTGTTTGAGTTCTTGGTGATGTAATACCCCCAATAAATGTAAATATTATATTTACCTTCCTGTTGAATCTACTTGTATGGACTATCAGGCCATGCATAGGGCTAGGTATGATTATATAATATACATAAATGTTTTCCTATTCTTTTATGAATAAAAATGTTACATTTGGTTAGCTATGTAAATTACTGTGGGAAAAGATTCTAGAGATAATTTTCATATTCCAAATAGTTAGAGGACAATTAGGAAAAGCCCAAGAAGGGATATGGGAAGCCTGCAAGATTCATCCCCTTGGAGATGGATAATCTCAGTTGGGAAAAAAGGTTTTCTAAGAGGGTGAGAGGGGAAAAACTTGAGGAAACCTTGTAGCTTTGGTGTCTAGATAAAGGAGGCCCAAGGAGGGTAAAACAATTGTTGATATTATAATATCTTAGAATAGAACACTGTTAGAGAGAGGTAATACACATCTATCAGGAATTCCTATGTTGGACCCAGTGTGGTCTTCATCAAGAAAATTGTTGGATGTGAAATTTTCTCAGGGGGAGTTCTATTTGAGGGAACCATTTCTTATTTGATGGGTGGAGAATAATTTTTCACACTGTGATTTTCATGGCATGGCCAATTTCTTGAAACAAAGAAGTGAAGTGTTTTGAATGGTTTCTTTTGTATGTATATTTTCATTACGTTTTGTAGTTGCTATATTTATGGTTGAGATTATAGTGTTGCTAGAATTAATGTAAAATGGATTTATGTTAGTTCGACAAATTAATGGACACAAATTAACGGAAAAATTATGTATATATACACCAACCTCGTAATAATTGTGACCTCAAAAAAAGAAAAGCTTGTAAAGCTGAATAGGACCTGGATCGGTCCCTTCCTAGACTCCCAAAACAAGTTTTTGAACATGCATACTAAATATAGAATAAATACAATACAAGATGCTTAAATATCCCAAACAAATGTTTGTACACTATTCATAATACCAAAAATGGTAATCTCTAATCAAACTATGAATTGTGAGATTTTTTTTTTTTTTTTTATTTTTATGTTTTCTTAAACGAAGTCATGTAATACACTAAAATTAAATGAAAATATCCTAAGTATTGTAAATGTGATAAATGGACTAAAAAAATTTTTTTTTATTGTAAACGCACAATGTCATCATGGAAAGGATTAAATCTCACTCTAAATTGAATTCCATAGCACACAAAATGAAGGAATCTTTATATAACTGTATAAGAGAAAATAAATTGTAATCCTTTAAACATGGAAGAAGCATCGAGAATAATTGTATTACACTTAATTAAACAATCATTTAGTAATTGGAGGGACTATTGCAACATATTTTTAAGAAATGGTTCTTTTCTTGTTTATGAATTGGTAAGGTTCTTAACACACATGGAAAAAAAAAACCAAGAAAACATTCAAATAATGTAAACTTAACCAGTTTGCTACAAGAAATCTAGAAACGAAACCTTTACTTAAGATGACAACAGAAGAAAACCATATAAGGCTTCATGGTTTCATTAAAATGTTGGCTAAACAATGACATTGTTCTAGTCATAACTCAAAAAGTTCAAGCAGCCACATTCCACCTCTCGGCACAAAATGGAATAGTATTACAGTAAGAAGCTTAATAAGAACCTAATCCATGAAAGTAAGCTCTAAGAGCTTTCGATAAATAAGACTTTTAGGGGATAATCATTACATTGAACATGAGAGTCGAACCTACAATGAATAAAAATAAGGGAATTTGTTAATGATACAATACCACTTAATGGTGTTAGCAGTGAAGGGAAAAGAAAATACAATCTCACTTGTTAAGATGCACCTAGTACCAAGCATCAATCCAAGACCCCTATTGTGAAGAGGAGAGTTGAACCTATCAAGTATCAAACTAAGGGAATTGTTTAATGATACGGTACCACTGAAGGGTATTAAGAAAAATACAATCTCTCTTGTTAACATGCACCTAGTACCAACAATCAATCAAAGACCCCTATACAAACAAGGAATGATTGCAGAAAATAAAACCATAGAGGAAGCTAGATGCTAGAGATGCTAACAAATACTTAGGGTATGTGAATGGGCACATTACTGATGTGGCCTTGCTTCTTGCTGAATGAAATGCTGATGGGCTTGCTTCTACTGGTAAATCCTTTGAGACCCTAGGGATTCCGCAGGAGTTTTGTTTATAAATAAAACTTGAATGGAAAAGAAAAAATAAAACAATGACATGTAGATATGAAAGTATGAAAGGGAACCCACGAAACGATTATAGCCAAAATTCAACCCTGGATAAACTAGCATTTGCACCATATGTTGCAAAGGAAATGCCATAAGGCATAGAGTGAGGAAGAATAGCGACATGTGAATGGACATTGTTGAAAGCAAGGGTGGATGATAATGAGTTACAATTGCAATTGTTAGTTATGTGTATTCTAAAAATGGATATTTTGTAAATAATAATAGTTTGTGGAAGAATAGCGACATGTGAATGGACATTGTTGAAAGAAAGGGTGGATGATAATGAGTTATAGTTGAAAGTATTAGTTATGTGTATTTTGAATATGGATATTTTGTAAATAATAGTAGCGTGTGGAAGAATAGCAACATGTGAATGGACATTGTTGAAAGCAAGGGTGGATGATAATGAGTTATACTTGAAATTATTAGTTATGTGTATTCTGAATATGGCTATTTTGTAAATAATAGTAATGTCATGTAGAGGTTATCCATTATCCATGTAGTTGTTTTTGTTTATGTGAACATGTTTTTGTTCATTATTTTAAAGTGTCTAGTGAGTTACAACCGCCCACATCTGGTCTATCAGAAACAAAAACCAGCCTTCACAGCTGTCTATTAAATAACTGACTATAAATAACCCTAAAATACATATCTCACTTTGGTTTAAGATGGGTGAAAATGAGCTTCACTGCAAATTATAAGACGTTGACTGCGAAACTGAGGTGACATGATGAGCGACATGTGAATGGACATTGTTGAAAGCAAGGGTGGATGATAATGAGTTACAATTGCAATAGTAAGTTATGTGTATTCTGAAAATGGATATTTTGTAAATAATAATAGTTTGTGGAAGAATAGCAACATGTGAATGGACATTATTGAAAGAAAGGGTGGATGATAATGAGTTATAGTTGAAAGTATTAGTTATGTGTATTTTGAATATGGGAAGACAAAACATATCTCTCTTTTCCATTACCCATCTACCACTCATTTTGATAGTTGGTAACTACCATGACCTCAACAACAGGTGACAGGTAGTTACTAGCTCATTAATAATTATCTAAAATTATTAATCACCTTAACAATTTGACGAGAACAATTTAAATCATCAAAGAAATGTTGAAAAAAATGAAATTAAAGGATCCATGTGGCTTTGGGTCCATGAGTATGTCTATAATAGAGTCTAGAAGGTATGTAGGCGATGTTCATGATGGGTCTTAAACTCTTAATTTCCATTGTAAAAGATCCCTAACTAATTTTATCAACCATCAACATAACGTAAAATTGATGTCACCCACCAACATGATGTGAAATTGATTTAGGGTAATGGGTCTATTAAAAAAGTTACACAATCCTGAAAATTTAAGGGTTTTTTTTAAATTTACATACAAACCAACAAGAAAGAATTAGAACATGATCACATGGTTAAGAATTTGCAAACTTTATTAAAAAAACCTAATAAACAAACTTCAAAGGACAAGAAGGGGAAACAAAATTAATGAAAGGAGAAGGAACCAAGTGAAAGGGGGGAAAATAATGGAAGAAGGAACATAAAGGACATTTAACTAAACATGCAAGGATTAAATAACGGGGAGGAAGAAAATTAGTAAGAAAAATTTAAAGGAAAACAATGAATATGTTTTGGAATATCTTGCAATCATGTATGGCTACGAGATATTATATTCTCAATAGTGCGCTTGATATGTTTTATTATACTATATGGTTACAAAATATTATTTTTAATCGTGTCCTTTTTTGAAATGTTTTATTTTTTAATTTTAATGATGATTTTGATCAATTACAAATTGTTTTATGGGAATTTTTTTAACATTTACAATTTCTAAATAATAAGATAAAAATAATTTATTAATGCTAACATTATAATCAAATATGTTTAATGAAAAAATGAGATAACATCCGCATATCATAAAATCTTCTCAATAAAATTAATAAATATAAAGCATTTCCTATGACCTTGTTATATGAAACTACCTTGTTATATGGTTTCAATAGAACTTATATTGTTTCTTATCACATTGCATTTGAACCTATTTTTCTTGGTGGAAAAGATGGCATGTAAATATTTCCCGTGGGCAAGGTTTTTTATTAGCTATGTACTTTGTAATGGCAAGTGGATTTTTCTTATTTATCATAATTACTAGGGTAAAATTGAAGTGTGTCATTTTAAAGTTGTTTTAATTTTATGCGATAAATATAGTTTTTATTTTTATTTTTAGTGTATATTAGTATAAAATAATGTTTTATAAAATAAAAGTGAAATAAAATATTATATTTATTTTATTTATAAATAATGAATAATATTAATTAAAATATCATAATAATATTAAAGTTGTATATATTTAAATAACTTATTCATAAAACTATGTATCTAATGTTTAATAAAACTATTTTAAAAAATTCTTGCTACACGATCTTCACAAGTATTTTACTATACATTACTATAATTTGAGACATAATAAGTTTATGCTTACTAATAATGAAGTCTTCACAAGTACTTTAGCCTTGCTACATGACCTTCATAAGTATTTTACTATACATTACTATAATTTAAGACATAATAAGTTTGTGCTTACTAATAATGAAGTACAATGTTTGATGCAACAAAAAAATCAAATAATTATGATTAAATCTTACATATTAAGAAAGATGCCTTGAAAATTGTTAGTAATTAATTTAGGATAATATATGATTTATTATAAAAGAAAGAGAAGCTCAAAGTAATTAAATAGATTAAGGAATTATAGAGATATAATGCATAATTGCTAAAGTAAGTATTAATATCCATATTCACATTGAGTGAATGGTTATTATAAAAAAGAGGAAGGTTTTGGAGAAATCTATTTACATTACAAGTTCTCTTAATAATTATTGAATTTTGTCCTAAGTGAGGTGAATGTGTTTGGATAATCGCAAGCTTAGTTCAAAGTTTAATTCCCAATTCACTTATATGTTTGAGTTGCTTCTCTTTGACTTAATTGTGTTATTATCAATAAATGAACCATTAACAATTATAAAAATATGATTTCTTTTATTGAAACTCAATGTTTAGTTGGACTCAATGTGTTGCTTATGTGTTTGAGGAAATGGATGGGTCAAACCTAGATAATAACTATGCTTAATGCTTCCACAACAATGTCTATGATTCTAAAGTATGTAAGTACATATTGTAATGAAATATATGAAAATCTATACTTTTATTGTTTTTCCTAATAAAAACTACTCAGCCTTTTGAAGGTATTGTAATTTTTCAAATGGGTTTTGATGTAGGTTTCATGAATTGCAATCCTGTATAAATTGATTCTAAGAATTTACATCGACCTACCAAATTCTAAACCTAAAATTTTAACATAAAATACAACTCGATTGACAATGTTACAATAAGTCAAAAGTTTTATGAACTTACACTTTTTCAACAATATGGACTTTTCTAGTAATTTTAATATTCTATAGTTGTCAATGTTAACAATGAACCCCAAAGAAATGAATTGACCTACTTTTAAAGAAAAACTCCATGGTAATCTAGATTGCATTTGCATATTCATAAGCATTAATCACTACATCAATATTGCTAAAATTTCAATCAATGATCTGGAATGCTCAGAAAAAGCAAAGGGAGGTATGCAAGTCTTCATTTAAATTCATTGACATGTCAATACATATAAATTTAAAGATATAACTATGAAATCATGAACACAATCAAACCTGGATATATCTATTGACATCCAATATGTAAATGTAATATGTAAATATCCATGGATATATCTTTTGACATCTAATAGGTAAATCTCCATGAATATATCTATTAACGGCCAACATCCAAATCTCCATGTTTAATGTATAGAGAGAATCACATTCACATTTAGTTATGTTTGTCATGTTAATTAGATCAAAAAACCTAATGATTCGATTGACAACAACCTCGTGGATGGAATAGCCTTGGAATGGACAACCCAGACATTGATGATGAAGAGGACATGTCACACATTGTAAGCCCCAATGATATATATGGGAAACCAAGAAGAAGAATAAGAAATATTGAACCCACCAAAAGTCTTAGTAAATCATTACAACACAATAAAATAAACATATCATGATAATGCATCATAGTTATCATAGTTAAATTAGAACAAGATAATAATAGAGACACCACATAACCAAAATTCTAATTAATATGTGTAAACATCATTACCTCGCTAACATAAATTAATAATAATTAATTGTTACCCTTCATTAAAAAAACAAAATAACAAAATATAAATTTTAACCAAACTCGAACTGTTTTGAGATTGAACTGAAACGTAGAAAACATTTTCCAAAACTTTTATAACAAGAATTCAAACGGTTTGGAAACGAAAACAAAACGCAGAAAACTTTGAAGGAAAATGTTATCAATGAATATAAACTACAAGTGTTTTGATGCTAACTTGAAACGTACTAAATTTTATCAAAAATAATTATATATCAGCTCAAGTTAAAATAAATCAGATAATTTTGGGCCTCGACATTTAGAGATTAAGGTTTTTAAAATTCATGTGTCCACACATGGAACACTACGTTACCATTATCGTTCATGTAACCTAAAACCAGACGTGGAACCAGAGTAATGCTTTAATTGTTGATCTGCCCAATCATTTAATAGAAAAAATAATAACGGTTTTTATATATTTTTTGGTCCTCCTCTCTGAAATCCATGGACTTGAAGCTTTTATCTTGCAGAGCTTCTGGTTTACCTATATATATAGACAACAAAGGTTTAACTTCTGGTTTTGTTTATTTGAAGAATATACAAAATGCCATTCTGTGGGATTAATTTTGTGGAGATACAGACGCCACTGTTGGCCACGGTTCTGACATGGGGAGGAGTAGAATTCAAGCTCATTGAGATTGAAGAAGGAACAATGATTCATTGTTGGGTCCCCATAGAACATACAAGGCTTCCACTGGTTTTGGTCCATGACTTTGCTGCAGATGGTGGTGTGACGTGGCAGTTCCACCACAAAAGATCTTATCTAAATATTACATGACTCATCATTAATTACAGATTGGGATATGTTCTGAGTGTCAATGTGTATGGTACACTGTATTAACTGAGGTGGACTAATTTTCTGACATGTGAGCCATGCGGCTCACAACTCTTTTCCGATTATGGTTTGCGCATGGTGCCAGCACATGGCATAGCATGCAGCTACTGCTGTTTGACATTAAACTCATCTGACCGTTCTGTACCTGGCTCGGTTAGTCCATCTGGCCACTATATCTCCTCTTGGAACTTCCATCCAATTTGACAGCATGAATTAACCCTCTCAATCCTACAGTGGAAAGGTTTCAAGGTTATTCATTTCTTGATTTTTCTTGGGATTCGAACTCATTGCTTGGTAACCGTCCCTTGGAGCCTACTCTATTGCCGCTCTTCCTGCATCCGCTCCATCGGGTTTGACCTCTAGACTTCATGCATCGAAGGGCTCCACAGACCTAGCCTTTCTGTCTGGCATCGGTCTCTCCATTAACAGGTATACTTGTGTTTTTTTAACCATTCAAGCTTTTCCTACTTACTTCCATTTTGTCGCAGCTTTTGCCTATTCATACTTCAATCGCATTAATCGTATCTTTATGACTATGATACCTTGCAGGATGTCGGTTCACAGTCTCGGTTCTCTCTGCTGCTCCTGGTGGAAAATTGCTCCTTCAGCATTGGTCTTTAAGGAATGTCGGGTAAGAGCTCATCCTGGTCTGACG
This sequence comes from Pinus tabuliformis, assembly GCA_031772625.1. Taxonomy (NCBI): domain Eukaryota; kingdom Viridiplantae; phylum Streptophyta; class Pinopsida; order Pinales; family Pinaceae; genus Pinus; species Pinus tabuliformis. Next base: position 1,371,533,045 of record CM062820.1, read on the forward strand.
CCCTCGGGCTGGAGGGTTTGGGGTTAGGGTGTTATCCGGTCCTTAGTACACTGTATTCTAATGGCTTCTCAGCTTGTTGGTAGCATTTTGTAATTCGAATGGTTAGGGTTTCAAAAGGTTTCTTCTTCTGATAGGTTTTTCTTATGAAGGCGTTACTTTTAGTACAAGCTTTATGCTTCCTGTCGCATAAGAATATGTATCTCCAGCTAGTCATGTTTTCATGGAGTTTAATTTCAGGGTTTCAAGTTGTATCACTTTGAAATATTTCTTTGTTAAAAATGTATGCCCTGTTGAAAACGATGAGAGCCGTGCCTCATGCTTTGTACTCTTTTCTAATATTTCAATATAACTTTGATATTTGATTTTCTGGTTAAGCTCACCTGATTTCTGGGTTGGAACTATTTAGTTAAAATGTATTGCTTAAATTTATGAGTTTTTAGTTGGAAAAGGTGGCCTTGGCCCGCATAAAGTTCTGTTTATAATTTACAAATTTATATGCTAGCTATGTTGTCTTTCGATAACTGCATTTGGCTTTAATCGTTCAAACAGGGTTCTGGTTTGTAAAACTTAAGGCCTGTTGCAGGTATCGTGAATTTGTTTTTCTTCGGTTCCAAATGTTCTTTTACAAACTCGCCCTCTGATTCTGTAAATTACATTAAACGTGAGGGTTTCATTCCTCGCAAGGTTTTGTTTGGGGTCGGACTGGGTTTGTTGTTATGTCCCCATTCCAGGGACCCTTGAACTCTTCCACAGTTCATAGTCCCTGTTTGGGCATAACGACCCCCAACTGTCGCAAACCCTGGCTATCGCATACCCTGGGCGAGATAACTGCTCCAGTACGTGGATGTTATATTTTATTGAATCTGTGTTTGGTTTCTTGCAAATAAAATATTGTTGGGTGAGAGCTCATCCTGATCTGATGCCCTTGGGCTAGAGGGTTTGGGGTTAGGGTGTTATCCGGTTCTTAGTACACTATATTCTGATGGCTTCTCGGTTTTTTGACAACATTCCGTAATTCGAATGCTTAGGGTTTCAAAAGGTTTCTTCTTCTGATAGGTTTCGCTTATGAAGGCGTTGTTTTCAGTACAAGCTTTGTGCTTCATGTCACACCAGGATATGTATCTCCAGCTAGTCATGTTTTCATGGAGTTTAATTTCATGGTTTCAAGTTGTAGCACTTTGAAATATTTCTCTGTAAAAAATGTATGTCCTGTTGAAAATGATGAGATTCGTGCCTCATGCTTTGCACTCTTTTCTAATATGTCAATATAACTTTCATATTTGATCTTCCAGTTAAGCTCGCCCGATTTTTGGGTTGGAACTGTTCAGTTAAAATGTATTGCTTAAATTTATGAGTTTTTAGTTGGAAAAGGTGGCCTCGACCCGCATAAAGTTTTGTTTATAATTTACAAATTTATATGCTAGCTATGTTGTCTTTCGATAACTACATTTGGCTTTAATTGTTCAAATAGGGTTCTGGTTTGTGAAACTTAAGGCCTGTTGGAGGTATCGTGAATTTTTTTTCTTCGGTTCCAAATGTTATTTTACAAAATTGCCCTCTGATTCTGTAAATTGCATTAAACGTGAGGGTTTCATTCCTCGCAAGGTTTTGTTTGGGGTCGAACTAGGATTTTCGTTATGTCCCCATTCCAGGGACCCTTGAACTCTATCACAATTCATAGTCTCTATTTGGGCATAACGGCCCCCAACTATCGCAAACCCTGGCTATCGCATACCCTGGGCGAGATAACTGCTCCAGTATGTGGATGTTATATTTGATTGAGTCTGTGTTTTGTTTCTTGCAAATAAAATATTGTTAACAAGTCTTTACTAGGTTAATTTAAGCTATTTTGCTAGTTCCTGTTTGGATAAACATAGAGAAGTTTTTCCGCTTCTGTGGTTTCTATTGTAACTATTCCTGTTTATTTGTTTAGTTTTGAAAACTTGCATTTGTAATAGCCCAGGTGGCCCTTTCAATAAAATATTCTCCTCATAACTATGATGCATTAGCATGATATGTTTATTTTCTTGTGTTGTATTGATTTACTAATACTTTTGGTGGGTTCAATATTTCTTCTTCTTCTTCTTGGTTGCCCTTGATGTTGCAAAGGAAACATCCTACGGTGGTAGAATAGGTAAGAGTAGTAAAGAAGAATGGAAACTGTAGATGAGGCCATGCATATAGCTAGAGGATACGGCACTGGTGGTGGGAATCAAGAAATATGTTTTTGATTGTACATAAATTTACTATATGAAAATGCTGGAGCCAAATCTAGTACCAAACAAACCAGGGTCACCATTGAAATATTGCCTGCATGTTTCTTGTTTGAACTCTAGATCCTAAACAACTTCCCTTATATTCAATTCATATACCTTGGTAACAACTACTAAACAACCCTTTCATACATCAGGCAGCTCTCAATCTATAGGACCAAAACTTACTCGGCTCACGCAACAAACTCTAACCATTTGCTCCATTTGCAATCAAACAAGATTTTATTCTTGAATAAATAAATGTAGCATTATAGGCTTTGAAATCCATTTTGGAAAGATTTGTGTTTCATCCTGCAACAATATCTATAAGGATGGGAGTGCAAGGACTGGCTAGTAATGCCATATCATAGGTTGAAATTTTAACTAGCATATTTGGCATCACAAATCAAGGTTTCTGCTCTGTCCAATCACTTTTGTCCACAATTTTTCCAGGCACTTTTCCACTTATCTTCCCGAAATATCCCTTGGCTAAGATTCCTTTGAAACTATTGATCCCCTCTCTAAAACTCTTATATTGTCTTTGGGAGGGACAACCACTAGTTGTGTTATGCTACTGCGATAGAAAGGGAACGCTGAAGGAGGAGAATATGATGTGGTAGAATTAGGATTATTGTGACAACACAGTGTTAGAGTGTAGAGGGCACACCTTTGATGCCCACAACCCTAATCATCAATGGTACACAATTGATCAAAGAAAATGCAACAAACCTCAAATTCACTAGCATCAGAAATATTATCTTCAATGTCATCTTCTTGATCACTGGAAGAAGACACGGAAGAGGTAGCTCCAAACATAATGCTTTTCTCCCTGGCTCGATTGGCATCCATAAGGGCCTTTTCTAACAAGAGCTTAGCCTCTGAATTTCCATGGTCTAGGCCAAACCAATGGTTATGCAGAACTAGAATTTAGTAAGGCTACACAGGTAGTGTCTTTGTACTTAAAGGCTACCATATATGGTATGAGTCCAGATGCATCTTGTTGAATGCAGTAAAAACCCCAAGACAATAATTCTCTCACAGAATCCAAGTAGCCTCCTCGAGCAACAAGGTGCAAAGGCATGATCCCTGGTCGTCCATGAGCTCCAGTGGTTGCACACACTAAAGTACCATTTCTCATTAGCATCTGAACAACCCCTACATGTTTCATTCGGGCCGCAAGGTGTAATGAAGTGGCTCTAATCCCATCTCTCACGTTTACAAATTGCGCAAATCCCCAAGACTCTGAAATGAGAGTAGATTGGATAGCTGAGAGAATGGCTTCCAAGCAATTAGTGTGCCCATCGTTTGCAACATAATGCAAGCAAGTTCTTCGATGCATCGAGTCAAACAGTAGTATATTTGCACTAGCTTGCAGAAGCCTCTCAATGCAGGAAACCTTCCCATACATGGCGGCCATCATCAGAGGAGTCTATTTGTTGCGACTTAGGGCATCAAGATGAAAATTCCAGTCCAACAGATATGACAGGACATCAATCTGGCCATTTGTAGTAGCAATATGCAATGGAGACATCTTTTCATAGACTGTGGTCTCTGAGATCAAATGGGGCTCTTGCTCAAGAGCAACCTCCACCCTTTGAAAATCCCCTTCCTGGATGGCAGAGAAGAAGGCATGCTCATTGGAGACACTGGAGGTCGAAGCTTGATCCATTTATTACCAAATCTTGCTCGTTGAATCACCAATGCCTTGAGCCCCTTATCAACATCTCTCAAGCATTTGAATCCTAAAAAATATAACTTGGGACTCTTGAAACCAACTATGTAATCAATCGGTGAATCCCATCTCTATTGCATCAGTAAAAGATAGATCCATTGAAAGAACAAATACCCAGCTACAACGGGTTTTTAAGCATGCATATTTAATGATATTATCTATCTGACAAGTTCCATGTGCAAATAGTTTGACATCCACTTACGACTGGAAAGCAATCCATAGTATGGATTATTTTAAGTTCAAAGGTCTCATGAGCTACTATACTACAGATTCCATTATTTTTTTGTCAAACTTCAAAAAACAGAAAATCAAAAATTAGTGCGCACATGATGCAGAATACCAGCTCCTATGTAGAACGAATTTAAGTAAATTTTCACCAAGAAATCATGCCACAAAATTAATTACTATGGAGAATTCAATGAGCATCAAAGAATTAAAGGGAGCTTTGGCTCTGTTTCATTTCTTAGGTCCTAACACATCTTCAGAACTAAATTGGGAATGAGAGTAAAAATAACTTTAAATGCAACACAGGGTAGTTTTTTCATGTCCCCTTTTCTGTGATGTATTTTATAAAAATTTAAATGCCAGTAGATGTCTATTGTATGCGTCTATTGTATGCTTCAAAAGGAAAACGACATATTTTTCATGAAATTTCTTATGTAGATTTCTACTTTTATCTCTTAAAGTGAATTAATGCATAAGAATATCTCCATTTTTTTTCAAAGGATTGGAATACATGCATATTTTTCATGCCATTTCTTATGTAGATTTCTACTTTTATCTCTTAAAGGGAATTAATGCATAACTATGTCTCCATTTTTTTTCAAAGGATTGGAATGCATGCATGTAGATTGTACCCCAAAGATTATTCACGGGGATGTGAAAAAAAAGAACATTCTTCTAGACAACAATTTTAAAGGAAACCTTGGTGACTTTGGTCTTTCAAAGGTATGGATGGATGAGAAGGATGGGGAGCTTTCTCATGTTTCCACTAGAGTGAAAGGAACTATGGGATACCTTGATCTAGAGTATATCACACACAAAAATTGTGAATAAAAATATGGCTTTAATAGTGATTTGGAAAGCATTGCATATTAAATGCCATTATAAGCCATAAGCAAAACTGTGAATGGCAATATAACTTTACTGTGACAAATCCAAATCTAACAAGAATGGATGTGAAGTAGCAAATCCCTGTCAAAGCTAATACATTTCCAAAATAAATATGTCTATAGATATACTTATAAATGTTATATTCACAATATGGAACCTTATAGATATGCTTATAAATGCGATATTCACAATATGGAAACCTTATAAATGAAATATTCACAGTATGGAAACTTCAGGAAGAATGGGGACCCAAATATTACTTTATTTGGTCCTACGTATTGGAGGATCCATCTTGACCAAGAAAACCTTCAGATGTGTATGCAGAAATTAAGACCTTGTTGCAGAATATAAGGTTTTTTGAATAGGATTCTGCTCCAAAAGTTGTAGCAGGGCTATCTTTTTGTTTGAGAATGTTTTCTTTGGAATATTTTCTTCTTCCTCTCCACTATAATCTGTAAGGATCTGAAAAAAATGAGAAAACAAATAGGTTATGTGATGTTGCGGGAAATTAGCACACGACTATGTTCATCACAAAATACACGAACAAACTAAAATTTGTTCTCAGAAAAGAAAGAAGTATATATCTGTTGAGCATGGGATGGAAATAAAAATATATAAGGAATACTAGAAAGAAACTTTTCTAGCAAAAAGGGCCCATGGATGTTGATCTTATACATTATGAATGATGTCATAGTGTTTCGTGTTTTCCATTTGTAGGTATAACGTTTGGATCTAGTTCATCCCACAATACATGTTTACATAATTTATATGGAAAAAACTTTATCAGCAATACAATGATCTCAAGAGTTCATGTTGAGAAACATATATTTTATGAACTAACTTTTCTAAAATGTCTTGTTGCATAAGAAAAAACCTGATAGATATAAAGAAAATATTCACAATTTCAAAAGCTTAAGTAAAACCAGACAATATCTTCTCTTTGTAGAGGTAGCTTCTACAAGATCTTTCAGATAGAATCTTAGCTATTTGAGCAGAGTTTGGGACAAAGAACTCACCTATTGTGGCTAGATGTTGATCAACTATGATTAAAGCATTCAACATAGTCATTTATCCAAAGGTATGTTCCCAATTCTTGTATATCATGAACATTTGTTATTTTTTAATATTGAGAGAGATTGCCTAAAGTTTTAGTATTATAGTGCCAGATATATAATACTAAGAGTTTCTGATATTGTCAAGTTTCAAGCTATAATCATACATTTATGAATATCATATCATAAGTTGAAATAGGAGAAATGGGGGCTTCTTCCTACTTTCTGTTCATATTATTTGGCTCAATAGTTCATGGTGCAAATAGTTTTACATCCACTTACGATTAGAAAGCAATCCAAAGTAGTATGGATTATTTTAAGTTCAAAGGTCTCATTAGATACTATACTACAAATTCCATTATTCTTTTGCCAAACTTCAAAACTCTATAAAACTGCAAACCTCTATAAACAATGTAACTAGTCAAAATACTAACTAGTTAAAAACACTAACTAGTTAAAGACAAAAAATAAAAAATTAGTGCTCACATTTTGCAGAATACCATCTCCTATGTAGAACGAATTTAGGTAAATTTTCGCTAAGAAATCGTGCCACAAAATTAATTACTATGGAGAATTCAATGAGGATCAAAGGATTAAAGGCAGCTTTGGCTCTATTTCATTTCCCAGGTCCTAACGCAGCTTTAGAATTAAATTGGAAAACAAGAGTAAAAATAGCTTTAAATGCAACACAAGGTAGTTTTTTCATGTCCTCTTTTCTGTGATGTACTTTATAAAAATTTAAACATCGGTAGATGTCTACTGTATGCTTCAAAAGGAAAACAACATATTTTTTATGAAAATTCTTATGTATATATCTACTTTTATCTCTTAAAGGGAATTAATGCATAACACTATCTCCATTTTTATTCAAAGGATTGGAATACATGCACGTAGATTGTACTGCAAAGATTATTCATCGGGACGTGAAAACAACGAACATTCTTCTAGACAATATATCACATCCTACCCGTGAGTTGATGCCCTTTTAAATCTAGGCAATGCTACATCCACAATATGAAAAAATGTTTTTTTTTCTTTCCATACGAATGCATTTTGTATTGACTGTCTATTGTGGATTCATGTTTTTTTTGGCTTTGGCTGCAGGTACCATGTGGTTTCCTCCACATCTGAGTTCTTCAAGTGCTTTGCCCTATTTCTTCTCTCAAAATCAATTAGTGTGATCTGTTGACTGATCTTTTGTTATGTACATAGCGCGTGAATAATATTGAAGAACTCAAGAGATTTACAGCTTAGGGTTTGATTAATTGTTGCAATATCAAGTTCAATGTGAGTACCTTGAATGGTCCTCTCTTTGTGGGAAAATCGTTGATTTCAAGAAGCTGCCCCCAAGTTGAGACCCTTTTAAATCTGGGCAATGTTACATCTATGGGCTTAGCCACTTACCAATATGTGCTACCAACTTACGGCGTTTCCATTGCAACATTGCAACATTCCTTGCAATTGCACCACATGTTGCAATGGGAATGCCGAAAGGAAAGAGCGTAAGAAAGAGAGAAGATGGAAGTCAAAATTCTATCCAATTTCATTTATTTAGTGTTTCTGTGAAAGAAACTTCCAAATTCTATTGTGTGTAATATAGTTATCTCATGGGTTATAATTGCAATATTGGTTCATTACTAAAATCACCATTTGTAAAATTAATAAACTATTTTATTGAAAGTTTCATCATTTCAATATACATGACTTATTTTAAGTTTGAATGGATATAGGAGAGAGCAATTTTGTTGTTTCTATTATCATTCTTACATTTTCAATTATTTTTAAAGTAACTTTTTAAACAAAAAGAATGATTATTTTTAAAATAATAATTTTAATGAAATAAATGATTGTAGAATTATATTGTTAAATTTAGAGGAGAAAACAATTTTATTAAATAATTTTACTAATATTTTCTAAGTTGTCTATTAAAAATGTGATTAGATTTTGGAAATCCATTTTATAAAGTAGTTAAGTTTTTAAATTTATAATTACACCAATTAATACATTTGATGCTTTAACCAATGTTATTGTTATTATCATTCTTATTTTTAAAGTAAATTTTTAATTATTTTTGAATTAACTTCCATATTAAATCTAATTTCATATTAAACCTATATCTACCAAACCCAAAAAAAAACCTTAATAATATAAATAAATAAGTGAATCTTGTTATGATACCCTAATTTTACTAGTGACATAAACTTGAGTAAATCTTGTGGGGCTTTTCATTTTCATTTCGTAGGTGATTGCCTATCTAATCTATTTTGATTTGGCCATGCATTTTAGTTTGATATTTCAATATGGAATGGTAACGAGAAAGAGACTCCGAAAGAGGGAGTAGAAATATAAGCGATGATGATCCAAGAAGATCCAATCCAAATGAACATTTCTCTGATAGTCACATGGAAGAAGTAAGTCGTCGTGAGGAAGAAGCTATTATATTGGATGGATTTCCTCCTTTTCATGAAAATGAGGTCACTATACAAGAAGTTGTTCGGATAGTCACTCAAAATATTCATGTGGCCGGTAACATGACAGTTCGAGATATTGTAGCAGATGATCCATTGTCGGTTGTTCCTGAGAAGACTGAGATAGCCACCAATGATGATCAAACACGAGAAATCGAAGAAACTCGTGTTCAACCTGTGTTATTGAAGAACCAGAGGAGCAACAACTGATACGAGAAATAACAAGTGGTAATCTGGAGTTCATAAGAAGGCTACGTGATGTTGTTGAAGTCTGTCACCAGACTAATCTTGAGGTACGATCTCTTATTGAATGCCTCACAACCTATCATAACAGTAATAGAAGGCCCCGTCTCGCATTGCTTACCATAAGAAATTCAGAACATTAGGTAAATAATAATAACAATATCAGGTGATGCTGCCCAGTCATAAATGAATTGATTTTATCATTGATACTAACCGAGCCATGAGTAGCCATTCCAAAAACTGTACTCGACTCCAAAAAGTGTAGCTTGTTTCCTTTTAAAACATCGCCCTCTTCATTCTCCACTCCGTTAACCATCACCTCCATTTGCACGTCCTTTGGTTCCTCTGAGGCTATCTGTGCTCCCAACTCCATTTTCTTCCACTTCCAAATATCGAGCTATAACATAACACAAACATACCACGCCCATATGCCATTTTATAAAGGGTTTGTAGCACCTCTACTTGGCGTAACTGGAATGTTAATGGGAATTGGTTTTGGAATGTTAATTGAATTCCAGAAGGCTTGTCGCCTTGTTTCCTGGAAATTGTATGAATATTCAAAATACGTTTGAAGAAAAGAAAATAAAATTCAAAACAAAGTGAAAATTGTTGACTGAAACAGAATTTGTTGCGGCCATCTCCCAGCTGATAGAGAATATCGGGGAGGCTCTCTCAATGAATTTTGTGGAAAAACTATGACACGTAATGTAAATGTAGTTCTTTTAGGAGGGAAACCCGTGTAACTTGAATAATGGTGTAACTTAATATCCGTAACTGAACTTATTAATACCTGTTGAAAATCAATCTAATGGTCTAGACTATCTTAATCGTCTACCATTCAGATCAATGGCCCATGAAGGTACAAGTGGCCAGGAAGGAGAGTCATTTTCATAGGAAACGCCTTACGGCATAATTATCCTAGGAAATAGAGGAACCAAACAAAAAAACATAATTTCTTCATGCCTTGTTACATTGAGGACTGACAATGTCAAAAGACTTAACAACGATAGGATGGTCTCATTTTCATGGGAACTATAGTTTTCTTTTGAAACCAAAGAATTACATACCTCACTTGCAAGGTGAGGAAGCACAACTAAGAGCGGTGAGGATCGATGGAGGATGAGGGGGTAGTTACCCCATAATGCTACAAGTAGCTGTTGGAATATTAATTCTGTTAGGATATTCCGACACATAGGATATAATTAAGTTCAACTTGGTCTAGTATAGAGTTAGGTTAGAGTTAGGTAAAGTGTGTTTCTTTACCGTTGTACATTTTGTAACTTACAATCCGACGGTCACAATATGTAGTGATCCGACGGTTCACTCTCACCTCGGTATTACCGACACTTGATCCGTGGCTTGACACCCGATTGGTCCATGAGTTCTATTTAAAGCGCATGGAGGGTCATTGTTCGGGTAATCCGTGCATGAGAGAAGCTTATGTAAATTTTCATTCTTTGATTAATAAATTGCCTGTAGTACCCACGTTGGGACAGGCCGTGGACTGTTTCCCTCCTTGCACTCTGAGGGTTTTAACCACGTCAAAAATACTGGTGTATTGATTTAAGATCTGGTTGTGAGCGGTGTCCTTTTGGTATTCTTTCTGTGGAACTTACCCTGTAAATTCCTACATGGTATCGGAGCTATTTGAGGGCCGCGTCCGTTGGTGATCCAAATCTGAAGCCGGTAGAACTGCATGCGGCTGTCGTTTCCTAGATCTGCTGTTTCTGACTGCTTTCGGGCCGAGAGGACTGCTCTGTTGCGTTCGGAGCATCTGTTCTAGTGAGGAACCCCTTTCGTTTCACGCGAAAAGGTTTCTGGTAGCCCTAGCTGCGTCATTTTTCAGATCGGGAGGTATACAGTGTTTTTTTGCAGTTTACTGTTATTTTCTCTCTGCTTATTTCGGTTTCGGTTTATTTAGCCTTTTTTTTTAACCGGATCTATACCTTTCATTTCTGCGTATGCTCTTTGCCCTGCGACTCTGTGCGATCTGGGCAAATCAGAAACAGAAAGGAAGGATTTTTCTCATGCGTATGCTCTTTTCCCTGCACCTTAGTGTGATCTCGGAAAATCAGAAACATTAAGAAAAATATTTAGTTTTTCGGCTAAAGCTAACTTTGAGATTATTTTATAAAATTTCTAGTTTTTTTGGCTAAAGCTAACTTCGAGCCGCAAGGTTCGGTTTTTTTTGCATATTCGTGTTGGGTTTTGTGTTTTGTGTTTTGTAGGGAAAAAGAGGTTTCTCAAGGCAAGCACGCAAACCAAGCCCCCCACCCCCCCCCTCTCTCTCTCTCTCTCTCTCTCTCTCTCTCAAATTTTTTGTATAGATCAATTGGTTCAAAGCTATTTTAAGAGAGTAGAGGTCTTGGGTTCAAGTTTCCATTTTGTGGGGGCGGATTTTTTCATTCCCGCACATTCGCGCACTTTGCCGACAACTTCAACAATTATTTTTCAAAAAGCCATAACTTCTTCATCCGGAAGCCTTTTTCAGAGCCGTTTTTTTTAAAACCGCCTATTTTTTCGAGATCTATCCATTGGAACACCTACTTTCAGCATCTTCAGCTTCATTTTTTTTTTAAAAAAATGGAAAGCCCATGCCAAGTCATTCTTGACAGCACTAACTACTTCCAATGGGTAGCCTACATCGAAGATTTACTTAGAAGTAAAGGTCTCTTCAGAATAGCCACAGACCAAGAGAAGAAACCAAAAGATGAAGACAAGGCGGAAAAATGGGAAAATAGACAAGATCAAGCACGTGGTTTGATAGGGATGTCTATTTCTCCTGATCTTAGATTCCACATTGCAGAACTTGAGACTCCTCATGAAGCATTAGAAAAACTTGCTAAAGTTTTTGGGATTAAAAATGAAATTAGAGCCCATCAACTTGAAAATGAGCTGCTTACTTTGGATCCTAATAATTTTTCTTGCATTGAAGATTTCTTGTCCAAATTCAAGAACCTTAGATATCTCCTGGAAGGTGTTAAAGTTAAGAAAGACGATGGTAACCTTATTTATTCCATCCTTACTAAGTTGGGACCAGCCTACTCTGTATTTGTTTCCACTTTCCATTCTACAAGAGAAGCTTTCATTTGTCAAGGACAAGACTACAAGGCCCCTTCCTTTGACTCCTTTTGTGATTCCTTAATAAGAGAACAAGAAAAACTCTTACACCTTGGTCTTCTTAATCTTGGAAACTCTTCCACGAAAGCGTTAGCTGCCCAGCAGCAACCAAATTCAAAGAATCCTAAGAAGTCATATCCTCAAAAGAATGGTCCTAAACCATCTCAGCCTCAGAATGAAAGATCATTTCAGCAAAATGATAAGACCAATAAAAACAAATGGAAGAAGTCTGATAGACATTGTAACTTTTATAATCGAGATGGCCACTTAGAATCTAAATGCTTTAAGAAGATGGAAGCCTTGGAAGCCGCAATGAAGAAACATAACATCCATGTGGAGCCTACTTCAACTTCAACTTCCGGAATGGCACTTTCTGCATGTCATTATCAATCATCTCAGTCTGGTTATGCATTAAATGTATCTTCTTCTTCTTCTCATTCTCATGAGTGGCTCATTGATTCTGGAGCCTCTTGTCACATGGCCAAAAACCAAGCCATGTTTTCTTCTTTAAATGATTGTAACACCAAAAATATATATATTGGTGATGATAGATCTCTTAATGTTGTAGGGACTGGAACTGTTCATCTAGACAATGGTCAGTTTAATGATGTATTATGTGTTCCAACCTTATCCTGCAACCTTCTATCTGTCTATCAGATAACTCATTCAGGTGAAGGTAAAATTGTTGAATTTTCACCTCATGATGTTGTAATCAAGGATCTAAAAGATCCTAAACAGATTCTAGCTACTGGTCTTGCTGATGATTCCAAAAGGTTGTATAAGTTTCACAACTTTGGGTCATCAAATCTTCCCTCAGTATTTGTTGCTCATAATGATGAAGTGAGCAAACTTTGGCATGAGCGATTTGGTCACTTAAACTATCGCTCCCTTCAGCATCTATGTAAAGAAAATATGGTGACAGGTCTTCCTATGGTATCTTGCAGAGATGGTGTTTGTTCCGGATGTGTACTCGGAAAACATCATCGGGACAGTTTTGACAAACGTGCCTCTTGGCACGCCTCAACCCCTTTACAGCTTGTGCACAGTGATTTATGTGGTCCTCTTCCTGTTGCTTCATTCTCTGGCTGCAAGTACTTCTTAACTTTCATTCATGATTTCTCCAGACGCACTTGGGTATACTTCTTAAAACTCAAGAGCGAAGTATTTAACACTTTTTTGGCCTTCAAAGCCTTTGTTGAAAAACAATCTGGACATCCAATTCTTAAGCTAAGAACTGATAATGGTGGAGAATATGTTAAAAACACATTCATCAACTTTTGCACCGAAAATGGAATTCAAATGCAACATACTGTTCCATACACTCCACAACAAAATGGTGTCGCTGAAAGGAAAAATCGCACCTTAAAGGAAATGGCTAATTGTATGCTGCAATCTAAAGGACTCAGTCTTAGTTTTTGGGCTGAAGCAATTAATTGTGCAAATTATATAATCAATCGCACTCCTACTAAGGTTCTAGAGAACATCACTCCAGAAGAAGCTTGGAGTTCCATTAAACCAGATGTAAGTCACTTTCGTGTGTTTGGAAGTGAAGCATGGGCCCATATTCCAGATGAAAAGCATAAAGCTTTAGAACCTAAGAGTGAGAAATGTACTTTTGTTGGATATTCTGAAGATGTAAAAGGTTATCGACTTATTCCATTTAAGTCCAAAAATGTTATCATTAGAAGAGATGTAAAATTTGATGAAAATAAATCGGCCTGCGAGCCTAGTCCGGCGGATGTGCCACCTCTTCCTATCTCTTCTACCTTTGAAAACATTTCTTCTTCAGATGATGAAAGCGAGGATGATAATCCTCCCCCACCTTCTCAGGATCCTCAACTTCCAAGATGGGTCCGTGCTACTCGGGATGCAGCAGGTGATCTTGCCGGTGATCCTACAGATCAGCGACGTACACATTCTCAGTTTGAAAGAGCCTCTTCTTTACTGGCTCAAGCTCCAGTAAATCATGATCCTGACACTTTTGCAGAAGCTTCAGGCCATCCACATTGGGAAGCAGCTATGAATGAAGAATATCATTCATTAATGACAAATGATACATGGGATCTTGTTCCTCTACCAAAGGGACGCAAACTTGTTAGATGTAAATGGGTTTATAGAACCAAGTATGGACCAGATGGGAAAGTTGATAAACATAAAGCTCGTCTCGTTGCTAAGGGCTTTTCACAAGTCGAAGGCATTGACTACACTGAAACCTTCTCCCCTGTTGCCAAAATGAACCCTATCCGCCTTGTTCTTTCCCTTGCTGCCTCTTTAAAATGGGAAGTCCATCAAATGGATGTTAAATCTGCCTTCTTGCATGGGGACTTGAAGGAAGAAATCTATATGGAACAACCCATTGGCTTCATACAAACAGACTCCAGCCTTGTTTGTCGACTTAAGAAATCCCTTTATGGCCTCAAGCAAGCTCCTCGGGCTTGGTATGCCAAAATAGATAGCTTTCTTTTAGAATCTGGCTTTTCTAGGTGTCATTCTGACAATACTGTCTACACCAAGAAAGTGGGCAACTCTCTTATCATCCTTGTTCTTTATGTTGATGATCTTATTCTTACTGGTAGTGATCCCAACCTTATAAACCATGTGAAGTCCAGCCTTAAAAAGAAATTTGAAATGACAGACTTAGGACACTTACACTATTTTCTCGGTCTTCAAGTCTTGCAATCCCAAGAGGGTATTTTCCTTTCCCAGTCCAAGTATGCTTGTGATATTCTTCGTCATTTTCACATGGAAGACTGTAAGCCAGCCCCTTCTCCCTTTCAGTCTGGAGTCAAACTTTCAGTCTCTTATACTTCTCCTGAAGTTGATGCTACCTTATACCGTCAACTTGTCGGAAAACTCTTGTATTTAACCCATACTCGTCCTGATCTTTCCTTTGTTGTTGGCCTTGTTGCTCATTTTATGCAAAACCCCCGTGAAAGTCATTGGAAAACAGCTAAAAGAATACTTCGTTATGTTCGAGGTACAGTACAGTTTGGGATTCATTACAGTGCCAAAGCAGCTCCTCTGTTAGTTGGTTTCACTGATTCTGATTGGGCTGGTGACCCTGATGATCGGAAGTCTACTGCCGGTTATGTCTTCACTCTTGGTTCAGGACCTATTACATGGGCTTGTAAGAAACAGGCTGCCATTTCTCTTTCGTCAGCAGAAGCAGAGTATCGTGGTGCCGTGGAAGCTAGTAAGGAAGCCTTGTGGCTTCGTCAGATCCTATCAGAGTTTGGCTTTGAGCAGCAGCATCCAACCACACTTTGGTGTGATAATCAAAGTGCCATTCAGCTATGCAAAGATCCAGTCCAGCATCAGCGCAGCAAACACATTGAACTACACATGGACTTCATCAGAAAGCTCATTCATGACCATGTTCTTGAAGTGCAATATTGTCCAACAGATGATCAGGTTGCAGACATCTTCACAAAGGCTCTCACAGAGGCGAAGTTCACTAAACTTCGATATATGCTTGGAGTTCAGGAAGTTGTCACTAAGGGGGGATAGGCTCTAGTGCCTCCTTCCTTCTCCTATTGTGTCATATTTGTAAATCCTTCAATCCTATCCCAAGTTGTTCTTAAGGGGGGATGTTAGGATATTCCGACACATAGGATATAGTTAAGTTCAACTTGGTCTAGTATAGAGTTAGGTTAGAGTTAGGTAAAGTGTGTTTCTTTACCGTTGTACATTTTGTAACTTACAATCCGACGGTCACGATATGTAGTGATTCGACGGTTCACTCTCACCTCGGTATTACCAACACTTGATCCGTGGCTTGACACCCGATTGGTCCATGAGTTCTATTTAAAGCGCATGGAGGGTCATTGTTCGGGTAATCCGTGCATGAGAGAAGCTTATGTAAATTTTCATTCTTTGATTAATAAATTGCCTGTAGTACCCACGTTGGGACAGGCCGTGGACTGTTTCCCTCCTTGCACTCTGAGGGTTTTAACCACGTCAAAAATATTGGTGTATTGATTTGAGATCTGGTTGTGAGCGGTGTCCTTTTGGTATTCTTTCTGTGGAACTTACCCTGTAAATTCCTACAAATTCCAACTGCAGGCAGACGTGGACAACGACGGCAGCACAAAACCGCTTAGCAAAAACCACCAGCATATCGGACCGCCTTCGACCAGCAAGTAGTTTCCGTATGATTGAGCCCGATACAATGTAATGCAGCCACATGGTTCTCTACATACGTCATCATTTCTGACATTTCGGGACGTAAAGTTCAACATAAAATTGCCTCCCGAAATCCTCCACCGCCGTCCGATCTGCTCCATCATTCTCCGCCGTTCATCAACCAGAGTTGCATACGAGCCTGCATTAAAAGCTTTGCGTGGAGTAAAATTAAGTTTGGTTGACCATACCTTTTATTAATGCAGTGTCATATGCGTAGGTGAATAGTTAAGTTTTTATATACGACACGTAAAGCATTTATTTATGTTCGTAGTATGTTTTGATATATATGTTTTTGTTTAGTTTTTTTTTGTTGTATGAGCCAAAATGGAAAGTGCTCGTGAGGGGTTTGTAATATGTTTTAAAAATTTGCGTTGATCATTGTAAAAGAATGAAGGAGCAGCGAAAAACGTAGAATTAATTTTGCACAACAATGCATAAAAGAGAAGAACAAGGGAGCGCAAATGTAATGGTATGTTCTTGTTGATTGGTGGTGAAGCTCGTGGCAGCGAAATAAGTGTTGGTTTCCTGTGGTAAGAAAATACATGAAAGCACAGTAGTGCATATGAAAAAAACGGGGAGAGCTTCTGTAATTTTTTTTATGTATGTTGTAAAAACGCACAGCAGTGGGAAACAAAAGAATAGAGGTTGAAATGTATTTGGGTGTTGTCCAAACAAAGGGGAAGAAAGCGAGCGAATGAAGAATCATATGGTGTGAGTAAGGTTTTTTGTAAATGTAATGAAAATTTTACTGCATTTGTAAAAATAGTTTTATAGTAGTAATGTAAAAAGGGGTTTTACAGTAGTAAAAGAAAAAGAGAATTTTACCCAGCAGTGTAAATTCTCAGGTCGAGACAGAGTTTTGTTGAATGTAATTTTTGGTAAATCCCTCTCAGCAAAGAGGATGAATATGTATCAGGCATTATGTTTTTAATGAATACAAGTCATTTTATGGTGTTGTAATACTCTATTCTCAGACAATTTTTTTTAAAGCTTCCCTGTGCACAAAAGATCCTAGAGAGAAGGAAACAGAGCATTGCTTCTATGTGTTCAATTTTTATTTGTTTTTGGGATTTTACCAGAAAAATCCCCAACAGTGGTATCAAAGCTGGTCCAGGCTCTTTGGTGGCGACAAAGCTAGTTCAGGCTCTTTGAAAGTGTCAAAGAAGCTGAAGGAAAGATTCTTGTTGCAGCAGAGAAAGCTTCTCCAGCAGAGTGAAGTCTCAGGCAAAAGAACTCAGGTATTCCCCAAAGTCTTTTTTCTGTGTTGCTGTTGAAGAAATAGTGAGTCATTTTAAAAACACAGTCTGATATTTTAAACATAGTTAAGAATGGCAAGGTCAAAGAAGAAAGCCTCCAATCCTCCTAAGGTTGTGTCTCCCTCTTCTATTAAAATAGAAAACAATCTATTTGAAAGCATTCTATTTGAGGTTCCAAGGTTCGATGGGAACTTTGATATATGGGAAATAAAAATGAGGGCTTTCTTAAAGTTTGAAGGGATTGAAATCTGGGAATCAGTGATCGATGATTACAAGAAGGATAAAGAATACAAGGAGTACAATGCAAAGGCAACAAAGACTATCTTGGATGGACTGCCTGATTCTGTAAAGAAGAATCTAGGAAAATATTCATCAGCAAAGGATATATGGGACATACTTCATCACCTTCATGCAAAGGGAGCACTGACCGTGACCATCAGTGAAGAACAAAATTTTAAACCCATCATAGAAGCTGAAAATGAGAAGGTTGATCTCATCAAACTTCAAGTAAAAGAAAGGGATGAAGAGCTTGCCAAGCTTAAGAAGGAACTCGATCTATGCAAGAGGAAGCATCATGAAGAATTCATATCCATGACAAATCAATTGAATAAAGCAAAGAAGCAGGAAGATGTCTTGACAAGTCAACTTGAACAAAGGAACAAGAGAGTGAATAAGCTTGTAGAAGAGATTGGACAATACAAGGTAGAGGTCTCCTCCCTTAAGTTTGAAATACAAGAAGCCAGGAAGCAGGCATAAGAAGCTGAAAAGAAAATGGAGAGCAGTCAAGCAAAAATCTCCAAAATGAAGACATATATCATCTCTCTTAAAATAGCAGCAGCTGAAGCTACTCGTAGCAAGGAAGAAACTGAGGAACAACTTACAAAGAAAAATAATGAATGTGAAAGATTGGAAGAAGAGATTGTCCTCCTCAGGAAAAAGGTTGAAGGGATGAACAAAATCATGAAGAGTTCTCAAGCCTTGGATGACATGCTCAACTATCACAGATCTCCATCTGATAAATCAGGACTTGGGTATGTAGGTGAACCCTCAAACAAGAATGAAGATGCTTTAAGCAAAGGAGATGCGAAGAAGGCAGAAAGAAATGGTGATGCTCCTAGTTCCAGCAAAGGCAAGGAGAAAGATCATGGCTACAATAGAAGAAATCCTACTCCAAGCAGAAAACTAGCTCCAAGAGGAAATGTAGCTGATGTCAAAGAGGTAAGAGGCAATGGTTATCATCAAGGGATCACAAGGCAGAAAAGCTTCAGAAGCACATCAAGGAAACCTCCATCTCCCAGGTACCAAAGTTCATTTTATGGTTATTGTTACTCTTGTTCAAACTTTGGTCATATGGCAAAAGACTGTAGAGCATTTCATAGAGATAGATGTTGTAGTCTCCAACAATCTCCAAGAAATAATTTTACAAGAAGAAATCATGAATTCTTATTCATGAACAATGTTGAATGTTTCAAGTGTCATAACATTGGGCATATGGCACGCGATTGTAACTTAACATGGGCTCTTACACAAGACCCATGCAAAAGAAGAAAGTTACACAAGTATGGAGAAGGAAAGAAATACAGTCTGAAAGCCCCTTGAGCTCTCTAGCTTATCTAAGTTTCTTTTAAGAAAATTTTGCTGAAAGAAAACAATGCATACAGTTAAGGGGGAGCCGGTAATTATTGATCATTATTGCTGAACTATTTTAACAGTCAGTGTTTGATGAAGATCTTGTTATAGGAGAGAGATATGGAATTAAATCTGCCATAAAAGCAGAGAAAAAAAAGTATGCAGGGCATGGAGACTGCGCGGAGGATGTATTGCAGCGCAGCAGAGCGCAAATGAAATCTTTTTGTTAATCTCTCTGAAATGTAATATGCAGTGATGTTGAAAAATGTAATGTTTTCGCTTTGTTTTTTATCACATATGCAATGCAATATGCACAGAAGTGCATAAAGAAAAACAGGGGCAGCATATATTTGTAATGCACATGGGATGAATGAGAATGTGTGTGGCAGCAGAAAAATGAAAGGAATTGCACAGCAGTGCATTGTGTAAATAAAAAAAAATGATGAGGAAGATTGTGTGAAGCAAGGGTGTAAAAAGGAACAGGGGCAGCCGGTGTTAATTTTTTTTGTGGAGAATGAAGCGTAGCAGCGTGAGAATGATTCCTTTTATATGCAAATAACGCAGTGTAATGAGTGAAGACGAAGATGAATTTGATGTGAATCATATGCATTGTATATGCATTGTAATGCAAAGCAAGGAGACCCGCACAACAATGCGAAGGCAGAACATAGAACAAGGGTAGCGTGGAAGCTTTTGTGTGTGGAGCACATGGATTAGAATGCACAGCAGCATGGAAATATTTTTGTGGAACACATGGATTGAAATGCATAGCAATGGAACGTAGTTTTTCCTTTATGTAATATGAGAGAATATACTCACAGCAGAGTGAGTGTAATACACAACAGATGGAAATGTTTTGTATTGACAATGAAAACGCAAAGCAGTGAGAGGAAAATGAGAAGAGGGCAAAACGCAACAGAGCGTAAATGCCCAGTGTTTGAGAATGCAATGAAATTTTTCACACAGCAGTGAAAAGGGTAATGTAAGTCTTGTTTTTGTTGTTGGAGAATATGTAGTAAAAACACACAGCAATGTGAATATGAAAAATGCAGCAGCATGAAGTTTTTTTTGTTAAAAAAAAACGAAATGTAATGGGCAGCAGCACATGTAAAAGAAATTTTTCTTTATAGCATTAAATGTAAGTGCAGTGAGGGTAACGGACACAGCAGTTTGAGAAATTTTTACACACAACAGTGCAAATTGCAGAGGCAACGCAGCAGCGAATAAAAACCTAGGGGAGACACAATCTATGGTTATGGGTATGGACAGCAATGCATAAGAAAAAGGGAGCAGTGTGATGGCAAGAAGGAGAAGCACAGCAGTGCAAAGAAAATGAAACCAGAGCTAAGAGAGAATGAAGAAATGTGTTTTTACATAGCAGTGAAAAGGGCAATCATGAAGAGCAAGAGAGGTGCAGCAGCGCGATAGTGAAGGAGATTTTTTTTTTGTGTAAGGAATTACATTTACAGCAGTAAATGTAAGTAATTTTTTTTATTACAGAAGTATATGTAATACTCTCTTTTTACAGTAGTAAATGTAAATGAGATTTCTACACACAGCCGTGTAAAATCTCAGGAAGAAAACAGAGTAATATTTTCGGTTGCTTTGGAACTGCATCTAAAGCAGTGTCTGGTTGTAATCCCTCTGTGAGAGGAAGTGAAGTTCTTGGTGAATCCCTCTGTCAAGAGGAAGATGCTTTTCAGCATAGTGTGGTAAATCCCTCTGTCAAGAGGAAGATGCTTTTCAGCATAGTGTGGCAAATCCCTCTGTCAAGAGGAAGATGCTTTTTAGCATACACTGGTGAATCCCTATGTTATGAGGAAGGTGCTCTTCAGCACAGTATCAGGTGAATCCCTCTGTTAAGAGGAAGACTATTTTGTTGTTTGTGGAACTGCATCAAAAGTAGTGTTGGTGAATCCCTCTATTTGAGGAAGATATTTTTGTAACAGCAGTTGGTGAATCCCTCTATGTGAGGAAGATGTCTTTGTAACAGCAGTGTTGGTGAATCCCTCTATGTGAGGAAGTGTTTCGGTATGATTGAATGCCCAGCAGTTGAAATTAAAGGGGAGTGTTTGAATATTAATTCCAACTGCAGGCGAACGTGGACAACGACGACAACACAAACCCGCTCAGCAAAAACCACCAGCATATCGGACCGCCTTCGACCAGCAAGAAGTTTCCGTATGATCGATCCCGATACAATGTAATGCAGCCACGTGGTTCTCTACATACGTCATCATTTCTGACATTTCAGGACGTAAAGTTCAACATAAAATTGCCTCCCGAAATCCTCCACCGCCGTCCGATCTGCTGCATCATTCTCCGTCGTTCATCAACCAGAGCTGCATACGAGCCTTCAACGAATTAAAAGATTTTCGTGGAGTAAAATTAAGTTTGGTTGACCATACCTTTTATTAATGCAGTGTCATATGCATAGGTGAATAGTTAAGTTTTTATATACGGCACATAAAGCATTTATTTATGTTCGTACTATGTTTTGATATATATGTTTTTGTTTAGTTTTTTTTTTGTTGTATGAGCCAAAATGGAAATTTCTCGTGAGGGGTTTATAATATGTTTTAAAAATGTGCGTTGACCATTGTAAAAGAATGAAGGAGCAACGAAAAACATAGAATTAATTTTGCACAACAGTGCATAAAAGAGAATAACAAGGGAGCGCAAATGTAATGGTATGTTGTTGTTGATTGGTGGTGAAGCCCGCGGCAGCGAAAGAAGTGTTGGTTTCCTGTCGTAAGAAAAGACATGAATGCACAACAGTGCATATGAAAAAAAACGGGGAGAGCTTCTGTAATTTTTTTTTTATGTATGTTGTAAAAACGCATAGCAGTGCGAAACAAAAGAACAAAGGTTGAAATGTATTTTGGGTGTTGTCCAAACAAAGGGGAAGCAAGCGAGCGAATGAAGAATCATATGGTGTGAGTAAAGTTTTTTGTAAATGTAATGAAAATTTTACTGCATATGTAAAAATAGTTTTACAGCAGTAATGTAAAAGGGGTTTTACAACAGTAAAAGAAAAAGAGAATTTTACCCAGTAGTGTAAATTCTGAGTTGGAGACAGATTTTTGTTGAATGTAATTTTTGGTAAATCCCTCTCAGCAAAGAGGATGAATATGATGAATATGTATCAGGCATTATGTTTTTAATGAATACAAGTCATTTTATGGTGGTGTAATACTCCGTTCTCAGACAATTTTTTTTTTTTTTAAAGCTTCCCTGTGCACAAAAGATCCTGGAGAGAAGGAAATAGAGCATTGCCTCTGTGTGTTCAGTTTTTATTTGTTTTTGGGATTTTACCAGAAAAATCCCCAACAGTAGCCTCTCCACTATTCATACAATTCTCAAACTGAGAGCATTGTTGATCATGCGACAATTCATCCGTAAAAATTCCCATAACCCCATTGTGTTACAACTAGCCATTCTAGAACGTTTAGTGGTGTCATATTAATATCAATGTTCACCAAAGTTAGATGACCACAATGGGTCTTCCTAAGTCTTTAAGTTAAATAATATAATGAATAGGTTATGGTTAAGAGTTATTCATGAGTGCATTAATGACTAAGTGAAACCATAATCTTCCCGACAATTGATCAATACAGTTTCCATGTAAACTCCTATATACCTCACTTGAGGGTACTATGACTATAAATGATGGTCATGATATATGTATATAGTAATGTAAAGTAAATACAAAAATTACATGTCAGGATATGTGGGAAAGGTATGTTATAGGTAAAGTCGACATGGAAAGTTGAGTTCTCAAGGGGTAGTGGTGGTTAGTGACACAAAAAGGTAACAGTGAGTGTCACCGCAATAAATATACAACATTGAATGACAAGGGATAGAGCCACATGAGTCTAGAAGACATAGAAAGATATCAAGATGTTCTAGGATGAGGTGTGTATGAGGTGGAAAGAGATATTAATCTTAAAAAAGACTAGTTTTTATAAATTTTAGAAAAGATAGAAATTGTGTTTAACTTTCTAAAACATGTATAATATAATCAAAAATATATTTATAGTAAACAAAACCCATAATGAATCTAATAAATACTATGTTATATGTTATGTTTCTTCTCATATAATATATCATATTTTTTTGTTTTGGATTGTTTCTCTACATTGAACCTTTAACTTAACATAAAAATAGTAAAACCCTTTCTCTCCATTTGAATCAAATTTCACATCCATTACTTATTCAATGGAATTATGAACCATAGTAATACATAATATATACTTTCAAGAAATAATGTAATAATCATATATGCGGATAATTCTTATATTATTTTGTGAATGTTTTAAAATTATAGTATAATTCTTATACTATTTTGTGAATATTTTAAAATTATAAAAAGTAATAAGTAATTACAGATAAGGTAACTGAATTTGAATTTCACTTTGAAATATTCAAATTACAACAAACTTTATTGTGATTTACAAATGCAATTTTAATGATTTTATTTTAATCTTAATTTATTATGGTGGTTTACGGACACTTGGTGCCTATTATATCTATCGGAAAATTTGAACAAATCAAACATAAAGAGAGTCACATCTTTCTTTGGAAACTAGTAATGCCTAACTCCAAGAGTGTCGAGGAGAATTGATCATGTTGCCTCTAGATTGACGAAATACCTAGGAACGACAACTCGATTAATTTAACTAAACCTCAGAGTAATACAATTTTAATGATACAAATTTAATTTATTCTTATTTATTTCAAATTATCTTTAAAAATGTTAATTTTCTTATAATCATGTTAGAACATAAATAAAATAGCTTAGAAAATCTAAGTTTTTTTCTGGTTTTTTATCCTGAAAACAATAAACAATGATTAGGAACTTCTAAATTCATTAGATATATGCAATAGTTTACAAATCAAATCTTTTCTCATTTATAATAGATATTAATTAAATGACCTAACTCCTTTAAAACTATATTAATATATTATTTTTAACATAAAATTTTTAGTTTAAAACATAATTAGGTTTGGTGATTTCTTTCTAAATTAAAAATAAAAGCATACTTTTGATATTTTATAGAAAATAAAAAATATTATTTCTTAAGTGCATAAAAGGACATTTATATATTAATGTAAAGTAAATACAAAAAAATTACATGTCAGGATATGTGGAAAGGTATGTTATAGGTAATGCTGATATGGAAAGATGAGTTTTCAAGGGGGAGTGCTGGTTAGTGACAGAACAAAGTAACATTGATTGTCAGTGCAACAAATATACAATATTGAATGACAGGGGATAGAGCCACATGATTCCAGAAGACATAGAAAAATGTTCTAGGATGAGTTGTGTATAAGGTGGTAAGAGATTAATTTTAAAAACAACCAATTTTTATAAGTTTTAGAAAAGATAGAAATGGTGTTTAACTTTTTAAAACATGTATAATATGATCAAAAATATATTTAGAGTAAACAAAATTCATAATGAATCTATATAAATAGTATGCTATATGTTATGTTTTTTCTCAGATAATATATCATATTTTTTTAATTTCGATTGTTTCTCTGCATTGAAACTTTAACTTAACATAAGAATAGTTTAACTTTTTCTTTCCTTTTCAATCAAATTTCACATCCATTACTTACTCATTACAATTATGATTTTTAAAATATAAAGATTTCCTTAATGAATATTATTTTTGAACAATTTTATTAATAAACCATAGTAATACATAATAGATACTTTTAAGAAATAATGTAATCATCATAGATGTGCATAATTCTTATACTATCTTGTGAATGTTTTAAAATTATACTATAATTCTTATAATATCTTGTGAATATTTTGAAATTATAAAGAGTAATAAGTAATTACACTTAAAGTAAATGAACCTGAATTTCATCTCGAAATATTCAAATTACAACAAATTTTAATGTGATTTATAAATGCAATTTTAATGGCTTTTTTTTAATCTTAATTTATTATGGTGGTTCACAGAGACTTGGTGTCTATTATATCTATGGGAAAATTTGAACAAATCAAACATAAAGAGAGTCACATCTTTCTTTCGAAACTAGCAATGTCTAACACCAAGAGTGTCGAGGAGAATTGATCATGTGACCTCAAGATTGATGAAATAGCTAAGAACAAGAACGAGAACTCAATTAATTTAACTAAACCTCAGAGTAATACAATTTTAATGATATAACTTTAATTTCTTCTTATTTATTTCAAATTATCTTTAAAAATGCTAATTTTCTTATAATCATGTTAGAACATCAATAAAATAGCTTAGAAAATCTAAATTTTTTCTCGTTTTTAATTCTTAAAACAATAAACAATGATTAGAAACTTCTAAATTCATTAGATATATGCCATAGTTTACCAATCAAATATTTTCCTCATTTATAATAGATATTAACTAAATGACCTAACTCCTTTAAAACATATAAAAATTATTAGTTTAAAATATAATTAACTTTGATGATTTCTTTCTGAATTAACCAACAACGCATCAAACAAAATTGAAAGCATAAGAAACATTAGCATGAAAGTTAGCTAATCTAACTCAACGTCAGTACACAAGTAAGCTGAGCCAAGTACAACGTCACAATAACGAAATCAAGCTAAGCTAAGTGGCACTCAATCACGAAGAATGAGGGATTCTTATTTGATAGTCATGAACATTTATGAAAAAAAGTATCGATATAAAAAATTTAGACACATAAGAATAAACCAGCACCATTTTTAATAGGTCTGATTCATCAATGGGGATACCATAAAATAATCCATTATTCGAAAAAACCACACCTCCGTTTAACAGCATATTATTTTAACATCACATCAGCACATAGACCAGATGAATTGAAAAACAGGAAACCCATACATAGCGTCTCATGGCCCTCAAAAATGATGGGGCTAGACCATTTGGATGCCCATCTAATGGAATCAAAGTGGAATAGGGATCGAAATGTTTTACCATCTACACAGATTACACGCAACCAATTAATATTTTCCAAATCTATATATTTATCAAGTAGAGGAAAGCGATTGAAATAGATAAAAAGATTCCTGGATAATCAATGTTTGTATGTGGCCATCAAAAATAGGTAAAAAGTTTCCTAAATAATCCATGTTTCTCTCTGCCCACCTAAGATGAGATGATTTCGAGTTGAACCAATGCTAACGCAAAATAACCATATTCCAATGAATTACGAAATGGCGATGTGTTAAGTGAATCCATTATCATTCTCATGAATACTTTAATAATGGAGGTTAAAATTTGATGTACTTTACTCTGAGGCCAAATATTGAGAATATACAATATATTCTAATAATGGCTCCATTCAAGCTTATTGATATATAAATTATCTTATCATAATTTATGCGTTAGCATTGGTTCAACTCGAAATCATCTCATCTTAGGTGTATTAATTACAATTTATGTGACCACAATAAAATATAATTCTTTCAAATAAAAAATAAAAAATGATTTAACATACTTAATTAAGATAAGATAATAGATAACAATATCAGATAACTTTTTGATAGAAATCAATAAATAATCTGTCACATAGATAACAACATCAATTACTCTTTTGATACTACACCTCATTCAAAACACAAGATTAGATCTTTTTTACCAGTTTACCAGCATGTAATATTCCAAAATGATTTATCTCATAGTCCTATAATCATTAGCATTAAGTGAAGTGACAATAAAAAAAAAAATAGAAAATCTCATATAGTAGTAACCATTAATGAACTTGTTAACAACTTTACATTATTAACATTGTTCATTTAATTGGGCTTGCTAATAACATATTGGTTGAAGTAAACAAGTTTTCACATTATTGTGTAGTTTATGGAGCACCATGTCTTTTTGGCATGCTTGTTTCCCATAATATGATATAGATTATAAATTGTGTTAAATGATCTCCACTCTACATGTAATAATAATTATACATAATGACCTGATCACTTGCAATAATATTTCTTATAATCCATCTTCTAATAATATTTTTTATAATCCTTCTTTTAATAGTTGTAAAAGAGATCAGTTTTAAAATCTATCACTCCACCCTCTGTGCTAATGAGAATTATTTCTTGCCAACACTATCATCAATAACTCTAACATCATAATTATCAAAACCCAAAATATTATGCCCTTTCTCATCAAATATATAGTGTGAGAAAATCAAAATATCTTTATCTAAAATATTCAATTTTATTAAATATTCTCCTACACTCTTCTACCCATTATGGAGAATATTCAAGTTATATTAGATATTCTCCTAAAATCTTCTATACATTCTAGCACTTTTCAAGAGAACACTTTCTTGAACGTGCACAAATAAAAAAGTTATAGCTCTTGTTGCAAAACTATACCTAAGATTCTACTTTCGTATTTAAAACCATAGGAAACAATCTACATGTTCCTATGTATGGGTAAAAATTCACCTGTTCCTTTTAATACAAAACCTTTTTTTGGTTGGTCTTTTCCAATACAACAACGTAGATTAATAATAATATAGTAATAATATAAAATGTGAATCTTGTTGTCATTATTTCCAAAATATAATTAAAAAACACGTAGTTAAAATGCATGTCTATATTTTCGTATTTCAAATGCATACAATGCATACAGTTATAACACTATGAATATATATTCATAAATCACAAACATTAAAAAAATGCATAAAAATTATAAAAAAAATGGCCCATCATACCAATTTATATTTATTTCACGTCCGTAAAGATTATAAAAGATTTCCTATCAACATTTATTGGCATTTAATTTATAACTAAATTTTTTATTTTATATCAATCGGGAATTAGTGGTTATCCCCTTAAACTTCAGCCCTTGCTGCCCTTTCTTTTCTATCATTTCGCAAAGGATTCACACAACCTCTCAAACGGTAAGGGATAAGCAGCTAACACCGCTCTTTAATTATTTACCAGGAGACAACATGTAACTTAAAATATAATTATTAAAAAAATGTATAGAGATTATAAAAAGAATGACCATCATACCCATTCATATTTATTTCACGTGCATAAAGATTATAAAAGCATTTCCATTAACATTTATGGACATTTAATTTATAACTGAATTATTTTATTTTATATTAATCGAAAATTAGGGCTTATCCCCTGAAACCTCAGCCCTTGCTTTTCAATCTTTTCGCAAAGGATTGACACAATATCTCAAATCGTAAGGATAAGCACCACACCCCGCTCTTTAATTATTTACCGGGAGACAGCATGTAACGTAAAATATCATTATTTACGAGAAGAATATATATATATATATATATATATATATATATATATATATATATATATATATATATATCAATGTTTTTTTTTGGGCATTTCCCTAATGTCCTTTACCTAGTTTACCTGGCATTAAATATTTTACAATGACATATAATTTTCATTTAAATATTTTGAGAGTGGAAGGTCATTCTCAAATTTCCATTTCCTTAAAATTGAGGCTCTCCAACAGCTCTCAAGAAATATTCCCAATCATCGGGAGGCATTTCGTTCACATTTTTGACTTCACATTTCAATATATATTTAGGAAACGTCCAATCATTTGGAGGCAATTTGTTCACATTTTTAACTTCACATTTCAATATATATTTAGGAAAAGTCCAAAGTCATTTCCAGTAACTATGAAAAGGGAAAATTCCCAAAGGTGCTTGATTTGAATGGAGGGTAAATGGGTGAAAATTTCATAGCGCAAAATCCCCGTGGGATAGATGTGCATTCAATCACCTTTATGTGAGAGACTCACGATATTTGAATGCATTGCTGTCGAGAGCAAAAGATGATTATATTTTTCTTACAGTCGAACACAAAAGATAATTATATTTTTCTAGCTAAATAAGATAGGTGAGGCTCACAGGAATCCTAGACGGCTCGACATTCCAACGAGCCCAAAGTCTCAAACTTATTTGGCCCATGGAGGTTTAGGTACCGTCAAAAATCTATCAACTATTTCTTTCTCACATGTTATCTGCAGCCATTGGTTTATCGTAGAACTCAAATCCGCACACACCATTTTTGTCTAACTTTCTTATTAAAATGTGGTAACGAAAAATATAATCGGAAATATGCCTCCACCATAAGCAGACTAATATCCATCCAAGAAAATTGTGTCTGTCGGATTAGGTTTCTGACCGACCCCCATCTACGAACCAACTGTAGACAACACACTTTCCAAATGACATACCATCCGTAATAAATAAAAAACATCCATTGAAGGTCATTACAACTGTAGACAACACACTTTCCAAATGACATACAATACGATTTATTTACTTATCTTCTTCATATGGTCATTGCCCAATGAAATTTCAATCATCGTTACATTTAACCTGTGCACAAACGAGCTGCCGTGTACAATGCCCATACACTTTGTATTCGGCGTACGAATTGGAAGAGTAACCATAGCATGGTCCCTCATTGTCATTGCTTTAAAGAGATTTACCGTCAAAGCTTTGCCGAATTCCATTAACATTGGGGAGACGAACGCTTCCACCACGGTGAATTAGATAGGTTTGTTTATCCCCCATTGGTGGCGATGTTGAAAAAAATGACGACTTCCCCTACCTAAAAGAAAAAAATTCTTAAGATTTACAGTTAGCACCCACCTGACCTAACTGTTAGCCAAGGGTTATCCGATTTACGGAAGTTACCAGTCCATAACCAATTCTTGATGCTAATCGGAGCATGTCAAGAGAATGGGCGCACATGAAACATATTAAAACATTAATGTTTCCATATTATATGAATGCTAAACGTTAATACGTGATTCTAGGGATAAGCCATGCTTGTTAGAATATAGATGCAACATGTTATATATATATATAAAAAGAAAGAAATCAGTCTCTGTTATTAAACTCCAGAAATTATTATTAACCACTAACTGCATAGTAAGCATTATTAAATAATGATTACGACAACAACATATTAATTACTTTCTATTAGTACCATAATTTTCATTCTCATTCACCTTCTTCATTTTAATTTTCGAAATTTGTATAGGTCTTATAATATGATCATGTGATAAGTACCAAGAACAACTTCCCATCCACCCTAAAGAAATTAATTCACATAGTTTGGCTTAGACATTGTCATTGCTTCATAGGTACAACATGTTTTATATCTATATATATATATCTATATATATAAAGAAATTACTATGGGTTATTAAACTTTAGAAATTATTAACCACGAATTACATAGTAAACATTATTTAATGATTATGATAACATTACATTAATTATTTTCTATTAGTTTCATAATTTCAACCTCTTTCTCATCCTTCATTTTCAAAACTTGTATAGGCCTTATAATATGATCATGTAATGATTATGGTCAAATAATACCAAGAACAACTTCCCATTCACTCTAAAGAAATTAATTCACATAATTTGGCTCCAACAATTCCAAAATGTGATTAATGTCATTGCTTCATAGGTTTTCTAATGTTGTTTTTTACTTATCCATTTTCCTCTCAATTTAGAAATTTTGTAGTGATATGTAAGTCCATAACATGTCTATGATGCTTACAAGTTTACTTCATTGAAGAATGTTTCACATCACGAGGACGGTTATCTTCATGAATTACTATTTATTTTAATGCATTTTTAGGGACCCTCATTTAGGTGTTTCACTTGGATTTTCTTCTTAGATATCCTCAAACATTTCCTATAATTTTTCATTTTGTTTTCCTAGAATGAGTCATTCATTTTCTAGCTTTAGGACATCATACTTAATTAAGAAAACATCCTGTAAGGTAATTTTGTTTTTCTTGTACAAAAATCTCATAAATTTATGTTGTATATTAATATTTCTCTTATGTAATAAGTCCATCAAAGTATAACATAAAACAATATCAATATCAAGTATGCTAATAACATGAAAATAGGAATGGAAGACATATTTATGCATAGTAATATTCAATTATTAAAAATTGTAGTACATGTCTATTTAATTTTCACATCATTTAAAATTTGAACATTCTCACCTCAAACTTTAATACTTTTCATATGCTTGGTATAAACCTAAAATTCTTTGACCAATTTAACATTAATGAAGTAGTTTTTATAGCTAGCATTTATAGAAATCTTGATATTCTCTCTTAAAAACATAGTTATGAATCTAGAGTAGGTAATTTATAAATAGAAACATAATCTCATGACTCTCTTCATCCATATTCATGTCAAGAGGAAACATAGATAAAAAAATCTTTGTGATATTCTTCTTTCTCAATGTTAATATCCCCTTGATGTCAAGTAGTTTCTAATATTTGAAAGCATATAAACATAGATGAAGCTATAAATGTCCAATTTATAATACATGGTACTGAGGTCTTCTATGCTTTCTAGGTATATATGTTATAGATATTTTTTAAGACAAAAGTATCATAACGAGTTGTATCACATCACTTCTCTATGCCAAGGATCCACAAACTATTTTTATTTTTACCAAATATTTTAGTGTCAAGGTTTTATCTCAAATTACTATTTACAAAGTAATTGAACATGTACCATTTCAATAAGGATGGATGTTTCATTTCCAATTTAAGGATAGTATAGAAATTATATAACTAAACAATTTTTTTTTGTAAGCTTGGTAGTACTTTTGCTATTTATATTTACTCGCCAAAATCAAGTTTCTGTTTGTTCTAGGTGGCCTCAAGCTGCCTGAAGGAAACCAGGTGGCCACCTGTCAGCATTAAAAGTTGCCCAAAATTTATATAAGTATTTCTCTATCAGCCTAACAACATTATCCATACTATCTATACTATAATTCAACTTTAAAAAGTAAAAGCTATTCGTCATGGAACTTCAACAAAATGTAGTTGGATCACTGGTTTACTCCTCATCTGAGGATATCACCGGGGCTGGGGCTTTGGCACTGGAACTGAGCGTCTCGCTGCTCTTCATATCCTGCAAAGTTTGTTCAATTCTCCCCAGTGCTAAGTTGTTTCGATAAGTTTGGATCTCGACTGTCGCTATCTCCCTGAGTAACACTGCTCTGATGGGATCTTTCTCCTTGGTGTCCTCTTATGACTCTGAACCTCTACTTGCTGCCTGTTCTTTGTTGAGAGTGATAGCCCGGGCCACCACATCCTTCATGACCCAGTATTGTTGGATCGTTTGTCTAAAGATTATGTGCCGTATACGGGAGTTTCCTGGGTCATGAACTATGTCCTCCCATTCTTCCATGGGAATTTCTTGGTTTTTTATGTTGTCATTTAATTCTCTCTCCCAACCAGCTATTTGGGCTCTGACCTCAGGTGGGTTCCCTACCATGTATGCGTTAATGAGGGTCTTCATGTGCTCTCATCCTGTCTTTCTCCCTCTCTTGCTTTGCTCTCTATTGGAGCTTCTCACCCCCTCTACGTTCTTTTTGGCCTGTGTCTCTCTTGCCCTTCATGGTCGCTTCTTTTCGACCTCTTCCCATGTTGTCTTCGTCGTTGCTACTATTTGCTTCATTCATTTTGCTAGCCTCCACTCTGTATTAGACGTAGTTTATGGTGAAACCTATCACATAACCATAAACATTATCAGTATTATGTTGGTATAACACGCAATCTATTTTCCAATTAGCTAATCCATGTTTGGTATCCCGCTCAAGACCAGATGGCCTGAGATTTCTTGAGGTTCCTTTTGACTTTCCCCCTGCAGTCTCATGGTTTTTCTTTTTGTTGAAACTCTCTTCTTCTTTCCTTGGATTAGTCTCTCTCCTTCGTCCATTTCCCATACTGTTCGACAGAGACATCCTCACAGGACCGCCACTAGTGTAGTCTGTATTACTATTCTGTACTTTACAGGGAACCTTGACCATGGCGAGCCTATATGGGGGGCTAGATAGGAGGACCATGGCCCTGTTCTGCACTGCACCAGGTAAATTCCTTCCTTTCTCACTTTTCTCTATCTTCTTTATTCTAATTGACTCTCAATTTTTCCTCTCAGTTTTACCCGAGGAATTCCCAGTAGGATTTGCAAGGGCCACGATTTCTCAAATTTCATCTCTTGAGGTCTCCATGGTGGATTCCTCTCTACTCCAGATGCCTACAACATCTCCTCCAAGTCTCAGGTGCCACCTGGCTCGAGCGAGATTCCTAAGTCTAGCATCCTTACCAGGTTCACTCTTCTTTCCTCGACTTGTTCCTTTTTCTCTGTGCACCTTCTTCGGTGCCAAGGTTTTAATTTTATCCTCACTCCCTAAGAAATCTATATTCTTCACCCAGCCAGGGCTTCAGGAGTTCCTGGAGTCAGCTCTAACAGAGTCCCTACCTAACTTGGGAAACTTCCCTAGTCCTATATAGTTTGGCATCCCAATTATTTTGAGGTTTAGGGGCAATAGAAAAACATACCGACTATGAGAAATGATGCCATTGCGATCCCCAGGCTGCATCGTTATTCCTATACCACCTTTCTCTGCTCTTGCTCTCGTTCTCGCCTTCTGCATGTAACTACCAAATGATTTTCTTCCCTTATGTTTTATCCCCCTTCCAATTTTGTCCTTACAATTCTCTACCACTTGTCCTTCACAATTACTCGCTTCTCTTTTCCCTAAGCCATGACATCGGGATGATGAACCTCCGTCCTTTCTTGCTCTAGCTCTCATTAACTCTGGCTTGCTTCTAGTTTCTCTTGCCATGTGTCCTCCTTCATTTTCCTACCACTTGCTGGCATCCTTTTGCTTGCTCTCCCGCTGGCCCCCCTGCCATCCTCACTGTCTTCCTTTCCCGGCTCCACCGAGCTTCTCTCAGGGCTTGCTTCTTCCCTGCCATGTCCGTCCACTTCCCCTTACCACTGTCATCTACCTCCACTTCCCAAATGTATTCTCGTTCTTTCTCTTGTGTGGACGATGCCAACCATTTCCTCGTCCCATCTCTGCTGGCCCATCTCCTCCACGTTGCTACACCCTGATCAGGGATTCTCCTCTTCTTCCTTGTCTTTATCTAGTATCTTCATTAAGTTCTCCATTTCCTCCATCTGTGATAGCTCTTCCACTTTTATATCTAAATTTCTACCTACCTAACCGCATCCCCAATTTGCTAGATTGTCTGCTGGCACGTTGCCCATCATTCGGACATGTGTAGTGATTATATAATCTATCTATCTAATTAGCTTACTTATCTCTTGGAGCAGCCATGCAGTTCTCCATATTTGGCTGATCTTTTCCCACTGTGTTCCTTGCTATAGCTTCTTCACCATTTCAATTCCCATTTTTAAATCTTCTTCTACCTGTGGTTTTTCAAATCACTCCCTTATTGCGATTTCCAATCTCCTTTTCAGAGCGTAAAGCTTTGCTTCATTGTTTGTCACATTGCCACAGTCCATAGCATAGACTCTAAGTGTCTTCCCCTTGTCATCTTTGAATAATCCTCCTATCCCCTACTCTCTAGGGTTCCCTTTTGTAGCCTGATCGAAATTTAGTTTGATGAATTTTTTCTGAGGCCCTTTATAGTGATTTGCCTCCTCTCCTTTGGTGGTATGGTGCTTCCACAAAGATGCGTTTAGCATGCTGGGTTTCAAGTTCAGGATTTTTATAACACTTTCTTCCTGAGGATTAGTTTTACAATATTCCTCATACAATTTCTATGCCAGTATTGTCTCTCGTATGTTCTGGGTTATGTGGTTCCACTTTTCTACTTTTGTTCTTCTTTCTTCTTCGAGGATCAGGTTGTTTCGTTCCTTCTATATTGCTCATAGGACAAATCCTAGTGAAATTCTCCAAGCGTGGTTTAGGATTGTATTTTGGTAAGGCTTTTTCTACCAATTATCTATTGTTCTCTTCATGTTATTTTGATTCCTGTCACTAACTCCAAAGAGTTGATTATGTTGGTTCCATGGGTTATCACTATACTTACATGCATTGGTCATGTGCTCCATTGTCTCTACCTCTTCTCGCCATAAGACGCATATCGAGGGACATTGCATCCCTTTTTTTGCAGTTGATCCCATGTTAGTGCACATTCGTGGCACAGGATCCACATGAAGAAAGAAACCTTCGGCCATGTCTTTTCCTGCCATATGCTTTCCCATGTATTTGTCTCTTGATGCCTGAGATGTTCTCCTTGTAGTTGATAACCCTCTCTAATTGTAAACATTCCATTGATCCTATAGCCCCATCTTACTGTTTCTGACCCTTCTTTTTTTGATATTTTCCTAGATGCCATTTCATTTTTGTATAGCTTCCACTGGGGTGTTTGTAGTGCTTCTGGCCAGTCAGGTTTTTGTTTCAACTTTATCTAGTATTCTCTTGGGTCTATGCACTAGAAGTTTTTCATTTCTTTTTCTCCTTGGAGGTTAGTATATTGGTGGGATTCTTCTAGCTGGGGCTTGTTGTTTAAAATTAGCTTTGTAACCTCCTCTGATTTCCGAGAAGCTGTGATTGTTGATCACATTTCTTTTGTCAATAGCTAGATTCCATATTGTTGAACCTTTCTTATCATCTTGGAGTCTCATCTTTCCTTCAAGAGACCAAGGCATGTCATACTTCTTTTCTCGTAGCTTTTTCAAAAGGTCTACTCCTCCCTGTATCCATCTCCACCATAACTTTTCTCCCATAACCTGATTCAGTATGTAGGGATCTCAAAGTTCTAGGCCTCCTTCTTTTAGGGGTTTTCTAAGCCAGTTCCATGATAGAAGCACCCATTTTTTTCGTTCTAGGCCCTTTCCATAAAAACTTTTTGAAAATGTCTATCATTTTTTAACATACTATTTTGGGAGTTGCTTGACTGGTTAGTTTGTATATCGGGATAGATTGTAATACTGACCTTAGTAGTATTACTCGACTTGGCATGTTCAATGTTCTGAATGTCCAGTTTTTCATCTTTCTTTGAATTTTCCCCAACATGGGTTTCTAGTTGGCCACTCTACTCTGCTGATCATTTAGTTAAATGCCTAAGTATTTCGTAGGCAAATTTCCTATTCTAAATCCCATAATTCTTGCTAGGAAGGCTTGTGAGGGTGCTGATGTGTTGAAGAAAAAGATATCAGACTTATCTTTGTTTATCTTCATCCCTGAGGCACTATTGAAGTCTGTAAGGATTTCTATAATTTTCCTAGCTTCCTTGAGCATTTCATGTCCATACATCATTACGTCATCTACAAATTGCTGGTGGGTTAATGGTAGGTCATTCCCCCATATTCTGAGGCTAGTATATTTTTCACTTCTGACTTTCGCATTTATATACCTTCCAAGGCCTTCTGCTACCAGGATAAACAACAAAGGAGAAAGCAGGTCACCTTGCGTGAGCCCTCGGGTTACCTTAAATGCCTCTGTAGGAGATCCGCTGAGCATAATTAACATAACCAGGGTTGTTACCATTGACATTATCTAGCTTATCCATCTTGCATCAAAGCCAAATGCCTTCAGTATTCGTTGTAGATAATCCCAATTCAGTCGATCATAGGCTTTAGACAAGTCTAATTTAACGAGCATTCCTTTGGTTTTTTATTTTTTAAGGAGTGAATTGCCTCCTGTGCCACCACTATGTCATCCATTATTTGTATGCCTTTAATAGACCCTATTTGTTTTTGAGATATCAACCTAGGTAGTATAGGTTTTAAATGGTTGACAATAATTGTAGTCGTGATTTTGTATATGACATTACAGAGTGTTATTGGTTTGAACACTTGTGGTTCTTTTGAATGCTCTGTCTTTGGGATCAGGGCCAAAAATATGGAATTCAGGGTTGGGTGCATTCTTTTGGTACACCTGGACTCCTCCACTAATTTCACTATGTCTTCACCTACGAATGGCCATGTCGCTTGGAAGAATTCGGTAGTGAATCCATCTGGCCCTGGTGCTTTGTTTCTCGCCATATTCCTAATTACATCTTCTACCTCTGCTTTAGATATTTCTCTTAATAGAGCCATGTTCTAGTCTCTGCTCACTAGGTTGGGGATGTGCTCTCTGTGATTTTATTAAAATTATCCTCCCTTCTTATGTTTGGTTCTGTTAGGAGCCCTTTGAAGTGTTGTAATAACAGATTCTCCATTTCTTCATTTTGGGTGAGATGATTGCCTTGCTAATCCATTAGGGAGAAATTTTGTTCTGCTGCCTATGATAGATCATTGCTTTGTAAAAAACCTTGTGTTTCTTTCTCCTTCATTTAACCATTGGATTCTTGATTTCTATTTACATAGGATCTCTTCTTGTTGTCTTCTTTCTTCCAATTTATTAATCAACTTCCCTTCTCCTCTACTAGCCCTTCACTTCTACCTTCATTGATTATTTGTTGTTGTACATTCTTCATCCTTGTTTGGATTATCTCCTATTCCTTCTGTATGTTGCCGAATTCTTCCTTATTCCATTTCTTTATTTTACTTTTTAGATATTTTAGTCTAATTTGAAAGGTATGCATTTGGTTTCTCCCTACTATCTCATTCTCATTCCACCATTCCTTCATTTTTTCTATTAGTGTCAGCTCTCTTAGCCAAAATGCCTGAAACCTAAAAGGGTCTGTTTTGGTTTCCTTGATTCATTTCTACTTCGAGTTTAATAGGCTAGTGGGCCGACCCTAGACATAGAAGAATTGATGATTCATAGAATATGTCTTTGCCAATGAAGTGTTTTGTTGCCAAGAATTTGTCTAAGCAAGAAGCTATCTATCTGCTCCATCCCCTTCTGTTGTCCCATGTATATTTTCCATTTATAGTTGGGATGTCTCCCAATTTTAGTTCTTCATGTAGATCTCCGAATTTCTCCATTTCCAGCTCTTCTCTTCACAATCCTCCTCTTTTGTCCTCCATTGTTGTTATCAAATTGAAGTCCCCCGCTACCAACCAAAGTTTTTCATTGTGGAGCTTACCAAGCTTCTTTATTTGTTGGAGGAAAATTTCTTTTTCGACTGGAATGTGAGGGCCATATACTGCAGAGACTAAGAGCTATTCTCTGTTTCCAATTACATGGAACCACCTCATGTGGATTCTCTTCATACACACCCAGTAGTCCACTTTGATCTCTGCTGGGTTCCACAATATTTATATACCTCCCGCACTACCTTTCACATCTATGGTCACGCATTCATACCTTGGTTTTATTTTACTTAGTATGTCTTCCATTCTCCCTCCTGTAATTTTTGGTTCTTGTAGCAGCATGAGTTGAGGTTTTTCTTTTCTTGGTTTGTTAGTTAAATGTCTCTACATGCCTCTGTTAGTGACACCTCTTATATTCCAGGATTTAATTATCATTGGGTTACTTTGTTTATTTGTTGGAATACCACCGATAGTGATACCAACCTCCCTGTATTCACTAGCATTTCTCCCATAATATGTATAGATTCTTGAAGTTTCTTCAGGCTCTTTTCTTTCCTCCTTTCATTTTCTTTGAGTATTCTTGGGAGTTGTCCTGATGCATCCCAAGTCGTTCTACCATCTCCACCTTCCCCTACCCCCGCTCAGCTTGATACTGCTGGAATGTTTCTCTGTATAATCTTTTTTGGTCTTCTGGAATGAATCTTTCATCTAGGTGTCTCCATTAATTCAACAATTTCCTCAACACCTCTTCTTCCATGCTTAATTCTTCTCCCCTACTTGTATCTATTTCCATTATGGTGTTATCCATATTCTCTCTGTCTTCCTTCTCCTCCTTCTCTGTCGACTCTCTTTGGGCTTTCCTCTTGGGGTTTAGCTTGCCTTGACTCGAACTGCTTTCCTTTCCTTTTTCCTGATAGTCCATTGTTTGGACCTCATTGTCTTCTTTCTCTTCTCCTTGTAACACATCAAAGATATTTTTTCTGCTCAACTGAGCTTGATAAATCTTCCCCCCCCCATTGGTGTTCTCTCTTGCTTGTCTTATCTTGCTTTTCACTTCTTTAAACCCTTCCTTATCTTCTTGATTTTTCCTCTATTGTTTTTTCATGTTTTACCCCTCTTCTATGTTTAGTGGGCACTCTTTGAATAGGTGGTTATACTCATGCCATCTTCTGCATTTAAATGGGATGTGTTTGTAGTCGAGAGTTTGCTGCCATAACTCTTCATGGTATTCTAGTTCCACTGAGTCTAGGATAGGTTCAACTATGTTCATGTATACACATATTCTCGCATATGAGGTATATCTTCCTTTTTTGTCATTTCTTATATTTTGAACAATCTGCCTATCATATTTCCTATGCCCTCTAGTATCTCTGCATCCCAGAAGTCCATTGGGAGACTAAATAACCTAACCCCCACCGGGGCTGCTAGAAATATTTCCTTGTCTAGGTCATAGCATTCATCCCAGTATCTCATAAATAATCTAGCATTATAATGAAAGTAAATAACATTTTCAAATACTTTTCCTTTGTCTTGCAGGTTTGATAATATTACCGTGAAGAAGCCTCTAGCTCCCAGCTTCAGCTCAATATGACCTCGAGGCTACCATTTTTGTTCAATCCATTTGGTGAGGTCCTTTTCTATCGGCCATAATCTGATGAACTTACATATTAGCGTGTGGTATTTCATGTAACTTATGTATCACTCCAGTTTTTTCA
The DNA here is from genome assembly GCA_031772625.1 of Pinus tabuliformis. NCBI lineage: Eukaryota > Viridiplantae > Streptophyta > Pinopsida > Pinales > Pinaceae > Pinus > Pinus tabuliformis. The sequence continues at coordinate 1,371,572,578 of CM062820.1, forward strand.
TCAGAATGATAAATCTCGGTTTCTCTGTCGCACATGGTAAACATTTACCTCTCTTGCCTACCTGGCATCTCACCCTGAGGACAGGTCTTGACATTTTGTTTGTATCTCTTGCTTGATTTTGATTACTTGTGTTCTGGCAAGAATCCCCTACCATTGCGTCTCGGTAGGAGGGGATCTCTCCCTCCCTTTCCTCCTCTGTCATTTCGCTTTGGTTCCCAGCCTCCTGGGTATGCAGCTTTTCAGAAGTCTTCAGAATTTTGGAAATGTGGTGCTGTTTAGCCCATGGTTGCCTCGCCATTAGGGTTGTAGAGCTTTCTTATACATTATATATAACTAAACTATTATATGTGTTTAACTATTTATTTGTTATCTTGCTATTATAATTTAATTTCTTTGTCTAAGAACAACAATGTTGCCATAGTAGAACAATCATAGGTAGATTAACTATCGTTTTTCCAAAGTTGTTTCACAATAGAGGTCCTTATAAAATAATGTATTCGCATTAGAGTAATTATCCCGCATAATTACATCTCTAAATATATTACATACTAAGTAAATATTGATGCAAATATTTATCAATATATATTACTAAATTCTAGTAACATGATTGACATGGACGCATTACATCAATATTTTATTTTATCTATGTATTTAAATAATTGAAATTCACATCTCACAATGAAATAAGCCCCACATAAGAAGTGAAGCACACTATTTAACATTGTTTAACATAGTAATTTATCTATGAACTAGAGAAATCCAAATAAAAAAAAGATAGAAATAACTTCAAGCATAGAAATAACTTCAAGATATTTTTTTAATTTATTATGCTAGATAAATGAAGTTCATATAGAAAGACAATGGCAATGGGTTCATTCAAGATGCACATGCAACTATTTATTTTTTCACACTATTTTCCCTAATACACTTTTCCTTTCCAAGTGTTCCATTTGAATTTGAATTCGTGTTTCTATTTCCTTTCCTTAACTAGAGAGTAAGTTATTATTTAGATTTCACTAATTAATAAATAAATTAATTTGAAATATTTCATGCATTTGATGCTATTTATTCTCCTTAAAATTAAATCATCTCCCTATTCATGATATAGTACGTGATCCCACATTTTTTTGTTTTTTTTTTCTAGAAATCTTCTTTAATTTACTTTTATCTTTAGTAATATCTCTAAACTATGTATTTCTTTCCTCCTAAATGGTTATCCATCCTATGTTCATTATCTTTTATAATTTACAAATTTTAAATATTTTTAAACATTTTGTAATAATATTAAGGATGCCATTTATATGATTCCATTTATGAATTACCTTATTTTATTTATATGGGCACCATGAATGACATGCCTTTCAAATATACATCTCTTATTGGTCAGGAAAATGAACAACAATGAATGCTTTGTAAACACATCATTGTTGACCTTTGTTGATAGTATTATAGTGAGGGAGGAATAAGTTGTCATAATATTAAAAGCCTCCGCTAATACTCGCAGATGACCAAATCGATTCTGTATCCTTTGGAAACATGTAACTTCAAAGTGAAAACATCCTTGTCTTTTAAACTCGTGGAATAGTAATGGGTGTTGGAAGGCGGACAAAAGAATGCTACTCCTACAATAGTGAGACATGGTATGATTCCATACAACTCGAATGACCCATGTGTGGATATATCAAAAATCATTTTAATGACACCAAGATATATTGTAGTAAAAGAATTTGCATTTTTCATAATCCAAATCAAGTTATAACAAAACGACGTAATTTTATTATTCTCCTACTCATTACAGAATGAAATCAAGTGTTTATATAATCACATATATATGCACCATTTTGGTTACATGTCACACTAGGTCAAGCATAAAATCACCATCATAATAATGTCACCGAAATAATTTCGTCAGTCATAACAAAAATACCATCCAATAATAATATTTACCGCATCTCAATTATCAAATTATGCGAGGTATTATAATGTATCAAAATTTTCTAAAAGGAATTGGTTTGCCACCTTTAGGATTGGGGAAAGAGTAAAATTTAGAGCCTAAAAAATATCACAAACAACATTAGTATAATGCGTATAAATTTGGTCAGGTGACTAGTATTCATTGTCCACCAACTATTTCTAGCCATGTTACTAAATGAGAGGGAATTTTACTAAATGAGGGAATTTTTTTAATGATTTTACATGTTTCCAATTATTAAGTATGTTTTAGTGATAACTATAGGTGATTAACATTCTAAGGAATGAAATGATTACCTTTTTTATTATATGGATTATTGTTTTTTCCCTCATGAACATAAATGAGTAGAATTCATATTGCTCGGTAGGATAGGTCATGATGGTCTTGGAAAATAATCAAATGAATTCTTTTATCTATATTTATGGATGAATGTTCTAGTAAACATATGGGTGGAAACCATAAAAATGTTATTTCCCCATGAACATAATCCTTAATGATCTTAGAAAGATAGGTCAACCGGATCAAGGTCAAATCATGTGGATCACATTTTTTTAAAGGTGTTTTATATGCACAAGGACTTTGGTAGTCGTCTATTCTAACAATAAATTTCTATAGTAATATAGAATATATTGACTTGAGTAAACCTATATTAGGTTATCTTGGGCACATTTTCAATTTATTTTTTATCAAAAACCAATTTCTCAAGTTATTTATTTAATCTCGTTTAGCAATTTTTTACTAAAAAAATTATTTTTGTATTTGCTTGATCATTTAGATACAAACACATGGTTGGACATGAATTGTGATATGGGTTTCTTCATGCATGCTTTGATTATAGAAATATTAGCATTTTCTCTACAAAATAGTGATATGCTATTCCATAACATGTTTATGGATGCTTACAAGTTACTGTATTGAAAATTGTTTCTCACAATGGTGAAGGTTGTCTTCATAAATTACTTTTCATTTTAATGAATTTTTAGAGTCTCCCCTTTAGGTTTTTAAATTTCATCTTATTTATCGTCAAAATTTTCATATTATTTCTCTATAGTTTCTCATTTGATTATCCTAGAATGAGTCATTCATTTTCTAGCTTTGGGACCTTATAGATAATAAATAAATCATCTTGTAATGTCATTTTTTTTTCTTGTATAAAAATATCATAAATTTGTATTACATATTAATATTTTCATTATGTCGTAACTCCACCTAATTATAACAAAAAAGAATACTGATATCATTTACATTTACAACATGAAAATATGAATGGAAGACACATTTCACCATAATAATCTTGAACTATTAAAAATTTGAGTGTATGTATCTTTATATTAGTCTTCAAAATGATTAATAATTTAAACATTCTTACCATAAAAATTTATAATTTTTATATTTTCAATACAACATAAAATATTTTGACTAATCCAACATCAATGAACTAGTTCTTATAACTAGACATTATAGAAATATTAGTATTCTCTCATAAGAAAGGTAGATATGAATGTATAGTAGGAAATTTTAAAATAGAAACTTACTCTCATGACTCACTTTATGCTTCTTCATGTCATAAAGAAACATAGGTAAAATATGCTTTATCGTATTCTTATTTCTCAATGTTAATCTCGCCTTCATGTTAAGTAGTTGTAGTATTTGAAAGCATCAACTTATAATAAAGGTAGAAAGTCCAATTTACAAGGTAAAAATGTCCAATTTATAATACATGCTAATGAGAACTTCTATGCTTTTTAGGAATATATGCTTTAGGCACATTTCAAGACTTAGATATTGTAACAAGTTGTATCACATGACGTCCTTGTTAGGGTCGTATAATAATAGGATTCATAATTTTGAATTGGCTATGGTTAGTCTTGCAATATTGTACATAGTTTTGCTTTCTACAAAATGTTTTCAATATTAAAAATTAAAAAATGTAAAGAGGGTATGTCCTAAAAGAATAATAAAAGGACAAAAAGGAAAAGAAAGGATCAAAAAAGTGAAAAATATGAACCCCAAAATAAAACAGATCATAAAAGTGTGAAAATTCAAGTGCCATTACTTTTTACTTTACTATGCAAGATAAGGTTGTGTGCAGCTTGTTAGAAATTCCACAATCCATGATGGTCAAATAGCTTAATCTTGACTCATTCATGTTTTGAATTTTATGTTGATAGATAGAGAATAAAGATCTAGCCAAACTATTTAACCTTAGCAGATCAATAGCTAGGTAGAGAATAAAAATGTGCTCTTTAGCTTAGTCTGAGCCATTGGAAGTTATAAGGTTAGAATTAGATAGTTTTCTTGTCAAAAGAAAAGGAAATAAAGGGTTTTCTAGCTTAAATGCACACAAGAAAGTGAAGAAAAAATGTTAGGATAAATAATGGGTAGGTAGAAGAAAGGTTGCAAATGTACAAGGTTGCTTAGTCAAAAGCACATTTATCATGCTTCATCCTACATTTCAAGTGTAGGAGCATTTATGAGAGTGAAAAGATGTCCACAAGCTTGTTTGGTTAACTTCCCCTCATTTCAATTCACCCCCACATACATACTTACTAATTTCCCCATTATCTCATCATTTTTTATTAAATACCCTTTTTTCCCTTCATTTTGACCCTTATCCCTTGGTTTCACACATTTACCTAGTAAATTACCTTCCAAAACTCACCCCCTACCCAAAAACCCCTTTTCCCTAGTGTGAAACCCATTCCCTAGTGCAAAATTAACGTTCCCCCTTATTAATTTCCCTATTTTACCTCAAAAACCAATAAAACCCCTTATCCTAAGTTTAATCCCCCCGCATTATTTAATTAACTCCTCGATTTATATTTCCCCGACATAAACCTTTTAACCCACCAACCCTTGGTGCAGTTAAACTAACCCCGCCACATTAACCCCTGGTCCCACTCCTTTAGACCCGCTAATTATATTTTGAATCCCCACCTTAGTTATTAATTAATAACAATTAATTGTAATTAACCCCTGGACCCCGCAAATCTTGACTCTATTTCCCTCCGTGCATATTGACCACATGACATACGTTTGATCTTCCACCCCTACATTTGATGGTGCACATCCATATCGTGCACAATCACCATCTGACCATTACTAGCCCGAGAGCATGCAAGATTCGCGATTTTTCTCGGGCACTATTTGGCTACGTGGCAGCCCCAGGTGAGATCATATGCTCTTAAGGAAATACCACCCACTCTCCAAAAGTAGTGTGATGGCCCAAGAAACCCCCTACCCACCCAAACCAAAACCATATCCTGTTCATTTGTAAAATTCCATGCCAAATTGTAACCATTGCTGGTTAAAAGGCCGAAGAAACTCATTTCAACTCTTTTCACTCGTTTGCACTGTGAATGCTGCTCAAGCCTTTCTGCGACACCCTGAGCCTCTGCGACCAAATTGACCACCATTTACCTCCTGAACAAGCTCCGGACACCCAATTAAAGCATCCAGTTCACATCTGAAGCCATCGTACCATCTACAATCACTATTCAAACCATTTTGCAAGCCATACCACCAAATTCCAGGTATTTTTAGGAACCCAAAATGGCCCTCTCTATTTGAAAATGTACAGTCTAGTTTAAAGATTAATTAATTGAAATTAATTAATACATTTGCCTAATTGAAGAGTAATCTACCTGTATAACCAAAACCACTCTTTTGGAAACTGCAATTACCCTCTCACTGTACCAGAGTTTCCCAAACCTCACTTCAACAGCCAATACAAGCCTAATAGTTGTCCATAAACTCAGTCATGGATTCCTAGACCTCTCTGGATGTGAGACCTGTGTCAACCCCTCAACTGGACATCGACCATTTGGCACTAGTAGACAAGGATTTCCAAATAAAAGATATTTCCTCACCAACCTACTTTCTAAAGCTCCAATGATGGAGTAAGGATAGATTCCTGAACCAGACCAATGACATCCATTTGTGGGAATCCAGTTTGACCAAATACCTATTCACAAAAGTTCACCCATTCCCTAATATCATACATTTCTGTCATGTCTGCTATATCCCTAGCCAAAGTGCTATTGTTGCCCCTAACCAACAGCTCTTATTCACCATCACTTCAGAGTCTATTAACCAAATGCCGCAAGTCCAACCTTGCCTTAATGGGACCCTTCTATCTATTGGAGATCTATTGGACTTATATATCACACTAGACCTGGATAGGATAAGTCAAATCTTCTAGACTTTCATCATAGAAGACCGCCATACTCCCACAAATACTCCACCTTATTCTGCCACCATTTTTTTAGAGTCAGGTAGACATATAACCACCATGCTCTCTTTCATCCTAGGATATGACATAGATGAGCATGTGGATGAGGTCATCCTAGCCTTTCTGTCCATTTTTACCCTAGGCAAGCCTCCTGCTATCATGTATAATTATGCTCAGCTCATTGCAGATAGGATGCATGAACAATTCACCAGATTGGCAACTGAAAGAGTTTTCAAATACTCTTCAAAGTTATTTCACATGTTTATGTATTATCAAGAAGATAAATTCCCTGTCACCATCTAGAAGTTGGATACCAAGGGAAAAGAGAGATCAGTGGTCTAATGGACACCCTTGATCCATAAATACTCCACATCATTAACCTACAAATACTCCATAAGTTCATTTGTCTACCAAGTCATGAACATGCTAACCAGTAACACTCGACCTAGAATTAGCCAAGAAATCAAGAGGGTGTTACAGTTAGCTAAGAACAACAACATGGTAGACTGGTATTTGTACCAGAACCACACTAAGATTAGGGTTTATGGCTGCCAACTAACTCCTTATAAGATTCCCAAATACCTCCCTATGAGGATATTTTCACTGGAGTATTTTAGGAAAATCAGCAATTCAGATGAATTCAACTTCCTATCTGCTAGCAAGAAAACTCAGTTTAAAATGAAAAACCAATTAATTCCATTCATTTTCAATAACAGAGAGGCTGGACCAGAGGCTGACAAGATATTACAACAGATGAAATTTAGAAACAGCTTCATGTGGCAGTATGACCCTCATGGGGTGATAAACAAGTTAAGACTCAAGTTCAAATTGGGACCTTTCAACCACCACCCAAGACCTGATATTGAACAATTTTCCAACCAATCTGAATGGGTGGAAAATACATTGATTAACATTTGTGGATGTTGAGGACACACTCATTGATGTGGAAAAGCAAATTGACCAGAGTCCTTTTGACACAAGGTTACCCCCTTTTACACCCATAGTATGCATGTTAAAGCATAAATCTTGTCTGTCTCAGGAATTTTAACTCTCTAAGGAGTCAAATATTCAATTCTTAATGAATGGTTTAAGGTCACCATACTCAAGTCTTATGCGAAATGATTGCATTAATCAAACATAGTCTAACCCTTAGTCAATATACTTCTATCGGGACTCATTAACGCTTATAAACCTTGATTAATACTTAAGCCTCGCATAATAACCATAGCCGCTTTTCTTTGTTATATCAGACTTAACCCATAAAACCTTCATATCGTGCTTTATTCTATTATAAACCCTTTAAAAGGGAAATATACATAAAACATACCTTTTCCGCATTTTTAAAGCCATTGCATAGTTTCCGAGGTTACCTTTATCCCTATCGCAATCACATCTCCGCAGGTCACATTAACATGTGTTCCCCCATCTCCTCTGATAGGCCATTAATCTCTAGAACTCAAAATATAATAACGGCGCCTGTATAACCTTATTAGTTCCGACCAATCAAACTTGCTCGACAGTTCTCTATCATTGATCTCCACTCAATGGATTTGACAGTTCACAAGGATTTCAGGTAGACAACAAGCACGAGGGTAAACCACCCGAAAAGTGGTTTCCTCTCTCCTCCCTGCTACTACGTGTCGCTTGATGAGTGAAATCGGGTGCTCACCCTTCAATACCACTTATGGGTTTGAGGCCGCCCGAAATACCACTTCTAGTTATAAACCTTCCTTTATTCTTGGTTAACGTATGGACTTGTTCACGCCTAATGATCGTAGATCGTCAACCATCGACGGCTACGGTGGATCCTCTAGATTACTCTTCCACCAGTGTTTCTGGTTAATCTCCACCATTCATTCCTTGATTCAAATCTACGTGCTTTAATCTTGGCTGCTTATCATTTGATAACCTCATTCGTTGATCCTTGAGATCCAACATCTCCTATGCATTGACAACTCACCTCTTCTTTCATCCCTTTTCTTTGAATATAATTCATTCTTTTAGTGTTTTATGGTTTCGTGTTTTTCTTTAGGGTTTAGACTTTCCGCTTCCGCTGTTCAACTCACTCTTGAGCTTGACCTCTGTGAATTCTCACATCATAGTCTCTCCAGAGCTTCACACTGATCCTTCAGCTGGATTCAAAGACCCATTACGGTTCCTCTGAATCATTCTCCTCCTCTGTGTAGTTCCACAGAACTCTGCCTACAACCTCTATTACAAAACCTACGAATTCACATATAATTCAGTCACTAAATACTCATTTCAAACACTTACACAGTTATGGAATAAACCTATATATATATAAGTATAAAAGACTGATTACATATCAAGACTCTATGTCTCTCAAGTCTGATCTTCAATATCAATGGCCTCTTCCACTTTTTCACTTTGCTCGTAGGCTTACATTTATACTAGAAAGGTTCTGTTGAACTAATTCTGGTTCAATCCCTTAATCTACTGAACTGACTCCTAAATGTCCTCTATGTCTACTTCTAACTCCAGTTAATCCATAAGAATCCTCTCTAGCTCCTCTAATCATGAAACTACCTTAAGATTTATAATTGACTTCTAACTCTGTTGTCATTATTAACCACTCATATTATCCTTGATTCGAGAGAACTTACACACATTTCACATTATCTAATTAATTCCTATCCTACTCACTCAAAAGCCTAAATATTAAATTAACTTAACACTTAGGAACCAACTTCCCTGAAACACATGACCGCCCTATGTCTACTAAAATACAATGACTTTCTCTTGGATTGAATGCTCCTGCATCACCTTTTCTACGAGTTCCAGAACTAGGGGAACCCATGAATATTCCTCCTGTCATATAGACCCCAGCCAATGAGGAGAGGAATCCAAAGAGGAATAGGGAAGAGGGTTCCAATTCTTCCATGGAGACTACAGATGAGCTATTTGAGCTTAGAAAAAGGCCCAGATTGAATCCTGTGTCTAAACAAGAGAAGAACATTAAATTGGTAGAAATAACTGACACTAAAACAATGGGGCAGAGGAGCAAAGACACAACTGCTTCAGGTGAAACACAATAGCCATCAACCTGCAAGACTCAAATGATTGAGAGACGTCAAAGTGTTGAGGTTTCCTCTTTTATTAGACCAGCTGACAAAGAGAAGGAGATTAAAGACAAATATAAAGAAATAAGGACAAGGAATGAGAAGTTGAAGGCTGAGGCATACACCCAATATTTCAAGCATACACTAGCCAATCAGAGCAGGTTGATGTCAGCTTTTGACATCAAAGAAGGCAACATGAATGTCTCATTTATGTAGCCCACTGTTTAGTAGCCAAAGACCTCAACTGATTACAACAAGACTAATTTTGAGCTATTGGCTAGGGATGTTCATCCCATTGACCAGATAGAGTTCCACAAGCAGGCTGGAGAGATGATTTACTCCACCCTAACAAGAAAGGCCATGGTTGCACACAGGTTGCAAGGTTCACTAGATAATGTAATAGCCCAATATAAATTGGAGAAGGCCTCCTCACAGGCTAAGGATAACATGATCAAGTCATTGGAAGACTTGGTCATTGAGTTGGGCCATGATTCAAGTGACATTAAGGCTACTGAAAAATTGGTCAAAAAGAAGAATGAGGATATAGCAGCTCTCAAGAAGCAACTAAGCTACCTCATTTATAACACCCGCAAAATAAAGAGGTCCTAGAGAGCCAAACCAATCATGAAGAGATGATGGACCTAGTATTTCAATTGAATGATCAGCTAAAGGAGATGGAAAAGGAATTAGAGAGCTTGATTCAGCAAAAACAAGCTAGTCTTGATACTGCCCCTGCAAATGTCATCCCAATAGTTACTCTTGCGGTTCCTTCTACTTTGGCAGTATCCTGAGCTCCCACAACTCCAATGGCCACAACAATGCCAACATCTACACCATCTATATCATCAACAGGGTCTACAAGTTATGAAGCAAACAGGTTGGTCAAAGCAATGGAAGAAATGTCCATTCAGACCACTAAGATGAACAAGCTTAAGGAAAAAGTGACTAGCCTGGAAACTGACTACAAGCTTGCCCAAATCATGCACAAAGAAGAACAACATAAGTCTACAAGGATGAATGAATGAATAAAAAGCCTAGAGAGGGAAAGGGCATTGAATGAACCCCTAGGTTAGGCTAAGGAACAATTGTGGGCCAATACCATTGACTCTGTTAATGATATTTGGCCATCCATCCAAGTAATTTTTGAACAGATTAATTTAATAAAGTAGGCTACAGAAGCCATAGAAAGAGTCAAAGCAGAACTTGGGGACATGCCAGAGGAAGCTTCAAGGATCATTCACTTCCTCAACTCCAAGAACAAGTTTAAGCTGTATGAATTAGAGATACCTAACAGAACAGGCACAATTTTGGAAGTGAAAAGGGTCCTCACCAAGAGGAATTTAATGTTAAATTTGGAAGACAGGTACCAAACCATGCAGCTGGCCATTGACAAATTCATGGCTAAATTTGTAATTTTGAGGCAAAAACGTTTACCAAATCCCTTGGTAATAAATGATAAGCTCATGATTGAGGAGGACTATAACAGGAAAATCTAGGAAGTAGCCAGAGATCAGGTGAATACTTCATCCATGAAGGGCATACCTACTCACAAAGTATTATATCAAACTTTTGAGAGTTTCTTTTACCTCCAGCATGAGGTAAAACACCTTTTTGTCAATAAGCCTACTTTTGCCAAGTATATAAAGGCAGATGAGATTTTTAGGAAAATGATCAATATCCAATTACCAGATGCCAAAACATGGGAGAAATTAAATGACTTATTGCACAAAGTCAAAAGGTGAAAATGTATAGTAAGAGTAAAATGGCACAGCAAAATAATAATGACAGGTCAGCCAGGTCAAAGTGTATCAGATGAAAGTGTATCAGTTGAAATGTGAGAAGTAAATAGAACATCCTACATAAACACCAAACAACAAAGCAGATTAAAGGGAAAAATATCAAAGATTAAAGCCATCACAACCTAATAAGCAGGGACAACAAGCATCAGTTCAATAGTTGTGTCTATCTTCTTGCATGAAGATTTTTCTTTATCATAGATTTGTTCCCAAGACAGTTTGGGATATTTTGTAAAATATTTCTGTAGAAATACATCATAATTTGAAGTATTGAGTGTGGATTGGTATACATTTGTAAAGTTATTTTGATCATAAACCTAAGGTTTATTGTACCAATTTTCAAGTCAGTAGGATGGAGCAAGTAATAAAGAGATTGCATTACATGATTCATGTGTAGAGCTATTAAAGTGAAGTATTTTCTTTGTCAATTTGTTATTCTCTTATGTTTTTCACAAACTTAAATGGTATCTAAAGTTGAATGAATTAAATGGAAATTTATCCTAGAATTTGTTTAAGTACACTCTGTTTTCCATAATTAATCATTTTCATGTTTTCTTCTGATATCCAAATCTCAGAATCCTTAATTGATCTCCCATCTTGGTTGACCTCTTTCACTTTCTTGATAATCCAGCCTAACGAACCCTTAATTTCTCTTTGGATCCAATTGAAAACCACTTCACCATCCAGCCTTGAGATCAGAAGTAACTCTACTATCTTGCCCTATAGAAACTATTTTTAGAACATGATCGAGTCCTGTTTGTGTGACATTTGACCCCATATCCCATGGTAAAAGACAATCCTTTTTCATCTAAGTAAGTGATCCCACCACCAAATCTAAATCTAAATCCAAGCACAATCATAACTACCCTAAAATCAAATAACTAAACAATGTTAAATCATAAAGAGAGAGCCCTCTCTCAGTTAGGAAGGCTAGATCTAATTTCCAAAGTTGCTTTGTGGTTATCTCTATCATTTCTTTTTCTAACAACTTTGAAGAAATTTTGGAGTGATAACATATTGGCGACCATACTGGGGACTTCGATCCTCAGTGTAATAAAACTTTAATGAAACCTTAAATTTTATCTTGTGCCCCTTATGGTCATCTTAAGTACATGTCCTTAAAATTTTTCATAAAAACAATTAAAAAGTTAAAATTCTGGCTCCCAAAAAGACTCACTATACCAGGGAAAATCTAGATCCAAACCTTGCTACCATAGTTGATGACCCAGACAGGATTTTAAGAAAACCAAAAAGGGTATAAACTCAACCAAATAATAGCCAGTTAGTTAAAGAAAATTCACTCCCCGAGGAATTATCAACTTTAGAGGAAATTCCATTTGACTTTTCATTTGATCTCTCATTATTTAGAACTAAATTAGAGAATACAATTCATGAAATTGTGTTAGACCCTAATTTTATTCAATTCATTGAGTTGAAAAAGGTTCCTACACATCCAAATTTAGATGAATTCGTGTTGGATACTTTTGACAAGTTAGAAGCCGTAACATCCACATAGATAAGCCATATAGATGATGCTTACCTTCAACAACCAGTTGAACTAGCTGCCCTCACTGCTATTCCCTCTGATATTTCTGCACAATATTCAAATATTGTTAATACACCTTCATTTACAACCACCCCACCCATTGTATCCACCACAGTCCATTCCTCTAAACCATTCATTCATCAACTTCTTATCCAACTAGTTTTTTCATCCTCATCTAGTTCATCTCCATCTGTTTCAAGCCCTTCCTCAAGTACCAACACCTTACCCCCTAGTCAAGTCAGAATCCAAGCCATGGCAAACCGATATGCACCTATGGTTTTACCAGCACATCTCCATGCCATCCCCCAAAATTATCAAAGAAAAATCCTTTTGTTTGATGCTACTGGTTAGTATACTGCCCAACAACATGTGAACAAAATGACTGACTATTTTGAATTGCATGAGATAGATGAATTTGATGTCCAAATGAGGTTGTTTTCCCAAACATTAACTAGGGATGTTAATAAATGGTTGAAATCTTTACCAAATAATCATATTGCAGATTTAACTTCTTTTCATAGATTATTCATTGATAGGTGGGAGAGAAAGAAAAACCCTCTGCAAATACTTTCTCAATATGATAACATTAGAAGAGCTCCCAATGAGTCAATTCAGGATTATTTTACTAAGTTCAATAACATGTACAATACAATCCCTAATAATATTAAGCCTCCACTTAACATAGCAATAATCAAATTCCTTGATGGTTTTGACATTGACATGTCATACCAATTAAGGGAAAGAGACAATGAAACATTGGAACAAATGAAAAGTAATGTGGTTAGTGTAGAGGCCAATCTATTAGATAAGAAACCTAGAATGAGAAATGAAAAGAGAGTTGTCATTAAAGAGGAAACATCCACTTCTGATGGCAAAATAGATAGTTTAGAAAAGAGTATAGAGAGAATAATGGATAGACTAGAAAACACAGAAAGAAAAACTTAGTGGGAGAATCAACAACCACCCTCAATAAGAAACCCCAACTTCAGGAAGAATCCTAACACTGGAAAGAATGCTATACCAGATCAGCAAATTAGGCCACCCTTCCAGGAAAACTATGCTAAGGGTTCACATAGCCATGAAGGAGAGGTTGACACCCAGTTAAACTTATTAGGAATATAAAATGAAGATGTTGTTTTTCTTACTTAGGAAGAACATTAATTGTACATGGTGCAACAATTGCAATTAGAATCTGGGGAATCCTTCGACTTTAAACAGGGATATGGATCTACCATATATGATGTTCACAAACAGTATAGCTTAAGAAGTAAAACGAATAATGAAACTCCCACTAAGAGATCAATCCAGACCCAAACTAAAAAGATAACAGAAGCTCCTGTAACCAAAATCCTGCAAATCCTCCCTAGGGGAACTCAGGAGACTTCTAGCCCAAAAATTGTAGATAAAACTTCATCTGAAACTCAAACTGAAACAGTTACTCAAAACATTCCAAATAAGAGAATTCAAAACAAAACTGCTGAAACACAGACCAAAGTACCTATCACCGAAAAAGAAGATAAAAACACACAGACCACATTCGCTAAGGAATATCTCATCCAATCAAGCAAAATGCAATTGCCTTTCAACATTAAAACTAAGATAACAAAATTTAAAATATCAATCCCTCTGACTGAACTAGTGAAAAATGAATCATATAGATCATAGGTCACTCTAGAATTGAATATAGGTGAAGGGGAGGATGCGGTGAATTTAAATTATGATCAACTTGAGTTATTTTTTGACACTGAAGTAAATGACACCCATCAGGAAAGGGGTATCCCTCCTTTCTACATTAGTTTGAACGTTCATGAAAAAAATTACATGATTCCAAAGGCAATCATGGAAAGACTAAACTTAGATATCACTAGACCATATAAGGACCTATTTTCCTTTGACTCTAGCCAAGTTAAATGCCTTGTCTTGATCAAGGATTTCTGTGTAACTCTAGTCCAGTTCCCAGCAAAGAGTATTGTACTGAACATAGTAGTTGGAGACATCCCACCCAAATATGGAATGTTGTTATCTCGCTCATGGGGAGCAAAATTGCAGGGATCCTTGCAATTAGATATGTCATATGCCACCATCTCTGTTTTTGGTCAACAAAGAAAACTTTATAGAGAGAGCTTGATGAAATACATGGTGAGTAGTGCAGAAAGACAAAAAAACTTTCCTATATACTCCATGCATTCTGATATGGACTCTTTCATCTTGTACAATTCAAACCAAGACAAAAAGGAAATCACATCTGTAGAATAGAAATACAAAATAGATGACAGTGAAAACATTTTTCATGAATCACTATGGCATTTGGATTTTGATGGATTTGCGAATAGACTTGGAGCAGGCGCAGGAGTGTGGGTTCACAACATGGAGAGTAATCATTCTGAAGGTCATGCATTTAGGTTAAATTTTAAAAGAACAAATAACATGGTAGAGTATGAAGCTCTGATCTTAGGATTGCAAATGGTTAGAAAACTTGGATCCAAGAGAGATTCTATACTAGGAGACTTATAGTTGATTATTAAACAAATAAAAGGAGAATACTCTATAAATAATCCCAGACTGAGTCAATATAGAGAGACTATCCTAGATTTGATCAAAGACCTTCTAGAAACAGACTTTGTTGCCATTCCTAGGAAACAGAATATGCAAGCCCATAGTTTGGCCACTTTTTCTAGTACCTGCAAACTACCTTTTCAGCCCAACCACTAGTATACTGCAAAAGTAAGACATAGACATGTCATACATGACAATTTGAAATATTAGCAGATTTTCTCACAGGATTCCAACATTTATGATTTCATGAATGCTGAAGGTGAGTTTTAGAATTGTAATATAGATACAGATTGTATAGTAGACAATGCCATAGATAGTGGGATAGATGTGAATATTTTAGATATAGGTAAACCCGCTAATTTCACAAAACTAGAAGTAGATAACATAGAAAATGTAGAAATAGAAGAGATAATGAATAATGATCCTGAAATTCTAACTCTTAAAAATATTTTTTTGCCTAAGGGATTAGTCCCTTTAGAAGATTTGTTTGATTCCAATGATGTACATAGGAAACCAAAATTGGAGCCTTTAAGAGAAGATATAGAAGAAAGTAACATAGGAACTGAAGAAAAACCTAAACTCATTAAATTATCAAAAGCCTTACCTCTAGATGAAAAGGTTAAATACATAAATCTGTTTAAAGAGTTTCAAGATGTATTTGCATGGAGTTATGAAGACCTAAAGTCTTATGACACCAGTATAATTCAACATAAGATACCTATCAAGAAAGATCATAAACCTTTTAAACATAAACTTAGGAGAATTAATCCAGTTCTGATGCCATATATTGAGAAGGAAGTAAAGAGAATGTATGATGCCTAAATTATATCTCCCATTAGATATTTAGATTGGGTCCCAAACTTAGTCACTACTACGAAAAAGACAGGAGAAATCAGACTCTGTGTTGATTTCAGAAATCTGAACAATGTCTCATTTAAAGACAACTATCCTCTCCCAAAAATGGACCATATTCTTCAGAGGGTAGTAGGTTCATCCAAAATTTCATTGCTTGATTGATTTTCTAGATATAACCAAATCTTAGTTCAACTAGAGGACCAAGCAAAAATTGCATTTACTACTCCTTGGGGTACTTTCATGTATTTGAAAATGCGTTTTGTATTAATGAATGCAGGAGAAACATTTCAAAGAGCTATGGGTATAGATTTTGCTAAAGAAATCCATGACTTCCTAGTTGTTTACCAAGATGAAATCACAGTATTTTCTAAATCTGATAATGAACATCTATATCACTAGAGAAGAGTTTTCGTTAAACGGAGAAAATTTGGGATTTCTTTAAATCCCAAAAAGACACTCTTTGGTCTAGAAGAAGGTAAATTGTTGGGACATATAATATCCAAACATGGAATTAGAATAGATCCTTCTAGAAAAGAGGAAATATTGACCGTCACCAATCCTAGAAACATCAAAGAATTACAGTGATTTTTAGGCAAAATAAATTTCCTTAGGAGATGCATTTCAAATTTAGCAGAATTGACTAGAGAATGTTAATAAAAGATTCAGAACTTAAATGGACATTCAAAGCTAAACAATATTTTGAGGCTATCAAACAAGCCCTTACCAAGACTCTAGTCCTTATAAGTCTTGACTTTCAAAAAGATTTTATAATTTTTTCTTTTGCTTCAGAACATACTATTGCAGTAGTCTTGATGCAAAAGAATGATCAAGGATATGAACAACCCATTGCATTTTTTAGTAAATATTTAAGAGATGCAACACTAAAATACAACATAATGGAAAAACAAGCATTAGCTTTAGTGAAAGCTAATAAAGGTTTTAGAGTATACATATTGTATTCACACATCATTTCTTGTGTTCCAAACTCAGTAGTAAAGGACATTTTGACACAAAATGGGCTTGAAGGGAAAAGAGGCAAATGGATTGCCACTATTTTGGAATATGACATAGAAATAAAGCCTACTAAACTTATCAAAGGCCAAGGTTTAGCCAAACTCATGGCTGAATCGAACTGTCAAGCCCTAGATATAAATTTCATTGGTGCCCTTGATGATAAGGAAGAGATGGAAACTCTAGAGATCAGTAAACCTTTACAGATTCACCTTGGCATGCAGATATCATATTTGTCTTACTAAACTTACAAGCTCCTCCTCAATTATCTAGAACTAAATCTAGATTTCTGAAAACGAAATCAATGAGATATTGTATCATAGATAATGCTTTATTTTGGAAAGACAATGGTGGTACTCTATTAAATTTTTACTGAAAGATGAAGCTGATAAAATTATGTAAGAATTTCACACAGGAGATTGTGGAGGACACTTGTATTGGAAGACTACTGCTGACAAAATTCTAAGGGCTAGTTTTTACTGGCCCACTCTTTCTGCAGATGTTAGGAAACATGTGACCTCCTATCATAAATGTTAGATATTTGAGGGAAAATGAAATATTTTACCTTTACCTCTCAAACCCATCTCCATAGAAGTGCCATTTCAACAATGGGGTTTAGACTTCATTGGAGAAATTCACCTAGCCTCCTCAGCCCAGCATAAATGGATTTTGAAAGCCACTAATTATTTTACCAAATGGATAGAAGCCATCCCTTCTAGACAAGCTATAGACTCTGTCATTATCTCCTTCCTTGAAAATAATATTCTGTCAAGATTTGGATGCCCCCAAAAGCTCATTACTCATAATGCAACTTCTTTTAAATCCAAGAAAATGGTAGACTTTTGTAACAAATACTACATTGCCCTTGGTCACTCCACTGCCAATTACCCTCAAGGTAATGGCCTTGCAGAATCCTCTAACAAAAGCCTTGTCAATATCATTAAGAAATTACTGGAAGACAACAAAAAGACATGGAACAAAAAGTTTGTCAATGCCTTATGGGGAGACAGACTAACTACCAAAATGTCCATTGGTACATCTCCCTATCAGTTAGTATATGGGATGGATATTGTTTTTCCATCTTCTTTGGGAGTGCCAGTGATGAAGATCATCCAGGAGTTGCAGGTAGAACCAAATGATATCCAGAGGAGGATAAATCAAGTAATAGACATGCATCAGACCAGAGAAGAAGTCTATGTCAAATCACAAGTAATCCAGGATAAAATCAAAAAGATTTTTAATAAAAAGACTAAAGCTGATGATTTTTACATAGGTGAAAAAGTACTTAGATGGGATTCTAGAAGAGAAGACAAAGGAAAACATGGCAAATTTGACTTTTTGTGGAAAGGCCCTTATGCCATTTATGGTTACATAGGTAAAAATGTTCTTTTCTTGAGAGAGAAAGATGCATCAAATGTACCAAGAGGACTTGTAAATGGTAGAATGTTGAAGCATTGCTTTTCCACACATTAACATGTTAGGATATTCCGACACATAGGATATAGTTAAGTTCAACTTGGTCTAGTATAGAGTTAGGTTAGAGTTAGGTAAAGTGTGTTTCTTTACCGTTGTACATTTTGTAACTTACAATCCGACGGTCACGATATGTAGTGATCCGACGGTTCACTCTCACCTCGGTATTACCGACACTTGATCCGTGGCTTGACACCCGATTGGTCCATGAGTTCTATTTAAAGCGCATGGAGGGTCATTGTTCGGGTAATCCGTGCATGAGAGAAGCTTATGTAAATTTTCATTCTTTGATTAATAAATTGTCTGTACCCACGTTGGGACAGGCCGTGGACTGTTTCCCTCCTTGCACTCTGAGGGTTTTAACCACGTCAAAAATACTGGTGTATTGATTTGAGATCTGGTTGTGAGCGGTGTCCTTTTGGTATTTTCTGTGGAACTTACCCTGTAAATTCCTACATGGTATCAGAGCTATTTGAGGGCCGCGTCCGTTGGTGATCCAAATCTGAAGCCGGTAGAACTGCATGCGGCTGTCGTTTCCTAGATCTGCTGTTTCTGACTGCTTTCGGGCCGAGAGGACTGCTCTGTTGCATTCGGAGCATCTGTTTCAGTGAGGAACCCCTTTCGTTTCACGCGAAAAGGTTTCCGGTAGCCCTAGCTGCGTCATTTTTCAGATCGGGAGGTATACAGTGTTTTTTTTTGCAGTTTACTGTCATTTTCTCTCTGCTTATTTCGGTTTCGGTTTATTTAGCCTTTTTTTTTCCCGGATCTATACCTTTCATTTCTGCGTATGCTCTTTGCCCTGCGACTCTGTGCGATCTGGGCAAATCAGAAACAGAAAGAAAGGATTTTTCTCATGCGTATGCTCTTTTCCCTGCACCTTAGTGTGATCTCGGAAAATCAGAAACATTGAGGAAAATATTTAGTTTTTCGGCTAAAAGCTAACTTTGAGATTTTTTTTTAAAATTTCTAGTTTTTTGGCTAAAGCTAACTTCGAGCCGTAAGGTTCGTTTTTCTTTGGATATTCGTGTTGGGTTTTGTGTTTTGTGTTTTGTAGGGAAAAAGAGTCTTCCCAAGGCAAGCACGCAAATCGAGGCCCCCCCCCCCCCTCTCTCTCTCTCTCTCTCTCTCTCTCTCTCTCTCTCAAATATTTTGTATAGATCAATTGGTTCAAAGACCTTTTAAGAGAGTAGAGGTCTTGGTCTTGGGTTCAAGTCTCCATTTTGTGGGGGCGGATTTTTTCATTCCCGCACATTCGCGCACTTTGCCGGCAACGTCAACAATTTTTTTTCAAAAAGCCATAACTTCTTCATCCGGAAGCCTTTTTCAGAGCCGTTTTTTTTTAAAACCGCCTATTTTTTCGAGATCTATCCATTGGACCACTTACTTTCAGCATCTTCAGCTTCAGTTGTTTTTCAAAAATGGAAAGTCCATGCCAAGTCATTCTTGACAGCACTAACTACTTCCAATGGGTAGCCTACATGGGAGATTTACTTAGAAGTAAAGGTCTCTTCAGAATAGCCACAGACCAAGAGAAGAAACCAAAGATGAAGACAAGGCGAAAAATGGGAAAATCGACAAGATCAAGCACGTGGTTTGATAGGAATGTCTGTTTCTCCTGATCTTAGATTCCACATTGCAGAAATTGAAACTCCTCATGAAGCATTAGAAAAACTTGCTAAAGTTTTTGGGATTAAAAATGAAATTAGAGCCCATCAACTTGAAAATGAGCTGCTTACTTTGGATCCTAATAATTTTTCTTGCATTGAAGATTTCTTGTCAAAATTCAAGAACCTTAGATATCTCTTGGAAGGTGTTAAAGTTAAGAAAGAAGATGGTAACCTTATTTATTCCATCCTTACTAAGTTGGGACCAGCCTACTCTGTATTTGTTTCCACTTTCCATTCTACCAGGGAAGCTTTCATTTGTCAAGGCAAAGACTACAAGCCCCCTTCCTTTGACTCCTTTTGTGATTCCTTAATAAGAGAACAAGAAAAACTCTTACACCTTGGTCTTCTTAATCTTGGAAACTCTTCCACAAAAGCGTTAGCCGCCCAGCAGCAACCAAATTCAAAGAATCCTAAGAAGTCTTATCCTCAAAGGAATGGTCCTAAACCAACTCAGCCTCAAGATGAAAGATCATTTCAGCAATATGACAAGACCAATAAAAACAAATGGAAGAAGACTGATAGACATTGTAACTTTTGTAATCGAGATGGCCACTTAGAATCTAAATGCTTTAAGAAGATGGAAGCCTTGGAAGCCGCAATGAAGAAACATAACATCCATCTGGAGCCTACTTCAACTTCAACTTCCGGAACGGCATTTTCTGCATGTCATCGTCAATCATCTCAGTCTGGTTATGCATTAAATGTATCTTCTTCTTCTCATTCTCATGAGTGGCTCATTGATTCTGGAGCCTCTTGTCACATGGCCAAAAACCAAGCCATGTTTTCTTCTTTAAATGATTGTAACACCAAAAATATATATGTTGGTGATGATAGATCTCTTAATGTTGTAGGGACTGGAACTGTTCATCTAGACAATGGTCAGTTCAATGATGTATTATGTGTTCCAAACTTATCCTGCAACCTTCTATCTGTCTATCAGATAACTCATTCAGGTGAAGGTAAAATTGTTGAATTTTCACCTCATGATGTTGTAATCAAGGATCTAAAAGATCCTAAACAGATTCTAGCTACTGGTCTTGCTGATGATTCCAAAAGGTTGTATAAGTTTCACAACTTTGGGTCATCCCATCTTCCCTCAGTATTTGTTGCTCATAATGATGAAGTGAGCAAACTTTGGCATGAGCGTATGGTCACTTAAACTATCGCTCCCTTCAGCATCTATGTAAAGAAAACATGGTGACAGGTCTTCCTATGGTATCTTGCAAAGATGGTGTTTGTTCCGGATGTGTACTCGGAAAACATCATCGGGACAGTTTTGACAAACGTGCCTCTTGGCACGCCTCAGCCCCTTTACAGCTTGTGCACAGTGATTTATGTGGTCCTCTTCCTGTTGCTTCATTCTCTGGCTGCAAGTACTTCTTAACTTTCATTGATGATTTCTCTAGACGCACTTGGGTATACTTCTTAAAACTCAAGAGCGAAGTATTTACCACTTTTTGGCCTTCAAAGCTTTCGTTGAAAAACAATCTGGACATCAAATTCTTAAGCTAAGAACTGATAATGGTGGAGAATATGTTAAAAATGCATTCATCAACTTTTGCACCGAAAATGGAATTCAAATGCAACATACTGTTCCATACACTCCACAACAAAATGGTGTAGCTGAAAGGAAAAATCGCACCTTAAAGGAAATGGCTAATTGTATGCTGCAATCTAAAGGACTCAGTCTTAGTTTTTGGGCCGAAGCAATTAATTGTGCAAATTATATAATCAATCGCACTCCTACTAAGGTTCTAGAGAATATCACTCCAGAAGAAGCTTGGAGTTCCATTAAACCAGATGTAAGTCACTTTCGTGTGTTTGGAAGTGAAGCATGGGCCCATATTCCAGATGAAAAGCATAAAGCTTAGAACCTAAGAGTGAGAAATGTACTTTTGTTGGATATTCTGAAGATGTAAAAGGCTATAGACTTATTCCATTTAAGTCCAAAAATGTTATCATTAGAAGAGATGTAAAATTTGATGAAAATAAATCGGCCTGCGAGCCTAGTCCGGCGGATGTGCCACCTCTTCCTATCTCTTCTATCTTTGAAAACATTTCTTCTTCTGATGATGAAAGCGAGGATGATAATCCTTCCCCCACCTTCTCAGGATCCTCAACTTCCAAGATGGGTCCGTGCTACTCGGGATGCAGCAGGTGATCTTGCCGGTGATCCTACAGATCAGCGACGTACACGTTCTCAGTTTGAAAGAGCCTCTTCTTTACTGGCTCAAGCTCCAGTGAATCATGATCCTGACACTTTTGCAGAAGCTTCAGGCCATCCACATTGGGAAACAGCTATGAATGAAGAATATCATTCATTGATGACAAATGATACATGGGATCTTGTTCCTCTACCAAAGGGACGCAAACTTGTTAGATGCAAATGGGTTTACAGAACCAAGTATGGACCAGATGGGAAAGTTGACAAACATAAAGCTCGTCTAGTTGCTAAGGGCTTTTCACAGGTTGAAGGCATTGACTACACTGAAACCTTCTCTCCAGTTGCCAAAATGAACTCTATCCGCCTTGTTCTTTCCCTTGCTGCCTCTTTAAAATGGGAAGTCCATCAAATGGATGTTAAATCTGCCTTCTTGCATGGGGACTTGCAGGAAGAAATCTATATGGAACAACCCATTGGCTTCATACAAACAGACTCCAGCCTCGTTTGTCGACTTAAGAAATCCCTTTATGGCCTCAAGCAAGCTCCTCGAGCTTGGTATGCCAAAATGGATAGCTTTCTTTTAGAATCTGGCTTTTCTAGGTGTCATTCTGACAATACTGTCTACACCAAGAAAGTGGGCAACTCTCTCATCATCCTTGTTCTTTATGTTGATGATCTTATTCTTACTGGTAGTGATCCCAACCTTATAAACCATGTGAAGTCCAGCCTTAAAAAGAAATTTGAAATGACAGACTTAGGACACTTACACTATTTTCTCGGTCTTCAAGTCTTGCAATCCAAGAGGGTATTTTCCTTTCCCAGTCCAAGTATGCTTGTGATATTCTTCGTCATTTTCACATGGAAGACTGTAAGCCAGCCCCTTCTCCCTTTCAGTCTGGAGTCAAACTTTCAGTCTCTTGTACTTCTCCTGAAGTTGATGCTACCTTATACCGTCAACTTGTCGGAAAACTCTTGTATTTAACCCATACTCGTCCTGATCTTTCCTTTGTTGTTGGCCTTGTTGCTCGTTTTATGCAAAACCCCGTGAAAGTCATTGGAAAGCAGCTAAAAGAATACTTCGTTATGTTCGAGGTACAATACAGTTTGGGATTCATTACAGTGCCAAAGCAGCTCCTCTGTTAGTTGGTTTCACTGATTCTGATTGGGCTGGTGACCTTGATGATCGGAAGTCTACTGCCGGTTATGTCTTCACTCTTGGTTCAGGACCTATTACATGGGCTTGTAAGAAACAGGCTGCCATTTCTCTTTCGTCAGCAGAAGCAGAGTATCGTGGTGCCGTGGAAGCTAGTAAGGAAGCCTTGTGGCTTCGTCAGATCCTATCAGAGTTTGGCTTTGAGCAGCAGCATCCAACCACACTTTGGTGTGATAATCAAAGTGCCATTCAGCTATGCAAAGATCCAGTCCAGCATCAGCGCAGCAAACACATTGAACTACACATGCACTTCATCAGAAAGCTCATTCATGACCATGTTCTTGAAGTGCAATATTGTCCAACAGATGATCAGGTTGCAGACATCTTCACAAAGGCTCTCACAGAGGCGAAGTTCACTAAACTTCGATATATGCTTGGAGTTCAGGAAGTTGTCACTAAGGGGGGATAGGCTCTAGTGCCTCCTTCCTTCTCCTATTGTGTCATATTTGTAAATCCTTCAATCCTATCCCAAGTTGTTCTTAAGGGGGGATGTTAGGATATTCCGACACATAGGATATAGTTAAGTTCAACTTGGTCTAGTATAGAGTTAGGTTAGAGTTAGGTAAAGTGTGTTTCTTTACCGTTGTACATTTTGTAACTTACAATCCGACGGTCACGATATGTAGTGATCCGACGGTTCACTCTCACCTCGGTATTACCGACACTTGATCCGTGGCTTGACACCCGATTGGTCCATGAGTTCTATTTAAAGCGCATGGAGGGTCATTGTTCGGGTAATCCGTGCATGAGAGAAGCTTATGTAAATTTTCATTCTTTGATTAATAAATTGTCTGTACCCACGTTGGGACAGGCCGTGGACTGTTTCCCTCCTTGCACTCTGAGGGTTTTAACCACGTCAAAAATACTGGTGTATTGATTTGAGATCTGGTTGTGAGCGGTGTCCTTTTGGTATTCTTCTGTGGAACTTACCCTGTAAATTCCTACATAACAATAGTTCACTTTACATTACTCTTTGTATATAATAGTGTAGAGTTTAGATTGGATTGGATGGTAATATTTTGAAGTTGAAGCCTAGAGAGAAGGCCCTGAAATTTTAAGGGTTCACCATCATAAGTATGAATAAAGAAGAATCACAGAAGAACCATTTACATGTAACTTCAGCCACATTTTCAAAGCCTACTGACCTTGAAGTTCTTGACGTTTCACCAGGAAATGCCATCCCCATGTGGAGCCACTATCAGGGTCCTATAATAGTAAGATTCATAAGTTTGAATTGGCTATGATTAGTCTTCTAATATTGTACATGCTTTTGCTTTCTGCAAAATGGTTTCCATATTAAAAATTAAAAAATGTAAAGAGGGTATGTCCTAAAAGAATAATCAAAGGACAAAAATAAAAATAAAGGATAAAAGAGTGAAAAATATGAACCCCAAAATAAAATAGATCAGGAAAGTGTGAAAATTCAAGTGCCACTACATTTTTACTTTACTATGCAAAATAAGGTTGTTTGTAGCTTGTTAGAAATGCCACAATCCATGATGGTCAAATAGCTTAATCTTGACTCATTCATGTTTTGAATTTTATGTTGATAGATAGAGAATAAAGATCTAGCCAAATTGTTTAACCTTGGCATATTAGTAGCTAGGTAGAGAATAAAAATGTGCTCATCAGCTTCGTCTAAGCCATTGGAAGTTATAAGGTTAGAATTAGATAGTTTGCTTGTCAAAAGAAAAGGAAATAAAGGGTTTTCTAGCTTAAATGCACCCAAGAGAGTGAAGAAAAAATGTTAGGATAAATAATGGGTAGGTAGAAGAAAGGTTGCAAATGTACAAGGTTGCTTAGTCAAAAAAACATTTATCATGCTTAATCCTACTTTTCATGTGTAGGAGCATTTATGAGAGTGAAAAGATGTCCGCAAGCTTGTTTGGTTAACTTCCCCTCATTTCATTTCAACCCCACATACATACTTACTAATTTCCCCATTATCTCATCATTTTTCATTAAATACCCTTTTTCCCTTCATTTTGACCCTTATCTGTTAGTTTCACACATTTCCCTAGTAAATTACCTTCCAAAACTCACCCCCTACCCAAAAACCCTGCTTCCCTAGTGTGAAACCCATTCCCTATTGCAAAAATCACCTTCCCCTTATTAATTTCCCTATTTTACCTAAAAAACCCATAAAACCCCCTTATCCTAACTTTAGTTGCCCACCCCACATTATTTAATTAGCTCCTTGATTTATATTTCCTCGACATAAAATTTTTAACACACCAACTCTTGGTGTAGTTAAAGTAACCTCGCCACATTAAACCTTCATCCCACTCCATTAGACCTGTTGATTATATTTTAAATCCCCGCCTTAGTTATTAATTAATTACAATTAATTGTAATTAACCCCCCGGGCCCCGAAAATCCTAACTCTATTTCCCTCCGTGCATATTAACCACGTGACAACCGTCCTATCCTCCACCCCCAGATTCGACGGTGCACATCCATATCGTGCACAATCGTTGTCCGACTGTTACTAGCCCGAGAGCCCGCGAGATTCATGGTTTTGCTCGAGCACTATTATGCTACATCGTGGCCCCAAGCGAGATCACGTGCTTTCAACGAATTACCGCCCACTCTCCAAAAGTGGTACAATGGCCCAATAAACTGCCTCCCGCCCAAACCAAAACCATCCACTGTTCATTTGTAAAATTTCATGCCAAATTGTAACCATTACTGGTTAAAAGGCCGGAGAAGCCCATTTCAATTCTTTTCACTCTATTGTAAATTTCTATGCAAGAAAATTATGTAATTTCGAAAATAACCTCATGAATAATTGTATCATTTTCACAATCGTTTCATCCAAAAAAAAATCAATCCTTCGAACTGCTCCCAACATACCTCGTTGTTTGAGCTTCTAAATCTGCGAAGGATGAGATTGGTGTTCCAATTGACACTCCATACCCTTCTCATCAAACATCTCTAATTACGTAGGTTGAGGTGGGAGAAATTTAGAATTCATCCATTGACCTACCTCCATCCTTTCCCACCTCACATACTTAGAATTGTAGCACAGGTTTGGACTATGAGTGTGATGGTTGTGATCAAGTGTTATCTCTTCATCCTCCATCCTTTCGTCCCTATGATCCTCTAGATTGTGATGTGTTGTGTTCACCTATTTCAAATCTCTCTTTTCACATTCCATAGGATTAAGCTCTAGATTTATTTGGTATCGAACAACCAACCTACGATATCATTTTAGATGAGTATGTGTGGGAGTATGAACAAGAATCTACGATGAACGATGACCTCCTTTCATTCAAATCTCTTTCAGATTATCCTGAAATTTTCCATGATTCTTTCATTCCTGTTGGATATTGTGAAAATTCAATTTATGTTTTTGTTACTACTTTCAGTCATTCTCAGAACACATGGAATGCTAGTTTTTCATCTGAAGGTAGAGAGTACAAATATTTTTTCCCTCATTCTCCTAATCTGTCATCTTATATTTCTAGAAATATAGAGGGTGCAATTTCTTGTTGTCCATCATACCCTCTTTACAATTTGTTAGATCGTGAGGATGCCTCTGTTTGTAATCTAAGCTTTCTTATTATGGTTGTCATGATATTTTGATTGATTCATTTGATCATGATTCTGATTTTTCCACTATCGATCTTTCTAGTCCACCAATATTTGATGATCCATCTTCTGGTGAATTGAATCTTCCCCAAGCTATCAAGGCACTTCAACCCAAGCTAGTGGTTACGTCATGTTCTCACAGTCATGAGGTTAGTTCTATTTCTGATCATAAATGTGTTGAATCATTCCATGCTCGTCATTACTCTCACATACACTGAAAATCAATATTTTTTGCAATTTTTGTATCCTCCATCTATATCACATGATCCTATAACTTAGTCATTAGAGGAGTCATACGTGTCGAGCACAATTGCAAAGTGAACATTTTCTTCCTTCTTCATTTTCGCTTGTCTTTCTAGTTTACATGCTTTTGCCTGCATTCTTTTGACTTGCGGTGTGTTTAAACAACATGGTACATTTGTACAGTGTCTTTCACGTGATTTTCTTTCTTACCTTTATATGTGTTCATTCAATCTTCGAACGTTTTATGTTGCACTATATTTTCTCTTTTTTTTTCTCATATATTCCCTCACCCAGATAGGACAACTAATGTACCAGTGGCAACATTGGAAGTATCATTTCATGTGAATCTAGCCTATTCACTATTAGGTTTGGAGTAGGAATATTTATTTTCTTTTATTGTTTTTTTCTTTGATTGGCTTTCATTTACTTCTTGCTACACTTCTTTCCATTTATTTTATTTCTTTTTAGTCATAGGATAGCTTCTACATGAGACCATGTTTGTCTTCTCAAAAAAGCAAGGTAAAATCCAAGAGGAAGTTGTATTGCTATCAACGCTTGGTTATCTGTCTATTCCCTCTCTTTATGTGAATCTTTCATGTCTTCTACTTGATGATACTATGATGGAAAATATTTTCCTTTCAAAGAGAGTGACTAGTAAAATCACGATTCTTGCACTCCTAACTAGTACTGCCTACTCTAATAGGTCTTCTATTTTTGGCTAATCCTTGTCAACTAAGTTTAGTAGAGTGAGTAGGGGAGGAAAACCTTAAGAATTATGTCAAAGGTGTATATAAATATCCTTCTCTGAAGAGACAAAATCTTTTTCTCTCAATAAGTTAGGATCCCTCTTCCACCCGCATGAAATAAATAAGTGCCTATCCACAATTATTTGAACAAATAAAAATGAAAAAAAATGAAAATGGAATAAAGGATGAAAGAACAGAAACTATTCTTCTGTAGAGAGTGTTGGGTTAGTGTGTCATAACCTAGGTTCAAAGTTAGTTCCACCAAAAAAACCCCTACATTACTAGCCCCTTCGGCATCAATCCACGGAGCGCAGACTGAAGTCTCACCTAAAATAGTATGGGGGGATGTTGGAGCCAAGTTTTCGAACCCAAAGATCAACGTGATACCATTTTAAGCCCTAAATCTACCTTTGCGCAGATCGATAAGCCTTAAGGTCTTATCGATATAACTTCCTTGACTAGGCCTCTAGACCTACACAAAGGTCTATGACTATCTTTCACAGACCTTGAATAGGCTAATCCGCTACTTATGAGTGTCAGGAATTACCCTTAACCCCGTAATTACTCAAATCGACCTAAGCTTCCAATAACTTTAACATACAATAAGATAATCTTCACAAAGATAGTTAACATTAATTTCATTCATGTAACAATATAAATCGTGTAAAGTTGTGCATCAATACATTACTATTTTATAAACCCATGATTCATCATAGCATAAAGAACATTCATATAAAACAAAAGTAAAGAGATAAACACAGGTATTTCTGCAACAATCTTCTTTATTAATGTTCAACTCAGCTTACCGACTCAAGACTTCCCTGTGCACTCAGCTACAGGGGCCCATGCAATCAGCTGCAGACTCTACTCTAGGCCTCTGCGCACACAACTGTAGAGCCTTCCTTCTACTCTAAGACTTCTACGCTCTTCTTTCTACTAGCCCATTACATTTATCTTCATCTTCTTCCTTCATCATGCCTTAGACTCTCTAAGACACATCTATTTATACAATCCCATGGTCCGCGGACCATGGGTAGGTCCTCAAAAAGCTGACTCAACTTACATAAAGAAGGGTAAAACCCTCTATGACTCTTTAATTATCTATGCACTCCACGACCACAATTTCTAGAGGCTTTACATATTCATACAACAAAACATTGGTTGTTGCCCCAAAATTGACCCTAGGGGACCCCATCCCAACGGGCCCCCAACACAAAGATCATGACTCACCCTTGAGTCACTCAGTTCACGTGGAGATCTTACTGTGAAAATCCTCCAGCTCCACTAGTGCAACTACTATCTCAGTCGCGCTCTGCGTGGCTACCTGCTTGATCTGCTCTATCTGTGGCTAGTCCTCCACTATCCTAATTGATTTTCTGCTGTGTACTCTGCAAGTTCTCCAATTTCTCTGGAATGTTGGCGGAGACAATGTAGGCCTTATCCAACGAAGGGCGTAATGCCACCTTGAGGATTGCCTCTTTCTTATACACTTCTTCCACTTGTGTAAGCAGCTGCTTCGCCTCCTGTAGCTTGGTAAGGCGCTGGACTGTAGCAGTAGTGTGCATTTTCGCCCTCATTTCATCATATTGCTTCTTGAGCTCGCGGACTTTAGTACTCAATCTCTGCAGGTTGGGATCTTCCTGCAGAGTCCTTACTACCTCCATGGCTTGCCCAAGCGGCGCGGTGAAGTCCCGCACCGTGGCATCCACTAATGTGACTCCATCTTTCACAGCGACCTCAAGCTGTCCCCTTACCTCTGGAGGGGTTGAAGGCTATGACTTGAGCTTCAGGTTCAGCTCAAACCAAACTCTAGCCACCTCTGCCTTGGTGTCGAACATGCCCGTTGCAAGTTTTCTAATATTTGCCTCCAACAGTGCATCCTCCGTGATATGCGGTTCCAACACCGTTCTACATGCTTCTACTACTGTGGCTACAAGCTGGGCGCTCTACACCTGAATTGTGTCATTAGCCTTCAATGCCTCTATCTTCTCAACGATCATATGTTCATTGTTCACCCAATACTCTTTGAATTTTGCGATGACTACACACGAGAAGATCGTCAGCATGTTCTTAAGTCCAAAAGGCATTATTGTATACTGGAAACATCCCCACTCTATTGTGATGGTGGTATTACTGCTGTCTTCAGGCGTGATCTTGATTTGATGGTATCCATAGAACCCATTAGTAAAAGAGTAAGCTTCCTGCCCTCCAACATTATCCGGTACTTCTTGTGTGAATGATGATGGAAAAGGATCATGAACGCAAGAATCTTTAAGCTTCCTGAGATCTACACAAATCCTAACTTCATCCTTCTACTTCTTTTCTTGAATGACCATTGGACTCACCCAATCAGATTCCTCCACCAGTTCAATAATACATGCTACAAGCATATTGTCCAACTCTAAGTGGACATTTTCTTTATACTTGGGATTAAGACAATATGGCCTCTGTTTGATCGGCTTCACATCCAGCTTCAAGGAAATATTTATGATGCCGAAGTCTCCTATGATACCTTTCAAGTCTGAAAATTTGGTAGGGAACAAATTCTAGTATTCACGAAACAACTTAGCGACCTTATCTACTGTGGCATCATGCCAATAATCTCCAATTTTCACAAATTTTGGCTCTGCCTCTGTGCCAATGTTCACTTGTCTAGTCATCAATGGTGCGGTGATGTCTGGATTTTTTATCTGCGGTCCATCAACTTCCCAGTTGACCGCTGCCTCTAGGATGTTAATATTCCTCGGATTCTCATCATCTTCTTCAGGGGTCATATTGTAGCACCATAGTGCATGGTTCAATTGGGTGCTCCAATCTCGGTAAATCAAATCTAAAGGATCCTGTGGTATTATGAAGATTAATGCCTTAACCTCTTGCAGTGCTTCGCTGATGCTTTCAAACCCATCCTCAATGGTAATGGTCAAAAAAATCCTTCTCTTGAGATATCCCACTCCACGTTACCGTCGCAGAGCTCTGTTTCCAGGTACAAATTCATAGGAACAATGTCCAGAGTGTGAAAGAAAATATGCACCCACTTTGGCTGTGACTCCATTCCATAGAAATGCATCCAGAAATTTATCTACATCAATTAGACCATCATAATAAGGAAAACTTCTTACCTCAGATGATACAGATCGCAGTGATTTAGTCATCATATTACGATGCAGCGTAGATATTTCGTACAACCTATTCTACTAGTGCTCCAATTCTTCATCTGAATATAATGTACATGAGATTTCATCATCCCATGCAATTTGTCCATCGGATTTTGGACTAACCCAGTCTTGATCTTGTGTTGTTATTTTATAGATCTAGTCCAAATCATCATCGTTTTCCTCATAGTCGCGGATAGGTCCGGTATAGCACGGTCCTTCTGCAGGGTCCAATGGGACCACTACATGGAGTGATTTCCTTTCAAATGACATCGTTCGCTTCTTCAAATTGATTACCTCGTTCATATCAATGCCCAATCAATTCCCAAAAGTGTGGGGTATGGATTGTTGTCATCAACAATCTCTATTACTTCAAAATCGAGCAATGCGCTTGCTCCTTCTATATCTACAGTCACTCCATGCAATCTCCCCATAGGGATAATCTTCTATTGATTTTCCATTCTCAATTGAATTAGCGACCACTGTAGTGTAGGTCTCCCCATTCTTTCCCATGTCTAGTTAGGCAGAACATTTGCATCTGACCCCAGATCTAAAATAACTTGATCCATCTAATAGTATCCTATTTGTGCAGTAAGCGTCATCTTGCGCCCTATTCTTGTCTTGTGTTTTCCTATTTTTCTGACCATGCGATGTCCTTCAAGAGCACCTTCCTCACCAGCACAATTATTTATCAGTTCTTGAATCCATTTTACTGCCTTGCTATTGCACAGCAGCTTCATTCAAGTTTCCAAGAAAGTGGTAAGCATGGAGGGGTCAACTTCTTCAGATAGCTTATCCTAACTTTTTGAGGTAGAGGCCTTAGCGACGCTTTTATTTTCTTCCATGAAAATTTCCTTTGCGCGTTCCAGGTCAAACCTAACTTCTTTTTCTAGAGCCTTGCGAACACACTAATATTCTTCCTGTTTCTTTCCTTTACCATCACCAGTTGTCATACCGCTTCGCAACACAATATTCACAGTGGGATCCTCCTCGTGGGGCTTGGCCCTCATCATCTGTAAATTTTGGGTGGGCTGTTGAGGTTGTGCCTTCCTCTCCTAGATCTTAGCTATCAGTATAGGGTATTCTTCTATCATGTCCTCAAACTGAGTGCATTATCGGCAAGATGGACATGTTTGGCTCATATATTCCTGCGTGTAGTGTCCTTGCACTCTGAAATTGTAGCAAATAACTTGCCCTTGACCTCCACTAGTTCTTTCTCCTCCTCGGCCTCGTCGACGCCCCTGATATCCTCTGCATGATCTCCCAACAACTTGATCCGGAGGCCAAGTTTTTGATTTCATTCAATATGCGAGCATTCTTTCGATATTAACTCATAGCTATGACAGTTACTCTCATTGTTGCCCACCAATTTACAGAAACTATAGAATAGTTGTCGTGGTGCCTGCACAAATTTTTGTAGTTAGTGACAATTGTCCATTACATGTTTTCCAGCTACCTGAAAGATAGCACACCACATCACACACCCTGTACTTGATCCTATTGGGGCTTCTTGTCTCAGAGGCATGGGCCCTCCCCCTACCATATAATTCATGAAAACAGGACAATGAGCCTTATCATGCCCCTAGTTTTTACATTTGAGGCACCAAACTTTGTCATGCACCTCCGACTAAGCCACTTTTTCCTTCTTCAATCTCTCCAACTCTAAGCAGAGGTTCTACAACTCCATATGAATCTATTGAACTCCCAACATCACCTCCTAAATAGTGGTCTCATGCAATCTCATTGCAATCTCTAGTGCTTCCACCTAAGTCCATTTCTTTTGTTGTGACAAAGCAATCCTTAAGTGAGGTAGGAGCGTAACTATAAACCAGTTGCAGTGCTGACTGTCAATGAGATTCATATTGGCTTTGCGAATTTTTCATTGCAGTCTCTGATCCATCTTTTAGGGTGTTTCGCCAATCCTTGTCGTGATTTCCTTGAATCCAACAAATGATTGTGATTTAGACTTAGGCCTACTGAATTCCTTATTTAAAGCAGTCTAAGTGACCACTAACAATGCCAATGTGTTATTGTGGAATACTTGATGTACCATGTCAATGCATGATCTTGTAAAGAAGTAACCAATTGCACCTTCTTTATATGGTCGTCTGTAATATTCTATGTTGTCCATACAACCTTCACAACGAAGCAAAACTCATCCGGTTTCTCACTTCCCAAGCCCTTGAAAATGGGAAACTTCATCATATTTGACTTGTTGAATAGTGGTGGCAATGGTCATGGAGTGGTAAAAGGTGTATGCATGGAGGCGAAGGTGGAGATGGCTTGGGTAGATGAGATATTCACGGAAATACTTGTTTTATCAACTGTACAACACTTCACAATGAGGCCTATACTGCTCCCTTGTTGTCACTCGAAGGGGGTTCTATCAATGGGCTATATTCAGGACCTTCTCTCTCCTGATTTCTAAAGATACGAACATCAAGGTAGTGGCATAACCCATTTTTGACACAAGAGCATTTTAATCTACGTATTCAAAGATTTCAAATAATTACCTCGTAGTCCTTTGAAAAATCATCTCTTTGCTTCATTGTAGCTAACTGAAGTATCAATCGTGAATTCCATCACAAATCCTCCTATGACTCAATCAATCCAGTGATCGACAATGCACATGACCTTATCTTGAGAGGCTTCCAACCTCCTCGCTAGCTTCGGCGTCCACACTGTTGGACCATCAAGCGTCCAACTTCCTTGGCCGTCCACTAATTTAGTAATCAACTTGTATAGTTTAATCGAGAAGGTGCAGGAAAGGATCTTGTGTATTTCTCTCTATAAGTATATGTCCAACCACTGCTCTTTTGTCAATCACGGATTTCTATTTTCTTGCTCTGTGAATTCATGGATATTTCTATCCAACCACTTCTCAATTTCTTTCTTTCTTGGATTCCAGTGATGCGACATCAAACATATCTTTATGTAGATCCTGGTCCTAGCAATCGAACCATTTGTTGGCTTAATGGGTCCTGACCCAGGTTCAGAGTTAGTTGCGCCAAAACAAATCCCTACATTACTGGCCCCTTCAGCTTAATCCACAGAGCATAGACCAAAGTCTCACCCGAGGCAGTATGGGCGGATGCTGTAATGAAGTTTTCGCACCCAAAGATCAGTGTGATGTCATTTTAAGCCCTAAATCTGCCTTCGCGGAGATCGATAAGCCTTAAGTAATTATCAATATAACCTCCTTCACTTGGCCTCTAGGACTCCACAAAGGTCTACCACTATCTTTCGCAGACCTTGAATAGGCTAATCCGCTACTTACGTGCCTCAGGAATTACCCTTAACCCCGTAATTACTCAGATCGGCCTAAGTGTTCAATAACTTTAACAGACAACAAGATAATCTTCATGAAAATAGTTAAAATTAATTGAATTCATGTAACAATATAAATCATGTAAAGTCGCACATCAATACATTACTATTTTATAAACCCATCATTCATCGTAGCATAAAGCACATTCATATAAAACCGAAGTAAAGAGATAAACACGGGTTTATTAATGTTCAATTTAGCTTATCGACTCAAGACTTCCCTATGCACTCAGTGGCAGGGGTCCGCGCACTTAGCTACGGACTCTACTTTAGGCCTCTACGCACACAGCTACAGAGCTTTCCTTCTACTCTAATACTTCTACACTCTTATTTCTATGGACCTATTACATTTATCTTCATCTTCTTCCTTCATCATGCCTTAGACTCTTTAAGACACAGCTGTTTATACAATACCATGGTTTGTGGACCATAAGTCCTCAAAAGGCTGACTCAACTTACATAAAGAAGGGTAAAACCCTTTATGACTCTTTAATTATCTATGCGCTCTGTGACCACAATTTGCGAAGACTTTACATATGTATACAATAAAACTTGGGCTTGTGCCCCAAAATTGACCCTAGGGGACCCCATCCCAATAGAGAGGTGAAACAAGCAACTTCATTAGGGTACTGTCTAGGCTCGTTGGTAGTGGAGTAACACTTGAGTTGAAAACTAAGACTCTAAGAAACTTTTTTTGTTGTGCATTTGTGTGCTCCTCATCCCTAATTGAAACAAATCAGTATCACTTGGCTTGGTAGGTGTGCTGTCGATGAAGAGAATGGTAGGCATAACATTAAATCAAGATAAGTGAAGAAGTTGTGATAATTGATGAACTAAAAAATAATTCCAAAAGATTTAGACCTATTTTTCATGAGACGAGACCCATACGGAGAATTGAAGTTATAAAATTGTGTCGCCAATGTTGTAGTGACTACAACTACCCTCCAAAATATTGCCTATGATTCAATTTCGGAACCTCCTTTCTTATCCATAGGATCTCATCTTACACAGATTCAAGTACTCATGCTTCCAACGAGACTTATATTTTCATTTGTTCTTGTACTTGCTTGTTTTCACACTTAGCTGATCTTTATAACTCACAAGTTGATCTTGAGACTTTGTCACAAAGTGGTTCTGGGATTTCCTCTAGAAATTGAACAATCCTTGAAGGATTTTAACCTTTATAATTTGAACTGCATATTTCACACTTGCAATTGACCTTGAGGTCAGAAAATGCGTAGTCATGGAAGGAAGCCAAACACTAAGCTTAGAAACTACACAATCCCTCAATTAGCGAAACAACTGTGCAATACACTGAGTGAGAAAGTTGGCCAGTTCCATAGAATTGTGAAGTCTTTCCCTATAGTATCCACGGAAATTTACCCAGAAAAGGAAAAGAAGACAAAAATATAAAAAAGGGAAAAACCATCCCTAATAAATAGGGATCTATTTTTATTATCACGAATGGGGCACTTTTTCTATTTTTGGAAACTTCCGCCAAGTGTCATTTTTTCCTTGATTTTAGACATACGCGTCATAAACCATAATTCACTCAACTATATTTAACCGACACCTCTAGAGATTATTTGTGCATTTTATCTTGGAGCTCTAGCATTCTTGAGGAGATCAAGGAACATTCGGTGTAGTCGTCGGCACTTTTCTGGGTGAGTTTCACTTTTGTCATCTTCTGCCACTTTTTCTATCGCTTTTTCTCATTTCGCTTGTGTGAGCATTGTTTTACTTATTCCTCTTCATCACTATTGGAGTTCCAACTTGATCTAGCTTCTACAAGTGTTGTTTTAAGTTTTAGTTTTCCTTTCACAAGTGTGGAATTCGATTTCTTGTTTTTGCATCGATGGTCATTGTTGCAGTGACTCTCGTCACATACTAAAGTTTGATTAGTTGTTGTACTTTATATACATGGATTTACTCACAATTAGCATTTTTTTACTCAACTTCTCATAATCACTCACTTCAACTCATTTTCCACTCTTTCATCGGTAGATGTGCACTATCCTTAGTGAGATCTTGCCTTGCACAACTCAGCTGTAACACCCTCCTCCCATATCCACCCAAGTAACCATTCCAACCAGGGTAAACATGAGATGAGAGGCTACTATGATCAGATATGGCCTCCTATGTGACCTTAAGGAAGGTGAATCGAGGGAAACATCACACAAAATCATCCAACATTAGCAATGCAACCCTCAGGAGACATGTCAGCCACTCCAAAAGCCTGTCCCTGGGTCCCACTGTTCTTCTCGATCTATTATGCCATATTCACTCTCATGCTATGGGAAATGGAGCGACTGGAAACCTAAATTCGCTCTGACAGGATTTCTTATCAACGAGAAGAGATTGGAATTTTTTGTTATGTGCCAGTAACCTTGAGATTTAAGCCACCTTTTCAACCCTAGAGCTCAAGCCACTACCCATAATGGAGTGATAGTTTCAACATGTGACCTATAGGTGTAACCAACAAAATTAATTTTAAGTATCTCATACATATTTGAGAATCACTATGAACCATTGTTCCCTGATATCAATTGTTGTATTATCCTCTATTAGGTCATACACACATTATCCATTCATATACAAGTAAAAACATGTTGAGAGCCATACAAAGTTGCTACCATAAAATGTATGTATAACTATAATATTAGGAACAAAAATACCATAAACATATCAACCATCAAAATCCACATATAGATCAATACATTTACACATGAAAATCAAGTGAATGAATTTCTTATTAATGAATGAAATAAACCAACCAGAGATGGGACTACCACGTTCCACTCGACAATATATTAGCTGAGCCAAGTCTCTCTTCAGCCAATCACCCCTATGCCATATTCCACGTATGAATGTGGGACTCATAGAATAGACCAAAAAAAACACCAATCAACATGGATTTCAGTTGAGTTCTCCACCTACATCGTGAGGAATTTGAATGCCTCCTATTCTCTCAGGATTTACCATGCATCCACATTACGATTCAGGGATCACTAGGCCCTACACTGAGACATACTCTTCAGGCTTTACCGTGCAACCCATCTCGTGATCACTAGGCCCAACGGAGAGAAAATCCACCTCTTGTGTTTACCGTATATCCCGCCATTCAACGGCAATGATTCCTACACCCACCGTGGCACACAATCTGGCTTTAGTGCAACCCACAATCTGGGTCAGTGGTTACTAGGTCAGTGGCCTCGTGATGCTCATTCCCATTCAGGGACCACTCAAACCATTTGTTTTTCAATTAAGAGATCCACTCCACTCAACTCCGAATCCAATCCAGCCATCCCACATAAACCAAATGAGAGAACCCATCTCATCAAAGCTATCAGGAAATGCCATGTCTAGGTTGAAAATACTGTCACACCTTGAAAAATGCATGCCATCATAGAAAAAAAACATGTGCAATCTCATGCATGTCAAATCTAGCAAGGAAAATACACATGCAACTCAATACCTGCAATGAAGCATGTTGTAGCTATGTTATCCTGCCTTTCCCTGCTTAATATTTGCTTCCTCTTACCTTCTATTCCTTTCTTTGCTCGAATGCCAAAGTTCTCTAGGAAAAATCTAAGTGTCCAATAGTGAGAGAGAGTGAGATAATAATGAGGGAGCTCCAAAACTCAACTAACAAAAGGTTACGCTGGCCAAACTTGCCCATTAATCCTCATAATAGTTTTTATGAACGAGGCCTCTATTTTCTTCATTTTCCATTATCTTCCTTCATTTTCCTCCTAACATGCAACCTGTGACCTTTTATCTTCCTTTTCTCCTAATTTCCATTATTTTCATAAATAAATGTGCCAGAAATGTCACTTTTCCTTTCCAAAGCCTTAGCCATTTCCTTTGCCAATTTCTTTAGCCATAAACATCCAAATGAAGACCCACAGTAAGATGTGTTTCCCACCATTCATCTTCGAATAAGTTTCCCATCAACTTTGGTCTTCTATATTTTTACAAGGAATTTTTACCAGAGCTATTACAGAACCCCCCCCCCTGGGGGAACACTGTCCTAGGTGTTCAGTGACACCTATAACAAAAAAAAATGTTGAAACGAATAACTACAACCCACGAAACTTTATAACATAGCTCATTGCAATATTTACAATGAAATACTTTCTCAACAGAAAAACATCATGACAACATGACAAGGTAACAACCATACCGCTTACCAAAGCTTTATAACATAGCTTATTACAATATTTATAATAATCACATATACACATATGCACATATATACATTTTCTCAACCAACAAATAAAAGGATATGATGCCTAACTTTGCAACAATGAAATCCAGAGGCTCACACCTCCACCCTTAGAGTAATAGTAGGATTCACCTCCTTTCCAGGAAGTCCAGAATCCACTGCAAAGCCAACTTTGCATCCAATGTCCAACACTATAATCCTGCGCCACTTGTCCTCTCAGTGAACAGTTATTGACTCATTGTTCAAGGGCGCACTCCCAATGTGCATCTGATTCCAACTGGGAATCTAATGACCAAAATAAATCCATTCCTAGCCTTGTCTTCTCTTCTACATAGTCCAGCGATCAATATGGTCAATCCCTTCCGTGCAGTCACTCACCTTCCAATTTTTGCTGGCACCCCCATCCCAGGGAGTCCATGCCTTGCCAAGGCTTACTCACATCGAAAGATATAAAACAAAAACAAGCCATATCCCTGCCTCAAAATCGGTCATATCATGATCATGGAAATCAATGGACACTATTGGGTACCAGTGTCCCAAAATGGCCTTGCTCCTAAAGTGATTTACCAGCATATTGGTGCATGTTCAAATTTCTTTCAATGCTGGTGCTAAATTTTTTAGTCGATTTCAACAACCCAACCAGGCATGTTGATGCTTTCTATACTAAGAACATAAATTCCATTAGATTTAAAATAAATTGAAATAAATTCACATCATACCTCATTAGTAGGTTGTCAATAAGGTGCATTTGCAATTATGTTCCCTTCCTTCCACAACAAGTCAAACTAAATGTTTGATCAAAACATTATGAATAAACATAATACATCGGGTTAGCTGAAAACACAACCATCATAGATAAACATCATAAATCACATGTAATCATCATAAACCCCAGTCATAGATAACATATAATCATCATCTACCATAATCATAAATCATATGCATGATAAAACTGAAATAAAATGTTCATACTTATCCATTCAACAATCCGTAACTTATACCTTTGTCTTCATTTCGTACACACTCATGATCGGTTGCGACACTAGAAAAACACCTAGTTCCTTCTCCTAAACCATGTGCATGTACACATAGTGTGCATCACACATAGACAATCACACACTGCATACCACACCATGCAATACATGCACCTACACCTTACATACAACACATACATCTACACTTGGTGTACAATACAACACAAATACATATATAGAGTGCAACACAAGGAATTCATATGTCACTATACCATGACTACACAATGCATGTACATAGTACCGCATGCCCGCAACACAACATGTATGACATGCACTCAGTCCCACACGTACGCCAAGGCCACATATACCAAGAACCACCTTAACAACATGTGCAAAACATCACATCTATATGACACCACCTACACAACGTGTAAACAGTGACATATGTACACTGCACCATTATACAACACGTACAAAATATCGCATGTTCACAGTACAACACACATGACATGTACACGAAAACACATGTACATAGTGCCACATGCACGACATGTACACAACATCACCTGCACACAATGCCACTTGTACAACATGTACACAACACCACTTGACACCGTATGTATATAGCATCACATGTACATAGCACTTCATATCCAACACATACATAGCATCATTTGTATATAGCATTGCATATCCCACACGTGCAGAGCACCATATCCATATAACACCGCATATCCATCATGAACACAATACAATATATACAGAACACCATATATCCAACATGTTCATAGCACCATCTATACCCAACACTAAATATGGAACATTCATAAAACAATATCTGTACTAACACCATGTACATAACATTGCATAAACAACAAGTACACACACTAAATATACACAAAACCACATGCACACAACATCACAAATGCAACATGTATGTACAACATATAAAACATTTGCACAATAGTAGTACCACACATCCAAAACCACACTACCTCAACCAAGCAACCCTTCTTGCAGTGTCTTATCCATGCTTGTCTTAGCATGTCGTAGACCATACTGCTTTCATTTCACTGCAGTATCCCTGAGTATAACCTATCCATAACATAGACATAATATAATCACATAATATCAACTCATTACCATATGATACTGACCTAATATATTTTTCATGACTATTCCTCTACTTGATTCTTCGGTAAACCAAGAACCTCTTCATGTCATTCACCTGCATAAGAAATCATTCCTCCACAAGAACGATCCACAAAAACCTTGTCAAATAGTAATATGGATACATAGATACATACATATATATAAACATTAGCATAAAACAATCACGGTCCTGTCAAACAATGACATACATACACACATATATATAGATATAAATGTTAGTGTTAATAATCATGATCCATGACGACCCTGGAAAACATCACATACCTACACACATACATTTATACATATAGAAACATCAGCATAATCATGATCATAACACAATTACCATATACGTAGGTCAAGGGTTATGATAACTTCCTTTATTCATGCAACAAATGTGAAACACTAGGAATAGTCATTCCCAACGTAGGCAAGGCATATGATGCCTTAGATCTAGTTAATTTACCTTTTCTATTTACCTTTCACATGTTCGTACTTCCACCATCCATTTGCACAATGGACCAACCAGTCCAACCAACTGTCATAGTCTTACCTTCCACTGTGCTTTCTCATACACTGAACTTCATCTGTGTCTTACATTATCTTTTGGATACCACACAACTCTCCCTAAGCTCCATTAACTTTCCTCCTTTCCAACCAATTACCAAGAGTCAAAACAATAAAAGGTAAGAACATAAACAACAACAAGAATGCCATGAAATTGAAAAGCAATACGACACCGCAATGAAGTGGCATATCTATGCACCAGACACAATCAAAATCAGAAATCAAGTGAAAAAATCACAAAATACCAAAAGCACAAGACTAACTACAAACACCATGACTCAATCCCTGTGGTTCCTAGTGATTTCAAAGGAAATCCGAACCTGAGCCTTCCTCACAATTTCATGGTAGTCTCTTTTCCATGCAATCCCCTACATCATACTGCCATAAACACATAACTGTCAATGCATAAATAAACATAACAATACACTAGATACCTTATCCTGTGGTGCCAAGCAAGCTGCCTTGTAGTTGAACACGTCCATCGCATCTCTCAAGGGACTCTAGTCCTTTGACATATCCACATGTACTTACATGTTCATGAATATACCATGTATCTACATAATGTTCGACAATATTAACGTTAAGAAGACTTCATGTAGGAAAAACACTCAATTGTTTTGAATTAGGATTTCCAAACATAGCTAAAGAATTCTTTCCGAATTCCTTTCTTTTACCTTTTATCTTCTTGAAATCGAGGCTTAGTTATATAAACACATAAAATTTTACCTTGTCATGCTAATACCAAACATGTTTCCTACAACTTCTCTCTTATGCCAACCACATGTTCCAAATATGAAGACAATCATATCTGTCAATTCAAAATGAACATTTAGCAAGACTAACGATCATGTCATAATCCATAGTCAACTCATAGTCATTAGATATAATGCTACAACTATCACCTACTTACATGCAAGTACATATCAACTGTCTCGACACATAGGTATTAGCACAATCATCTTAAAACAAGATCATTTGAACACATACTCATATTATGAAATTCATCAAACATTCAACCAACTTGCAACCATACCATGTTAAATAAATCAATTAGACAACATAATCAAACAATCAAGTACCAAATATATGACATAAGGAAACTCATACCTTAATGTATCTCATGGGAGGCAATCTTGTCTACATAATCAATCCGAGTTATCATGATACAACTTCATAGCATATCGACTCAAAAATAAATCATGATATCCATGACAATAACTAATTAACATGTTCACATCATAAACTCATAAGGATTTTTCATTCATACATAACAACCACATATGTATGATGAGTGTAGATTTGTGTGACACCATATCACAAATATGTCAACTCATACCTGAATATCACAACCATAACCATCTGCATAGGTCAAACCAAGTTAAAACAATAAATATAGCATCAAGATCTTCAATGCAATGAACATAACCATCACGCATATGACCAACCCAAATTGAAACATCAAGATCTCAATGAAATAACTCTAATCATTAAGTTAATAGCATATAACAATAATAAGCTATATATCAT
Source organism: Pinus tabuliformis (assembly GCA_031772625.1). Lineage (NCBI taxonomy): Eukaryota > Viridiplantae > Streptophyta > Pinopsida > Pinales > Pinaceae > Pinus > Pinus tabuliformis. Next base: position 1,371,615,646 of record CM062820.1, read on the forward strand.
GCTCATCAACAACATATAACCTAATCACCAAGTTATATAACATAAAACAAAAATAACAATGCATACAACCATAGGTTACCATCATTCTTGACTATTTGACTCATGTGCATATAACTATGCTAGTAAAATATCATCTATCATGTACATAACCATAACATCAAAAGACGTACATAAACCTAATGTACATAACCCTAATGCATATAACAATCCTTAACCTACATACCTGTATGGCCAAAATACAAACCCATATGATGACATGCTCTTTCCTCGAGGTCCAATGTCGCAACTTCACTTTGATGATCTGAATCTCTTGCTCTATCTCAGCCAACACATTAGCATCATAACATACCAACATCACCGTCATGACCTAAATTGCATACCATGACTTCACAAGGCATGTTTGACCTACTATTCATGCATAACCATAACTGAGACCATACATGCACAAAAATTGCATATAGACATATAACATATGAGTACCAAACCGTATACACCTTATTCATGAAAACAACAACCATTACTCCATTGTAGACATTGCCACATGCAACCAACAACATGCATAAGCAATTCCTAATCAAACACATATATGCATAAATGCATGTAGTCAAACATAAGTGATCAATTTTTCTAATCAACCTATAATACTGATACATGTAATCAAAATGTTCAAGAATGTAACCTAACATACAAGGATGTAATCAAGCAACATATAAAAACATGAAAGTGACATTTAACAATATGTAACTAGTCATATACTCATGACGATGCATTCCACAAAATCAACATCAAGTTCCTCATGACAACCTTACTACAACCATGATCAACATCATGCTATGAAAAAATCACATGGAATGCAACCATAAGAGACACACATGCAACTAACATGCATGGATGACCAACACACACTGCCCATCGAGTCCAAGGGGTAAACCATGCTCTGATACCACTCTGTAACACCCTCCTCCCACATCCACCCAGGTAACAATGACAACCATGGTAAAAATCAGACGAGAGGCTACTATGATCATATTCGACCTCCTATGTGACCTCAAGGAAGTGGAATTGATGGAAACATCACACACAACTATCCAACATTAGCAGTAGAACCGTCTAAAGACATGTCAACCACTCAGATAGTTTGTCCCCGAGTCTCACTGTTGTTCTAGATCTCTTACGCCATACTAACTCTCATGCTATGGGAAAGGGAGTGACCAACAACCTAAAGTATCTCTCACAAGCTTTCCTGCCAGCGACCAAGAGACCAAAGTTACTAGTTCTGTGTCAGGGACCCCTAGATATAAGCCACTTCTTCAGGCACAAAGCTGAGGCCACTCTTGAGAATGGAGTGAAAGTTTAGAACGAGTAAAAATACACAGAAACAATGATGCAAAAGAAATAAACTAAAAAATCCCATAACTATACCCCTACTAGCCATGACAGGGATTTCATCAAACACATCATCAACATGTGACCTACGGGTGTAAACAATAAAATTAAGTGTACAAATCTCATACATATGTGAGAATATCTATGAACCATTGTTCTATCATGTCAATTGTTGCATTATCCTCTATTAGGTCATAAACACATTATTCATTCATTTACAAGTAAAAACTTGTTAAGAGCCATACATAGTTGTTGTCAAAAAATGTACATATAACCATCATAATAGGAAAAAAAATACCACAAACATATTAGCCATCAAAATCGACATATACATGAATACATTTACACATGAAAATGAAGGGAATGAATTTTTCATTAATGAATGCAATAAACCAATTGAAGGTAGGACTACCAAGTTCCACCCGACCATAGGTTGGCTGAGATAAGTCTCTCCTAAGCCAATTGCCCCCGTGCCATATTCCGAGCATGAATGCGGGCCTCATAGAACAAACAAAAAGAAAACACGAATCAACATGGGTGACAGCGAAATTCTCCACCTACACCATGAGGAATTTGAGTGCCTCCTAGTCTCTCAAGGTTTGTCGTGCATCCACAATCTGATCGTGGGATCATTGTGCCCTACAGTGAGATATACTCTCTAGGAATTACCATGCTTCCTATCCTAGGATTACTAAGCCCAATGGAGAGAAAATGCACCTCTTGGCGTTATCGTATATGCCATCATTCAACGACAAGGATTCCTAGGCCCACTGAGGCACACAATCTGGCCTTACCGTAACCCACAGTCTTGTTCAGGGGTTACTAACCCAGTTTCTTAGTGATCCCCAATCTGGTTTAGGGACCACTCAAACCATGTGTTTTTCAATTCAAAGATCCACCCCATGGCAACTTCAAATCCAATTTGGCCATCCCACATAAATCGAATGAGAGAATCGATCTCATGAAAGCTATGAAGAAATGGCAAGGCTAGGCTGAAAATACTATCACACCTAGCAAAAGCCATGCCATGGTAGAAAATAAACACATGAAATCCCATGCATGCCAAATCTAGCAAGGAAAATACACATGCAGTTCGATACCTGAAATGAATCCTGCTGTAGTTGCTTGATCATGACTTTCCCTGCTTGATATTTACTTCGTCTTGCCTTCTTTTCCTTTCTTGCTCTAATTCGAAAGTGCTCCAACAGATATTTGTGTCCAAGAGTGAGAGAGAGAGAGACTAATGAGAGAATTCTAAAACTCAACTAATAAAAGGTTACACTAACCAAACATGCCCACTAATCCTTAGAAGCCTTTTTATGAATGAGGCCTCTATTTTCTTCATTTTCCATTATTTTCCTTCATTTTCCTCCTCACGTGCAACCTGTGACCTTTCATCTTCCTTATTTCCTAATTTCCAATATTTTAATAAATAAATGCGCCAAAAATACCATTATTCCTTTACAAAGCGTTAACCATTGACTTTTCTAAATTCCTTAGCCATAAACATCCAAATGAAGACCCGCACTACGATTTCTTACCCACCATTTAGCTTGGAATATGTGTCTCATCAATCGTGGTCTTACACATTTTTACATGGCATTTTTACCAGAGTTGTTACATGAGCACTACGCAATTCTATGGCTCAAGCAACAAGCTTGGCCTATGGAAATGTGTAGTGTGCAGTACAAGATGGCCCAAACTATGCACTGTGTAGTTTCAGGGGTGAGCTTGTCACCTTGGCCATCGAGATTGTGCAATATGTAGTCTGTCGTTAGGATGGGACAACTCATTGCATAGTTGAAAGCCTCATTCTTCAACTCTGGCTGCTGAGAATTCTTAGTGTGTAGTTCCCACAAGTAGCTAGTCCCTCTTGCCAATGAAAAATTGCACAATACTTCCTATCAGATTCTCGGTTTATATCTTGAACATGCCTTGTAAGTAGATTTTCTTAAGACTCATCTTTTATTTTCATGGGTGTCTTTTTTTTCCCACAAGTGCAATAGTTGTTGAGCACCTCTCAAACAGTCATTGTTACCATGGCACCAAAGAGATCTACTTCAAAAGAGACCACTGAAAGAAGTACTAGGGAAGCACTTGAGAAAACACCAGTAGACGTGCCATTGTATGTAAATACTCAGCTGCTTATAGAAAAGGGATACTCAATTCTAAATTTAAAAGTAAAAAAATATTTATAATTAAATTAAAATGAAATTTATTAATTAAGTGTGAAAATAAATCATATGCTTCTATTCTAACTAAAAAAGATTCAAAGAATATCCATTATTAAAAAAAATGAAAATGAAAATGAAAATTAAAACATAAGTTTATTAATACTTTTTTATATTAATTAGGTATAATACAATTTATATTAAAATATATTAACAATAATGTAAAACATCAGTTTATAAAAAACATAAATTAAAATAATTGATAAAAAATAATTCATACTACTATATTCCAAAATTAAAAGTCAAAAAAGATTTATAATTAAATTAAATTAAAAATTATTAATTAAGTGCAAAAATAAATCATATACTTCTATGCTTACTAAAATATCCATTATTAAAAAAAATGAAAATTCTAAATAAAAAATGATTCTTTTCCTTGGGTTGGTGGGCTTCCGACCCTAGGAGGGTTGCATCTGATATTTATAGCTTCCATTTTTCTCTTTTTTGGAGATTCACTCTTGAAGATAGTCTTGTTCTAGAGTAAGATGAGTGTTGTTCTAGAGTCGAGGTGTGGACATGAAAATGCAGATGTATAATTTTCGATAAAACCAAAAGTTTGAATCAGTTGATTGGGTTAATTTAGGGTAGAAATAAGTTTGAATAGGTCAAATTTTGGTCCTATATTGTTCAATTATAATATATTAAAATAAAATTTATATCAGCAAGATCAATTGGGAGGGCACTGTTTAGAGTTTTCACCTAGAATTTGGTGAATCTTTTTCAATAGTAAAATTTTGGTTTCTGTTTTTCAAACTGGGATTTTGATTTTATATATACTTTTGAAAAATTATACATTTAGATTGTAGAGAAATTATGTACTCAAATGGCAGAGAGTTTACAATTAAAAGTCAAACCTTTAATTCCGAAGAATTCTACGAGATTATGGAAAAATTAACCCTAAAAACTATAACATTTCCTACGCCCTTTCGAACGACTGTAATTAAGTTTTTCAAATTTCAAGAACTCCGATATGATTTGGAACGAGTGCATAAATTTGATAGCAATTAAAATCTATATTAATTTCGAAAAAATAGATATTGTTTAAAAAGAAATAATAATTTTGATACGGTTTACAGTTCATCATAAATTTAAAAAAAATGGAAGTTTCCCTACTAAAACGATCAAAACTTTCGCAACTGAAACTGATCATGTAATGACTGCACTTTTATTACTTTCAAAGCTACATTAATGATTTGTCAAATCGCTTTCCCCGCTAGCGAAGCCACTGCAATCATTGTTGCTTTGTATTTCGTTGTGCAGAACCAAACCCATTTGCCAGCATTCTGAAATGCAAGAAGGAAAATGTCGGTGTTCCATTGATTTGCACTATTTTTTATGACTCGCTGGAATACCTACGACTCACGAGGCAATGGATTTTGCTGACAAGGAGAACCACTTGAAATGATTCTTCCTGCGGACAAAATTGAAAACCACGACAAGGTTTGGAAAAGGTTAAGTGACCACCGTCGGTTAGTTTCAATCATATCATGCCGGATTTGAATCGACAAATTATCTAAGTTTATCATTAAACCGAGCTCATCAAAGTAAAAGAGACGTTAGTCGTCCTTTCTTTCTTTTTAATTTCATTTATGGCTATGACAGGGTTTACACCGCTGAAATGTACTGTGATATAGATATCTATAATATAATTTTTTGAAAAAAATCATCACATAGGTCAGAAATCCATGGTTTTGAATGAGTCTAACTTTGAATGGCCAGAGTTTACATTAATGGATATAAACTGCATTTTGACAAAAGCTCCACATACGTAAGAAATTCGTCGTTCTGAACTAGTCCACCTGTTGAATAGACGGTGTTTGGACCAGACTAGAGTTGACTTAATGGAGATCGAGAATAGATTGGTTTTACTGAGTGTCATCTTGTCTAAATGATGGGGATCGAGAATAGATATTTTTTTTACGTTCATGGGAAATCTATGACTTACGAAGTACAAAACATTACAAGCCTAGTACTAAATGTGAATGGCTGTTATGTCAAAATTGTTATGTCCATTAGAGATTGCTAAAATATAACATATATAAACCGTATCTTCCTATGTAGAAATGAGCTCGAACTGCCTTGGTCAAAGGATCAATGGATCTACCTTGATCAGAGATCATGTATATGATTTCTGATCACGGCATTTTAATTTATGTTCGTCATAGTTATTTATGTAATAATAGAATTGCGGGGGACGTTCCGGAAGAGATACAGGAGATGTTTTTGTGAATACACGCATGAGCTGTTTGATAATCGCAGCGAAGACTTCTCCTGTATTACCAGCTGGTAATTTAGAGGATATTGGATCTGAACTAGCTAAGTAATTGGGAGAATATTAGATGTGAACTGGTTAAAACAACAAAATATTTTAACAACACTATGTGAATTGGGCGATGTTTATTGGGAGCCCACAAACTATGTTTCACACACATCATTTATTAACAACATTTATTATTTTTTCTTATGCATTAGGTTTCTTTCTGATCGACGTTTCGAACCAGCAATGGTGGTTCATCTTCGGGGTGTGAAATAATAATCCATGTGATTGTAAAAACAAAAAAGACAAATTTAATTAATTATTGAAAGATTTATATATTTAATGTTTTAATATGTCATGATGATGACATAAAATAATCCTTTACGCAAAAAGAAGTACAATTTGGCTTAGTAGCATATTATGTTTAACATCATACCAACACATAATCCTTTACTCGAAAAGAAGCACAATTTGGTTTAGTAGCATATTATGTTTAACATCATACCAACATATGATCCTTTAATCGAAAAGAAACACAATTTGGTTTAGTAGCATATTATGTTTAGCAACATACAAACACATCAACCACATTGGATTGAAGGCCAAGAAAACCGATAACATCTCCTGGTCATAAAAATTTATGGGACTAGAAAGAAGGATAGTGATGGAAAAGAAATTGTAATTTGGGAGACACAATACAACAAGGCATATGCATTAATAACTCCATGGGTGACATTAAAGGTAAGAAGATATATTGTTTCTTGTGGTAATGCATTCGAAGCACTAAAAAAATTGAAACAATTGTATGATTCACACTGAGAACTCGAAATTATTCAGTTATTGCTAAAGTTGTTTAATTTGGAGATGAAAGATAATGATCCTTTGAAGAGTGCCTATGAAATAAAAGCCATTTTTAATGATATAGAAGCCACTGAAATTAAAGTCGATTTGCAACTTACAACTTTTATAAAATTCCTTCACCTTGTCTATTCAAACTATTTGGAATCTCTCCAAGCTAGTGGGCAGCTAAAAGACATTACATTTGATAAACTAGTAAGCAAAATACGTGAGAGAGAAAACACCTTTGAAAGAAAGAGACTCCACCTAACTCTAATGTAGAAACATCGTGCCTTGCACAAAAGGATCAGAAGTGTCATGTTGAAACTTCTACTGGTGATAAAAGTAGTAGAGGTCGTGGTAGGAGAAATTATAGAGGCAGGGGGTGTTTTAGATGTGGTAAAAATGGTCATACTGCTACTAACTATAAAATCCCTTGGAAGAAAGTGAGTGAAAGGAGAAAATAGTTGAATGAAAAGAAAGATCAACTACCGCCAGATAAGGGAAAATCATCAGAGTCTGCACATTACATTGTTGCTCACTGTAATTTTAATATCAATGATGTTTTCAACACTACATTTTCTTCATAGTGAGATAGTTGGATTTTGGATTCAGGAGCCACTTATCATATGACATTTAGGCGAGGTTGTTTTGAAACATTCAGTGATGATATTGGTGTTATTTACTTTTCTGACAAGTCTCAAATTAAACCACCTGGCATTGGGTCTATTCGTTTGAAGATACCAAATTTTGTAGATTATGTTCTACATGATGTACTTTATATCCCACAGTTTCAGCAAAATTTGATGTCTCTTATCCATATTCAATAGCAGGAGCATTCTATTCATATATTTGATGGCATTATCGAGATAAGAAGAGCATATGATCATGCAGTTGTTATGACCGATGTGGAAGAAGGTATGCTTTTAAAATTAAATTGTACTTTATCAACTAATTGTCGTGAAAATTTTGTTCTTTTGGTGCAACAAAGTGATATCCTATCTCCCAGCTTGTTGTGGCATGCTCAATTTGGTCACATCAATTATGCAAGCAACAAAATTATGAAAAAGCAAGGCATTAAAGGTCTTCCGACAGTTCCAAGAAATATTATACCTTTTGATGTTTGTATTATAGGAAAGAATTGTAAACAACCATGTCATAGTTCTTTTAGATCTTCACGAAAATTAGGTCTCATACATTTAGATTTATGTGGACCTATGCCTATTGCAATTGAAAATGGAAATAAATATGTGCTGACATTTATTGATGATTGCTCGAGAATGTGTTGGGTGTATTTGTTGAAGAATAAGTCGGAAGTGTTTGTTGTTTTTAAAAATTTTCATTTGATGATTAAAAATGAAACTCAACATAATATAGGCATTGTCAAAACTGATAATCATGGTGAGTACACTTCTCATGCTTTTTAAAAATACTTGAAGGACAATGGAATCAAACATCAGATTACCATACCTTATAATGTACAATAGAATAGAACTTTTCTTAATACGGTTAGATCTATCATGTTCTTTAAGAACGTTAAGTTGATGTTTTGGGAAGAAGTAGTGCTTTATGCAACTTATATTCGCAATCGTTGTACTTTTTCTGTCATCAAAAATAAATCTCCTCATGAAATGTGTTATAATCGTCTTCCTATTGTTAACATTTTAGAGTCTTTAGTTCTCTATGCTATGCATTAATTCGTAAACATCAGCGCAAGAAGTTGGGTGCTAGGAGTCACAAATGTATTTTCTTGGGATATTCTGCTACTTTGAAAGCTTATAGATTGTATGATGAGGAGAATAATCATTTCATTCCTTCCAGTGATGTTATTTTCCTTGAATCAGATAAAAGTAATTCCACTGTTGATAAGCAACTCACTCATTTGGAGAATTTGCATCTAAGAAATTCTATTTTGAATTTGATAATGTTGTTCCACACAATGAAGGGGGGGTTCCCATTCTGGATCAGTCTATGGTTCTTCCATATTTGACTCATGAGAATGTTATTGATGAAGAAAATTTGGATGATAGTAATGTTTCTGCAAGACCAGAAATTGCGCTTGAAGAGCCTGTTCTTGAGCCTGTTTTTCAAGATGAGCAACCATCACAACCAATTCAACAACCTTTACGAAGATCTACACGGTATCAAAAAGCTCCAACCAAGTATGATGATTTTGAAATAGTAATGTCTTCTAAAGGTGATTCAAGTAATCTTTCTCATGATTGTGAATTCAATCATCGTACAATTAGTGAACATAATTGTTTTAAATAAGCTGCTAATTGTGGTGAATGGAAGGATGCAATGCAAAAGGAATATGATGCACTTATTAAGAATAAAACTTGGAGGTTAGTGGATCCTCCTGCAGGTGCAAACCCATTGGTTACGAATGGGTGTATAAGATCAAATACAAAGTAGATGGTTCACTTGATAAATACAAGGCAAGACTTGTAGCAAAATGCTACACTCAGAAGGAAGACATTGACTACATAGAGACATTTGCTCCGACAACAAAATGGGGCACAATTAGAACTTTGTTTTATCTTGTAGCTCAGAATAGCCATAAGATACACCATATGGATGTTAAAACAACTTTTTTGAATGGCGATTTGAAGGGGGATGTTTATATGTTTCATCCTGAAGGTGTGTTGTTAAAGGAAAAGAGAAAAAGGTATGAAAATTGGTTAAGGATTTGTATGGACAGAAACAATCATCTCGTGCATGGTATGAAAAGTTAACTAAACACCTTCTCAAGTTGAATTATAAGTTATTTGATCTGGATGATGCAACTCTTTTTGTTAATAAAATTGGAAAGTCAGTCATATATTTGGTTGTGTATGTAGATGATTTGATGATCACTTGAAACAATGATGACTATATAATGTTCGTTAAAAGATAATTATTGAAATTTTTTGACATGACAGATCTGGGTTTATTACGTTATTATTTAGGGATTGAAGCTGATTAGAAACCCAAATATATTTTCACTTCTCAGAAAAAATATATTGGACAACTATTGGACAGATTTGGGATGCAATATTGTAATCTTGTCGCCACTCCTATGCAGCAGAATTTAAAGCTTACTTCCACTGAAGGAATTATGTTTAAAGATCCAACAAAGTACAAGAAACTTGTTGGAAGTTTAAATTTTCTAACTACTACTCGACCTGACATAGATTTTGTTGTAGGGATACTTTCTAGGTTCATGCATAAGCCATGTGAAGGTCATTGGAATGCAGCAAAGTGAGTGCTCAAGTATTTGAAAGGCACTCGAACATATGGCATCAAATATTCCAAAGTTGTAGATTTCCATCTCACCAGCTATTCAGATTCTGATTTTGATGGAGATAAGGAGAATGGATTCTCTACTTCTAGTTATTTGATGAGTCTTGGATCAACAACCATCAGTTGGAGATGACACAAGAAATATGTTCCTGCTGATTCTACCACTGAAAGCCAAATACGTTGCAGCAGATCAAGCTACAAAAGAAATCATTTTCCGTCGCAAAATACTTGAAGACTTGTAGGAGAAACAAAAGGCTTCAACTCCACTACTCATTGACAACTCTTCTGCAATTCAGTTGGCCAAGAATCCCAAGTTTCATGATCGAAGCAAGCATATTAACACCAAATATCACTTGATTCGACATTATGTAGAGGCCAAAGTTATTCATCTGACACATTGTCCTACTTCAGAGCAGATCACAGACATATTTACAAAGCCACTAGGATGTGAAAAGTTTGAAAAATTCAGAATGTTACTCGGCATGTTAGATGTCCCTTCGGATTAAGGGGGGAATGTTAACTAATCCTTCGGGATTGTTATTGTATAATATGTAATTAGTTTTACATTCCATTTTTATGGTTAATAAGTTACTGAGACACAATTGTCTCATACCTAGATTTCACATGTATAAATAAGTAATTTATCATTAATATGATGCTCCTTCATTGTGTTCTTTCATTGTGGAGTCTATTTGGACTTATGTATTTGTTAAGGAAAACATAAACCATAAATACTATAAATAAAATACAATAGCATAAGTGAAAACCAAGATAAGATAATATAAAAAAAAATATCTATTCTCTAAGAGTCGCATAAATAATCTAAAGATAATTATTTTGAAGTAGATAGAAAGATAATAAGTTTACTGCTAACATTAATTTTTTTAAGATATAGTGTATATTATAAATAACATATAATTTGTTTTTCGCTGAGCAACTAGAAGGGGGTGGAGAGGAGAGAAAGACATTAATGATGAATTATCCATGATTATAACAATGGATTATTTAATGTGTATAACCCTACATCAATTAAATATAATGGTCATTAATGGTGACTTAAATGTACTAAAAAGTTTTGAAGGTTATGGGTTTGGTTAGAGAATTTTCAATATTAACAGAGATTGAAAGTTTTAGGTGCTTCACTAAAAATATGAGGTGTGAATAAAACAATTCATAGTTCTTTTGGAAAACAAATTTGAAATATTTTCTAAACACTTTATTGATAATATATCTAATTATCTAATAATATAATCTCTGTAATGCTTATAAAATACACTATATATAATTCCTAGAAAATACAATTATTAACTGTCAATTAAAATCATCTTATATATAAAATAAAAATTCATTTAGTATAATTAGCCAATAATACGCTTAAGGTGAGTAAGTGATAGACACCCTCACTTACTCTTACTTTTATGAAAGAAATCACTACATAAAATATAGGAATAACTATTAATTATTGAACCCCAAAAGTAATAGTAATCACTATTTAATGATTATGAGTAAGTGATAGGCACCCTCACTTACTCTTACTTTTATGAAAGAAATCACTACATAAAATATAGGATGCTTGTTAATATCTATATATATATATATGTTAATTATTAAACTCCAAAATTATGACAACATTAAGTTAATTATTCTCTATTACTACTATAAATTTGATCCTCTTTCACATATTTCACTTTCAAAACATGTATAGGTCTTATAATATGATCATGTAAGACTCAATTACCACCAAGGATAACCTCGTCCATATTAAAGAAATTATTCCAAACAGTTTGACTCAAATAATCCCAAAATGATATTAATGGTCGTTGTTTCATGGGTTCCTTAATGTTGTATTTTGCTTCTCGATTTTCCTCTCTATTGAGAAATTTTATAGTGATATGCTAGTCCATAACATCTATATTTATCCTTACAAGTTTACTTTATTGAAGATTGTTTCTCATCAAGAAGAAATTTGTTTTTATAGATTATTTTTCATTTCAATGAATTTTTAGGGTATTCATTTTAGGTGTTTCCATTGGCTTTTTTTCATTTTTATCCTCAAAAATTTCATATGATTTTTCTATAGTTGTTTATTGTTATTCATTTAGTTTTCTTACAAGAAGTCATTTGTTTTCTAGTTTGGGGACCTCATACTTAATAAAAAAACTTCTTATACTGTTATTCTATTTTTCTTGTAAAAAATATCATAAATTTTAATTGCATATTAATATTCCCCTTATATAATAATTCCATCCAAATAAAACAAAATAAAATATCGATATGATCTACATTTATGAAATGAAAGAATAAAAATGAATGAAAGACATATTTATCTATAATAATCTTCAGTTATTAAATGTATACACATATTAATCGTCAAAATGATTAAAAGAATTAAACAATCTAAACTTAAACTTTTATACTTTGTATATTTTCAGCACATACATAATATGTTCTGACCAACTCAACGTCAATGAAGTGGTTCTCATAAGTAGAGATTATAGAAATCTTGGCATTCTGTCATAAAAACAGGTAGCTATAAATGTATAGCAGGAAATTATAAAATAGAAATATGTTCTCATGAATCTCTCTATCCTTATTCACTTTGTATATTTTGAGCACAAACCTAAAATGTTCTGACCAACACAACGGTAGTGAAGTGGTTCTCATAATTAGAGATTATAGAAATCTTGGCATTCCGTCATAAAAAGAGGTAGCTATAAATGTATAGTAGGAAATTATAAAATAGAAACATGCTTTCATGAATCTCTCTATCTTTATTCATGGCATAAGGAAAAATCAGTAAAAAATATTTTATAATTTTCTTCATGAACGTTAATAGATTTTTCTGGTAGTGGAAAGCAATAACTCTTAGATAAAAGTATAAATTGGAATATCCCATTTATAATACATGGCAATGAGAACTTTTATGTTTTCTAGGAAAATATATTTTTGTTGGAAGTAATGGAAAAAGGCAGATTTATATTGTTGTTATGATGATGAAAGGTTTGAGACTCTATTCTTACACCTCATATCCTAATATCTAGGGAGCGGTTGAAACCATCCCGTTAGTGTGAAAACCTATATATTTGAGGCTCATCTGACTCAATGTAAGGAGGAGACTTGGATGAGTGTTTGTACACTTTCCAGGTATCTCACCTGGAGAGCCATTTAATATATTGTTAATATATTCAGTTTTTATCATGGTATTAGAGCTTCAAGGTTGAGTAAGGTAAATCCAAAGTACTTCCAAAAAGCACGCTGGTCAAACTCAGTCAGAAGAAGAGGCAACACGCCTGTGACCCAAGGAAAAACCTATTGTTCAGTCATTTCTTTAAGTGTTTTCTTTCATCGTGAGCCATCAATGTTGATTGGTATTGAAGAAACGTGTTGCTGGAGTTTGACTAGATTCAGTGTGCTGTGTGGGGGTCAGAGTCATGCAAGTCATGGATCTGGCATCGGGAGTGTGGCCCGAAGGTTGCAGGGTAGATGCTTGGGATCGAGTAAGTGTGATCAGTGGCGATCGGTGGACTGATTGTTCCCAATATTGATAGATCGAGGTGCTGAGTGCTCAGATCTATTGGAGTTGTGGATCGCGAGTGTCGATCGATGACGTGGAGGTTGGAGCGTTACCTCAATTTAAATCGGTGCACATTCTGGTCAAATTTTTATGTGTCGTGTTTGGTGGAGCAGCCAACCTATGTTGCATGCTGGTGAGGTGTGAAGTGTGTGCAACAAGTGGAGTGGGGCCAAGTCCTCGAAGGCAAGCTATGGGCTATGATTTATTGACAGATGTGGTGTTGCAGAAATCTGTGGGCACGCGGAGTCCATGGTCGACCAAGCAAGTTCCTTTTTTTGTGTTTAAAATAATGAATCTGTCGCCTCGAGGGTTGTATTTGTGCAAGGGTCACATTATGTTATAGTTTTGGCAGTGGTGTTATTCAAAAACTACGTTTGGATGTGGTACCTGAAGAAATGTGAACTCGAAATTGTTGTTAGCAGAGCTGAGATGATTTCTTCATAGGAGGCGTGAGCTTCTCTTCCTTCAGATCCAAGATTTGACGCCCAAGGATTAATGTTGCGGCCTTGCTTTTGCTAAGAATAAAGTTATGTTTTATTTTGTTTTGCTACTTGTTCCAAGTGTCTTGATGGAGTCTAGGTTTGAGAAGGTCGAATTCATTTTGTAATGATTCAATAAATTTCTCTCTCATTCTTTTAGCTATATTGGTTATTTGCTTCAGATTTCGCTGTGTCGCATAGAAGCCACAACGTGCACACCAAGGTTCTACAGTTGAAGAGCTGCCAAAGGGAGAAGTTTCCCACCTTCGTGGTAACGGAATTGTTGGAGCTCATTAGAGGACCGTGTGGAGTCGAAAATAAATCTCGAAGTAAGATAAAGCGAGATAAGTTGGACTTTAACAAAATGTCTATATTTTTAGATATCTTTGATTCTGATGATGATGATTTTCTCATGTTGGCATTTGGAGGCATTAGCATGAGTAGTATGTTCGAGTCAGAAGAAATTTCAGAAAAACACTGTGGTTCTGTTGATGACCATGAGAATCAAGAGGCACAGTGTGTTGTGTAAGATCCTAAGATTGAAGACACACGAGCTGATCTTCGTGAAGGGTGTATGAGGAAAAACATGTTGAAGATCAATTGGATGAGCCACATGAAGTTGATTGCAAAGATGTGACAAAAGTAGACAAAGCTGGAGAAAATTTAAATTGTGATGATCTCATCAATATTTCTGTGTGTGCAGACGTTACATCAATGAATAATGAAGACATCATAGCTGACTTTCAGATGGCTGACACTGGAAATAGTGAGAGGGAAAATTCTCCTATCCAGCCTGTCATAATCTTGAGAAGGGCGAGAATAAGAATTCAAGTTTTCCATCACTAGGAAAGAAATAAGGTGAATATATATCACTACCTCATGGCAAGGAAAGTGAAGATGAAGCCTTGACTCAAGATGAACAAGCATGGACTCACAAGAAAAAAGACCAAAATGAAAATTTCTGTTACCAATTTTTTTCATGTTTTAATTGTAAGCCTAGCTGAGACTAGATGAGCTGGCATATGTTATTGTTTAGTACCATTTCTCCATTAAATGGGAGTGTTGGAAGTAATGGAGAAAGCCATATTTATATTGTTGTTATGATGGTGATAGGTTTGATACTCTAATCCTAGACCTCATATCCTAATATCTGGGGAGTGGTTGAAACCATCCCGTTAGTATGAAACCCTATATATTTGAGGCTCGTCTGACTCAACGTAAGGAAGGGGCTTGTATGAGTGTTTGTACACTCTCCAAGTATCTCACCTGGAGGGCCATTTAATATATTGTTAATATATTCAGTTTTTATCAATTTTAGATATATTTTAAGATCTAAGTATCATAATTAGTTGTATTACATCACTTTCCTAGGAGAAGGATCTAAAACTACTTTTAGTTTTACCACATTTTTAAAGTGCCAAGGTTTTTTCTCAACTTATTACCTACAAAATAATCGAACGGGTACCATTTCAATTAGGATCGATGTTTCCTTTCCAAATTAAGGATAGAGTATAAATTCCATAAAATAATCTATTATGTGAGTATTTCATTCATGTATTTAAATAATGTAAATTGGAATCTCACAACAAAATAAACCCGAGATAAGAAGTGAAGAACAATCCCTAACATAGTAATTTATCCACAAACAAGAGAAATCCAAATAGAAAAAAATAGGAATAACTTCATGGACTTTTTTTTAGTTTATTGTGCGAGGTAAATGAAGTTATATAGAGACAGTGGGTTCACTTGAAATGCAGAAACAACTATTTATGTTTTCACACCAGTTCGCTCAACGCACATTCGTTTTCGAGGTGTTCAATTCGAATTTGAATTCTTGTTTCTATTTCTTTTCCTCGACTAAAGAGTACATTATTACGTAGATTTTTCTAATTAATGATTAAATTAATTTGATTACAAATTTACATTACCAATTATTCTTCTTAAAAGTAAACCATCTCCCTTGTTATGATATAATAAGTGATCCCTTAGATTTTTTGGGTGTTATAATTTTTTTTTAATTTAATTTTATCTTTAATCATATATATAAACTATACATTTCTTTTCTCTTAAATATCTATCTATGTTATTCATACTATCTTTCACAATTTAAGTTTAACAAATTTTCAATAATGTTTTGAACATTTATTAGTGATACTAAGGATGCGAGGTATTTTATGATATTCACAAATTACCTTATTGTATTTATAAGGCACCGTGAATGACATACCTTTTAAGTATGCAACTTTTATTGGTGAGGAAAACGAACAACCATCGATACTTTGTAAACTCATTTTTGTCCAACTTTTTTGGAGTACAACCGTCGCTAGGAAGAAGGTTATCACAGTAATAAAAACCATTTAATTAATCCTCACAAATAAACAAATCCATTGTCTATGATTTTGTAGCCTCAAAGTGGAAACATCCTTGTATCTCAAGCTCATGCAATGAGGATGACTGTTGGAAGGTAGAGACATGAATGCTACTCTTATAATAATGAAACATGGTATGATTCCAAACAAATTCATTGGCCATGTTTGGATTGATCAACAATTATTTAATTTATGCGAAGACACATTAGATTTAAAGAATTAGCATTTTTTTATAATCCAAATCAAATTATAACATTATCACATAACTTTACTTTTCTCTAACTTGTTAGGAAGTGAATTCAAGTGTTTGCAGAGTCACATATATGTGCACCATTATGCTTACATGTTACACGAGGAAAATCATCAAATCATCATCATTGGAATCTCAATCAAATAATTGCATCATTTCCAATCAAATACCTTCTAGTGATAAAACCTAGTCTATGTTAGTTGTCAAATGAATGCAAATACTATAATGAATCAAAATTTTCTAAAAGGAATTGACTTGGCATCCATAGGCTACAGGAAAAATATACGGTAGAACGTAAAAGATATCACTACAGGAAAAATATAACGTAGAACCTAAAAGATATCACTAAAAGCATTAGTAGATTGTGTAAAAATTTGGTCGGGTGACTAGAATTTAATGTCCACAAAATAGTTTGGTCGTGTTGCTAAATGAGAGGGAATATTTTAATGAATTCACACATTTCGAATTAGTAATTTATGTTTTAGTGATTAATATAGTTGATTAAAATTATAAGGATTTAAATGATTGTGTCTTTAGTTTTATGGATGATTTTTTTTTCACTCATGACCATAAAAAGGTAGAATTCATATTGCTTGGGATGCTTCATCATTGTGAGCTTGTAGGAATTAAATTGGTGTTTGAGTGTTATAGTAAACAAGAGAGCCACTGCCGTGGCGGTAGTCCCTGCCGGGGTCTGCCACAACCACAATGCAAACTCTTAGAATAAGCAAGACATAGAATAATCAAGACATGTAGAAAAGAAGCCTAGAACCAGCAGTTTCAGAACAAGCAAGCCGTTGTTTCACCTTTCTTAACTGTTTGTCGTTGGTGTCATTTGTCGATTGTATAAGCAGAAGAAAAATCGTACTTTAAGGCTTAAGCTTGTCGTGACATTATTATTATACAATAAATATTATGTTCATCAGGCGCATTGCCAAACTTATGGTTTAAACATTATATGATTTATGCTTACTCGCTTTCTCTCATATGATTTAAATATTTAACCCACGAAATAGAGATGGAACCAAATGTTTTTTTAAAAAGTGTAACCATCCGCAGGTCCGTTGGATTTGAAGATTCTACTTTTTGTCATGATAAAAAAAACAACAAACTATTCAGCATCAAGGAAGGTTATGATCATGATTCATGATTAAGGAAAACCACACTTAATGCACAAACAACATGAACAACCATGCTCAATATATATATTATAAATAGTGCAGAAATCTTGTACCGAAGAGGAATTGAAGATTGCTAGTTTGTATAGATCCAACCAACGATGAAAATGTAAAACTTTACACAACAACAAAGGCCATAATGACAATTCACAAAAGTTTATGTTTAGAACCAAAACAATACTAATGACCATAAAAAAAATTGTGCCTAAGAGGACTTGAAGACTCTCATTAAGATTCAAAATAAGGATCAAAACTTTGCTCACTGTACAGATGCAACAACAATGCCTGTAAAACAATAATAACACCCATTGCTCTCAAGGTATGTGGTATAAATAAATCAAGAAATGCTAAAAATTTTGACTAAACAGACAACAGACAAGCCAGTCCCTTCATCAAAACTAACAATTCATTTTAATAACCAATCCATATAGAGAAGATTTGCAACCTGTCCATCTGCAATTATCAAGAGAACATGGTACTGCCCACCACTCTGTTCCACAATACGGATTGCTGCTTCAATAATTGGGGCAAAAGATGTTGGCCCTAAATAAGAAAAGAACATACAAGAAATGTATAAGAAAACACAGGACATACGCAACATATACACATATCAAGTAAACCAGTCAGACACTCTTTCCTAGCTTAAGGCTTATAATGCTAAAGGTAATTAATCTTCATATCTTCAGGTGGAATGTCAAAGTTTCATTAACCAACCAGCCAGTCGAAGATGTGGGACTATCTCCCTGTAGCGTCTCAACGCTTCTTCAAATCCATTGCATAACCTATCATCTGGATAGAAACTAAACACACTTTGATCATGTGTCAAAGCTGTGAAAGAAGCAACACGTTATTAGCAATAACCATATTGCTGCATATGTTATGAATTCATGTTAACCAACATAAGAAAAATAAATTGAGCCAAATTCAAACAAGATTTTCAATCGAAATAGAGATCAAAACTTGCCATCCCCAAAACCAAAACAAGGGATCAAGTTGTCTTCGTCAAATACAGATAAGGTCCTCCCAATTATCGAAATCGCTTGTTCATAAGGGTTTGGAGTGTCTCCAATGTGGTGCAAGCTTCGGCGATTAAAAGACCTTGCACCTAAAATCCATAACAAAATGTTGAAGTGGTGACTTTAATTTGATTTGGATTGAAAAGTAAAAAGCCTGCAGAATTATCAACTTAAACTAAAAAACTGATTGAAGTTGTATTCAATATATATGAGCTACCTACAGAAACACACTAACAGTTCTTGAGCAAATAAACATAGCGGGCCACATTTAGATAGAGGCAGATTGGCTATTTTAAAATTTTAACTTGCATGAAAATTATGACATTAAAAACTTCAGGATCATGGATAATAGAACTTACCTGTCCACTCATTGCTCTTAGTGAAGTCAATCCCTACAATCAAATTGGAAGATTCGAGGCCAGCTTGTGCAAGAGCTGCAGTCACCTACAAAAAAGATAAAAATAGAAACAAATCAGAGAATTCTCCCCATAGCGCTTATAACCATAACTTATCAAGCCAATTCACAATGAAATACATGCGATAATACAAGCTAATTACTCAAATATCATAATCAGGTACATCGAAACCCATGCAAAGCCAGTTCTTTAGAGCATTACAATCTGACTAAACCTTTGACCAAAATTGTTGCGTTGTTTGTTGACCTAAATAAATTACTTAATTGTCTTGAATTAATACTACTGAATATGATCTCAACCATGAGCATTATTTTTCAATTCAAATTAAGTATTCCACTGGATTTAAATGTTTACTAAGCTTTAAGAAATATGAAAACCGGTGAAACGAATAAGTTATATAATCTAAGGCACATATCTGATTAATAATAAGAAAAAACCATATGACTTCAAATCCATCACAAAGAAATGACAACAACCCATCCTGAAAATGCATAGTAAACCCATAACTTTTAACATGTATGGCATCCAAAAACCAAAGTGCAAAGTAGTAAACACTTAATTTTTAACAACATATATGGCATGCAAAAACCGAGGAGAGTAAGAATACCTCATCAAGTGAATTGTAATTGTCAGCGATTCGGGAGTATCTCCTTTGCAACTTCTGTTTAGTCGCTTGTTGTGCTGGTTGTGCATAAGTTTCCGATGGAACTGCTGCTGAAGGACCATAGGATGAAGAATCCCACGCTGGTGAAGGGCCATATGAAGAAGAACTGTAATGCCTCGGGCGAATACTTTTTAAATGTCTGCCTCCCATTGCCTAGATTTTGAGTTTTTGCAAGGTTTCGCAGGTATGGCACATAATATTCTCCACAAACTCTAATGAATTGAAGATAAACTTGCCTCAGAAAACATAAACAGAATCCCAGGAAATTGGATCTGAAAAATGGCAACATTATAAAAGGATTACCAACATAATAAATTAGAATATTGACATTAAAATTGCAACATAAAGAAAACGGTTCCTGGAGAAATAGTTTTTAGACATGTTCATTAACCAAATTAAATACAACTTATTTGAAACTTTTTGATCTTGTGAAGAAAAAATATCTTTAAGACTTGCCAAGCTAAACATTGTAGCTTTTAAACATATATATATATATATATATATATATATATATATATATATATATATATATAATAAGAAGTGGATCAAGCTTCAGAAGTAAAGGACAAAAGTTTGCTGCAAAACCCGGCCTTGCTACTAAAAACAAATTGATAACAGAAAATCCCACCATTTCTCGCCGATCTCATACCAATGAAAAAGAAACAAAATTAGGAAAACAAAATGCGGTGATATATACCAGGTTGTAAGTACAGCTCAGCACATTTACAGATAACATGCAAATCCCATTAACACTCGATGCAAGAGGCCTTGTGCATTCAGGATGATGTTTTGTAACAAATCCTCGGATTTCCGATATTTAAAAATACACAGAAGGCAAATCCGCTCAAAACAGAAGCACAGAACCCTGCTCAAGATTGAAAATTCCACCGAGGCAACTTCTGAGAGCCTACCTTCTAGAATATTACGCTCTGAAGGCAGCGGAAGAGAACTTTCTCCGTCCAAACCCTTCCACTGATATACAAAGTAAGCGGAGTTGCAGTGAAGCTCCTGTTATGATTCCCGGTTCAATGCCTTAGAAAGTCTCTTTCAAAATCGAGAATCCACGCTATAATGCAATTTACATCAGATATACACTTCACAAAGGGCTAAGACAGCAGGAGCTCGGAAACAACATAAAATAATCCCTCGCCGAAAATGTTTACCATCTTGAAAAATTCAGGAAACTTACAATGAACTTCAAATTTGACGGCATGGAGGGCATGGAAGACCCACAAACAACATTTTTTTTCGCAAACTTTACAATTTTATCATATGTATATAATTTCATTCAGACTTTAAAAACAGAAAACAAGAAAGTCCGATCAGCACTATTTTGAATAAGACCAGTTCGGAAAAGTTTAAAAGCTCACAAAAGAATGACTCCTCGCTCTAACACAGTAAATTTTTCGCAATTCCTTTAAATATCAACGGTTCCTTTCCTTGCGATGTAAACTGGAACTTTCCTCTACAACTAAAATAACAAGATAATATAGCGAGTTTTTTGCGTGTAAAACTAAGTTTCCTCAATCTGAAGCCGAAGAGTTGATTTATTCAACCAAATTTACCTAAAGCCGGCACATATGAAGCTTCCTAAAGCCAAGTGCGCTCACGGAACAGATCGAAACAACCCGGAAAGTGGTTGGGACCAAGATAGTCGCAGAAACGGGAATTCTTCCAAGTTACAGTTAAATATTGCGGTCGTTTACTTAATTTCTCTCGCAGATCCTGGAAATGGAGATGAGGGAAAGTGGGAAGGAAGGAAACTCATTTCGAGCATGAAGTTTTGATTGAAGACGGTGGAAACTAGAGATAAGCAATGGAAATTGTGTCGATCAATTTGGCTTACAGAATCACCTTTCTTTCAAAAATTAGGAAGGTACCTTAATGTGGTAGCGAGCTACTTGAGAGGTGGCAGACGGTGGCAGACAGTGGTAGCCAGCTGCGTGAGAGGTGGCAGGTGGCAGCTATATAATAAACTTTGCATGCACCTAAGTTTCATGTTTGTCACCATAATCTTCCAGACTTTGGATAAAATACAAATTGGAAATGGTATATAAAATGACATGGTATATAAAATGACAGAACTTTGGTTAAAATAGTATTGCCACAATTTTCTTGCATCGGGCCACGTGAAGCCTGCAATAAGAGGTACAATGCGCTTTCAGAGTTAAAACTTTGGATAAAATTTAAGTGAACAAAATTGCTATGATTAAACTTTGGTTAAAACACAAGAAAACATAAAAAAAAACGGTCAACGGATGGATTAATAGGCAGTCAAACGTTTGATCGAACGCTATAGTCTGGGCAGGGACTAATAAATGTGGAAACAATCAAAATGTGAATTACTCAATAACACAATTATTATTGACGTTGGAATGATAGGTCAAGAGGATCAAAGTAAAATCATGTGGAATTTTCTTTAGAGATCCATTCTATACGAGCAATGAGTTTAGTAGTCCTCCATTCTCACAATATTTTACTGCAATAATATAAGAAATATTCACTTAAATATATCTATACTATGCCATTTTGATTACATTTTGAGCTTATTTTGATTCCAAAATCAATTCCTAAGGTATTACTTTATTAATTTTCATTTTTTAAACTTCATGAAAATGTATGTATTAAAAATGTAATTTACCAGATTTTTACTAAAATTGCAGTTTCGTAATAGCCCATTCATTTAGATACATACAAGCTAGCTAGGAAAAAAAGGATATATGTGTTTTTTCATCTATGATTCCTGGAATGTTAGTTTCCCATTGGTTTCATGCAAAATAATGCATAAAGGTCAACCCAATGCACATTGAGTACTACCAGTCCTTATTGATTTCCCATGATACTAGAGTATGGGTTAAAATCTTACAATCACTGATACGACCAATCCAAGTATCACAAAAAATAATTTTCACAACATATTAAGATAGAATAGTATATCTATTAGTGCATAAGATATATGCAACATTTTAGAAATTTACAATAACCCAACTTTGTTATATTACTCAATTGATAATACAACATTTAGGGATCTTGTGTAATGGATAAGGGTCCTCATATCTCCACTAGTACAAGAATAAAAGAACAAGATACTCTAAAGTTATACCTAATGTAGGCGATGATCACAACTTCTTTGTCATACTTTGAGCACAACTATTTCTACATCGCTCATGTTCTGCGGAAGTTCCTTTATCAATGAACCATCTCCCTTAGGCCACTAAACTCAACAATTCAATCTGTGCTCTAGATTATCATAAGTCCATCTATAACCAACACATCGAGTCTTCACGCACACTATTTGTTCCTTTGTCCTTCAAGGCCACAACACTTTAAGTCTTCTTATAGACTACTATTGCTCAAATACTTAGGGACTTCTTCCAACTATTGTCTTTATGTGTTACTCTAATGATGATGAACATATGGTAGGAGGGTTGCCACCTATCACCATAATACGTCGTTCTCCCACAATGAACTTGGGTTGCACAATATTTCTCCTCTGACTCATCATAATTTGAGATCCTTCATTATCTGACTCATCTAACAACCCTGGTGTTCCTTCTATGGTCTTCTCTTAGGGCATACTTAGTCCACTCTCATGTTTCCCTCTGACACTCTACAAGTTTACAATACTATTGTCTAATATGGAATACTAAACCGGTAACATCTACTCAATTGAAAGACATCAACAAATACATATTGTCCTCTTCTCATTGGCTAGTGTAGGCTATTGTACGTTTAGTGCACCAGTAAGGGCTGTTGTCACTCTACAAAAACACTTATTTTCTCCTCCCAAACCTCCTCCATAATTGTTTTCATCCTTTGAAATTGTTTTCCCTCACTCGTTGTTTTTGGCTAGCCTGCACCCTCAAATAAGTGTTTCATCCCCCAGTTCTAGGAAGGATAGGACCTTTGGCCTACATATTCCCAGAATCCTAAGCTACGACCTGATTTTAGAGAGAAAAGAACACATAAAATACACAAAAAGAAAATTGCCCATAATATCTTCCAAGCAAGTTGCATTGCTACTTGATCCATCTAGCCTCCCCAACAATCACAAAAGAAATAGAAACAATCCTCTTGTCTTCTTTGCGAGGTATACTCATGATATGTGACCTCCTTGGTGACATATTTCTATGAGAGATGAATTTTTGGATGTTGTTCAAATGTCCTGCACTTATCCTCTATTTATATGCTAATAGGTAGGCTTCAGCAACTTCCCTTGTCGCACTTCTAAACCTAATCAGACCTACTCTAGGTGCCACAAAAACCAACAAAAACATATTAAATAGAGTGATTTTCCCTAACCATAATTACTCTAGAGGTCCTCTATCATCTCCATCGGTGTCATGAAAAATTATCCTTGTGTTTTCACACCCACAATATTAGGTAAGCCACACCTTGGGTTCCAAGCCCACAAATCACTTTTGTGGCACTTCTTCCTCTAAACCCTAAACCCTAGTGCTTGGGGTACCTCCAAGGCTACCAAATCTCAACACTCCCTCTTAACAATGGAGGTACTTCCAAGACCAGGTAGTAGCTCACCATGATTGTCACTATTCACAATGCTCACCCAAATCCTAGCATCCATAACTATATCAAACCCTGTAAAATGGACTACACCTCTTTCAGAAGTGTCACTATCATTAGAAGCCTCTTGCTTCCTATTCTTCTCCTAAAACTCTTTCAAGTCTTTCCACGATTCCCTGTCGGTAATTGTAGAAGTGTCCTTACACCACACTGGCCATGCACTCTTCTTAGGTTGCATATTATCCCTCTCGATATGTGAACTCACTATAGAACTCAACTCTCCCTGAGCCTGTGCAACCTAGACCATTTTCTTAGGAACCTACACCTACTCCTCTAAACCCTACATCTTATTCTCTAGAACTTGTACCTAGTTTTTCTTCTTCTTCTCATGATTTACAAGCTTTCCCATTAGCATGTATACACCATGGTCTCTAACTCCAATCACAACAGATGTAGAGATAGAGCCTATGGGAATGAGTCTCGCCTTCTAAATTTGGAACAAGACCTCAAACCCCTTATGCTTGATTTTTGAGAAAATATCATGATATATTTGAGTCTTCATACAAAAAATAAATCCTCAACTCACATTACCTAACCTATCTCCATCATGAATGACATGACCCCTAATCATATGATCTCTTTCTAAATGTTGTCATCGAAAACCATGTGCAATTTTGAGTCCCACTAATCTAGATTCTTGAACACCTCTTGTGACCCTGTCATATTCTTTGATGCTGCACTATCCACATACCATGTAGCTTCAATGATGGTACCCCATGAGAAATGAGATATCAAATAAGACTCCTCTTTCTCCATTCTCTGGGAGAAATCATGTATCCTAGTAGAAGTGGTGAAACCTGAAACATGTTTCCCTTGCTTCTTCTCATCATCTCCACTCTTCTTCATCAAACACTTGATTGAAAAATGACCCATATATCCATGGTTGAAATAATTGATCTTAGTCAAGTCCTTCGTTTTCTTGCCGCTCATTCTCACTGAAAGTGCCACATCATTATTTGAAGCCTTGTTTCCCGAATGAAGATCTTCATCTCACAAATATTCTTAAATAAAGTCATCCCATAACCTATTTTAGTCTGGAAACTTTTCCTTGACAACAATTCCCTTAATGAATCGATTCCACTGTAGAGTAAACCCCTTCAAGGAAATCCTCATCATATGAGAATCTACAATAGTCACATTGATGGTGGCAATATCATCTTGAACTTGAGACAACCTCATTAGATACAAAGTTACCCCTTCACTCTCTATCATCTTGGGGGCCTTCAACTTATCCTCCAATACCAATACTTGGTTCTCATATTTATTCTAGAAAAATTTTTGAATATCCTCCCACATCTCATGGGTAGTGTTCTTCCCATATTGATAAGGTATTAATGAATATCTGACACCATCGAGGATGATCAACTTCATCCTCATATCCAACTCTTTGTACACTTCCAACTCCTTAGGGTTTGTTGGCTTCTTCATTTCCTTCTCAAAAAAATCCCAAATCTTGTTGTCCATTAATGCTAACTTGATATGTTCCCTCGATGGACTATAGTTGGACAACCCTTCCAAACCGTTCTAATACCAGAGACCAACCTTCAACTTACACTTTGTCTGAGCCCTATTAATTTGGTAACCTAGGGACAAATTTCCTCCTTTAGATAATCTTCATCATTAAGAAAGACCCCTCTTATCCCTTGGAAGAATTAATTTGGTTAAGGAAAATTATTATTTTATAATGGAAACCCACATGTGCATAAAAGGATAGATTGTCCCTCAAAGGAAATTAGACATTCTTGGATGGCTATAAATACAATTCAAGTGACCCTTGTTTAGAGATCAACATTAATCATTCTCTTCTTCTCTCTTCTTTGGTTTAGCTTGCACAGTCTTAAAGTGGGTTCACAGAGATTGGTTCATATAGGTTTGATATTGCAAGATATGAAGCTCGTATGTGCAGATTAGGGTTTTATTTTACCATTGTAAGGATGCCACAGAGAAATTTTGGTTATAGTTGCTTGCATGGAACCTTGTGCATGCAACTAAAACCCTTCAGTGTGATGCATGATTATTTGTTGTGTATGACCAACAATTAGGGTTTTGTCTGATAGGAGACTGCAAATTCAGGTGATATTTGACCATAGTTGACCACAGTTTACTACAGACTAGGAAATTTATCTTTCATCAATATTGTTGTTGGGTTCATATTTTGGATAATGTTTGGCTGGTATTGTTGGATAGTTTTTTAATTGAAGAAACTATAATATTTTAGTATCTCTTTGTTGAACACTTTATGAAAATCTAATAAGAAGAATAATTTGAAAGGTTCCTCTCCCTTATGGGGTTTTTCCCTAGTTTCCAACCACTCCTCGTGTCTATATCTGTGAATTATTTTCTTATATTGTTCCTTAATGTCCCACTGTATTGTTAAGAGTATTGTTATTTCTACATAATTGAATATGATGTAAAGATGTTTGAATGTTGTGGGGTAAATTCAATATGTAAATGATGAAATGAGATTATCTAACGAAAATAATATTATAGCCCTAAGAAAAATTAGTATGGTATCAGAATTGGGCTTAAGAAGATTCATTGAGATCACCTGTGAGAAGACACCCTTAACGTAAATAAGAGATGATGGAGGAGACCAAAAATAATTATAGGGTTGAAGGAAACCATAACTAATCTAGTTATTTTGGTTTCAAGGATTACATGATCTTAGTATTTTGGAGAAACCCTAGAATATAAAGAAGGTTTGATATATGCAGCATTGAAACCATAGCATGATCAATGAGAAGATGTTGTAACAATTGTGACAGGTTTAGTGTAACCCTAGATGGGATAGTCCCAATTAGGCCTAACAGTTGATGAAGTCAGTTTGAAATATTGAAGGTAACATTGACATATGGACAATGGACAGTAATAACTCTTAACAACTAGCTCAAGAAGGAGATGATTACTTCTCCTTAAAGATAAGCACCTTTTAGATTTATGTCATTTCCTTGAGATACTAGACTTAATAATTTGATTATTGATTATTCTTCCTGGATGAATATTTGAGTATTTGAATACTTCTAACCTCGAGATGAGATGTAATAAGTCAACCATTCTTGAGGATCATCAAAATTGTGGGAAAAGAGAGTCAATGTAGGAAGTGAAGGGCTAGTGTTGGAAAATGAAAGAAGTACTTAAGGAAATTGTTTGAATGTTTTCAATGTAGGATGTTGAAATTATAATGCACAAGTACTACAACTTCTAATGATAAATATGTGTTACAAGTAGAAACTTTATATGAATACTAGAAGGTATGTGTAGTATATTGTTTTAGTGTTATGATTTACTTGAAATATTGGATGGAATGTTTATCCCTAAGCTATGTCAATAATATCACCTTCATAAATTTGATTCATGCATTCATATGAAAGTAAGTTTGATTTCTGGTACATGTGATATATTGGTGCTCTTTATATTTCACAAGTATATTACATTTTATTAGACATGATGGATTTGCTAATCTTATAAAGATGGCTAGAAATATTGATTTTGATATATGGTAACTTCATAATATTCTTAATGATTGTGATAAGCATGGTAACCTTGATGATAAAAGAGTGAAAATAATATTGATACTTATTCTCATCTTGTTGACATTGGTTAGGCTTTGATAAGCTTAGTAAATTTGGAAATGTGGCTAAATTGGATGCCCTGACTTGATGTTGTGATTATGATCCTTGAATTATCAAGAAGATAAATTTATATGACTCTAACCTTTGATGAATATTTTGTGACATGTCCTCCAAGCCTCAACCTACAACATACAAAAATATAAAACGTTATGCACAAAACCAACAGCATATGATAGAAAGTTATATCGATAGAAAATAAATGTAAGATCTACATAATGTTTGACTCGTTGTAGGGATAGAAATGATTTTTGTTTCATAGCAATGCCTCGCTAGAAAATGTGAAGTGACTTACCTTTAGGAATCTACTCTTACTTGTGTTCTAAGGCTGAAATCTATAGAATCATCACTAATCGAATCTTGAGGAGAATATCATAACTAACATGATTATCGTTTTATGTAGAGATATGTATGTTGCAGAGAATGTGAATGATTTAACTCATATTATGTTGGGGCCTTTGTTTTGATATTTTGCAGAGAAAGAAGTTGATGACAAGTGGTCAGGATGATCATTAGAGGTGCAGAGTTGGCAACTAAGGGAAGAGTGGAAACGAAAAGATTACTTGTAATTGTTGCAAGGTGGCAGGAATAAGTAGGGATAACCAAGCGAGCAAAGAGCAGAGACAGCCAAGTGCTATGGGGTAAAATGCATGGTGTATGGAGAACGAAAACTACCCTCAAAGGCCTTCCCAGGACCTTCAATAGACTATAAGATTATATGTAGAAGCTACCAAGTTATGCACATGTTCATCTATCAAACATAAATTGACAAGGTATGGAAAGAAGATCACCTTTAGTTCCTTCTAGATTTGTTTAGAGATCTCTATGCGGAAAGAAGAAATCCTTCAAGGCTGGCTCCAAGACAATTCCTGCACAAAGGACAAATTAAACCAATCACAGTATACACTCTTGAAAACTAATGTAAGAATGCACAATAAACATATATTAGTGTATAACTTAACTGCTCATCTCGACAAGCATCAGAATGAACAAATCAATGAACAACATTACTGACACTATGGAGTAGGTAACACAACTACAATTTTGTATTTACAGTGGAAGAGTGATTACAACCATCCATTGTATCAGCCTTCCCTTGCCCCTTCTTCCTCTCTCTCTCTCCCTCTTTCAGCTCACTTCTTCAAGTATATGACAATTCACAACAGCTTAATGGGCTATCCTTCCAAATGCTCTGACCTTTTTCACAATGGCCCTCTCACTGCTTATGTAGAAATCGAATTATGGCTGCAAAGCTCTTCCTAGAGTTCATTAGGGAAAAAGCCATGAACCTACCCTATTTTCAAGCTTTTTCCCATTTGCCTTCATTCTTAGATTGGAATTTATCCAAATATCTTGATTTTTGGAGTTTCCTTGCTTTTCTTGAGCAAATTTAGGGATAAATATCTAGATATTTGTGTGTCGATTTGTTGGCTTAACC
Organism: Pinus tabuliformis; assembly: GCA_031772625.1. Taxonomy (NCBI): domain Eukaryota; kingdom Viridiplantae; phylum Streptophyta; class Pinopsida; order Pinales; family Pinaceae; genus Pinus; species Pinus tabuliformis. The sequence continues at coordinate 1,371,645,236 of CM062820.1, forward strand.
CACTGAACTTCTCTTAGGTTCACTAACGCTCCCCCTAGTCTAAAAATTTGAGTTAGCAAGATGACTAACACTCCTCTATGCTTGGTAACAAGCTTTATAAAGTAGGTTAGCAGTGTGTAGAGAGAGTTAGTGTGGAATCAAGGCCTATAATTGTGGTCTTTGCTTCAGTCATGCTGTCTTTCACCTCTGAGTTGGTGAGGAGGTCATTTTCTCCTATAACAGATGCCCCCTAAAGTATGAGATCAGAGAGAGAGATGATGGCTGAAATACTTTACTAAAACTGTAATTTTCTGTCAAAATTTTGTAGAGAGAGAGAGAGAGAAGTTTTGAGCGGCAAGGAAAAACCAAATACAAAAACATACATATATATAAACTGCTAAAATCATGTCTTGAGTCGGGCATTCCCATGCTCAGTAGCTATCTCAGAGTAATTTTCTCATCTAAGATATAACAATGTTGGCTGCCAATAAGCACGGAGTGGATCCAATGTCATAATAGATCATCCTAAAATAGTTGTCTCCAAAGAACAGTATCCACAGCTTGGGGGAGGAAACAAGGCTGAATGATGCAAGCCTCTAGCCAAGGTCTTGATTTCCGCTTCAGCGAACAACATATATCGGTACATTTGATAAGATGTGTTGACGTTGAACTTGCACGAAATCATCTGATTACCGGTCAATAATGGAGACCATTAACAGATGCGAGGAAGGCCAGTCATAATGGTGATGGTTTCCAAGATGCACAGTGCAAACTAGCGAGTGTGAAAGATTTCTTTGTCGTCGAACACTCGTAGAATCGCTTAACCAGGAGCCAATAATGAAAATCGGTGATCAAACACAAGTTAACCTGCCACTAATTTCTGCAAGTACCAAGGCACTGAATGTGTTTCAGTGTTATCTTCCTAGATAGAGTGTTGAAGTCGATAGGAAGAAACATGTCGAAAGGTAGGTAATAACATGTCCTACATCAGTCGACACGAAACCGAACAAGAATGATTTTGTTTTTTGAGGATTCTTTTGAGCATTTGGGTCTAAACAATGGAGGACATGATGAAAGGATATGTATGATCAGTTGATAGAGGAAACACATGGGGACCCTTGAACAATAGAAGGCATGACAATGGTTTTAACCAGACGTCACTAGACTCATGAGCACTACAGAGTGTTAAGATACAGAGATGCAATTACATCAGGGTATATAGGCTAAAACCCATCGGTTGGTAGGGTTCATATTGAGAGGCCATCAAAATGAACGTTTATCTGAGGGTGTGCCATGTTCAAGGGAACGATTGCTACCAAACCATGATTTCAAATACGGAATATAGTTGTGTTGTCCACTTTCCCCATCTAATTAATTTAATGAGTCCAATGGGTAAACTCATCGATCTTTTCATGTTTAAAGAGTCTAAAAAGGATCACAAAAAGAATGACTCTATGCCCTATTTGATTAGTTTAATGATTCGAGACAGGCAAACTTGTCGATTTTTTTATGTTTTAAGAGTCTGAAAAGTATCGTAAAAAGAACGACTCTATTTCTTGTCTGTGTAATTTAAAGAGTCCACACTAGACAACTCAGTGGTATTTTCATATTTAGAGAGTCTAAAAAGATCGTAAAGATAGACTCCATGGTGGTCCCTTTGTCATAGTTGCTAACCGGGTGCGACAAAACGTTAATAGTATACTCGGATCGGTTACTTTTCCGTCTTTTAATCTATTGAACCCAAATAAAGAGAAACCTTTTTCCAATAGATGTCGACCTCATTTTGTTATGAGTATGAGGCGACGGACTAAACTCGTGTTTCATCGTGAATTTTTAATGAGTCATGCGACGACAAACTCATTAGCTTCATCAAAAATTTGAATGAGTTAGATGAAGAAAACTCAGGGTATCTTTTTCAGTTTAATGAGCAAGAAAAAGAGGGAAAAGAACAGCTCATCTCTTCTTCATAGTTTTACGAGCTCGAAGGAGGGGAAAAACTCGAGGATTTTTCGATTTAAGAGCGAGAAACTATCCCAAAAAAGAAAGTGCTCTTGCTACTGCCGTCTATTTTTAATGATCCTAGTAACAAAAACTCGGGATTTTTCATTTTTAACGAGAAAGAAAAGTACCTAAAAGAATGCTCGGGTCATCTTTAGCAAGTTTAACGAGCAGCAAGACATAGCTCGGGATTTTTTCAGTTTAAAGAGTGAGAAAAAAGCGCCTAAAAAGAATGCTCCTTTGGTCTTTTTTTGTTTATGAGCTGGAAAAGGATCAAAAAAGAGTTGCTCAGAGCATCATTGCATGTATTTAATGAGTGTAATGATGAAAACTCGGAGATGTTTATATTTTTTAAAGAGCAATAAAATATCACAATAAGTGCTCTGACCATCGTCACAAAGATATAACGAGCTTAACGATGGAAACTCGGAGATGTTTATATTTTTTAAAGAGCAATAAAATATCCCTAAAAGTGCTCTAGTGAGAATTGCATGCAAATTTTACTGCTTTTCTTTCTTGAAAGTACTTTCATCAAAAGCGGTAAAAATTATAAAAAAAGTAGCAATCCCTATTATCTGGGTTCATGCATGATAAAAAATCATGGAGAATGGACTACTTCCTCTTTAATGATTGTCAAAAAATTATGTCTCTCAAATTTATATAAGGAGATGCTTTGAGCTTTCACATGCATCATTTTCACTATTTTGAAGTTTGTGAGAGCTTTTTGGAGCTAAAGAGGATTAGATTTTCCACGGACCATTGCAGGAGATCCGGGCAACCACTCGATGTGTTGTCAGTCCTAGGTGAGAGCTAAAACCTTTCTCTATGCCTTACTAAACCTTTCTTAACAATTTTATGGGTGTAATTTTGCAGATCTGAGGTGCGCTAAAGCCTTATTTGCCCACTAACGCCCACCAGATGGCCAATAGGGAGCATTAAACAGTCTGTACAAGCCACTGGAGGGCGTTAATCCTCCCTATGTAGCACTGGGGGTAGCGTTAGGGCTGTAGGGCGCAATGAAAACCCTCATGCATGGATTCCTTAAGTGATTTTGCCCCATTTTAACTGTTTTTAGGGTTATTTTGTGTAGGTTTTAGGTTGAAATGACTCACCTATGGAGAGAACATGCCCATGACAATGAGGAATTGTTGTTGCGAAATGATCTAGCATGCATAATTGCATTGCGCCATTGTGGTTTATTGAAGTATGCAAAGCTAGAGCTGATGAAAGGACAGGAGGATTTACTGAGATGGATCATCCAGCGCTGGGATGAACACGAGCAAGTGTTCAGGATTAGAGATCAGGTGTTGACGATTGACCGAGATGACATTTAATTTTTGACTGGTTTGTCATGCTGTGGGGCACAAGAAAACCTCACCGGTGGTAGGTCAGATCCACGATCTACCTCAGAGCTGGTACAGATCTACTACATCCCTAAGAGTGGACTAGTCAGCAACAGAGTCCCTATAGAGAGGATTCGATCTCAGTCTATGAGGGCAGTTTTATGGTTGATTGTGTGATTGGTGGGGTCAAAAAGTCCCCATGTAGTGACAAAGGCCCAACTGTTGCTTGCGGTTGACTGTGTCCAACCACAGATGTTCAACTGGTGTGAAGTAGTGCTTTGCCAGTTGAAGGAAAGATTAACATCATGCAAGTCCCGTACCCAACATAGTTTTGGGTACGGTACTATCATAGTCTCATTTTTCCTTGAGAGGGTACCTGTCATACACCCACGGGTGAGCTTAGGTCCCTATGATCTAAGGGAGCCAAGGGAGGGTCACTGGTCATCACTCGATCCTTGCATACGAGGAGGACCACTCTGGCACCTTTTTGACGAAGACTTCTTCCAGTGGCTTCATAGCCAAATTATGATTGTTGATGACTATGCCTATGAAGGCATGGACTTTACTAGCGACCCAGAATTGATGCTACCACCCAGGACCAACTGGGGTCCTCAAGGTGAGAATAATTTTGACCGTACTTAAGTATTTTTTCACTTTTGAATGTATATGTAATGTTTTTTAAAGGTGAAATAAGAACTGACATGAAACTTTTATGCTTAACACATATGTGGCACCAGTACAAAGTACACATGAACCTCGCTATCTGTGACGAGGCGGCCAACTACTTGCTGGAGGGGGCGATGTCGACAGTATCTGCAAGGTTCTGAGGAACCTAGAGGGTTTAGCTATGGGTGTCCCCCACCTTCCTACGAGGGAGATTCCCACTCATATGCAGTGGTACACCGTTGGTGTACCTGAGTGGTTTTTGGTTCCTCTTCGAAGGGTAGCTAGAACCATTTTAGCTTTTCTGGAGCAATAGGATCTTTTTAGCAGGTGTTCTGGCATAGCCATATGAGTGCTTGTAGCTCAACTTTGAGCCATTTTGTACTTAAATCATCCAAGTTTTGGAATATTTTGATGTAAAAAAAATGGATTTCGATCTATATATATATATATATATATATATATATATATATATATATAGATATTTTTGGTATTTTGGTGGTGTAAATGTGTTTTTAAATGTTTTTTGTAACAAATTCTTAACTTTAGTAAATATTTTACTTCTCATGCATGCTACTATAAAGAATGAGACAAATTCAAATCCAATACATAGTTAGCTAATGAATCAACGACTGTATTTAATTCTCGAGGAACATGCTCATATGTGATTATTTCAAATCAACATTCCAAGAGTCGCACCCTTAGATAGTTATGTAACAAGGCTGGATTACGAACATGATAATGGTTTGTCAATTGCATAACGACTAGCTAGGAGTCTAACCTGACCACCAGATTGGAGATGCCCCTTGATGACGCTTCTGTGAGAAGCGAAATGACAGACATGTACTCAACAATATTGTTGGTGGCAGTACCAAGAAAGACCCCCCCCCGAGCAAAATAGTTCCGACTCAATTGTGTACATGACCCAAGTAGGTGATGCAATGTGCCATGTGTGACGACTGGCACCATCCACGTATCCTACGTATGCTAAGGGCAACAATGACATCTGCATTGCGAGAAGAATGCATGAGACAAGTACTCCACTAAATAACAAAGCAATCCAATCACATCAAAAAAAGGTAAGAAAAACTTATGAATACATAAAATTACAAAGCACATGCCCAGTGCAATACTAGGCACAATACTTTTTCAAATAGAGCCCATATTTGGGCTCCTTGAGTGGGATTCGTTCCTGGTCCTATAGTGGGATTCGTTATGATATAGGGACCTAGCCAAATGGGTCGAAGGGTGCATGCCTCCAAGAGGTTATCTTTTGGATGGTACAGTGATACGAAATTGTCCTCTTGGAAAGAACAAAACCTAACCTATTTCACAAATTGGGATTGCACCCACTCCTTGTGAGCTGCGAGTGCCAAATCGACATCTCGACGGGTTTTATCCAGCAATTTAAGGTATAGTAGGTGTTCTTCTTCGGCAGTGGGTCTAGGCATGGGTTCAACGGCTATATCTAGGGAAGGGATTGGCCACCCATTTTATTTTGCTTTTTCATAAAGTTGGATCTCATCTGTGAAAAGCGACGGATTAAATTGGGCATTTCCTCATGAGACCAAAAAAATTCATCGTGGAATTCCTCATATAGGTGGGTGGAGCTCGCAGTTTCCTCAAGACTATAATCTACTCGCATCTAGGTGTTTTCCACGATGCCTTTCATGACTGAAATATCTATGGGTAATGACCTGGAAGTGTCGCCCATGTTTCCTTTCGCATCCAAAGTTTGGATGATTGCGTATGGTGAGGAAACAATTTTTGGTAACTCAGAGGATAGGATTTGAAGAGACATCATGTCTGAATCAGATATTGGGACACAATGTTTCTAATCCTCCCAATGTTGCTCTCCAAAACTCATAATTTCTTGAATGGCTTCGTCCGTAGGTATGAGTTGATTGAATGGATCTAAAGGAGGAGCGATTATGGGAAGTGTTACACTAAAATTTGTCACCATGACTATTTGCAGTTAGTATGGCTCCATCAACTGTCATACTATCCTCCTTGGCAAGTCTTATACCTCTGCTCCTCATGTGAAACCCCAAGAAAGAGAGAAATTCCTTAAAAAGTCAATTAACTCTGGTTACACAGTTTCTCTTACCCTTACCTGCGTGTACGCACCTCAAGTTCACAATACCTGCGTACTTGTACGCTCTATCTATAAAGGGGTGGGTGCGTACTCCTGTAAAGGTCAAAAGGCGCAAGTTTTACTTCAAAAAAGTTACTTGTGGTCGATTCTAGAGCATTCTAGAAGATGGTTTGACGTGTATTGAGCGCCTCCAGATGGTTCATGCATCCCAAAGAAAGAGGAACTTATCCCATCAAGAGGGGAGCTATCCCATTGAAAGAGGGGCTTATCCCATTGATGGTGGACCTGATTAACTTCCTCCAAAGCATTATCAATACAGGCATTGGGCCAGAGGGAGGGGAGGTTGAAAGCTGAACATTCCTAAGGGTAGATGCTGCTGAAATTAGGACTCCCTTTTAGAGCTTGATAGGAGAGATTCCAATCCTTTCTTAGCTTCATTTGGAAGTGGGTGAGCTGATCAAAGTAAAGGAGAACTCTTGCTGGACCCTGGGAGGGACCTACACAACACCAAGACACTGATTGTAATGGTTTCTTTTGTTTCCAATTAATACAATTAAGTTCATTTTTCTCAACAAGTTGTTATATATAATTTGTTTCATAAACTCCTTGGTCTTTATGATGAATATGTTTTATTATATGAGTTATTCAGGTGCTATGTAATCGTTTGCTTGTTAGTGAATGTAGGTTTCAAAGAGAAGGAGGAGCTCATCTGGATCGGAGAGGCTTGGCTGCTACAAACAACGTTGGACTAAAGGTATGCTTTAAACACCTGGTTGCTTGTATTTTAAACGCATATTTAGGGAAAGATAGTGCTTGATTCTCTTGTTTGTCACTAGAAAGCCTTAGCTTCTAGGAAGGTTAGTTTTGTCCGCAAAATTGACTCTTTCTGCATGAAAAAATGGCGACCATACTGGGGAATCCATGTATTTGATTGATTTCTCTTTTGATTGATACTTTGATTTGAGAAAAGTCGATTTCTTTCTGGTTTTTGACTGATTGACTGTGAATTTGTGTGGAATAGCTTAGGGTTGAATTAGTTTTTTATTTTTCTTGATTTTGAGAGCAGTACGCACCCTCTGCGTTAAGCACAGTGCGTACCTATACGCACTTTTGTTGTGTACATAGAGCCTGGCCGCACCTGTGCAAATAGGCTGCCTGCGTACCCTGTCAAAAGTCTAGAAAATTTCCATTTTTTCCTTTTTACCTTTTAGATTTTGTTTCTAGTTGTTTTTTGCTGCCCAGATCCACTGTTTACCTGTCAAAAGTTTTCATCTAAGCTTGTTTCATTAGCGTCAAGGGTTTTAGTGAAGTTCATAGAGATTCTAGCCCTAGGTCTGATTTTTGCATTGGTCCTGTACTGACTTTGGCTTTAGAAGTTGTAAACACCTTGGATCTCCCTGGTTTTTTCAGTCTTCTTAGGAGTCGGACATTTCATAAAATCCACCTTTGTGAGAAACCTACCGTTGTGTTGTCTCTTTGCGGAATTTCGAGAAAGCTTGTCTGTTAAAGCTGTGAATTTCATTCTTAAGAAAAAGAACAAAAACTTTTTATTTTGTTTTTGACTAGTTAATGATTCTACATGAATTAGTCCTTGGTTGGATTGTAACTGAGTAAAACATCCTGGAATTATATTTTGTAGGCTTTTACCTCATTAGATTTTCTTTTAGATGAATTTCTCTTAGATTTGCATAGATCTTAAAATTGGTTTTCGTTTTCATAGATCTTAGATTGATTTGATTGTCATAGATCTTAAGATTGATTTTTGTTAAGTAGTTTTACATGCTTTGTTAAATAGGAAAAAATACAAAATCTCTTTTGAGGAAAGTTTGTTTTAGTAGCATTTGAAGTCTTTGAAAAGAGAAATGAAGTTTTCGTGAAATAATTAGTGGTCATGTGTTGTGTGCTTTGGAAAAGATAAAAGAGATTATTTCTTTGATTTTCATTGCCAAGAAAGTTGTCTTTATAAATTTTGCATTCTCCAACTCTCTTAGCTAGGGAATTCATTGAAAAGGAAAGATTGTTTTGTTTCATCCTAGGTGCATCTTTTTAGTGGATTTGAGTCGAGTCTACACACCATCAGTTTCATCTCCGCTACCTTTTGTCCTAAATAAAAGCCATAAAAATTAACGCTTAAAGTAAAATCAACGTAGTAACTTTTTATTTACTAGGGCTCTGAAACACCAATATAGATCAGGCTAGTGTCTTGGAGTAGGAGAGTATTTAACTCTCCAAGATAGTAAAACCAAACAAGTAGCTTATCTTGTGGTAGGATAAATCCAACTGTTTCATTTGTACTCTGGGAAAGCTCCTCTTAAAGGAGAAGCACGAGACCGTGTCCGAACCAGTGAGGGAATCAATCCTCCTTCATTGGGAACGACGCCAGATACGCACGTACTACAAACGGTAAACCTCAGATTAACCATTGTCGAGGAGCCTGGGGTCACTTCTCGGTAAACCTTGGATTATTTTCAAGGAGCCGGCAAGGGGATTGAGCTTGTTACTCTGCCCTTGCGTGCTATCGGGTCATAGACTGTTCCCCCAGGTATATTTGTTGTTGTTCGTAACCTTAGTGACTATTATCTTTAGGATTCTACCCAAGGTGACGGTGGAGGGAAGATCCCACTGTACCTGGAGCAGACGTCGGCTAGACTCACTTGGATTTTCTGGGGGATTCACTTCACTCGAGATGGTTTAAGTGGAGGAACTTGGTCCAGTCTATTCATTAAGCAGGTTGTCGGGGTAACTGTTCCACCCGCCACTTCTGTACTGAATTCAGCGATGTTGGATTTCATCACCAACTAGTGTTTTCGGTCCGGAAGGTTACTGTTTGTGTTTGGTTTGACGCACTAGATTCTTTAGGCGTGTGATTCGAATTTGTTTGGTTCTTTAGAGACTTTAGGCAGTTTGCTTTGAGATTTTACTTTGTTTGTGTGTGCAGTAGTTAAAAGTTTTAACTGTGGCTGAATTACCGAGACAATCCCGTAGACTTCGGGGCCAGTCTCCTGGGGTTGTAACCATGGCTGATTTGTTGAGGAAGTCCCGTAGACTTCGGGGCCAACCTCGTGAAGACGTCCCGGGCCATTACGAAGGTTTAAAAGTCCTTGTAACTCCTAGTGGCAGTAAAGTAGGATCACCTGAAGAAGGAGAGTCATCATTGGTTGTTCATCCTGATTACCAAGCTTTAGAAACAGGTTATAATCCTGAAGCTATTGCAGTTTCCGAGCTTGCTGGTAGTTTTTCATCTACTAGTGATATAGGTGAAGAACCTGAGATATCTGAACCTGTTACTCCTACATCGAGGTTAGTCTCTCCAACTTCTAGTGCTCCTGATTCACCTAGGGTAGAAAGAGCCATCACCGAAAATCTTCCTTCTGGTTTGATAGCTATTGAAGAACTTGCTCCAGAAGAAGAAATAGGCGTCCCTATCCCTGAAAATCAACCTACTATTGATCTAAGGGAGTGTGAATCCATTTTTTACAGTCCACCTAGAAGTACTACTTGGTATCTTTCTTTAACTAATTATTTGGACAACTCAGGGTTAAGTTTTTCTCCACCTCATGCTCCTTATCCACCTGGAGGTATTTATACTCCTGTAAATATGTCAGGTCAGTCGTCCATGTTTACTAAATCGCCTGAATCTTTTTTGTACGGCGGTCCTTCTGTTCCCTCTGGGTATCAGTCACTGTCTGGTACCTTTGCGGGAGCATCTCCTCAACCCATTGAACATGGGTTATTAACTAGAAACAATGGTAATAAACCATTGAGCATAGGAGACATTTATATGATGTCAGGTTCAATTCCTAGTTCTCAACCTCAAGGTGGCCAGTTACCGCCTGGGGGGCAGCCTCAATTAACGCCTGGGGGGCAACCTCAAGGTACACAAATTGCGTCTGGGGGTCAACCTCAAGGACAGTATGTACCCGTGGTGCAGTACATTCCTCAAGGTCAACCCCAGCCTCAATATGTACCCCAAGGTCAACTTCAGTATCAATTTATACCTCAAGGTCAACCCCAGTATCAGTACCTACCTCAAGGGTATCTACCCCAAGGTCAGTACTCGAGTCAAGGTTTCCAACCACCCCAAGGTCAATGTTATGTTCAAGGTATGGGAAATGTACCTTTTAATTATCAATCCTACCCTCAATCCCATTATGGATCTCAATATCCTCAACCTGTTATGGGTCAATACCCCGAAATGAACATAGTGTGGGATCCACCGCAAGTTCAACAGGTATTGCAGCCAATCGTACAGTTGTCATCTCAAACTGGACAACCCTCAGTTTTTGGTTCACCCCAGCAACCAGTCCAGTCTAATATTCAAACTTCTGTACCTTCGGTAGTTTCTCAGTCCGGGCCTATTTCGCCTCGTACTCCATCTCAAATGACTGTTGCAACTACCGCAACATCTGTTTCATCTACCACACTTACTTCTGGAGTATCGATAGCTCCGGTTTCTACTGTCCCTGTAACTACTCCTCAGACATCTTTACCATCGTCTGGATCCACGATTCAAACTACGGTTCAAATGCCTGTAAGACAACCTGGTTTAAGTATGGTTGTCACAAGTCAACCACAATTCACTTATCAACCGTACCAGGGTCAGTACCAATTCGGTCCTGCTGTCCAGCAACTAGTTTACCAATATCAACCGTATCCTGGGTACACTTATCAACAATCACAACAACCCTAGTACGGTCCGGTTAATCCTGGCTTTCCAGGAGGATACAATATCCCGAACGCGATTCCTGTTCCTAGTTATCCTGGATATCCTCCTCCTGGGGCTGGTATTGTGACCCAGAGTTTTAGGGATCCTAATCGGCAGCTACCATTTATCGCAACTTTGGATTTACCAGACTTGTCGCGCCTAATGAACGATCCAATAAATTATCTTTCGTTTTGGCCGCCAATGCCAAATAAGTTGCCCAGTGACATTCCCAAGTTCGAAGGTAAGTCTGGAGAGGACCCGTCGAATCATGTGATGACTTACCACCTATGGTGTGCCTCTAATTCCATCTCGGATGATTCGATCCGCTTACGTCTTTTCCAGCGTACTCTCATTGGTCTCGCGGCCAAGTGGTACATTGAGTTACCACGGGCCTCGTTTTATAATTTTAGCCAGTTAGCTACCTCGTTTTTAACTCATTTTCAGTTGCCGGTCAGATATGATAATGGCACGGAGTTATTAACTTCATTAAAACAATCGACGTCCACATATATTTCCGATCATATTCATGAATGGAGACGTCGAAGGCGGTTAGTGAAAGTTTTTATCCTGGACCAGATCTTAGCTGAATGGTTTGTTAAATCATTGTTACTGAAGATTACTGAAGACGTAGCTAAGGCCAGGGTAGTTACTGAGGAGCAAGTGATTGCTCAAGCGTAGTACCTTGACTTAGTTTATACTTAGTCAGGTACGTTACACGAAAAGATCCCAGATCTTCCTAAGTCAAATCAAATCGTTGCTGCTCCTTCGGGGTCTCATGCCGCTGATGGTATGATTGGTACAGTGAACACTAAAAGTAAGAAGAAGTCTTCAAAGAATTCTTCTCCTATTATAACCTTACCAGACTCCCCGACAGGAGATTCTTCTGCTGAAGTTTCCACCGATATTCACACTGTCGAGTCATCTACGGCTAAATCAAAATCTGGTGGGAAAAAGAAAGGTAAGAAGAAGAATAAAGTAGACAAAACTCCAAAGGAGAAAACTGAAAAGTCGGAAACCAATGACAAAAAACGCAAACCTCGATATCCTTGTCTTATTTGTGAAGAGGATCATTTTACAAGAGATTGCCCTCATCGGGCAGAGGTTGTGAAAATCGTCAAAGGTTCCCCAACTCCTGTTGTTTTGAAAGATCCATTTCCAAAGCAGGAGAGTAAGATGATAGGTTCTTCCTCGAGTGCCAGTGAAGAACCCATATTTATGATGTCTCATGTAAGGATTGCGACTCGATCGCAAGATTATGGTAGTAAAAGTCTTGTTGATGGCAAAGAAGCAGAATCTTCTCATTCTAATCCATCAACCTCAGCTCCCAGTTCTGATCCACTACAGATCGAGAAACCTAACCCGGACTTAGTAATCAAACCGCCCGCCAAGGGTATACTTCGAAAGTCTGCTTTCAATCCACATGCGAGAGCGGCCCAGAATTATAACATTGTTGAGGACTTAGCTGTTTCACCCTCAGCAATGTCGGCTTTGGAAGTGCTGCAATCATGCCCAGCACAATGCAAATTACTTTTGTTGGCTATAGGAGTTGTTGATGTTCAGGACCGGAACCTAATAATCTTTGATCTAGAAAATAGTACACCGTGTTTGCCTCATCAAATGGCTTTCCAGATACCAGTGATAGTCAAAAACAGGCCTATTCATTGGACTGTAATTGATGAGGGAGCTTCCACGTGTATTATATCAATACAGTGTTGGAGATCGCTTGGTTCTCCTTCACTAAATCAATCCCCGACAATTCTTAAGGCCTTTGATGGTCGTGGGTTTCATCCTTTTGGCATTCTTCAGGATTTTCCTATAGGGGTTGAAGGAAAAACTGTTAGTTTGGATGTGGAGGTGGTTGATGCCCCTCTAGACTACAACCTTCTCTTGGGTCGAAGTTGGTCTTACGCTATGACAGCGGTCGTTTCATCGGTCTTCCAAGTAATAAAGTTTCCACATAATGGCAAGATCGTAACAATATACCAGCTGACTTACTTTTCATCCGACCCAACCTCTTCAGAGAGTATTCAGCATGTCGGTAAAACGACTATCCCTTATAGGGATGTTGGAGTAGGATTAGTTAAAGATGTCGGTTTACTGGGAACTTTTCCTTTTCCTCCAATCAACGCATTGTCTTCATTTGCATCTATTCATATGATTACATCAGAGACCATTGTTTATGACGATCCTTGGATCGTTCCTTCTGAATCTGAGATAGACTCATTTGGTGATGCTATGCCTTTGAGTCCATATGAAATTGCCTATGAGGCCGTGCAGTCTTTTACCGACCCGCGTTCAACCAGAATCGACCAAATGAATGTGGTCCGTGAGGAATCACTTTTCACATCAACCTCGGAGTTAATAGCGTTTCCCGAAGTTGTGTCATCTGACGAGCAACTTCGTGAAGTCCTGTGTGTAGATGATTTACCATGGGAAGATCTCCATCACAGATCTTCGTTTTTACCTGAGGATGATCATTTTGAAAATGGTTTCTCATCAATCTTTACAGCTGAATATGTCAAAGAAGCTCAGAATCCAATGAAACATCCTGATTCAGAGCTGAATTTGGGAAACATCTCTCGAACTATTCCCATTGACATTTCAGTTAAGCCCGGAATTGTTGAGAACATTTATATAGGTGCCTCGTGTACAGATAACGAAATTCAGACATACAAGGCCCTATTTCAAGAATTCCGCGACGTGTTTGCCTGGTCCTATGAGGAAATGCCAGGAATTGATCCCGCGATTATTGTTCATGAGATCAAGACTTACCCGGACGCTAAACCCATCCGGCAACGTTTGCGTTAGATTCACCCATGAAAAGCGGCTGCAATTAAAGCAGAAGTTGAGAAGCTGTTGAAAGCAGGGTTCATTTATCCGATCCCGTTAACAGATTGGGTATCGAATATTGCTCTGGTTAACAAAAAACACGGAACAATAAGAATATGCATCGACTATAGGGACATTAATCGAGCTTGTCCAAAGGACAACTACCCAACACCCTATATCGATCAAATAATTGACGATTGTGCCGGCAGTGAAATATTTTCCTTTATGGATGGTTTTTCCGGTTACAATCAAATCAATATTCTACCTGCCGATCAACCAAAAACGACTTTCATTTGTCCATGGGGGACATTTGCTTATTGCAAGTTACCTTTTGGGCTAAAGAATGCCGGAGCAACTTTTCAAAGGGCAATGTCTTATGCGTTTCATGACATCAAACACATTGTGCAACCGTACCTCGATGATTTGCCCGCTCATTCATTACATCGAGCTGATCACCTTGTCCATTTACGAGCAATCTTCATGAGGTGTAGGCATTATCGAATTCGGTTGAACCCACATAAATGTGTCTTCTGTATAGAAGTGGGACGATTGCTGGGATTTGTAGTATCAAAAGCCAGAATTTGCGTCGATCCCTCGAAGGTCGAAGCTATCATCAAATTGCCTCCTCCTTCGAGTCTTCGCCAACTCCAAAGTTTGCAGGGGAAAGAAAACTTTTTACGACGATTCATTCCTAACTATGCTGAGGTTACAAAGGGTTTTACCCGGTTGTTGAAACAGAATGCTCAATTATCTTGGGATGAGACAGCTCAGAAATATTTTGATGCACTCAAGCACGCGTTGACCCATGCACCGTTGCTGCATCCTCCCAACTACAACCAGGATTACTTTTTGTACCTCGCCGCCGCCCATTCCACCATCAGGATGGTCTTAGTACAAGAAGATGAATTCAGAATGGAACATGTGATATATTACCTTAGTCGGACGTTAAATCCCACTGAGCTAAAATACTCACATGTGGAGAAATTGGCATTGGCAGCCGTTCAAGCTGTCCAACGTTTTCGTCACTACATTTTACTCCGTAAAACTACAGTCATTTCGGATTGCAACCCTATGATCTACATTTTAACTAAACAATTGCTAGGAGGCAAGTACTACAAATGGATTGTTATCCTGCAGGAGTTCAAATTGGAGTTTGAGAAATCTAAGTCTAAGAAATCTTTAGTTTTTGCCGAGTTAATGTGTGACTTCCCGCGTGCTGACACGGAAACTATGGCAGAGGAGCCCATTGCGGACGAATCTTTGTTTCTAATCAGCACTTTAGATCTGTGGTATGGGGATATCATCATCTATCTCCAAACCCAATCCTTTCGGCCGGAAGTTTCAAAGTCGCAACGTCGGAAAATTCGATTCCAGTCCCAACAATATAAAATTATTGGAGATACTCTTTATCGACGTGGGGCGGACTCTATTTTTCGACATTGCTTAACTCACGAAGAAGCAGAAAGGGTTCTAAATTACTGTCACTCTGGAGTGTGTGGCGGTCATATGTCTGGGTATGCCACAGCCCAAAAGGTGTTGTGCGCTGGCTACTTCTAGCCGCCCTTGTTTAAAGATTGTATTACTGCGGTCTGAAAATGCCACAACTGTCAAGAGTTTGATCGAAAGATGCACGCTCCACCTGCTCCTCTCCACCCTATAATTGCCGTTGGTCCTTTTGCCAAATGGGGTATCGATTTTATTACATGTAACCCTCACTCGGCCGGGGGGCATGCGTATATCATCCTTGCGGTTGATTATTTTACTAAGTGGGCCGAGGCGATGCCTACATTCGAGGCAGACGGCAAGACAGCTGCAATTTTCGTATTCAATCACATAATTGCTAGGTTTGGTGTCCCACAAGCAATAATCATTGACCATGGGCGCCATTTTCGAAACGTTATGATGACAGAACTTACAGGCCAGCTTGGTTTGTGTCATGATAGTTCAACTCCTTATTATCCACAAGCAAATGGTCTGGTTGAGTCCATCAACAAAGTTTTAGTTATCATGATCCGACGAATCATTGGTATTCATCGGTCGAATTGGCACAACATGTTATTTTCAGCGCTTTGGGCGTACCGAACCTCAGTGAAAACATCAACAGGGTTCACTCCTTTCCAACTAGTTTATGGTTTGGAAGCTGTGCTACCCATTGAATGCGAAATCCTGTCACTGCAAATGGCCATCGAGTTACTTCTAGCTACTTCCGAAGAGGAGAAGCGTTTATGATACTTAGCTAAATTAGATGAGAATCGACGCGATGCTGCATTGGCAATCGAGACTCACGCAAAACGGATGAAATCTCAGTATGATCGAAATGTGACCCCTCGAAATTTTTCGGAAGGAGACCTAGTGTTATTATATGATCAAGCTAATGATAAATTAGGTGCTGGAAAATTCGTTCCTATGTGGCATGGGCCCTATATTGTCAAGAGAAAGCTAGCAAAAGGGGCCTATGAGCTGGTAGACTTTGACGGGGACTCTTTGGGTAAAACCAGAAATGGATTTTACCTAAAGAGGTATTATGCTTAAAAGTTGAGTATGGAGATTTTAGTTAGGTTAGGTTTTCTTTCTAGCTGGTGTGTTTGTTAGTTTAGACAGTGTGCTTAGCTTAGAAAGTGTGTTTTTCGTCGTTATTCTGCTTATCTTGGTTTTACCCTTGATGTTTGCAGATGTTGATACCTCTCCAAATATACATTGGATTCGTTGATGGTGCTTGTCGTAGTACACGGAATATCTCTTCCGCAGCTTGGGTTATCTATTCGCCCTCTGACGAGTTAGTTTCTATGCATTGGGTGAGCCTCAGTCAAATAACAAACAACATTGCCGAGTATAGTGCAGTGATTGAGTTATTGTCTGAATCTATTTCATTTGGGATTCAGAGTTTGATAGTGAGGTTAGATTCTGAACTCGTTGTATTACAGCTTAATAGAGTGTATGCCATTAGAAATCCAGTGTTATTAAGGTTATTTTTGAGAGTGCGTCTCTTGGAACGTGAATTTGATTACATTGAATATCAGCATATTCCAAGTTCTTTAAATACATTAGAAGATGCAATTGCTTCTTGAATGTTAAATAGACATTTGCAATAATCATACATGTAAATTTAAAAACATTTCATCCCACATGTTTAACAAGATAAGCCGGTAATAATGATATATATAGCTAGGAGTGTGTCAAAAAATACATCGTCTTCGATCATAGGTTGAAAAACACCTTATGATCGGCAAAAATGATAAGTACAAAAACCAAATTGTCGCATGTGTCTACAAAAACGACCATCCAATCACTGGTGATGCTCTCTATACGACACCACTGCACGGGCTACTCTACACAAGAACCTTCTAAAAGGTCCTGGGACTGTGACTACATAGCGCTGAAGCCTGATAGGAATATCATCTATAGTAGTCTCTGGTATATCTGCTGTAAGACGCTCTAGGTCTTGTTCCAACTCAGCTAAAGTCTCTATGGCCTCGTCCTGTGGGGCCGGCACCGCTGCAACTGGTAGTCTCCTCTCGAAAGGCTGGAGATTGGATGGACGACGTGGGCCTACATCTGCATTTTGAAAATTGTTACCTGTCAGTTTTGAGACGATATAAAAACAAAAAAAAAATAGATAGTTTAAAAACTTGTAGAAAATTAAGTTACCTGTATCATCCCATTGTTCTCCCAGTGGAAGAATCATGTCCGGATCTCCACGAAAATCAACTCCGGCATAAGGAAAATCCTGTATCGAAAATACCTGGTCCTGTAACCAGTGAAAGTACTCCGGAGTAAATCGAACAACCTCCGTTCCCTCATCAGGATGACGGGCCATAACCGCAACCCATCGCATCAATTTGGGCTCTCGAGGAAGCCCAACACCAACAGTGAGCTGCTGAGGGATCAGCATCGAAACCCTCTCTAAGCCAAAACTGAGAACTAAAGGCCCATAACCAAAAGTCTTCATTTGTCCGTTTTTTGCTCGAGTCAGTTGGCCTTTTACATTGGCCAACACAGCATCACACCAGTTAAAAATGGTACCTCGATGGCAATGGCAATGTGCAAAGCGGTAGCCCCGCAAAGTCTGGTAACTGTAAAAACAATCACCATAAGTTCAGGACGGGATATAGTTTTGATCTCTATCCCCTTCTCCTGAGACTGAGTGTTACACCACTCTAGTCGGAGACTAGCGATGGACTGGCCACCCGGCCTAGTCCCGAACAGAGTCAAGTGTTCGCCTCTCTTGGGAAAACCAGTGAGGAAGTAGATATCTGAGGGCTCTATCTCGAGCTGGTGCCCTCCAATATAAAAACACTGGTCCTGAATTTTCCACCTCTCTACCAGCCACTCTAGAAAGCGCACTTGGGCCCTCATGCCAGGTATGGCCCAGTATTTGTAAAGGTCGCATGCCTTCAAAGCATCAATTGATGGTTCATGATTAATGGCAGCCAAATCAACATTTTCGTGCTCTCTCTCGCGCCAATCAAGCATGGTGGGCAATCTACACACCAAAAAACATCTGTTAGATTCAATGAAATCAAAAAAATTTGGTCCATTTTGAAGAAATTGGGGTTTGAAAACTCGTTTTGCGGGGTACGCACCCCGCCTTTAGGAACAGAGCGTGGGTACGTGGGTTCCCTTAAGGCAAGGTGCGTACGCCTGACATTTTCCCAACTGAGAAAATGTCGGGGTACGCGGGTCACCAGTGGAACACCTGCGTACCCCGAAAGGCGGATCTTGAAACCCCAAAGCCTCCAAAAAATGAAACTAGGGCCTAAAAACGAATTCCAAACGGATGAAAATGAAGAGGAGGATGTTGTAGAATACCTGAAAGAGACGACGTTCGGTTTCGACGGTCGGATTCTCCGCAATGTCCACGGGAAGTTTCTTGCCAAAAGCCCTTTTTCTCTCCTCAACAGTAAAATGGTAAAAATGAATTGGTAAAAGCCCTTTTTATAGGTTTTTTGGGTAAATAAATGGTAAATTTGTTTATTTTTCACCATGAAAAGGTATTTTTCAAAGTATTTTTATCTATCTTTAAACAGGTATGAGTAATGTGTTGGTTTTTGTGCAGGATAAAGGATTTTCAAGGAAAATTGTCATTTTTCACAAACAAAAACATCAGAGTCATCTTTAAGCCCTTTTCTGACTCCTAAAACATGAAAAGATTGCTGAGCGTTTCTTTTACACTCATTAAAACGGAATTAAAAGACGGTCCTCTTATAGCCCTTTTCTGACCGTAGAAACATGAAAAGATTGCTGGATTTTTGTCGTTTCAAATTCGATATTGGAAATAAAACGACGTGTCCTTGATCGCTTTTTACTTTTCAGGTCAAAGACACTAATCATGAAAGTACTCCTTGGTCGTAAAGATCAATCAGTTCTCTCAAGTATTATTTTATACTTTTTCGGGCTTGGGAGACACAAATTTACGAAAAAGTTCAACCCTGGAGTCTTCTTAAGTTTTTTCAGACTCTCTAAAATTGAAAAACGCCGAGTTTCTCCTATACTGGACTCGTTAAAATTTCACAGTAAAGGACCTGTTCGATTACAAACAGGAACGGACCACTCCTTCTTAGGGTTCGAATCTAAACTAAGTTGGACTCATCCGAAGCATGAGCTTATAATAAAGCAAATGTTATCCTCCTCAAGCTTGTAAAAAATAAAGAGGTACTTGCCAGAAATGGTGGGGGAAAAGAGAGAAAAATGAGCCTATTTGTTATCCTTTGTCTCAAAGAAACCTTATCACCACTCTTGAACATGACACTTTTCATTCACCTGGGTTGGGAAATCCTTTGCCTCACAGTTGATCAAACCACATTGAAAGTCTTCAGCCGAGTATTAACTTTGGGTTAATTGTCACCAAGCCATCTGTCGTGTCGTTATGTGTTCAAGAGGTCGCTGCAAATAAACCGTTCATCTACAAAATACCTGTCATCCATCTTGACCATCCCTGAGTCAGTCCTTACAGCTACATTTCTTCAACTTGATTTATGATTTCGTGTTGTGGGCTTGCCTAGGACGGATCGCTTTCTATCGACATCAGCACATTATCTAGAAAGATGATCTAGAAATCGTCAGTACCTTGAAGTCTGCATGCATCAATGGCAGGTTTCTCGCCTTTGACGACAGTTTACATCATTGACTTTCGATCGAAGGATTCCGTGACATGTTCGACATCAACACATTCATTCACATCTCATGGATTGTACTAGGTACTTTGAGAACCATTGACATCACTGGTGGTCTCTCTCACACTTGTTAACAGTTTACATCATTGACTGGTAATCAAGTGGTTTCTACCATGTTCGACATCAACTCATTTATTCACATGGGTAGAATCGTACTATTTCGGGAAGTAGAAATGAAGACCCTGGATCTAGTTTCCGCCATCCAGGCTGCAAGGAGTTTTGTATTCATTATATAGTAGAATAATTATAAACAGATGGCTGCATCCATACTGTGTCTACATGAGTCTATGATTATGATGTACTGCGAAATCATTCCTGTATCAGAACAGTAGTTAGTTTGTTAGTTAAAGTTTTTGATCTGAGTATGGGAATGCCTACCTCAGTGATGATATGATCTCATATATGTATTTTGTGTTGAATATTTGCAGGTTCCGACTGGGCTCTCCACAAGATAATCCTTGAAATGATAAAGTACTTCACCCTTCCTAGATAATATAAAAACCCTATTCTACTATAGGCTTCGCACTTTAGTGGGCAATCTGTTACACTAAAATTTGTCACCATGACTATTTGCAGTTAGTATGGCTCCATCAACTGTCATACTATCCTCCTTGGCAAGTCTTATACCTCTTCTCCTCATGTCAAACCCCAAGAAAGAGAGAAAGTCCTTAAAAGTCGATTAACTTTGGTTACGCAGTTTCTCTTACCCTTACCTGCGTGTACGCACCTCAAGTTCACAATACCTACGTACTTGTACGCTCTGTCTGTAAACGGGTGGGTGCATACTCCTGTAAAGGTCAAAAGGAACAAGTTTTACTTCAAAAAAGTTACTTGTGGTCGATTCTAGAGCATTCTAGAAGATGATTTGACATGTATTGAGCGCCTCTAGATGGTTCATGCATCCCAAAGAAAGAGGAACTTATCCCATCAAGAGGGGAGCTATCCCATTGAAAGAGGGGCTTATCCCATTGATGGTGGACCTGATTAACTTCCTCCAGAGCATTATAAATACAGGCATTGGGCCAGAGGGAGGGGAGGTTGAAAGCTGAACATTCCTAAGGGTAGATGCTGCTGAAATTAGGACTCCCTTTTAGAGCTTGAGAGGAGAGATTCGAATCCTTTCTTAGCTTCATTTGGAAGTGGGTGAGCTGATCAAAGTAAAGGAGAACTCTTGCTGGACCCTGGGAGGGACCTGCACAACACCAAGGCACTGGTTGTAATGGTTTCTTTTGTTTCCAATTAATACAATTAAGTTCATTTTTCTCAACAAGTTGTTATATATAATTTGTTTCATAAACTCCTTGGTCTTTATGATGAATATGTTTTATTATATGAGTTATTTAGGTGCTATGTAATCATTTGCTTGTTAGTGAATGTAGGTTTCAAAGAGAAGGAGGAGCTCATCTAGATCGGAGAGGCTTGGCTGCTACAAACAGCGTTGGACTAAAGGTATGCTTTAAACACCTGGTTGCTTATATTTTAAACGCATATTTAGGGAAAGATAGTGCTTGATTGTCTTGTTTGTCACTAGAAATCCTTAGCTTCTAGGGAGGTCGGTATTGTCCGCAAAATTGACTCTTTCCACATGACAGGAAGGGTGGTGGTACCGTCGGCGATAGCCAACATGGCCAGAGATGTGGATGCGGATTGAATTCCTTGGTAGGCTGATTCAACTGGTGATAACAGCATCTTGTCTCCAAATGTGTCAAGGTTTGAAGGAGCTATTAGGATCCAGGGACTGGTCAATTCATGAGGAATTGATGAAAGCATGTTGACCGATTGTGAAACCTGGGGTGGCTGAAGAGGAAAACAACCCATAAGGGAAGAATCCTTCAGTAGACTGGTACCTATACTGACATAACTATCAATTCCACCTCCTACTAGGGATATGGAGCCACTTTATAATGGTCAATAATCGGGGGTGTAGAAAGACAACTGATCCACTATATTGACCTTTCCATCCAATGGAAATAAGATGATACAAAAGATAGTGGATATGACGGCCATCATGGTATATGTCCAACTACAACCTAACAACAAATTATAGTCAAGTTTTGTGTCCACGACTTCTACATCCACCGTTACTGTTTTCGCATACAATGTGATGGGAATACTGGCTAGGTATCCTTTTGGGATAAAGGTGTGGCCGTCGAAAGCTTTAAGGGAGTTTGACGACGGGGATAGGGTTGGGGAACCCAGGGTGAGCCAACATGAAGCCGACATGACGCAGGTTGAAGCACCTTCATCGATGACAATTCTGTGTATACCTTTACCTTTCGAAGTGATATGCACTTGAAATGAAAGCTGGTGGGAAAGGGTAGGTTTACACTTGTCCATGTCAAAAATAGCAAGCATGGAATCTGTAGGGTCAATACCTCCATAGCCGAAAGCAGAGCTTTCCATTGGCTGGGCCATGTTTGTAATACTTGAAGTGTCAACATAGCCAAGGGCGCTTGTGCCAAATCCTCTATGACGTTGTAGCGTTGGGCGGCACGTGTAGATGTATTGTGCATTGTGCATCGAAGTGCCCCCTTGGGCGGTTGAGTTACAAATTCCTCAAGTGGCCTCTCGATATGAAAATCGTTGGGCGGCGATGGGTTTTGACCTGAGGATGGTTCTGCTGCCGGAGCGACAGGAACTCCATTAGTTTTGGCTCTTGTGGCGAGTTCTATTGTTTCAAATGTGTAAACGGTAGAAGATCCTTCACCAGCTAAAGGATGTTGTGAACCATCGTTGCCCCCTGGCATGGGTTGAGGTTGATTGGCAACGAGATTTTGCTGATGTTGAGTAGGAAAAGGTTTTGTAAGGACAACAAGTGCCTTACCAGTATCCCTTTTGGCAAGGTAATATGTGCATTCCTTAAGACGCGGACAATGCCAAGTTGCGTGGTCTTCAGCACAGAGTTCGCATGGGTATCTGGTGCCTTTATCCTTTTCCTCCTCAGTAGGTGTAGTGGCCTTCTGTTTTGGGTTGGGTGGCTTGGATGACTGCTCTTCAGAAGGAGCGGTCTTGTTCTTATTCTTCTTGTTCTTGCCATTGGATTTTTATGTATACTGCATAGAGTTTATCGTAGTGGCAGGAAGAGCAGTCATTTTGGTAGAGGGGTCCACTGCTAGCTTGGCAATGGAACCACTGAGTTATTTTACAGTGACCCCAAAGTTTGTCCCGACAGTCTCGTCGGCGAGCACTCTAGGGTGCTGAGTGGCGGAAGCATTGGGGTTACCAGGAGCATTGGGGATGATGTCATAAAGAGTGCCAGATTGTGGAAAAATCAAATCTAAGTGCTTGGCACAGCATATGGATTGGTCTTCTGTGACCACACCACCTAGATCAACATCTCTAGCAATTTGTGGGAGTAAGTACTTACAGAACCAGTCCGTTAAGAGAAAATCAGGGATGGGAGCTTTAACCCACCTCCACCTACATCTCCATTCATGAATATGATCGGAGATGTGGCTGGCAGTATCCTGACAAAATGAAGTAAGGAGCTTTTTCCTGGTCTCATAACGGATAGGTAACTGAAAGTGCTTTAGGAACTCCATCACTAAAGCGTCAAAGGTATTTACTGACATGCGTAGTAACTCAATATACCATTTCGCGGCATTGCCAGTGAGGGCGCAGGGAAAAAGACGTAACCGGACACTATCATCCACTATAGAGTTAGAAACACACCAGAGATGATAGGTGGTGATATGGGTGCCCAAAGCCTCCCCTTGTTTTCCATTGAACTTTGGAATGTCTGTTGGTATTTTGTGCAAGATAGGTGGCCATTGTAAGTTGTGGTAGATGGGGTCGTTTGTTAGCTTGTATAAGTCAGGAATATCCAACGTTGCCAAAAAAGGAAGAGAGTTGGGTGCCCCCGACTTGGACCATGGTGATGATGGATGACCTGAGGAGCTCTATGTTCGTCCCATCATTTGTTTCCCCATAGTGTACATGGGTTGCGTGGTGTAGTAGTTGCTTTGTGGTATGGTGTCGTAGAGTGGATTTCCATGAGGATTTTGATACTGGGGTATGAAATTGTCCCTAGTATAAGCGGTTCCCCCTTGACTCATTTGAGTCTATGAGTAGGGTGTCCCCATGGATTGGTTGGGAACCCCTTGTGGATTCCTGACCTACACAGAACTAACCATTTGGCTTTGATTGACAGAGGGAACACTCATGTCAATAAGCGACTGTCCATGCATGCCAGAGAATGGAGGGGGAACTGTGACATTCCCTACTGGCATGTGCATATTGGGAATCCCCCCAGATATCTGAATCTGGGGGTTGGAACTATACATTGGGGACCAACCTTGTTGTTGGTAAATGGGAACCACACCCATAGTGTTGCATTGAGTGTGATATGGAGCACTGTATGTGGAACTCGTCAAAGGTATGCATTGTGGCACCATAGGAGTGGAACCTGGCATCTGCTAGGTTCCACTTATAGAGGGTGTCATGTGAGTTGTCATACCTGGGATAAACAGGATAGCGAGATTCCACATTACTGGTGTTGTGATGACTGTTGACTAGGGAAGTGGTAGAGGACCAACAATGTCTCTAAAATTCCACAACTCGTGAGTCATTGACTGGATAGATGGGAAAGTTCCACCTACTGAAGAATGAAGTACAGGTACCACAGGAACCATGATAGGGTCCGATGGATTTGTAAGTGGAGTGTTAAAGTGAGGAAGAAATCCTTCCGTGAAGAAATCCTCCAGCAAACTAGAATCGTTGGTCGTCCACACGGATCCTGTGTGAAATTTAGGAGACTGATTCCTCGAAGATGAGGAATCTGAGTTAGTGGAACTCGGCGGATCTTCCACAATTAGTGGAGAAAGTCCTAACAATCGTCTGGAGTGACGATGAGGGCCAGATGTAGCCACGATGACCATTAAGTTTTATCAAATAAATTTTAATGTGATATTCTTTAAAGTCTCAAAAATGATAGCACTCAGGTACCTAAAAATAAAAAATACACTAAAGATATCAATGAGAAAATAGAGGGAAAGTACCTCGTCTAATAAGCACTGATCACTGGAGATGAAACCCAATATCTCAATGAATAACAGAGAAGGATGGCCAAACGTACGGTTACGGTTACTTTAGAGCTTCGTCCGAACCTCAAATTGAGGGGCCAAGTACTCTCGTGAAGACGAGCACCCTCCCAAAAACTGAAGACAAAGTAGATCCGTCCATGTTAGGTACTAGGACAAGCCCTCCCAGTCACCTTATGTAAGTACCTAGAAGTTTTGGCCACTAGAGATACCTCAAATCATAGACATTACCAAGGGGGACATAGTCGTATACAACACACTGTGTGGCAAGGATAACTGAGTCCCCGACTCAGTTCCGAAATCCCCAAAGGGACCCCCAACACACAGAATTCTAAAAGGATTTGTAAGAGAAGGAAAGCTACCTTCAATTATAGTCTGATGTTGTCTCTTATTTTTCTCCGTTGTTAGTGGAGTGGTCCTGGTAATATGAGTGCAGAAGGATTTTTCACTCATTAATGACACTAGTTTTGGTTTTCAACCTTCGGCAGTTCACTCACATGCTTATCCCAAGATCCTAGCCTAGCTAATGTTGGTTTTCTCAAAAGAGTAACTGATTGATTTTAATGTAAATTTTAAGTGTACTTGATTATTTGTCTTCGGTAGGGGTGTTGATGTATGAATATGGTCAGACTCTTGACTCAATAAATCATGCAAAACAATGCTCTAATTTTGTTTTTTCAATTCTTATGCAAACAAGTCTTATTCTACATATTCATCTTTTCACATATTCATGGATTTGTCTGTGCATCTAAAGCCATTCAACACTTGCATAACCAAAAGATTCTTTTTCCAATATTTCCTAACAACTACTGAAAACCAAAATGAAGCAGCTTACAACTATTTCGACAGAAGGATGAATACAATTTATCAGTCTTTCTTTCAAAAAAATGTATTTTAAGAGAGAAGAACTAAAACATTTTCCTAAAAATACAATTTCAGGACACCAAATTTTTTAACATAATATAGTTTCAGATCTTACTTTAGCCCATCAAAAAATCCCCCCCCCTTTTGGTCCACAGACACTTCTGGAAATCATGGAAATCGGAGACTAATGCTCTGTTTCAGTGTAAACAGAGAGTTAGTTGGTCCACTAATGCTCCCTGTACATAGGCATAATGCTTTATAAAGCTTTGTTTAGATTGGCAACCTGCGTTAGTGAGGGAAATAGCTCAAACAAAGGTCCTTTAGGATCCGTTTCTGAGGAGAATGCAAACTAGTAGGATGTAACAAGATAGTTGGTGGATCAGAAAAGGATTTGAAGAAGTAGGGAGCTCTTCGAAGAAAGAGAAGAACTGAGAGGAGTCCGGGTAAACTGGGAAGTAGATGTATAGTCCCCAGTGGAGTCGCTAATTCTACTATGGGGTAAAATGCTTGGTGTATGGAGAATGAAAACTACCCTCAAAGGCCTTCCCGGGACCTTCGATAGACTATAAGATTATCTGTAGAAGCTACCAAGCTATGCACATGTTCATCTATGAAACATAAATTGACAAGGTATGGAAAGACGATCACCTTTAGTTCCTTCTAGATTTGTTTGGAGATCTCTATGCGGCAGAAGAACTCCTTCAAGGATGGCTCCAAGACAATTCATGCACAAAGGACAAAGTAAACCAATCAAAGCATACGCTCTTGAAAACTAATGTAAGAATGCACAGTAAACATATATTAGTGTATAACTTAACTACTCATCTCGACAAGCATCAGAATGAACAAATCAATGAACAACATTACCGAGAGTATGGAGTAGGGAACACAACTGCAGTTCTGTATTTATAGTGGAAGAGTGATTACAACCATCCGTTGTATCAGCCTTCCCTTTCCCCTTCTTCCTCTCTCTCTCTCCCTCTTTCAACTCGCTTCTTCAAGTATATGACAATTCACAATAGCTTAATGGGCTATCCTTCCAAATGCTCTGACTTTTTTCACAATGGCCCTCTCATTACTTATATAGAAATCAAATTAGGGTTGCCAAGATTCTCCTAGAGTTCATTAGGGAAAAAGCCATGAACCTACCCTATTTTCAAGGTTTTCCCATTTTCCTTCATTCTCAGATCAAAATTTCTCCAAATATCTTGATTTTTGGAGATTCCTTGCTTTTCTTGAGCAAATTTAGGGATAAATATCTAGATATTTGTGAGAATATTTGTTGGCTTGACCCACTGAACTTCTCTTAGGTTCACTAATGCTCCCCTTGGTCTAACAACTTGAGTTAGTAGGATGACTAATGCTCCTCTATGCTTGGTAACAAGCTTTATAAAGCAGGTTAGCAGTGTGCAGAGAGCGTTAGTGTGGAATCAAGGCCTACAATTGTGGTCTTTGTTTCAATCATGTTGTCTTTCACCTCTGAGGTGATGAGGAAGTCATTTGGTCCTATAACACCAAGAATGAAGGCAGCTGAGCAAAAGGAAGGAAGAATTGGAAGTTTCAGTGCATGGAAAAGGGATAAAAAGTAGAAGAAGGAGCGAAGGAAGTTATTGTTATTTAGTTGATCAATGATTTGAAAATGGGTCACATAGGCTTCTTGTCTAACTTACAAGAACCTCTTCCACTCCCAAATCTTAAACTATTCCCAAGTCTTTATGATTAACCAATGCGGAATTGATAATATGCTTGAAAAATAGGTGTATGATGGTATTTGATTTAAATTGATTATATGCTTTAAAATCGGTTGTTTGTGCTGATATGTAAATATTCTTGAACTGATATATAAATACATATAACAGTAAATAATGCAGTAGTAAAAATAAACACAGAACAACAATATTAATTTGGAGTTCACCCAAAACTCTTGGGCTACGTCTCTGTGAGCTCTAGTCAACTCAACTAGGCTCTCTGGGATTATCGCAAAGTCCCTTTCACAAGCTCTTGGATCAACTCCACTGTTTTACATGGAAATGATGGGTTTAGAGACCATTTTATCCCTGGCTCTTGAAGCTCTCAGCTTTCTGGCTCGCAGCTCTGGCTCCGGCTCTTCGGCTCTGGCTCTGGCACTTGGCTGTAGCTCTTGGCTCTCTCTGTTGGCTCTGGCTCTAGCTCTTCGGCTCTGGCTTGGCTTTGGCTCTTTGGCTCTGGCTTCTTGGCCCTCTGCAACCTTCAGCTCTCTGGCTTTTTAGTTGAACTTCAAGTAACCCCAAAGACTCCCTCAGCTGCTCAGCACTGTAGCTCTTCGGCTCTCTCTACTCTCTTGGCTGTGCAATTGATTTCAGCATTCAACTTGCTCTAAAGAGAAGCTCTCTGGGATCCTTTAAGCCATTTTCTTAGCCTTTAGGCTACCCCAGTTGTTTCTCTACATGCAATCATCCTTTTGTGGCTCCTTGGCTTCCCTACACGTTGTCTGCTCAAATCCCCTCTCTGAGTGTTAAATAATCATTGCTAACGCCTTTAGGGGAGGTGGCCACCTTTTCTACAACGGAAGAGTGCATCGGGAATTTGAAATCCCTGAAACAGCCGCTCTATGTTTACACAGAGAAGTGCATTCAAAACATGGGAAAAACCATGAAAACACTGTGCATTGGACTTCAAAAATCCTCAAATCCATTCTATACTCCTATTGGGTCCGCCTTTACACCACTTATCGCATCTCCACCATTGATTTGGGGATCCAGATCCAACGGCTATGGTTTATTTCGGGTGGCCCTTTCGTACGGGTGTTAACCATCCGATGAGGGTGGTTTTCTCTCTCTTGGGCCTAGACACATGGCAGCCAATGTATGGGCTCGAGCAAAACCCGGCCAAAACCTCATTCCACCTTCGGTCCTCCCAAAATATTGTTTATTTCCTTTGTATTAAAGAAATACATTAAACATTGAAATATCTCATATTATGGCATTATCGAACTTGAAATAATATATAATGGTATTAATAACCCTTTTGGGTCTGGCAACATCACCCAAATCATGTTTCCCTTGGTTTTCATTTATTTAACGAAAACAAAATTTTACATAGAAAAGGCTCTTTTTACGGATCTCAAATTATATCAAATATCACTTATACGCCCATCGGTCCGACTAGGCGCATCACATATATAGATATATGTATATAGTCCCGCTCCTCTCTATAGCTCCGATTGTGATCCACCAATATCAGTGATCATGATATCGCATCGGCCTGGGGTCCCACCTTTGCCTTGTGGTATCGCCAATTGTGATCCGCCGATATCAGCGATCGCAGTATCACTCAGCCCAGTCCTTATGCAACATCACCTATCTTCCTCTGACTTGATATGTTGGGGATCGGCAATTGGGGGTTTCCCCTTTTCCGCTTAAACCCACCTTTGACCTCCTCCCATGTGATTTTCTTCATAAAGCGTTTTACGCCATTTTTTGAATATTTGCGTCTTTTTCCAAAGAAACTAGGCATCTTCTGCATGGGATAACTTCTGCATCCTAAGTCCATTTTACCCCATTCAAGTTGCAGTAGATTTAGAAGAAAAGGATCTCTGCAATGGGGCTATTTCTGAGAGCATCCTGCGACTTTCATTTTCCTTTGATTTACAAGGGATTTGTGCCATTTGGCACCTTTTACCTCTTATATAAAGTCTTTTAGACTTAGAGGTTTATCCAGGATCCATTTTTGGATCACGCCTTCCCACAAAAAGAACTTTTGGTCTCCAAAAGATTGATATACTGATCTGAACAGTAAATGAGAGTGAATCAACCTCTTCGTACAGCCTCCCTACTCTTGCCTTGCATAGTGCCTTTATCCAAAGTTTCTGACCACTTCCCTTCTTCGATGGGCTAGTCTTCCTGGGAAGAACTGTCTTCCTCCTTGCCTTCCTTTTGAAATTTTGCTGAAATGGTCATAGAAGGTTGTTTGAACTTCTTTGCCTTGATCATTGATCCAAGGTGGCTCAAACAAATGTGAAGTTCACCTGCTCCACAAAACTTTCATTTGTACCTATTTGAACAAGCTGTCAACAACAACTTTTAACAACAAGAGAAACACAGACAACAACTATATGGCCTAAACTCTTGCTTTAACAAAAGAATCAAATTTCACAGCTTGTGAACACCTCCATGTCTTACATCTACATACAAATGATGGACTAGATAACAAGCCCACAAAACATGCCTTTAAACAAATGACCCTTCAAGTCAAGCATGTAGAAAAGACCATTAGGACCCTTTTAAAAATATGAAACACTTCGTCACTATCTCCATTTGGAGAGCAATATAACTTCTCCCAAGTCAACATGGCATCACATGCATGTCAAAGCAATCAACCATGCAAGTTAATTACACATACATGTCCAAAAACAAGTAAATCATCAACATCCCTGTGTTCATGCATCTCATGCTCATGCATGCATTTCATCAACACACTGTACTTTCAAAACTGAAATGAAATATAATATAGATGCATCAATAGACATGCAATCATAATTGGATAAGAACTCTACCCATTTCTTACCAATCCATTTCAAAGGTACTACCTTTGTCTGCACATCAGCATCATCATGTGAATCATCCTGAGGTACGTGATTCATGGAATCTTCCTTTCCTTTCTTGCCATATTCTCTTTCCACTTTCTTCAACTTTTGTGGAAGCATTGCTGGATTCAGAGCCCAACATTTTGCAGCAAGATGTCCTTGCTTATGGCAGTAAGTGCACTGCATGTGCACCCTCTTAACAACATGATTTATCTTGTCCAATGGACCTTTGGCTTCTTTCTTATTTTCCTTCAAAAGTTTCCTGTATGTGGCCATTCTCTTCCAACATCTAGAAATATTATGGTTATCCAAACCACAAAAGGAACATGCAATTCTTTTCCCATACTTATGTGGGAATTTCTCATGCTTTGCACAATCAAAATGAAAATGTTTAGAACCAGATTTATACCTAACTCTTTCACCTTTATTGCCTTCATGAGGAGGTGAAGCATATGAAGAAGTGGCTCCCTTTGGAACACCATCAATCTCTTCAAGGCTGTTAGAGTCTCCCCAAATCTCTAGTTCAAGTGTGTGCTTTTGAACACCTGCATCCTACAAATGATATTTCAAGCTACTTCATTCCTCTAGAATACAATATTCACACTGTGTAATGAACTCCTTCTTGGAGCTGTTTTAATGGCCTTGATGGCATCCTTGGAACTTTCTCCATAAGCTTGTCCATATCCAAGTCCGAAATACTTAGGTATTTCCTCAATCATTATTGGCTCAAACATACCTTGTGCATGTCTACCCAAGACTTTTCCTTCATAGCCCATCTTGGGCATTAGCTTGGAACCTATGATTCTAGTATGTTTTTCAAAAGAACCAATATAAGAATTCTTAGAGGAATTTGAAGACAAACTGGAATGGCTTACCTATTCTTCATGCTGATACTTGACCAAGGCTTCTTTCGCAACAAAGAGATATGACTCCAACTCATGCATCCTCTTCAGGTTCATATTTGCAATATGAAGTTGCCTCTCCATTTCCTGCAGTCTGTCAGAAAGCAACTACTTCTCTCCCTTCACGAAATTCAACTGCTCTCTAAGTCTGCTACTCTTCCTTCCATCCTCATACATTTCTCTCAGCATATCCATCATGGTGGAAAAGTCCTGCTTCATGTATTCATCAAAGAGTCTTGTCATGAAGAAAGAAGAATTCAAGGACTCACTTGTAGAAGTTTTTGTTATGCCAATGAACAAAAGAACTTCAAACAAGAGTAATAAAGAGCTTATTCAACAACCTTTTGCAACAAACCTCTTGTGCTCCAAAGATTGCCTTGAGGTCCTTTGGGATAAGAAGAGTGCCTTCAGCTCTCTTTCCTTTTTGTCCTTCCTGGACTGAGCTATCAACAACTTTCCCTTTACCTCTGCAAACTCAGAAAATAGTCAGTCTCCAACACAAGCATACAATCAACCTTTGACTGTTTAAACGCATTTTAGACAAGCAATCTTTGCTCTATCAATCAAGCATTTTGATATAACCTCGTTTGAAGGCGTGGTTAATCAATCTCAGGCTCTGATACCACCTGATCTGAAAATGGGGAACTTAGGCTTCTTTTCTAACTTACAAGAGCCTCTCCCACTCCCAAAGCTTAAATTATTCCCAAGTCTTTATGATTAACAAATGCAGAATTGATAATATGCTTGAAAAATAGGTGTATGCTGGTATTTGATTTAAACTTATTATATATTTAAAATCTAATTTTTGTGTTGATATGTAAATGTGATTGAACTGATATATAAATACATATAATAGTAAAGAATGCAGTAGTAAAAAAAAACACAGAACAACAATATTAATTTGGAGTTGACCCAAAACTCTTGGGCTACGTCTCTGTGAGCTCTAGTCAAGTTAGCTGGGCTCTTTAGGATTATGGAAAAGTCATTTTTACAAGCTCTTGGCTCAACTCCATTGTTTTACATAGAAATGATGGCTTTAGACAACATTTTATCCCTGGCTCTTGAAGCTCTTGGCTTTCTGGCTCTCGGCTCTGGCTTTGGCTCTTCGGCTTTGGCTCTGGCTCTGGCTCTTTGGCTCTAGCTTTAGCTCTGGCTCTTTGGATCTGACTTCTTGGCCCTCTGCAACCTTCAGCTCTCTGGTTTCTCACTTGAACTTCAAGTGACCCCAAGGGCTCCCTCAGCTGCTTAGCGCAGTAGCTCTTTGGCTCTCTCTGCTCTCTCGGCTCTGCAACTACTTTTAGCACTCAGCTTGCTCTCAATTGAGTTCTCTAGGCTCTTTTGAGGCATTTTCCTGGCTTTTTGGCTACCCCAACCATTTCTCTATGTGCAATCATCCTTTTGTGGCTCTTTGGCTTCCTTGTGCATTGTCTGCTCAAATCCCCTCTCTGAGCATTAAATAATCATTGCTAACGCCTTTAAGGGAGGTGGCCACCTTTTCTGCAAAGGAAGAGTGCATCGGGCTTTTGAAATCCCTAAAACAACCGCTCTCTATTTACATAGATAAAATGCATTCAAAACACAAGAAAAATCACCAAAACACTATCCATCAGACTTCAAAAGTCCTCAAATCCAGTCTATACTCTTATCAGGTCCGCCTTAAAACCGCTTATGGCATCTCCCCCATTGATCTAGGGGATTCGGATCCAACGGCTATGGTTTATTTCAGGTGGCCCTTTTGTACGGGGGTTAATCGCCCAATGAGGGTGGTTTTCTCTCTCCTGGGCCTGGACACATGGCAATCAATGTACAGGTTCGGGCGTAGCCCAGCCAAAACCTCTTTCTGCCTTCGGTCCTCCCAAAATACTGCTTGTTTCCTTTGTATTAAAGAAATACATTAAACATTGAAAAATCCCCTATTATGGGTTTATCGGACTTGAAATCATATATAACAGTATTAATAACCCTTTCAGTTCCGACAACATCACCCAAATCGCGTTTCTCTTGGTTTTCGTTTATTTAACGAAAACACAATTTTACATACAAAAAGCTATTTTTATGGATCTCAAATTATATCAAATATCACCTATAAGCCCATTAGGTCTGGTGAGTTGCATCGCATATATATATGTATATAGTCCTACCCCTCCATGTACCTCTAATTGCGATTCACCGATATCGGCGGTTGTGATATCGCATTGGCCCAGGGTCCTGCCTTTGCCTTGTGGTACCAACAATGCGATCTACTGATATCGGCAATCGCAATATTGCTCGGCCCGGTCCTTATGCAACATCGCCTGTCTACCTCTCACCCAATATGTCAGGGATCAAGGATCAGGGTTACCCCTTTTCCACTTAAACCCACCTTTGACCTCCTCTGATGTGATTTTCTTCATAAAGCCTTTTAGGCCGTTTTTTGAAGATTTGCCTCCTTTTCCAAAGAAGCTGGGCATATTCTCCATGCGACAACTTCTGCATCCTAAGTCCATTTTAGCTTGTTCAAGTTGCAGTAGATTCAGATGAAAAAGATCTATGCAATTGGGCTATTTCCAAGAGCAGCCTATGGCTTTCATTTTCCTTTGATTTACAAAGGATTTGTGCCATTTGGCACCTTTTACCTCTTATATACAGTCTTTTAGACTTAGAGGTTTATCCAGGATCCATTTTTGGATCAAGCGAGCCTGTGATATTTAGAGTCTTCCTATGTTGCCGACTAATGTGAACAACTCCATCATCCTCTCTGTATCTGTTTATGATGGCTATATTATTGATGTTGTTAATGACAAGGCCTTGAGCCTTATGTACCACTTTATGTTATGTTAATGGAGAAGATGGTTCATATCCACCTTCTGTCCTTAGGCTTTGTATTGACTGTTTAAAATTTTGAAATAATGCCTCTGGTTATATAGTTTACCGATGTGGCATTTTTCAATCATTGGGATTTGGGTAATATAGATGCTAAGATGTTATTCTTTGATCTCTACTATATGATATGACACCTCGGGTGCCTCATTCCCCCCTCATCTTTCTTCAGTTGCAGCATGCCTCGGGTGAGACTCCTTACCCATTCTCGGTAAGGTGAAAATTTCGACGTTCTTCTAGACTACAGTGGAGCCTTGTTGGCCCCTTATGCCTGAATCTAGGGTCACAACCCTCTTGTCATTTTTGTGCCAACAAATGGTTCTGTTGTCGGGACCTGAAATAAAAGAGGAGGGTTCAGAATATGGTATCGAGGATTTCTAAGAAGGAAGTATGAAACAAGTGGGATGACCAAGTGGATCGGTTTGTATATCAGCAAGCTCTGCTTCACCGTCAGGCTGTTGTGAAATTGAAAGAGGAAATCCTATACTCAAAGGCTATAAGAAATCAATACGATATCTTCTGGTGTAAGTTCCCATAGGAACTGTACACCTTGTTGCGGAGATTACAAGTGAAGGGAAGATTAGGAGGACAAACATCATTTGTTCGGGACCGAACTCAAGTGGACCTCACAACGCTCTACCCTCTTGACACCGATCTGACAAGAGAAGTAGATTTATGGGTGCAAAATACACTAGAGGGATACATTATTGAGTTTTCCTTAGAAATACATGAGTCCCTTCCAAAATGGGGTGTAGTATCTTGAGTGGGGTTAAGAGGGAAATTGTTGGAAGAAGTACCTCTTTAGATTAAAGTCTTAATTGTGGAAGAAGGCTTGCTATATATTCCAAAGTCTAAGCATGGCATCGTAAGCCCCTAGTACTGGGGGAAGGATCTAAGGGGAGAAATTTTACCTAGAAAGGGACCATGATTCCATTAGAAGGATGGACACAGAGTATTCATGAAGGTCCAGGGAAGTAAGAGTACAATGGAGGATGCGAATAATGGAGAAATGGAAGGAAAGGGACATGTAGTTGATTAAAAGGTAGTCAAAGGAACTACACCAAACAGGAGTAGTGTTGAGGAGTCTAGAGGGTGATAGGAGCCATGCCTCACAAATTGCGAAGGAGGGGTGCAATGGAATTGGTCAAATTGACTCAGAGGAAGATGTGGAGGATGAGATGTACTTTGTGATGAGGAGACTGTTTACAGAGGATGATGCATCTCGAAGAATCAAAGATCCAACCCCACAAACCTGAGGTAGAATTCCCCTTGACCTTCCCTTGGTACTCTACAACAACCTTAGTAAATGTCTTTTTAAGTTTCTTAAGGCAGTAAGAGTGCATAGTGTGCATGTTAACTATAAGATTGGTACTCCCAGTAGTAGTGGAAATAGTAGTAATGGTAGTTTGTGATTTCAAGGATCTCAACAACCAAGATCACAAGGTTTTGTGCTTCTAGAATGAACCCAATCGTTAATGGTGGGGTCATTTACAAGATTTACATAATTTTCCTATAGAGGGAATGAAGACGTCGAGAAACACTGGTACATATGTCAGGCTATCTAGAGGGATCCCAGAAGACTGATAATGTAGAGCTGATAGAATTTCAGAACACTCTCAGGGAAAGGTCACTGACTTGGCTCATCAAGTGGTCAGAGTTACACTAGAACCCAATGGCGGATGATATTAAAAGAGAGTTTGCACAAGAATTGAAACTTCCCTAGACAGATCAACAATGGTTGTCAGAGTTGTTAGAAATCAAGCAGAGGCAGGGATAAATGGCTTGGGAACAACTGTAAAGGTTTAAAGACGCAATTGGTAAGCTCATCTATACCATAGGCCCAATTAACGATAGGGATTGGTTCATCAAATCCATGTTACCCCTCACCGAGACACCACTAAGACAACAGAAAATTAAGACATTGTATGATGCCATAGAGAAAGAAACTGTAATAGAGGCTATGGTGGGGTATCCTCACAAATATCATGGGGGAGCTGCTTCACATGAACCCTTTATCCTAGGTCTTCAACACCAAATTGCAAGTATGGATAAGTTTGAATATCTACAACCATCCTGCCCAACAAGCCCGAATGTGCGGTGTACAAACTTCCTAGTGGAGGTTCACGCTGCCATAGAGTGCTCGAGGTTGAGGGGCGTGGCTTCCACATTAGGGAAAGGGGGAACATTTAGGGCCCCACCCATAACAAGAGTCATGATGGTAGGGTCGCAAGGCACATTTCCGGGCCACTAAAAACTAGAGTAATACAAAGTGTGTAGGGGGTATGGACACCCAACGCACTCCTATCCGATATTGTAGAAGTATTCAAATGTCCCAAATAACAACTACTATTAGTTCTGTGCATCCACAAGCGACCACACATACCAATGTCGAGTGTTGATCTGCTAGTATATCGCCTAGACTGCTTTACCTTTAGGATCAACGAGACTGCTCATGGTGGGTGAGGAGGAGAAGGAACAGAAGTAGGAACAGTAGGGGCAGGGGACCTATCCATTGCTACAACTGTGACTAGGAGGGACATGTTACATGGGACTTCCTCCTACCAAGGAAACCCTGGTGCTCACAGTGCAAGGTCAACTCGCAAACAACAGAGGATTGACTGAAGTTGATCACAAGATGGGAGGAGCAGAAAAAGCAATGGGGGATGAGTCTCATCAATGTAGAACCCAAGTTTATAGAGGTAGCCGTGTTGTCCAACATAAACATAGTTACCCATGGTGGAAAAAATATTGGGGCTAAAAAGGGTGCTCCATACCAACCAACAATCATCTGAGTAGCCTCACCAAAGTGGCCATAAAACTCTAAGCAGAAGAAACAATACTACAAGGAAGAAACCAATTTGTTTCACAATATGACTGAAGGCATAAGAACATCAAGATAACATACAAAGTGTCGTAAGGACAAGCATTCAGATCTTCCTAAATCTACTAATACCAAACCTATTGAGGAGTGTTGTGAGTTATTCCTACATATTTTTAACGATGAGATTATGTTGGGGAAACAACATGAAATCCTAGGGGAAACCATACTAGAAGAAATAATTGAAGGGGGCGGAATCTCTTCCAACTTGCTCGAAAGGCACATCAGGAGAGTAAGGAAAAATAAGAAGAGAAAGGGTAGGGAATTCATAATTGATGATCATATTTCCAGATTCCAAATCCAGGACACTATGCTAGACTTGGGTTTCGACGTTGACATCCTACCAAGAAACATGTGGGAGGAAATGGGGAAACCTTGACTAACATTCCCACCAATCCAACTGGGCCAATAAATAGTGTATACTTCTAACTGGGATACTGGAGGGCGTGGAGGTGGATGTTGGAGGGGTAAAAAAACATGCAAATTTTGAAGTGATTGATATAATGGGGGAAAAATATCCTTACACGACACTACTAGGTATTGAATAGGCCTATGAAAACTATGCCATTATAGATCTAAAGAAGGAGTTGTTGATTTTTGAAGTAGAGGGAGTAAGAGTCATCCAACCACTAGACCTATACCAAGGGCCCATATTAACAGAACCTCTGGATGAAAAAGAAGATCCAGGGATGTTAGAAAACCTTTATAGATTAACAATGAGTAAGAGAGAAGATTACATGAACCCAACAGCTAAAGGATCGATCAGCTGGACCATAATCCAGAGGTCTGAGGTTGGTTCAGAACTTGTATGGTTAGATTGGAAGCAAGGAGGATATGAGGTCGAGACCAGAGATTGTGCTATGGTGTGCCACGCCAATTACATTAGAACATAGGTAAGAGTGTTTCCCATTTTCAATGATATAGACTCAATGGATTTATTCCTTAATAAAGTTTATGTAACCATAAGGGAGTAACATAGAATGCCATTGTTCTATGTTACATTGCAAGCAACCTGAACACAATGGTGGGGGGTCCACTACAACTCTCTCTGGAACTGGGAAGGAATTAAGAGAGTTCTAAAGGAAATATTCAAACAGGTGGGGGAATACCCATAGAGATTTTCAAAATATAAGGGGATTCTAATCCTCGATAACATGTAGAAAGCCATAAAGAAATATGGCACTCGGAGGGGTTTCTAGAAGAGATTTGGGGGAGCGGATTCATACAGACATTGGGTACATTTCCTAAATCATGGTATATATAAGAAGAAATGAGGAGGCAAATAGTTGATTGGGATGACCTTGAAGAATAATTTATTAGTAGTTTCTCTTTCAGGGATAGTAATGGAGGATAATTGAGGCATTATATGTTATCAAAATGTCCTCCTTACATCTAGCTAACTCTAGGATGGATGCATAGACCATAGAATCTTACAGTCCTTCTATGAGTGTGGATATCTAGAGGCAATGGCCTATGGGAAGGTGGAAAGAGAACAAGATAAAGATGACCTAGAAGGGTTACGACACCTAACATTCCATGAAAATGAAGGGGAGAGAGGTATATAGGAGGGACCGATAATGAATGCTCCACACTTTCTCCCATTGACGTTGTGGAATCATAACATTGGCACCGAAGATAAACCTAAGCTGGCATCAATCAGAGACTTTTTGGATAAAAAACACTAAGAGAAATCATTGATATCCTAAGGGAGTATGAAGATATATTTTCCTTGTGAGTTGCAAAGCTAAAAGGAATTACGTAAGACATAGGAGAAATGAAAATTGTGTTGAAGCACATGCCATATAGGTTAAACCCAAGGGTCAAAGAGAAGGTAAATAAATAAATAGACAAAATGTTAGAGGCGAGACTTATTTTCCCTGTGGATGAGGTAGAATGTGTCAGTCTGATAGTAATACATAACAAAAAATATGTCATAGAGATAATAGTTTGTGTAGACTATCATATCATTAATAATTTTTTGTGTAAAGAACCCATTCCCCACACCATTCAACGATGAGGCCCTAGACAATGTCGTGGGGAGTGAGGCATATTCCTTGATAGATGGGTTCATAGGTTGCCATTATGTTAGAATAACTGAAGAATTCAAGAAGATAACCACCTTTACTACATAATGGGATCGTTTGCCTTCTATGTGAGGCCATTCATTCTTAAGAATGTGCCTGTACTATTCTCCATAATTGTCATTGTAGCATTCAAAGACTACATCATAGGTTCTTGAAGGCTTACATGGATGAGTGGACAGTATGGAGCCTGCTAAAGAAACACCCAAGCCTATTTAGGAT
This sequence comes from Pinus tabuliformis, assembly GCA_031772625.1. Classification (NCBI taxonomy): domain Eukaryota; kingdom Viridiplantae; phylum Streptophyta; class Pinopsida; order Pinales; family Pinaceae; genus Pinus; species Pinus tabuliformis. Next base: position 1,371,684,430 of record CM062820.1, read on the forward strand.
AATGTTTGGTTGCTACAGGAAATTACATATATCTTTGAAACTAAAGAAATGAATATTTGTTGTTTCATTCCACACACTTCTGGGCCATATTGTGTGCAAGGACGAGCTATGTGTAGATCTTGCCTAGGCTAGACCAATCTTCAACATGGATCCACCAGACAATATTAAGCATCTCAGATTGACATTAGGCCACACTGGATACTACCAAAGATTCATCTGCAACTATGCCTCCATCACTGTGCCAATGGAGAAGTTGTTAAGGAAGACAGAATCATTCGCATGGTCAGAGGAGTGTCAAGCCGCACTGAACATATTGAAAGAGCAGTTGGTAAGTTATTCAAATTTAGTCTATCCTGACTAGAATATTAAATTCCATGTCCATATTGATGCTTTTGATATTTCTCTGGGAGCAGTGTTGGCACAGACGGGAGAAGGAAGCCTAGACCATCCAATCTATTGCATGAGCATGAAGTTATCAACTGCATAAAATAATTACACCACGACCAAGAGGGAAGCACTAGTTATGGTATACTCTCTTCAAAAGTTTAGACACTACATACTTGGGGGCCCATTTAAGTTCTTTATAGACCTCTTTGCATTGAAATACCTAGTCAAGAAGGTTATCTTGGAGGGGAAGGTTGTCCTCAAGGGGATAATTTGTAGATGGTTGTTATTGTTTCAGGAATTTACTTTTTAAGTAATCATCAAACCAGGTCATTTTAACGTTTTTCCTGATCAACTTTCAATATTGGAATTAGGATAAAGTTGGGGGTCCCTAGATGACCAACTGCCCGATGCTGATTTATTCAGAGTGGAAGAAATACCAGATTATTTAGAAGAGATCACAAACTTCTTAGCCATAGGGAAATGCCTAGTGGAGTACACAGCTACGCAAATAAGATACACGGTCGTGTGAGAAGCTGATTACCAACTAACTGCTGGACACCTATACACACTAGGGTTCGATCGGGTGTTGCGACGGTGTGTCCTCCACCATGAGAGACAAGACGTCTTATGGGAATGCCACTTAGGAGTTGTGGGTGGCCACGTAGGAGGGAAAGCCACTGCGCGGAAGATACTACAGGTAAGGATATGGTGGTCAATAGTCTATAAGGATGCCAAAGAATATGCTAAGGGATGTGATGTGTGCTATAGAGTTGGCAAACCATCAAATTACAACAAACCCTCACTACAACCCGTACATGCCCTACATATATTTGAAAAATTGGAAATTGATTTCATAGGTCCGATCAAACCACTGGCACATCACACTCAAGCTAGGTAAATAGTTATAGCAACATAATATCTCACAAGATGGGTTGAGGCAGCATCAGTGAAGGACTCCATAGTAGACACAACGGTAAGGTTTATATTTGAAAATATCATCTCAATGTTCGGGTGCCCGAGGAGCTTGGCAAGAAATTAAGGAACTTACTTCATCAACAAAATAATTGCTTCTATATTGTAGAAATTCTTGATACAACATCACAAGGGAATCCCATATCATTTGTAGGGAAATGGAACTATAGAAGAATTCAACAAAAAACTCAAAAATGGATTAACTAAGGTGTGTTTGAAAAATAACTATGATTAGGATGAAAGGGTGCCAACCATGCTATATGCACATTGTAGAACAATGAAGAGACTACACAAATAGATGCCATTCCAATTGGTGTATCGACGAGAACACATTGTTCTTGTAGAGTTCGCAATCCTAAGCATATTCATCGCCCATGCTGCAAAAATGACAGAATAAGCACCACTTCAGGCTCGATTGGAGGAGCTATTGGACCTGGATGAAGCAAGGTTCCTAGCATATTTTCACCAGTTGGTTTAGTAGAAAAGACTGCAAGCATGGCATGATATACACATCAAGACAAAATTTGTCATAGTTAGGGGGCATATTTTATTATATGGGAGCAAGTTTCAGAAGTTTTCAGGCAAGCTACCTATGCCCTAGCTAGGGCCATTCATAATTGCGAAAATCTGGGAGTCTAGAGTTGTCAATCTTGGACAATTGGATGGAGTAATGCTACCAGGTTGGGTGAATGGTGCATGCGTGAAACCCTTCCACATCAAATATTGAGATTCATAATTGATTGGGTCTTTGAAAAGAGATCATAAGTAAGGTTAGGAAAAGTGAATAGGAGTCAGTTCGTCGGTTTAGAAGAAGTTTAGTTAGTAAGTTAGCCAACTTTCATAATACTTTCAATAAAAAAATATGGGATGTCAAGCTCAGTTACGACTTACATGTCACCACAACACAACTCATTGTCGTCAGTTGGGGCAATTCACATGTGCTAGGAGTCTAATCCGTAATAATTATACAATAATACTGTTATGAGCGTAGCTTTCCATAAAATCTTTCCCATTATAGAAAAATTAAATTCCTAAAATTTTTCCATTACGTTAGCATAAATACCCATCAAATCAACCTTGTCCTTTCTAGAACTACATCAGCCAAGTCAGGTCCAGCTCAGTCGATGATAGATTAATACATTAGAGTCTACATAGGGAAATTTGTCGTAGTAATTGTCGAGCGAAAAAAAGGTGTCTTTTTAACTCCTAATTATCTTCACATTAATTGTCAACCCAGGGACGAATTTTTATTTCAAGAATGTACTTAGTCAAAGGCGGCTATTTACTCAAGAGTAATGTTACGAAAGATGTAGTACAGTGCTAAAAATACAAGAGTGAACGGATGCTCAAACTGAGATCTACTTACAACAAAGCACTTTAAGACTTAAATCATGCATTTAAAAAACTACAGCAAATGATCAGTCAAGGGTACAGTAACAGTAACTCATCCCTTTGTAAACTGATGTAGCTGAACATAATCAAGGAACAGATCATCAATCTGGGACCTAGATAACAAATTTCAATGCCCACTACAGTTTTAGATCGTTCTTCACACCAAAGCAAAGATAATGCGAATAACAGGAAATGAAACAGAAACTAGGAAATGTAATGATAACTAATTCTTATAAACAACACCACCTTAATCTACAAAAATAAGTGCAGCAAGTGTATCCTACAGAAATCAAATGGAAATCCCCCATCTTTAAAGATGAATCAAATAGCACACGGTAAATAGAACAGAACTTATTAATGATAGAATATGGAACAGTGCTTGAAAGCCAAATAAAAATGCATAATAACTTAACACACAGCACACCCTAATAGTAATCTGATCTGGTAATCCAATTATCAGTCTTATTTATAAAGAATATGACTGTATTTTGTAATTGAACAGTAACATCAATAGATTCAACAATCGCAAGGAAATATAATCTCTAAGATGAATTCAGTAAAACCAATTAATAAGTGTTACAACACAGATACTCTGTAATCGAACAGCAAGAGTACTCTGTAGAGACCAGTTATATCAGCACTTAAAGGAACAACAATGCATTGCAAAGTCGATACGATATTTCTGTCTCAGAACATGAGATTACGTGATAGATAAAACGTAATAGAGTTTTGATGTAAAATAACAGAACATACCAGATTACCAAATAAAGATGATAAGAAAAACCATGCATGAACTACAGATATAATATACAGCAGCAGCACAATCCACCAGAGGCTGGGCCCTTAGCCGCCAGCGGATGCTGTTGGGCTACTTTAGATCAAGTGAATGAACAACAACTTCCAAATCATATATTAATCATCAAACTGTGAAATCATTACAACAGCTGAAGATTTGATAATTACAACATGCAACAATCTCCTTTTCCTCCTATTCTATCCTATCCCATCACCATTCTTGAATTTCCAATTTTGAATCCTCAATTCTCCATCATTTTTCCATCCCCATCTTTACTCTCTATTTTCATTTAAATAGAGAGAGATAAGAGAGAATTTACAATAAAAATAAGTACAACATGATTTCTATTACAAAATTGGATTGTTTCCAACCAATTGATCAACAAGAAAATATAGTTCCATCTATCTTTCAACAAGAGCAAGGCGAATTTGGCTTTGCAACTAAGATTTGGAAAACGGCCACACAGCAAATTTGAGAGAATTATGCTCAAAGAACCCTGTGTTTCTCTTAGTACAAGCCATATTTCGGCACACCATTCTTCATTAAAGTTAATTTGTTCCGTTCTGGACAAAACCCATGTTCCGGATTTTCCATATTCTTCTTCATTTTCTCAGAATATCAACCGCAAAACTGGCACTTCTTATTCCAGCGAATTTCTGAGTTGGCACTTTTATTGATCAAATCTTCAATCTGGAAATTATCCTGGAGGCTAAAGATGGTGAATAATTTTACAACCAATTCACTAAGACTATCATTGATAAAATCATGCATAATCATCAATTTATTAGAAATAAAGAAGAATAAATAATATTCATCCATAAGAGCACAAATCATTATAAAATGAATTTATATAATAAATTATAAGAAATGACAAGATAAAAAAGAAGTAAAAATAGATGAAATAAGTGTTCAAAAGTGATAATAATAATGGCATATTAACGGCCCAACATACCCCCACACTCAATATGTTGCATGTCCTCATGCAACAAAAATTGCATATATTGCATGTCCTCATGCAACCCAAGGACAAAACCCACGTGTTAACCGAGCAATAAAAAAAATTGTTCATCCTAGCTCATGAAACTAATGAATTCTTCTTTAATTAATGAATATTCAATTTTAGCAACGTTGATGAAGGGATAATAATCTTTACATTGACGTTCAAGTTATGTGCGTATGACGTTGCAGCAGAATATGATATAAGTGTCAGCAACTTTCATTAACCATTTTCCTAAAAACTACAAACCAGATTTTGTTAAAATGTTGCAAGTAAATTTATAATATATGAATGCCTATATGATCCAAAAATAAAATCGTTTTGTTTCACGGATCATGAGATATAAAAAAAATGGTTGTAGGTGATAGTGCATGATTTCCGAAATTTTATGAACTAATTTATCTTGAAATTATCTGAGTATGTGTATTTTAATAATATGTCTGTGTTTTCCATAGATCACAAGAATTGAGTTCATAGTTTTAAAAATATGTGGAAATCAATTTCTGCACTAAAATTGTATACCTTAAATGAGAAATAAAGTAGAAAACATCCATCATGCATAGCAATTCCTCCCCCTCTGTGAAGAATTAGCATGCCCTCATGCAATGCTAGAAAACAAATTGAGGTGGTGGCTACCAGCTGTGGAATGCTATGCTTGGTGTAAAACAACATGGAATAAGGGAGGTGTTGAGAAGGAATAAGAATAACAATGGATGATAAATAATAGTAATGACATGGTCATAAGAAAGAAATGAATGAAATCAATATTCCCCCAAAACTGAATGATAATATGCCGTTGAAAAATGGGAATTGGTAAAGATGTGGAATGAATGATGATAAATAATGCTCAAAATGGATTTGCATGAAATTCTCCTAAATTCGTAATAAATCAGAAAATTATGCTATTTTACCTGAAGTTTTACCTTCAAAAAGAAAAATGCGGAAGGACATATATGTACTAGTAGTTGTTGAAGCTGATGTAGGCAGAGATGGTGCTAAAACTGATGCAAAAGATGGAATCTAGGCAAGCACATCATGTCTAAAGAATTGTTCATGTCCGTGAGTTGCTCGAGCCTCTTCTGTTAGTTGCAATAGTGTGGTCATGCTGTGAATAAAATTCTGCCCATACTTGTTATTCTCCTGTAAACAAATTACTATTTTGCATACAATGTTCTTGAATCCATAGTGTTAGTTTTGAATAGCAATAGATTAAGATGCATGAAAAAATTTCAATCAGAAAAAATTTTGTATACATGCAAATTTGTCAGATCAACAAGTTATGGCAGAGTGCAGTAATCATATCACATGCTGTCCCATAATGCATATATTCCCCCCTCCTATTGGAAAAGGGATTCCATGACCATAAAGCCTATGAAAGGTGTTACACTGATGGCAAGGCAAGAGAATGAACAATATAGCAGTAAATGAAGCATAGTACACATATCAATCATAGGACGGTGAGAGTTATGGTTATAATGAGAGAAGAGTGTGTAAAGATAGTTATGAATAAAAGATAGGACGCTTTGGATTGATGATAAGTTAACTGAAAAAGGACAACAATATGCCAAAAAGATACTTTGCTGACAGTATTCTAGCTGAAAAATGATATGATTGATCAAAAAATAATTTCTCATGCATAAAGGTTCAAAATAGGGAAAAATTAAGGAAATAACTTCTCCGATAAAAAAAATAAATAAGAAAAGGGTATTATAGTAATAATTGATGATAAAATATAACTTCAATACCATAAGCAGAGCCTCTGCTGCCATCAGACGTCCATAGCCTCAACAAGGTTGCTTTTTAACCCATATGAGTCAGGATCCTCAATTTATAAATGGAGAGTTACAGGGATGTTCTATAGAAGAGATCAGTGTGTTGGCATGGTAACCAGATAACCACACTGCCATTCACTGGGATGTAGCAAAAGTGATCAGGCCGGCTCGTGATGAGACCTCATGTTCCAAGGATAATTTGGCTATCCAATGGATCATAAACCTAGTGTGATGGCCATAATGGGAATGTCACTTTCTTACAGCCTTATGAACATAGTAGGCTAACTTGTAATGAGACCCCCTATCCTCCATCCGCAAACAAAATTTTGTTGTTATTACACATTTTTATGATAAAAAGAGGGAGGCTCAATGCTCCTTAAGAGCAGGGATGGTGGAAGAAGTTGAACATGTCAATAGAAAAAAATATACCCATAATCTTATTTATTACAGACAGAGAAGATTATAACCAGGAAGAGTGGAACTAGCATGGTATTAAGATCATCAATCAGTATCATGTACAGCAGAAAACAATGCAGTAATGTAGTATATAAATAATTGTGTCCCTTTTGAAAATAAGCTATCATCAAGGAGCTGTCCTGTTAAAGATCATAACATGAATGATATTAACTCGCTTCAATAAAATCCATAATTCTTGTCCTCATAAAAATAGTGTACTTTATGCCATGAAAGGGAATTAGTAAAATGTGGTTGAGATGAACTAGGAATAATCCCACAAGAGGAAGAAAGGGTTGCTCTTGAAAATACTCCCAAAGTGTTGTTGCTTTGAAGGAACAACAAAAACACTCAAAAAAAAGTGTTGTTCTTTGCAGGGAATAGCAAAGGAAATGCACACCAAAAAGCAAAAATACACACGAAAAAGTGTTGTTCCCTAAGAAAAACAACAAGAAATGTGAAAATGTTATTCCTTTGAAAAGGAACAGTAAAAATGTGAAAGTGTTGTTCCTTTAGAAAGGAATAACAAAAATGTGAAAGTGCTGAAGTGTTGTTCCATTCGAAAAGGAATAGTAAAACGTGAAAGTGTAGAAGTGTTGTTCCATTTTGAAAAGGAACAACAAAACGTAAAAGTGCAGAAGCGCTGTTCCATTTCGAAAAGGAACAGCAAAACGTGAAAGTGCAGAAGTGTTGTTCCATTTCGAAAAGGATCAACAAAACGTGAAAGTGTAGAAGTGTTGTTCCATTTTCGAAAAGGAACAGTAAAACGTGAAAAAGGAACATCAAAATGAACCGTGGAAAAGGAACAACAAAATGAACCGTGAGAAGGGAACAACAAAATGAACCGTGAAAAAGGAACAACAAAATGAACTGTGAGAAAGGAACAACTGAAACAAAAGGTGTTGTTCTTTTTAAAAAGGAACAACAAAATGAAAATGTTGTCCCTTTAGAAAAAGAACAGCAGAAACAACAAAAGTGCACACAAATGTTGTCCCTTCAAAAAAAAACTAGCAAAATGCACAAGCATAAAATGCAAGCACGCGAAGAATGAATTAGTTGTTCACTGTATTGATGCTGAGGATGGGTTACAGTTTGAATGAAGCAATACCTGAAACACAAAATATAAGAGAGATCATAAAAGAAACAACATTTTATTTAAAAATAGTATGTAAATAAATAAATTAAGTTACAACAGCTATGATATTATGTAAAAAAAATGATCTCTTTGAAAAATGTTTTGGCAGCAAAGACATGACATGAATCTTCAAATGGAAATCAATTCTTCATTTCTTCTATTATGAATCCGTTGGGTAATGATTTGGATGAAATTCCCTTGTTTCATTAAAATTTCTTTCAAGAATCACTTGTCCAGAAATTGACCTTATTTTTCTCCTAGGACTTGCAAAAAAAGAGTATCTACCTGTAATAAAACATTAAATCATGGTGAAAGAGAGGTGTGTGGGCTCCCCTAATCCAAGAATTATGCAAAAAACAACAAGTAGTTACTCTGTATAACAAATCCATGGAGAAAATAACAAAGTAAAATTTATTTGTTACATGCGGGAGAGCAGTGGACAATCATGCTAACCAGCAGTGTTTTAATAACAACTTCTTTGTTTTTGGTCAAAATTGAGTGATTCCAAAACCAAATGAGAGCTAATTCAAAGTTTTATCTCCAATAGAAATAGGTTTTAAATATTCAATGATATGATATGTCAATTTTAGTTAGAACAACCTTCATAACAAAGTCATTTTTGATTACCCATCTTATACCAACAGTTGATATTTCAAGCATAAATTTTTCGTTTGATGTTGGATTCGAATGATTCAAATTGGAAATGAAATTAGAATCATTTATTTATCTCCAATAGAAACATATTTTTAACACAAGAAGAATTGATAGGTCAAATACAGTAAGGAACAATCGGAAAGACAATGTTTTAAGAGCACTGATTTACGATAGATAGTCAGTATTTTGATCATAAATTCCCCATACGATATCAAAAATGAGTGATTCCAATTGCCTTGTAAGATAGATTCATAGGGGAATCTACCATAGTAATAGTTTTTAAAAATTCAAACATTTATGACTCCAAAAACTGACTGTCCCAACTTTGTTCCTAAGTTGCCCGCTAGACACCCTGTCAATGTTTCGGTTCTAACATTTTCGTTTCAAATCCAAATTTAGTGATTAAAATTGGGTTGGAAAGTAGACATCAAGGGATACCTATAATAGAAACATGTTTTAAAAATATTTCCATTTGGTCCCTCAAAACATGACTGTCCCGACTATTTTTCCAGAAAGTTCATCAAGCCTACAAGCCAAAAAAATGATATTCAAGAATTTTTTCAAATTGGTGATAAAAATGAAAATAAGTGTTTGTAGAACTTATTATTTCCATTATGATTCATCTACATACACAAATTATTTAAAAGAATTATCACCGATGTTGATTTCAATAGCGTGTTGTAACAAAAAACAACTAGTTTTACATAAAAAAACTAAATGCATTTATTTATTCCCTTATTTATTTATTTTCTACACTAACCTATTTTGATTTAAAAAATGAATATGACTACGTATATGAGTACTTCCAGTGGAACCATTTTAGAAATAGGGCTTCATTTATGCACATACCCAAATTTGAAAAATGCATATCAATGAACATTAGGGTATGAGAGGCCAACTTCCCTTGAAAAAATGGTATCAAAAACTGTTGAAGCATAGAGTGATGTTGCAAACAAATGATGGAGTGAAACCAATCTTCAATGTATCGGTTACTTTCTTGATTTCCCATAGCCATCATATCATGAAGTTCTTGAGCTTTTAAAATGACCTGTTGATGCATACTAAAAGAAACGTCATTTTCTTCCATAGCTTCTACAATTTTTGAATTTGAAACATTCTAAATCTCATTGTAAGTTTCCTCCATTGGTGCATGTGAGATAGAATGGGTGGGAAGGGTGGATAAATTTTACAATTCAACATTGTAAGCATGTTGTATTGGTTTATTGTGTGAGGGTGTGAAATTAGTTGAGCAGGAAATTGTGTATGGAATGGAGCATTTTGATGATGTGGTTGATTGGGTTGTGCGGATAGTTTTGATGGGCAAGCAAGATGTTGTGGAAGAGCTGGTAAAGAATATGGAGAATATGTTTGTACTACAAGATGAGGGAAAGTAGTCATACAATCATAAAGTGAACCGTGCCAAGCTTATAGAGTAGATTGATGGTTATATTGACATGGCTGCCTTAACACATTAGTATTCCATAATGGATTATGCAAGCACGAAAATGGAGAAGTGTTTTGAACCATACTTGTAGGCCATGATTTCCATGGTTTTGACCTTGCTGCAGCTTCCTCATCTCTTTGAAATGATACTTCCATCCTAGATAAGGAAGAACAATATCTATGGGATGCTCCTTTCGGTCATGAGGGCAAAACACTTCATCAAATTCTTGATTTTTATGAACCTGCAAAACATCCAATTTTGCATTTAGAGAGCTAATAAAATCAACTTTAAAATTTTCAAATAAAGCATTGATTTCAGCTCTTATAGATTTGGAAAAGAAGGAATAAACATCTCTAGAATTATCATCCTTGGAGATTCCTCTTGAATACCTTATGCACAATTCACAAACATCATCATATGACAATTGAAAAACATCACCTTTTCCTATCAGATTTAAGAGTTCTAAAAATTCATCTTTGATTCCTTTGAGTAGGAGTGCTTTTAAGATCTCTTTTTCCAAATACTTATGTTTTGATTTTTGAAGGTTGTATTGAAATCGATCTACATAGTCCTCCAAGCTTTCATCTTCCCCTTGTATCATAATGAAAATATCTTCATTAACCTTGTAATAGTCTTGGTACTTCTTCAAGAATATGTTCTTCATTTCCTCCCATGTTTAGATGCAGTTCCCACCTAGGCTCATGAACCATTGGAGAGCTACTCCTTTTAGATTAGCAGGAAACACTTTCAATCTTTGATCATTAGTTTAATAATCATATCCTCTACAAAGTATCTCAAACTCAAATAAAAATGTATCTGGATCTTCATTTGTCAAGCCATGAAAATGTGGTAGAGACAATGGGGGAATTATGTGCATTTGTGTCACTCCTCCTAGATCTTTGATAGGAAATTCAAAAGTAGAAATGTGAGCCATTTCTTACCATAGTAGAAGATGTTCTTCATGTGTTTCTTTAAGGCTCTTTCTTCAAATGTTCCTGTCAATTGATTAGTGAAATGGGTGGTGCTTACATCACCACTTGAGTGAAATCATAAGATTTGTTTATCAAAATTTCAATTTTTTTTTAGTCATTCACACAAAAATTCAAACATTTACCCTAAGTTCGTTAACGATTCTATTGGAAAGCAAGCGGGGGAGCAGGGCTTCTACATGCTCTGTACGCAGGTTCTTACCTTCCATTTTTAATACCCAATTACTTCCTAACAGGCACTCATCAGATGCACACTACTCTTCGAAAATGGCTACATTCTCCCTGGCAACGGCGCCAAAATGTCGAGCGATAAAAAGGTGTCTTTTTAACTCCTAATTATCTTCACATTAATTGTCAACCCAGGGACGAGTTTTTATTTCAAGAGTGTACTCAGTCTGAGGTGGCTATTTACTCAAGAGTAATGTTATGAAAGATGTAGTATAGTGCTCAAAATACAAGAGTAAACGGATGCTCAAAATGAGATTTACTTATAGCAAAGCACTTTAAGACTTAAATCATGCATTCAGAAAACTACAGCAAATGATCAGTCAATGGTACAGTAATAGTAACTCATCGCTTTGTAAACTGATGTAGCTGAAGATAATCAAGGAACAGATCATCAATCTGGGAACTAGACAACAAATGTCAATGCCCACTACAGTTTCAGATCGTTCTTCACACCAAAACAAAGATAATGCAAATAACAGGAAATGAAACAACAATTAGGAAATGTAATGACAACTAATTCTTATAAACAACACCACCTTAATCTACAAAAATAAGTGCAGCAAGTGTATCCTACAGAAATCAAATGGGAATCCCCTATCTTTAAAGATGAATCGAACAACACACGGTAAATAGAACAACACTGATTAATGATAGAATATGGAACAACGCTTGAAAGCCAAATACAAATGCATAATAACTTAACACATGGCACACCCTAATAGTAATATGATCTGGTAATCCATTTATCAGTCTTAGTTATAAAGAATATGACTGTATTTTGTAATGGAACAACAACATCAATAGATTCAACAATTGCAAGGAAATATAATCTCTAAGATGAATTCAGTAATACCAATTAATAAGTGTTACAACACAGATACTCTGTAATCAAACAACAACAGTATTATATAAAAACCAGTTATATCAGCACTTAAAGGAACAGCAATTCATTACAAAGTCGATACGATATTTCTGTCTCAAAACATGAGATTACGCGATAGATCAAACGTAACAGAGCTGTGATGTAAAATAACAGAACATACCAGATTACCAAATAAAGCTAATAAGCAAAACCATGCATGAACTACATATATAATATATAGAAGCAGCACAATCCACCAGAGGCTGGGCCCTTAGCCGCCAGCGGATGCTGTTGGGCTACTTCAGATCAAGTGAATGAACAACAACTCCCAAATCATATATTAATCATCAAACTGTGAAATCATTACAACAACTGAAGCTTTGAGAATTACAACATGCAACAATACCCATTTCCTCCTATCCTATCCTATCCCATCATCATTCTTGAATTTCCAATTCTGAATCCTCAATTCTCCATCATTTTTCCATCCCCATCTCTAATCTCTGTTTTCATTTAAATGGAGAGAGATCAGAGAGAAGTTACAATAAAGATAAGTACAACATGATTTCTATTACAAAATTGGATTGTTTCTAACCAATTGATCAACAAGAAAATATAGTTCCATCTATCTTTCAACAGGAGCAAGGTGAATTTGGCTTTGCAGCTGAGATTTGGAAAATGGCCACACAACAAATCTGAGAAAATCGTGCTCAAAGAACCCTATGTTTCTCTCAGTACAAGCCGAATTTGGGCAAACCATTCTTTTCAAAAATTAATTTGGTCCATTCTAGACAAAACCCATGTTCCGGATTTTCCATATTCTTCTTCATTTGCTCAGAATCTCAACTGCAAAACTGTCACTTCTTATTCCAGCGAATTTCTGAGTTGGAACTTTTAATGATCAAATATTCAATCTAGAAATTATCTTGGAGGATAAAAATGGTGAATAATGTTACAACCAATTTACTAAAACTATCATTGACAAAATCATGCATAATCATCAATTTATTAGAAATAAAGGAGAATAAATAATATTCATCCATAAGAGAATAAATCATTATAAAATGGATTTATATAATAAATTATAATAAATGACATGATAAAGAAAAGTAAAAATGGATGAAATAAGTCTTCAAAAGTGATAATAATAATGGCATATTAACGGCCCAACAGTAATTAGTTAGCGAGTCTCATAAAAAATGTCATGTTGATCTAGTCTACTTATTTTGCATGGATATTCTAAAGTTCTCAGAGTTTGAAGCTAATGTGATAAAGTCACTTAAGTTGCAGTCAAGTTCTCGGTGCTATCACCCAAGAATTCCTTATCAACCACCGGTAATTTCAGTCTACGAGTGGCATTCCAGTATGACAAAGCCAATTATTCGCATTCCTAAAGATGGGTTAGATGATAGGATTTCAATTATAGAGTCACTATATGGTAAATACGATAAGGCCAAGCTCGATGACAATGATTTCTCGATTTATTTTCAATTCCTGACTCTGAAGCTAGAAGTATATACAAAGGAAATCACAAAGGAGGATAAGACAACAACAGTCAAGGCAAAGGTTGCATACAGGGGAATTCAACGTTTAATACAGTTAAATTTGAGTTTACCCTTGTTCGAGACGATTCTTATGGAAATGCAATGCACTATACTTTTGATCAGCAGGATGCATTGCAGGTCTCTCTAGCTGAACAAGGAGTACCTAATTCATGTATTTGATATTTAGTGGCTCACAGGCTTATCATCAATGGGGGATCCAGTTTCTACAACATTCCAGATGAACTCAAAGAGATCAAAGAAGGAAGTAGATGTTGACTACTATGCCAAGTACAAGACAAAGAGAGGAGGGAAGGGAGAAAAAATCATCGACATCAACAAGGAACATATTAAATTTTCGTGCCACATCATCGTAGGGAAGTTGGTCCATCACTTTTCAAGGAATGAGAGCACGGTGAAAACAATATTAGCTACAAACCATTATGCAGGGGACGCCCCACTGAAATCATGCATGTTTGTACTAAATGATTTGTTTGAGGCATGTGAAGATGTTTATAGAGGAGCACTAACTTGATATATGGCTATTTTGTGGTGACTCTGGAGATGTGGAAGTGGTTCCCACCAAAGGGCAGGGACCTGGCCCCAATCACAGATGACCAACCCTTACCTCTTCGATATACACCCATGGAGGACATTGGGAGACCCAAACAACAAGAAAATCAATAAACCTTCTTTTGGAGGATTGTATGTTAAGATGCTTTAGGTGATAAGGGCCACTGAAATAATCCCTAGGTCACTACTCGATGAGTAGTCATCATCAATTTGGTTTGGCGTCACTCACGGGAATACCTTCATCAGGGCACATTGTGTTTGTATGCACACCTTCCAGGTGCGGGCCCAAAAATTTGTGCAATCAGTTGAAGCATTCCACGCGGAGGTCAAATCATGGCCAGGGATCACATGAGAGATTACAGAAGGAAAGTAACTATACTTATTTGGTGGGATGGTACCACCACTGTTACCAGGAGATACAATTATGAACATAAGGAAGCGCCTGCCAGAACATGAGTTATAGCTGATTTTCACTCAAATAAAGAAGAAAATGCACTCGCTCAAGAAAAACATTGGGAGCTTAACCAACTCATCGATTTTAGATCCTAACTTTGTTGAATTGTATGTTTTATGTAGTAGAACCCCTTGGTCACCACACTCCTAATGTGGTCATACTACTTGTAGGACCTCATTCGCAGATCGAGTCGACCATTCCCAAGCCGAGGAAAGAAAAAATCGTCAAGCGTCCAGCTGCAAGCAAGAAGAAAAAGTTAGACCTTGTAGTGCCTATAGTTGACCTCACCATTGAGGACCCCAGACTGCCATGACGTCCCCAATCGTAGAAGAACTCTAGCCCTCCACCTCCATCATTTCAAAAAACTCGCATGACCCATTCCCGCATAGAGAATCCACATACGCAACCCTGTCAGATATCATTGCCTTCACGACACGGCTAGGCACAGAGCTTCACTATTTCATTGAGTTTGTGATGACATGCCCCAGTGGAGAAACATCACCACCTCAATGATATCCCTGCTATTAGAGTTAGGCCCACTATTGAGAGCAATGTTTGCCACCTCACAACCACTATTACAACTATTGAGTCCTTTATGGTTCTTTTTTATTTAAATTTCCCTATTGTTCCAAATCCAACTTCTATACCAGCAATGACCCAATTTTCAGAACACTCAGAGCAAGCCACCTCGCCCCAAGGCCAGTTCGGTAAGTTTGTTTCTAGTGGGCAGCCTTTTCAGAGTAGATTCCCACATCCATCCACTATGTAGAAAGATAACCTCCAAACTTTGTCGTCAGCACAATTCTTTAGTTTCATACAACAAGATATGTAGTGGGTGAAACAAACTCACAATGACCTTATTGCTGACCACAAGAAGCAAAATCAACAAATCACCGTCCTTACAACCGAAAGATACCAGCTCCTCCAAAGCAACTGACATCTGCGAACAGAGGTTAATCAGATAACTTCGTGGTTCCATATTCTTTACTGATCCATTGTTAATGTAGTCATTGAAGCTCTAAAGGACTTTTCTGCTTGCACCCTGCTCGAATGTGGCGACCACATCCAAGCCACACACACCGTGCTGAACTCCACCAATAAAGAACTCGGAAATAGCCTCATCGTTGCAAGGAAATTAAGAAACTCCTCTCGAACATCGAGAGCTCTAAGGACAAAGATCAATGACAGAAGTTTGAAGCAGAGGTAGCCTCTCTAGAATTCAGTGTCCAACAAATAGAGCACTAGTTTGCGAAGACAAAACCTAGAGTATGTGATGTCCAACCACCAGTTGACACTCATGTTAACGCCCTACGAGAGCTCAGTGACAAAATGGAGTAGTGGGCTTCCCTGTTGAGAAATAAACCAGTCTAACCAACTTCTAACATGGAGACATAGTTCATCAAAGAAGTTGAGGCAATCACCAAACCTTGGCAAGCAGCACTCAATGACTACACCTGATTCTGCCAGGACACAATTGTTGTCATACCAGAGTTGGTGCCTTCATTTGGAAAAGAAGGCCAATAAGAAACAAAAGCAACGCAACAAGAAGAAATAGTGGCACAACAAGAAGTAGCAGCAATAACAGCATAAGAAACCACAATAGTAATAACAGATGCACCAACAGAAATGTCGATTGCACCAAAAACACCGACAACACCAGTGGAATATTGACTCAAGGACGAGTGAATGGACTATGGTCGGGGCCTTCTCAGGCCTTATTTTTTATATTTTTTGGAGAAATAAGCTAGTGACAAGTTGTGGGGACGACCATTGGAGTTGCAGAATTGACAGTTGAGGGAAGAATAGAAACAAAAAGATGACTCGCAGTCACGACAAGGTGGTGGGAAGAAGCATGGATAGTTGAGTGAGGAAAGAGCAGAGGTAGGTAAGAAAAAGGAAGGATGAATCTGTAGTTTGAGTTTATGTTAGGGGATAAATAGCAGAAGAAAGAGCAAAGAGGGTTTTTGTTAGTCATTCGAGTAAGCCTATGATAGTCAGAGTCTTCCTATGTTGCAAAGTAATGTGAACAACTCCATGGTCCTATTGGTGTTTGTTTATGATGGCTACATTATTCATGTTGTTGATGATAAGGCCTTGACCCTTATGTACCACATTATGTTATATTAATGGAGAAGATGGTTCATATCAACCATGTGTACTTAGTCTTTGTGTTGGCTCTTTAAAAATTTTAATGAATACATCTGTTTATATAGTTTCCCAATATGGCATGCATAGATAATTGTGATTGGGTTAATACAAATGATAAGTTGTTATGTTTTGGTCTCTTTTGTTCAATATGACTCCTTTGGGACCTAATTCTCCCCTGATCCCACTTCATTCGTGGCATGCATCAGGTCAAACTCCTTACCCTCTCTGGGTAAGGTGAAAATGTCAATGTTGCTCTAGACTACCTTGGAGCCTTGGTGGCCCCTTTTGCTCGAACCCAGGGTCTCAACCCTATTGTCATTTTCGCACCAACATCTTATGTTTGTAGGGATCTATAGTATGCATACCAGCATGTTAGTTGTCTTGATCTGATCATTGGAGCTAATATGATAGTAAATGATTTCTCCTTAGTATGAAACAAATTTATTCTCACTATTCTATAAATATCATAATGAATCAATAAAAGAATTTTATATGACCTATGCTTGGTATATGCATGTACATTTAGTGAAAAAAACAATTCGTATTATGATGACTTGGATGGGTCGATGAAATTTTTCTTGATATTTCTTGGTAAATGATAGTTGTTGTTATGACAATCAGAAAAGTTGTAACCTGGTACTTGGGCACTTGGATTGAAAAATGTAACAATGATATTGGAAGAAACTTTCATGACTTTGATATTAGTTTTCATTTAACATCTAAGGCTTGAGAAGAAGACTTGGTTTATTTTATTGCATAATGATAATATTTAGAAGGAATCGTATGGTTTGATCAATGCTATGTTTTCAAAAGGAATTGTATGGTTTGAAGCAAGCTCCATGAGCCTGGTATGTCCACGTTCAAAACTACCTAGTGAGACTTGGCAGTCATGTTGATCCAAGCCTCTACTTCAAAGTGGTCCAAGGTATAGTTTTATTTTTTGTTTTTATATGTTGATGATCTATTATTGGCAGTTAATTCACCTTTAATGATAAATGTAAGAGCGAGTTAGCCTCAAAATGAAGGATATTGGCATGATGCAATACTTTTTCGGATTACAAGCTTGGGAAAAATAAGGAGAGATTTCCCTTTCTCATAAGAAATAGGTTTTGAAGCTATTAGAGAGATTTCGAAAGATGGAATTCGAATCCCTGGACACCCTAATGAAATTGAATCTCAAGAAATTATGTATAGACGTTGTCGGACCTGACTTGGAAGACTCCTCTGAGTACCCATAATAGATTGAGGCATTGATGTTCTTTGAGAACACCCATATGGATATATGCTTTGTAGTGACCAACTTAAGTACAAATTGTATAGTCATCAAGAATATTGTGAAATAATCTTCATTTGATGCTCAATATTGGTCTAAGATATACTATAGGAGATGTACCACTCCATGGATGCACTGATGTTAGCTATGTACGAAACATTATTGATAAGAAGAGCACATTTGCTTGTTGCTTTAGTTTGAGATCTGCCATGAGATCTTGGATGAACATGAAATAGAAGTCCATAGCTTTAGGCATGATCGAGGTTGAGTACATTGTTGATAGCATGGTAATCTATGGGGAAATTTGGTTAAGGAAGCTCTTTTAGAGAGTTGTTTGAGGAATTTTTAGATCCAACAGTGTTGTATTGCATCAATAAGAGTGAGATCAAATTGGTAGAGAATCTTATATATAGTTGGGATAGAGTTATCTTCATATATGCAGGCAATGCTACAATATGAAAAAATATTATGCTTATGGTTGCTACCTCCATGAGATGGAAGATGAATAATGTAACCTTTTATGGCACGTATTTTCTCTAACATAATATTTGATTTGATATTCCATATGAACAGGAAAATAAAGAATCATTGCTTCAATGAAATACATAAAGCATTATGATTGAACTCTTTAGGGAATTGTTTGAGTCAATAACATATATGAGAACATTGATACGCTTCTAATATAAAAAGATAAACATCGATTGAGGGATGTGACCCTACTGACTAAGGATTTTGGATCATCGAGGACACCGAGCTATCTCTTCCCCCTATATAAGATCCTAGGGTGAAGAATTGAATCAAAGAGATCTTGGGGTTGTGGGAACTTTAAACAATATGTGTTTTTGATCCATCCTCTAAAAATTATGTCACATATCTCCCCTATTGTTACCCATAGGGTCTGTGTGATCCTTCTCCATTTTGATAACTTCAGTATCTCCCACTATCTTGTTTTAGCAGAGTATACCCTAGTTTGGATCACACCCATAAACAACGATTGCTGGGATTGTCCCTCCCCATCTATCCAATGGGTTGAGGAGGCTTGGGGGTGTGTGACACTTAACTTTGGTATGTAGGATATCTCACACAAGCTCAAATTATGATGGTGGTTTTCTACCACATGACTATTAAGGGTCAGTGCTAGGAAAATTGGTAGGAAATAGGATGGATTTGATCATTACCTCTTACATAGAAAGCAGTATCTTGCCCATTGATTGTGTTATGGGATGGTTTTGATCATTTTTTGGTAATTTCTATCTCACCTATTGCTCGATGAGGTGACTTGGGTGAGATTGTCCCATAAGACCTTCCCCAATGTCATAGACATGAGGTAAGAGTGTTCTATAGGACCTTCCTCATTATCTTTGGTTTATCGCTGGTAGTAGTGGCTCCCCCATGTATAGAGAGTGGTGCCTTGGGCTTTCCTCCTTTGTAAAATTATTCTTCTTTTAGATTCAAGGGTGTTTAGCATAGGACCAGAGTTAAGGAAATATAAGCAGAGATAAGTAGTGATGAGTAAAGATGAGTAAAAAAGAACAAAGAAGACATTTCATGAAGATCAAATATTTGTTATTGCACGTATGTTGGAGTCAGTAATTACTCCCTAGTTGAGAGGGAGCATTAATTTTGTATCTCAGGGACAAATTCCATGCTTTGGAAAATATTCCTCATTAAGAAAGACCCCTTCTAGCCCTTGGAAGAATTTAATTTAGTTAAGGCACAAATATAATTTTATTATGGAAACCCACATGTACATAAAATGACAGGTTGACCCTAAAAGGAAATTTGACACCCTTAGAAGGCTATAAATACAAGTCAAGTGACCCCCATTTGGAAATCATCATCAATAATTCTCTTCTTCTCTCTTCTCTAGTTTTCCTTGCATAGGTATGAATTAGGTTTGCAGAGATTGGTTTGTACAATACCGAGATTGCAGGGTCAGAAGATCACACATGTAAATTAGGGTTTTTGTCTGCAGCCATAGGGATGCCACAGAGAAATTTTGGTTGGAGAAACTCACATGCAAGCTTTTACGTGTTGCCATGATGCTTAAATGGAATGCATGAGCATTTATTGCATGCATCCGATACTTAGGGTTTCATTTGATAAGAGACCGAAGATTTAGGTGATAGTTGACCACATTTGACCACAAGTTATCTCTAATCAATATTGTCAATGGGTTTATATTTTCGATAATGTTTGGTTGGATTTATTAGATATGTTTGTGATTGAAGAAACTTGAATATTTTACTCTCTCTTTGTTGAACACATTATGACAATATAATAAGAAGAATAATTTGAAAGGCTTTTTCCCTTTGTGGTATTTTTCCCTAGTCTCTTACCAATCTTTGTGTCTCTATGCGTGAATTCTTTTCTTCTACTATTCATTTATGTTTCACTACATTGTTGATAATATTTTTCTTTCTACATAGTTGCATATGATGTAATCATGTTATAATGTTTTGCGGTCAAATGGTTATGTAAATGATGAAACACAATTATTTAAACAAAATAACAATATAGCCCTAAGAAAAATTAACAACACTTCAACAACAATTTGACCAAATCCTTCTTAAGTTGTTGTTTGTTGTGCACACTCTGATTCACTGGGCCTTCAAAGTATCTCTGATAGAATTTTGATTTTCCACGATACTGGAGTCTATTTAGAATCTTACAATCACTAACACTACTAATCCAAGTATCACAAATAACTATTTTGTATAGTTGAATAATATACAACAATAAATCTACTAGTGTGGGAAATATACACAATGTTTACAATTTTACAATAACCCAACTTCGTTATATTAATAAACTAACCATACAAGAGTTTAGGGCTCTCGTACTAGGGATAATAGCCCTAGTACATCCACTAGTACAAGAATGGAAGAACAAGATACTTTGATTATCTAGCTAATGTCGATGATCACAACCTCTTTGCCATACCCTGAACACAATTTTGGGTCCATTACTCACATTTGTAGCATTACATCTATCAATGCACTAGCACATTTAGGCCACTAGACTTGGCTCTCCAACATTCCCTCTAGTTCATCATAATTCCATCTACAACCAACACATAGGGTCTTCACTCTCACTATTTTCCACTTACTTTTTTCCCACTAATTCTCCTCAGCTACTTAAGGAATTATTCCCACTATTGTCTTCCTTTGCTACTCTAATGAAGATAAATGTATAGCAAGAGGGTTTCCACATATCACTACAATATGTCCTTCTCACACAATCAAATTGAGTTGTACAATACTACTCCTCTCACTATTCAGACCTTAAGCTCCTTAGGTAAGTCCCTCATCTAAAATCCATAGTGTCCTTCATATGGTCATTACTTAAGTAACATTTTTTCCACTCTCACACTACCCTCGAAAAGTCCACAAGTGTCCAATACTAATGCCCAATCTAGACTACTCGTCCACTAGCATCTACTCCATTCAAACACATCAACAAATACATACCTTTCAATTCTCATGGATTAGTGTAAACCATTATAGGTATGATGGATCAAATAGGATTTTTTTCACTCTAGAAAAAGACTTAGTTTCACCTCCTAGACCTCCTCCATAGTTGTGATCTTCCTTCTCCAAGATGATTCCCTTATTACTTTTCTAGGGTAATCCACACACTCAAATAATCCGTTCATCCTACTATTAGTTGTGTCCCTCTTTTAGAGAGAAAACCACACTTACAAAACTCCAAACAAAACTACCAAAGTTATCTTCCAACCATGCAACTTTACTACTAGGTCCATGTGTCTTCCTTAACAATAACAAAAAAAAACAAAAATATTGATGCTTTTTCTTTGTTGATGTTTTTGACTGATCTATGGTTGCCTTGGTGATGTTTGTCTATGAGAGTTGAACTTTTGGATGTGTTCCAAATGTCCTCCACTTATCCTCTATTTATATGCCAAGATGTGGGTTTCACCAACTTCCCTTGTGGTAATCTTAATCCAAAACTGACCTACTCTAGGTGCCACAAAATCCATGAGCAACGTATAGAAATTAATATCTCCACTCCAAGACCCCTGATTTGAGTGATTATAACTTCCCCTAGTTCCTCTAGAGGTCCTATATCATTTTTATCGGTCAGAGGACAAATTCTCCTTATGTTTTCACACCCACAATCTTGGGTGCAAATCCCACACCTTGGGGATTCAAGAAATTTATTAATTTTACCATGATTCCAAGGAGGGATTCAAAATAATAATAATAAAAAATTATGAAAAGAACAACTTAATGTTAAAAAAAATCAATGGAAAAACAATTAAAACTAACTGAAACAATAATTACGATCAAGGAAATGACAATTGTAGCCAAAGTAACACTCAATGTGACTGGGGGAACATCGGTTGCAACTAAGCAAACAATAGATATGACAATGCAACAACCACTGTGACCAAAGGAACAACAACTGAGACTAAGGGAACAGTAATTGCGAACTACGAATGAACATTCCCCTATGTTTTATTATTGTATTATGGAGATTATTTATTATAGATATCTATATATATATATATATATATATATATATATATATATATATATATATATATATATATATAATATATATATATATATATATAGATATATATATATATATATATTAACAAAATTGATTTCCTCAATAAATACATACATTATGTACAAAATGAAAAGAATTTCTAAAAAGGATGCATTATCAGGTTGTAGTTATGGGTTTAACTCCTCGGTCAGCTAAAACCTACAAACTCGAATCATTGTTTACCTCATGAAGGAAAGACTCCTACGTAAGCGGCTGGTGATGTAGGCGTAATCAGTGTCCATTGGAAATTAGAGATATGCTAACCCATCAATGGTAGTAAGGCTCACTGTACCATTTTCATGAAATTTGGTGACCTCATATGGTCCCACCATCTACTTTGAAGTTTCCACAGGAAATCTTGGAATACTGAATAATACAATAGCACCCAATCGCCCTTTTGGAAATATTTCTTCTTGATAAGGCGATCATTCAATTTGGCCCTGTTATGAAACCAGCTCAAGAAAAGATAGAAAAGCTAGATCAACACCTTAGAATTCAGCCTCTTCGAGGGGGCAACCTCCTTTATATTACATAAATGAACAATTATTCGATGATACAAATGAAAAGACCTCCTTTCTATATATAGGAGTCTAAGGGGTCATAACATAATCAGAGACGACATAACAGTAATAATGTAAGGGCACAATAATAACAATAGTGGGCTTCTATGGGGCACAATAGTAACAATATGGGCATTACATGGGTACATCAATATAATAAGTGGGTTATATTAGTAACAATAAGGGGTTACACTAGTAGTATAGGGGCCTAACATGCCCCTCTCCTTAAAAAAGCGTTTTCCTCAACGCTTGAGTACTTCTTGATGCTTCTGTATAAAATTATTATCCTCCCATGTGGAATATTCAACAGGTAAGTTCTTCGACTTGATGAGATACTCTGAAATTGATCGATTTTGTAGTTGTCGGGTTCTTGTTTCTGTGACTGCTCCAGGTTCCAATATGATTTTTCCTTCCTCTTCAATTTCTGGTAATATTGTTTGAATTGGGATCTTTCGCAACTTTTGAATAAGTGGCCATACTTCTTCGTCCTTCTTCCATTCATCCCTTGCTTCGTTTATCCAATCTATTTGGATAATATAAATAGCACAAAACAATGCTTCCACATCCTCATCCTTGAAGAGTCTTCCCATTCGGTAAGGTCGCCATTTTTTAAGTGCATGTAGTATTGCCAACATTTCCTTCTCATAAATAGCTTTCTTGAGATATAGCAATAAAAATACCAAATCACCTACATCAAAACATTTTTCACTACGATGTTGATCTACTTGTTGTTTCATTTGATTTTGCACCGAAGTGGCGTTATCCTCTAAAAGTTGGAGAACTTGTTGTTGATGCTCGATGTGATATTTCACTGCTTGAACCTTTTTCTTCTTGATATGTCCTTCTATGTCTAGAGTTTGAGTGGTTATTTATTCCAACCCTTTACAAGATATGGTCGGATTCATTTCTTGATGCTCGATGCGATCTTTCACTTCTTGAACATTTTTCTTCTTGATATGTCCTTCTATCTTGATAGTTTGAGGAGTGGTAATTTCGAACAATGAATTACAAGATATGGCTGGATTCATTTCTTCTTTCTTGATGTGATATTTCACTTCTTGCACCTTTTTCTTCTTGATATGTCCTTCTATCTTGAGAGTTTGAGGAGTGGTAATTCTTGCCAATGCTTTACAAGATATGGTCTGATTCATTTCTTCTTTCTTTGGGGTGGGGTCCTGGCGTATATCATCTTCTTTTGATGTTTCTTGATCCTTTTCTTCCTCCTCTTCATATTCTATTTAAAATAATTTCTTCTCAGCACACTTATGACCTTTAGTGCATTTTCTATCACAATTGTAACAAAGCCCTTTTTCTCTTTTTTCTTCCAATTGTTGGGGTGTAACCCTTGTAGGTTGTGGAAGGCTAGGAGAAACAACACTTCCATCTTTATAGTTGTGAGGGGTACGCTTCCTGCTTTCCATAATTTTGCTTTCCACTATCTCACAAAGGCCTTTTACTCTTTCCAATTGTTGTGGTGTTGCTCTAAAGAAGGTTTTGCTCTTTGTATCCTCATAATGTGCTATCATTTCCTTCGTGAAAATTGACCACGTAGCAAGTTGTTTACGAGAACAAAGCCCTTTGTACCATAAAAATTGATCTCGTTCTAAATATGAAGATGCAATACATACCTTTTGTAACAGTTGTACACCATGTAGATCAAAATATTGCTCCATCTGAAGTATCCAATTTACCGGATCCTTGCCATCAAACTTCCTCATCTTGCTTTTTCTTGATTTTAGGAGATCGACCTTGAAATGACTGTAACTCTGTACTTTCAGATCTTTAAGTTCTAAAATTGTGACCTGTAGTAGCCCTCGGTGTCCTCTTTCCAATGCCACTATTCTGATCCAAATTGGATTCTCCAAGAAATAGTTATGCACAATCTCCCGCAGTGACCTGATTGTAGACTAGTTTAGTAGAGCAAACTTGTATGAAGTTCCACGTGTCATTGTTTCGATCTTCGAATATAAAACATATATACAAGAAAACTATAGTCTGTCCTCTTTCTGTACATTCTTGTGAAATTTCAATCCGATGCTCAGAAAGAAAGTTATGATGATTTTCCCCAGGTCACCTGTTTGGAATGTAATTTAGGAGTCAGCAAAAAGACCAACTTCCTCAGATCATATCTCTGCCAATATAGCGCAAAAAGCTCTGAAAGTTGGACCCAAGGTTCAGCGCGATCTCTTCTCAAATGGGTTTTTTTTGCAACTTCTGAAACATTGCAGAAAAAAACGTTATAGCGAAAATTCCACGATGACCTGTTTGGAGCAGCGAAACCCTAGAATCCAAAGATCTGATACCAAATGTTATGAAACCAGCTCAAGAAAAGATAGAAAAGATAGATCAACGCCTTAGAATTCAGCCTCTCCGAGGGGGCAACGTCCTTTATATTATAGGCCCTTTGTTGTGGAACAAATTGTAAGGCCACCATGCATATTTCATCCAATTCATTAAGTTATTCCATGGGGTGTTTTTGTGCTTCTGTCAAATCTAGTCTAACTTCCCTTGCAGTTTTGAGAGTCTTAATTTCAAACTCTATGAGGAAAATGGGTTCCTTCCAAAAAACAAGCTGGTATGGAAAATAACCAATAGTGTTGCTCCAAGTTGTTTTGTAGGCCCATAGGGCCTCAAGAAGCGTGATGACCTATTTATGGCAGTTGTTGGATACAATTTTGGTTAGAATCACCTCCATAACATTATTGGTACTTTCCACCTATCCATTTGCTTGATGATGGTAAGGGGAAGTAACCATGTGTTTGATGTGATACTTTTACATTCTAGCACAAATGTTGTAGGTAGTGAATTGTGAACCTCCATCTGCTATGATCTCTTGAGGAAATCCATGTCGCACGAATAGTTCAAACATGAAGTTAATAATCGCCTCTTCTATAGCCTTTGAGAGAGCTACCACTTCCACCCATTTAGTCACATAGTATGTGAAAACTAAAACACATGGTTTTTGGTTCGAATGCGGATTAAAGGGGCCCAAAAAATCTAATTCTCATCTTTCATAGGGTTCAAGTGCAATTTGAGGCTGTAGGGGCATTTCGTCACCTTGAATGGGGTGACCCATCCTCTTAGAGCTATGATAGCTCTCGACATCTTTTTTTTCATCCTTGAATATCATGGGCCAATAATAGCCCATCTACAATACTTTATTCTGAGTCCTCTAATCACAAAAATACACACCACACGGTTCGTCATGGCAAGCCTTAAGGATATCATAAATCTCATCCTTCCTGATGCATCTGCATATCTGAAGATCAGACTCTGTGTGAAAGAGATATCTCTCAATCTAGCAAAAGCTCACACCACGTTGAACAATGATCTTCCTTTCCCCATATGGTAAAGGTGCTAGTAATTCCCCTACTGCCAAATAGTTTACCACATATGCATACTAGGGTGTTTTGATTGTTACCTAGAACATGTGTTCATCCAGAAATTGATCTTCCATAGGTGAAGAGTCAGCTATTATAGGGATTCTGCATAAAGATTCTACTACCAGGTTCTCCTTCCCTGACTCATATTTTATGGTAATGTCAAATTCCTATAATAACAAAAACCAGTGTTATTCAACCATTGGTAACAATTTTATTGGCT
Source organism: Pinus tabuliformis (assembly GCA_031772625.1). Classification (NCBI taxonomy): domain Eukaryota; kingdom Viridiplantae; phylum Streptophyta; class Pinopsida; order Pinales; family Pinaceae; genus Pinus; species Pinus tabuliformis. Next base: position 1,371,711,238 of record CM062820.1, read on the forward strand.
AAATATCTAATGTTCGAATGGTCGGTGTATAAAAAAATGCGACACCCAGTTATATAGTGACGAAATTTATTGATAGAATAAACAACGCCTAAGGATTATTTTACCACCACTGTGTAGTTTAGCTCTGATGGTGTAGTATTCTTGTTAATATAATAGATAACATATGACTTTTTTTCTTCTTCTTTCCCAAGTACGACTCCTATTGGTGTATTATATTCATGCGCTGAAATGTGGAAAGTTCCAATTTCTCCCTCGTAACATAGGGGCTGCTGAAACCAACTTCTTAAGATATCTAAAGGCAACATCACATTTATTAGTCCATTCGAATTCAACATTTTTTGCTAACATATACAAAGGTTCTTATATATTTGAAAATTGTGCTATAAAGCGATGATAATAACTAGCATAACCAAGGAAACTATGCACCTATGTCTGAATACACGAAGTAGGTATCATAAGAGTTACCTCAATTTTTGTTGGATCGACTTGAATACCTACAACGAAGCTATAATTCCTCAGAACTACAATTTTTGTCATCCTCATGTGGAATTTTTCATTCTTAAGGCATAGATAGGTGGAAATACATCGTTCAAGAACATTCTCCGGATTCTATAAGTCTTGTTCAAATTCATTACCGTAGGAGGTAAAATAATCCATGTAAAGTTGAAGTCCTTCACTTATTAAATTACAAAAAATACTCAAGATTTCTCTCTTGAAGGTGGTTGGTGCATTACATAGCCCAAATGGTAAAACCATGTATGAAAAGGTTCCCCATGGATAGACAAATGTGGTTTTGTTCTAATCTTAAGGAGCAATTTGGATTTGGTTATATCCACTGAAACCATCAAGGAAATAAAATAATTTATTCCGAGAAATAATATCCAGAACATGATCTACAAAAGGAAGAGGGAAATGATATTTTTGTGTAGCTTTATCCAAATCCCTATAATACACACAAATTCTCCATCTGCCATTCTTTTAGGGACCACAAACAGAGGTGGGCAGAGGGGTGGGGGAGGGGAGGGTTGGGCAGGGTGGGCCGGGTAGGGGGCGGAGGGTGTGCGGGGTGGGGAGGGGGCCGGGGGGGTAGGGCGTGGGTAGGGGGTAGGGGGATGGGGCGGGTAAGGTAAGGGTAGGGGGTGGGGGGGGGTAAGGTAAGGGTAGGGGGTGGGGGGTGGGCTGGGTAAGGGTAGGGGGGTAGGGTGTATGGGGGAGGATGGGGGGGCGATGGGGGGGGTAAGGGTGAGGGGGGGGATAGGGGGGTAAGGGACGGGTAAGGGTAGGGGGGGTAAGGGTAGGGTGCGGGTAGGGGGTAAGGGGGGGGGGGGGGTAAGGGTAGGGGTGGGGGGTGGGGATGGGTTAGGGTAGGGGGTGGAGGGTGGGGATGGGTAAGGGTGTAGGGGGGGGGAATGGGGGGGGTAAGGGTTGGAGGGGGGTTAGGGGTGGTAGGGTGTAGTAAGGGGGGGGGTAGGGGCAGAAGGGGGTGGGTAGGGGAATTTGGGGGGGGTGGGGCTAGGTGTAGGGGCAGAAGGTGGGGGGTTGGGGGGGAGTGGGGTAGGGGAAGGGGTAGGGTGCGGGGATGGGGGGGGCAGATGGGTAGGGCACGGGGGTAGGGTGGAGAAGGGTAGGGTGGGTGGGGGTTGGGTGGGGGGTGCGCGGTGTGGGGACGGTGGGCACAGTGGAGAGGGACGGCCGCGGGGAGGGGTGGGGGGTGTATGGCGGCGGGGGTTAGGGGGGAGGGGGTTTTGGGGGTGGGGGGTAAGGGGGGATGGGGCACGAGAGTGTGGCGGGACGGTAGGGGGTAGGGTGAGGGAAGGGGAGGGGGGCCGGGGGGAGGGGGAGAAGCTTAAGGGCGCGTGGGTAGGGGCTCGCCCATACTTGCCTAAATGTCTACTTAGCCTCATTATCCCTCACCTGACCTCCCACTCGCCCATCAACTTGCCTGCCCGTTAGAGGTGGCTAAGCAATTCTGATTATACAAATAAAAAATTTATGGTATATTTTTGTTATTAATTTAAGTTAATATGTTTTTTTATTTACTAATTTATGTGTTTTTTTTAGGAAAATGGCATCAAGGAAAATTTCTGTGAATCTTTCTGGACCAAAGAGTCTTAAAGGTGTATCTTCAAAAAACATTGGTGAACGAACTCCACCTGAGCTCATGCCTACAAATATTTCAAGTGCTTCAAGTGATAAGAAGCTAATCTCAGATTGGAAAAGTTCAAAAGAGGTGAAATTTCCATCAAGAGTCTGGTATGTGAAAGAAAGAGAGAGCACAACTGTAAATATATATCTATACATTGATATACCCCATAGTAATGAAAATTTGGAGGTGATGGGAAGAGTCATAGATATGTGTTCGGTACCAAACACTGAAGTTGTTTACGTACTTACAAAAGCTCCCAAGTCACATGAAAGGATTAAATACCGACTATCATATTCATTATATGACACGAGAGGTATCTACAAAGTTGTGTAAACAAATCGTAAATGAGATGACACAAAACATCGTAATTATTGTTATTTGTATTTTTATTTTGCGTTTTGAAAGTGTCTCGCTATATTTTTTTAACTTTGTTTATATTAACATATGATATTTTGTTTGGCAGAATTTTGTTGAAAGCTATTCAATTAGGTTGGGAGGCATTCATTTCATAGAGCACGATATCATGAAAGTTGTCAGCCATTTTTACTTAGTGTCAGAAGAAGATATGGAAAACATGGAAAATGTAGTAATTGATGATGCTACAAAACTACATCCAAAGAATCAGAAAAAAAGGCCTCTGGTGGATAAATCTAGCAAGGGTAAACAAGTTACTTTTGAGGACGATGAAGTTGAAATTGACAATGAAGCATATGTTTCCATTACTGTAGATGACATTGGAACTGAGGAAGGTCGTAAAAGACCAAAAGTAAAAATTCCCAAGAATAGATCTCTTGAGAATGTTATGACGAAAAAAAGTAGAGTTGAAGATCTTGAAGTAGTCATTACCAGCAGTCAAGAACCTAGTGAAACTTCAAAAGAAAGCAGAGAAATAATTACACCAGGAGCTGATTTAGATGATGGCATAATCAAAACAAAACAAAATGCCATTCGACAGAATTTGGCAAAGAGAAACTTAATTGATGGTGGTCGTACATTTCAGTTAAATGTCAGACAAACCTATAATGCAAGTGAAGGACAATGTCAATATCAAGTCAGAAAGCCACATCATCTGCATGTTCACAACTTGAAGACATTGATGAGGTACAATCCATATGCTCATGTGGTTAGTTATGTGCTTCTTGTTGATCCACTTCAAGTTCCCAACAAAGAAGCATTTGATAAGTCAAAATGTTTTGAATACAATTATTATGTGCTTGGGGGGAACCATTTTGTTGAAGCTCAAAGATAATTGATGGAGGAATATCCTAATAACCCACGTTTTGAAACAATGAAATGTATCATTTATGCTGGTTTAAATGAAACATAAGCAAAGTTAGTGGCATGGGATGATAATTCAGATAATGAATATAGGATGTCTATGACTTTGATCCAAAAGGTTAGATTTATTCATAGTGAATTCCTAGAAAAATGTGGTGGGGATAAGATAAATATTACTGCAGATTTCCGAAAGGAATGTTGTATGGAAATAGGCTATCAAATTGAAGAGAAAACCAATTCAAAAGGTGGAAAAGACAGCATATATAGCGATTTATTCAGAGGTGTTGATAACATTTTCCAATTGGCATTTAGAACTGGAGATATTTGGAATTTGATTGATGACATTTTTAGCATGTGGGAAGACATTGGAATTAAAAACCAGAGGGTCAAAAAGTCTAAGCCATTGATATGTAGCAACAATAAATCAGCTCCTGAACTGAAGCAACTTCCAGATGATATGACCATCACGCCTTGGAGGGCGATGCAAGGAGTGAAAGATGAAAAAATTGTCAAAACAATATTATCTCGTGTGAGGTGAGGGGAGTTATCATTGGAAGAAATGTCTGAAGAACTTCAAAAGTAAGTTTGCTGAATTATTTTTACTTATTTCCAGGATTATAGTTATCTTTTAAATAAAACATGTTGTTATTGGTAGTATTTGTTGTACATATCATTATATTAACTTTTTCTTACTTTATCTATGAAGTCACAAAGTTTACATGAAAATTCAGGAACAAATGGTTAAATTGTTGAATGAAGATAGTTGGGATGATGTTGTACGCAACTATCCAGATTCAAGTTCTACATCAACATTAAAAGCTTTTTATCTTGCATTTAAAAAGGTAACTTGATTTATACATTCAGTTTTAATCATCTGTGTACTAATTTTAATTTAAAACTTACACATACATTTGTTTGTTTGGTAAAAGATGAGGAAAGAAGATAATGGAGCACCAGAGAGTTTCAAGACTTTTATTGAAAAAATAAAGATTGAAAGACTGAGAAAGCAACGTATTAAGAATGTTGAACTTGATCCAACTCTTAATCATTTCATTTGGAATGGGCTAGACACTATTCAATATCAAGTAATACAAGGCGACTGTGAAGACATTGCTAAACTCATACCAAAAAGGGATTATGCCATTGTTATTGCAAATATTCCCCATGGTTTCAATATTCCAAACATTTACTATAATAGTGACCCTTATACTTATCAAGCTTTTAATAAAGTGGTGGCGGGATTTATGGAAGTGACGTCATCACCATTATGGAGATTTGTGACATTTCATTCAGACACACAATTGGCAATGGTATTGTCAAGCTTCAAGGGGAAACAAATTCAAGGATGCAGCTTACATGGTAAGATGTTTAAAGGTATATTTGATTAATGTTGAAAAATTCATTTATGTACAAGTTAATTGAACTTTTACTATTTTATGTTACAGGCAAAAGTCAAATCTTCTTAACAATGAAGATCAACAATTTATAAATGACTGTGAGTTCATTCATATTGATAGTTGGGCAAAAGATGATAGCCATATGTCTATGATTTTTAATCGGGTGGACAGAAAGAGTCATAGCCAAATACTGACTTATGATGCTGTTGTGAGAAAACTAACATATGAAGACAAAGAAACGAAAGGAGAGATAGTTAAGATTTATCAGAAACCACAATTATTGATTAACTATCTTATAGACATATGTTCAAATGAAGGAGATTGGGTTTTGGATTTATTTTCTGGCTCAGGTAGGTTTTGCCACATGGAATTGAATTTCAATATGTTCTTTTTTTAATTAATATGTCATTGTACTAATTTACTTCATTATTTTTTTTTGCTTGATAATTAGGTACAACACTAGCATGCTGCCTTCAAAAAGGAAGAAATTGCATTGCAATTGAGAAAGATCCATTACAATGCAATTTCATTCAGCAAAGAATTAATGCTCTTCAATTTCTTCCAGATGCAATGCAAGAAATTGGGTTGAAGAAAGGGGACTTTAGTGAATCACGTGTGGCAAAAAAGGCAAAGGAACCCCAACCACCATTACATGGAATGTTTGGAAAGACATATATTGGGAGATTTGCAGACATCAAAGACCCATTAGAAGAGGAAATTGCGCAAAAGGAAGCAGAAAATATTGTGGAAGATGACAATGATGAAACTCTAGAGGACGAAGAGTTTGGATTACGTGACATTGTTGATTAAATTTAAGTTATCCCTGGAAATCAAGCTTTGCAATGTTTTGACTCTGACATTTCAGGAAAAGAATAATCAATGAATTAAAGTTGTTATGTGTTCAATATTTGTAATTTGTGATTTTCGCATTGATTTTTAAGTTAATTATTATTTTTTGAAAAAAAAGTTGTTATTATTATTTTTTTGACATGAAATTCATAAAAAAAACTATTATTTGACCATTTTTAGTTAATATTTTTGTATAAAAATTGTGATTTTGACATGTTAATTCTAGCAAAAAATTATCAAAACGTTTAGTTTTTTTGTTATATTTATGTTAAAAATGGTTATTTTTATGTCCATTGTTAAAAAATGTTGTTTTTTAGAAACAATTATTTCATGTGGATTGAAAAATTAATTAAGGATGTATAAATATGTAGATTATCTAAAATTCAAACTATCAACTTTCTAATTTAAAAACGCAAAACAATAAAAACCCCACTAAAAAAAAAAAAAAATAAGATAGAGAACAAGAAAATATGAATAAAATGACCACTTTAAAAACTATCAAATTTAGAAAATAATTTTTTACATTTCACACATTAGAAAATTTAAAGTCAAAAAATAGGTCTTTTAAAAAAACGGTGTGATGCAGAATACTCACTTTTTAAAATCAGCATGAAAATCACTACCATTCTAAAACTTAATGCACATGAAAAAAATTAAAGTTCCAAAAACCATGTTCTAAAAAAAACATGTGTATTCTGCATCACCGCTTTTGAAAATCGGGTCATTTTTTTGCTATCTCTACGAAACGGGTAACAGTATCAGTTCCCGTTTCAAAGTTTACATTGTTTTATCAGAAACAAAGCAACGAAGATATCCTTCCAAACATTTGTTTACTATCTCAGTTTGTCCATCAGATTGAGGATGATAAGATGAGCTATGAGCTAACTGAGTACGAAGACAAGAAAATAATTATGTCCAAAAATTTCCAGTGAAAATGGGATCTCTGTCACTTACAATAATCTTTGGGTTTCCATATAGCTTTTGAATTGTTTCCATAAATGCAGTAGAAACTGTACTGGCTTTAAATGGATGTGATAATGCACAAAAGTGTGCATACTTGGTAAGTCTGTCAACTACTACCATGATTACACTCTTTCCCTTAGACTTGGGTAAACCTGTGATAAAATCCATTGAAACCTCCTCCCAACGTTGGCTTGGAATGGATAAAGGTTGTAATAGACCTGGTGTCTTAATTGTTTCAACTTTATTTTGTTGGCAAACCAAACATTCCGCCACAAACTTTTGAATATCTTATTTAAGGCCATCCGAAAAAAATTCCTTCTTAACCCTATGGTAAGTTTTTAAAAATCCTAAGTGCCCTCCTAAGGGAGAAGTGTGCAATTCCATAAGAATCTTTTGTTTTAGTTGGGAATTCTTACAGAGGTATAAGCGATCTTTGTACCATAACGAATCATTTTTCCAGCTAAATGTATCAGACGTACTGGAATCTTGTTGTAGATTTCGAATAAGTGCCCACACTTCTTCATCATTCTTCCATTCCTCCCTTGCTTCGTTTATCCAATCTAGTTGGATAATAGAAATGGCGCACAACAATGCTTCCACATCCTCATCCTTTGTTGAGAGTGCATCTGCCACCACATTTTGCTTCCCTTTTTTGTAGATGATTTCAAAGTCATAACCCAACATCTTTGTGACCCACTTTTGTTGCTCTTCAGAGGATAATCTTTGTTCTAAAAAGTATTTAAGGCTATCATGATCCGTTTTTACCTTGAAGTGTCTTCCCGTTAGGTAGGGTCGCCATTTCTTAAGTGCATGGAGTATTGCCAACATTTCCTTCTCATAAATAGCTTTTCTTAAAAACTTTCCCTTGATTGGACGACTTTCAAAAGCAATGGGTCTTTCATCTTGCATTAGAACAACACCAATTCCATTTCTTGAAGCATCACATTCCACAATAAAGGTTTTTGTGAAGTCCAGTGTAGCTAAGACCGGTGCTTGGCACATTGCCTCTTTAAGATGTTCAAAGGCCTTTGTCGCTTCTGAACTCCATGAAAATGCATCTTTCTTCAATAATGTTGTTAGAGGTGCTGCTATTCTCCCATATTTCTTAATAAATTTGTGATAATACCCTATCAACGCAAGAAATCCTCACAGATTCTTTATGGATGTGGGGATTTTCCATTCCTTAATGGCTTTAATTTTGCTAGGGTCTACCTTAACTCCTTCATGAGATACAATATGACCCAAATATTCCACCTCCTGGACTCCAAAGAAACATTTGAATCTTTTTGCATATAATTGTTTCTCCTCCAATAGTTGTAGCACCTTTTCAACATGTTCAACATGATCCTTCCAAGACTTGTTGTAGATTAGCATATCATCAAAAAATACTAACACAAATTTTCTAAGGAATGGTTTGAAAATTGAATTCATCAAACCTTGAAATGTTGAAGGTGCATTGGTAAGGCCAAAAGGCATGACCAAAAATTCATAATGACCCTCATGAGTTCTAAATGCCGTTTTCGGAATGTCTTCAATCTTCATTCTGATTTGGTGATCTCCCGAACAAAGATCCAACTTGGTGAAGTAAATTGATCCATGCAATTCATCCAGTAATTCATCAATGACAGGAATGGGGAACTTATCTTTAATAGTGAGCTTGTTGAGCTCCCTATAATCTAGATACATGCGCCATGATCCATCCTTCTTGTGCACCAATACTATTGGAGCAGAGAAAGAACTTTGACTTGGTTGAATTATACTAGCCTCTAACATTTCTACAACCATAAGTTCAATTTCACGTTTTTGGACATAGGGATATCTATACGGCCTGATGTTTGGAGGAACACTTCTTGGAATCAGATGAATAACGTGATCATGATCACACATAGGTGGTAGACCTTTGGGAGTCTCAAATACCTTGGAATGATTGTCCAGGACTTTTTGGAGATCTGGAGAAATAGATGATTCCAATGTGGAAACATCTAGCGAACATAATTGTGCAATTACACCTCTTTGCTCCTTTTTTAGAAGCTTTGTCATACCATCAGAGCTGATTATCTTTCCTAGTTTCCCTGCAATACCCCTTAATTCAACTTCCTTTCCTTCCGTAGAAAATTTGATGAAAAGTTCTTGAAAATTAAAAGCTATTGTACCCAAGGATTGTAGCCATTGGACTCCTAGTACAACATCAACACCTCCCATTGGAATGGAAAGCATTGGGCTAGTCAATACATATTCTCCCATGGATAGCTTGATATTATGGCACCTTCCAAAGCAATTTATTGTTCCTCCATTTGCAATCATCACTTGACACTCTGGTGTTGGATATAGGAAGCAATTCAATTCTTTTGCTACCCTACTATGAATAAAATTGTGGGTGCTTCCTGAATCAATCAACACTATTACCTTTTTCTTCTTGATTTGTCCTTCTATCTTGATGGGCTGAGAAGTGGTAATTCCCGCCAATGCATTACAAGATATGGTTGGATTTATTTATTCTTCATCTAGGCTTTGTTCCTAGAATATATCTTCTTCTTTTGAACTTTTTTGCTCCTTTTCTTCTTCCTCTTCATAATCTATGTAGAATAATTTCTTCTCAGCACATTTATGACCTTTAGTGTATTTGCTATCACAATTGTAACAAAGCCCTTTTGCTCTTTTTTCTTCCAATTGTTGTGGTGTCAACCTTATATGTTGTGGAAGACTAGGGGTAACAACACTTCCGTCTTTATAGTTGTGAGTGGTATGCTTCTTGGTTGCCATAATTTTGCTTTCCATTTTTCTTGCTAACCTGAATGCCTTCTCTAATGAATCAGGTTCCCAAAGGCGAACATCATGTTGGATATTATCCTTTAAAGACCCTATGAACACATCTTTTTTTTTATCGTTAACAATATGCTACTTCTATTATTTACAAGAGAAAACAGTTACATTCAGGAATACATGTCACCAGGGGCCAAGGCTGGTCCTCTGGATTGATAGTGCTCACAGAAAACTTCACTTTCAGGGGTCTTCTTATAGCTATTGAACGCCCACGCAGGGGCAACACCCTTTTGACCAGATACCCATGCAAGGGCGTCATAACTGAGACTAGTAACCCACGCAGGGGCTGTAATCTTTGGAGACACAGAAAAAGAAAAATTATGAATTCCGCGCAGGGGCCAAGGAGAGAAAGAGAGGTTCTTCAGTAGTATTCTTCACGCGGGTGTAGTCGAGCATAGAGTAACAGAATTATGAGGCCAAACAGTGACATTTACAGCATAATTGAGCACTTGTATCAAGAGTAACAGTTCACAAAAAAAACTTGAGAGTTGTCTGAGGGCAGAAGCATGGTAGAGCCAGCTCCTATTCAACCTCTTCCTCTTCCTCTGAGTCCTCTTCATAAATCCAGTACTCGCCTTCCGGTGGAGGTCCCCAATCAACCTTGGCTTTGCCTGAAGCTGGTGCTGGCTGAGACGAAGGTTGCACAGCATTCGGTTCAGGTTGTGCCTCTGCCCTTTCCCCAGCAACTCTGGAACATTCAGCATGATGAATTTGGGCGCTGGGTAATCCTCCCACCTCGTTTTTCGGTTCCTCCAGGAATAGGACCGAAACATGAGCATTAATGTTAGAATGACATTGGGCATAACTGATAGTGAAGACCGTTGTTCCGAACGCAGGTAGCGGAGCAGAGCTTGAGTCCGGAGACCTGGTGTCCATGAATTGAGAGGGCCGAGTGGGGTGTGCATCTGCCGACTAGTGGCATAAACAACGACAGCAACATGGAGGTGGATTAGCAGCCAGGGGACGTGAAGAACCTTCCCTTCCAGTGCCTCGACGGCTAATGAGCCTCTGTCTTGGCGCCATTCCTTCCTTGAAGACCGATGAGCATGACAGAGCCGTGGAGAGGGATATGAGAGGTGTGAATCCGCCCTTATCGTCCCTTGCTGCCCTGTATCCACCTCCAATTTCCAAGGAGAGCTCGTGAGCCAGCGCTTGAAGGCCTGACGGACTGAAGCCTGAATCCACAAATCGAGCCTGAACCATTGCAAAACATTCCCAATTCTTGGCATACTTAAGCTGCTCTGGTTTGCCTCGTTTTTGGAGTGCCATAACTCCCATCTGAAACCGTTAATGTCGCATGGAATCAGCAATGAATTGTCGTCCTTCCTCCCTTCATCTCTCACGCTTGCCATCCAGGGCGGCGGAGAGCAGTTAATGCCTCTTCTGAACTTGAGACCACCCATGCTAAACAACTGGCGAGCCATCCATATGCGCCGTGGCACCCGCATCCAGGTGACCCTATGAACACATCAATCCTATGCTCCTCTGGAATATCTTTTACCCTTATGTTCAATTTTTGGAACTCCTCAATGTGCTCCATTACTGAACCCTTTTGTTTGAGACTTATCAATTGGCTAAAAAAAGTGTTGCTTTTTGTATCTTCATAATGTGCTATCAATTATTCCATAAAAATTGCCCAAGTGATAAATTTTTTACAAGAGCAAAGCCATTGATACCATACAAACTCATTTAGTTCCAAATATACAGTTGCCATACGTACCTTTTGTGTGTTTTGCACATTATTGAGATCGAAGAACTGCTCCATCTGTAATATCCATGTGGTGGGATCCTTGCCATCAAACTTCCTCATATGGATTTTTGGAATATGGTGGGTCTTTGATCCAACATTAGAGTCTATGGAATCATGATTAACATTACTTTTGTTCACATCATGAGTTTCCTTTACAGCCTTTTCACCATTAGTAAGTATTTCTTGTAGAAAATTTGTCAAATCTGTCTTCAAATCTGCCATGTCTGCCTTCAAATCTGTCTTCAAATCTGCCATGTCTTTCTTCAAATCTGTCTTCGAATCATCCATCTTAGCTTCCATGCCCTTTATCTTAGATTCCATGCCATTTATCTTACATTCCACGCCATTTATCTTAGCTTCTGTTAGCTTTTGTGAGCATGACATTTGTTGCACTTGTTCTTGTAATTTTGATATATCATGTAGCATTTCTTCCTCTTCTTCATGAGTCATGCTAGAGCTTTTAGGTTCCTTACTAGGTGTTTGCATTTTCTTTCCTCGGGGCATCAATTACCGATAATAATGCTTTACTATTCCCTTTGAATTCCGTTAAACCAAGCTTACGCAAAAATTTAAAAAAAAACCTACACAACTTTTTTCACTTTATAGAAGCCTGATATTGAATCTGATGTATCTCTGTAATTTCGGATCATCCAGTTCTGAAATTGTGATTTGTAGTAGCCCTTTCTGTCCTCTTTCCAATGCCACAAGTTTGACCCAAATTGGATTCTCCAAGGAAGAGTTATGTGAAATCTCCCACAGTGACGTACTTCTAGACTAGTTCAGTAGAGCAAACTTGTACAGCGTGCCACGAGTCACTGTTTCAACCTTTGGATCTGAAACATGCACACAAGAAACTAAATTCCGTCCTCTTTCTGTAACTTCTTACGAAATTTCAATCCAATCCGCAGAGAGAAGGTTATGACAATTTTCCCCAGGTCACCTGTTTTGAATGTAATTCAGGAGTCTGCAAAAAGACCAAATTCCTCAGATCATATCTCCGCAGATATTGCGCGAAAGCTCTAAAATTTGGACCCAAGGTTCAGCGCGCTTTTTTCTCAAATGGGTTTTCTTGCAACTTCTGAAACGTCACAGAAAAAAAGGTTATAGTGAAAATGCCACGATGACCTGTTTGGAGCAGCGAAACCCTAGAATCCAAATCTCTGATACCAAATGTTATGAAACCAGCTCAAGAAAAGATAGAAAAGATAGATCAATGCCTTAGAATTTAGCCTCTTCGGGGGGGCAACCTCCTTTACATTACATAAATGAACAATTCTTGGATGATTCAAATGACAAAACCTCCTTTCTATATATAGGAGTCTAAGGAGTCACAATATAATCCAGCCGACCTAACAATAATAATATAAAGCCACAAAAATAACAATAGAGGGATTCTATGGGGCACAGAAATAACAACATGGGGGTAATAGGGGCACAACAATATAAATAAGCAGTATAACTACAATAGTAATGGGGTAATCACTAGTATTATAGGGACCCAACACCCTCTGAGATATTCAAAGTGGGTAGCTAATTTGGTTGTGGTGAAGAAGAAAAGTGGAGAAATCAGACTCTGCGTTGATTTCAGGAACTTAAACAAATGCTCTAAGAAAGACAATTTATCCTTTACCCAAGATGGAGCATTTGCTACAGAAGGTCTTAGGAGCCAAAGTGATGTCTTTCTTGGATGGATTTTCAGGGTATAATCAGGTTGTTGTACATCCAGATGACCAAGAGAAGACTGCATTCACCACTCCCTGGGGCACTTTTATGTATTCTAAGATGCCTTTTGGGCTGATGAATGCTGGAGCCACCTTTTAGAGAGCTATGGATATAGCATTTTTAGGAGAGAATGATAAGTTTGTTCTTATCTACCTAGATGATATAACAGTGTACTCCAGTAGCCATCAAGACCATTTGCAGCATTTGAAGAAAGTGTTCATGAAGTGCAGAAGGTTTGGGATTTCAATCAATCCTAAAAAGTCACAGTTTGCTTTAGAAGAAGGAAAGTTGTTAGGACACATTTTTTCTACTACAGGTGTCAGAATTGACCTAGAAAGAGTGAGAGCAATACAGACCTTATCCTTCCCAAGGTCAAAGAAGGATATCCAGTCCTTTCTGGGTAAGATAGATTTTGTAAGGAGTTTTATCCAAATTTTTGCAGAACTTGTAAAATGCATTACCTCCATGTTGAAAAGGGGGTCAGAAATCAAATGGACTGATGCAGCAAGAAGATCTTTTGAATCCATCAAAAGGGCCATTATGGAAGCTCCTACATTGATCAGCTCAGATTATAGCAAGGAGTTCCATATATTTTCATTTACCTCTGATGATACCCTTGCAACAGTTTTGATGCAAGCAGATGAGGAAGGTTCAAAGCATCCAGTGGCATTTTTCAGCAAAACATTAAGGGATGCTGAGCTGAGGTATGATATTATTGAAAAACAAGCATATGCTCTTATCAAATATTTGAAAGCTTTCACAATTTACATTCTGCATTCCAAGGTAGTTGCATATGTGCCCTTTGCTTCAGTTAAATATGTCCTAACACAGCCAGATTCTGATGGAAGAAGGGCTAAATGGATTGCAAAACTTATTGAATTCAACATAGAACTGAAGCCCACAAAGCTAGTTAGAGGTCAGGGCCTCGCTAAATTGATTGCTGAATAAAACTGTAGGATGCTGGATGTAAATCTCATAAGCACAATTTCAGAAGATGGTCAGACAAAAGAAGAAACAGTTGAGCCAAGGCAGAACCAGTCATTGGCAGAAAATCTAGCTTCTTGTGAATGGTACTCCACCATAGCTCGATTCTTGCTAAAGCTAGAAGTTCCTCCAGATAGTAGTTCAAGCCAAGCTAGAACTATCAAACTCAGAGCAGCCAAATATTGCATTCATGAAAACCTGCTTTACTGGAGGGACCCCCTTGGAATTCTTTTGAGGTATCTAGACAAGGAACAATCCATGGAGGTCATGCAACATTTTCATTCCAACATATGTGGAGGACATCATTATTGGAAAATTGCAGCCTATAAGATCCTCAGAGCTCGGTACTATTGGCCCACCTTATTTTCTAATGTCTTTCAATTTGTTAAGTCTTGTGATAGGTGCCAAATATTTGAAAGGAAGCATCAATTGAAGTCCTTGCCCTTAAAACCCATACATGTTGGCAGCCCTTTTTAGAAGTGGGGCTGGGATTTCATTGGAGAAATCAACCTACATTCCAGTGGCGATCACAGATGGATCTTAGTAGCCACTGATTACTTCAATAAATGGATTGAGGCCATCCTAACCAGGAAGGTTGATCACCATGTGGTCATGAAGTTATTAACAGAGAACATCTTCACCAAATTTGGTTGTCCACATAAACTAGTTACAGACAATGTAGCAGCCTTCAGGGCAAAAGAATTGGTGGACATGTGTGACTCAATGGGCATTAAGCTAGTTCATTCCACCTCTTACTACCCTCAAGGCAATGTTCTAGTAGAATCTTCCAACAAGAGCCTGATAAGGTTAATTAAAAAGCTATTGGAAGACAACAAAAAGAATTGGGATTCTAAGCTCAAGTATGCATTGTGGGTTGATAGAGTAACCATCAATAAATCCACAGGGAATTCTCCATTCAAGCTAGTATAAGGGACTGAGGCTGTATTCCCAATTCAGTTAACCCTCCCTGTGCCAAAGTTCTTGCAAGGAGAACAACATGAAGAAAATGACATGCCTAGGAGGATCATCGATTTGGCAGAATTGTATCAAATCAGAGAATAGCAGGTTGAAAGGTCTGCAGCACATCAGAAGAGGATTAAGGAAGCCTTTGACAGGAAAGCAAAAATAGATAATTTTCAGGTTGGAGACTTGGTCCTTAAGTGGGATGCACTGAAAGAGAAGAAAGGCAACCATGGGAAGTTTGATGCTTTATGGACAGGGCCTTTTATCATTTCTTAGATCCAAGGGAACAATACTTTCATACTGCAAAGTATGGAAGGAGGGACAGTTTTTGATTGCCCAGTTAATGGGTGATTTTTGAAACTTTATGTTGTTTGAGGTCTTCAGGCCTTAAAAGTTGTAAATATGATGATTTATCAGTTTTAGTGTAGACCTATTTAGACTCCATGCCCAATGGAACACTAGGAAATTTCGCTCATCTCATTTTGACAGGTAAGGCATTGGTCTGCAGTTCTTGAGACCTCACAGGGAGGATTTCATCCTCAAGAGGAGCCAGTGTTAGCTCTGCCACATATTGTTGATATCTGAGGATCAAAAATAAGCTTGGTCCTTGGTTATGCTCAAAGGAGGCCTATACTAGTCATTCTCACATTCTCCTTTTCCTCACTCATCCTCCCTTCATCTCCATTTTCCATGTTTTTTGTTAAAAAACCATATAAAATCCATTGCTCTTAAGCCCCGAGTGCTAAAACCCACACCCCATAAACCCACGCCCCTACGACTGCGCGCCTTCACAAAATCGTCGCCTGTAATCCTCAGTCGTTGATCTTTGCCTCCTGATCTAACATCTCCCGTCGCAGTGACTTATGCGATCGTTTCCCCGCCGCCCGATCGTCTTCACCATGATCAGGTGGCGTTCACTCTTCCCCCATCCACGAAGTGATAGGACGTTAACGTGTGATGGAGAGTGGTTTTCCTCTCTCCTCCACCGCCACGCGTCACTCTCTGATTTTAATGGCGCACCATTGCCCTTTATCGCCCAACTCCCCAAAGCCGGTGCGATCAATACCACTTATCGCCCGATTGTCCATCCTCGCCCGATAACCATCACATGCCTCCATCGCTCAATTACCATTGGATCTGCCAACCTGACATCCAACAGCTCATGATTGTTCCGCTTCCATTTCCTCCGCTATCCCCATCGACTCATCTTCACTGTCTATCCTTTCGATACAACAGCCAGTCTCACTCCTCTATCCAGCTCGTACATTCGCCATGCAGTCCATGCCCCTTGACCATTTCTGTGTACCCAAAGGACGAAGGTGACCAACTTGCTAGTACTAGTTGCATTTGCTCCTCAACAACCACATTTAACAGACAATATGACTGAGAAGGAAAAGGATAGAGCAGGATCATGTAGCTGCATTTAGTAGTTATGGACACTCCAGCTGCTCGAGAAGATAGTAGAGCTCAGGAAAAGATCGGATTCATTCACTAAAGCAAGTAAACACACTCAAAGACTCCATCAGGCAGTTAAATGTAGTTGGTGGTCAATTATGACCCCTCCATACCTAGAATGGCCAAGTGCCTTTGTAATGAAACTCTATATATACCTGGAAACAAGATGTAATCAAGGTTTATGGTTGATGTTTTGATGTAAGGTTATACTTCTAGAGACTGTAACTATTTTGACACTTGCAGTGTCTCGTCTTCATTTTCAGCTAATACAAGCTTCTTTTGCTGTTAATTTCTCACTTTCCATTTATCTTCTCTTCTAAGTTGTGCCTGATATGCTGTATGTTTGAAATCTTGAGGTTTAGCATTAGAGTAGCTGTCATCCTAGCTCTGTGTTAAAATCTTACATGTATCATTGGATAAGTTATTCAGGTTTCTCTTCATCTAATGCTAGAGAGCTGTCATCCTATATGTGCATTGGCAGATTAGATTTGCAGACTTCTTTAACTGCTTGCAGCCGGCCATCACATGGTATTGTGCATCTGCTGGTGTGGTCAGTATTCTCCATATTCACCCAATCTTAAATTGTGAGTAGTTAGTGGTCTAAAGCCTTGTAGTCTGAGGGTGTTCATGCATGTCTGGGGTTAAGCAAAGTAGTAGTGTTTATCTGGCTTGGGCAAGCATCATTCCTTCCATTCATCCATTTGCAACAACAAGTTGAATTTATATGTTACCAAGCATCTCCGAGCTATAACCTAGGAGAGTTTCTTGGAATCCTAACAGGTATTAACCTTTTGCTCCTAATATCACACAAATAATTTATACGAGGTTGGAATGTGATATATGGATTTCATAATATGACTCCTTAAGTCCATCTCATTTATATGAGTTGGAAGTGGCTGGTGATATCATTCAAAACATATTATTTGTATATTTTTCATTAAATAACCCCACACACCCACCCTCCAATATAGTATTCTTTAAATAATATAAACATTCAACCCCATTTAAATTAGGGTAGTATTAGAATGTGATATTATCCAAAATTATATATAAAACGTTTTGCATGTTATCTCCTTCCACCCCATATACATGCGGATGTGGGTGGGCGTAGGGGTGATATTATTAAAAAAATATTATAGAGGAGGGTTTGGTTGAGGAGGTGTAATGTTATGTTGTAAATAGAAACACACAGACGTATCATTGTATGTATGTATATTTCATAATATCACCTCCCAACTCCATACTCATTTATGAGGATATTTGGACGTTTGGTTGGAGGGTTATATTATGAAAACAATATATATATATATATATATATATATATATATATATATATATATATATATATATATATATATTATATATATATATATATATATATATATATGAGGTTAGGAGTTAGGGATGATATAATGGAAACATAATATATCTATTCTTTCAACAACAACGCCAACCACCCAAAAGCTCATCGGTATTGGGGTGGGTGTGGATGGTTGTAAAACCCCATGCCATATTTAACCGCTTTTACAAGTTCTCTAGGGTCAACATGAGTTAAGAGTTACTATGCATGACCAATTAGGGGACCTTTGAGGTCTAGAATGGGTCTCCTGAGGAAACTATAAAATAATAGTGGAAATAATAAAATAAGATTTGATTACATCATCAAATTTTAGAGGGAAAAAAGAAAACACTATTTTTTCAATGAGTATTTTCAACTTATCCCACTATGGGTTTACTCAAATTTCAAGCAGAAACACTCGTTGGATGCATTATTTGATTCCTCATCCAGGGAGTACCCATTTTGGATATTTTTGATGGACCCTGCTACATGAAAAATGATAAATACATGAAAAAACATGATTGCAATCACATTTTTCATGTATTTCTAATTTTTTGTGTAGCCGGGTCCATCAAAAGTCTTAAACATGGGTACTCCTTGAATGATGAATCAAATTTTGCATCTAGCGACTACTAATTGGAGTAAAACCTTAGGGAGATAAGCTGAAAATAAGATTTGAAAAAGTAGTTTTATTATTTTATTATGTTTTAATCTTTTTATTTTTTTACTCCAAAAATGGTGAATTATCCCCCATGGTTGACATCATCATTTCAATCCTATTGGTTCTTATAAAGTTTATTTTGGTTGTACATTTTTCTTAGGATGCCCATTTTAGACCTCAAAATTCCACTAATGAAACGTCCAATTTTTAGTTATGGAAGTGGGGACTACTATATTTAGACTTTATTGCAACATCAAGGAACACCTAATCACCCACATGTCAACAAAATTCACTAATCATATTTTTCTTACACAGAACTCTTGGCATTGATGTGTGCTACAATATTGCAGATGTATGATTGCCTCGCATTGATGCCAACCTAGTTTCTTGGGTTGGAGTTCAATTGGATATGCATGTGTATGCGTGGTTTCATAGAACAGAGGTAAAGATGGTCCTTGGCATGTCTACTAACTTGGACTATTTTGGAGATGGTCCTTATTGCATGATGGTATGCTGCACTAGCTCGGAGGTTGGATGATGGTGTGTTGTACATGCTTTGAGGCCTTACCATGATTATGGTCTTCATGATCATGTTGTTTCATGCATATATTGGTATTTGCTACATATTTTATAGGTTAGGAGCCATGATGATTAGGTCTCCTTTGTATCCATATTCTTGGATTAGGTCTCCTATGATGATGATGTTATAACGTAGACTTGGAGATGTCTACACGGATTTGTGGATGTTTGATATGGTTTTTCAGATGTTCAAGGATGTATGAAAATTATTGGAGGTGGATACTAATGGAAGGGATATTGCAGAGAATCTTTATGGCTCAATTGATTAGTATGGTTGTCGGTTGGTATCCTAGTTAATGTAGCTTGACTTCAGAGGATAATGGATTTTCTACGGTGGATTTATGGACTGTTGGAAAGGGTTCAATGGCTTCTATAGGATCTGGAGTGGCTTTTAAAGCTATGTGAGAGGTTTGAGCAATTTCTAAGTTGACTTGATTGACATTTGACGTGCCTTAACCCCAGTCATATGCATTATAGGTCAAGGAAACGGTTAGAGAGCTCCAGTATTGAGGCAAGCCGAAGGGAGAAGTTATAGCTCCATTCACTTAGACAATAGTACTAATGTAGTGGCTGAGTGATTTAACGATTTTTTCTCTGCATTCCTCGCGCTCCTCAACAAATTTTGGTGTTGTGGCGATGTTATTGATTGGAAAGTTTGGACATATCATTAAAAAACATTTGTGGGTCCTCTAGAAGCTGATCAAGTTTGTAGATATCAAAGGGCAAGTGGAGTTAGTGATTGATATCATTAATAAGCCTTCCTCAACCAAAGTTGAAGCATGTGAAAATATTTGTTGAGTCCTCCATAACTTCCTATATTTACCAAGTTAATCATCTAAGAAAATATTAAATAGAATAAGGTTTTGAGTTCATTTGGTCGGTTGTTGTGAGATTGAGGGAATATGTCATTGTGAGGGAATTTTGAGTGTTTAGAGTATGTAGGAGCTTGTCACATAATTTGTGCAGATTTATATCAGATAATTGTGAGCATAAATTAGAGATAGAGATTAGTAGAAGATTCATATTTTGTGTGTAGATTGTTGCAGAAAATTGGTAGCTTGTTGTATGTTTGAAAGGAGTATTTTGGTGTGAGTAGAAGTGAAGAAATTCACCCCTTCAGGTCATATTTATGATTCACATTTGATGAGCATAACGATAAAGCTATTGGGTTTCTCATGTTGAGTGAATTGAGAACCCAGTCTGAAAATATATGAAACATGGTTCGCATCGAGGAAGTGAAGGTGTGTGGAGGCTTCAGGATAGACCAATGGTCATTGGGCGTGGATCATTATTCGTGGGAGCTTGCATTGGATGCTAATCCATAGATCTTCGAGAGAAACATAGTTCTAAATTGATAGATGCGAGCATAATGTAGAGGAACCAAAAGTCTTCTGGCTTATGGTTGTAAGGTAATCCATGTAAAAACTTTTAGGAGATTAATAGAATACTTCAGCAACACAATGACAACACGGTGGTTTTCTTTCGAAAGGGTTTCCACTAGAAATACTTGTGTTCTTGTGTGTGCATGCTTGTATTTCTCATGGTTGTTATGCTTTTTGTTTACTATTTCTTATATGTTTTTGATGAACTAATGTTATGTATGTGCATGGATAATGACATAGAAAAAAAATATAAATTAGCGAAATTTCATTAAAGGCCATTATTACTGATTCACCATGCTCTCACTAACGAATATATTTCCTACGATTGGTATAAGATCTAGTGCTCTTAAGTGAAGATTGACCACTTGGAGAGTAGATCATGGATTATGGTTAGCAACAAGAGAACGAGGTCTCAAAAGCCAAATAATTTGAAGAAGGAAGAAAATTATTCCATTGCAAAAGAAGCAACAAATTCTAAAATTTGAGCCAAAGAAGTTGTATCATGAGGTAATATGTTGAAAGCGGTTTTGAATTATAATTATGATGATTCTTTCAAGTTTGATAGTGATGATGAGAAAGATGGTGCTCACATAAGACTAAATATGAACTGTTGGGCCTAGGAATTGTCGTTAAAATACATCCGCTTTCACTCCATTCAACATCCACTTTCTCTCCATTCACACATTTTCTGACCTCTATTCCAACACCATGTCATCACATTAGCTTCACTTTCATCATTAAATGGGTTACCATTTTGTTTTCCAAAAAATTATTAATTCTTAGTATTTTTAAGAGAATTTGTGGTTAAACATTAGAAAATAATATCCATATACTTATACCTAACAATTAGAATGAGACATGTGTAGGCACAAAGGAATCTTCTAAGGCGCCATTATGTGGCACTCTATGTTCAAATTCGAATTTAAGAAGATCATGGACCTCATGGATAAGATAATGGACCTCATGGAGAAGATCATGGAGGATAGGGTTATGTGTCACCATTGGTTGAGAAATATGTGGATCAAAGGGGGGAATAGTGGATCATGATTATGAGTTTGATGTCTCATCTTGTTGTACAAATAGGAGTGTTATCTCCTTCATTTTTAATCTTGATTTTTTAGAATCTAGAAACTTAGTTCTTCATTTGTAATTTTAGATTTTAGAATCATTGTAATGGAGATTTAGAATCTCTTGGAATGTAGAACTTGGAGCTTGTAATTGCAATTTTCAATTGATGATAAATAAAGTGGATTTGATTTTCTTCTACATTTGACTTTGTTCTAGGTGTGCTTGTGGAGCTATGGAGGGCCCCCATTGCCTCACTTGCATACTTGTTTTGGTATATTAAGCTTTCATTTAAGTTTTTAATTTCATTAGTTTAAAGATCTTGATGCTGGAAATATAAATTAATAGTCTCCTGTAAGAGAGCTTTAATATTTCCTGTAATCAATTTGAATTATGTTTAAATGTCTTCACTTCTTATTTTACTGATTAATATGGTTAGAAATATTAATGAATAGTCTCCTGTAAGGGAGCTTTGGCATTTCATCACCTAGCTTAGTTTAGTTTCTCTCTAAGTCCGCATACAGTTCATGTTCCTCGAAGTTTTACTTTCCTGGGTTGATAGTAAATGGAACTCTAATTTGCAACCACATTTTAGACCCAACATTTTGGTGTCGTTGCCAGGGAGGATCATTTAGAGATAGTCTTAGGAAGTTATTTTTATTTCAATTCCTTTTTATGGACTAACTTGTGAAACCCGGTGACAACAGGATGTTCATAAAGGTGTTCAAGTTTGAGCCTTTTGATTTTTCATACTTAGTTTGATTTCAAATTCATTTTTTTATCAAACCCCCATTTCTTACTAATTCATCTATGGATGAGGAATTTGAAGATGTTAATCAGGTACTTCTTGGAGAGAAAGAACAATATTGAAGATTGGTTTCAAAAGAACCTTACACCAAATCCAAGAATAGAACAGGTTACTCACATCCTTGGAAATAATCAGGTAAAAATTTTAAATCTTGATGTTAGCATTTTTGAATTCTTAGTCCGTAGATGGCTTCACTGGAAGTATTATTTTACCTTCGGAACAAAAAAAAAATCAAGCAAGTTAAGGTAGAATAGATTAGAAAAATAAAACGAGATCTCGCTAGAGTTTTTAGTCTTGTTTTTCTTTGAAAAAAACAACATCATTTCTCATGAATAAATTTACATTTCATCCACGTTAACCTGCAAAAATAATTAAGAAAAAAACAAATCAATAGATTAGTATGCTCTCTTCCTCCACTTCGAGAGATCAGGAAAGATCAGAAAATCTATTGATTTATTTTGCAGAAATCAATACAAATCTCTTGCTTGGAATTTGCACAAATCATTAAAACTACATCATTATAAGAAATCGAAATCATTTTTTTTAGTGATTTGATTAATATGATAAAACTCTCTACAGAACACAATTTACAGCTCCATGATGTACACAATATTCATTATATCAAAATATACATTATATTCTGCATTGATGTGCTAGGATCGTTTCTTCAAACAAGCCAAATCTATATATAAACAATTCAATGTCAGTCTTTAAGGAAGAAATCTGCAATAAAAATCCATTCGGATTGATCTAATTGAAAACAAATATTTTCTCTTAATCTTTTTGAAACCGATTATTTCATGAAAATGGAGGTTTTACATGATTACTCTATCCTCTATCTCGCAATTTCAAGTTAAAGATGAAAACAATTATAAAAATATTGAAGTAGACACGCAACAAATGAATGTTGTTTGTAAAAAGTTCTAAAAACATTTACAATCATGTCTTTATAAACAGAGCAACCAAACTCAATAATATTGCTCCACATATACGATGCTCAAAGAACAACTAGTGCCAGCAGCAATAATACTAGCATATAACTGCATGGAACTCATTGTGAAAGCTACAATATTTCTTGCTACAACTCCAACAACATTGACCCCTGCAACCACAATGATATTTGCATCAAATTCTTCTTTAGACTCTATCCTGAAAAAGCCTTCGAATTTTAGGCTCAATAGCCCACGCCTTCTAATGAAAAAAAAAACCAATTTGTCACTGCAGAATTTTCTATTTATTATAATCTGTGGGTATATGGGGTCTCAGTTACAACAGAAACAACAAGAAAAGAAGGTATGCAAAGCATGGGCATGAGTGGCAATCTCACATATTATTTAGTTGTTCCTTCAGTGGGGATGGTTTGATATTTATGGAACTTAGAGAGGTTGGCTTGTAATTTATGGAATGATTGAGTGTGTTGAACTAATTTTTAATGCTTCGATGCATTTATGTTTTGTTTCATTTATATTTCATTGGAAACACACAAATTTTTCCAGAGCTTTGCTAGACCAATATCTCGTCTAAGGATTATCTAATGTGCAATCCAATGCTCATTTAAATAGAGAAAATGGAGAATATTTCAAGGAGGAACCAATGACAAGTGGAGAAGGAGGAAATCCCAAAGCAGAAAATCGAATTCCAAGTGTATGAGAGCTGCTCCCTGTGTAACTCAACATGATGTATGTGGCATAAAAAATGGACAGCATATCTTTGTTTCCTTATATGAAAAACTGGTAGGTTTCCATGTGTGACTGATGGTAGGTCGATGGGGGGAGAAAATTCCCAATGAATCTCAATCACAATCCCATGCAATGATACATATTAAATACTGTTGCGTGTGAACAAGGGAATTGTGCCAAACTGCTTACATATCTCTATCTACAGGCTACGAACCTGTTATAGACATTTTTGGGCACTGCAACCCCAAGCATAAATTTCCATAAACCAAGGGCTCCTAAGTCCCTAAAGGTGTTGTTCCAACCCCTAGAAGAACAAGGTCAACTAATTACAACATCTCCCAAAAGTTCTCCATGAAAAACTACTCAGCACTGGTCAGAACTGGACCATTTCACCTGCTCCACAGGCAAAGTGCGTTGAATCCCACCTAAATACACACAGTAGGTGCGATGCATGTCAAAAATCCCTTCTATGGGGTGCAATGGGCGAGAAGGGACAAATGGCAGGGTCAATCTGGAAGGTGGAGAAGCATGGAATCTTCTAGAAACTTCTCCTGTGACACTTGCCTCTCCGAATTCAACCAGGGATGAGTAAGAGATCATCAATCTCCAAGTGGAATCAAGAACTATCAGAGGGAAGACACTAATCAAATCTCAAAATTTGACTCACCTCCCTTGCAGAAATCTATATATGGATCCCTCATCCCAGAGATCCAGAGGCTGGAATTTTGTATCTTGTAAGGAAGTGTTGTTGGTTTCTTGGTGCAACATCATAGTGTTGGGTGATCTAAGCTTTTTATGAGGTGAAGAAGGGCTTACTTGCTGAGAGGATGATGCTGGGTCAGAACAATCGGTTGTAATTCTCTTTTCTCTTTCTTGATTATCAATAAAGCTATTCAAGTTTTCCTCCATATTCTTGTATGATTGATTATTTATGCATTTGTATGGTCAATGTACATCTGATCCGATATTGTTTATGATAATAGATCTATGTTCTTGGATAGTGTTATGCTACTTTGATTCTACACGTACTCTTTGATGCTGGGTAGACAAGGAAGTGAGTGGCAAAGACCTACTAGAAGAGAGAGGAATCGAGTAAGGAACCAAGCGCAAGACAGAGGTTGGTCTCCTTATTCTTCTCTTATCTATTTCTCATAAACGAAAATGAAAGTAGTTTTTAGTGTGTTTATTTCTAAGGTAGCTACCAGCCTTAGTGGGATTAGTAGCTCTACATAGACACTATTCCCGATAACTAAATGGCGACTCCACTGGCGAGCGAGTAGATTGTTTGTTCATCTACATTTATTTACTTTATAAACATACAGACGGAGCCTGATGTCAAGGCAGCTAGCCTTCGAACTGCATTTGCTATGCAAGTGCAAAGTAGATCAACACTGCTTCAGTCAATCTCCGGGTTTTGTTTATTAATTAAACGATTGATTTACAAGCTTGCTAATTTCCCTTGTGGTGGCTCTAGTAACCTCCTTAGATCTACCCCTGCGATTGATTTACTGAATACCACTTGCTTGGCCTAAGTCCCTGAACCGAACTGCAAACAGTGACCTAGAATCTAATCAAAGTCTCGTCCCTAGTCCAGCGCACTGTCTGTTCTGTGAACTTCAAATGCAGCGCACTTCTCGAGTGTAGTAGGTGCGTTGCATTTCAGTTCCACTGTGTTACAGGTGCGCTGATCAGACAAGGCCTTGTTCCTAAATTTTGGTTTCTGTGTTCACTCTTTTCAGCTCTATTCAGGAGTTTTGTTGCCTGTAGTCAATACACCTCTATTTGAAACCCCTTTCCTTGCTGTTATTCCGCCTCCATTGTGGAAAGAACTGTACATGTTTTTATGTATTTTTTAGTCATTTTCAGTTCTCCTTTACAAAGAAGTAGCGTAATTGTACTGTCGTTTCTTGATTTGAAAGTGTCGCAAGTGTCGTTTTCAGTCATAGAAGAGAATCTGATTGTTCTTGATAGTCGATTACACTATTACTCTTGTATTTGATCTGAATTAGTAGTTTTTTCTAGTGTCGAAAGAAAGTTTTCAATTCCAAATCGCAAAGTGTTGTCATTGTCCTCATTTTTTTTGAAAAGAAACTTGTTAGTAATTGTCGCTTTGGAAAATAATTTGGATTTGCACTTAGATTTCTTTTTAACATTCACACATTAAGAAGGTTGAAAAAAATACATGCATGTGCATATGCATTTAGACTGTTTGTTGGTTTTATTTAGGACAGTGCACATAGTGTGTGCTCTATGCTCTTTGTTGAAAGAATGCCATCTCTCTTTCCTTAGTAGCTAGGATTTTCATTGCAGAAAGAACATTAAACGACAGTTTATCATCTTAGATTGCATTTTAGGAATTGTACATCCAGATCATGTGGTGAACCTGAAAGGCAAATTTCTTAAGCAAGATCAACTATAAAATAAATTTAATGAATCTAAAAACGCTTTGGAAACTAACGCACAACATCTAGAAGTCTAGGCTAGAGACGTATTTCGGCGTCATAAAGCCTAGTAACTGTTGTTTTCACTGTTGGTTGGGTGATTCCTCCACTTTGAGACGATAAGCGCCAGTACGGACTTTTTCTCCCACGTACCGTCGAGTATACTTTGGGAGACCACAATAGGCTTTATCCTTTATCCATAGGAAGCCGTGTCTGCCACCCTATCGATCGCAATGCACTGAACACAACATTCGGGAAGATTGACTGCCATACCGTAAAAAGTATTCTGCAGTTTTTCATTTGGTTTGGTAATCCCTCTATCTAGATTTCCAGAGTAGTCCCTTTCGTTCCTTTTTAGACTCCTTAACAGAAAAGGTCCATCTGAGCACTTGTCACTTCAGGCTCATTAAAAATCGAAGGCAACTAAAGTCATCTTTTGTTTTTTCTCAACTCTTAAAAACCGAAAAAACAAGTTGTGTCAAAGCGTCTAAAATTTATTTTAAATGAAATAATCATCACCTTTCCTATGTTGATCTTAAGTTGAGAAAGATGGAGTCCACCAACCAAGGAGTTCCCCTTGGAGGAAATCCTAGTCCCTTCTCCTCTTGGGGAGATGTTGGTGCACCCCATCTGGCCACATTGTCTCTTCCAAGATTGACAATCGGCTTGCCCGTATGGCTCTTCTCGACTTATGTCATTCAAAACATCGTAATTCCTGAACAATCAAGTCAGCAACTAAATGATATTAGAGTTACCCCCAACCCTCTACTTCGTCCAATTCTTCCTCTCCTCCTTCCTCTTCACTTGATGAAGCTGGTAAAGCCCAAAGTCAAGTAACTAAGAAGAAGAAGGAGAAGAACAAGAAAGAGAAGAACAAGAAGGAGCCAAAGGCGAAAAGGGGCAACCAAGCATCGTCTAGTGAAAATCCACACACTGCACCGACCAGGCCTAAATTTCCATGTGTCGTTGACAAAGGATACCACTACCATCGAGATTGTCCTTGCATTCCTCAGATCTTAAGGGACTGGTCTCCTTGTTTGCACAATCCGGTGTCATCAACCTCTGACGATCATGTTGAGCATACACCATCAACTAGTGAAAGTGAAGTCCCTAGACAAAAAGGAAAGTATAAATTTCCTTGTAAATTGTGTGAAGGCGATCATGCCGTCCACCGTTGTCCCTTCTTAGACGTAGCTAAAAAAGTCTTGGACAACCATCCGATTTCACCGTTACGGCTTCCTCCTGGATACAAGAAACTCTTGCCAAGTCCGTCACTAGTTGAAAATCCGGCTGGCACTCCCTTGTGGTCGGCCGAAGTGTCTATCATTGAAGATAAACCATCTGAATCCATACCAGACGAAAGTCAAAAGGTCGAGGCGGCAGTTGACCCTGTCGTGCCTTCAGAGGATTAATCTTTAGATGATACAGTCACCGAAGAGAACAAGAACGACAACGTTCAAATTATCTTCGTAAACACAGACTCCGATGAACATGGGGGAAGTCTACCCATTCCTTTACCAGAAGAAGGAAGTTCGTCAGAGTCATACCCGGCCGTCTATGCGGTCCCACCTCCAAGCAACCTGGTTGTTTGCTTTGACTGGAATCTACTAGGCAGACCCCATTTACCGGCTAGTGTACCATTCCGAATCATCGCTCAAGTATATAGAATGCTTATGGTTGGTACCATCATAGATGAGGGGGCTTTTGTGAGTATCGTTTCCTCAACTACTTGGAAAGTGCTTGGTTCGCCATCGCTTTTGCCTGGGATGAGAAATCTAACAGGCTTTGACAAAGGAACCAGTCGACCGTTACAGATCCTTCCCGATGTGATGATAACATTGAGAAGGAAAACTGTTCACATGAATGTAATGGTAGTCCAAGGACCCCTAGATTATAATCTACTCCTTGGACGAGACTATATTTATTGCATGGGAGCCATTGTCTCCTCACTCTTTAGAGTAATTTGTTTTCCGCACGAAGGAAGAGTGGTCAAGCTCGTAGACCAACTTTCATTCCCTGGTTCACACATAGAAAATAGTCATATACCAACCCTGAATGGTCTTTTCATGCAAGGAATGTCTCATCAATCCCCAGTCCGTCCTCCTGATGAGCGCGAGTGATTCGGAGGGCATGGCTGAAACCCAGGGGGCATGCACCCTGGCCTGTTTCGATAGGAAAACTTCAGGTATAAGGTAGGTTTCCGCGAAGGATATCTGACTAGTCTGACACACCCGTCTGTTTAGGAAAAGGGGATTAGACTAGAATAATATTCCCTCATCAAAGTTATGTGAGTGGCCGCATCTACGCCACTCACCTTTGTCTATTTCAGTAGACATCGCCGAAGAAGTGTTTTGTTTGTCGCACAAATAGAACAATCTTTGGTAACCTGGAAAAGGTAGGCCTTTCCCGATAAAACAAATGTTTTGTCTACAAATTGAGGGGTAACCTAAAAAGGTAGGCCTTTCGCGATAAAAAAAATGTTTTGTCTGCAAATTGAGGGGTAACCTTGAAACTCTATTTCACTATACCTCGGGGCATGCAAACCTTTTGGCATGCAAACGAAGAGCGACCATTTATTTTTTAAATTTATAGGCCCTCTAACCCTTTAAACTCGTAGGATTGGTCGTTTCCTAACTTGCATAAAGAAAGGATGTGCGGCAAAGCTTTGAAATAATGTCGTTTTTATATATGAGACATCCTTATTATGCGACTGGATTAATCGAGCAGTTTTAATGTAGAATTCAAGCTCATTAAAAGATAAACATAAGCAATGAGCAAGTGTTTACCCCAGTGTTTAAGCTCATTAAAAAATGAACCAATTTCCAGTAAATTACCATCATGTGTATTACTTCAGCCTTTGAAGCCTTGGTCGTGTTCTCATCATCACCTCCACTCTGTATTGGCTGATCATTCACCTCCACTTGATTGTTTACCCCTTTTGAGGAACAGCTGCGAAGAGTGATCTTGTTAGCCATCCTTGTGACACTGCTGTGATTGGAAAATTCCAAACCTTACCTGGAATCAGCTGCTACCGGAATCTATCACTCGTTCCTCAAAAAACGAGTCTCCTTTAAGCTCTTTTCAACTGACTTGTAAAATATGAAAAGATTGCCGAGCCATTGGCCTCTCCATCTCGTTAAAGTGACCGAAAGTGCTATCGCTCCTTTAGATTTTAATCTTTCTTGGACCTGAGGGATTATTACACAAAAAGATCGAGCACTTGTCTTGTTCGGCTCGTTAAAATTACCAAAAATTCGTCCCTTTCATATTATTTTATACTTTTCCGGACTTAAGGGATTAGATGACGAAAAATGGTTTTTGGAGTTTCCTTTACGTTCCTTTTCAGACTCTCTAAAATTGAAAAGGACCGAGTTATCTTTGTCGTTAAACTCGTTAAAACCTAATAGCGACAAACTTGTCCATAACAGACAAGAACAAGTTTCACTATCGCTAGGCTCGTTAAAACATAGCGATGGGTTTGCCCAAAGGGAAAATTATAGAACAAGCATATGTTATCCTCCTCAAGCTTGACAAAAATAAAGAGGTACTGGTCAGCAATGACTGGGGAAAAAATTGGGAAGAAAACTTCAAGAAACTTTGTTGGTAGCAAGTCGCTCTTGAACATGACACTTTCACTCCGCATCCAAGTCGGGTTGGGTTGTTCCATTCACTGGTCACATCACTATGGTTCCATCACACCATCAACATTTGGGGTTAATTCTACCAATCCATCATGTCAGTGTCGCCGATATGTTCAAGAGAATTCGCTCAGGGAATTCACCTGTGTCTCACCCACTATAATATATTTTCGCTCCATTCTTTCATGACCGCCACCCTGAACCATATATCACCAGATTGTTTTCACCTCCATTAAAATCATTTGCTCTGTTTCGTGTCATTGATGTGGGATTCAGTAAGGCCCTCCTATGACAGATTGCTTCTTGTCGACATTAGCTCATTATCCAAGAATTCGATCTAGGAACAACCCTTTTAGTACTTTGAAGCTTGCATGCCTCAATGGCAAGTTTCTCACTTCTGGCGACATGTTTACATCAATGGCCTTCGACCAAAAGATTTTGCGTGGTGTTCAACGCTAAGTCCCTTATTCACACCACGTGAATTGTACTGCAGTACCTTGAGGATCATTATCATTATCAGTGATTCCTATCGTGCTTGTTAACAACTGACATCATTGGCTGGTAATCAGGCGATGTCTTTCCATGTTTGACTCCAGAACATCTCTCACAGGGATCGACTTGTACTTTGAGTGAAGATCAAAGGAGATTGAAGACCTCGGATCTAGTTTCATCCATCCGGGCTATGATATATATTGAGGAGAATAAATACATCAAATGTGCATCATTGCTGCACAGATAATCATCCAATCTAAGGGATGATGGCTACCAGAATCATCAGTCTACACTCAGAAAATTGTCTGTCCTATGTACATGAAAATGAATTTATAAAGCTGAGCATGGGAATGCCCGCCTCAGCTAGATCATGAAAATAAAATGAAGACAATTTATTGTATTGTATCTTATTAGAGGTCGCCTCACAGCTCGAAAAAACTTCAGATCCTCATGATAAAGCATTTCACCCGACATCAAAAGATTAACGACCTCATGCTTTAGGGGGCAACTATTATAGACATTTTTGGGCACTGCAACCCCAAGCATAAATGTCCATAAACCAAGGGCTCCTAAGTCCCTAAAGGTGTTTTTCCAACCCCTAGAAGAACAAGGTCAACTAATTACAACATCTCCCAGCAGTTCTCCATGAAAAACTACTCAGAACTGGTCAAAACTGGACCATTTCACCTACTCCATAGGCAAAGTGCGTTGCATCCCATCTAAATACACATAGTAGGTGCAATGCATGTCAAAAAGCCCTTCTATGGGGTACGATGGGCGAGAAGGGACAAATGGCAAGGTCAGTCTGCAAGGTGGAGAAGCATGGAATCTTCTAGAAACTTCTCCTGTGACCCTTGCCTCTCTGAATTCGACCAGGGATGAGTAAGAGATCATCAATCTCCAAGTGGAATCAAGAACTATTAGAGGGAAGACACTAATCAAATCTCAAAAGCTGACTCACCTCCCTTGCAGACATCTATATATGGATCCCTCATCCCAGAGATCCAGAGGTTGGAATTTTGTATCTTGTAAGGAAGTGTTGTTGGTTTCTTGGTGCAACATCATAGTGTTGGGTGATCTAAGCTTTTCATGAGGTGAAGAAGGGCTTACCTGCTGAGAGGATGTTGCTGGGTCAGAACAATCAGTTGTAATTCTCTTTGCTCTTTCTTGATTATCAATAAAGCTATTCAAGTTTTCCTCCATATTCTTGTATGATTGATTATTTATGCATTTTTATGGTCAATGTACATCTGATCCTAAATTGTTTATGATAATAGATATATGTTATTGGATAGTGTTATGTTGCTTTGATTCTAAAGGTACTCTTTGATGCGGGGTAGACAAGGAAGTGAGTGGCAAAGACCTACCAAAAGAGAGAGGAATCGAGCAAGGAACCAAGCACAAGACAGAGGTTGGTCTCCTTATTCTTCTGTTATCTATTTCTCATAAAGGAAAATGAAAGTAGTTTTTAGTGTGTTTGTTTCTAAGGTAGCTACCAGCCTTAGTGGGATTACTAGCTCTGCATAGACACTATTCCCGATAACACAATCGTAATGCGTAGGAGCTAAACTATAGAGCTGCGTACATGTGTGGAGTCAAATGGAGACATACTCCCAAATTATATCAATCAAACTGGCATACATGTGTTATGAATGTACAGTGGAGCGAACTGTGCATTCAAGGTATCATGAACTTCATTGGTCAACCCTAACGTGCCAAAATAACAATCTTGCACAAATCTATTTGAGAGATTTGAGTGATTTTGCATACAAATTTTGTGGCTCGATTGAGAGATTTGCTGATTCTCAATGATTGCATGCAGATATTAGTGTATTCCATGACTGGTCAGGCCCCAACCTTAGGAGTTGGAATGGGGAGCTAGATTCAATCTCGACTGGTATGGAGAGGAATTCTAGTCTCTCACAACTCGGAGCTGGATTGGAATTTGTACTCTCGTTCAACTTCGCCGTTGATGCATATGTGATAAATGCTACTCTCTTATGCCCTCACGATGGAACCCTCCATGAGTGATAACAAAAGAAGCCTCACGCGTTTAGTGATTCAGACATGTGTTTCACTATTATGTAAAAGAACTTTCATTCCATTCCTTCATTCATTGATTCATTCCACGGTTTCATCTAAAAAGACAAACTGTAATGTGAGGAAGGAAGTTGAGCAGAGAGTCAAAAATGTGATGAACAATGCTAGGAGATTTAGATGGCAAGGGGGTATCTCCAGAAAATAATGCGAGGTAAGTGATCTACCCAGAAGGCTATTCTGGAAAATCAACCGAGGTAAGTGATCTACGTTGTTAACATTATGTCGAATAATGCGGGAACTGCGTTAGATATGTCTTGTGGTCTGCGTTGTTCTTTCCAGCAATAACCCTAGATTTGTTGCAGGAGAATCACCATTTGACGAGTTAATCCGTGTTGTCATGAATTTTCACAGGATTAAACGAAGCTCTGAATGGTTTCAAGATGGTAATTGCTTCTCTTCGACAAGGAAAATAAGTGTAGCATTCATAGATGATTGTGGGCATTCCTTCAAGTGGAGGGTGAATTTGTGCGGCTCTATTTGATTGACTTATTGGCCCATTCAGTATCATACTTCCTAATCCTCAGAATGGCATGGTAGGTGGATGACTAATGAAGCAAGGGTTACATGAATTCTTGGAGGGGATATACAGACATTCAAGTCAGGAACTGAATGATGGGTATCTCCCTTCTGAGCAATGAAAGGAAACTTGCGCGAGATGGTGGTAATTATGGAGGTAGGCTTAATCCATTCTTTTTGGGTTTTGTCGTATCATGATAAAAATGAACTCAAATATATAATATACTTCAAAAAAGTAAATGATTGTGAATTTGCTCCATGTCTTGAATAGTGAAGGAACAAATGGAACATGTTCATTCTGTATTACTTGATTAGTGGGAAAAAGAAAAATGATTATATATATATATATATATATATATATATATATATAACTCAAAACAATAGTTAAGTTACTTTTCATGGATATTTGTTAAAAATGGACTGTTATTAACAACATGAATTGGGAAAAAATTATGATTTTGATTTTCCTTAATCTGTTTCATTTTGGCATACAATTTTTGCGTAAGAATCAGGAACAGAATGGCCATTTGTTCTTGAACACACTTATGTTCTTTATGCCAAGTTTTTTTGCAAGATTTGAGAGATCAACTGATCATTAAGGAGACTAAATTGTGTCAGCGATTGGTCTTCAAAAAGACTAATTTCATGAGAAATTCTAAAGAAAAAGTTCATGATCATAAACAAAATTTCCAAAAAATTACAAGTTCTTGCAACTTCCTGTAATAGCTTAATGGTTTGACATGTTGCATGACAGATTAACAAATTCGAAGATCGAGGGTTTTCTCCTAAGTATCCAAGGATGGTGAAATACCTATCCACTCTTGAATTCGAAGATCGAGGGTTTTCTCCTAAGTATCCAAGGATGGTGAAATACCTATCCACTCTTGAATTCGAAGCCTACAGGTGGCTGGTCAACCCTGGTCAAACTCATCTATTTTAGCAGAAATTCTAGAATAAATGAGAAGATATGCTATTTTTGAGATTTTGCATGCCATATTTCACATTTCTCCAGCAAGAGTCATTATCTATTTCTCATTATCCACATACACTATATTACATTTTCTTCAATCCTAACCCACCAATCAAAGCAACGAAGCTCATTTACAAGCTTTTTGTTCCACTTTACATATTCATTTTCAGTTTCCTTTTTCCTACCCTTGCAAATAAAACCTTGCTTCCATACACCATTGAGTCCATAGTCCTTGAGTCTAAATATTATTCTAAAAACACCTTGAAGCTTGCATGGCTTAAGGGAAAGCTATCATGTGGAGAAACAAGGGAA
The DNA here is from genome assembly GCA_031772625.1 of Pinus tabuliformis. NCBI lineage: Eukaryota > Viridiplantae > Streptophyta > Pinopsida > Pinales > Pinaceae > Pinus > Pinus tabuliformis. The sequence goes on from CM062820.1 coordinate 1,371,745,550, forward strand.
TACATCAATGTCCCTTGTGTTCATCAGATCTTCTAAGTATTCAACAACAAAAAATTCATTCATACTTAGAAAGATGTGTTAGGGGCATCTTGACTCTCATGCACATCAAAGATGAGAGCTCTAATGTTGACTAGTGGAATCCATTAATGGCCACTAAGTTAACAATTTCTTGTTATGTTCGAAACCAAAACATTTATTCACATGCCAAGAATTGTGCCAACGAGTGTTGAAGACTTGAAGACCATCATTTTGTAGAAGAGGTAGCAAATTTACTTTCATAACTTTTCAGTTTTTGATGTAAATGACTTGAGGACAAGTCAATAAATAACACTATGGAGGGAAAGTGTAAATTCTGAATTTTGTATACCTTCGAAGCCTTATACATTTTTAGCCGCATTCAGTAGAAGATTCCAAACATTTATTAGAAGATGCAGCAGAAGATTTAGCAGCGGATGCAGTAATAATAAAAGATTCAGTTTTTCAACTTTATGCATCATTTTCATATCCAAGTGAAGAACACTATGATTAGAATTATGTAGCCACGCATTCACAACTCTCATCCATTTTTGAAAGGGTAAGTTGAGTTATGATATTTTCTAACTTTTAACCATTTAATTCCTTGAAAAACTAGAATGATAATTTTTGGAAAAAAAAAACTTCCTTTCCTCATTTCACAAAATTTCCAAAACAATTAGTTTGGGGGGGAGGAATACGTTTAAATTCATACCTTGTCACCTTCATATTTTTCCATATTTATATATCAAATTCTAAAACCCACATACTTTCAAATATATTTACTATTACATCATCATGAGCATAAAAATGGCTTTGTAAAAAGTATTTAAAAGTTAATTGGATTCCAGCATAATCATGGTTGTTACACAAGATCCAAGCATGGTGCATTCCAACAAAAATACTTCACAATAAAAATCACATTATCAATATGCAAAGATCATACATTAAAATTTAATGCAACAAACAAAGTATGGTTGAAACACAAGAACCAACGAAGTTACAATTCATCAAAAACAATTTGCAAAAGTTAAGTAACTAATATCATGCAAAGTTTAAGCCAAAGCTCAAGTATCAAAAGTAATGTAATAGATTGCATGAGGACATGCAATACCTTCAGTTTGGGGGTATGTTGGGCCTAAGAATTATCCTTAAAATACATCCACTTTCACTCCATTCGACATCCACTTTCTCACCTCTATTCCACCACCATGTCATCACATTAGCTTCACTTTCATAATTAAATGGGTTACCATTGTGTTTTCCAACAAAAAAAATTCTTAGTATTTTTAAGAGAATTTGTGGTTAAACATTAGAAAATAATATCCATATACTTATACCTAACAATTATAATGCATTTGTTGACATGTGTAGGTACAAAGGAAACTTCTAAGGCACCCTTATGTGGCACTCTATGTTCAAATTCGAATTTGAGGAGATCATGGACCGCATGGAGAAGATCATGGAGGATAGGGTTATGTGTCACCATTGGTTGAGAAATAGGTGGATCAAAGGAGGGAATAGTGGATCATCATCATGATGTTGTTATCTCATCTTGTTGTATAAATAAGAGTGCTATCTCCTTCATTTGTAATCTTAATTTTTTAGAATTTAGAAACTTAGTCCTTCATTTGTAATTTTAGATTTTAGGATCATTGTAATGGAGATTTAGAATCTCATGGAATGTGATGAGCTTAATAAATGGGTAATTATATGGGTTCACTTTACCTCCTAACCTAGTCAAATCAACCATTCTCTTAGCTTATTGTATGATTTTCTGATTATATTTATGCTTATAGGGTGAGTTGAGTTAGTTATTATGCCATGTGGTCTAACATGTATTTAATGCAGATTATTGATGGATTTCAAGGTCAAAATGAGGGATCTAGTGGTCAAACTGCAACAATAACTTGAAGTAGATAGAGGAGAGGAATTATAGGAGGGAATACCCCTCATTTATTGCTCCTCACTTCGAGTTCCCCTTCATTCAACTCAAAGTACAAGCAGCCAAATCATGCACTAGAAGGCAGCCGAGCAAGTGGAAGATGATTGATAGTTATCTCGAGTTTTGGGAGCCAAGCCTCCCTGATTTTAAGGAAGATATTGGTAGCTTCAGATGTATAAGTAGAGAGGCCTAGGGCCTCACTAGGGTCGACTTTTTTCTTGTGTAAACTCTGCTCAAATTTCGAGCTTACTATTTTATGACAGTTTTATGTAATCTTGTTATTTTTTAATAATGAAAATGGAATCCTTTTTGAGCTAGCACTGATTTACCTCAGAGGGCTAAAGCTCTTGGGTTAGGGCCCAATCCAAGTAGCCAAGCTCCTCTTTACATGTATTTGTATTCTTTACTTCAGTTTGTAGATTAGTTTGTTGTTAGATGTATTTCTCTTATGGTTAAGAATAGGTTGCTTTTGATGATTTAGTAGTTTGCTTCCATTTGTGCTTTCATTAGCAGGTTAAGCAGTGGTCATAGAAGATTCAGAAGGCTAGAAATAGCACCTTGGCCTCTATTCCTCCCTATGGGACCATGATTTGAGTCAAAGACTCTCTTACTGCCCCAAAAATGCAGATTTTCCTCATTCCTAGGACTTCTAGTGTTTGCAGCTCTCCAGTAGGTTGATAGTCCAGTTTTGCTTTTCTTTAGATCTTCTTTATCATGTTCACTTCCTGATTGGAAATAGTCCTTTTGCATGCTTTACTTTCTTATAGCATTTCCCAGCATTTCCTTCTATGCATCATAGTTTAGGCCATTTTAATGCAAAACTCTATTTTTTCCTAGGATGCACTCATTTCATTGGTTGCTTGATTTTCTTGGTTGATTGTCAGTTTCCATGTGGCAGATCTCTTCTAGCAGTAGGCTAGCTTACTAGAAACCACACCCTCCATCTGATCCATGCCCTATAGGTCTCCCAAATCTCACCTCAATTTTGCCCTAGTTTCCTTCACTTTTCATAGAACTTCTTCCTCTCTCCTTGAGAAAACCCAATCATCCTTCCCTCTCTTGGTGATTCATGGTAGACCTTAGGTACCCTAACACCTCATTCCAAACTTCATCCCCCTTTTCCACCCACTCTCACACCCTCAAAATAGTGAAAATTTCTCTCGGCCTCCTCCTGTAGGCTTCTTGTAGTTTTCCTGTGTCCTCCTGTAGTTTTTCTTGTAGGCTTTCCTTTGAAGGCTGAGTGTGGGAAAAGCCTCCAGAATGTCACCTAAGACCTCCTAGGACCCATTCACACCATCCTACATCCTCCCAAGCTCCAAAACTACCCTCTAATGCCACCTGTTCACTGCCACACTCACACACAATAATTTAGATGCATGTTAAATTCACATAAAAACACATAAAATGAAAAAACATGTTTTTTTGGTTATTTACTTCCAGAAATATCATGGTTAGATGTTGTTTACTTCCTTGAGTAGGTAATGGCATTTCTTTCATGGTCTTCATAGTGTTTTTGGCAAAAGTAGAATTAGCTTGTTAATTAGGGTTTACTAGGTTTTTCTTTACATTCCAGTATTTCTCCTTTCTGCAGTTAGAATATCATCTGTAGAGTAATCTTTCTTTCCTTTCATCACACATAGATCTTCTTCTAAAATCTATAGAAGTTTGCTTGAGCTCCTAGTGATCTCGCATTGGCTGACCAAGTGACAACCTGCAGTGAGAACTAGTCCTTGTGCATATAGCACCAACGCTTCCAAGTTTTTTACGAACTACCGGGTTGATAAAAGTAAAGTTGGCAACCTAGGAGTTGCGGCATTCTTGCTGCAATACTGGCGCTCACCACTTTTTGGCACCATTGCTGGGGAAGTGTCAGAGTATTCTGCGATTACTGCTTTCTTCTATTTCCTATTGCAACATTCTGCTAATAGTTTATTTCAGCAAAAGTAGACTAGTCATTTCTTTTCTTTCAATTATGCATTTCCTTGCTTTCCTTTTCAATTCTGCAAATTTCCGTTCGGCAAGTTTATTTCAGCTAGTTGCAATTTGTTCTGTTCAATCACAATTTCAGTTTTTGTAGGTACTTTAAGTGTGGAAAAAGAAACAAAAACCAACCAAAAAGATTTCTTTCATGCCTTGTAGGAATAGAGATAACTTAGGAAAATTTTTGCCCAACACCCCCACTACTTCACACAGCCAACCCTCTCTCTTCTTCAGTGGTTGCAATCAAGAAGAACCCTTAGGTGAACAACTAGACATATTTGAGGAACCTATAGGGGAAGAAGAAGAAGAAAACATTCCTCTGGAGCCAATGGCTGAAAACAGAAATGATAGGGGAAATGGAGAGAGAATAGAGGGTACCTTTCCCATTCGAGAGACCAATGGGGACATCAAAATGAAGAATATAAGTCCTTTATCCCTACCTCACTTCCATGGTCTTACTACAGAAGATCATGACACCTTCCTGTTCGAGTTTGTTGTCATCTGTCGAACTTATGACTATGCAAAAGACACGCAAAAGTTGAAATTGTTCCCTTCTACTCTGAAGGATGCAGCACTATGCTAGTTCATGGGATTACCTAGCAATAGAATCACAACTTGGGCTCAGATGCAGCAGGCCTTTAACGACAAGTATCAAGACTATTGTAGGTAAAGATATACTAAAGAATAAATCTTCCAAATGACCATAGGAAGCGATGAGTGCCTGGAAGACTATGAAGTGAGGTTCCAGCTCAGTTACAAAAGGGCCAGGTGTACACATGACCCTGAGTCTCTGAAGTTGGTCCTGCTCAAGGAAATTCGGGAAGACCTTTTAGACCCTCCATCTACTTGTTGGGGAGACATCTACCAACTATCCTATGAGGACATAAAGACTATTTTTAGAAACCATTCTAGAGCAACCAGAAAGAAAGATAGGGGAAGTCAACCCATAGCCAGTACCTCTTCTTCTAATTCATCCATTAAAGGTGAAATTGGAAACATGCTGGAAGACTTCAAGAGTGGGATGTTGCAGATTCTTTCCATGCAAATGGATACCTTACATTTCAAAGGAAAACAAGAGGAAGTAGAGAAGGATTTGGCCATTTTTTGCCCTAGATGCACCAATAGGCATCCTAGGAACGAATGCCCACTGAACTCTATAGAGTTTTGTTCAGTCTGTGAAGAAGATCATTCTACAGATAAGTTCCCTTCCTTGCCCAAACTTAAAGTTGTATACCAAGGGGCCAAAGGAGTCACTGAACAGATCTATTACATAAACCAAAAGAGGTCGTATGGTCCTAGACCATACCAGCAGGGGATGCAAGGGACATCGCAGGCATACTACAACCCCAACCAAGTGACTTTCGTACCTTCTTAGGGCCCCCCTTCTCATCATTCCTGTTCCACGTCTTCTCCTTGTTCTTTCACAACTCAATATCATGCCCAACTAGCCACCCATTCATTTCAATCTTATGCTCAGTCGCAGCCTCAGGGGAATGCATCTCATTAGGGGTGGAGGCCCCAATACAACTCTCTTCCCGCTCTTCTACCTCCACCACCTACCCAACCACAACCATTACCTTCTTCTCCACCAAGGCAACCCCAAATGCCTGCCTAGCCAAATCCGAACACAAACAACACACGAGCTCAACAAGTGTATAGTGGGGAACCATCATGCCCAACTTATGTTGTGGAGATTCAAGAAATTAACTTGCGATCCAAGAAAGTTCTCCCAGATAACTAGCCTCCACCCAGGGAGGGTGAGGAAGATAAAGAGGAAAGCGAACCTAAATCAAATCCACCCTTTCCTGAGAGACTATCCATGACAATCTAGCCTACCCTAGAAGAGACCGAACTCTTGGGAGAATTGAAACATTTATGTGTGAAGATACCACTTCTCCAAGCCATAGAAGATGTGCCTATCTACAATAGGTTGATCAAAGAGAAGTTCTTTAGGCATCCAGGAAGGCACAAGGGAGATTGCCCAACCATCAATGTCATAGGACAACTATCCAACCTGATGTTGGGGCAGATAATCTGTCCAAAATATCTGGACCCTGGAAGCCCAGTAGTTGATGTCAATATCAATGGCATAATGGTCCCACATACCTTGATTGATCTGGGAGCTGCCATTAATGTGATGACAAAGGACACAATGCTCAAAATTAACCTCTAAGGCTCCTTGAGGAAGACCATGATAGTGGTATAGCTAGTAGACCGCTCCACAGCGACCCATGAGGGGATTGTGGAAGATGTGATGGTCTCCATTGATTCTTGGGAGTAGCCTGTTGATTTATTAGTTCTCTAGCCAAAGGCAGATCTCACTGGGTATCCTCTCATTCTGGGAAGACCTTGGTTGGCTACAACCAATGCCCACATCAGCTGTCGAGCTGGGAACATGACCATAAAGAACGGGCACATGTCCAAGTAGTTAATCCTATATCCTCCTACCCAAAGTTTGCTAGAACATGATCTACCTCTTTGGTTGGAGGAGGAGGATGAGGATGAAGTTTATTCTGCACCACTTTGTACATTATAGATTTCCATGGGAGTAAAACTGCAAGATGAGGATGATATGATCGAAAATTTGATTCAGAATCCACCTCCCAGTATATCTCCATTAGAAGACATAGTAAGGGAAACCCAAAAAAACCCCTCAACTGATCTCTATGTGGCCAACCCCACTTCTCTTCGTGTTAAGAATATAGAGTTTGGCCCAGATAGAACATTGAAAATCAATCCATCCCTCTCTACTTCCCAGGAGAAGGATCTATGCAGTATATTGAGAAAACATCTAGATGCCTTCGCCTGGAGTTATAAGGAGATGAAGGGAGTGCACCCTTCAGTATGTAATCATCATATATACATCAAGGAAGACTGCAAGCTAGTTAGGCAGCCTCAAAGGAGGATGAACGCAACACTTAAAGATATTGTTAAGGAAGAACTGCAGAAATTGCTTGATGCAGGATTCATATATCCCATCTTTGACAGTAAATGGGTCTCTCCTTTGGTGCGAGTTCCAAATAAAAATGGTAATTGGAGAATTTGTGTTGACTATCGGGAATTGAACAAAACCACTAGAAAGGACCATTTTCCTTTACCTTTCATAGATCAAGTGTTAGACGGTCTGGTAGGAAAAACGTTTTTCTCCTTCCTAGATGGGTTTAATGGGTACAATCAAATTCAAATCAGCTTGCAAGACCAAGATAATACCACTTTCACTTGTCCTTGGGGTACCTTTGCATAACAGGTCCTTCCTTTTGGTTTGTTCAATGCTCCAGCCACTTTCCAAAGAGCAGTATTCAGTATATTTTCTGAACTGGTTCATGATGCAGTAGAAACATACATGGATTATTTTACTCCTTATAGCTCTGACTTTCAGGAAGATTTATCTAACCTAGGAAAAGTTCTAGATAAGTGTATTGAGATGAACCTGTCCCTCAGTCTAGAAAAATGTGAAATTTTGATGACTGAAGGGACCGTGCTAGGTCATGCAATATCTCAACAAGGACTGCAGGTGGACCCCAACAAAATTGCCATCATCAAAAGGGTCCCACCTCCTCAAAAGGTGAGAGATGTCAGAAGCTTCCTAGGCTTAGCTAGATATTACAAGAGATTCATTAAAGACTTCAGAGAGATATCCTCTCCTTTGTTTGGCCTCCTAGGCAAAGATGTTGTGTTCATATGGTCGAAAAATAGTCAAGAAGCCCTAGATACCTTGAAGAGCAAGCTAGTGACTGCCCCAATTCTCAGAGGCCCAAACTGGGCCCTACCCTTTGACATTCACACAGATGCCTCGAAAAAAGTAATAGGAGCAGCCTTAGGAAAAATTGATGAAAAGCTACCTTATGCCATATACTTTATAAGAAAAAACTTTTCAAAGGTAGAGTTAAACTATACAATAACCGAGAAGGAACTCCTAGCTGTCGTGCATTCCTTAAACAAATTTAGACATTATATCATAGGATATCAAACTTTTGTGCAAACTGATCATGCTGCAATTAGATATTTAATGAAAAAACCAGATGTAAATGATCACATTATGAGATGGTTTCTTTTACTACAACAGTTTGATTTGACCATTATTGATAAGCCTGGTAAAGAGAATGTTGTTGTTGAATTTTTGTCTATAGTAAATTTGCCTGCAGGTGAAGAAGGAATGGTGGATGACCAAATGCCAGATGAACACTTGTTTGCTATATCACTACTCTCTCCATGGTTTGCTGATATAGCAAACTACTTTATTTCAGCACAATTCCCACCACACCTATCCTCAAAAGAGAAGAGTAAGATAGTAAGGAAAAGCACCCCTTTCACCTAGATTGGAGGCAATCTCTTCAAACTTTGCCCAGATCAGATCTTGAGAAGATGTGTCAAGGAGGAGGAAGTCTTTCACATCCTCTTTACCTGTCATGACGGGCCTTGTGGAGGTCATTTTGCAGCAAAACGAACTGCCTTCAAGATATTGCAAGAAGGCTACTACTGGCCCACTCTTCATCAGGATGTGAGGAGATACATGAGCCAGATTGATTAGTGTCAGAGGATGGGGAAACCCACTCCAAAGGATGAAATGCCCATGCAACCTCAAGTGACCTTTGAGCCATTTGAGAAATGGGGCATGGACTTTGTGGGGCCTATCAACCCCCCTTCAAAGAAAAAACAATACACCATTGTGTGCACCGACTACCTGAAAAAGTGGGCAGAAACAAAAGAAATCAAAGCAACGATAGAGGAAAAAGTAGCTGAGTTTTGAAGGGAAAACATATTCTACAAGTTCAAGTATCTGAGAGAGTTGGTCACAGACCAAGGCAGTCAGTTCACTTCCAACCTAATTGAAGACCTAGTCACACATCATAAGATCAAGCACAAGACTTCCACCCCTTGCCATCCACAAGCCAATGGGCAAGTGGAGGTCACTAACATAGCATTGGAAGGGATCCTAACCAAGGTAGTGAGCAGCAATAGAAAAGACTGGGCGGACAGATTAGTTGAGGCCACTTGGGCCTCAACACAACATGGAAGACCACCACCAAGTTCACAACCTATGAACTGGTCTACAGGAAGAAGGATTTGCTGTCAATAGAGTTTGAATTCAATACCCTAAGGATGGTAGCTCAGCTGGACCTATACCTCAGCCATGCACAGAAAGAGAGATTACTTTAGCTCAATGGATTGGATGAATACAGATTGCAAACCCTTCTCCATATAGAGGTAGTTCAGCTTCAGAGAAAGATATGGCATGACCAAAATATCAGGGAGAAGCAATTCCAAGAGGGAGATTGGGCACTACTCTATGATTCAAGATACAAGGATTTCAAAGGCAAGCTAAGGACAATATGGCTAGGACCCTACACTGTGGAGAAATGCAATGACAATGGTTTAGTTCTGATCAGAACCATTGATGATGAAGCCATCCCCATGCTTGTCAATGGACATCGGTTGAAAGTCACAAGAAACCCCTCACCAAGCGAGAGTTTATTGAAGATTTGAATAAAATAGTGATGGTAGTGGAGCATGTCTTAGCTTCCACCTCACCGACTCACTGAAGAAAAAAGAAAAAATAAGGACTTAAGTGAAAACCTCCATGAGGCGCTTGAGTCCCATCATTGGGTTGAAAACCTCTTCTCAGGCGACCCAGTGATGTCAAAAAAAACAAAAAGAGGAAAGGAATAAGATCCCTAGGTGAAAACCTCTCTTGGAGGTGCCCAGGGCAGGCAATTAAGGTGAAAACCTCTCTAAGGCACCCTAGTTGTTTTCAAAGAAAAAAGAGAAGAAAAAATGAATTTTTATTGCATTGTAGGTTTGCAGGAGGACTACAGTGAGCAGAAGAAGGTGCCAAGGGGACCCTGACATTCATACCAGCATCCATCTCATCTTCTCAACACCTTCCTCCATCATTTTTGGTATCTCCTTCACCCCACTGTACCTCTTCTTCCAAAACTATGTTTTGTACATGAGGCTCTATGTTTTCTATAGGAGGCTCCTGTAGGAATTACAGAGAGCCAAAAGTGTCCATAGGAGGCAGTTTGAGGGATAAGAAAAGCTTCATGAGGAACCTATAATCCCTCTTACCATATTCAAACCTCCTTGCAATCATTTCAAAGCCTGCATCACACTCGAAGCATCATTATTTTTTTCTTCCTTTCCAAGAAAAACACATAGAAAAACAGTTTTTCAGTTTTGAAAAAAAACAAAAAATAAAAGGAGGAAAAGGCACTATCAAGTTTACCTGAAGCTTATCTACTATCCCTCCATCATTCATCTCCACCTCTAGCATCATTCTTGAGCTCCAAGAACAGAGAAATAACTGAAGTTTCAAGGGGAGAAGTAGATATAGGAGCTCCTATAGGAATTCCTGTAGCAGCTGATCCCATAGAAGTCCAGCACCAGTAGCCAGGGACAACACATCCGAAGGTTGAAAAGGCACATGCATCTTAGATCCAGCAAAAGAGAAACCTGCAAAAACACACAACAACATGTTAGCAAGCAGAGACAACATGCATGAAGGAAAATGAAGGCATGCAGCAGAGAAAGCCACATCACCTCACAGTCGATGGCAGCAAATACACCTGGATTACAGGTAAGTAACTAAGTCACTCCTCTATCTGCATTTGTGTAATTAGGAATCATATGAAGCAAACGAGATGGTTGAAATCGAAAGAGGGAAAGGTGTCCAGTTAACTTGGCCACCTTCATTTAGTTGACTCCACTTAACCGAGATATCACCCACGTGTGCGCACAATCAACTCAAGAAAAAGATGCGAAGGACAAGTAGTGGGGGGAAGAGTTAATTCTAATGCAATAATGAGGGATGATTATGAGGAAGGGCCATGATGACCAAGCAGGTGGGGACCAACGGTCCTAATTTGGGCAACGTACACCTTGCCAGCTCAGCACCCATAACTGAAAAAAGCCATAAAAGGTAATGAGCACTCCTCCCCGCGCATTCTCACCACCCTTTCTTTAGTTTCTCCTCATAAATCAGCCACACAATAGCCTTATTATGCGCCCACAGCCTCGTAACCATCATCCCCCATTGATTTCCTCCATATTTTTGCTCTCGGCATTTTCTACAGGAGCACTTACAGGAAATCTATAGGAGGGACAATGAGCTTCTACAAGAGGGGTAGTGAGTCATTTTGAAGGGGGGGAGATGATTTGTGGCAGGCATTTCAGTCTGAGGAGGTAGGGTTCATGAATGCCCTCTATTGAATATCAAAATGTGAAAGAGTTGGTCTCAAATTGAAGATAAAATGAATCTTTAAGAGGGTAGAAATATGTAGAAGAAATCTCTATTTTTTAAAAACATAGTCCCCTCTAGTTTTCTATTTCACTCAAAATTCTTTGTCTCCACCTCCATATCTAGTTTTTCAAAAGGAAGTACAGGCAGTATGACAGTGGGGTTAAAGAGAAAAGAGCCCACTAACTCCACTAGACTACATGCACATCCTCAAGTAGTGGAAATATTTACAAGGGAAAACTGGATGAATTTCTTTGAGAAGCTTAGAGGGTTTGATGATGAAATTGCCCAGGAATTTTCTCTCTCTCTAGTCCCTCACGTAGTAACTCATGCTACTGTAACCATTAGAGGCCTCCCCATTGAAATAACCGTTAAATTCATCAGTAGGGTCACTACCCTTCCTCTTGGGTTACCTTGGAGTAAGGATGAGAAACCAATTGGCCAGGCTGCCAGGAGGAAATTTTTCCAAGATAATGAAGCCCCTGTTGAAGCCAAAAATGGAATTAGGAGTGCTAGTGTACCATATCCCTGGGATTGGGTTAGCTACCAAGTGATCAAATACATTTCTTGTGAGGGGATGCACAACATTGTTTATGGATATCATTTCAGAATCCTCCAAGAATTGAGATATGGCATGGATACCCCAGCACATCAAAAGTTCAGTATCCCCTACATTCTCCTTCAGTCCCTCATTGACTCCAACACTAAGGTACAAGAAGTAAATTCACAGAAGCTAGCTCACCATGGCCTAATCAAGATCCTAGTAGAAGAGGCCTTCCATACCCTTACATTCCCTATAGCATCAGAAGTTTTCAGAAATATGACAGCTGAGGATGAAATCAAGCATTAACCTATGATGTCAGTCCTGCTGTTAGTGAGGAGGGAGAACAACAAGGAGGAGAAGATGAAGCCAGTGGTAACATAGTAGAGGAAGAGAGGAAGGAGGAAAGAAAAGAGATAGAGTAGGTGGAGGAAAAAGAGACAGAAGAGGGAGAAAAGGAGGCAGAGGGGGCAGAGCAAAGAGAAGAGTCCCCTGAAACTTTGGAAAGAGAAGTAGCAATTGCCCTCACTACCCTTAGTACACCAAGCAAGCAGAAACAGAAGAGGAAAAGAAAAACCTCCATGTATTTAGAGCAAGGAAGAGTACCATAACTAAAATAGAAAAACCTTAGCCCTCCTAAAGACTCCCATTCACATTGAAGATTCACCATCTGCCAAGGTGAAAGAATCTCCTTCCAAGACACCCATAACCTATGAAAGGAGGCCTAAAAGATCTTCTACATGGAAGGGAAAGGAAATTATACAAGACCCCAAACCAGACCTACAGGAGGCTAAAATAGTCCTACAGGAGACACTATCCAAACTATAGGAGACACAAAAACTTGAGGAAAGGATCAGAGGATAGCCAGAGGTGAAAGAGGAAGCACAAGAGCTATAAGAACCTAACCCCTGGCCTAATCTTGACTCCTATTACATAATATTTGAGGGAGGCGAGATAATCCCATAGAAATTTGCAATTCCATTGTTTCTAGAATTGGAAAAAGAGAGAGTGAGAACACATAGGTGGATGCAAATAGCCAAGTCCAAAGGAGTTGATGATATTGGCCACATGGAAAACAAACTTAGGGAAATGGGCAGGGAATTGAGTGCTCTCAGATACATAGAAGCCATTACAAGAAGCCACCTTGAGAATGAGAATGAATTACTAAGGAGGTTGCTGTAGGAGAAAGAGACTCATTTGGCATACATGGCCAACTTATCTATAGAAGCATTACAATGTAGAACGGCAGCCAAATCTTATGGACTCTACCTGAAGGATCAATGGCTTCAATTCCAGATAAAAACTTTGGCACAAAGGGGCACAATGCCTTTCCAATACTACAGGCAGTTCATGGATTTGTCTAACCAAAGCACCTCTGAGGACAAAGAAAATATGGTAGAGTTCTATCTACACAACATGACCCTCACAGAACTAAATGTGTGGGACCCCAATGCTAAGCTAGGGGATCTGCAATTGATGGCCATGGCATCATGGATGAACGATGAAGAATTGAGGGCAACAGAAATGAAAATATTGTTGATAAAAGAGCAGAATGAACCATTAATGATAAGAGCTGAGCCATCAAATCCTATGGCACTCATCAGCACACACAACCTGCTTGCTAATGACCCTCAGATTTCCCCTAAATATCTAGCCAATCTCTCACAAGCCATTGTACACTTTGAAGATATGCTTAGGCTACTTGGGGATGACTGTGTGCATGCGTGCATGAGAAGATGGAGCAGCCTACCCCACAGCCTCTAGATAAGAGAATAACATTCTCCCATGAGGCTGAGGGAGGCATTGAAAAGAGTGCCATTATACAAGCACTCAATGCGAAGGCTAAAGGTCAACTGGATTTGCCTCAAACTGAGTCCTCCACTCCTATTAGGCACGCTGGAAGGCAAAAGGGAAGAAGAAGAGAAGGAGCGGTGGAAGGACATAGACAGAAAGGAAGGATTTTATGGAGAACATCAGTACACCACATCAAAAGCTTGGAATGCTAGGGAAGCCACCAGGGCCATAAAAGACGAAGAGCTTGACTAGGGTGTGTTGAGCTCCAAAACTGCCCTTTCCCTAGTAACTTTTTTCATCCATTCTTCTTTCAAAAATGCATCCTCATCATCAATAATCATTATACATTGCCTCAAGGAGAAAATTTTAGTGATTTACATGTTATACTTTTATGTTTGCTATTTGAATAAGTTTTTGTCTTTAAGCTATGAAACACAACCACATTCTGCAGCTAATCGGATGTTTCGCAGCTACCTCCATGCTTTTGCAGGTTCCAGGTGTCAAGAGGGGAAAATGACTACATGGGTAGCTTGGAAAACATTGGGGCATGGATCATGTCCTATTCACCTGGCCCAGGTAAACAAGGAAGACTCCGGTCAAAGGAAAGTCCAACATAGAAACTTAAGGCAAACAAGACTCTATTTTGTACACGTTTCTCAGTGATGGGATCCGAAGCAGTTTCCTGAGGCCACGGACTTCATCAACCACTTGTGCAAACTGAATCCAACAACCATTATTATTGGCATTATGACACATGCTTGGCACTATGGCACAAGTTTTGTCCTTGATGGAAACTCACTCGGCAAATCACATAGATGACAGTTCAGGCTCACAGGCTCTCAGAATAAAGGAAAAGGAGGCATACGTAGGTTCCTATTGACCAAGCCGCGTATACACGTGGATTCAACGACCAAAAGGCACGTATGCGTATACACACACTTTCATGCACAGAAAAGTGCTTACAGTTTGGAAAACATGGGTTTTGGTCCTTGGTATTTGGACCTATGGTTTTGGACCATGGTATCTCGTCCAAAGTGTTGAACCCAGGTATTTGGACCCAGGTATTGGTTCTAAGTGGTTTTAAACCATGGTATTGAGTAAGGCCTAAGACCATAAAAGGGGAAGGAGATCATTAGGCAAGAACACTCAAGGATTGAATATCTTATGAAGAGCAAGATCTAGAATACTGGTCATTGGGTTATGGTGCATAGCTGGATTTGAATCAAGGAGGAACTTGAGTGCTAGAAGAAGGATAAGTTCTATTGATGGGTCAAGATCTTAAGGCTTGAAGAGAAGTATCTTTGTGTGATTTTGATCTTTTATATTTGGTGCATGACTTGATCTATAAATCTGATCATCTTGGTATCACTGATGTTTGAATAGTTGAAAAGGGTAACTCATGTTTTATAGATCTGTACGCAGGTTCATCATAGTAAGGGCGCATATACACGCTAGTTTTGTAATTCACAATAATGTATACACAGGTTTACCTTAATATATGAACGTATGCACGTAGGTTCTACATATTGAAGTAGCGTACGTCTCATAAAATATGTTTTAGCTACTTCTGTTTATTGCTGCAGTGTTCTGGGTTCAGGATTGGTTTCTGGTTACTGTTAATGTATTATGGTTAAAACATTCAGAGAAGTGATTGTTTGATTCAGTTTTTGGTTGGTGAAAAGGAGATTGGTTGATGCAGATATATTTGATGTTTGATTGATGTTATTGATGGATCCAGTCTAAAAATTTATGAAACGTGGTCCCTGGAAGAAAAGAGAAGGTTGTAGTCTTCTACAGGTAGAAGCTTGCGTACTGGTATAAGACTGCACCAATACAGAAATATTGTAAAAACAAGTTTCTTATTAAAAGAAGATAGAGACGAATTGCAACATGTGGTTTTCACCCACATTGGGTTTCCACCTTATATCTTGTGTTCATGTGTGTGTTTGTCTATAATATTTATTGCACTTGATTACTGTTTTATGGTTCTGATACACAGATTAAGATCAACTAACTAAATCAGAAGTCTGCAAGATATACGCAGTTTTCTCTAAACACAGTCGCGTATATACGTAGGTTTAATTATCAGATGTAGTGTATACCAATTTGTTTATGGAAATAAAAAATTGTTAAATTTCTAATACTGATTCACCCCCCCTTCTTAGTGTTATTTCCAACAATTGGAATTGGAGCAGGTCCTTCAGGCCACCAATCTTTGATGGGAGCAACTTCTTCTATTGGAAGGTAAGAACCACAACCTATCTTCAATCTCTTGGTACAGAAATTTGGGATATCATGGAAGGAGGATACACATTTCCATCAACAATGCCTACAGATACGACTGGTAAAAAGCAGTATGAAACAAATGCAAAGCCTGTCAATACTCTATTGGGCAGTCTATCTCAATTAGAATTCACCAAGGTTATACAGCTCAAAACTGCCAAAGAAATATGGGACAAGATCATTCTAAGCTATGAAGGAGACGATCAGGTAGAACGTGAAAAACTACAATCTCTCAGAATTCAATATGAAACTCTCAGAATGCAAAATGATGAAAGTGTGGCTAATTATTTCTTATGTATAGATGAGATTGTTAATCACATGAAAAACTTGGGTGAAGGGATAAAAGAAGTTACTTTAGTTGAAAAGGTTCTAAGATCTTTGTCTTCTAAGTTTGAATCAAAAGTTTCTGCCATAGAAGAAAAGAAAAATCTTTAGAGTATTACCATGTCACAGCTGCACGGAATCCTAACTGCTTTCAAAATGAGAAAAGGGGGTCCATTAGACGTGAGAGAAGCCACATTCGAAGCTTCAAGAAAAGGAGAATACAATGAGTCAGGACATACATCAGAAGGAGAAGAAGAATCAAACTTTGTCAAGAACCTTCAATAGGGTTCTGGAAGATTCAGAGGTAAGCTACCTTTCAAATGCTTTTCTTGTGTAAGAGTCGGTCACTATGCAGCCAAATGTCCTCATAAGGATAAGATTGATAAAGGTAAGGAACGAGTTGGTGAGATCCAGTATTGCAGCAATAATGCTACAACTCCTGGTGCTTCCTTCTTTACTTTTATCAACCTGGTAGTTTGTAACAAACTTGGAAGCGAGGATGCTATATGCACAAGTACTAGCTCTTACTGCAAGTTGTCACTTGATCAATTGGCACAAGTTTGCTAGGAGCTTAAGCCAACTTCTATGAGTTCTCAGAAGAAGCTTTTAACTGTGATGGAAGAAAGCTAACTCTATAGGGGCTAATCTAATTGCAGAAAGAGACGGAAAACTGAAATGAAATGCAAACCCTAGCAAACCCTAGGTTACCCACTAACAATACTTTTGTAAGAAAAGAGATGGAAACTACTGAAATGGGTGCCATTGACTACTTAAAAGGGAAATTGCATTTATTCAAGGTAATTCTGAAGAGATATGAGAAGAATCATTTTTTTGTACTTTTGAGCATTTTTATGTGAAATTATTATGCTTGTGATTTATCTGGGTGTGACTGTGCAGAGGGTTGATGGTAAAGGAAGATGGAGTTGGCCTTTGTAGAAGGTGCGGAAGGTGTGGAGAGGTTCTAAGAGGCCCCTACTACCCTTCTGAAGACTTCCATTGCAATCAGACTTCGAAAAATCACTCACAGGAAATTCTACAGGAGGCTGCAGGGGATCTAAAGGAGGTTCTACAGGAGGAGGCCGAAAGTGGTTTTTGGAGGTTTGAAGGTGGAAAAATGATGGGAAAGGGGAAATGAAGGCTATATGAAGGTGTTGATAGCTCTAGAACTTGTTAAGGAAGGTCAACGATGAATGAGATGCTTGGATTTGTTCAAAGAGCAAGAAAGCAACTTTATGGAAAAACATAGAAATTAGGGAAGATTGAAGAAATGTAGCGAATGAGTTGGGAAATCTTGGAGAAGAGAGTTGGTGCTAGCTATTTGATGGAGCGATGGTGAGCTGAGATGTCCTACAAGATATTTGCACATGCACTTAGCAAAACTGACCATAGAAAGAACTAAAAATAAAGTTTTGTCTAACTTAACCTAATTTCTGACCTAAAAACTAGAAAATGTTGAACAGTACCTTATGAATAGAAAAGAATGCAAGAGAACTATGGAAAAAGGACATGAACTGATCTAAGGAGGTGAATCTGAACAAATATCAACTTTTACAAATCAAAGTATCACACTAGCAGTTGCATGAAAGAGCAAAAACTGTGTTTTTGGTGGCAGGAGTAGTGCTTTGACCTCAAATCATGGTCCCAAGAAGGGATAAAGGAGATCAAGACCTATTGTTAGCATTTTTCAATATTTTTCTGTCACTTTAGCAACTTACTTAAGCAACTTGAAGCAAAAACAACCATTCTAACGATCAAAACCAACCTAATTTAACAAAGAAAGATTAACCTAAACAACATAAATTATCTCATGAATGAAAGCAAAAGCATATAAATACACAAAGGAGGTGTTGGGCAGCTTGGTTTAGGCCCTAACCCAAGAGCTTTAGCCCTCTAGAAAAGATGAGTGCTGGTTCAAAACTTGCTTCATCTTCATTTATCAAAAAATAGGAGTTACATCACAAAACTGTTCAAAAGGAGCTAAAAAATGAGCTGAGTAGAATGCTGCACAAAAATGCGAAAATATATCAAGAACTGGCTAACCTACTGAGGCCTGAAGCCTTCTTATTTATATAAGTGGGGACTCCCAACAGTCCTCCTAAACTTAAGGAACTCGGATGCCTAGAACTGAAGATAACAACAGCCCTACTTGACTTGCTCGGTTGCCCCTTGGAATCATCAATGCGGACCTTTGTACTCTGAACTGCTGGTGGAGAATTCGAGGAAGGGGTCATTTATGAAGGAGACACCCCTCCTACAAGTCCTCATCTCTATTTCCTCGAGTTTGGTTGCCATTTTTCTCATAAATTCCCGGTCCTTGTACAAAATTGTCCAAAACAATTTGCAATAAATACTCATTAGACTACATGGAAAAGTGACTATCCCCATTCACGCTATTGACATAAATATATTCAAAAACATGCAAAAAACTATTGAGAATGGTGGATTAAATGAAAATAATAGGCAGAATGAGCCCATATAGTTACCCATTTCTAGGGCTCATCATCACCCCCCTGCTGAATGGGTTGCTCATCCTCTGAGCAACTAATGTAGTTCTTCATCTTTAATAGCTCTAACAGTTTCCCTAACATCCCAAGCCTCTAATGTGATGTCTCCCTCTCCATCATGCAAACCTGCTTTCCTATCCAGTTCCTCCCGTTGTTTCTGTTCTTCCTCCTCCTTAACTCCTTCCAGCAGTCCTAACAACAGTGGAGGACTGAATTTAAGACCAATCTAGTTGGTTTTCAGGTTTTGCGTTGATTTCTTATATAGGGGCACTCTCCACATGGCTTCCCTCATTCTGATTGGGGAGTGATACTCCCTAAGCTTTAGGCTATGTGACAATGTATTCCACCTTCTCATGCAGGCATGAAGGCAGTCATCACCAAACAATATCTCCATATCATCAAAGTGAGCAATAGCCTATGCTTGCCTGTCAACATAGTCAGGGGAAACTTGAGGATTGGCTGCAAGGTGATGGTGGGCATAGATGAGAGCCGAGGGGTCTTCTAGTTCTGCCCTTATCATCAGGGGCTCACTTAGCTCTTTTGCCATTATTTTCTGAATTTCCACTACTCTCTTTTCTTCATGGCTCAACCAAGAAGCCATAGCCATGAGCTGTAAGTCTCCCAATGCAGCATTTGGATCCCATAAATTCATGTTAGGAAGTGCCATGTTGTGTACATAAAATTCTTCTAGCTTTGCTTTATCCTCGACTAAGCTATGATCACATAATTGCATAAATTGGCCATAATTTCGAAATGGTATTGTGCCCCTCTGGGCCAGTGTGTTAATTTGGAATTGGAGCCACTGATCTTTGAAATATAGTGCATATGATCTAGCTGGTTGTCTACACTGCAAGGCCTCCATTGTCCAGCTGGCCATGCAGGCTAACTGGGCTTCCTTTTCCTATAGTTGCCTTTTCAAAATTAGCACTTCAGTTGCTGCCTGAGATTCTTTTTCTTGCTGCTGTTTCATTAGTGTCTCACTATCTGTCTGTGGTTCTTCTTGTTGTTGTTGTTTCTTTACTGCTTCACTATCTCCCTGGGGTCCCTCTTCTTGTTGCTGTCCCTCCAAGATTGACAGCTCATTGCCTCCTTGAGGTTCCCTTTCTTGTAGCTTTTTTTTCAATAGTTCATTTTCTTCCTGTAGTTGAGCTCTTCTGATGCTCTCTGTATGCCTTACCATGCTCAATTCTCTGCTCATCTTTCTCAAATTATTTTCCATGTGCCCTATATCTTCGACCCCTTTAGATTCTGCAATTTGCATCTAAGTGTGCGTCCTGACTCTTTCCTTTTCTAGTTTGAAGAAAAGAGGCACCGCAAATTTTTGTGGGATGATCTTCCCACCTTCTAGAAGATTGTAATAAGAGCCTAAATCAGGCTGAGGGCTTGGCTCAGGTATTTCTTTTGCCTTACCTTCCTCTTGGGACTTTTCCCCTGCCTTCTTTTCTAGTTTTTCAATTTCTTTGAGCTTGGCCAGTGTCTCCTATAGAGAGGTTTGTGCCTCCTGTAGGACTACTTTAGAGTCCATCAATTTGATCATTTCCTTCCAAGTGGAGGTCTTAGGATTCCCTCTCTTGTAGGTGTTAGAGATTTTGGAGGGAGATTCCTCCTTTTTCATAGTAGGTGCATCCTCAATCATAATGGGTTCTTTTGATGGTGGTTGGGGCTTGCCCACCTTAATTCTGGTGCTCCTCTGGGCTTTGAAATACATAGATGTCTGTCTTTTTCTTTCACCTTTTGCTTAGCTAGGGTGCTGAATGCATCAAGGACAGCTGCTGCTTCCGTTGCTAGTGTCTCAGGAGACACTTGTTCTTGTTGTTCTTTTTCTTCATTCTCTGCAGTTTCACCTGTGTCTGCTCTTTCTATTTTTGTTCCTGCTGTCTCTAGTGGTGTTTTTTCCTTTTCTTGCTAAGTTTCTGCCTTCCCTATGGCAATATTTTTCTGATCTTTCTTGGGCTTCTTCTTCTCAGATTTTGTTCTCTTCCTCTTCTCTGCTTTTGATTCTGTTTTCTTTTTTGCCTTAGGTTCAACTGTGGTTTTTTCATGTTTCTCTTCTCCTTTCTGTTTTTCCTCTTTTTCTTCTACTTGAATTTTTTGTGCTTCCTCATGGATCTCCTTCTCAAGTTCCTCTTTGTGCTCCTCCTCTTCACTACCAGATGGACTAATGTCATCAGTGAGAGTTTTGATGTCATCTTCTCTAGACATGTTCCTGAAAATTTCCCAGGGTATAGGGATGGTGTAAGTGATGATGTTCAGAGACTGCTGGAATATATCAAGTCAGGAGGAAGACATCAAATTTCAAACCCGGAAACAGAGGAACAACTGAGGTTTTCTTTCTGGAACCAGAGAGAGTTTTTTTTTGTGTTCTTCCTTTTTAACAAATTGCAACTTTCCTTCCCTTCAAACTCTGTTCTTAAACTTAATTTACTTCTCAATCTATTTGAGGAAAACAATATCTTAAAAGCAAAGAGTATACAGAACATTGTCTTTTTCCTCTTCACAAACTAAGTAGACTACCCAATGCAAATTCACTTTTTTAGAGGCTTAATTTTCAAGGGTTGCATCCTCTCTTTATACATGAGAATACCACGGAGGAGAAGGAGATAGTTTTTCAGTGCAAAGAGCAACTGGAGAACCTATATATATTTTCTTTTAAAAACACAGGCAGAATTTTGAATGCAATTCCTCTCCTTTTGCAGGCTTAATCCTTCCTTAAAATTGCATCACTCCTTATATATGTGAAAACCAGGGTGATGAAGAGACAATACTTCAGAAACAGAGAATAGATGAAAACTATGCTTTTCTTAAGAAGCAGGCAGAATTCTTTGAATGCAATTCCTTTCCATTTTTAGGTTCCATTCCATCTTACAACCACATCACCCCTTGTATATATGAAAATGCAAAGTGGGTTTGCACCAAGCCTACCTCTTCGAGCCCAAATTTGGATGAGAATCCTGTTTTTTTCTTCTGCAAGACTAGTCATTGGTCCTCCTGTAGAACTGTTACAGGTTCCTGTAGAATGCCGATAGCAGAAAAATGGCTGAAAATGATAGCGGATGATGATTTTGAGGTTATGGTGGTGGTACAAATCTTATTGCAGCGAAGTGGACGAGGATGAAATGGAAGAAAAGGTGGTGAAGGAGTTCCGAGGAGCCATACTTATGTTTTATTTGAGATATTTCCGCTGACGATGAGCTGGCAAAAATGTGCGTTGGCATTATTTGGACTGTTGGTCCCTACTACAGTGTCATCATGAAACCTTATGCTTTCTGTGTGCCATCACTTCCATCAATTGTGTTCGAGTTTAAACAGTGACCACTACCTGTTTTCAGTTGGCTTAACGCATGTGTCGATTGCATCCAATGAATGCTATTTGAATTGGATGAGGCAAGGTCTGAAGTAGACGAGGGTGGCCAGTTAGCTGGCCACCGATCTCGTTTAATCACAACCATCTCACTGTCCATGCTGTTTTTAAATTACATTCATGCAACAGAGGAACAAGTTTAGTTAATTACCTATTAGTCGCTACCATGCTATTGCATGCTTCATATTTTGGCATTCTGTTCATGGATTGCTGCTACTAGCGCTTGTGGCTTTTGGATTGGTGGCTCAGCTTCCTTGTACAAGTGATCTTCAATCAAGATCCTACGCCTTGCACGTTCTACACATCTGTGGGTGCACCGATTTTGCTTCTGGAGCTTGATTTTTAAGGGTATCAGCTACCATGCTTTGTTGTTGTTTGATTTGTGACTGTTTTTCTTGTGCAGGCATCTTCTCGCTAGATATAGCCTGCAGGAGTCTACTTCAACCTTCATATTTGCATGGTCACGCTACTGATGCTAGATTTTATTGGGACAATGACTTGTTTTGTCCATATCTCCCAAACGGTAGACTGGATTGACCTAAAAGTTTTTGAGCATGTTTCCATCATCATTATGCACCTCCGATAGAAAAATTGTGGTCAATGGATGCACAGATTTCGAGAAAAACTGAAAATGGCTGAAGGTGATGGAGGTCAATTTCTTGGAAACGGTGCACTGGAATTGGTTGAAATTGCTTGGGCATGTTACTATCACCCATATGCATCTCTCCATGAAACAGGATTTTAAATGGATGCATGGATATGGAGAAAATGTAAAAAACGTAGAAGGTGATGGAGGCTGATTTCTTGGAAACCGTCCACTGGAATTGGGTAAAATTGCTTAGGAATGCTTCCATCATCCCTATAAAACTCCCCATGAAACAATTTTTTAAATGGATGCATGGTTTTCAAGTTAGGGAAAAAACAAATGTCTGCTGTATGTATTTTTGTATCAGAGCATTCTGCAGCTTTTTGGATAGTAGGAAAAATGAGCTTGGGGTGTGATGCAAGCTTGGAAATGATGGAGGAGAGGTGTGAAGACTACGGGGGGATTTATAAACCCTTTATGAAGCATCCCTATTCCCCAAACGACTTTTAAAATCCATTTCTAGCTCTCTGTAATTTTTACAGGAGTCTCCTGTAGAAAACATAGTTTTCAAAAAAGAAGCACAGTGAGGTGGAAAGAATGTCAAGAATGATGGAGAAGGGTGAGGGAAGGTAGGATATGTGTTGTTATTGGTTTCATAGCTTTCTTGGCACCTGCTGCTGCTTCATGAAGTTCTCCTATAGACCTGCAATACAACTGGAAATTCATTTTTCTTTTTCTTTTTCTCTTTCTTTTTTTGAAACAACAAGGGTGCCTCAAGGAGGTTTTCACCTTAATTGTCTGCCTTGGGAACGTCCAAGGGAGGTTTTCACCTAGGGATATTATTTTCTTTTTCTTTTCTCTTCTTTCCAACCCATTGACTGCCTTATGGAGGTTTTCAATCAATGAGCCAATTTGAGGCACCTCCGAGGAGGTTTTCACCTTAGAGTTTTATCTTTTTCTCTTTTTTTTCATTTTTTTTTCTTTTTCCTTTTTTTTTTCTCTACCCTACCCTACTTGAAAAAAAAAATCATTTTCATGTATAAGAATACTTCCATTGGAGCCATGGGCACATCGAGATGATAGACAAAATGATGTAGAGGCTTGAAGTGCATGCTCTGACAGGTATCCGGATTTCAGAGACCAAATGATTTGACTTTGAATGGATCAAGCTTAGTTGAGGAAGAGAGTGATGCTGCAACTTAGTGACTGTCTAGAACCATATTTGAATATAGTTGTGATGTCCTTGG
This sequence comes from Pinus tabuliformis, assembly GCA_031772625.1. Lineage (NCBI taxonomy): Eukaryota > Viridiplantae > Streptophyta > Pinopsida > Pinales > Pinaceae > Pinus > Pinus tabuliformis. Next base: position 1,371,769,364 of record CM062820.1, read on the forward strand.
TCCTTTTGCTGATTTGTATTGTTCTTCATGTCTTCTTCTATCATGACCTTCACATCTTCCTCTTTTCGTTGATTTTTCTCTTGAATACATGGAGGATTTGATGGTAACCATGAGGGAGCTCTCTCGATCTCTGATTCTGATGTCTTCTCTTCATCAAGTGCAGCCCATGGTTCTTTGATATTATCTTTTTCATCTTCTTCTGCTGGATGTGGTCCTTCAATGATATCAATATAATCTCTTTTTTGCAATACTCTTCTTGAGTTATGGTGAATATCATTGAGCTAAAGAGGAGTTGTTTGGAAGTGTTGTACCTCAGCTTTGCAATTGGGTTGAGCTACTCCAATGTGCGGGTTTGGAAATGGTGGTTCCCCACTATATACTTGTTGGGCCTGTCTGTTATTCAGGTTCGAGTTCGGTTGAGCAGGCATTTGGGGTTGCCTTGGTGGAGCAGGAGGCAATGGTTGCGGTTGAGCAGGTGGTGGAGGCAAAAGAGCGGGAGGAGAGTTGTACTGGGGCCTCCACCCCTGATGAGGTGCATTCCACTGAGGCTGTGGCTGAGCATAGGGGTGAAATGGATGAGTAGCTGGTTGGGCATAATATGGAGATGTGAAGGACCAAGGAGGAGGCGTGGACCAGGAAGGATGAGCAGGGGGGCCCCAAGAAGGTATAGAAGTGACTTGGTTGGGGTTGTAGTATGCCTGAGATGTCCCTTGCATCCCCTACTGATATGGTCTAGGTCCATGCGGCCTCCTTTGGTCTATGTAATAGGTCTGTTCAGTGACTACTTTAGCCCCTTGGTACATAGCTTTAAGTCCAGGCAAGGATGGGCACTTGTCTGTGGAATGATTTTCTTCACAGATTGAACAAACCTCTATAGATTTCAATGGGAATTCATTCCTAGGATGCCTCCTAGTGCATCTAGGGAAAAAAATGGCCAAAGCCATCTCTGCTTCCTCTTGTTTTATTTTGATATGCATGGCAAGAATCTACCTCATCTCACTCTTGAAATCTTCCAGCCGATTCTCAAATTCACTTCTAAGAGATGAGTTGGAAGACAAGGTACTACTCCCAAGATTTCTATTTTCAGCCATTGGCTCTAGAGGAATGGGTTTCTTCTTATTCTTCCCCTATAGGTTCTTTCAATATGTCTGGTTGTTACCTAAGGGTGTTTCTTGATTGCATCCAACGAAGAAGAGAGAAGGTTGGTTGTGTGAAGCAGTGGGCGTGTTGGGCAAACATTTTTCTGAATTATATCTACTCATACGAGGCATGAAAGGAAATATCTTTTTGGGTGATTTTTGTTTTTTTTCTACTTGTACCTACAAAACTGAAATGGATTGAACAACAAATTGCAACTAGTTGAAAAGAATCTTGCTGAAATGGAAATTGCAGAATTGAAATGAAAGTAGGAAATGACTACTCTACTTTGCTGGAATGGAAATTGCAGAATTGAAATGAAAGCAAGAAATGCATAATCTACGCTTGTTGAAATGAAATTGCGGAATGGAAATGAAAGTAGGAAACGCCTAATACACTTTTGCATAATTGAATTTGGAGAATTGAAATAAAACAACTACTCTAGTTTTGTTGAAATTAAAACTACTTAGCAGAATGTTGCAGTGGAAAATAGAAGAAAAGAAGTAATCACAAAATACTCTAATTCTTCCCCGACAATGGCACCAAAAAGAGTGGTGAGCTCTAGTATTGCAGCAATAACGCTAAAACTCCTAGGGTTTCCTTCTCTACTTTTAACAACCCAGTAGTTCATAACAAACTTGGAAGCGACGGTGTTGTATGCACAAGTACTAGCTCTTACTGTAGGTTGTCACTTGATCAGGTGGAATAAGTTCGCTAGGAGCTTAAGCCAACTTCGATGAGTTCTCAGAGGAAGCTTTTAACTGTGATGGAAGAAAGCTAACTCTACATGGGCTATTTTACTTGCAAAAAGAGATGGAAAACTGAAATGAAATGCAAACCCTAGCAAACCCTAGTTTACCCACTAACCCTACTTTTGTAAGAAAAGAGATGGAACTACTGAAATGGGTGTCATTGACTACTGAAGAGGTAAATTGCATTTATTCAAGCTACTTCTGAAGAGAAATGAGAAGAATCATCCTTTTGTACTTTTGAGCATTTTTATGTGGAATTATTACACTTGCGATTTGACTGGTTGTGACTGTGCAGAGGGTTGGTGGCAAAGGAAGATGGAGTTGGCCTTTGAAAAAGGTTAGGAAGGTGTGGAGAGGTTCTAAGAGGCCCCTAGTACCCTTTTGAAGGCTTCCATTCCAATCAGACTTCAAAAAATCACTCACAGGAAATTCTACAGGAGGCTGTAGGGGATCTACAGGAGGTTCTACATCTGGAGGCCGAAAGTGGTTTTTGGAGATTTAGAGGTGGAAAAATGATGGGAAAGGAGAGATGAAGGCTGGATGAAGGTGTTGAGAGGTCTATAACTTGTCAAGGAAGGTCGGGGATGAATGAGATGATTGTATTTGTTCAAAGGGCAAGAAAGCAACTTTATGGAAAAACACAGAAATTAGGGTAGATTGGCAAATGAGTTGAGAAATCTTGGACAAGAGAGCTGGTGCTGGCTGTTTGATGGAGGTATGGTGAGCAGAGATGTCCTACAAGATATCTGCACATGCACTTAGCAAAACTTACCATAGAAAGAACAAAAAACAGAGTTTTGTCTAACTTAACCTAATTTTGACCTAAAAACTAGAAAATGTTGAACAATACCTTATGAATAGAAACGAATATGAGAGAACTATGGAAAAAGGACATGAACTGATCTAAGCAAGTGAATATGAACAAATATCAACTTTTCCAAATCAAATTATCACACTAGCAATTCCATGAAAGAGTGAAACCTGTGTTTTTGGTCGCGGCAGTAGTGCCTTGAGCTCAAATCATGGTCCCAAGAAGGGAGAAAGGAGATGAAGGCATGTTGTTGGCCTTTTTGGATCTTCTTTTGTCACTGCAACAACTTACTTCAGCAGCTTGAAGCAAAAACAACTATTCTAGCCATCAAAAACAACCTAATTTAACAAAGCAAGATTAACCTAAACAACAGAAATTATCGCATCAATGAAATCGAAAGCATATAAATACACAAAGGAGGTGCTAGAAAGCTTGGGTTGGGCCCTAACCCAAGAGTTTCAGCCCTCTAGAAAAGATCAGTGCAGGTTCAAAACTTGGTTCAATTTCATTTATCAAAAAATAGCAGTTACATCACAAAACTATATTCAAAAGGAGCTTGAAAATGAACTGAGTACAATGCTGCACAAAAGTGCAAAAATATATCAAGAACTGGTTAACCTACTAAGGTTTGAAGCCTTCTTATTTATACAAGTGGGGACTCCCAATAGTCCTCCTTCACTTAAGGAACTCGACTGCTTAGAACTAAAGATAACAACATCCCTACTTGACTTGCTTTGCTACCCCTTGGAATCATCAATGTGGGCCTTTGTACTTCGAGCTGCTGGTGGAGAATTCGAGGAAGGGGTCACTAATGAAGGAGAGACCCCTCCTACAAGTCTTCATCCCTGTTTCCTCGAGTTTGGCTGCCATTTTGCTCATAAATTCTTGGTCCTTGTCCAAAAAAACTGCAATAAATACTCATTAGACTACATGGCAAAGTGACTATCCCCATTCACACTATTGACATAAATATATTCAAAAACATGCACAAAACTACTAAAAATAGTGGTTCAAATGAAAATAATAGGCAAAATGAGCCCATATAGTTACCCATTTCTGCGGCTCATCATCACCCCCTGCTGAATGGGTTGCTCATCCTCTGAGCAACTAAAGTAGTTCTTCATCTTTAATAGCTCTAACAGATTCCCTGGCATCTCAAGCCTCTGATGAGATGTCTTCCTCTCCATCATGGAAACCTGCTTTCCTATTGAGTTCCTCCCATTATTTCTGTTCTTCCTCCTCCTTAACTCCTTCTAGCAGTCCTAACAACAGTGGAGGACTCAATTTAAGACCAATCCAGTTGGCTTTCAGGTTTGTCATTGATTTCTTATATAGGGGCACTCTCCTCATGGCTTCCCTCATTTTGATTGGGGAGTGATACTCCTTGATCCTTTTTTTAGGTTATGTGACAATGTATTCCACCTTCTCATGTAGGCATGAAGGCAGTCATCACCAAACAATCTATCCATATCTTCAAAGTGAGCAATAGCCTGTGCTTGCCTATCAACATAGTTAGGGGCAACTTGAGGATTACCTACAAGGTACTGGTGGGCATAGATGAGAGCTGAGGGGTCTTCTGGTTCTGCCCTTATCATCAGGGGCTCACTTAGCTCTTTTGCCATTATTTTCTAAATTTCCACTGCACTCTTTTCTTCATGGCTCAACCAAGAAGCTATAGCCATGAGCTGTAAGTATCCTAATGTAGCATTTCGATCCCATAAATTCATTTCAGGAAGTGCCATGTTGTGTAGGTAAAATTCTGCTAGCTATTCTTTATCCTCAACTGAGCTGTGATCACATAAATGCATAAATTGGCCGTAATTTTGAAATGGTATTGTGCTCCTTTGGGCCAGTGGGTTAATTTGGAATAGGAGCCACTGATCTTTAAGATATAGTGCATATGATCTATCTGGCTGTTTGCACTGCAAGGCCTCCATTGTGTAGCTGGCCATGCAGGCTAACTGGGCTTCCTTTTCCTGCAACTGCCATTTCAAAATCAGCACTTTAGTTGCTCCCTGAGATTCTTTTTCTTACTGTTGTTTCATCAGTGTCTCACTATTTGTCTGTGGTTCTTCTTCTTGTTTTTGTTTCTTTGCTGCTTCACTATCTGCCTAGGGTCCCTCTTTTTGTTGTTGTCCCCCCAAGATTGACAGCTCATTGCCTCCTTGAGGTTCCCTTTCTTGAAGCTATTTTTTCAATAGTTCATTTTCTTCCTCTAGTTGAGCTCTTCTGATACTCTCTATGTACCTTACCATGCTCAATTCTCTGCTCATCTCTCTCAACTTATTTTCCATGTGCCCTATATCTTCGACCCCTTTAGATTTTTCAATTTGCATCCACGTGTGGGTCCCGACTCTTTCCTATTCTAGTTCGAAGAAAAGAGGCACTGCAAATTTTTGTGGGATGATCTTCCCACCTTCTAAAAGATTGTAATAGGAACCTAAATTAGGCTGAGGGCTTGGCCCAAGTATTTCGTTTTCCTTACCATCCTCTTGGGACTCTCCCTCTGCCTTCTTTTCCAATTTTTTAGTTTCTTTGAGCTTGGCCAATGTCTCCTATAGAGAGGTTTGTGCCTCCTGTAGGACTGCTTTAGAGTCCATCAATTTGATTCTTTCCTTCTAGGTGGAGGTCTTAGGACTCCCTCTCTTGTAGGTGATAGAGATTTTGGAGGGAGATTCCTCCTTTGTCGCAGTAGGTGCATCCTCAATGACAATGGGTTCTTTTGATGGTGGCTGGGGCTTGCCCACCTTAATTCTGGTGCTCCTCCGGGCTTTGAAATACATAGATGTTTGTCTTTTTCTTTCCCCTTTTGCTTAGCTGGAGTGCTCAATGTAGCAAGGACAGCTATTGCTTCCCTTGCTAGTGTCTCAGGAGACACTTCTTCTTGCTATTCTTTTTCTTCATCCTCTGTAGTTTCTCCTTTGTCTGTTGTTTCTGTTTTTGTTCCTACTGTCTCTAGTGGTGTTTTCCCCTTTTCTTGCTGAGTTTCTGCCATCCCTGTGGTAGTCTTTTTCTGAGCTTTCTTGGGATTCTTCTTCTCAGCTTGTGTTCTCTTCCTCTTCTCTGATTTTGATGCTATTTTCTTTTCTGCCTTAGGTTCAACTGTGGTTTTGTCATGTTTCTCTTCTCCTTTCTGTTTTTCCTCTTTTTCTTCTACTTGAATGTTTTGTGCTTCCTCATGGATCTCCTTCTCAAGTTCCTCTTTCTACTCCGCCTCTTCACTGCCAGATGGACTAATGTCATCAATGAGAGTTTTGATGTCATCTTCTCTATACATGTTCCTAAAATTTCCCAGGGTATAGGGATGGTGTAAGTGATGATGTTCAGAGACTGCTGGAATATGTCAGGTCAGGAGGAAGACATCAAATTTCAAACCCGGAAACAGAGGAACAACTGAGGTTTTCTTTCTGGAACCAGAGAGAGTTTTTTTTTGTGTTCTTCCTTTTTAAAAAATTTCAACTTTCCTTCCCTTCAAACTCTGTTCTTAAACTTAATTTAATTCTCAATCTGTTTGAGGAAAACAATATCTTAAAATAGAGAGTATAAAAAGCAGTGTCTTTTTCCTTTTCACAAACTAAGTAGACTACCGAATGCAAATTCACTTTTTTACAGGCTTAATTTTCAAGGGTTGCATCCTCTCTTTACACATGAGAATACCACGGAGGAGAAGGAGACAGTTTTTCAGTGCAAAGAGCAACTGGAGAACTTGTATATATTTTCTTTTATAAACACAGGAAAAATTTTGAATGCAATTCCTCTCCCTTTGCAGGCTTAATCCTTCCTTAAAATTGCATCACTCCTTATATATGTGAAAACCAGGGTGATGAAGAGACAATACTTCAGAAACAGAGAATAGATGAAAACTATGTTTTTCTTAAGAAGCAGGCAGAATTCTTTGAATGCAATTCCTTTCCATTTTTAGGCTCCATTCTATCTTACAACCACATCACCCCTTGTATATATGAAAATGCAAAGTGGGTTTGCACCAAGCCTACCTCTTCGAGCCCAAATTTGGATGAGAATCCTATTTTTTTCTTCTGCAAGACTAGTCATTGGTCCTACTGTAGAACTGTTACAGGTTCCTGTAGAATGCCGATAGCAGAAAAATGGCTGAAAATGATAGCGGATGATGATTTTGAGGTTAAGGTGGTGGTACAAAGCTTATTGCAGCTAAGTGGACGAGGATGAAATGGAAGAAAAGGTGGTGAAGGAGTTCCAAGGAGCCATACTTATGTTTTATTTGAGATATTTCCGCTCACGATGAGCTAGCAAAAATGTGCGTTAGCATTATTTGGACTGTTGGTCCCTACTATAGTGTCATCATGAAACCTTATGCTTTCTGTCTTCCATCACTTCCATCAATTATGTTGGAGTTTAAACAGTGACCACTACCTGTTTTCAGTTGGCTTAACACACGTGTCGATTGCACCCAATGAGTGTTGTTTGAACTGGATGAGGCGTTGTCTAAAGTAGAGGAGGATGGCCAGTTGGCTAGCCACCGATCTCGTTTAATAACAACCATCTCATTGTCCATGCATTTTTTAAATTACATTCATGCAACATAGTAACAGGTTTAGTTACTTACTTGTTAGTCGCTACCATGCTATTGCATGCTTCAGATTTTGGAATTTTGTTCATGGATTGTTGCTGCTAGCACTTGTGGCTTTTGGATTGGTGGCTCAGCTTCCTTGTACAGATGACCTTCAATCAGGATCCTACTCCTTACGCGTTCTACACATCTGTGGGTGCACCGATTTTGCTTCTGGAGCTTGATTTTTAAGGGTATCAGCTACCATGCTTTGTTGTTGTTTGATCTGTGACTGTTTTTCTTGTGCAGGCATCTTCTCGCTAGATCTAGGTTGCAGGAGTCTGCTTCAACCTTCAGATTTGCATGCTCATGCTGCTGATGCTAGATTTTAATGGGATAATGACTTGTTTTGTCCATATCTCCCAAACGGTAGACTGGATTGACCTAAAATTTTCTGAGCATGTTTCCATCATCATTATGCACCTCCCATATAAAAATTGTGGTCAATGGATTCATGGATTTCGAGAAAAAACTGAAAATGGCTAAAGGTGATGGAGGTCAATTTCTTGGAAACCGTGCACTGGAATTGGCTGAAATTGCTTGGGCATGTTACTATCACCCATATGCATCTCCCCACGAAACAGGCTTTTAAATGGATTCGCGGATATGGAGAAAATGTAAAAAACGCTGAAGGTGATGGAGGCTGATTTCTTGGAAACTGTGCACTGGAATTAGCTGAAATTGCTTAAGAATGTTGCCATCATCCCTATACAACTCCCCATGAACCAATTTTTTAAATGGATGCATGGTTTTCAAGTTAGGGAAAAAACAAATTTCTGCTCTATGTATTTTTGTATCAGAGCATTCTGCAGCTTTTTGGATAGTAGGAAAAATGAGCTTGGGGTGTGATGAAAGCTTGGAAATGATGGAGGAGAGGTTTGAAGACTGCAGGAGGATTTATAGACCCTTTATGAAGCATCCCTATTCCCCAAACAACTTTTGAAATCCATTTCTAGCTCTCTGTAATTTCTACAGGAGTCTCCTGTAGAAAACATAGTTTTCAGAAAAGAGGCACAGTGAGGTGGAAAGAATGTCAAGAATGATGGAGAAGGGTGAGGGAAGGTAGGATATGTGTTGTTATTGGTTTCAGAGCTTTCTTGGCACCTACTGCTGCTTCATGAAGTTCTCCTGTAGACTTGCAATACAACTGGAAATTCATTTTTCTTTTTCCTTTTCTCATTGTTTTTTTTTGAAACAACAAGGGTGCCTCAATGAGGTTTTCACCTTAATTGTCTGCCTTGGGCACCTCCAAGGGAGGTTTTCACCTAGGGATCTTATTCTCTTTTTATTTTCTCTTCTTTCCAAACCATTGATCGCCTTATGGAGGTTTTCAATTAATGAGCCAATTTGAGGCACCTCCAAGGAGGTTTTCACCTTAGATTTTTATCTTTTTCTCTTATTTTTCATTTTTTTTTCTTTTTCCTTTTTTTTTCTCTACCCTACCCTACTTGAAAAACAAAATCATTTTCAAGTATAAGAATACTTCCAATGGAGCCATGGGCACATCGAGATGATAGAAAAAATGATGTAGAGGCTTGAAGTGCATGCTTTGACAGGTATCCAGATTTCAGAGACCAAATGATTTGACTTTGAAGGGATCAAGCTTAGTTGAGGAAGGGAGTGATGTTGCAACTTAGTGACTGTCTAGAACCATATTTGAATATAGTTGTGATGTCCTTGGTCCTTTTGCTGATCTGCATTGTTCTTCATGTCTTCTTCTATCATGACCTTCACATCTTCCTCTTTTCGTTGATTTTTCTCTTGAATACATGGAGGATTTGATGGTAACCATGAGGGAGCTCTCTTAATCTTTGATTCTGATGTCTTCTCTTCATCAAGTGCAACCCATGGTTCTTTGATCTTCTCTTTTTCATCTTCTTCTATTGGATGTGGTCCTTCAGTGATATCAATATAATCTCTTTTTTGCAATACTCTTCTTGAGTTATGGTGAATATCATTGAGCTGAAGAGGAGTTGTTTGGAAGTGTTGTACCTCAGCTTTTCAATTGGGTTGAGCTACTCCAATGTGCAGGTTTGGAAACGGTGGTTCCCCACTATATACTTGCTGGGCCTGTCTGTTATTCGGGTTCGATTTCGGTTGATCAGGCTTTTGGGGTTGCGTTGGTGGAGCAGGAGGCAATGGTTGCAGTTAAGCAGGTGGTGGAGGCAAAAGAGTGGGAGGAGAGTTGTATTGGGGCCTCCACCCCTGATGAGGTGCATTCCACTGAGGCTGTGGCTGAGCATAGGGGTGAAATGGATGAGCAGCTGGTTGGGCATAATATGGAGATGTGAAGGACCAAGGAGGAGGCGTGGACCAGGAAGGATGAGCAGGGGGGCCCCAAGAAGGTATAGAAGTGACTTGGTTGGGGTTGTAGTATGCCTGAGATGTCCCTTACATCCCTTACTAATATGGTCTAGGTCCATGCAGCCTCCTTTGGTCTATGTAAGAGGTCAATTCAGTGACTACTTTAGCCCCTTGGTACATAGCTTTAAGTCCGGGCAAGGATGGGCACTTGTCTGTGGAATGATTTTCTTCACAGATTGAACAAGCCTCTATAGATTTCAATGGGCATTCATTCCTAGGATGCCTCCTGGTGCATCTACGGAAAAAAATGGCCAAAGCCATGTCTACTTCCTCTTGTTTTCTTTTGATATGCATGGCAAGAATCTACCTCATCTCACTCTTGAAATCTTCTAGCCGATTCTCAAATTCACTTCTAAGAGATGAGTTGGAAGACAAGGTACTACTCCCAAGATTTCTATTTTCAGCCATTGGCTCTAGAGGAAAGGATTTATTCTTCTTCTTCCCCTATAGGTTCTTTCAATATGTCTGGCTGTTACCTAAGGGTGTTTCTTGATTGTAGCCACCAAAGAAGAGAGAAGGTTGGCTGTGTGAAGTAGTGGGGGTGTTGGGCAAACATTTTTCTGAATTATATCTACTCATACGAGGCATGAAAGGAAATATCTTTTTGGGTGATTTTTGTTTTTTTTCTACTTGTACCTACAAAACTGAAATGGATTGAACAACAAATTGAAACTAACTGAAAAGAATCTTGCTGAAATGGAAATTGTAGAATTGAAATGAAAGTAGGAAATGGCTAATCTACTTTGCTGGAATGGAAATTACAGAATTGAAATGAAAGCAGGAAATGCATAATCTACACTTGTTGAAATGAAATTTCATAGTGGAAATGAAAGCAGGAAATGCCTAATACACTTTTGCATAATTGAATTTGCAGAATTGAAATAAAACAACTACTCTAGTTTTGCTGAAATAAACTACTTAGCAGAATGTTGCAGTGGAAGATAGAAGAAAAGCAGTAATCACAAAATACTCTGATTCTTCCCCGACAATGGCACCAAAAAGAGTGGTGAGCTCTAGTATTGTAGCAATAACACTAAACTCCTGGGGCTTCCTTCTATACTTTTATCAACTTGGTAGTTCATAACAAACTTGGAAGCGACGGTGATGTATGCACAAATACTAGCTCTTACTATAGGTTGTCACCTGATCAGGTGGAATAAGTTCGCTAGGAGCTTAAGCCAACTTCGATGAGTTATCAGAGGAAGCTTTTAACTGTGACGGAAGAGAGCTAACTCTACAAGGGTTATTTTACTTGCAAAAAGAGATGGAAAACTGAAATGAAATGCAAACCCTAGCAAACCCTAGTTTATCCACCAACCCTACTTTTGTAAGAAAAGAGATGGAACTACTAAAATGGATGCCATTGACTACTGAAAAGGTAAATTCCATTTATTCAAGCTAATTTTGAAGAGAAATGAGAAGAATCATCCTTTTGTACTTTTGAGCATTTTTATGTGGAATTATTACGCTTGCGATTTGACTGGTTGTGACTGTGCAGAGGGTTGGTGGGAAAGGAAGATGGAGTTGGCCTTTGAAAAAGGTGAGGAAGGTGTGGAGAGGTTCTAAGAGGCCCCTAGTACCCTTCTGAAGGCTTCCATTCCAATCAGACTTCAAAAACTCACTCATAGGAAATTCTACAGGAGGTTGTAGGGGATCTACAGGAGGTTCTATAGCAGGATCTACAACAGGAGGCCGAAAGTGGGTTTTGGAGGTTTGAAGGTGGAAAAATGATGGGAAAGGAGACAAGAAGGCTGGATGAAGGTGTTGAGAGGTCTATAACTTGTCAAGGAAGGTCAGGGATGAATGATATGATTGTATTTGTTCAAAGGGCAAGAAAGCAACTTTATGGAAAAACGCAGAAATTAGGCCACATTGGCGAATGAGTTGAGAAATCATGGAGAAGAGAGTTGGTGCTAGCTATTTGAAGGAGGGATGGTGAGCAGAGATGTCCTACAAGATATATGCACATGCACTTAGCAAAACTGACCATAGAAAGAACTAAAAATAGAGTTTTGTCTAACTTAACCTAACTTCTGACCTAAAAACTAGAAAATGTTGAACAGTACCTTATGAAAAGAAAAGCATGCGAGAGAACTATGGCAAAAGGACATGAGCTAATCTAAGAAAGTGAATCTGAACAAATATCAACTTTTCCAAATCAAAGTATCACACTAGCAATTGCATGAAAGAGCAAAAACTGTGTTTTTGGTCGCGCCAGTAGTGCCTTGACCTCAAATAATGGTCCCAAGAAGGGAGAAAGGAGATGAAGACATGTTGTTGGCCTTTTTGGATCTTCTTTTGTCACTGCAGCAACTTACTTAAGCAACTTGAAGCAAAAACAACTATTCTAACCATCAAAAAAACCTAATTTAACAAAGCAAGATTAACCTAAACAACAGAAATTATCTCATCAATGAAAGCGAAAGCATATAAATACACAAAGGAGGTGTTGGGAAGCTTGGGTTGGGCCCTAACCCAAGAGTTTCAGCCCTCTAGAAAAGATCAGTGTAGGTTCAAAACTTGGTTCAATTTCATTTATCAAAAAATAGCAGTTACATCACAAAACTATCTTCAAAAGGAGCTCGAAAATGAGATGAGTACAATGCTGCAAAAAAGTGTGAAAATATATCAAGAACTGGTTAACCTACTGAGGTTTGAAGCCTTCTTATTTATACAAGTGGGGACTCCCAATAGTCCTCCTACACTTAAGGAACTCGATTGCTGAGAAATGAAGATAACAGCAGCCCTACCTGACTTGCTCGACTGCCCCTTGGAATCATCAATGTGGGCCTTTGTAATCCGAGCTGCTAGTGGAGAATTCGAGGAAGGGGTCACTAATGAAGGAGACACCCCTCCTACAAGTCTTCATCCCTGTTTCCTCGAGTTTGGCTGCCATTTTGCTCATAAATTCCTGGTCCTTGTCCAAAAAATCTGCAATAAATACTCATTAGACTACATGGCATAGTGACTATCCCCATTAACTCTATTGACATAAATATATTCAAAAACATGCACGAAACTACTGAAAATAGTGGTTCAAATTAAAATAATAGGCAAAATGAGGCCATATATTTACCCATTTCTACGGCTCATCATCACCCCCCTGCTGAATGGGTTGCTCATCCTTTGAGCAACTAATGTATTTCTTCATCTTTAATAGCTCTAACAGATTCCCTGACATCTCAAGCCTCTGATGAGATGTCTTCCTCTCGATCATGGAAACCTGCTTTCCTATTGAGTTCCTCCCATTATTTATGTTCTTCCTCCTCCTTAACTCCTTCTAGCAGTCCTAACAACAGTGGAGGACTGAATTTAAGACCAATCCAGTTGGCATTTAGGTTTGGCATTGATTTGTTATATAGGAGCACTCTCCTCATGGCTTCCCTCATTTTGATTGGGGAGTGATACTCCTTGATCTTTTTTTTAGGTTATGTGACAATGTATTCCACCTTCTCATGTAGGCATGAAGGCAATCATCACCAAACAATCTCTCCATATCTTAAAAGTGAGCAATAGCTTGTGCTTGCCTATCAACATAGTCAGGGGCAACTTGAGGATTAACTACAAGGTGCTGGTGGGCATAGATGAGAGCTGAGGGGTCTTATGGTTCCGCCCTTATCATCAGGGGCTCACTTAGCTCTTTTGCCATTATTTTCTAAATTTCCACTGAACTCTTTTCTTCATGGCTCAACCAAGAAGCCATAGCCATGAGCTGTAAGTCTCCCAATGCAGCATTTGGATCCCATAAATTCATTTTAGGAAGTGCCATGTTGTGTAGGTAAAATTTTGCTAGCTTTTCTTTATCCTCGACCGAGCTGTGATAACATAAATGCATAAATTGGCCATAATTTTGAAATGGTATTGTGCTCCTCTGGGCCAGTGTGTTAATCTAGAATAGGAGCAACAGATCTTTGAGACATAGTGCATATGATCTAGCTGGTTGTTTTCACTGCAAGGCCTCCATTATGTAGCTGGCCATGCAGGCTAACTGGGCTTCCTTTTCCTGCAGCTGCCATTTCAAAATTAGCACTTTAGTTGCTGCCTCAGATTCTTTTTCTTACTGTTGTTTCATCAGTGTCTCACTATTTGTTTGTGGTTCTTGTTGTTGTTGTTGTTTCTTTGCTGCTTCACTATCTGCCTGGGGTCCCTCTTTTTATTTTTGTCCCTCCAAGATTGACAGCTCATTGCCTCCTTGAGGTTCCCTTTCTTGTAGCTATTTTTTCAACAGTTCATTTTTTCGACCCCTTTAGATTTTGCAATTTACATCCACGTGTGGGTCCCGACTCTTTCCTTTTCTAGTTCGAAGAAAAGAGGCACTGTAAATTTTTGTGGGATGATATTCCCACCTTCTAAAAGATTGTAATAGGAGCCCAAATTAGGCTAAGGGCTTGGCTCAGGTATTTCGTTTGCCTTACCTTCCTCTTGGGACTCGTCCTCTGCCTTCTTTTCCAGTTTTTTAGTTTCTTTGAGCTTGGCCAATGTCTCCTGTAGAGAGGTTTGTGCCTCCTGTAGGACTGCTTTAGAGTCCATCAATTTTATTCTTTCCTTCTAGGTGGAGGTCTTAGGACTCCCTCTCTTGTAGGTGATAGATATTTTGGAGGGAGATTCCTCCTTTGTCAAAGTAGGTGCATCCTCAATGACAATGGGTTCTTTTGATCGTGGATGGGGCTTGCCCGCCTTAATTCTGGTGCTCCTCTGGGCTTTGAAATACATAGATGCTTGTCTTTTTCTTTCCCCTTTTGCTTAGCTGGAGTGCTCAATGTAGCAAGGACAACTGTTGCTTGCCTTGCTAGTGTCTCAGGAGACACTTCTTCTTGCTATTCTTTTTCTTCATCCTCTGCTGTTTCTCCTCTGTCTGTTGTTTCTGATTTTTTTTCCTGCTGTCTCTGGTGGTGTTTTCTCCTTTTCTTGCTCAGTTTCTGCCTTCCCTATGGTAGTCTTTTTTTGAGCTTTCTTGGGATTCTTCTTCTCAACTTTTGTTCTCTTCCTCTTCTATGCTTTTGATGCTATTTTATTTTCTGCCTTAGGTTCAACTGTGGTTTTGTCATATTTCTCTTCTCCTTTCTATTTTTCCTCTTTTTCTTCTACTTGAATGTTTTGTGCTTCCTCATGGATCTCCTTCTCAAGTTCCTCTTTCTACTCCTGCTCTTCACTGCCAGATGGACTAATGTCATCAGTGAGATTTTTGATGTCATCTTCTCTAGAAATGTTCCTGAAAATTTCCAAGGCTATAGGGATGGTGTAAGTGATGATGTTCAAAGACTGCTGGAATATATCAGGTGAGGAGGAAGGCATCAAATTTCAAACCTAGAAATAGAGGAACAGCTGAGGTTTTCTTTTTGGAAATAGAGAGAGAGTTTTTTTTTTGTGTGTGTGTTCTTCCTTTTTAAAAAATTGCAACTTTCCTTCCCTTAAAACTCTATTCTTAAACTTAATTTACTTCTCATTCTGTTTGAGGCAAACAATATCTTAAAAACAGAGAGTATACATTACAATTTTTTTTTCCTTTTCACAAACTAAGTAGACTACCCAATGCAAATTCACTTTTTTACAGGCTTAAATATCCAGGGTTGCATCCTCTCTTTACATAGGAGAATAACACGGAGGAGAAAGTGATAGTTTTTCAGTGCAAAGAGCAAATGGAGATCCTGTATATATATATTTTTAAAACACAGGCAGACTTTTGAATGCAATTCCTCTCCTTTTTCAGGCTTGATCCTTACTTAAAATTGCATCACTCCTTGTATATGTGAAAACCAAGGTGATGAAGAGACAATACTTCAGAAACAGAGAATAGATCAAAACTGTGTTTTTATTAAGAAGCAGGCACAATTCTTTGAATGAAATTCCTTTCCCTTTTCAAGCTCCATTCTATCTTACAACCACATCACCCATTGTATATATGAAAATGCGAAGTGGGTTTCCACCGAGCCTACCTCTTCGAGCCCAAATTTGGATGAGAATCCTATTTTTTTCTTCTGCAAGACTGCTCACTGTTCCTCCTGTAGAACTATTAAATCTTCCTGTAGAATGCCGATAGCAGAAAAATGGCTGAAAATGATAGCAGATGATGATTTTGAGGTTATGTTTGTGGTATAGAGCTTACTGTAGCTAAGTGGACGAGGATGAAATGGAGGAAAAGGTGGTGAAGGAGTTCTAAGGAGCCATACTTATGTTTCCTTTGAGATATTTCCGCTGACGGTGAGCTGGAAAAAATGTTCGTTGGCATTATTTGGACTGTTGGTCCCTACTGCAGCGTCATCATGAAACCTTATGCTTTTTGTCTGCCATCACTTTCAACAATTGCATTAGAGTTTAAACAGTGACCACTACCTGTTTTCAGTTCTCTTCCTGAGTTGGCTGAACACACGTGCCCATTGTACCCACTGAGCACTATTTGAACTAGATGGGGTGCTTTCTGAACTGGACGAGGGTGGCTAATTAGCTAGCCACCAATCTCGTTTAATCACAACCATCTCACTGTCCATGCAGTTTTTAAATTACATTCATGCAAGAGAGGAATGGGTTTAGTCACTTACCTGTTAGTCGCTACCGTGCTATTGCATGCTTCATATTTTGGCATTCTATTCATGGATTGCTACTGCTAGCGCTCATGGCTTTTGGATTGGTGGCTCAACTTCCTTGTACAGGTGATATTCAATCAGGATCCTTCTCCTTGCGCGTTCTACACATCTATGGCTGCACCGATTCTGCTTCTGGAGCTTGATTTTTAAGGGTATCAGATGTCATGCTTTGTTTTTGTTTGATGTGTGACTGTTTTTCTTGTGCAGGCATCCTCTGGCTGGATCTAAGCTGCAGGAGTCTACTTCAACCTTCAGATTTGCATGCTCATGCTGTTGATACTAGATTTTAATCGGACAGTGACTTGTTTTGTCCGTATCTCCCAAGCGGTAGACTGGATTGACCTGAAATTTTCTGAGCATGTTTCCATCACCATTATGCACCTCCCATAGAAAATTTATGGTCAATGGAAGCATGGATTTTGAGCAAAAATAAAAAGGGCTAAAGGTGATGGAGGTCAATTTCTTGGAAACAGTGCACTGAAATTGGCTGAAATTTCTTGGGCATGTTACTATCACCCATATGCATCTCTGCATGAAACATGCTTTTAAATGGATGCACATATATGGAGAAAATGCAAATATGGCTGAAGGTGATGGAGGCTGATTTCTTGGAAACCATGCACTTGAATTGGCTGAAATTGTTTGGGCATGTTGCCATCATCCCTATACAACTCCCCATGAAACAATGTTTTAAATGGATGCACGGTTTTCAAGTTAGGGAAAAAACAAATTTCTGCTCTATGTATTTTTGTATCAGAGCATTCTGCAGTTTTTTGAACAGTAGGAAAAATGAGCTTGGGGTGTGATGCAAGCTCTGAAATGATGGAAGAGAGGTTTGAAGACTGCAGGAGGATTTATAAACCCTTTATGAATCTTCCCTATTCCCCAAATGACTTTTAAAATCCATTTCTAGCTCTTTGTAATTTCTACAGGAGTCTCCTATAGAAAACACAGTTTTCAGAAAAGAAGCACAGTGAGGTGGAAAGAATGTTAGGAATGATGGAGAAGGGTGAGAGAAGGTAGGATAGGTGTTGTTATTGGTTTCAAATCTTTCTTGGCACCTGTTGCTGCTTCCTGAAATTCTTCTGCAGACCTGCAATACAACTAGAAATTCATTTTTCTTTTTCCTTTTCTCCTTTTTTTCTTTTTCTTTTTGAAACAACAAGGGCACCTCAAGGAGGTTTTCACCCTAATTTCTTGCCCTGGGCGCCTCCAAGGGAGGTTTTCACCCAGGGTTCCTATTCTCTTTTTATTTTCTCTTCTTTCCAACCCATTGACCGCCTCATGGAGGTTTTCAATCAATGAGCCAATCTGAGGAGGTTTTCACCTTAAATTTTTATCTTTTTCTCTTATTTTTCATTTTTTTCTTTTTCCTTTTTTTTTCTCTACCCTACCCTACTTGAAAAAAAAATCATTTTCAAGTATAAGAATACTTCCAATGGAGCCATGTGCACATCGAAATGATAGAAAAAATGATGTGGAGGCTTGAAATGCATGCTTTGACAGGTATTCGGATTTCAGAGACCAAATGATTTGACTTTGAAGGGATCAAGCTTAGTTGAGGAAGAGAGTAATGCTACAACTTAGTTACTATCTAGAACCATATTTGAATATAGTTGTGATGTCCTTGGTCCTTTCGCTGATCTGTATCGTTCTTCATGTCTTCTTCTACCATGACCTTCACATCTTTCTCTTTTTGTTGATTTTTCTTTTGAATACATGGAGGATTTGATGGTAGCCGCGAGGAAGCTCTCTCGATCTCTGATTCTGATGTCTTCTCTTCATCAAGTGTAGCCCATGGTTCTTTGATCTTCTCTTTTACATCTTCTTCTGCTAGATGTGGTCCTTCAATGATATCAATATAATCTCTTTTTTGCAATAATCTTCCTGATCTATGGTGAATATCATTGAGCTCAAGAGGAGCTGTTTAGAAGTGTTGGAACTTAGCTTTGCAATTGGGTTGAGCTACTCCAATGTGCAGGTTTGGAAATGGTGGTTGCCCATTATATACTTCTTGGGCTTGTCTGTTATTCGGGTTCAGGTTCAGTTGAGCAGGCATTTGGGGTTGCCTTGGTGGAGTAGGAGGCAATGGTTGTGGTTGTGCAGGTGGTGGAGGAAAAAGAGTGGGACGAGAGTTGTACTGGGGCCTCCACCTCTGATGAGGTGCATTCCACTGAGGCTGTGGCTGAGAATAGGGGTGAAATGGATGAGCAGCTGGTTGGGAATAATATGGAGATGTGAAGGACCAAGGAGGAGGCATGGACCAGGAAGGATGAGTAGGGGGGCCCCAAGAAGGTATGTATGTGACTTGGTTGGGGCTGTAGTATGCCTGAGATGTCCCTTGCATCCCCTGTTGATATGGTCTAGGTCCATGCGGCCTCATTTGGTCTATGTAATAGGTATGTTCAGTGACTACTTCAACCACTCGGTACATAGCCTTAAGTCTGGGCAATGATGGGCACTTGTCTGTGGAATGATTTTCTTCACAGATTGAACAAACCTCTATAGATTTCAATGGGCATTCATTCCTAGGATGCCTCCTAGTGCATCTAGGGCAAAAGATGGCCAAACCCCTATTTGCTTCCTCTTGTTTTCTTTTGATATGCATAGAAATAATCTGCCTCATCTCGCTCTTGAAATATTCCAGCCGATTCTCAAATTCACTTCTAAGAGATGAGTTGGAAGACAAGGTACTACTCCCAACATTTCTATTTTCAACGATTGGTTCTAGAGGAATGGGTTTCTTGTTCTTCTTCCCCTATAGGTTCTTCAAATATGTCTGGCTATTACCTAAGGGTGTTCCTTGATTGGAGCCACCGAAGAAGAGAGAAGGTTGGCTGTGTGAAGCAGTGGGGGTGTTGGGAAAACATTTTTCTGAATTATCTCTACTCCTATGAGGCATGAAAGGAAATCTCTTTTTGGGTGATTTTTGTTTTTATTTAATTATTTATTTATTTATTTTTTCTTCTTGTACCTGCAAAACTGAAACGGATTGAACAACAAATTGCAACTAACTAAAATGAATCTTGCTGAAATGGAAATTGTAGAATTGATATGAAAGCAGGAAATGACTAATCTACTTTTCTTGAATGGAGATTGAAAAATTGAAATGAAAGCAGGAAATGCCTAATCTACTTTTGTAGAATTGAAATTGAAAAACTGAAATTGTAGAATTGAAATAAAACAACTACTTTACTTTTGCTTAAATAAACTACTTAGCAGAATGTTGCAGTAGAAAATAGAAGAGAATCATTAATCACAAAATACTCTGACGCTTCCTTGGCAATGGCACCAAAAAGTGTGGTGAGCTCTAGTATTGCAACAATAATGCTGCAACTCCTGGGGCTTCCTTCTTTACTTTTATCAAGCCGGTAGTTCATAACAAACTTGGAAGTGACGGCGTTGTATGCACAAGTACTAGCTCTTATTGTAGGCTGTCACTTGATCAGCTAGCACAAGTTCGCTAGGAGCTTAAGCCAACTTCTATGAGTTCTCATAAGAATCGTTTAATTGTGATGGAAGAAAGCTAACTCTATAGGGGCTATTCTACTTGCAGAAGGAGATGTAAAACTGGAATGAAATGCAAACCCTAGCAAACCCTAGTTTACCCACTAACTCTACGTTTGTAAGAAAAGAGATGGAAACCACTGAAATGGGTGCCATTGACTACTGAAAAGGTAAATTTCATTTATTCGAGCTACTTCTTAAGATAAATGAGAAGAATAATCTTTTTGTACTTTTGAGCATTTTTATGTGAAATTATTATGCTTGCTATTTGACTCGTTGTGACTATGTAGAGGGTTGGTGGCAAAGGAAGATGGAGTTGGCCTTTGCAAAAGGCGAGGAAGGTGTGGAGAGGTTCTAAGAGGCCCGTAGTACCCTTCTGAAGACTTCCATTGCGATTAGACTTTGAAAACTCACTCATAGGAAATTTTGCAAGAGGCTACAGGGGATCTACAGGAGGTTTTACAGGAGGATCTACAGGAGGAGGCCGAAAGTGGTTTTTGGAGGTTTGAAGGTGGAAAAATGATGGGAAAGGGGAAATAAATGCTGGATGAAGGTGTTGAGAGGTCTAGAAATTGTCAAGGAAGGTCAGGGATGAATGAGATGGTTGGATTTGTGCAAAGGGCAAGAAAGCAACTTTATGGAAAAACGCAGAAATTAGGGCAGATTGGCAAAATGTGGTGAATGAGTTGGGAAATCTTGGAGAAGAGATTTGGTGCTGGCTGTTTGATGGAGGGATGGTGAGCTGAGATGTCCTACAAGAGATATGCACATGCACTTAGCAAAAATGACCATAGAAAGAACTAAAAACAGAGTTTTGTCTAACTTAACCTAATTTCTGACCTAAAAACTAGAAAATGTTGAATAGTACCTTATGAACAGAAAAGCATGTGAGAGAACTATGGAAAAAGGACATGAACTGATCTAAGCAAGTGAATCTGAACAAATATCAACTTTTCCAAATCAAAGTATCACACTAGCAGTTGCATGAAAGAGAAAAAACTATGTTTTTGGTGGCAACAATAGTGCCTTGACCTCAAATCATGGTCCCAAGAAGGGAGAAAGGAGATCAAGACCTGTTGTTGGCCTTTTTGGATCTTTTTCTGTCATTGCAGCAACTTACTTAAGCAACTTGAAGCAAAAACAACTATTCTAACCATCAAAAGCAACCTAATTTAACAAAGCAAGATTAACCTAAACAACAAAAATTATCTCATGAATGAAAGAAAAAGCATATAAATACACAAAGGAGGTGTTGGGAAGCTTGGGTTGGGACCTAACCTAAGAACTTAAACCCTCTAGAAAATATCAGTTCTGGTTCAAAACTTGGTTCATCTTCATTTATAAAAAAATAGCAGTTACATCACAAAACTATCTTCAAAAGGAGCTCGAAAATGAGCTGAGTACAATGTTGCACAAAACTGCCAAAATATATCAAGAACTAGCTAACCTACTGAGTCTTGAAGCCTTCTTATTTATATAAGTGGGGACTCCCAACAGTCCTCCTAAAATTAAGGAACTCTACTGCCTAGAACTAAAGATAACAGCAGACCTACTTGACTTGCTCGGTTGCCCCTTGGAATCATCAATGTGGGCCTTTGTACTCCGAGTTGCTGGTGGAGAATTTGAGGAAGGGGTAATTAATGAAGGAGACACCCCTCCTACAAGTCCTCATCCCTGTTTCCTCGAGTTTGGCTACCATTTTTCTCATAAATTCCCGGTCCTTGTCCAAAATTGTCCAAAAAATTTGCAATAAATACTCATTAGACTACATGGCAAAGTGACTATCCCCATTCACTCTATTGACATAAATATATTCAAAAACATGCACAAAACTATTGAGAATGGTGGATTAAATGAAAATAATAGGTAGAATGAGCCCATATAGTTACCCATTTCTGGGGCTCATCATGAGTTAAATGGAACAGAAAACAGAACATAAGTAAGAAAAGCTATTATACACATGAAGACGGCGATGGATTTTCAAATAGTGATGAAGATGAACATGGTAATGATTATAGACTTTTGATGGATTTTGAAGATGATGATTTCTTGGATGTTATAGATGAAGATGGTCTCTATGAAGAAATTTCTAAACTTAAAATTTGTTTAGAAGAAAAGAGTATGATTATAGATACCATGACATTCCAACTTGCTGAAAGGGAAAAACACAATGAAAAGTTAGAATGTGAAATTGTGGGACTTAGAAAAGATATTGAGAAAAAAAAAGCTCTTAATCTTAGATTTGCTAAAGGATTTGAAACTTTAGATGTGATTATCAAAGTACAACGTTGTCCTCTAATCAAGACAGGTCTTGGATATACTGAAGAAGCATCTCAAGCACAGAAGCCATCCTCCTCCAAAAGTTATCTTCATGCAGCAAGGAGAAGTGAACAGGTTGAAAATCATCAGCAAAGGTATAAAACGGATCACCAAGTAAATCGGGGTCAAGCTACTTCAAGGATGAACAGAAGCTACAACCAACCATAGGTAAATCATTCTCAATTTGCCTCAAGAATGAATGTCAATGGAAATTACAATCACCTCGTCTGTAGATTTGATAATTGCAGGAATTTCTTTAATGGCCAATGTTTCTCATGTCATAACTTTGGATACAAAGCTTCTCAATGTGTTGCCTACAAGACCATCATGACTAGAGAAGCACAAAATCAAAGGAGTGTGACTGGGATTATGAAGAGGACCTATAATAAATTTTTTGCTCTTGAAAATGAAATAGAATGCTCTATTTGTAACAACTTCAGTCATGAAGATTCTGAATGCAGGAGTAAGTTTCTGCAAACATCTCAGAAGGAGCAAGCTTCATTGGGTCCCAAAACATGGAGAAATAAAGAACCGCAACCAAAAAGATGTGGTATAGCCTTATATGCGGAAGGATAGGAAAATCAGTGGTACATTGATAGTGGATGCTCGAAACATATGACAGGTGATAAAGAAAAACTTTAGTCATATAGTGCCTTAGAAAAGGAAAGGAAGGTCTCATTTGAAAATGACACCCCTGCACTCATAAAAGGTAAAGGCTCTTTTCTTTTAAAAAAAAAGGTCAAAGTTGGAAATGTTATATATGTTGATGGCTTAAAGCATAATCTATTGAGTGTTAGTCAAATGTGTGATCAAGGAAATGAGGTAGTATTTCGATCAAATGGATGTATAGTTCGTGAGCTTAATACATGAGAAACAATGATCAAAGACATAAGAACTCCAAATAATTTATACATACTCAAGGGAGGACAACAGAAATGCTATCTAAGCAAAAATGATGAACACTGGCTATGGCACAGAAGATTGGGGCATCTAAGCTTCCCTCAGATAAGGAAAGCATGCGAATATCAGGCTGTTCGCGATCTTCCTGACATCAGAATTCCAGACAATACAATATGCAAATCATGAAAATTTGGTAAGCAAACCAGAAAACATTTCCCTGAGAAGGAAGGATCAGTGAGTAAGCCAGTTGAACTTGTCCATACTGATTTATGCGGTCCATCAAGGAAAAAGTCACTTTGTTGTTATAGACATTTTTGGGCACTGCAACCCCAATCACGCATGTCCATAAACCAAGGGCTCCTAAGTCCCTAAAAGTGTTGTTCCATACCCTAAAAGAACAAGGTCATCTGATTACATCATCTCCCAGAAGTTCTCCATCAAAAACTACTCAGAATTGGTCAAAACTGGACCATCTCACCTGCTCCATGGTCAAAGTGCAATGCATCCCACCTAATGCACACGGGAGTTGCGATGCATACTGAAAATACCTTCTATGTGGTGTGATGGGTGAGAGTAGACAAATGGCAGAGTGAATTTGCGAGGTGGATGATCATGGAATCTTCCAGAAACTTCTTCTGTGACACTTTCCTCTCTGAATTCGCCCAAGGATGAGTAAGAGATCATCAATCTCTAAGTGGAATCAAGAACTATCAGAGAGAGGACACTAATCAGAATCCCAGAAGCTAACTCACCCCCCTGCAATCATCTATATATTGATCCCTCATCCCAGAGATCCAGAGGCTGGAATTTTGTATCTTGTAAGGAAGTGCTGTTGGTTTCTTGTTGGAATATCATAGTGTTGGGTGTTATAAGATTTTTGTGAGGTGAAAGAAGGGCTTTCATGCTGGAGGATGACACTGGGTTAGAATAATTGGTTGTAATCCTCTTTCCTGTTCTTGATTATTAATAAAGTTATTCAATTTTTCCTCCACATTCTTGTATGTTTGATGATATATACATTTGTGCGGTCAATATACATCTGGTCCTATATTCTTTATGATTGTAGATCTACGTTCTTCGATAGTATTGTGGTGCTTTGATTCCACAGGTGCTCTTTGAAGCTGGGTAGATGAAGGAGAAGTGGCAAGGATCTGTCAGAAGGGAGGGGAACCGAGCAAGGAACCAAGCACAAGACTGAGGTTGGTGTCCTTCATTCCACTCTTATCTCCTTTTCACAAAGGAAAACGAAAGTGGTTTTAGTTTGTTTGTTTATAAGATAGCTACCAGTCTTAGTGGGACTAGAAGATCCAAGTGGACACTAGATTTCTCGATAACAAAATGGCGACTCTGTTGGGGAGCGAATATATTTTTTGTTTGTCTATATTTGTTTGTTTTATAAACTTACAGACGGAGCCTGAAGTCAAGCCAGCTAGCCTTCGAACTACATTTGCTATGCAAGTGCAAAGTAGATCAATGTTGCTTCAGTTTATCTCCAGGTTTTGTTTATAAACTGAACAATTGATTTGCAAACCTTCTAATTGCCCTAGTGGTGGCTCTAGTAACCTCATTAGATCAGCCCTTGTGATTTCTATTTACTGTACATCATTTTCTCGACCTAAATCCCTGAACTGAGTTGAAAACTGTGACCAAGAGCCAAGTAAAGTCTCGTCCCGGTACCATCACACCATCTCTTCAAGGAAATCTAGATGCATCACACTTCTCGTGTGCAGTAGGTGGGATGCATCCCTGTTTCCCTGTGTTACAGGTGCGATGATTAGAAAAGGCTAATTTTGCCTCCAGGTCTAGGTTTTTCTTCACTCTTTTGAGCTCTGTTATGGTGTTTTGCTATCCGTGATCAGTATACCATTGTGGAAACCCCCTTGCCTTCCATCATTCCACCTCCATTGTGCAAAGAACTGTGAATTTTTTATGTATTTTCTGCCATTTTCAGTTCTCTTTCGCAAAGTAGTAGCATATTCAAACTGTCGTCTTTTGATTTGAAAGTGTCACAAGTGTCGTTTTCAGTCAAAGAAAGGAATTCTATTGTTCTTTATGGTTAATTATACAATTACTCTTGTATTTGATTTGAATTAGTAGTTTTTCAAGTGTCGAAAGCAGTTTTCAATTCGAAATAGTAAAGTGTCGTCATTATCTTCCTTTCATTTTTGAAGAGAAATCTGTTAGTACTGTCGCTCAGAAAAGATAATTTAGATTTGTACTTAGCATTCTTCTTGTCATTCACACATTAAGAAAGCTGAAAACAAATACATGCATGTGCATTTTCATTTAGACTACTTGCTGGTTTGATTTAGGATAGTGCATCTAGTGTGTGCTCTCTGCTCTATGTTGAAAGAATATCATCTCTCTTTCTTTAGTAGCTAGGATTTTCATTGCAAAAAGAAGATTAAACGATTGTTTATCATCTTAGATTGCATTTTAGGAATTGTACATCTACATCATGCGGTGAACCTGAAAGGAAATTTTTTTAAGAAATATTAATTGTAAAATAAATTTAATGAACCTAAAAGCACTTTGGAACCTAACGCACAACATCTAGAAGTCTAGGCTAGAGATGTATTCCGGTGTTGTAAGGCCTGGTAACTGTCGCTTCCACTGTTGGTTGGGTGTCCTCCTCTTTGAGACGACAAGTGCCAGTATGGACTTGTGCTCCTACATTTCGTCGGGTATATATTGGGATACCACAATAGGCTATATCCTTTATCCATAGGAAGCCGTGTCTGCCGCCCTATCGATCGCAATGCACTGAACACAACATTCGGAACATTGACTACCGTACATTAAAAAGTATTCTGCAGTCTTGCAATTGGTTTGGTAATCCCTCTGTCTAGTCCTTTGTTCCTTTTCAGACTCCTTAAAGGAAAAGGTCCATCTAAGCACTTGTCACTTCAAGCTCATTAAAAGTCGAAGGCAACTAGAGTCATCTTTTTTTTTTCTCGACTCTTAAAAATTGAAAAAACAAGTTGTGTCAAAGCATCTAAAATTCATTTAATTCGGGAACATTTTCCCCTTTATTCTTAGTTGATCAAATAATCTGCAATTGTGGAAGAAAGTCAATTGAAACCCCATCGTTCGCAGAGGCTTACGAGTCAACCGTCTTTTTCCCTAGAATCAAAACTTTTCTGGACAAAGCGAACACGTTTAACTGGTTTGAAGTCCCCTAGCCAGGTTGGAAAAAGCGTCTTGACACCCTCGGAGACTCCGGTTATTCCAAACATTTTTGTACCCCTGCCTTTATAGAAGAATTTCTGCAGCAACAAGAGGATAGAAGAACTGATCCTAGTGTGAGCGGAAAGACTTCTACATCTGAATCGGCTCCATCCATAGCTGATTCGGAAGATGTTGTTCCCCAAACATTAGTCGCTTAAGAATCTATACCTTCTTTACCCACCCAGTTTGATTGCTATAGAAGAGATTGTGGAGGATCCACCACCTAATATTCCATCGCAATTTGGAATAGGGGGCACTCTATATCCTGCTTCATAAAAAATTAGTCTACTGTTATCAGATGTTCCTGTAGAATCGCTACAAAACCTTTTGGATAGACTAGATATGTTTGAACAACTGTCAACATCTAGGACTGTGTCATCTGACACAGTAGCAACAAAACTTCCTATCGCTACTCCGACAATGTTCGGTGACTTACGTTCTGTCGCAACTAGCTCACAACCACTGTATGGGATCCATCCAAGGGTTGTTTTGACGGTATGGTCTATTCCTGTTTGTTCATCCAGAATAATATCTGGAATCTCTTATGTTGAGTCTCAGCAAATTGATCCTTCGCAATGTCAATTTGGGCAGTCCGGTCCTCAAAGGCAAATAATTCCCTTAAGTACTGAATTACCACCGTATGGGGGGAAATATGCCCTTTCATTGTTTCCTCAAGGAGGTCAAACATATGTGAGTTCCCAAAAAAATTCAGGTTATGCCAGAATTACATCCAGTGGTTGGATGCCAATACTGCCTCAACAACCAGGAGTTGTATACTCAATGCAACAAAGTTTCCCTATGTCAAATATCCCCACTACACCGGCTATTGTGAGGGTGTAGCAAGTACAAGCATTACCTATTGTATGCCAACCTCAAGTCTCTCAGGTCATAATCCAACAGCCCCTTCTCCCCATGACGCCACCACAATCATCGGTTACTGGCTCCTTAACTGGAATGACCCAAGCTCAAACGAGTATCATTACCCCTCATCTTGGCCAAATGGTCAATATTGGACAACAGCACATGGTCTCACAACCATGGCTGGTGCAACATCAACAACCACAATTCCAACAATTTTACCAAGGATCTGAGCACCAAGTCTTTGCAAGTAATGGGCAGCCATATATTCAAAATGGTCAACATCGACCATTTCATAATGGTTATGCCCATCAACCTTATCAAAGTTATCGGCATCAAATGCACTATGCTGGTATGCAAAGACCCACTGCTCAGGCAACCCCATATTATCCTGGGTATGCTTCGCCGAACCTGAATCAACAATTGCCCCGCGTGGAGACTTTAGAGTTACCAGATCTAAATCGGCTAACAAATGATCCAATCGCTTATGCCCCTTGGTGGCCAGCGATTCCTCACAAACTTCTGTCAGATATTCCTAAATTTAATGGAAATTCGGGTGAAGACCCATTGAATCATGTGATGACCTTTCACTTGTGGTGTTCGTCTAACACTCTAAATGATGATTCAATCAGGCTTCGCCTCTTTCAGTGAATGTTAATTGGTTCGACGGTAAAATGGTATATCTAACTTCCTAGAGCTTCATTTGATAACTTCAGTGCCCTAGCCACAACCTTTTTAACCCATTTTCAGTTGCCCATAAGGTACAAAACGGGAACAGAACTTATTACCAATTTCAAGCAAACGATGGCCACTCACATATCCATTCATATTCATTAGTGGCGACGTCATCGTAGAATGGTAAGAACATATGTTCCTGATCAACTATTGGCTGAATGGTTTATTAAGTCATTGTTACCTTCTATTACGGAAGATGTGGCAAAGGGAGGAGTCGTCACTGAGGAGCAAGTAATTGCTCGTGTGCAATATCTAGACTTGATCTATACTCAGTTTGGCATGCTCTACGATAAAATAACTGATGCTCCTAGACTGAAATTTTCTGTTCCTCCATCTCCTAAATCAAACAAGGACTCTCATGCCAAGGATGGCGTGATAGGAACGACCAGCACGAAAACCGTAAAGGCCAATTCGAAAAAGGCCCATACGGTTTCAGGTCAAAATTCAAATGAAGAACTTCTCGCCTTCGAAGTGAATGCCATATCGACTGACAAAGGCAAAGAAACCAAGCAACCAGGAGGGCAAGAAGAAAAAGAAAGGGAAGAAGAAAAAACAGGAGGAGTCGTCCCTTGAAAAATCTTCTGCAAACCGTTCTGGAGATAGGAAACCAAAAATTCCATGCCTAATATGTGATGAGGATCATTGGACAAGAGAGTGTCCGTATAAAGCTGAGCTTAGAAAATTCTTCAAGAATTCAAAAACCTCGGCAATATTGACTGATCCGTTTCCAAATCCAGGAACAAATCTGATTGCTAGTGACAATGCTTACCCATCCCAAGTGCTAATGTTGTCAGTTTCAAAGCAGCAAAATGATGCTTTGATGTCAACAAGGAATAAAGATTACGGGAATCCACAGTTGGTGGACAACAAGGCCAATGATCAACCCAGTATTTCGACAACAACTTCGATCGAAGTTGTGCCACCCATCATTCCTGAACTAACGATAAAGCCACCAAAGTGAGTAGTACACAAATCGACATTTAATCGTCATGCCAGAGCAACACAACATTATAATATAGTGGAAGATTTGTCCTAATTGTCATCGGCTATGTCGACACTTGAGGTACTGCAAAATTGTCCCTCCCAAAAGCAGGATTTATTATCAGCAATAGGTGGGATTGAGCCAAAATATTCCAATCTTGTGTCCTTTAATCACAAAGGATATGACCCTCAGTTACCAGCTCAACTAGCTTTCCTCATTCAAGTGAAAGCCCTCAAAAAAACTGCTCATCGAACAATTATTGATGAGGGGTCATCTACATGTATTATGTCAATGAGTTGCTAGAAAACTTTAGGATCTCCACCCTTGTCGTGATCTTCGATGACATTAAAATCATTTGATGGATGAACATACACCCCATATGGGATTTTAAGTAACTTGCAAGTCGAACTGGGGGGCAAAACAGTAGAAATAGATGTTGAAGTAATTGACGGAAACCTCGATTACAACATCTTGCTAGGAAGGCCCTAGATATATGCTATGGCAGCCATTGTGTTGACCTACATCAGGAAGATTGCATTTCCCTTTCAAGGAGGAATTACAATCGTCGACCAACAAACATTTCTCCCCAACAGTTCACAAGTTATGAGAAGCATTCCAATGATCCACGGAAGCCCTCATTCACTTCAAAATATCAGAGTAGGCCTACTAAAAGACCCTACATTGATGGGGACTTTTTCCCCACCGCCTCCAAACAACCTGGCAGAAGTGGCCACGGTGGGAACCTGCAATATGATATCTTCTAGATTCGGAAGATTCCTAAACATTTTGACAGCATGGATCATCACCATTTTAGAAATATTGTAGCAGTCAATTTTCTTGGCCTGGGGGGCAAGCACAAATCAACGCTCATCGAGTGTTTGTATAGATAGGTCTAAGGAATATGGTGCCTCTTCAGATCCTTGGTCGCATGTACATTCTATAGACAAAGGAATCATTCAGTCAATGATGATAGGAGAGGCACCATGGGAAGATCACCATCATCGTTCCCATCTTCCGGATTACCATGAAGATAATTCCAGCGACCTTAATCATCCTTCAGTTTTTGATTTTCTATCAAATACTGTAAATAGGATGGATTCTGAGGATAGTTCTTTTCCTGTGTCAACCTCATTAAAAAATGAAACAACTCCCTTTCCAAATCGAGTCTTTGATTATGATCTCGTAAAATCCAAATCGAGTCTTTCGAAGATCTCGAAGGTAAACCTTCATTCCAACCATCGTGTTGAATGCAATGAAGCTTGGGGGGCATGCACCTCGATTTTCATTATTATGTTGGGGGCATGCAAACTTATCATGAGCAGTGATACCGTAGGGTTAAAGCTCGTTAAAAAATAAACCCGCCACGCGTAGTTTTTACGTGGAGTTCAAGCTCGTTAAAAATTAAACATAAGCAATGAGCAAACGTTCCCCCAGAGTTTAAGCTCACTAAAAAATGAACCAATTTCTGGTAAATAACCATTGTGAATGCATTATCATTAGCTTTTGAGCCTTGGTCATTTTCTCATCATCACCTCCACTCTGTTTTAGCCGATTATTCACCTCCATTTGATTGTTTACCCCTTTTGACGAACAGCTACGAAGAGTGACCCTGTTAGCCATCCTTGTGACACTACCATGATTGAAAAATTCCAAACCTTACCTGAAATTAGTTTCTACCTAAAATTATCACTCGTTCCTCAAAAGTGAGTCTCCTTTAAGCTCTTTTCACCTGGCTCGTAAAATATGAAAAGATTGCTGAGCGATTGGCCTCTCTAGCTCGCTAAAGAGACCAGAAGCACTATCCCTCCTCTATATTTTAATACTTTTGGACCTGAGGGATTATTACACAAAAAAATCAAGCGCTTGTCTTGTTCGGCTCATTACAATTACCGAAAATTCATCCCTTTCATATTATTTTATACTTTTTCTCACTTAAGGGGTTACATGACGAAAAAGGATTATTGGAGTTTCCTTTACATCCCTTTTCAGACTCTCTAAAAGTGAAAAGGACCAAGTCATCTTTGTCATTAAACTCGTTAAAACCTAATAGAAACAAACTTGTCCATATAGACAAGAATGAGTTTCACTATTGCTAGGCTCATTAGAATATAGCGATGGGTTTGCCCGAAGGGAAAATTATAGAACAAGCATATGTTATCCTCCTCAAGCTTGACAAAAATAAAGAGGTACTGGTCAACAATGATTGGGGAAAAATTGGGAGGAAAACTTGAAGAAACTTTATTGGTAGCAAGTCGCTCTTGAACATGACACTTTCACTCCACATCCGAGTCGGGTTGGGTTGTTCCGTTCACTGGTCATATCACCATTGGTCCATCACACCATCCACATATGGGGTTAACACTACCAATCCATCATGTTAGTGTCACCGATATGTTCAAGAGAATTCGCTCAGAGAATTCACCTATGTCTCATCCGCTGCAATACATTCACGCTCCATTCTTTCATGACCGCCACCCTGAACCCTGTATCATCATATCATTTTCACCTCCAAAATCATTTACTCTGTTCTGTCTCGCAGATGTGGGATTCATTAAGGCCATCCTATGGCGAGTCACTTCTTGTCGACATCAGCTCATTATCCAAGAAGTCAACTTAGGAACAACCCTTTCAGCAATTTGAAGTTTGCATGCCTCAATGGAAAGTTTCTCACTTCCGGTGACAGGTTTACATCAATGGCCTTTGACCAAAAGATTTTGCGTGGTGTTCGACACCAAGTCCCTTATTCACACCACACAAATTGTACTGTAGTACCTTGAGGGTCATCATCATTATTAGTGATTCCTCTCGCGCCTGTTAACAACATACGTCATTGGCTGGTAATTAGGCGATATCTTTCCATGTTCGACTCCAGAACATCTTTCACATGGATCGACTTGTACTCCGAGTGAAGATTGAACGAGTTTGAATACCCTAGATCTAGTTTCATCCATCCGGGCTGCGATATATTTAGGAAAATAAAGACATTAAATGTACATTGCTGCTACACAGATGATCATCCAAATCAAAGGATGATGACTCTATTAGAATCATCGGTCTCCTGCATAGACAGTTGTCTGTCTTATGTACATGAAAATGAATTTATAAAGTTGAGCATGGGAATGCCCACCTTAGCTAGATCATGAAAAATATTATGAAGATAATGTGTTGTATTGTATCTTATTACAGGTCGCCTTCCAGCTGGAAAAAACTTCAGATCCTCATGATAAAGCATTTCACCTGACATCAAAATATTAACGACCTCATGCTTTAGGGGGCAACTGTTATATACATTTTTGGGCACTGCAACCCCAATCAGACATGTCCATAAACCAAGGGCTCCTAAGTCCCTAAAAGTGTTGTTCCATACCCTAAAAGAACAAGGTCAGCTGATTACATCATCCCCAGAAGTTCTCCATCAAAAACTACTCAGAACTGGTCAAAACTGGACCATCTCACCTGCTCCATGGTCAAAGTGCGATGCATCCCACCTAATGCACATGGGAGGTGTGATGCATACTGAAAATCCCTTCTATGTGGTGTGATGGGCGAGAGTGGACGAATGGCAGAGTCAATTTGCGAGGTGGATGATCATGCAATCTTCCAGAAACTTCTCCTGTGACACTTACCTCTCTGAATTCACCCAGGGATGAGTAAGAGATCATCAATCTCCAAGTGGAATCAAGAACTATCAAAGAGAGGACACTAATCAAAATCCTAGAAGCTGACTCACCCCCCTACAATCATGTATATATGGATCCGTCATCCTAGAGATCCAGAGGCTGGAATTTTGTATCTTGTAAGGAAGTGCTATTGGTTTCTTATTGGAATATCATAGTGTTGGGTGATATAAGCTTTTCATGAGGTGAAAGAAGGGCTTTCATGCTGGAGGATGACGCTGGGTTAGAATAATTGGTTGTAATCCTCTTTGCTATTCTTGATTATTAATAAAGCTATTCAAGTTTTCCTCCACATTCTTGTATGTTTGATGATATATGCATTTGTGTGGTCAATATACACCTGGTCCTATATTGTTTATGATTGTAGATCTCTATTCTTCGATAGTATTGTGGTGCTTTGATTCCACAGGTGCTCTTTGAAGCTGGGTAGATGAAGGAGAAGCGGCAAGGATCTGTGAGAAGGGAGAGGAACCGAGCAAGGAACCAAGCGCAAGACTGAGGTTGGTGTCCTTCATTCCAGTCTTATCTACTTTTCATAAAGGAAAATGAAAGTGGTTTTAGTTTGTTTGTTTCTAAGATAGCTACTAGTCTTAGTGGGACTAGCAGATCTGAGTGGACACTAGATTTCCCGATAACACTTGTGGAGAAGAATACTTTATATTGTTCATTGACAAATTTTCCAGGATGTGTTGGATAGGACTTCTGAAGCATAAAGATGAAGCTTTTGAAAAGTTCAAAGCTTTCAAAGCCTTGCTTGAAAATGAATCAGATCAGAAAATCAAATGCCTGAGGTCTGATCAAGGAGGGGAATTCACCTCGGATGAATTTTTTGACTTTTGTGAAGAACATGGAATAAGAAGGGAATTATCTACTACAAGGACTCCTCAAAAGAATGGAGTGGTAGAAAGGATGAACAAAACGGTTCAACAAATGGCTCGTGCTATGCTTGATGAGTTTGGAACTCCTGCAACCTTCTGGGGTGAAGCTGCATTTGCTGCCGTTACTATTCTCAACAAAACAAATGTCCACGTAAACAACACTCAAACTCCTCATGAACTTTGGTATGGTAGGACTCCTACTGTAAAATACTTCAAAGTTTTTGGAAGAAAATGTTACATCAAAAGGATTGATGAAAAGCTTGTCAAGTTTGAACCTAGAGCAGATGAAGGCATTCTCCTTGGTTACTCTTCCCGAAGTAAAGGATATAAGTGTTACAATAAAAGACTTGGAAAAATTGTTGAAAGTATTGATGTGGTGGTTGATGAAGTAGGCAACAATCGAAAGCAGATAAAAATTGAAGATTTTGAAGATGATGAGGACTATCCTTCAACATCAAATTAGACTAATGTTGAAGAAGAAACTTATGAGGCACCAGAAGAATAGATAAGGGTAGAAGAAAAGACTCCATCCAGGTATGTCCAGAAGAACCATCCAGAGACTCATATTTTGGGGTAGAAAGAGGCAGGTGTACAAACAAGAAGAAATATTATAGAAGCTTCAAGCTATCTAGCATTGCTCTCCTATGTCGAACCACGAAATATAAGTGAAGCATGCAAAGATGAATGATGGGTCAAGGCCATCAATGAAGAAATTGAGTAGATTGAAAAGAATAACACTTGGGAATTGGTTCCTAGACCTAATGATAAAAATGTCATAGGGATCAAATGGATATTCAAAAAAAAGCAGAATGAAAATGGAGATGTTATTAGAAACAAGGCCAGACTTGTTTGTAAAGGGTATGCTCAATAGGAAGGTATATACTTTGAAGAAACTTTTGCACCGGTTGCCAGACTTGAAGCCATAAGAATGTTCCTTGCTCTTTCTAGCTTTTAGAAGTTCAAAGTATATCAAATGGATGTCAAATCTACCTTTCTAAATGGTGACTTAGAAGAAGAGGTGTATATTGAGCAACCAGATGGATTTATCCTTGGAAATGATCCAAAACTTGTATGCAGACTCAGGAAGGCTCTCTATGGTCTTAAACAAGCTCCAAGGGCTTGGTATTATCATCCTGACAAATACCTCCATCAACAAGGTTTTTCAAAAGGATCAGTAGATAGAAATCTATATATAAAAATTGACAATGATAAATTGCTAATACTTGTTGTGTATGTTGATGATATCATATTTTGTAGCAATGAAGAAGCCATGAGTCAAAACTTTGCTTTGCTGATGCAGAAAGAATTTGAAATGTCCCTACCTGGTGAGCTCACGTATTTTCTGGTTTACAAGTCCAACAAAACAAATTTGGTATATTTCTATCACAAACCAAGTACTTCAAGCAGATCTTGAAGAAATATGGCATGGAAGATTCCAAACCAGTATATACCCCTATGGTAATAGGATGCAACCTCAACGCAAATGATGAATCAGCAGCAGTACATCATCCAACCTATAGATCCATGATTGGTAATTTGCTCTATCTGACAGGTACCCAACCAGACATCATGCATGCAGTGGGAATAGTTGGAAGATTCTAGGAAAATCCAAAAGAAGCACACCTTCACGCAGTTAAAAGAATTTTCAAATATTTTCAAGGAAAAGAAAACTATGGCTTATGGTATCCTAGAGATACAGATCTCACACTTCATGCATATACAGATGCAGATTGGGTAGGAAGTGTGGATAACAGAAAAAGCACTAGTGGTGGTGCATTCTTTATGGGTTTTAGATTAGTATCTTGGTTCAACAAGAAACAAAGTTCAATTGCATTATCTACAACAGACACAGAATATGTGGTTGTTGCATCTTGCTACACACAACTCCTTTGGATGATGCAAAAATTACAAGACATTCAAATCACTTGTACTCCACCTATCTCAATTTTATGTGATAATACAAGTGCAATCAGTATTTCAAAGAATCCAGTCATGCATTCAAAGACCAAGCACATACCTATCAAATATCATTTTCTCCCGGAACAAGTGCTTGAACAAAAGGCCAAATTGGAGTATGTTCCATCCAAGGAATAGGTTGTTGATATATTCACCAAACCACTGCCCGGGGAGACATTTGAATATCTCAAACAGAAGCTGGGAGTAGTTGATGCATCATCTTATTGTTGACACTTATCTATTTCAGAGAAAAGTGGTTGTACGCGAGTTTCATGAAGAGAATCTGCATACATACGCTGGTTTCTATGGATACAGTCGCATATTTGTTGGTTTGAAGAAAAAGAGTGGGCCAGACTCAAGATGCAAAGAATCTGATATGGGTCTGACAGAGACCATCTGGCACTAGTTCAGGGGGAGGGTATACTTCTAATAATTCATTGTTGGCGTTATCTTAGAAGATCTTTGTACAACTTCACAATTGTTTTTGATTCAGGTGGAACAGGTGTAGAGGGAGATCATGGTTGATGGTCCAGATGGTGATTGACAAATGCTGCCAATGATATTTGCTGATGACTATCATAGTCTTGTCTTAGAGATTTGGTCTCTATGTCATGTATTTCTTTTATTATCGAGGTCATGTAACAACCTATTTTGTTTCCCCACTATGCCTGGGATGGATGATGTAATATTCTTGTTTTACCACGTATAAATTTTTGGTATATCCCCACTTAGTTGGGTTAATGAGTCAATTATATTATATCCCCATTTAGTTGGGATATGGATGTATGTATAAGTCTGTGGTGATAGGAAGGTCATTTATGATGTATAGAGTCATGTTCTTCTTGTAGAACATCTTTTTATAGACACTACCTATAGTCAGGGGGAGCATGGATAGCATAGCAGAGCAGAGATTTCACCATGTACTCAGGGAAAGCAAAAACCTTTACCCTTGATGACAAAGGGGGAGAGTGATTTGGGGTTGCCATCAAGTCCAAAGGGGGAGATTGTTGGCATTATGACACAGGCTTGGCACTATGGCACAAGTATTGTCCTTGATGGAAACTCACTCGACAAATCACTCAGATGACAATTCAGGATCACAGGCTCTTAGAATAAAGGAAAAGGAGGCATACGCAGGTTCTTGTTGACCAAGCCGCGTATACACGCGGATTCACAGACAAAAAGGTGTGTATGCGTATACACGCACTTTCATGCACAGAAAAGCGCGTACAGTTGGAAAGCTTGGTTTTTGGTCCTTGGTATTTGGACCTATGGTTTTGGACCATGGTATCTCA
This sequence comes from Pinus tabuliformis, assembly GCA_031772625.1. Classification (NCBI taxonomy): domain Eukaryota; kingdom Viridiplantae; phylum Streptophyta; class Pinopsida; order Pinales; family Pinaceae; genus Pinus; species Pinus tabuliformis. The sequence continues at coordinate 1,371,805,935 of CM062820.1, forward strand.
TCTGAAGTGTTGAACCCAGGTATTTGGACCCAGGTATTGGTTCTAAGTGGTTTTAGACCATGGTATTGAGTAAGGCCTAAGACCATAAAAGGGGAAGGAGATCATTAGGCAAGAACACTCAAGGATCAAATATCTTATGAAGAACAAGATATAGAATACTGGTCATTAGGTTATGGTGCATAGCTGGATCTGAATCAAGGAGGAACCTGAGCGCTAGAAGAAGGATAACTTCTATTGATGGGTCAAGATCTTAAGGCTTGAAGAGAAGTATCTTTGTGTGATTTTGATCTTTTATATTTGGCGCATGACTTGATCTATAAATCTGATGATCTGGGTATAGCTGATGTTTGAATAGTTGAAAAGGGTAAATCCTCTTTTATAGATCTATACGAAGGTTCAACATAGCAAGGGCATGTATACACGCTGAATCTGTAATTCACAACAACGTATACGCAGGTTTGCCCTAATATATCAGCGTATGCACGCAGGTTCTACATATTGAAGTAGCGTACTTCTCGTAAAATATGTTTTAGCTACTTCTGTTTATTCTTGTAGTGTTCTAGGTTCAGGATTGGTTGCTGGTTATGGTTACTGTATTCTAGTTACAACATTCAGAGTAGTGATTGTTTGATTCAGTTTTTGGTTGGTGCAAACGAGATTGGTTGATGCCAATATATTTGATGTTTGATTGATGTTATTGATGGATCCAGTCTGAAAATTTATGAAACGTGGTCCCTGGAAGAAAAGAGAAGGTTGTAGCCTTCTGTAGGTCAACATCTACGTACTAGTACATCAGCTAGTACATGAGCTAAGGGGGTTGTAGCTCCTTTCCTGGAGAAGATGGAGAACGAGAGAAGGTTGTAGCCTTCTATAGGTAGAAGCCTATGTATTGGTATAAGACTGCACTAGTACATAAATATTGTAAAAAGAAGTTTCTTATTAAAAGAAGATAGAGACGAATTGCAGTAGGTAGTTTTCACCCACATTGGGTTTCTACCTTATATCTTGTGTTCATGTGTGTGATTGCCTATACTGTTTACTGCACTTGATTATTGTTTTATGGTTCTGATACACATTTTAATATCAACTAACTAAATTAGAAGTCTGCAAGATATATGCAATTTTCTCTAAACACAGTTGCATATATACACAGGTTTAATTAACAGAAGTAGCGTATATCAATTTGTTTATGCAAATGAAAAGTTGTTAAATTGCTAATACTGATTCACCGCCCCCTCTTAGTGTTATTTCCAACAATTACCTTAGATTTATGTCTCCAGCAACTAAGGAAGAGAATTCCGTGGGCCTATCTGCCTACATGTTTTGTTGTAGCTCATTTTTCTACATAAAACAGTGGTATAATTTCTCTATAAATACCTGTGTGAAGAACGAAGAAAAAGTTCGAATTTTCTCATGTGTTAAGCTCATATTACCGCTCTGTAGTTTTGAGAACTCATTCTCTATTTTTAATATAAAGACTGTGTGTTTCATAGATACCTAAAAGCATTTGTTGGAGTGTTGATGAAGTGCATATAACCTGAGCAGCTGTAGAGGGCCCCCGCGCTGGTGAAGGTTACATTTTATTTTGTTTTGTATTTTATAATTGAGTTGTAAACTCACTATATTTTTCTATGATTTTTATAACCATTTTCTAACCCTATTCATAATGCAGTTTTTACTATTTTCCTACTAACGCAGGACAACTTATTTCAGTACAGAATAGTCTTTTGGTTTAATTTCTTTTCAGTTCTTCATCAGTAGCTTGAAGTTGAGTTCAGTAGTGTAGAGTAATTTATTTCATTAGCCGTTCACTAGTCTTTAGGTTTGTAATTAAACTGATCAATGTCATTTTATTATTAGTTTAGTGACTCATGTTGTAGGTGAATGTTTCTAAAAGCCCTTCTAGTTGATGGTTCATCTTAAACTAAGTGGTGCAATATTTCACTTATCTAATGAGTCTTTTTCTGCATTTTTGTAATTTTTTTTATTAGAACAACGAAGTATGGAATTCCTCAAAATGTTATCACAAGGAGGTTGTTCTCCCAAAATTGTGTAGCAGAGTGACAAAGCACTTCATTTAGTTTTTATAGTAGACTAGTTGCAATTTCATTTTCAATCTTAGTTTTTCATTTAGTTTTGTTGCAATTTCATTTTTAATCTTAGTTTTTCATTTAGTTTTGTTGCAATTTCATTTTTAGTTTTTCATTAAGTTTTGATTTTGTAATAGACTAAATAGCAGTTGTAATCTCATTTTCAGTATTTCATTTTAGTTTTGTTTTCATCATAGATAGTTGCAATTTCACTTTTAATATTTCATTAAGTTGATTAGACAGTAGTTGCAACTTCACTCTTAAGTTCCTTTAGTTCATGTTTTGGAAACAATAATAAGAGCAGAAATAGGAACTCTGTTTTCCTTTTCTTGACTAAAATTTACTTCCAAATCTGACTTTAAGCACTCTTAGTCCTCATTTCATTTCTTTAGTAGAAGTAGATTTAAGGTTTTTGTTAAATACATTGTACATCATTAGGGATTAAAGGATTAAAAACCCCAAAACAACTTAAAACTCAAAAACACTGAAGTAAGAAGGGCCATCTAGCACATATAGTGCACTACACTTCATCAGTTTACGATACCCGGATTGATAATTTATGTAGAGAAATTTAGGACACTAAATTGACCAAACATTTTGGCACCATTGTCGGGGATGTATAACTAGGTAGCCTTATCTCTTACATTCATAAAAGAAAAAAAAAGAAGAAAAAAACAAAAAACAAAAAGACAAAACAATGACATGCATAGAGAAAGAGAGTGTAGGGGTAGATTTATAGCTAGGGGCAGAAGTTCAATTCCCACAACTCCACCTACTCCACCAAGAGTTAGAAAAGACACACCTCCATCCCAGACTCATACTCCTAGCCATAGGATTCCTGGAATTCAAGGGGTAGAAATTCAATCAGAAGATTCTCCTACTTCATCTACTAAAATAGACCTAGGAGAGAAGACCTTTTTCACCTCTACAGGGGAGCCTATTGTAGTTGAAGAAGTAGGAATACCTAGTGAAGAAGAAGAAGTAGAAACTCTCTCCCATAGTCCATTAATAGAAGAACCAGAGGAGGAGGGAATAACCTTGTAGGCTAAACCTTATATTGACTCTGAAGAAACCATAATGGCAGAAGAGGAACAAGATGGAGAATTCTCACTGTTTGGAGGAGGGGGTAGAGGGAGAAGTAGAGGAAACAATGGAGGAGGTAGAGGTAATAATGGAGGAGGCAGAGGAAATAGGGAAGTAGATAACTCATTTGGATTCCCTATAGTGGATGACGAAACACATACCACAATTAGAAACATCTCACCATCTGTCCTCCTAAACTTTTGTGGGTTGAGAAGTGAGGATCCTGAAACATTTTTGTTTGAGTTTGTAGTCTTATGCAGAACTTATGACTATCTAGAAGACTCTCAAAAAGTCAAATTGTTTCCTTTAATACAAAAAGGGGCTGCTTTGAAATGGTTCATGGGGTTAGTCACACAATCCATTAGAACATGGAATGACATGAAAAAGGCATTTTTGGATAGATACTTGGATTATTGTATGACTACCAATCATAAAGATGAGGTGTTCAAAATGATGCAAAAAGAGGATGAAAACTTAGAGGATTTGGTTGAGAGATTCAACTATAATTTGAAAAGAGCAAAAATGAACAATCTATATGAAGAAACTTTGAAAGCTCTTTTGTTAAAGGCCATTAGAGATGAGTGGATAGATATCCTTAACATGATGGGGAAGGGAGATATCTCTCAACTTCCATTGAGTTACATAGAAGAAATATGTGTTCATCTCTCAAGAGGGAAATCTAAAACAGAGAAAGGGCCGAGAGATCCTTCTCTTGTTAGAGCAAACAAATCTGCAACTGGATCTGTAAGTAGGGCAGAAATTGGTAATATGCTTGATCAGCTCAAAACTGACATTTTAGGGAGCCTTAGTGAGCAGCTAGACACCCTTAAAATTCAAAACAAGCAGAAAATAGAGGCTGATACTTTAGACATCTTTTGTCCAAAATGCAGAGAGAAACATGCTCTAAGGGAATGCCCTTTAGATGAAAAAATTGTAGAAACTTGTATGATTTGTTCAGAAAGTCATGAGACTAAGGGTTGTCCCTCAATCCCAAGTCTTAAGGCTGTCTTTCAAAAGGAAACAGTCCGAAATTCTGCATAACCTCTTTGTTTTGTTGCAAGAAGAGCTTGGCAGGGGCCACAAAATCAAGGATTTAACAATCCAATGTATCTTCAACCCCCACCAAACTAGAATAATTGGCAGCAACCTTGGCCTCAACCTGAATCTCAGTATCAATCTCAACCATGGGTGCAAGGGATACAAAATCCTTATGGAAGATTTGCTCAATATTATCAATATCCTCCATCCTATCAGAGTTATCCTCCCTCGCAAAATCAACAACAAAATCGGCAACCACAACTTCAACATCAGAACCCTCAACTTTCATTACCCTTTCCACAACAACCTCCACAACAAAGTCAAAATCCTCAACTCTTACTTCCATTTCAACAAAAACCAAATCAGCTACCTACCCAACCATTGCCAAACCCCAATAATCAAAACCCTTAGAATGCTTACATGGTAGAAGGACAACAATTTCCAACTTACATGATTACTCCTTTAGATCTTAATGATGTTCAACTTAGATATGGTAGGATATTAGAAAAGGAAAAACCTTCTATAGTCATTCAAGAACAATATATCTCTAAGGAAGACTCTCTAAAAGTGAATAAAAGTTTTGAGGGAACATCCCTCCAAAACCAAAACATTGAAAAAGAAAAACAAAAAGAATCAATAAACACAACTCCTGTCATTGAGTAAGCAGTATCTACTTCTACACCTCCTTTTCTTGAGAGATTACAAATTGATAGAGGCATAGAGAAACAGATCTTGTTGCCCAATTATGACTTTCTAGATGAATTGAAGAATGTCTGTATCGAAATTTCTTTGTTACAAGACATTAGAGAAATTCCTATTCTCGCCAAGACAATAAAGGAGTTGAGCATTAAAATACCAGGAAGGAAACCAAGAGAAACAAAAAGAATTCACTCGGTAGGAAGGATAGTAGACATCATGATGGGAAAGATTGCCATGAAAAAATATGTGGATCCAAGAAGTCCAATTGTAAAAACACATATAAATGGAATTGCAATTCCAAACACATTGATTGACTTAGGGGCAACAATAAACATTATGAGTAGACAGACTATGGAACAACTTAAACTTCCTAATCTTCTATACACACCTACCTTGCTACGACTTGCAGATAGATCAATAGTCAAACCAGATGGTGTTCTAGAAGACATTTCAGTATCCTTAGATTCTTGGGAATATCCTATTGATTTCATGATTTTAACTCCCAAGAATAATCTAGGAGAACACCCACTCATATTAGGAAGACCTTGGCTGGCCACAGCTGATGATTTTATTAGTTGTAGATTTGGTGACATGTATATTTCTAATGTTAATTCAACAAAGAAATTTACTTTGTATCAGCCAGCAAAAGAAATCACAGAAATAGATGACAAGGAATGGATTGATGATGAAGATGATATTCAACCTCTCCTTACTATGTCAGAAATTAGTGAAGATAGTCAAATTTTGAACACATTGGAAAATTTTGAAACATCTTCAGAATATGATCATTTACAATTCCAAGAAAAATATAATGTTGAATACTTGTCATCTAGGTAGATGTCTCTTTATTCTATGGAAGAGTTCGGTAGCTCTACAATTGAAATTTTTCTAGGTAGGACATTGAACATAAACAAAAACTTGGAGAAACTACAAGAAGAAGAGCTAACCAAAACATTACAAGAACATTCTGTTGCATTTGCATGGGAATACACCGACATGAAAGGTATTGATCCTAAGACTTATATTTATCATATCTATATTGAAGAAAACTGTAGACCAATTAGACAACCTCAGAGAAGAATGAATCCAAATCTTAGGGAAATTGTGAAAGAAGAGCTCCAAAAATTACTCAATGTAAACTTCATTACCCAATTTCAGATAGCCGATGGGTTACTCCTTTGGTAATTGTGCCTAAAAATAATGGTAAATGGAGCATGTGCATTTATTACCTAGAATTGAATAAAGCAACCTTGAAAGATCACTTTCTTTTTCCCTTTATAGATCAGGTATTAGATACATTAGTGGGTAAGATGTATTTCTCATTCTTGGATGGTTTTAGTGGTTATAATCAAATTTAAGTAGCACCTGAGGATCAGGATAAAACCACATTTACTTGTCCATGGGTAACTTTTTCCTACTGAGTACTTCCTTTTGGGTTATGTAATGCACCTGCAACACTCCAAAGACCAGTACTAGGAATTTTTTCTCATCTAATACATGATTGATGGATGATTATACTGTCTATGGTAACATATTTGAAGAAGATTTGGAAAATTTGGAAAAAGTCCTTAAAAGATGTAAAGAAACAAACCTTTCACTAAGCCATGAAAAATGCTTTATGATGTGTACAGAAGGTATTGTTTTAAGACATCACATTTAAGGAGATGAGATTAAAGTTGATAAATCTAAAGTTGAGATCATCCCTAAGTTATCAATTCCAAGTTGCCAAAAGGATGTTAGAAGCTTTCTAGGATTTATGGGATAGTATAGAAGATTTAGAGAAAACTTCACTAAAATAGCATCTCCACTCTTCAAGTTTCTTACAAAAGATTGTGAATTTAAGTGGAATCCTGATTGCCAACTAGCATTTGAAACCTTGAAAGCAAAAATATCTAGAGCACCTATTTTAAGAGGACCAAATTGGAAACTTCCTTTCCATATTTCTATGGATGCTTCAGATACAGCTCTGGGAGCTGTATTGGGACAAAAATATTTGATACCTTATGCGATTTACTATACAGGTAAAAATTTGACTCCCACTGAGTTGAATTATACTGTGACTGAAAAAGAATTCATAGCTGTTGTTCATGCAATTAACAAGTTCAGACACTATATAATAGGCTATGAAACCTTTGTTCATACAAATCACTCTGCAATTAGATATTTGATGAATAAACCTATTACTAATGGTAGAGTTACAAGATAACTTTTACTTTTGAAAGAATTCAATATTACTGTGCTAGATAGACCTGGAAAGCAAAACACAGTTGCTGATTTCTTGTCCAGGATTCAAAATATCAAAGAAGACTCTCCAGTTGAAGATAAGTTTCCTGATGAATATCTCTTTGCAGTAAGTACTCAAACTCCTTAGTTTGCAGATGTTGCTAATTACTTGGTTATATGGGAGCTACCTTGACATTAATTTCCTAGAGAGAAAAGAAATATTATTCAAGAAAGTACAAGATATTCATGGATCACTAACGAATTGTATAAAACAAGGCCAGATCTTATGATCAAAAGGTATGTTGAGGAAGATGAAATGCCTGAAATTCTCAAAACATGTCATGATGAGTCGTGTGGTGGACACTTTTTTGACAAGAGGACAACCTATAAAATCCTTTCTTTAGGATATTATTGGCCATCCATCTTCAAAGATGCTAAAGAATATGTCAGGAGGTGTGACAATTGCCAAAGGGTAGTGAAACTTGCTCCCTCAAATGAAATGCCATTACACACTTAGGTACTTATCGAACCATTTGAAAAATGGGCTTTAGACTTTATTGGACAGATTAATCCTTCATCCAAGTAGAAAAAGTATATATTGGTATGCATTGATTATGTCACCAAATGGGTAGAGGCCAAAGAATTAATTTTTGTTAATGAAAAATCTGTAGTTAGTTTTCTTTTTGAGGATATCTTTACTCGCTTTGGTGTTCCAAGAGAAATTGTGACAGATCAGGGATCTCAATTCACATCCAACATGATGGAAAGGCTTATGGAGGAGTACAAGATCAAGCATAGGAAATGTACTCGAGATCATCCACAAGAAAATGGTCAAGTGGAGTCTACAAATGAAGTGATTGAACGAATCCTCACCAAGACTGTGCATCTATATAGAAGAGATTGGGTAGAAAGGCTTCCTGAAGCCTTATGGGCCTATACAGCTAGATGGAGGAACAAAATTGGACATACACCCTATGAACTTGTTTATGGGAAGCAAGTCCTGTTCCCTATAGAGTTCCAAGTCAAAAATTTCAAGATGGCAGTTCAGTTGGGGATGGATTTATCAGAAGCTCAAAGACATAGACTGGAGCAATTAAATGAATTTGATGAAATTAGACAATAAGTTGTTCAAAGGACTAGTCTAGTCCAGCAACAGAGGGCTAAATGGCAGGAGAAATACATCAAGGACAAGGTGTTTCAAGAGGGAGATTGGGCACTGTTATTTGATTCAAAGTTTAAACATTTTCAAGGGAAGTTTCAAACTCATTGGCTTGGTCCATATGAGATTGAAAAAGTTTTCAGTAATGGAGCAGTAAGAGATCAGAACACTAGATGAAAGTCAAACTCCTCTCCTTGTGAATGGTCATAGATTGAAAATTTATCAAAAAACAATCTTAAAGGAGGAGTTCATCAAGATCTTTCAGAACAATTCTGAAATGAAGTTAGTGAAGAAGAATCCTTCTTCTCCACCAACTTAGTCTTTGTTTTTCCTATCTAATATATATATATATATATATATACATATATATATATACATATATATATATATATATATATATATATATATATATATATATATATATATAGATATATATATATATAAGGTTGAAAACCAATCACTGATTGGCACGCCTATATAGAAAATACAGGATGAAAATCAGAAGACTCTCACACCCTATATTTTCTATTTATTTTCTAAAAAAAAAAACAGTGACTCATTATGCATTCTACAAAATTCATTGTCTTATCTCATTTCACTCTGTTTCACTTTTGCAAGTTTCACTTCACTCCATTGCCATATTCCACCAATAAATTTTTCTTCTCCAACATTTCTTTCATCTCCATTTTCATTTATCATCTTGTCATATTTTCACTCACACAGCTATTTCCATTCCATTCATTCATAAGCCATATTTTATTCTCTGTTTTACATTCTATAGCTGTTTCCATGTTCTGCAGCTATTCCTGTTCCATAGCTGATCATGTTCTGCAGCTAATCTGATTCTTCAACAACAATTTGATTATCATTCCAAGCACAAAGAGGATAGTTCATAATAAAATCTCATGCAAGTAATTGAAGAGAAAAAAACTTTGAAGACCAATCACACCTAAATCACGTGTGGAAGCAAACCTCAAGATATTAGCAAGCAAAAGGTAAGGTTCCAAAGGTAAAAACAAAAACTTATTTCAAAAAGCAATACAAGAACACAAGTTTGTATATCTTGTATGATCACATGTCTCGTTGATTGATTTGACTACCATGATGACTCCGCCACACCTTCCGTCTTCAATGAAAAACAGTCCAATGATGCCTCCATAAATAATCTCCATTTTAAACTCCATGACTCGTACTTAACCAGACTTATACAGCCACACCTATTAACGGTTGTATTAACGACATGACCTATCTGTATACGACTCTTCAAAACCCTGATTGTTCATTTATTACACCAAGTTTTTCTCTCATACTTCTGCAGCCTTTTTGTGCATACAGTAACTCTGTTTTCATATACTTTATGCATACAATCATTCTGTTTTTCACACAGTTTACGTGTATAGCTACTTTGTTTCCATATATTCTGTATATACAGTCATTTTATTTACAATCATCCTGCTTCCATATATGCTGTCATTCCGTTTCCATATCCATAATCGTTCTATTTCTATCCACCCAGTTGCTCCATTTTCGTATACACAGTCCTCTTTACGCAATCACTCCATTTCTCAGATAGTGAAGGGAATTTTGAAGAGTAGCTGAGAACAAAGGTGATGGGGCTCATTGTTAGAACTGAACCCATAGGGGTGAAGTACATGGAGGGTTATCTGCAGCTGAAAGGAATGTTACAGAAGGCTAGTTGGTTGAGTTTTATTGAAAAATTCAACGGTTACCATAAGGAAATCACCAAATCCTTTGCCAGGTCATTTGATGGAATGGAAGTGGAAATAGGTGACATCAAATTTGCAGTTACCGAGTCCTTTATAGCTGAAGCAACAGAACTCCCAAGGCTAGGAGAAAGGTGGTTTAAGAACAAAGAGTTTCATGATGAATCCTGGAAGGTCATTCTTAAAAATCCAGGTATGGACACTTCAGTTTTTAGAAAAGGGATTCCAATCTCTGCACTTAAAAACAAATGGAGTAGCATGTTGTTAATTTTGCAAAAGTTTATTACATGCGAAGGGAGGTTTGGTTCTATGTATGTATATCATATATGATTGTTAATGAATTTTCTAGAAGATGGAACCCTCAATCTACCCTTTTTCCTGTTGAATAGTCTGAGAAGAATGGTAGCTAATGTTCAGAAGAAAGTCGAGTCAATAGAAACCAATCTATATCACCATGGACTAGTGAAGATTTTAGTTGAACTTCATTTGAGAAGTGTAGGGGACACATGGGAGGACCTTTTGGTAAGGAAATTCTTCCAAGATGCTCCAGAATTTCTTGAGGGAAGTCTTGTAAAAGGAAGTAGGAGAAGGAAGACCAGTGTCACCATTCAAAACACCCCTAAAACTTCAGCACAGAAAAACTGTGAAGAAGAGCCAATCTCTGAGAAATTAACAGAGATCAGAAAGCAGACTAAGCATAGCAGAAAAATGAAACAAAAGGTTGAATAAATCCACAAGTATATTCTTGAACCTTCATCACCTAAGGAGGATGAACAGCTGCTTTATGAGAGACTAATCAAAATCAGGGAACAAATCAAGAAATAAAAGGAGAAAGGAAAAAGTAAACAGGTTACAGAGGAAGAGATCACAGGCTCCCAAAGCTTGAGGAGGAGTTCTAGACTCTGGGGCAAAGTGAAGAAAATGAAATAAAAAGAGACTTAGTTTATATATTTAGAGGGAGAAACTCCAACTCAGTCCCCTGAAAATATTCCATACGAGCAAAGCCCACAGAAATGGCCTCCACAAAACTTTGAGAGCAGCCCAAGAAGAGCCTCTCCTGGTATTGATCCAATCTAATAGCAAATTTATGACTACATAGAGTCATTGGAGAAAAGGAGTACATCAGTAGACCCAGGGAATTCAGCTAATCCAGAGCAACTTGCCACCTCACAAGAAACTTTAACTAACTCCCTTAGGAGATCTATGAGCTAGAAGTTCTAACTAGGCACGTCCAAAGAGAAAATGAAGCCTTAAAAGAACATAACAAGTTGGATAAGATTATCCATGACAACACTATGCTTCACTTGGGTTTATGGCACAAGAAAAACAGAAAACTAAAAAGGAAGAATAAGAAGCTAAACAGGGCACTTATTAACCTCAAGAACAGATTTCTCATGAGGATGCCAAGCATGGCAGTTGGTGCAAAGAAAAGAAAGAAGAGGTTGGATGTTTTGGCTGAAGTCTCAGAAAAAATGTAGTAGGAGGAGGAAGTTCACAAGTTTTATTGCTTGGGGACATGCAATAGTCATGCAGTGGGGGTATGTTGAGCTCCAAAACTGCCCTTTCCCTAGCAACATTTCTCATCCATTCTTCTTTGAAAAATGCATTCTCAACATCAATAACCATTATACATTCCCTCAAGGAGAACATTTTAGTGATTTACATGTTATACTTTTATGTTTGCTATTTGAATAAGCTTTTGTCTTTTAGCTAGGAACGTAGCCACATTCTCCAACTAATCGATTGTTCCGCAACTACCTCCATGCTTTTAGAGGTTCTAGGTGTCAAGTGGGGAAAATGACTACATGGGCAGATTGGAGAACATTAGGGCATGGATCATGTCCTATTCACCTAGCCCATGTTGACAAGGAAGACTCCGGTCAAAGGAAAGTCAAACATAGAAACCTAAGGAAAACAGGACTCTGTTTTGTACATGTTTCTCAGTGATGCGATCCGAAACAGTTTCCTGAGGCCACAGACTTCATCAGCCACTTGTGCAAACTAAATCCAACAGCCATTACCTTAGATTTATGTCTTCAGCAACTAAGGAAGAGAATTATGTGGGCCTGTCTGCCTACGTGTTTTGTTGTAGCTCATTTTTCTCCATAAAGAAGTTGTATAATTTCCCTATAAATACTTGTGTGAAGAACACATAACAAGTTCGAATTTGCTAATGTGTTAAGCTTAGATTACCGCTCTGTAGTTTTGAGAACTCATTCTCTGTTTTCAATATAAAGACTGTGTGTTTCATTGATACCTGAAAGCATTTGTTGGAGTGTTGATTAAGTGCATATAACCTGAGCAATTGCAGAGGGCCCCTGCGTTGGTTAAGGTTACATTTTATTTTGTTTTGTATTTTATAATTGAGCTATAAATTCACTGTATTTTTCCATGATTTTTATAACCATTTGCTAACCCTGTTCATAATGTAGTTTTTACTATTTTTCTACTAACGCAGAACAACTTATTTCAGTACATAATAGTCTTTTGGTTTAATTTATTTTCAGTTCTTCATCAGTAGCTTGAAGTTGAGTTCAGTAGTGTAGAGTAATTTATTTCATTAGTCATTCACTAGTCTTTAGGGTTGTAATTAAACTGATCAATGCCATTTTATTATTAGTTTACTGACTCATGTTGTAGGTGAATGTTTCTAAAAGCCCTTCTAGTTGATGGTTCATCTTAAACTAAGTGGTGGAATATTTCACCTATGTAATGAGTCTTTTTCTGCATTTTTGTATTTTTTTTTTTTCTTAGAACAATGAAGTATGGAATTCCTCAAAATGTTACCACAAGTAGGTTTTTCTCCCAAAATTGTGTAGCAGAGTGACAAAGCACTTCATTTAGTTTTTATAGTAGACTAGTTGCAATTTCATTTTCAATCTTAGTTTTTCATTTAGTTTTTTTGCAATTTCATTTTTAGTTTTTCATTAAGTTTTGATTTTGCAATAGACTAAGCAGTAGTTGTAATCTCATTTTCAGTATTTCATTTTAGTTTTGTTTTCATCATAGATAGCTGAAATTTCACTTTTAATATTTCATTTAGATGATTAGACAGTAGTTGCAACTTTACTCTTAAGTTCCTTTAGTTCATGTTTTGGGAATAATAATAAGAGCAGAAATAGGAACTCTATTTTCCTTTTCCTGACTAAACCTTACTTCCAAATTTGACTTTAAGCACTCTTAATCCTAATTTCATTTCTTTAGCAGAAGTAGATTTAAGGTTTTTGGTAAATACATTGTACATCATTAGGGATTAAAGGATTAAAAAACCTAAAACAACTTAAAACTCAAAAACACTGAAGTAAGAAGGGCCATCTAGCACATATACTGCACTACACTTCATCAGTTTATGATACCCGGATTGATAATTTATGTAGAGCAATTTAGGACACTAAATTAACCAAACAGGTTGCTCAGAGGATGAGTAACACCTTCAGTAGGGGGTGATGATGAGCCTCATAAATGGGTAATTATATGGGCTCATTTTACCTCGTAACCTAGTCAAATCAACCATTCTCTTAACCTACTGTATGATTTTTTGATTATATTTATGCTTATAGGGTGAGTTGAGTTAGTTATTATGCCATGTGGTCTAACATGTATTTAACGCATATTATTGATGGATTTCAAGGTCAAAATCAGGGATCTAGTGGTCAATCTATAGCAATAAATAGAAGTAGACAAAGGAGAGGACTTATAGGAGGGAATCCCCCTCATTTATTGCTCCTCACTTTGACTTCCCCTTGATTCATCTCGGAGTACAAGCAGCAGAATCATGCACTAGAAGGCAGCCAAGCAAGTGGAAGATGATTGATAGTTATCTCGAATTTTCGGAGCCAAGCCTCCCTGATTTTAAGGAAGCTATTGGTAGCTTCAGATGTATAAGTAGAGAGGCCTAGGGCCTCACTAGGGTCGACTTTTTGCTTTTGTAAACTCTGCTCAAATTTCGTGCTTACTATTTTATGATAGTTTTATGTAATCTTGCTATTTATTTATAATGAAGATGGAATCCTTTTTGAGCTAGCACTGAGTTACCTCAGAGGGATGAAGCTATTGGGTTAGGGCCCAATCCAAGTAGACAAGCTCCTCTTTAGTTGTATTTGTATGCTTTACTTCAATTTGTAGATTAGTTTGCTGTTAGATGTATTTCTCTTACGGTTAAGAATAGGTTGCTTTTGATGATTTAGTAGTTTGCTTCCATTTGTGCTTTCTGTAGCAGGTTAAACATTGGTCAGAGAAGATTCAAAAGGCTAGCCATAGTTCCTTGGCCTCTCTTCCTCCCTCTCGGACCATGATTTGAGGCAAAGACTCTCTTGCTTCCCGAAAAACACAAATTTTCCTCATTCCTATGACTTCTAGTGTTTACAGCTCTCTTGTAGGTTGATAGTCCAGTTTTGCTTTGCTTTAGATCTTCTTTATCATGTTCACTTCCTGATTGGAAATATTCCTTTTTCATGCTTTCCTTTCTTACAACATTTTACAACATTTCCTTCTATGCATCATAGTTTAGGCCATTTTAATGCAAAATTATGTTTTTTCCTAGGATGCGCTCATTTCATTGGTTGCTTGATTTTCTTGGTTGAATGTTAGTTTCCATGCAGCAGATCCCTTCCATCAGTAGGCCAAATTACTAGCAACCACACCCTCCATCTGATCCATGCCCTATAGGTCTCGTAAATCTCACCTCAATTCTGCCCCAATTTCCTTCACTTTTCATAGAACTTCTTCCTCTCTCCTTGAGCAAACCCAATCATATTTCTCTCTCCTCGTGATTCATGGTAGACCTTAGGTGCCCTGACACCTCATTCCAACCTTCATCCACCTTTTCCACCCACTCTCACACCCTCAAAACAGCGAAAATTTCTCTCGACCTCCTCCTATAGGCCTCCTGTAGTTTCCCTATTTTCCTCCTGTAGTTTTCATGTGTCCTCCTGTAGCTTTTCCTGTAGGCTTTCTTTTGAAGGCCGAGTGTGGGAAAATCCTTCGGAAGGCCACCTAAGACCTCCTAGGATCTATCCACACCATCCTACATCCTCCCAAGCTCCAAAACTTCCCTCTAATGCCACCTGTTCGCTGCCACACTCACACACAATAAATTAGATGCATGTTAAATTCACATAAAAACACATAAAATCCAAAAACATGGTTTTTTGCTTATTTACTTCTAGAAATAGCATGGTTAGATTTTGTTTAATTCCTTGAGTAGGTAATGGCATTTCTTTCATGGTTTTCATAGTGTTTTTGGCAAACATAGAATTAGCTTGTTAATTAGGGTTTACTAGGTTTTTCTTTACATTCCAGTATTTCTCCTTTCTACAGTTAGAATAGCATCTGTAGAGTAATCTTTCTTTCCTTTCATCACACATAAAGCTTCTTCTAAAATCTATAGAAGTTGGCTTCAGCTCCTAGTGATCTCGCACCATCTGACCAAGTGACAACCTACAATGAGAACTAGAACTTGTGCATATAGCACTGATGCTTCCAAGTTTGTTATGAACTACCGGGTTGATAAAAGTAAAGTTGGCTGCCCAGGAGTTGCAGCATTCTTGCTACAATACTGGCACTCACCAGAATGTAAAACTTGGAGCTTGTAATTGCAATTTGCAATTGATGATAAATGAATTGGATTGGATTTTCTTATACATTTGACTTCTTTCTAGGTGTTCTTGTGGAGCTATGGATGGCCCCCATTGCCTCACTTGCATACTTGTTTTGGTATAGTAGGCTTTCATTTATGTTTTCAATTTCATTATTTTAAAGATCTTGATGTTGGAACTATAAATGAATAGTCTCTTGTAAGAGAACTTTAATATTTCCTGTAATCAATTTGAATTATGTTTAAATGCCTTCATTTCTTAATTTATTGTTTAAGATGGTTAGAAATATTAATGAATAGTCTCCTGTAAGGGAGCTTCAATATTTCTTACACTTGTCATAATGTCTTTTAATTTTTAGATTTCATTTTGTTAAATGACTAAATAGGTGTTGGAGATCCAAATGAAAGACCTCCTGTAAGGGAGCTTTGAAATTTCTTCACCTAGATTAGTTTAGTTTGTCTCTAAATCCACATATGTTGGATGTTCCTCGAAGTTTTACTTTCTCGGATTGATAGTATATGGAACTCTAATTTGCATCTACATTTTAGACCCAACAGGAATCAACAATGATTTTTATTAAGGAATTAGATGGTGAAGTAGGGAAGGTAACCACTGCATGTAAAGATCAGAAAGGACTATTGTCGATTTTTGATGAGAAATAAAATGGCCTACGAGAAGAGATGAATGGATTGGAAATTCAACTTGAGGAGAAAAGGAATATTGAGGAAGAAATGAGAAATAATTATAAAGATAAGGAGGAGGAATGAAAGATATTGGAAGCAAAAGTGGTTTCACTGAGAAATAATATAGAGGAGAAAAGCACTTCCTCACCTATCAAGTCAAATTTCAACATATTGGAGTTAAAAAAAAGCAGGTATAATGGTCATTTCTATGGGTTTTGTTACTCATGCTATGATTTTGGTCACAAAGTTATTGAGTGCAGGTTGCATCTAATGAGGAGTAAAATGAGGATCCAAAGATTCAAATATTTTCCTCCATTTCTTGGTCATATTAGATGCTACATATGGGATAATATTGATCATATGGCCAAGGATTGTAGGACTCGAAGGCACTTGAGGCCACTAGATCAAAGGGTGAAGAATATGAAAAGTAGGTCGAACAAGTGGATATTTGGATATCTGCATGCAAGAGAGAATCCACTCAAAGTTGGGAGGAAGAAGGACTACCAAGGACCAACAAGGAGAAATTGAGGTTTGGATGGCCTCAGTGGGAGCTATGGTGCATCATGTTTTTGCACGAAGAATCATTGATGGTGTTTCCATAGCTAGTGAAGTGTGTGTGAATAGATTTATCTAATGAGAAGTCATTTTTGAAACATACCATTTTTAAGGTATTTTATGTTATGAGATCTTTGCTACTGATGGTGTTTTTGTTAAGATATGATCAGGAGGAGAGATGCAACATGTTCAGGGGGAGCAGTATATGCTTCCAATATTTTGATGGAATTATGGATCCTTGGAGGAGTTGTCTATGCATCTCGTGCTATATGCTCATATGTTGCAAATATTTATGACTTCTTTATTCATGTGGTTGTGCCCTAGAGATCGTACATGATATTTACGATGGATATTTTTCATTGTTTCTACATATGATGATGCTTATGTTTGTGAGCATGGATTGTTGATGTGGAGTTGTTGTTGTCATTACATCATTACATGTTTCTACTAGTTTTTGTATATTATTTAGAGGATCATACTCCATGTGATGGTTGTTGTTACTAACATGTTTTAGTTGTAGAGAGGTCATATGTTTGGATAATTGATGTGATATGTGCTTGCCTTATGATGATTCTGATATATTCTTTTGTTGGGCCACCATGTATTGTTATGGGTTGTTGATTACTGCTATTGATATCTTGATTTATGGCTAGTGATTTGGAGAGACTGTTACATGTTTTTATATGCTATGCATTGCTATTATCTTATTTTCATGCATGGAGATGAGCTATGGCATTGGCCATTATACTGAGTATATATTTGAGCTAAGAATTTTGATGCTTCATCACTTTGTGTCATTTATTATTCGTATATATTATTGATGGAGCCTTGTATTATGCTCATGATATAATGGATTCTTATGTAAATAACTTGGTATTGGTCATAGATTCATGAGCCATGATTGTCATATCTTGTAATATGAGGTATGAGAATTGGTTCAACTATGTATTGGCTATGTGTAGTGTCGGTACATCTATGTATTTCATGTATTATATTTGTAGTCTCTCATACTTATCATGGTGGGACATTCTTGAGTCATGTGTGTATTGAGAGAGATTGATGTGAGTTATGGTTCGGCCATATATGGGCTCATTGATGTACTTGTATTGTCATGCATAATCATTTTCATAGCCATGTGGTAGGCCAAGGAATGCCTCTACATTGTTGCATATCTTTTGGTCATAGTCCTTGGGCCATGTGGAACAACCTCTTGGATGTGGCAAGTAGGAATAGATATCTATGTACATTAATTTACATTCAGTCATGGAGATGCTTCATTAGAGTATGATTGGTCATATTGTTCTAACCTATCATCATGATTGTTTACATTAGAGAGTTGTTGCTTCTAGATAATTATCGTTGCTATTGGTATAAGGGTTTTATACTACTAGGGAGTATATTGAGGAGACGTTGTATTTGTTGTTGTTGCTTCAGAGTTGGTTGGATGTTTTGTTGTTGTTGTTATGTAGTTGATCAGTGTTGTTGTTGCTAGTAGATCAGATTATGCTACTTCTGCTATGTATCGATATGATCTATTGTTGTCATTATGACATGGATTATGTTGTTGTTTCTTCAGGGGAGAGCGTATGTGTTTCAGTGTTTGTTGCTGCTGAGTGAGATTTTATTGTTGTTGCTGGTAGGAATTGTATGTTGCTGCTCATGTGTGTTTTTTATTGGGCATAAATAATGTATAGGGGGAGTTTAGTAATCATATCTTCCAGGGGGTGTTGTTGTTATTTCAGTATTGAAATCCATTTTCCGTCACCTTCATATGATTGTGAGTGGTTTTTATGTTTTTTTAAAGGATCCCCTTGCATGTAGAGGAGTATATAGAATTCGTTCTTGACATTTTTATCCCTTTTCCATCGTTTTCAAAGGGGGAGAATGTGAGGATGATGATCAGATGATTTTTTCAGCTCGGGAGTTGACATCAATGCCAAAGGGGGAGATTGTAGGCATTGGTGTGTGTGGCAGTGTTGCAAATGTATGGTTTATTTTCCTTGATGTTAGCCTACTTTACTGGATTGTAGGTATGTTGTATATGCATGTGTATGTGTAGCTAGAGATGATTGAGGTGTAGATTCTCCTTAGCATGTATTGATCCAGGTGGATATTGGTGGCCACCTGCCAAGTCCACCTGGACCCCCACCATTGTTTCTCTCAGCATTTTCAGTTTCCTTAATTGTAGCACAACTTACTATTTTTAGCAGTTTTTCGGGTCCTGAACTTCTGGAGCCGTTTTGAGGCCCTAAATGACGTTTTTTTGGGAAATCTGGGGCAACATGGGTCCATGGACCGATGTTGCCTCCCAAAGTGGTAGTGCTCGGATAGATCTTTCTAACGAGCTGTTGTACGCATCAAATGGAGATTGTATGCCAAAGTTACGACCCCGGGAAGTTGGTGTACCAATTTACCCAAACGGGGCCCACAGTTTGGCGTTTCATCTTCTAGGGTTAGGTTTTGGAATGTTAAGGGTTTTCCATTGTTTCTCAACAATAAATAGGCCTTCGAGCCTCATTGTAACACAGTTCAGAGGCATGTAGCCACCACATCTCTTCTCAGAGATAAGCTACCATTACCCTAGCTAGTTTATTTCCATTACTGTTTGTAAGCATATTTCAGTATTTTACATTAATGAAATGAAGTATTATTTCCGCTACATATCTGTGTTTATGGTTATCTCTGTAATTTGTTGCGTTCCTGTTTAAGTCCGGATCAGTGGTATCAGAGCGGTCTTTTTTTTCTCTGTTTTTCTTTGCATGTCCCCAACAAGGTCGGGATATAAGGAGTTAGGGCTTGAACTGGTCGAACCTTTGCAAGACCAGCCTCGCAAATTCCGACGGCCTCCCATGGCAGATGAGAAGAAAGATGAGGGGGCAGGAGATCCTATCAAAATCTTGCTCGAAGAAGCCCTCGAGCGACAACGGAACGTGATGATGGACAGCTTTGCCCAGATCCTTCAGCGGCTACCCAGAAGCAACGCATCAGCTTCTAATAGTTACTCTGGAAATGCCACGCCCTTTAAGGTAAAAGTTTATTTTGAAATCCCCATATTCGAGGGTCAGATTGATGCAGATGCCGTAGATAAATGGTTAAATCTGCTAGAGGGTTATTTTTCTGTTCATGAATTTTTGAGTCGGGAAAAGATTGATTCCGCTCTTCTCAAAGCAGCCCCCCACGTCAAGGACTGGTGGGAAACTTACTGCGAGTAGAAGGATGAAAGTACTGGCTCACTATTTTCAGCCGCACCCACCTGGAATTCATTCCAGGATGCCATCAAGGAGCAATACTACCCCGTCGGAAGCTATGAGGATGAATACATAAAGTGGACCATGCTGCGGCAAGGAAGGGACCAAGACGTGCCAGAGTTCACCAATCTTTTCCATACCCTTCGCACAAAGTTGGGTATCAAGGATTCGGAGCAGCATTTGATACTCAAATACCGTGGCTGCCTGCACAAGTACATTTAGGAAGAAATACAATTCCTGAACATCTCCTTGCTCGGCACAGCATACCGATATGCCGTCAAGGTCGAGCAAAAGCTTAAACAAAAGAAGCGAGACTTTGGATCTGTGAATCCAAAGCAGGGGAAAGGTGCCCCTAAATCATAGAACAAAGGACAAAGCCAAGGCGGGGTAGCCCAAGACAACCCACCATAGCTGTAAGCAAAGAACAGCGCCGCGAAGCAGAAAAAGGACAGGGAAAAATGGTGTGAGTTCCATAAGAGCTCCACTCACAACACAAGTGAGTGTCGGGCCAAGCAGTCATTGGTGGCTAAGCTAAAGGTTTCAGAATCAGATGCATGTTCCGACTCTGAGTCAGAACCCGATAAGGGGAATGACAAAGGGAAGCAGATCATTGATGCGGATCCTAACGCCACTGTTGCTACCGCCAAGATCCAGAAAAATGAACCCGAAGATCCAGAGGAGGAGGAGCGTCTCTTCCACTCCCAGATGTGGGTAAAGGGATCCCCGATACAGTTCATTGTTGATAGCGGGAGCCAAAAGAACCTCATTTCGGTAGAGGTCGTGAAGCGGTTGGGCTTACCGACCACAGCACATCCACAACCATACACCATTGGGTGGCTTCACCAAGGACGAGATCTTCACGTGAGATAGCAGTGTCGCCTTCAATACAACATCAAGCCCTTCACAGATGAGGTATTGTGTGACATTGCTCCCCTTGAAGTTTGTGATGTATTATTAGGACAACCATACTTGTGGAAGCGACATGCTGTGTATGAATCAAGGCCCCATGCTGTTATTAATTACATTGGGAAATAAGTTGTACAAGATACCAGAGGTAGCACCACCTACCGCCATCTCTTTGATTACTGCAAAACAATGCAGTAAACTCATTTCCAAAACTAGGAAATTTGTTTTCCTGATGATACGCCCTCAAGGAAAGAAGAAGACGTTGGCTGTGCCTCCAGACAGGGCCCCTCTGCACGACAATTACAGATGGACAAGGTCATGGAGGAGTACGAGGACATCTTCACCTCCCCCGCAGGGGTTCCTCTGCATTGTCAGGTCAAGCACTTCATCGATCTGACCCCAGGTGCGCCGCTACCCAATGGACCAATTTATCGGCGCTCCGTTCTCAAGAATGATGAAATCAAGAGGTAGATTCAGGAGCTCCTGCAGAAAGGTCACATCCGTCTGAGTTCATGGCCTTATGGGAGCCCGATCGTGTTGGTACAGAAGAAGGATGGGATGTGGAGACTCTATATTGACTATCGGGCACTGAACAAGATCACTGTCCGTAATAGGTACCCGATCCCACGGATTGATGACCTCCTGGACCAACTAAAGGGGGTGAAATATTTCAGCAAGATCGATCTGAAGTCAGGATATCACCAGGTACCAATCGAACACTCTGATGTGTGGAATACTGCCTTCAAATCCAAGGAGGGCCTTTTCGAATGGTTGGTGATGCCTTTCGGATTGACGAATGCTCCTGCAACCTTCATGAGGCTAATGGATGACATCTTGCAGCCATTCACCAACTCATTTGTAGTATTATACTTAGATGACATTCTGATCTTCAGCCAGAGTTGGGAAGAGCACCTCCACCACATCCGACAGGTTCTCCAAATTGGTGGGTTTGGGATTCCAGCCACTCTGCCCCATTGATGTGGCCATGCCACTTGCAGCTACTCACATAAAGTCATCTCATGTCCAGTCCGAAATAGATAAGGCCACCAGCTTCATTGAGCGCATCCAACATATTCGCCAGCAGGTCCATGAAATTTTGGAGAAATCAAATGCCAAGTACAAGTAGTGACATGATCAACATCGGGTGCCACACAAGTTTTAGGTGGGCGACAAAATCTGGTTGCATTTGCAAAAGGAACGCCTTACTGGAGCCTATCGGAAACTGAGACCAGTCCGATATGGTCCTTACACCATTACTAAGGCTATGGGTGACAATGCATTTGAGCTCATCATCCCCCCATTCCTTGGCCTGCACTAAGTGTTCAATGTGGACTGCCTTCGGCCATACTTTCCACCATTGCTAGACACATCCGACATTGCAGAACAACTCACACCCACAGAATTAAATCCAGATTGCATGGAACAAGCTGCAACTGATCAAATCATGGACACACAGATCAAGAACACTCTCCAACAGAATATACAACTATATCAAGTTGTCAAAGCAGGCCAACTCCTTCACTAGGGCAAGTGGCTCACTAGGGAACAAGTTCAACAAAAGTTTCCTCATCTCATGGAGGAACTCAACGCAATGGGGACCATTGCTTCCTAAGGGGGGAGGAATGATCCAAGTGGATATTGGTGGCCACCTGCCAAGTCCACTTGGACCCCCACCATTGTTTCTCTCAGCATTTTCAGTTTCCTTAATTATAGCACAACTTACTATTTTTAGCAGTTTTTCGGGTCCTGAACTTCCGGAGCCGTTTTGAGGCCCTAAACGACATTTTTTGGGAGATCTAGGGAAACATGGGTCCATGGACTGATGTTGCCTCCCAAAGTGGTAGTGCTCGAATAGATCTTTCTAACGAGCTATTGTACGCATCAAACGGAGATCGTATGCCAAAGTTACGACCCCGAGAAGTTGGTGTACCAATTTACCCAAATGGGGCCCACAGTTTTGCATTTCATCTTCTAGGGTTAGGTTTTGGAATGTTAAGGGGTTTCCATTGTTTCTCAACAATAAATAGGCCTTTGAGCCTCATTGTAACACAGTTTAGAGGCATGTAGCCACCACATCTCTTCTCAGAGATAAGCTACCATCGCCCTAGCTAGTTTATTTCCATTACTGTTTGTAAGCATATTTCAGTATTTTACATTAACTAAATGAAGTATTATTTCTACTGCATATCTGTGTTTATGGTTATCTCTGTAATTTGTTGCATTCCTGTTTAAGTCCGGATCATGTATACTACCATGGAATAGCTTGGAGATGGTCCTTGTTGGATGATTGTATGTTGCACTAGCTTAGAGGTTGGATGATGATGTATTCCATTAGCTTGGAGGAATTCTTGTGATGATGCTATTCATGATCATGTTGTTGCATACATATATTGGTAGCTGCTACAAATCTTAGAGTTGAGGAACCTTGATGATTAGGTCTCCTTTCCCTCCTTGGTCTCCATGTTTCTGGATTAGGTCTATTATGATGATGATGTTATACCTTAGGCTTGGAGAGAATGTACATGTGTTTGTGGATGTTTGAGATTGTTTCGCAGATGTTGGAGGATTTCTGACAGGTATTGGAGTTTCATAACATTGGCAATCATGTTCGAGATATGTTTGATGCCTTTATTGCTTAGTATTATTATTGGTTTGCATCTTAGTAGACCTAGTTTGTCTTGGGCTGGTGGTGGAATTTCTACATTGGACTAATGGAGTGTTGCAGAGGGTTGAGTGGCTTCCAGAGGACCTACGAAGGCTTGTAAATATTTGGGAGAGGTTTGAGCAGTTTATAAGGTAAGTTGACTGATGTTTTACCTTCCTTAGCCCTAGTCGCATGCATGATGGGTCAAGGAAGTGGTTAGAGAGCTCTATTCCCATGGAGGAATGCCTAAGGGAGTGTTTATAGCTCTATTTTCTCAGTGGATAGTGCTAAGGGAGCTAATGAGGGATTTCAAAAACATTTCTTTGCATTCCTCGCATTGCTTAGCCAATTTTGGTGTTGTGGCGATATTATTGACTGGGAATTTTCAGCATATGGTTGGAAAAAATTTGAGGGCCCTCTAAAAGATGATCAAGTTTGAAGAAATCAATGGACTAGTCGAGTTAGTGATTTATTTATTTAAGAATCCTTCCTCAACCAAATATAAAGCATGTGAATAGATTTTGTTGAGTCTACCATAATGTGTTACATTTACTGAGTTAATCATCTCAGAAAATGTTAAATAGAATAAGTATTTGAGTTCATTTCGTTGGTGTTATAGACATTTTTGTGCCTTACAGCTATAAGCATGAAATGTCCATAATATAAGGGATCCAAAGTCCCTAATCATGTTGTTCCTACCCCTAGAGGAACAAGGCTAACAAACCACAGCAATTCACAGAAGTTCTCCACCAGAAACTGCTCAAAAACAAGTCAATTCAGGATCAATTCAAGAGCTCCACTAGCTATCTGCGCTGAAATGCAAAGTCTGAACTGGCTACCTGCACTGCAACGCAGGTAGAAGCACTACCAAGGTGCGCTGAGCGGGAATTGACAAATGGCAATTTCATTCAACGAGGTTTCAAGACCCTGGAAGCTTCCAGAATCTTCCTCAATGACACTTGCCTCAATGAATTCGACTCATGATGAGTAAGAGGTTCTCAAACTCCAAGTGGAAGCAAGAACCTCCAAGTTGAAACAAGAACTGACAGAGGGAGAGGACACTAGTCAGATCTCAAGCTAACACATCCTCTCTCCAAACATCTATATATGGATCTCTCCTCCATGAGATCTGGAGGCTGGAATTTGGTTATTGCAAAGAATTGCTGTTGGTTTGAGATTGGAATCATTGGGTGCTTAATGCTTTGAAGGGAGGTGAAGATAGGAATTCCATTTGCTGGGAAGGAGATGCTGGATTGGAGCCTTCTTGGTTGTATCTCTTCCTGAACCTTGTTATTCATCAATAAAGCTATCTTGGTTTCTCCTATATGCTGATGTATCTTTGATGTATGATTTCATTAGTATGTTTAGTTTATTTCTAATCCTGAACTAGTTATGAATATGAATCTATGTCTTTGTGTAGTGTTCTCTTCTTGTGATCTTGCAGAGACCTGTTGAAGCTGGGCGAGCGAGAAGGCAAGTAGCTGGGAACTCTCAAAGAGAAGAGAAATCGGATCGAGGGACAAACGGAAGACACCGGTTAGTCCATCCATCTCTCTTCATTCTTAATTCATAAAGGAAGAATACTAGAATAGCTGTGTTTGTTTATTGCTAAGGCACTGTCACACCTTAGGTGGATAAGATCATCCTGCATAGGCATTTTTCCCCACAACAAATTGGCGACTCCGCTGGGGAGATCTGTTTAGTCATTTTATTTGTGTCTCCATCATTGTTTGTTTCATAGACTCAACAGCAACAATCGAACTGCATCTGTTATTCTCAGATGCAAAGTAGACAGCTCCTGCTTTGATCCAATCACTGGATTTGTCTATGATCTAAACAATGGACTCACAAATGATTTGATGATCCTTTGTGATAGATCTTAGTCCTCCCTCAAAGCATCCCTTTGATTGTACCTTGCTTGTTGCTTTTATTTGGCCTAAAACCGTAGATTAATCAGCAAACTGTGACCCAGAACCCAGTGAGGAACTCTCATTTCTCCTTCAGCGCAGACCCTGTGAAGAGGTTCTGCATTTCAACGCAGGTCCCGTGAAGGCTACCTGTGTTGAATGTCAAAACCTCTGTGTTGAGGGTGCGTTGATCCAGTTAGGCCTTGTGCAGCTGGGGTTCTCTGCTCTGTTTTGCCTTGTTTTGATCTCTGATTTTTGCAGCCTGTAACCAGCATAGGTACCTGTCTGATAACTCCTTTTCTCTGCTTAAATTCCGCCTCCTTTTGTACAAAAAGACTGTGAGTGTTTTTATGTGTTTGTGGCATCATCTACAGTTTTCCTTTGCAAGAGTGAAATAATCGTCCTGTAGCCCTTGATTCAGATCTATTGATTGTGATCTTAGGAGAGAGTTCATTGGCTGTTTACAGTTGATTATACATTTACTTTTGCTTTTGGTTTGAGTTTGTCTCTTTTGAGTGTCGAAACAAGTGTTCATTTCGAAAGTCGTAAAGTGTTGTATTCTCTTCTACCCTTTCTGATTTCGAAAAAGTAAACTTGTTTGTATTTGTCATTTAAAAGCAAATTCAAAGTTGTACAAAAAGCTTTCTTTTTAGGCATCAATATTAAGAAAGCAGAAAACAAACACTTGCATTGTGCATTTGCATCTTGATAGTTTGCATGCTTGATTTAGGAAAAGTGCATTAGAGTGTGTTGATTGCTCTTTGAGAAAAGATGGTGTCTTTCTTTTCCCTTTGTAGCTAGGATTTTCATTGTTGAAAAGATATAAAGCTTGCTTATCATCTTTAGACTGCATTTAGGAATTGTATCATACATCTCGTGGTGATCCAGAAAGGCAAACTTCTAAAAAGATCAACCTAAAATAAATCGAATGAACTTAACAACGCTTTGCAACATAACGCACAACATAGAGGTCTAGGCTAGAGACATGTTCCGGTGTCGTAAAACCTAGTCACTGGTCGCCTCACTGATGGTTGGGTGATTCCTCCTGAGGGACGATTAGTACCAGTACGGATTGTGCTCCCACGTACCGTCGCGTATATATTGGGAGACCCCTATAGGCATATAACCTTTATCCTTAGGAAGCCGTGTCAGCCACCCTACTGATCGCAATGCACTGAACACAGCATTCAGGAAGATCGACCGCCTGTACCCTAAAAAGTATTCTACGGTTTTGCGAAAAGTTTGGCACACCCTCTCCCTAGAACTCCAGAGCAGTTTCTTTTGGCCATTTTCAGACTCTATAACAGAAAAAGTCCATCCGAGCATTTGTCACTTCGGGCTCGTTAAAACATCGAAGGAGACTAGAGTCATCTTTAACTTTTTCTCGACTCTTTAAAAGTGAAAAAGCAAGTTGTGTCTAAGCGTCGTTAAAAATTTATTTTAAACGGAACAATCACCCTTTATTCCTGTGTTGATCTTTAGGTTGAGAAAATGGAGCCCACCAACCAAGGAATTCCCCTTGGTGGAAATCCTAGTCCCTTCTCCTCTTGGGGAGATGTTGGTGCGCCCCATATGGCCACATTGTCGCTTCCAGGACTGACAATTGGCCTGCCAGTCTGGCTCTTTTCAACCAATGTCGTTCAGAACACCACTATTCCTAAACAGTCGAGTCAACAGTTAGACCAGACCAGAGTTACCCACCAGCCTTCTGCTTCACCTAATTCTTCCTCTCCTCCTTCCTCTTCGCTTGACGGAACTGGTAAAACAAAAAACCAAGTTCGTAAGGAGAAGAAGGAAAAGAAAAAGAAAGAGAAGAAGAAGAAGGAGCCAAAAGCGACTGGGGGCAAACAAGTGTCATCTGACAAAAATCCACACACAGCACTGACTGGGCCTAAATCGCCATGTGTCATATGCAAGGGAGACCACTTCCACAGAGATTGTCCCTGCATCCCTTGGATACTAAGGGACTGATCTCCCCGTTTGCACAATTCGGTAGCGTCAACCTCTGATAGCCATGTTGACAACACACCGTCAACTAGTGAAAGTGAAGCCACAGGACAGAGAGGGAAAGCTAGATTTCCCTGCAAACTGTGTGAAGTCGACCATGCCATCCACCGTTGTCCCTTCTTAGACGAGCCTAAAAGAGTTTTGGAAGATCGCCCGATTTTACGAGCGCAACTTCCTCCTGGATATCAAAAACTCCTGCCAAGTCCTTTACTAGTTGAGAACTCGGCTAGCCCGCTCAAGTGGTCAGCTGAAGCACCTATCATTGAAGATGAACCGTCTGAATCCATACCTGACGAAAGTCAAAAGGTTGAGGCGGCAGTTGACCCGGTTTTGCCTTCAGAGGCTCTATCTTCGAATGATACCATCACAGAAGAGAATAAAGACGACACCGTCCAAATTCTCTTCATCAGCACAGACTCCAATGAACAAGGGGGCAATTTGCCCATTCCTTTATCGCAGGAAGGAACTTCGTCAGAGTCATACCCATCCGTCTATTCGGTCCCACCACCAAGCAACCTGGTTGTGTCCTTCGACTGGAACCAACTAGGCAGACCCTGGTTGCCAGCAAGCATACCATTCGGAATTATCGTTCAAATATATAGAATGGTAATGGCTGGCACCATCATTGATGAGGGGGCATCTGTGAGTATGCTTTCCTCTATTGCTTGGAAAGTGCTTGGTTCGCCAGCACTTTTGCCTGAAATGAGAAATCTGACAGGCTTTGATAAAGGAACCAGTCGACCTTTAGGGATCCTCCCCAATGTGCCTATCACATTGAAAGGGAAGACCATTCAAATGAACGTGATGGTCGTTCAAGGACCCTTGGATTATAACCTACTCCTTGGACGAGACTATATATATTGCATGGGAGCCATCGTCTCCTCACTCTTTAGAGTAATGTGTTTTCCGCACGAAGGAAGAGTGGTCAAGCTCGTGGACCAACTTTCATTTCCTGGATCACGCATCGCAAATAGTCATACACCATCCCTAAATGGTCTCTTCACGCAAGAAATGTCTCAACCCACGGTCCATCATCCCGATGAGCGAGAGTGATTCAGAAAGATATGACTGGAACCCAGGGGGCATGCATCCTGGTCGGCTTCGGCAGGAAAACTTTAGGTATAGGGTAGGTTTCCACGGGAGAATATGACTAGTCCGTACCCCGTCCGACATGGAAGAGGGGTTGTTCCAGAATAAGATTCTTTTGTCAAAGTTATGTGAGTTGGCGGGCATCGTCGCTCACCTTTGTCTCTTTCGGTAGACATTGCCGAAGAAGTGTTTTGTTTGAAAGATTAATAGAACAATCTTTGGGTAACCTGAAAGAGGTAGGCCTCTCTTGGTAAAACAAATGTTTTGGCGAAAAGGAAGTAGGGTTAACCTTGAAATCATACTTTATACCTGGGGGCATGCAAACCTTTTGGAGTGCAAGCAAGGGGCGGCTATTTATTTTTTAAATTTTTAGGTCTGCCCTTTAAACCTGTAGGTCTAACCCTTTAAACTCGTAGGATTAGTCGTTTCCGAACTTGCATAACGAAAGGATCTGGAGCAAAGCTTTGTAAGATCTAAGCTCCATAAAAAATAGCATCTTCAATGAGACATTCTTATCATATGACTGGATTAATCGAGCAGTTTTAGCACATAGTTCATGCTCGTTAAAAAATAAACGCAAGATCCGAGCAGTTTTAGCACATAGTTCATGCTCGTTAAAAAATAAACATAAGATCGAGCAAGTGTTTCAATCTGCATTTAAGCTCGTTAAAAAATGAACTACCCGGTAAATAACCACTGCGAATGAAAATTATCAGCCATTAAAGCCTTGGTCGTGTTTGCACCATCACCTCCACTTTTCCATTGGTCGATCATTCACCTCCATTTGATTGTTTACCCATTTTTAGGAACAGCTGCGAAGAGTGATTACACTAGCCATCCTTGTAACACTGCCGTGATTGGAAAATTCCAACCTGTACCTGGAATCAGCTGCTAACCCATTTTATCACTCGTTCCTCAAAAGACGAGTCTTCTTTAAGCTCTTTTCATCTGACTCGTAAAATATGAAAAGATTGCCGAGTTTTGGCCTTCCAGCTCGTTAAAGCGACCGAAGTGCTATCCCTCCTCTATATTTTAATCTTTTTGGACCTGAGGGATTATTGCACAAAAAGATCGAGCACTTGTTTTGTTCGGCTCGTTAAAACTATCGAAAATCCATCCCTTCTGTATTGTTTTATACTTTTTCGGACTTAAGGGATTAGATGACGAAAAAGGGGCTTTCGGAGTTGACTTTACGTACCTTTTCAGACTCTCTAAAAATGAAAAGGACCGAGTTATCTTTGTCGTTAGACTCGTTAAAATCATTAAATAGCGACAAACTTGTCTTTAGACGAGAACGAGTTTCACTATCGCTAGGCTCGTTAAAACATAGCGATGGGCTTGCCCGAAGGGCAAGTTATAGAACAAGCATATGTTATCCTCCTCAAGCTTGACAAAAATAAAGAGGTATTGGTCAGCAATGACTGGGGAAAATTGGGAGAAACTCAAGAAAACTTTGATGGTAGCAGGTCACTCTTGAACATGACACTTTTCCTCCATACCACAATCAGGTTGGGTTGTTTCATTCACCGGTCACATCATCATGGTCTTGCCATACCATCCATATTTGGGGTAATGCTACCGATCCATCGCATAAGTGTCGCCATATGTTCAAGAGAAGTCGTTCAGAGAAGTCAACCGTGTCCCATCCACTGCCATACATTATCCTTCATCCTTTCATGACCGCCACCCTGAATCATATATCATCAGATCGTTTTCACCTCCATCAAAATCATTAGCTCCATTCCGTTTCATTGATGTGGGATTCATTAAGGCCCTCCTTTGACAGATCGCTTCTTGTCGACATCAGCTCATTATCCAAGAAGTTGATCTAGGAACACCCCCTTCAGTACTTTGAAGCTTGCATGCCTCAATGGCAAGTTTCTCACTTCCGGCGACAGGTATACATCAATGACCTTCGACCAGAAGATTTTGCGTGGTGTTCGACGCCAAATCCTTTATTCACACCACGTGAATTGTACTGTAGTACCTTGAGGGTCATTATCATTATCGATGATTCCTCTCGCGCTTGTTAACGGTTTACCTCATTGACCGGTAATCAAGCGATGTCTTTCCATGTTCGACTTCAGAACATTTCTCACATGGATCGACTTGTACTTAGAGTGAAGATCGAATGAGTTTGAAGACCCCGGATCTAGTTTCATCCATCCGGGCTGCGATATATATTCAGGAAAGATAAAGACATTGACATGTACATCATTGCAGCAGATAATCATCCTATCAAAAAGGATGATGATTTCATCAAAATCATCAGTCTACCATCAGACGATTGTCTGTTCTATGTACAGAAAAATGAATTTATAAAGCTGAGCATGGGAATGCCCGCCTCAGCTAGATCATGAAAGCAGTATGAAAAATAATGTATTGTATTGTATCTTATTACAGGTCTCCTCCCAGCATTGGATGAACTTCGGATCCTCCTGATAAAGCATTTCACCCGATAAATGGCCTCATACTTTAGGGGGCAACTGTTATAGACATTTTTGTGCCTTACAGCTATAAGCATGAAATGTCCATAATCTAAGGGATCCAAAGTCCCTAATCATGTTGTTCCTACCCCTAGAGGAACAAGGCTAACAAACCACAGCAATTCACAGAAGTTCTCCACCAGAAACTGCTCAAAAACAAGTCAATTCAGGATCAATTCAAGAGCTCCACTAGCTGTCTGTGCTGAAATGCAAAGTCTGAACTAGCTACCTACACTGCAACGCAGGTAGAAGCACTACCAGGGTGCGCTGAGCGGGAATTGACAAATGGAAAGTTCATTCAACGAGGTGTCAAGACCCTGGAAGCTTCCAGAATCTTCCTCAATGACACTTGCCTCAATGAATTCTACTCATGATGAGTAAGAGGTTCTCAAACTCCAAGTGGAAGCAAGAACCTCCAAGTGGAAACAAGAACTGACAGAGGGAGAGGACACTAGTTAGATCTCAAGCTGACACATCCTCTCTCCAAACATCTATATATGGATCTCTCCTCCATGAGATCTGGAGGCTAGAATTTGGTTATTGCAAAGAATTGTTGTTGGTTTGAGATTGGAATCATTGGGTGCTTAATGCTTTGAAGGGAGGTGAAGATAGGAATTCCATTTGCTGGGAAGGAGATGCTGGATTGGAGCCTTCTTGGTTGTATCTCTTCCTGAACCTTGTTATTCATCAATAAAGCTATCTTGGTTTCTCCTATATACTGATGTATCTTTGATGTATGATTGCATTAGTATGTTTAGTTTATTTCTAATCCTGAACTAGTTATGAATATGAATCTATGTCTTTGTGTAGTGTTCTATTCTTGTGATCTTGCAGAGACCTGTTGAAGCTGGGCGAGCAAGAAGGCAAGTAGCTGGGAACTCTCAAAGAGAAGAGAAATCAGATCGAGGGACAAACGGAAGACACCGGTTAGTCCATCCATCTCTCTTCATTCTTAATTCATAAAGGAAGAATACTAGAATAGCTGTGTATGTTTGTTGCTAAGGCACTGTCACACCTTAGGTGGATAGGATCGTCCTGCATAGGCATTTTTCCCCACAACAGTTGGTTGTTGTGAGAGTGGGTGATTATTATTTTTTCAAGGTAATGTGTGTGTAGAGTATGAAGCAAATTCTCGCATAATTTGTGCATAGTTATATCAAATATTTGTGAGAAGAAATCAGAGATAGAGGTTAGTAGCAGATTCATATTTTTTGTGTAGATTGTGGCAGAAAATTAGTAGCTCTTTGTATGTTTTGGAGTAGTACTTTAGTGTCAGTATAAGTGAATAAATTCCCTCCTCTATGTTAGATTTATAATTTAGATTTGATGAGAAGAATGCTAAAGTTGTTTGGTTTCTTGTGTTGAGGAAATGGAGAACCCACTCTGAAAATATATGAAACGTGGTTGGCATGGAGGAAGTGAAGGAGTGTGGAGGCTTCAAGATAGACAGTGATTTGGCCAACTCATAGTAGGAATATTTTTCTCCATCCAATAGGATTTGGCTAGTCTAGTGGTGGTTGGGTGAGGATCATTGGTCGTGCGAGATTCCAGCGGATGGTAGTCTATAGATTTGTAAGAGAAAAAAAGTCTTGAATTGATAGATGCCAGCATACTATAAAGGAAGCCAAGTCTTTTGGATTATGGTTCTAATATAATCCATGTAAATTTATCAAGCATATTAATATAATATTTGAGCAACACAACAATAGTAGGGTGGTTTCTCGCAAAAGGGTTTCAATTGGAAATGCTTGTGTTCTTATGTCTGTGCATGCTTTTATTTCTCATGGTTGCTATGATTTTCTGTTTCCTACTTCTTATGTGATTTTGATGAATTAATTTTATGTATGTGGATGGATAATGACATAGAAAAAAAATTATAAATTGGTGAAAATTGATTAAAGGCCATCACTATTGATTCACCCCCCCTTCTTAGTAGCGAATATATTTCCAACAGGAACTACCTTCTTTACTCACTTCACAACTCATATGCATGCATTCCAAGCATTCCATGTGGTCGGAAGGCTCTAGCGGCACACACAACCTATCCTTTGTGCGGTTACAACTAAAATTTCCCAGGTTTGTGCCTGTGGCCACAAATTCAATGCCAACATTTCTAGGCTAGCCTACACGCCACTTCCCTGAACTTTCGAGAATCATGTCTAATATTATCACAAGTATGAATGACCTATACTTAGGCTCATATATGGTGGAAACATGCCAACCACATGATAGACATTTAGAAAAACATATGGTGGAGATAGTAGCTACAAGTCAAGAATGCATATATGATCATTTTCTCGTTCATTTCACGAGAAAATCATCAAGATGGCTCACTTCCATTTGAACCTAGTTGCAAAAACACTTGTTATCTCATACATTCGTGTAACGATTCAATAACTTATCAAATCATGAACAAGTTCCATAACAAGAGCACACCACTTAACCATTGCTATAACTAACATTTAATCAAAATGAAAACATGATGAACCAATCATGAAATCAACACAATAACCAATACATGTGCTCATTGATATTATTAAGAAATATTATTTAATAAAATATTTGTAAAGCCAAACAAGTCATGGACTTCCATGTACTGCCCAGCGATAGATTAGGCTGAACTCAATCTCTCTTTCATCCAATCATTGTCATGCCATATTCCAGGAATGAATGTGGGATCTCATGGGATAAACTAGGAGAAAACCAACCAAGGCATCCAGAGGCCAAATCAACTCAACCCTCAACCAAGGTCATTTCACCTAAACCACTCTAGAAACTACTAAACCAACACAAGCTTTGATGCCTCATAAATTCTTCACCATGCCCAAATGAATTTTCTTGTCTCCACACATCTATTAAGCACTTTCCAGATAAAACCATCTTGACCTCCAACCTTGGGAATTTTCCTAAGACCAGCTCCCCAAATCCAAAATATTCCAATAATCCAAAGCTCAACCAAGAATGAATTTGATTACACCATGACTATCCAGAAAATGGTAAGGCAAGGTTGCAATAACTATTAATCTAGGAAAATTCCATGCTAAAGACAACAAAGTAATCATGTAAACCAAATGCATACACCATCAACTGAAATCCCAACAAATAAATCACACATGCAACATGTTACGTGCAAATATATGCATGTTGTAATTTCTCTTCCAATATTATCCTTACACTCGCTTAATTTCCTTTACTTGTCCTTCGCTTGTTTGCTCCTTTGATTTCTCTTTGTCTTAGAGTATGATTTATTCCTTAGGAAAACTAATGTTGTCCAAAACTTAAGCTGATCAAAAGTTGTCAATTGTTTCTCAGATAGGTTTTGATTATTGATTTTCGATGTCTCTACCTTTCCTTTTCCTCCATTTTTTTCACTTTCCTTTATTTACTCTCTAATTTCCCTTACATACATATTGTTTTCTGCCCATCTTCATTTTCTCCTATTTTCCTTTATTCTTGAATTAATTGCAATTTATTTTGCTTTTCTGTTTTTCCAATGCCAATGCCAATTTCCATAAAAATTAATTTACCACAAATGATACACACTTTAATGTTTTTCCCTCTATTCAACTTGGAATACAAGTCCTGTGACCTTGGCCTTATTTTAGCCTTTATAATTTCCTTCCATCTACATGGAAAATCATCTCGGGGTTGTTACAAACTGCCCCCCCTTTGCGGAACACCATCCTTGGTGTTGTATGCCACTTATGACCAAAAAAACAGAGGTTTATAACACAACTTGTTACAGAATGAAACACACACTCACACAGACACCAAAAACTCATTTTCTTCAACCAAAAAACAAAGAACGATATAATGCCTTCATCTGATCAGCGGTCTCCCATGTAGCTTCATCATGCCCAAAGTGTTTCCATTGTACTTTAACTTGCTCTATTGCACAATTTTTGAGAATGAGTTATTTCTATAACAATATGCATTATGGCCCTGATTAGAACTCTCCCTCTGGTTCGACCCGCAATACGGACCAATAAATTACATAATCAACATCATGTACATATCTCTTAAGCAATTAAACATGGAAAACATCATGGACATTGACCGATGGCAGAAAATCAAGTCTGTAGGGCACAATTCCAATCCTCTCAAGGATATCAAAAGGTCCACAATACCAAGGTGCGAGCTTGGCATATGAACCAATCCTCAAGGATCTCTTCTTGAGCTTGATGTGCAAGTAAACATGCTCCCCAACATAAAATTCCTTGAATGATTTGTGGTTATCTGCATAGCTCTTCTACCTCTCCTATGATTCCTTTAAATTCCTTCGAATAACATGCATCTCCTACTCCATCTCTACCAACATATCTGGTGCAATCAAAACCATATGAACTAGATCACTCCAACTGATAGGAATATTCCAACTCTGCCCATAGAGAGCCTCAAATGGACTCATATTTAAGAATTCATGATACCCCTTATTATAAGAAAACTCCAACAGTGGAATTTACCCCTCCAACTTCCTATTCTAGTTCATGACATACATCCTCAGAATATCCTCAAGAATCTACTAATCATCTTTATATTTCCATCTAGCTACAAATGATAAGATGTACTGAAAGCCAACTCTATCCCCAAGCCTGCAACAATTACTTCTAAAACTCGGAAGTTAACTTTGTTTCTTTCTCTGAGATAATATTCTTGTGAACTCCATGTGAACTCACTATCCTCATGATGAATATCTTAGCCACTTCACTAGCTCAATTGGTATAATTTATTGCAATGAAATGAGTTACCTTACTCAACATTCAATGATAATAATGATTGGGTCATGCTCCCTTGATTTCCTAAGAAAAATTATAATCAAGTCCATGAAATGGCCTCAAATTTTCATTCTGGAATCAAAATGGGCTGCAACAAACCAGTTGGATGCTTGCATCCATCTTTTACTTGTTGACAGTCCAAAAACTTGGAAACCAACTCGGCAATTATTTCCTCAAATTAGTCCAATAGTAGAGCTTCTTAACAATTGTCATCATCTTCTGGTATCTTGGGTTGCCTCAATACAACTTGACATTAAAATATCTCAAAATAAGCTTCTTCAACTTGTTATTATCTGGCACATAGATATTGCTCCTAAATATAACCAAACCATCTACTATGAGGTGATACTCCTCAACCTATTTGGCTACATACAACATCATGTAAGCCAAATTCATGCACCATCCATTCAAATCCGATCAAAGAAATCATACATGAAACATGTTACTTGCAAAAATATACCTGTTGTAGTTGCTCTTCCAATCTTCTCCTTGCACTCCTTTTCTTTCCTTTTCATGTCCTTTTCTTACTTTCTCCTTTGCTCATTCTCTCTCTTGGAGTACAATTTATTCCTTAGCAAAATTAAAGCTACCCAAAGTTGAAACTCATCAAAAGTTTTTAATTGTTTCTCACATGCCTTTATAACATTGATGTTTGCTGTTTCTTCCTTTCCTTTTCCTCCTTTTTTACATTTTCCTTTATTTTCTCTTTAATTTCCCTTGCATGCATATTCTTGTCTCTCCAACTTCCTTTTGTCTTATTTCCCTTTATTATTAATTGTCATTTATTACCCATTTCCTTTTGGAAATCCGAATGGCAATTTCCATAGCAATTAATCAACTGCTAGTGATAGCAATTTTAATGTTTTTCCCTCGATTGAGCTTGCAATACGTGTCCCATGACCATGGTATTACTTTTTCGTTTATAATGTCCTTCCATTTACATGGAAAATCAACTTCGGATTGCTACAGTGGTCATGTTATAAAACATATATAACATTTACTACACAATATCATCCCCTACCAACACCTTAATATATATGAGGGTGAGGCCCTGGTTATGCTATTATGAAAATCATATTATAGAATATGTTTTTCATAATAGTAACCTCTAGATCCATTATCCTATATGAGGGTCAGATTGGGTGATGATATTATACTAACATAATATGCTTTTCATAATATAGCATCCCAACTCGACTCCCATATGCCCTCATATGTTGAGGTATGCATGGGGAGTGATATTATGAAAAACATTACCCATGTGTCATATATGAGTGCTAGGGTGGGGTTTGGGGTGATATTACACATAACATACTATGTCTTGCGTAATAACAAACCCATAATTGCACCATCAAAATCATAGTAACCCCCACCCTCATATGTTAATATATGGTTGGGACTTGGGAGGTGATCTAATGCATAGTATAATATGCTTTGCATAATATTTACCCCACCACCCTGAGCTTCATATAACCAAATACTCAAATAGTAGGGTCCGAGAGGGTTATGATATTATGAAAATCATATTATTTTATTCGTAATATGACCCCAAACTCCAACTATGATATTAATATTGGTTTTGGTGGGTAATATGCTTTGCATATTAGCACCCTCCACCCACACCCTCATGTGTCTGGGTTTGTTTATATGAAGGTACTCTTGGTTTTCATGTCTGATATTATGAAAATTATTCTATATTATGCATAATATCAGCCTACACTCCCACCTTGATAGTAATGTGTGGGGATGTAGTGTGATATTATGTAAACCATATTATGTTATTTATAATTTCAACCCCACTCATAGACTGATTAATACATGATTGTGGGGGTGGGGATATGGGATTGATATTTCACAAAACATATTATGCTATCCACTCACCCAAGTCTCATATTAATATAGTTTGCATAATGTAACACCAAACCATGATCCTCATATATGAGGGTGGGGAATGGGGTTGATTTATGAAAAAGATAGTAATTATGAGGGTGAATTAGGATGGTAATATTATGTCAAACATATTATAAAATGTTTTACATATATGATGGTGGGAGTGGTGGTTGATTTATGAAAAACATAATACTTATGAGGGTGGAGTTTGACTATAATATAATGCAAGAAATATTATAATATGTTTTGCATAAGATCAATTCCACCCTCATATCTTATGGTTGTGGTGAGTCGTGATATTATGAAAAATATATGATAATATGTACTTTATAGGATCACTTTCCACCCCTACCAACATATGGGAGGATTGGGGCAAGGCATGATATTATTTTTCATATTATCACCCACAACCCCGAACGTCATATATGGGGGTGCGGGTAGGGAGTGATATTCAAAAAAACATATTATGTTTTTAATATTATTACACCCAACCTCGCTATCATATATAATTGCAATTGTCGGGGGTAATATTGTGTATAAAATAATATGACCAACATGGCCATTCTCATATATGAGTGTCGGGGGGGGGTGATATTATATATATAAAAAATATCACCTACCACCCCTACCCTATAATATGCATGATGATGGTGGTGATATTATAAAAAGTACAATAGGTATGATGGTATGGGTGTGGTGAATATTATGCAAAACATATTACATATTATAACATGGTTGCATAATATCACCATTTGACCCCACCGTCATTTTCATAGTATAACTGTCACCCCCACTATCATCAAGCCCATATATGATTGTGGGGTTGGGGGGTTATATTATGGAAAAAATATTATAATATTTGTTCAAAAATATGACCCTCATCTCCCATTGTTATCACTTTCATATATGAATGTTGGGGTGGTGGTTGAATTTATGAAAAACAACATATTATATGTTTTTCATAATATAATCCATCTTTATATAAAAACATCTTATACGACC
Source organism: Pinus tabuliformis (assembly GCA_031772625.1). Taxonomy (NCBI): domain Eukaryota; kingdom Viridiplantae; phylum Streptophyta; class Pinopsida; order Pinales; family Pinaceae; genus Pinus; species Pinus tabuliformis. Next base: position 1,371,844,740 of record CM062820.1, read on the forward strand.
ACCCTCTAACATGGTGTTCATTATGGGGAGTTATTTTATTCAAAGCATATTAGAGTATTATTTGCCAAATATTGCCCCCCACACCCAACCTCATATCCCCCCAGCCCTATAAGTAACACCCTAATATATCATGGTTTGGTGGGATGTCATATTGTCCAAAACATGTATGAGGGTGATTGTGGCACATGATATTATGAAAAATATATTATAATATGTTTTTCATAACGCGGCTCTCTACAAGCCCCCCCCACCGACGCCCCATATATGATAGTGGAGGTTTGGCGGTGATTTTGTGGGAAATATATTGGAAAACACATTATAATATATTTTACATAATATCTCCATACAAAATATAATATATTTTAAATAAAATCGCATCCCGCCACACATAATATACATTTACGGGGTATTTGTTACTTTATGAAGAACATATTGTAAAGAGGGAGGAGATAGTTTTCAAAACACATTATAATATTTTGCATAATATGTCTTCTATACCATGACACTTGAACCCCACCTTCACATATGAGGGTGGGGATCGAGGGTGACTTTATGGAAAACATATTATATCATGGGGATAAATATTATGTTTAGGTTCTATTATAGAATAATGTGAAAGTTATCATAGAAATTAAGATGAAGGCTAGTACAATGTAAGATGAAGGCTAGTACAATGTTCCCTCAAATTATGAAGGTAACCTTTTATGAAATTATAATCCTCAAAAGAAAACAAATTGTTGTTCAAGAAAATAGTTATTGAACTTGCTTGAAATATTGTTCAAATAAAATATGCCACGGACATGGTACAAATAGAGATTCTAAAGAATTAAATTTCATTAAATTTAAATTTGACCAACCACCACTTTTTGAGACATTCCCAGAAAAAATAAATGCAAGTGTTTCAAAATTTTGATAGATCAAAAAGGTCATGGTTACAATTAGAGGTGCCAAAAGTGAATTCTAAATTTTGTTTTTTTATAGAGCTTAGATGATAAGTATGATCAATGTGAAAGAGAAGAAAAGGGGAATAGTGTGAGGTTATGTTCAACATGATGGAGAGTTGTCATATCCTTTAGCGGAGAGAACACTCTATGGTTTCTAGTTATCATATGGATGAACATTGTTACTCGTGGAGAAGGATTATAGAGTTGGACTTTTTGTGTCATATAGATGAGAACATGTTTATGAAATATGATTTATTCGAAAGCATCATTACCAAACATGGGTTCACAAATGGATGTAATAGATCATTGAAAGTTATACATATGATGATCTTCAATGAGGTTGTATGACTTTGTTCAAAAGTAATATGTAGAAAAGCATGAGTATTTGTAAAAAATATAAGATAAATACTCAACAAAATATAGAAAGGTGAAGCCACATAGATTTGAATCATGGAAGAAAGAATTAATAAAAAAGAAGAGGAGATATGATTGGTTAACAAATAAAAACTAAATATTTTCATTGTCTTGGAATGTATAAAAAAGAAATTAACCAAGGAAATAAGAGTGAGGGTTATGATCAACTAATAGAGGAAAATATTTGATAAGGATAACCAACATGAAATTATTATAACTACCTTTGTCCATGATATGTTGTTCTATGTCACCTTTCACTTTCTACTTATTTGTGAAGAAGGTAGCATAGACTAGAAGAGGAGAAATGCGAGTTATGAGGATGAGGTTATGATCATTGGTAGTGGGATAAGGCACATTGATCATATATTTGGAAGGGGATTGTTCCTCATGGAATAACGGTTTAGTCATTTAGCCAATTATGGTAATGGACGACATAAAAATTAGTGGTTGTCCTAGATTTTAAATAGAAATATTTGGAATATTTTCTTCTGGGAAGCAAGGATATTATGGCTATCATATATGTTGTGGGATTTTGGGAGGCTTGAGATAAGACAACAAGAGGATGAAGCATTTACCAAAATTCATTTTCAGCAATAGGTGTATATTAAAAGGCTATGGAAAGAGATTCACCATGCATTAATATGATTGCATAATAGAAAGAAATGAATAAAATGAAATTTAGTTGAGTGACAAGTACATATCTTAATAAAAGAAATAGAAAATTTCTTATATCTTAAAATAACAAAGTATTATTTGTCAACCTAATTAATAAATGACCTAATTTCAAAATAACTGATACACAAATAAAATCATACCCAAAAAATTGTGCAAAAAGTTTCCTACCTCTGAAAACATGGAAAACAACTTCATATTCTAGTTTCATGGAAAACAGAAGCTTATACTTCCTTTGTTTTTTAATATTGTCACACCACTAAACAACCATTGACTAAACACTTCTAAAACGTTTCCAACCCATTGGTAACAATAAAACTAAATAATCAAACCTTGCAAAACAGTTCCATCTTATTAATAACACTAAAAACATGGAAAACAACTTCAAAGATCCATTTTCATTAAAATGGAAGTGAGATTCATCATTTTCAATATTCTAACATCACCGTGCAGCCGAACTCTGACTATGATAGACAATCGAAGCATTATTATCCCATTTAAAATGAAAATCAGTTCATTTAAAATAGACAGACATGAAAACAATGACTTCACATAGTGAGTTGCTAATATACATCAATATTACATTGCATAAATCGTTGTCATTGGTAAGTCAATTTAAAATTTTGAAATTCCACTTTTTAATCTACATCTCATCTCTTTGTACCCATACCCCAATTTCTCCCCGTTCGTAGATTTCAAAATTAAAATAACAGTAATTAGCAGTATGCCCCTCTTTGACGTGAGGCAAACGGGCACAACGGATCTAAATTATCGAGGACCGTATGAAGCTCAAGTCATTCGACATAATTTTTTTTTAACAATAACCGTTATGAAGACTCATCTTTCATTTATTGTTGATGTTACATGACTTATAAATTTAAATGCGTTAACTCTCGTAGAAATAAGTTTGAATAGTTGAGTTTTCGTCGCATACTGTTTAATTATAAATATTAAATTAAAAGTTATATGAATGCTTTTTCAATCCCAAGATAAATTTAGATGGTATTGTCTAAGTTTTAGATGGAATTTGGTCATTTTTTTGTTGTAAAATTTTGATTTTTGTTTTTTTAATTTAGATTTTTAATATATATATCTATATATAGATATATATATTATTTTGGATGGTATTGTTTAAGTTTTAGTTGAATCTGGTGATTTTTTTATCGTAAAATTTGATTTTTGTTTTTTAAATTTAGATTTTGAAGACATATATATTTGTTATTTTAAAAAATGACTACACCATTTAAATTGTAAAGAATTTATAATTAAAACTTAAAGTTATAATTCCAACCAACCAATTTTTTAAAAATTGAAAGAATAAAATCTTACAAATATACTACAACCATTTCCAGTCGGTTTTTAATGACTATAATTCCGACTCTGTTATGAAATTTCAAGAACTCCGATATGATTCGGAGCGAGTGTATAAATTTCATACTAATTAAAATTTATATTAATTTCGAAAACTTCGATATGGTTTAAAACGAATTAATAATCTTGAGACGGTTTACAGTGCCCGCAACTAACCTAGACTTACCTTTTCTTTAGTTTATCATACATTTAAAAAAAACAAGTTTCCTATTTTTCAAAATTTTCCAAATTTTTTTATGTGCAAAAGTGTCAATTTCTCTCAGTGACATGAATGGATTTATAGAACAGTTAGATCCCTTGACGTGTTAATATCAAAATTATTTTCGCTTCACCCCCAAAATCTCATCAATCATATTGTGAGGACTTCAGTTTTTTTTTGTTTTCAAAGCAACATTGATGCTTTTTGTATTCTTGTCAAATCGTTTCCCCGGTTAGCGAAGCCAATGCAATCATTCCTGCTTTGTATTTCGGCACGCAGTACGAAACTCATTTGCCAGCATTGTGAAACACAGAAGAGAAAATGTCGGTGTTCAATTAATTTGCTCTCTTTGTTATGACTCTCTGGAATACGAACGCGACAATGGATTTTTCTGACAAGGAGAACCACTTGAAATCCTTCTTCCTGCGCACAAAATTGGAATCAACGACAAGGTTTGGAAAAGGTTACGTGGCCACAGTTGGTTAATTTCAATCATGCCGGATTTTAGTCGACAAATTATCTAAGTTGACCATTAAACCGAGGCCGGCAATGTAAAAGAGGGAACAGTCGTCCTTCCTTTCTTTTTTATTTCATCTATGGCTGTGACTGGGTTACATCAATAGAATGTACTGCAGCATAGTTATCTATAATATATTTAAAAAATTTGACAAAATATTCACATAAGTCGGAAATGGATTGTTTAAATGACTTTACCCAATTTTGTTCCTAATGTATTTTAACTTAGTTATTAAACCAATAATCTAACTAGTTTATCACTGGTCATTATTTGCTAATGCAGTGTACTCACAACTGTTATTCAAGAAAAAAGAAAAAATAACTGTAATTAGGGTTTAATTGGGGTGGTATGTAAGAGCCTATACTTCTAAATTTTATACAGTTAACCTATTCTTTTACCTAAAAAGAAAACGAACTATAGGCCTAACAAAAGCAATTTTCAGGCATACTGTAACAACTAATTCTAATCACGGAATCGCCAGAGTTTACCTTAATGGATTTAAGGGCACACTGGAGCCCGGGATTCCACTCAGTGAATGGCCAGAGTCTACATTAATGGATTTAATTAGCATTTTGACAAAACATCCACATACGTCGGAAATCCGTTGTTCCGAACGAGTCTAGCAGTTGAATAGTGGGCGTTTGAACCAAACCACAGTTTACTTAATGGAGAACGAGGTGGGTTTCTCATACAAATGAGTCCGCTTCAGAGCATGAACACCTTGTGCTGTCGACAACCATGTTAAGACTGCTAATGCACATCCCCCAATAATTCAGCTACACTTCGTCCATTTTCTTCCTGCCTCCCTGGACTTTAGCTATAAATCGTCATCATGAACCAATTCTGTCGTTCATATAGGTTTCAATAGTTTAAGGCGAGCACAACGAAAATCCATGCTAGTTCCTTCAGATGCCCAGTTTGGCACAATTCAATGTGTGTATATGCACTTGCACGCTGAAAAGCTGGGTGCACTTGTAAGTTATATGCAGTTTACTGAATTTCATGTTTCTGAATGATGTGCAAGTAATAAGCTGTTTTACTGAATTTCATCTTCTATAAATGATGTGGAACGGGAATAGATAAATCTATGAGTCCTGGAGTACAAAACATTAGAAGTGTAGTTTTAATGGCTGCTAGGTGTAAAATGTTTTAACAAATAAAACGCATCTGGCCTGAATTATTTTTGTTACTTTGAGTAGATCTTCGTCAGATATAAGGGAATAATATATATTATTCCAGCTTCCTATATAGAAAGGATCTCCCACTTCCTCGGTCAAAGGATCAATTGCGCCACCTTGTTCCAAGGATATTCCTGTAGAAGTACACGGTACTATAAATGTAAAAATCAATTAGAGTATATGATTTCTGGTCACGGCATATTAATTTATCTTCCTCATAGTTATTAACATAAAATGTATAAGCGGAGGACCCTTCCGGAGTCTGTGGTGTGAATACCCGCACGTCTTATTGATAATCGCAGCCAAAACTTCTCCCTCATTACCAGCTGGTAATTTGGAGGATATTTGATATGAACTCATTTGATAATTTGATATTCCTTAATCGTAAGATTTTGAGAGTGATGTTTATGGGCAGCTAACAAACTACGGTTCACACACACCATTTATAAATAATTTGTATCCTTGTGGGGAAGATAAACTAATAAGCGATATAATTGAATAATTTTTTATTTTTTTTCTTTTCAGATCTTCCCATATATTTAATATTTAAATTTCTTTATTATAGTTTGTTTTAAATTATAACAACAATATATATAGATATTTTAATTCGGGTGGAAAATTTGTGCAAATGCATCTAAGCTATTTCATTTTAAGCATAGCTTACCCCCAAAAGTATGTAGCATACAACTCCAACAACTCCTAGTAACTATAACTCCAACAATTAAATTAATTCTTATAATTAATAAAACATTACTAATATCATTTAACTTTTAGTGAATATTTTTATTATTTCTATCTAAACTTTGATTTTGTTTTATAATTTTCCAAACTAAACTTCTATCCGTGTTGCCGTAATGTTAATGTCTGTTTTTTTTTAATAACAGTTGATTTAAAATAATTATAATATTTTCAAAGTTTATTCATAACATTATATAATTATTAGAATTTATTTTATAATATTAAAATATAAAAAAATTATCATTTTATAGGGAAAACTAGTAAAAATGAGTTAATTATTTTATTAGTTTTATTTTTGGAAAATAATAAAATGAATAACATTTCAATTAAAAAAATTAAAATTGAAAATTGAAAATCATAAAGCTAGCTCACTATATTTTAAAATTCCAAAATACATCAATTATTCTGTTTCCAAATATAATATTTTCTTTTCTCGACTGACCGATGTGGAGGTTTTAAGTTGAAATTCCGTGGAGGTTTCAAATATAATATATATTTTAAACACATGTATTATTTATTTTTTTAATTGTGAAATACATTTGTAAATTTTCTGAATAAATAACGTTTATAAATTTTTGAAATTGTAATGGTAACAGTTAAAAAAATATATCAAAAATATAGGAAAGAAGAATTAAGTTGGATATATGTATATATAAAATTATAATTTAAAATATAATAATTTATAATCTACATAATTATTTTTTATTTATTCAATAATTAAGTGAAAAATAAAATACATTATGGAATTTTTTGAAAAAAAAAATTATTGTGTTCAGAGGAATTGAGAACTAGGATGATCTTATACTTACATAATATGAGGTTCATTTTAACTATTATAAACAATTATTACTATAATTTTTAAGTGTTTATGGGTGTCTATTCTACAAACACAAATAAATCAACAAATTTGAAAATTATGGTGCCGTGAAACTATTCCTAAAACAATTTTGAAATAAAACATAATTACAATTTAAATATAATAAGTTAAAATAAAAAATGTTGAAAATGATATTGACCTTAAAAATAACGATTTTTATAAAATTTGGGAACCATTAAAAATTGCCTTTAATATTTTAGAACTTGTGTAATATACTGAGGAATATATTTTTGCTAAATGAAAGTCAAAGTAAAACTAATATATACTATGATAGATGTTAGTTTTTCCTTTTCTAACATAATATATTATATATTATTTCTTCTCGATTGTTTTTTCATTATCAAATTTTAAATTAATATAAAAATAGTTTAAATTTATTTTTTCTATTGAGCTTTCACCTCAATTACCTGCTCATTAGGATTATGAATTTTAAAATAATTAAATTTCTTTCAAACTTTTTATTTGTTAATAAATTAGTTATATAAAATAAATACATTTAAGAAATAGTGTTAGCCTATTAGATGTGTAAACTTTTTATACTAGTTTGTGGATAATCTCAACTCATAAAGAGTAATAACTAATTACATGGCAAATGTAAAAGAATTTCAATTTCACTTTTAAAGGTCTAAATTATAATATTTTTTTACTATGATTTGTAAAATGTCATTTTAATATATGACTTTAATTTCTTCTTATTCATTTATATTTTCCCCAATTGTATTAAATCTTTCACAATCATATTAGAACATCGATTAAATAATTATATATATATATATATATATATATATATATATATATAAAAAGTGAAAACCTTTTCCATGATATCTTCCTCAGATCACAACCCAAAATTTATTACTACATTTAAATATTTTTACATAAAACAATGAATAAGGAGTAAAATTTTGTAAATTCAATATATTTGTAAAATAACTTACTAATTTACTCTTTTCACATTTATTACATTTAGCTAAATAACTGGGATCTTTTATAATGTAAATCAATATATTATTTATAACATAATATCATATACAACTTATGAATATAGAATATAATTACTTTTAAATAAATTAAAACAAATGAACATATTAAACTTTTATTTTTAAAAATATATTTGTAATAATAATAAGTATAATAATATTAATTAGTTAATGTTAACCTACTATGGAAAGTTTTAAATCCTCAAAGTTAGCTAAGCTAAGTGCAACGTCATAGTAAACAAACTAAGCTAAGCTGACTACAACGTCACAATAACCCAACCAAGCTATGTTAAGTGCCTATGTCACGTCGTCCCACTCAATCATGAAGAATTAGCATGCTTCTTTTAAAGTCATGAACATTATTATGGAAAGTTTTAAATCATCAAAGTTAGCTAAGCTAAGTGCAAAGTCAGAGTAAACCAACTAAGCTAAGGTGACTACAACATCACAATAACCCAACCAAGCTATGTTAAGTGCCTATGTCACGTCGTCCACTCAATTATGAAGAATTAGCATGCTTCTTTTATAGTCATGAATATTTATATGATGAAAGTATGTGTGTAAAATTTAGACAAGTAATGATAAAGATCACAATCATGATGATGCACTAAAAGAATCCTTCCTGTGAAATGAGGCACACTTCCTATTAGAAGGACTATATTCAGCAGCATACAATGGTTAACATCATGTCAACACATAAACCAACACATACACCACATGAATTGATAACACAGAAAACCCATACATACCACCTAATGGACATACAAATTTATAGTTCTAGACCATTTGGACGCCCATATAAGGCAATCCAAGTTGAATATGTATTGAGACGTTTTACCATCTACAAAGATTACACGCAACCCATTAATATTTTCTAAATCTACTATTTATGAAGTGGAGGAAAGCGATTAGATAGTTAGATTCCTAAATAATCAATGCTTCCATGTGCCCACAAAAAGTAGATAAAAAAAATTCTAAATAGTCAATGTTTCTCTGTGCCCACCTAAAATGAAATGATTTCGAGTTATTTCACTGTTAATGCAACATAAACATATTCTAATAAATTGTGAAACTTCGATTTTTTAATGGAATACATTATCATTCCCATGAATATTTTCATGAATCTTTTAATAATGGGGACAAAATCACTAAAGGTTTTATTGACATACTCTAATGGAAGACAAAATATTGAGAAAAGACATGTTCTTCAAATCAGATAAATAAAAGAAAACAAAATTGATTTTATTTTTAATTTCAAACCCTCATGAGAAATATATATATATATATATATATATATATATATATATATATTATACGATTTTAATTTTATAACAATATTTACATCTAAAAGCATATATAATATTAATTATAGAATTTCAATTTTATAACACCGGTGAGATGTTTTGCAAATCTATTCCAAACACTAAAACTCCAAAAGTCAGAGTTGGTAATAGGACTTAGCAATATTTACATCTAAAAGTAAAAAGAGTATTGGTTAAAAAACAGATTAAAATTCTAAATACCATAAAATGCAATAGTATAATATAGACATATTGTACTTACCCCAGGCTATGTAAATGTGAAAGTTTACTGTGGTAAAAGACAGTAATACAGTTGTTGTTATGTTTTAAACAAAACTGTGACAAACTATTTTTTTTAAAGTAATTTAAATATTTCTTGAAATGCTCGCAGCCTCTAAGAGGTGGATCTTAAAGAAAAAGATCAGTTATGATAACTGATGGAAACTACCCTCCAAAACAGGAAAAGTCCTGACTGAGGGAGGAGGTTCTGTGCTGGGAGGACAGACATAAGAGATTCTTTTCCAAGAAGAGGAAAAAGGAAAAAGAAAGAGAAAAGTGGTTAAGTCTTGTTAGGACCAGATAACCAGGCACAGAGAGTGCACAAATCCTGTTGAGGGCTTGAGGCCTGCAGGATGGCTCGGGGGGAGAATTTCGTCTGAGGGATGGATCTCATGGCTGGGTGGACGAGCAGAATTAAAGCTCAGGTGACTTGTTTTGTTTGAAAAACCATTCCTGAGACTGGCGAACCAGGTACGGTTCCAAACTGTGAAGTCCCTGATTGAGAATAAAAGTGCATTAAAATTACAGTAGTCGAATAGGAAATATGTCTTTTTATTTTCCTAGACACTGTCACGATGATTAGCGTAAATGTATAAATGCAAACTTTAAATTAAGGGACAGACTGTCGAATATTAGACAGGGTCTGGAATAGTACTCCGGTAAAGAAAGCTACACAGAGATAGTAAGCAAAACTGTACATGGATACAAGGAAACATCTATCAAGGTCTGGTTACTGTGTAACGGACTTGACCCAACCTCATTAACGAGGTCAATACACTGTCTGTAACGAATAGTTACCAGCGAATCAAATAGTAGGAAAAACTATGGTAGTTAACCGAACAATACTGTGAAATGACAAGAGAACGAGGGTTTAAACCTCTGAATCTGAATAGTGATGGAGGAGTAGTGAGACAGTGTTAGGCACGAATAATGAATAACCTGTGCATAAACCGTTACATTGCTCTAGACAGAGCACTATTGGTGAACTGTACAAACAGAGGATGGAAATTATAATCGCATTTCATTAACCTTTGTCAACAAGACGCAGTACACGCGGACATGGTAAAATAGAACGCGGTGTATTTAGACCGAAAAATAGAAACACAGTGGGCATGTGAATATAAAGACCCTGTACATCTAGAGCTATAAATAGAGTACAAGAAGTATATGTATATGTAAAACTCTGTGCATTTAGAACGATAAATGGGAACAACGGTATACATAAATAAAACACTCTCTGTATGCAACTTTGAGGAGAAGATAGTCATATTAATACAAGAGCACCTGTGCGATAACGGTAAGGAGGAAAAACCAGCAAGTATATAGTGTAACTTTTCCATAAAGAGAAGAGTCAGCTTGACATTGCTTACAGTCACCGAAAATCATGTTGCATAGATTAGCAATGCGAAGAGCATTTAAAAACACAGAGCACGTAACCAAAATTATCATCACAACTTGATAATAGATAGGCGAATGCCGTTATGAGAATAGGTAGAAACAACTACAACATATAAACCCCATGTTCTGTTTCAAGAATGTCGAAGAAATCAAATCCGAACCATATAAGATACAGGCGTAAATACCCTGAGGGTTAGATAAGTTCCATACACTGTTTACAAATACAAATTGCACCGAACGGTGAGGCATTGAAAATAAATTATAGTACATATTTGATAAAGGGAAAACCCAAAATATTCGTGCTCAGATCTGAGCGCGAAGACCAGACCTGAAACCCATATGTATCAAAACAAATGTACCAAGCTTGCCGCAAGGGCAGCAGTATTGTAAAGCAAATGGGAAAACATAAACATGTATAAAAGAACCCAGAAATTCTCTGTGAGCAACAATTTAACCAGTAAAATCACTGTCATGACCAGTCTACACCACGAAGGCAAACCATTAGGGTTCTCCACAGAGAATACCCAGCGACTGAAGCAAGAAAACCCGCGTTGGGGGTAGTGGTCTCCACCAAACCACAAAACTGTAGTTTATGACCCGTAATCTTTTCACTCTATTATGCAAACAACGCATCAATAGCCAATGCCATACTTGTGTCTACCGGAGAGTTGTATCGCGGTGGGGAGCCACCCTGTTTCCATCAGAGGTATAGGAAGTCCCAGCTGCACAGCTTGGCAAGGAAAAGAAATAATACTGTAAGAAACCTTCCATGGTAAACAAACCAGTTAAAACATATGGCAAAACGGATATCAAATAGCTAGTACCTGCGAGGGTTTGATAACGGACGGTTCGTAGCCTCTGAAGCATTGCAGAACGAAGGGTTAATGCTGATGAATTCGAGCCAGACATAGAGCACTGAACCGGGTCTGAAAAGACCGCAAGCGTAAATGAGCTCTGAGACCATGTGGAGGCGTTTAAGTATCACATGGAACCCTTGAATGATTCTCGACCATCCGATCTCTGGAGGAGATCCAGGCCGTCGAAGCAAGGCGGGAACCAAAAATGATAGGATCGAGATCTGCATTTCCAAGGTGTCACATGGCCAAAGGAACCAGGCCATGACACCTGCCCCGGTAAGGACGGTTGTCTTAATAGCGAGGGTGAGTTGGCACCTGTACATGCTGCGGCGGGACCATCATAGCCCGCGCAATATTAACTCACGATACTGTTGGTAAGCCTATCTGAAGGTCTGTCATGAGGGTAGGACTTACACCCAAATACACAATTGATAATACATTACAATGCCGCGTAGTGTATGGAAAGCAAAGTTAACAGAATAATCTTTGCCCGTTGATTTTATATATATATTGTGTAATGTTTATGTATGATTGTTAAAAGTAATGTGCACACATAAGACAGTAGTATTATAAAGTGGGTCGCTAACTTATAGGTTAGGCATACATCAAAATTTTTTTCTATATGTATGTGGATATAGGTGTGACAAATTGGTATCAGAGCCCAGTTTCAACACTGTGGCCTCAAGTAGAACATGTTTCATTGTGCAGAAGGGTACACCATGCATACATATGCAAGATAATAATGTACTTAACTGTGTTCTGTCTATTTGGGGTGAAATACAGAATTACAACAGCTAGCAGTTAAGCCAGAAAAGAGACAAAATGCAAGGAACCGGCAGTAACCCTCAAGAGAATCCAGAGCTGTGGGTACAATTGGGTGCAGAAACACGAAGTACCAACCTTGCAATCCTGGAAACTGTCCAGGAATTGAAGAATGAGATGGCACGGTTGCGAGAGGACAACGCGCGGTTGACAGTTGAACAAGAAAGAATTTTGAAGAGTTTGTCGGATAGGCAAAATCCCCCTCTATCCAACCCCAGTGCGGAACAGCAGAGGATGACCGAAGAACAGAATTATCAGATGGAACCTGAACTTTCAGAAGGCAAGGAGGATCATTCTGATAATGTACCAGAACAGCAAACTTCAAAACGGCAGAAAATGGAGCTGCAGGGGGAGTTTCGAAAAATTAAACCCCCGCATTTTGATGGCGAACAGGAGGAAGCAGCTGAAGCTTGGTTAATAAATATGAATAAATATTTTCAGTTGTACGAGTATGATCATAACCTGAAGGCAAGATTAGCTATTTTTCAGTTACAAGGTAAGGCAACCTTGTGGTGGGAGGAAATCAAAATTGTCAAAGGGGTAAGCGAACGGACCATTACCTGGGAGAAGTTTCAGAAATACTTCAAAGAGAGGTATCTGACTGAACGCTTTTACGATGAAAAGGCAAGGGAATTCCATGATTTAAGATTGGGACAGCAGACAATGGACGAGTTCATTAATCGCTTTACCTCACTGCTACGTTATGTACCTTACATCAAGGAGGAGAAAGCCAAGGTCCAAAGGTTTGTGAGTAGCTTACCTTCATATATAAGGGAAAGGATTGAGTTTGACAATCCTAGGACCATGGATGAGGCTATCCGTAAAGCAAGGATCTGCTACCAGCAGAGTAAACAGAAGGGGGACACCTCAAACAAAAGATGGAATGAAAAAAAGAGCAGTCGGATGGTTGGGAGCAGCAAAGGAGGTCGCAGCAGTGGGAGTAAAGGTGCTGGTAAAGGATTAAACAGTAGATCTGTTGCAAGGAATGCACCCCGATCTAGGCCAATGAGCGAATCTAGAGTAAATGAGCAGCCTGTTAGACCAGAAGGTGAGGGGATGACCAGACCTCCAGTTCAATGCTGGGGTTGTGGAGGACCTCACTATGTGAAAAACTGCCCACAGCGAAAGGGGACAGACCAGATATCCCAAATTCATGAGGCATCGACCGTTGGGGACGTGGCACGCAGTGTACCCAGAATTAATGCGGCTTTGGAAGACCGACAAGCGGAGTACCAACCATCTATGGTTGAATTCGAAGGTAAAATCTCAAATCTTTCTATAGCTGTTCTTATTGATCCAGGAGCTACTTTAAGTTATGTTAGCCCAAAAATAGTAGAACAGTGTAAACTACAAGCTGAAAAGTTCAGAAATCCATGGCTGGTCCAATTAGCTACAGGAGCCAAGAGACGAGTCTTGGCCAAAGTAAATAATTGCTCCTTAACCATAGCAGGACAGCCAATAGTGGCAGATTTAAATGTACTACCGTTGGGTTCATACGATATCCTGATTGGGATGGACTGGCTGGAAAAACACTGGTCCTTAGTGAATTGCAAGACCAAAACCATCTACTATAAGGATGACCGTGGAGAGCAGCAGGAGTTACAAGGAATCAGACATCCTGTACAGATTCGACCCATTACAGCATCTCAGCTAGCTAAGTGCATCAAGAAGAAATGTCAAATCTACGCTATTCAGGTGGGTTACGCAAATCAGAAGGATAAAACTGCTATGCTGGGTAGCATTCCAGTGGTACAGGAATTTGCAGATGTTTTTCCCGAGGAAGTACCGGGATTACCACCTAAGAGAGATGTGGATTTCACCATTGAGCTGATTCCAGGGGCAGCACCCGTATCACGGGCACCATACCGCATGAGTGTACCAGAACTAACAGAATTAAAAATGCAACTGCAGGAGCTGTTAGATAAAAATTACATCCGTCCCAGTGTATCGCCCTGGGGAGCCCCAGTGTTGTTTGTCAAAAAGAAAGATGGAACTTTTCGGATGTGCATTGATTATCGTCAGCTGAATAAGCTCACGATCAAAAATAAATATCCTTTGCCTAGGATCGACGAACTTTTTGATCAGGTGAAGGGAGCGACGGTATTTTCTAAAATCGATCTGCGATCTGGTTACCATCAGATCAGAATTAAAGAGGAGGATATCGCTAAGACCGCTTTCAGAACGCGGTATGGGCATTATGAATTCGTGGTGCTACCTTTTGGTCTGACCAATGCACCTGCTACCTTCATGTGTCTGATGAACAGTGTGTTTCACAGGTTCTTAGACAAGTTTGTGTTGATATTCATAGATGACATTCTGATTTACTCCCGATCAAGAAAGGAGCATGAGGAACACCTTAGATTGGTGTTGCAAACTTTGCGAGAACATCAATTATATGCAAAGTTTAGTAAGTGTGATTTCTTCAAGGAGGAGATACAATACTTAGGCCACGTAATCACAAAGGAAGGAATCGCAGTAGATCCTGAGAAAATCAGAACTATAATGGAATGGCCCATACCAAAGGACGTGGCAGATATTAGGTCCTTTATGGGGTTAGCGGGTTATTATAGAAGATTTGTTGAAGGCTTTTCAAGGGTAGCATACCCTATCACCTCCTTACAAAAGAAGGGAAAAGTATTTAAGTGGACCTCAGAATGCCAGAAGAGTTTTGAACAGCTCAAGCACTTACTCACCACCGCACCTGTACTGAGTATAGCTGATCCTAATAAGGATTACGTGGTCTGCACGGACGCAAGTAAAGAAGGTGTGGGAGGAGTGCTGATGCAAGAAGGAAGAGTCATTGCTTATGAATCTAGGAAACTGAAAGAACATGAGCAGAAATACTCTGCTTACGACTTGGAGCTGGCAGCTGTCATTCATGCCCTGAAAATGTGGCGACACTATCTCTTGGGCAGAAAATTTCTGTTGCTAACAGACCACCACAGCTTAACAAACTATTTCAGCCAACCCACCTTAAATACGAGACAAGCTCGTTGGGCTGACTTCTTAAGCGGGTTCGACTTTGAAATTAAGCATCTAAAAGGGAAGGAGAACTGAGTAGCGGATGCATTAAGTCGGAAGGTACAGTGCGTGTGCAAGATTTCGGTCAGTAAATGGCAAAGTACTCTGATTGAAAAGATAAAAACAGCGGCTGAACAAGATGTTGTTTATCAGCAAATTAAACAGCAAATACAACAACTATCTGGTAAGGAAATCCAACAAGGGTATGAACTAGATGATGCCGGAATGTTGTACTTTAATAAAAAGCTGTATGTACCCAATGAAGGTAGTCTTAAGAAGTTGATTCTGGACGAATTCCACATCAGCCATTACACCGGGCATCCAGGATACCAGAAAATGATTACCGCTCTTCGAAAAGAATATTACTGGCCAAAAATGAAGAAGGAGGTAGCTGAGTATCTAGCACGATGTCTAGAATGTCAGCAGATCAAGGCGGAGCATTTGCATCCAGCAGGGCTGCTACAACCCTTACCCATTTCGGAATGGAAATGGGAGACTATCTCCATGGATTTTATAACTGGATTGCCTCGAACGAAGAAAAATAATGATTCCATTATGGTGGTAGTGGATAAGTTGAGTAAGGCAGCACACTTCATACCTGTGCAATCAACATATAAGGCTGTGCAAATTGCTCATATTTTCATGCAAAATGTATTCAAATTGCATGGACTTCCGAAGGTAATCATCTCCGATCGTGATGTTAAGTTTACATCAGCCTTTTGGAGGACATTGTTTGCTGAACTGGGAACACAGCTGAACTTTAGCACAGCCTATCATCCCCAAACAGATGGCCAAACGGAGCGAGTGAATCAGGTTGTGGAGGACATGCTGAGAGCATGTGTTATGATGAAGCCAACCCAATGGGAAGAATATCTCCACCTGGTCGAATTTGCATATAACAATGGGTATCACTCCTCAACACAGTTGAGTCCTTTTGAGGTCATGTATGGGCGGAAGTGTCGCACACCCTCAAGTTGGGGTGGACCTGAGGACAGGTTACGAATTGGTCCTAAAATGCTCAAGGAAATGGAAGAAACGGTAAAAAGGGTGCGTACCAACTTAAAAGCTGCTCAGGATAGACAGAAAAGTTTTGCTGATCGAAAGAGAAGGTTCAAAGAATTTCAAGTTGGGGACCATGTGTTTGTCACAATCCAACCCAGAAGGAGTACCTTGCAGTGGAGCGGGTGTGCCAAACTTGCACCTCGTTATTTTGGCCCTTTCCAAATCTTAGAAAGGGTGGGGCCTGTAGCTTATCAACTCGCCCTACCAAGCCATATTAGGATCCACAATGTTTTTCACGTTTCTGTATTGAACCAATACGTCTACGATCCTAAGCATGTGATTCAATGGCAGAATGTTCAGGTAAGAATTAATCTGGTCATTCTAGATAGGCTTTGTTCCGAAACAAGAAAATAACTAAATCTGTTGCTGATTGCAGGTCGAGCCGGAAGGCGAGGTTCTGGTCGAACCACTGACCATTCTCGACCGGAGAGAAGTGCAGCTGCGGAAACGGGTTATTTTCCAAGCTAAAGTGCAGTGGCAGGACTATGGGCCGGAAGAAGCCACTTGGGAGGATGAGGAACTCCTTAGAGAAGCTTACCCGAATTTGTTTAAGAGTGACAGACATCGGGACGATGTCCAATCACAGGAGGGGGAGATGTAATGACCCCAGGCTATGTAAATGTGAAAGTTTACTGTGGTAAAAGACAGTAATACAGTTGTTGTTATGTTTTAAACAAAACTGTGACAAACTATTTTTTTTAAAGTAATTTAAATATTTCTTGAAATGCTGGCAGCCTCTAAGAGGTGGATCTTAAAGAAAAAGATCAGTTATGATAACTGATGGAAACTACCCTCCAAAACAGGAAAAGTCCTGACTGAGGGAGGAGGTTCTGTGCTGTGAGGACAGACAGAAGAGATTCTTTTCCAAGAAGAGGAAAAAGGAAAAAGAAAGAGAAAAGTGGTTAAGTCTGGTTAGGACCAGATAACCAGGCACAGAGAGTGCACAAATCCTGTTGAGGGCTTGAGGCCTGCAGGATGGCTCGGGGGGAGAATTCCGTCTGAGGGATGGATCTCATGGCTGGGTGGACGAGCAGAATTAAAGCTCAGGTGACTTGTTTTGTTTGAAAAACCATTCCTGAGACTGGCGAACCAGGTACGGTTCCAAACTGTGAAGTCCCTGATTGAGAATAAAAGTGCATTAAAATTACAGTAGTCGAATAGGAAATATGTCTTTTTATTTTCCTAGACACTGTCACGATGATTAGCGTAAATGTATAAATGCAAACTTTAAATTAAGGGACAGACTGTCGAATATTAGACAGGGTCTGGAATAGTACTCCGGTAAAGAAAGCTACACAGAGATAGTAAGCAAAACTGTACATGGATACAAGGAAACATCTATCAAGGTCTGGTTACTGTGTAACGGACTTGACCCAACCTCATTAACGAGGTCAATACACTGTCTGTAACGAATAGTTACCAGCGAATCAAATAGTAGGAAAAACTATGGCAGTTAACCGAACAATACTGTGAAATGACAAGAGAACGAGGGTTTAAACCTCCGAATCTGAATAGTGACGGAGGAGTAGTGAGACAGTGTTAGGCACGAATAATGAATAACCTGTGCATAAACCGTTACATTACTCTAGACAGAGCATTATTGGTGAACTGTACAAACAGAGGATGGAAATTATAATCGCATTTCATTAACCTTTGTCACCAAGACGCAGTACACGCGGACATAGTAAAATAGAACCCGGTGTATTTAGAGCGAAAAATGGAAACACAGTGAGCATGTGAATATAAAGACCCTGTACATCTAGAGCTATAAATAGAGTACAGGAAGTATATGTATATGTAAAACTCTGTGCATTTAGAACGATAAATGGGAACAACGGTATACATAAATAAAACACTCTGTGTATGCAACTTTAAAGAGAAGATAGTCATATTAATACAAGAGCACCTGTGCGATAACGGTAAGGAGGAAAAACCAGCAAGTATATAGTGTAACTTTTCCATAAAGAGAAGAGTCAGCTTGACATTGCTTACAGTCACCGAAAATCATGTTGCATAGATTAGCAATGCGAAGAGCATTTAAAAACACAGAGCACGTAACCAAAATTATCATCACAACTTGATAATAGATAGGCGAATGCCGTTATGAGAATAGGTAGAAACAGCTACAACATATAAACCCCATGTTCTGTTTCAAGAATGTCGAAGAAATCAAATCCGAACCATATAAGATACAGGCGTAAATACCCTGAGGGTTAGATAAGTTCCATACACTGTTTACAAATACAAATTGCACCGAACGGTGAGGCATTGAAAATAAATTATAGTACATATTTGATAAAGGGAAAACCCAAAATATTCGTGCTCAGATCTGAGCGCGAAGACCAGACCTGAAACCCATATGTATCAAAACAAATGTACCAAGCTTGCCGCAAGGGCAGCAGTATTGTAAAGCAAATGGGAAAACATAAACATGTATAAAAGAACCCAGAACTTCTCTGTGAGCAACAATTTAACCAGTAAAATCACTGTCATGACCAGTCTACACCACGAAGGCAAACCATAAGGGTTCTCCACAGAGAATACCCAGCGACTGAAGCAAGAAAACCCGCGTTGGGGGTAGTGGTCTGCACCAAACCACAAAACTGTAGTTTATGACCCGTAATCTTTTCACTCTATTATGCAAACAGCGCATCAATAGCCGATGACATACCTGTGTCTACCGGAGAGTTGTATCGCGGTGGGGAGCCACCCTGTTTCCATCCGAGGTATAGGAAGTCCCAGCTGCACAGCTTGGCAAGGAAAAGAAATAATACTGTAAGAAACCTTCCATGGTAAACAAACCAGTTAAAACATATGGCAAAACGGATATCAAATAGCTAGTACCTGCGAGGGTTTGATAACGGACGGTTCGTAGCCTCTGAAGCGTTGCAGAACGAAGGGTTAATGCTGATGAATTCGAGCCAGAGATGGAGCACTGAACCGGGTCCGGAAAGACCGCAAGCGTAAATGAGCTCTGAGACCATGTGGAGGCGTTTAAGTATCACATGGAACCCTTGAATGATTCTCGACCATCCGATCTCTGGAGGAGATCCAGGCCGTCGAAGCAAGGCGGGAACCAAAAATGATAGGATCGAGATCTGCATTTCCAAGGTGTCACATGGCCAAAGGAACCAGGCCATGACACTAGCCCTGGTAAGGACAGTTGTCTTAATAGCGAGGGTGAGTTGGCACCTGTACATGCTGCGGCGGGACCATCATAGCCCGCGCAATATTAACTCACGATACTGTTGGTAAGCCTATCTGAAGGTCTGTCATGAGGGTAGGACTTACACCCAAATACACAATTGATAATACATTACATTGCCGCGTAGTGTATGGAAAGCAAAGTTAACAGAATAATCTTTTCCTGTTGATTTTATATATATATTGTGTAATGTTTATGTATGATTGTTAAAAGTAATGTGCACACATAAGACAATAGTATTATAAAGTGGGTCGCTAACTTATAGGTTAGGCATACATCAAATTTTTTTTCTTTATGTATGTGGATATAGGTGTGACACATATTTTCTAAAATTCATATAAATTATTATCTAGACATAATTAGTTAGAGGAATTTTTAAATATAAAATGTCTATAATATACTTACCACATAGATAATAACATATAGTTTTTTTATTTTTTTTTAATTCAGTTTGAGGAATGCTAGGAGGGAGAGAGGGGACAATGAACTCGGTCATGTATTATTCATGATTAAAGGATATTTTCTTAATGTATATTGTTCATAAGATCAACTAGATATCATGATTTTAAATAACTTTGATACTTTAAATATATTAAAAAACTTTGAAGGTGATGGGCTTGGTAACAATGGAGAGTGAAAGTTTTAAGTGCTTCATTGAGGGTATGAGGAATGTCTTAAATAATTCATAAGTATTTTGGAAAGCAAATATGTGATATCTTGAAATTAACACACTGAAAATATGTCTAATAGTATAATAAATTACTGACAATGCATATAAAATACACTACATTTAATTGCTAGCGCATGGAACTACGAATTGTAAATTATTAAACTAGAAAGAACATTATAAAGCATATAAAATCAAAAATAAAAAGCAATTTAACATAACTAGTTACGATAAGATAATAGAGAATACCCTAAATGCTACTAAATGATGAACACCATCACTTACTCTTATGAAAGATACTTTTCCATGCTTTTTAAAATATAGAGATAACATAGTCAATTTATATATAAAGAAATTATTATTTGTTATTAAACTCTAGAAATTATTAAGAGCAACTACATAGTAACCATTGTTTAATGTTGATTATGACAACATTGCATTATTGTTTTTCTATTATTACGATAAATTTCATTTGCTTTGGCACTTTTGATTTTCAAAACATGTATATGTCTTATAATATGATCCTATAACCATTGTTGCCAACTAGTACCAAGAATAAATTCTCATTCAACCTAAATAAATTAGTCCAAATGGTTTGGATCCAACAATGCTAAAATAATTTTAATTATAATATTTTCATGTGTTTCTTAATGTTGTCTTTTACTATTCTATTTTTCTCTACATTCAGAAATTATATAATGATAGGTAAGTCTATAACATGTCTATTGATTATTAGAAGTTTGTTTTAGTGAATATTGTTTCTGAGGTTGTATTCATAGATTAATTTTTATTTTTTATTTTTTATTTTTTTTTTCCATTTGCCTATCTTTTTATTTATCTTCAATCTTTTCATATAATTTATTTATGGTTGCTCATTTATTTTTTTCCCTACCATAAATCATTTATTTTATAAAATAAAAAATTCATCCTTAACAAAATAAACATCTTATATACATTAATATTTACTTTATATTTAATAAATAAATCCAAATATCACGAAAAATAATATCAATATCACCTATATTTATAATGATATTTATAACATAAAAATATGAGTCGAATAGCTATTCATGCATAATAATATTCAATTATTAAAAATTTTAACGCATGTATATTCATATTATTCTTCATAGAATTAAACATATGAAAATTCTCACCTTAAACATTTTTTCTTTACATACACTTAATACAAACCTAAAATCCTTTGACCGATTCAACACAAATGAAGTACTTATAGTTGGAATTTACAGAAATCTTGACGTTTTGTCCTTAAAAAGAAAAGGTATCTATGAATCTTAGAAAAATTCGAAATAGAAACATACTCTCATGACTCTCTTTGTCCTTATTCACGGCATGAGGAAACATGGGTAAAAAATACTTTATGAT
This sequence comes from Pinus tabuliformis, assembly GCA_031772625.1. NCBI lineage: Eukaryota > Viridiplantae > Streptophyta > Pinopsida > Pinales > Pinaceae > Pinus > Pinus tabuliformis. The sequence goes on from CM062820.1 coordinate 1,371,866,625, forward strand.
ATTCTTCTTTTTCAATGTTAATATCACCCTGATGTCAAAGCACTTTCTTGTATAGAAAAGCATTAATACATACATAAAGGTATAAATGTCTAATTTATAATAAATAGCACTAAGAACTTCTATGTTTTCTAAGAATACATATATTTAAAGAAACCAGGATTATAACAAGGGTCTGCAAATTATTTTTATTTATTATCCTCCCTATTTTCATTTTTAAATATATTAAATACAAAGTTAATATTGATGTAAATATTTATCAATGTATATTACTATATTCTAGTGATATGATTCACATGACCTTGCTACATAGTGCCATATTTTGTCTATGTATTTAAATAATTTAGGTTAGAATCTCACACTGAAATAAACCTTAGATAGGAGGTGAAGCACAATTCTTGACATGGTAATTTATCTATGAATAAGAGAAATCCAAATAGGGAAAAAAATATGAACAAGTTTAAATTAAAAAATGTTTTGTTTATTATGATAGAAAAATGAGTTTATATTGTGTGCAAGAAACTATTTCTCATTTACTTCCATTATTCCACTTTTATTTTCCCAATGCTTAATTTGAATTTGAATTCTTGTTTCTATTTCCTCTCCCTTAGTAAAGGTACATTATAGTTTAAAGTTTGAATTCTTGATTCTATTTTTCTCCATCAGTAAAGGTGCATTATAATTTAGATTTCGCTAATTAATAATTTGATTTCATGTATTTTATAGAACTAAATTATCTACCTTATTATGATGCATTAAGTGATCTCATATATATTTTTTTTCGATATAAATCATTTTTTATTTATTTTTATCTCTAGTAATTTCTCAAAACTAGGTATATTATTCCTCTTCAATAATTATCCATGCTAATTTCATTTTTGTCTACCATTTAAATTTAACAAATTTTCAATACTATTTTTATCACTTATTAATTATGGTAAGGGTTCCATACATATGATGTTATTCATGAATTACCTATTGTATTCATAGGGATACTATGAATTACATGCCTTTCAATTATGCAAATTTTATCTGTAAGGAAGAAAACAAGAATTGATACTTTGTAAACTCATTTTTTTTTACCTTTGTTGAAAGTATAATACTCACTAAGGAATAAGGTTACCACATTTTAAGAAAGCACTCGGGTAATTCTCATAGAAGACAAAATCCATTGCATATCCTTATGGAAACGTGTAGATTCAAAGTTAAATAATCCCTACCTTTTAACCTCATGCAATAGGAATGATTGATGGTGTTGGAAATTTCAGGTGATTTCAAACTCAAAAGACCAGAGAACAACGCTACGATACCACTGTTGGGAATTTTTCTGCTAAAATTCCAAAAACAAACAAACAAACTGAACATAGATTCAATGCTCTGTTTTTCTGCCACAGGATCTTTTGCACAGGGAAGCTGTTTTTGACTCAGAGAAACAGAGTTTTTCTACACCCCAAAAATTTTTTGCATTCATCAATATGACTGCCTGTTACAAAAAAAAGGTCTTCCTCTTAACAGAGGGATTACAAAACTGTTGTTACACAAAGGTCTTCCTCACATAGAGGGATTCACCAACACTGCTTCAGATGCAGTTCCACAAACAACAAAAGAGTCTTCCTCACACAGAGGGATTCACCAGAGATTATGCTGAAAAGCATCTTCCTCTTGACAGAGGGATTCACCACACTATGCTGAAAAGCACCTTCCTCTTGACAGAGGGATTCACCATGACACTGTGCTGAAAAGCACCTTCCTCTTGACAGAGGGATTCACCATGACACTATGCTGAAAAGCACCTTCCTCTTGACAGAGGGATTCACCATGACATTGTGCTGAAAAGCACCTTCCCTCTCTCACATTCACACTGTTGTGTGAGAATTCTTCACTTGTGCACTTATGTGTGCTTCCCTTCTTCACAATGGGAAAAATTTTCTTCATGCTGCTGCGTGGGTTACAATGCACGATTTACAACTACAAAAAAAACATTACATATATAACTTACAAAAATACTTGCATACATTTTCTTGTCCCATACTCCCATGGATAAAAAAACAATAAAATTAAAGACCTTTTACCAACATTCTACAAATGCAGTAAATTCCATTAAATTACTTCACTGGCAAACTGACGGTCTTCTGATTCAATCTGAATGATTTAATGAACAAAAATGGAGTCCCATGCTGCAAACTGCTCGAGGCTGTCCTTCTCGTCCTTGGCTGAGTTTCATATTTACTGTGGTGGCTGAGAAATTCAATGTGAAAGATTTGGATTGCAACCTGTTTCCTTCTTTGGCCATACTAAGAATTGAATGCAGTCGCCTAATGCTGTACTGCTTCATGTCCGCTCTTAACTAGCTCCGCGCCAATTCTCTGTTTGTCCTCATATTTGAAAATATATGAAAAGTACTGCAGAACACATAAAGTTTCCTTTTGACGGATTTCAAAAGTTAAACCATTATGCTTCAGAAACCCATCGGGTCCGGGCTTCATCGCATAGTGCTCATATAAAAGATTGTGTACCCATGGTTTCCCCGATTGCGATATGCCGATCGCAATCTGGGCCGATACCACCGATCCTTTGCTTTTCCATGTATTTTGTTATATAACAAAAAAGCACCAAAATATATTGAAATGACCTGGTCGCGGACCTGAAATATTATGCAATAAAATGTTGAATACTCGTCGGGTTCGGCTCATTGCGTCGCAAACATATCTGTGCGAAAGGCCCTGCCCCTTTTGAAGGCGCCGATGCAAAACATCGATGCGATATCGGCGATCGCTCATCGGCGAAGTCTTGCATTGCTTCCACTGCCTGTTTGTACCGATCCGCCGATGCTCCAATGCGATATGACCCGCCGATGCGATATCGGCGATCGCTCATCGGCGGGGTCTCCAGTGTCGCTTCCTGCCTCCTCCGATGCTCCAATTCACCAATGCGGCGATTCGGCGATCACTGATCTTATGCCCCGATCCTTGGTGAAGCACCGATGAGATCTGGTCTGTTGATCGGCCAGATCGAACGGCTGTCCCGAATTGAGCTGTGCTGCCGTCGCTGTCCCTGCACGGTAGTTGGAATTAATATTCCAACACTCCCCTTTAATTTCAACTGTCGGGCGTTCAGTCATACCCAAAAATTCAAGGCTTTTCTGCCTATTCATACCGGCTTTCCTTTCATCGCTTTCACTGCTGTGCTCAGCCGCTCCAATCATGTAATATTCTCTTTCTTTCTGCTTCAGGCAAGATTTCCAATCTTTGCATCTCCAAGCTATCCTGCAACCTTTTCTTCTCTGCTTCTATGGCAGATTTAATTCCATAGCTCTCCCCTATAAGAAGATCTTTACTTAAAAAAATATAGTTCAGCAATAATGATAAAGAATTACAGGCTCCCCCTAACTGCATGCATCGTTTCCATTTGGCAGAGTCTTCAAAAGAAACTTAGATCGGCTGGAGAGCTCAGGGGACTTTCGGACTGTATTTCTTTTCTTCTCCATACTTGTGTAACTTTCTTCTTTTGCATGGGTCTAGCTTGCGTAGGAGCCCATGCTAAGTTACAATCACGTGCCATATGCCCAATGTTATGACACTTGAAACATTCTACATTGTTCATGAATAAGAATTCATGATTTCTTCTTGCAAAATTGTTTCTTGGAGGTTGTCGGGAACTACAACATCTATCTCTATGAGATGCTCTACAGTCTTTTGCCATATGACCAAAGTTTGAGCAAGAATAACAATAACCAAAAAATGAAATTTGGTACCTAGGAGATGGAGGTTTCCTTGATGTACTTCTGAAGCCTTGCTGCCTTGAGATCCTTTGATGATAACCATTGCCTCTTACCTCTTTGTCATCATCTACATTTCTTCTTGGGGCTGGTTTTCTACTTGGAGTAGGATTTCTTCTGTTGCAACCTTGATTTTTCTCCTTGCTTTTGCTGGAGCTAGGAGCATCACAATTTCTTTCTGGCTTCTTCACATCTCCTTTGCTTAAAGCATTTTCATTCTTATCTGAGGGTTCACTTACATACCCGAGTCCTGATTTATCAGATGGAGATATGTGATAGCTGAGCATGTCATCCAAGGCTTGAGAACTTTTCATGATTTTTTTCATCCCTTCAACCTTTTTTCTGAGGAGGACAATCTCTTCTTCCAATCTTTTACACTCAGCATTCTTCTTTGCAAGTTGTTCCTCAGTTTCTTCTTTGCTACGTGTAGCTTCAGCTGCTACTATTTTAAGGGAGATGATATCTGACTTCATTTTGGAGATTTCTACTTGACTGCTCTCCATTTTCTTTTCAGCTCCTTCTGCTTGCTTCCTGGCTTCTTGTAATTCAGACTTAAGGGAGGTGACCTCTACCTTGTACTGTCCAATCTCTTCTACAAGTTTGTTCACTCTCTTGTGCCTTTGTTCAAGTTGACTTGACAATATATCTTCCTGCTTATTTGCTTTATTCAATTGATTTGTCATGGATATGACTTCTTCATGATGCTTCCTTTTGCTTTGATCAAGTTCCTTCTTAAGCTTGGCGAGCTCTTCATCTCTTTCTTGTACTTGAAGCTTGATGAGGTCAACCTTCTCATTTTCAGCTTCTATGATGGGTTCAGAATTTCCTTCTTGACTAATGGTCATGGTCAGTGCTCCCTTTGCATGAAGGTCATGCAGTCTGTCCCATATATCCTTTGTTGATGAATATTTTCCTAGATTCTTCTTTATAGAATCAGGCAATCCATCCAAGATTGTCTTTGTTGCTTTTGCATTAAACTCCTTGGATTCTCTTTCCATCTTGCTATCATCAATCACTGATTCCCAAATTTCAATCCCTTCAGACTGTAAGAAAGTCCTCATTTTTATTTCCCATATATCAAAGTTCCCATTGAACCTTGGAGCCTCAACTAGAATGCTTTCAAATGGATTGTTTTCTATTTTAGTAGTAAAGGGAGACACAACCTTAGAAGGTTTGGAGACTTTCCTCTTTGACCTTGACATTCTTAACTATGCTTCAAATTCTTCACTGTGTATTTAAAATAACAGGCTGTCTTCAACAGCAACACAAAACAAACTTGAGAAATACCTTGGATTCTTTTGCCTGAGTCTTCACACTGCTGGAGAAGCTGCTGCAACAAGAAACTTTCCTTCAGCTTCTTTGACACCTTCAAAGAGCCTAGACTAGCTCTGTCACCATCAAAGAGCCCGGACCAGCTCTGATACCAGTTGTTGGAAATTTCAGGTGACTTCAAACTCAAAAGACCAAAGAACAACGCTCTGATACCACTGTTGGTAATTTTTCTGCTAAAATTCCAAAAACAAACAAACAAACTAAACACAGAGTCAATGCTCTATTTTTCTGCCACAAGATCTTTTGCGCAGGGAAGCTGTTTCTGACTCAGAGAAACAGAGTTTTTCTACACCCGAAAAAAAACTTTACATTCATCAATATGACTGCCTTTTACAAAAAAGGGTCTTCCTCTTAACAGAGGGATTACAAAACTACTGTTACACAAAGATCTTCCTCACATAGAGGGATTCACCAACACTGCTTCAGATGCAATTCCACAAACAACAAAAGAGTCTTCCTCACACAGAGGGATTCACGAGAGATTATGCTGAAGAGCATCTTCCTCTTGATAGAGGGATTCACCACACTATGCTGAAAAGCACCTTCCTCTTGACAGAGGGATTCACCATGACACTGTGTTGAAAAGCACCTTCCTCTTGATAGAGGGATTCACCATGACACTGTGCTGAAAAGCACCTTCCTCTTGACAGAGGGATTCACCATGACACTGTGCTAAAAAGCACCTTCCTCTTGACAGAGGGATTCACCATGACACTGTGCTGAAAAGCACCTTCCCTTTCTCACATTCGCACTACTGTGTGAGAATTCTTCACTTGTGCACTTATGTGTGCTTCCCTTCTTCACAATGGGAAAACTTTTCTTCACGCTGCTGCGTGGGTTACAATGCACGTTTTACAACTACAAAAAAATCATTACATATATAACTTACAAAAGTACTTGCATACGTTTTGCTGTCCCATACTCCCATGGATAAAAAACAATAAAATTAAAGACCTTTTACCAACATTCTACAAATGCAGTAAATTCCATTAAATTACTTCACTGGCAAACTGACGGTCTTCTGATTCAATCTGAATGATTTAATGAACAAAAATGGAGTCCCATGCTGCGAACTGCTCGAGGCTGTCCTTCTCGTCCTTGGTTGAGTTTCATATTTACTGTGGTGGCTAAGAAATTTAATGTGAAAGAGTTGGATTGCAACCTGTTTCCTTCTTCAGCCATACTAAGAATTGAATGCAGTTGCCTACTGCTGTACTGCTTCACATCCGCTCTTAACTAGCTCCGCGCCAATTCTCTGTTTCTCCTCATATTTGAAAATATATGAAAAGCACTAGAGAACACATAAAGTTTCCTTTTGACGGATTTCAAAAGTTAAACCATTATGCTTCGGAAACCCATCGGGTCCAGGCTTCATCGCATAGCACTCATATAAAATATTGTGTACCCATGGTTTCACTGATTGCGATATGCCGATCGCAATGTGGGCCGATACCACCGATCCTTTGCTTTTCCATGTATTTTGTTATATAACGAAAAATCACCAAAATACATTGAAATGACCTGGGCGCGGACCTGAAATATTATGCAATAAAATGTTGAATACTCGTCGGGTTCGGCTCATTGCGTCGCAAACATATCTGTGCGAAAGGCCCTACTCCTTTTGAAGGCGCCGATGCGAAACGCCGATGCGATATCGGCGATCGCTCATCGGTGAAGTATTGCATTGCTTCCACTGCCTGTTTGTGCTGATCCGCCAATGTTCCGATGTGATATGACCCGCCGATGCGATATCGGCGATCGCTCATCGGCGGGGTCTCCAATGTCGCTGCCTGCCTCCTCCGATGCTCCAATTCGCCGATGCGGTGATTGGGCGATCGCTGATCTTGTGCCCCGATCCTTGGTGAAGCACCGATGAGATCTGGTCCGTTGATCGACCAGATCGAACGGCTATCGCGAATTGAGCTGTGCTGCCGTCGCTGTCCCTGCACGACAGTTGGAATTAATATTCCAACAGATGGATGGTAGAGATTAGAATGCTACTCATAATGGTATCCTTCCATACAAATCCATTAACCATGTGTGGATTCATTAAAAAAAATACTTACACAATCACACATTATAGTCAAAGAATTAACACTACATTATAGTCAATAATTAACACTTTTCATAATCTAAATCAACTAATAACACAATCAAAGACCTTTACTATTGCCTGGCTCAATATGAATTGAAATCATGTGTTCCTTGTTAGGATATTCCGACACATAGGAAATAGTTAAGCACAACTTGGTCTAGTATAGAGTTAGGTATAGAGTTAGGTAAAGTGTGTTTCTTTACCGTTGTACATTTTGTAACTTACAATCCGACGGTTACGATATGTAGTGATCCGACGGTTCATTCTCTCCTCGGTATTACCGACACTTGATCCGTGGCTTGACACCCGATTGGTCCATGAATTCTATTTAAAGCGCATGGAGGGTCATTTGTAGGGTAATCCATGCATGAGAGAAGCTTATGTAAATTTTCATTCTTTGATTAATAAATTGCCTGAAGTGGTCGCGTTGGCTCAGGCCGTGGACTGTTTCCCTCTTTGAGGGTTTTAACCACGTCAAAAATACTGGTGTATTGATCTGTGATCTGGTTGTGAGCGGTGTCCTTTTGGTGTTCTTTCTGAGGAACTTACCCTGTAAATTCCTACATGGTATCAGATCTATTTGAGGGCCACGTCCGTTGGTGATCCAAATCTGAAGTCGGTAGAACTGCATCCGACTGCCGTTTCCTAGATCTGCTATTCTGACTGCTTTCGGGCCGAGAGGACTACTCTGTTGTGTTCGGAGCATCTGTTCTAGTGAGGAACCCCTTTCGTTTCACGCGAAAAGGTTTCCAGTAGCCCTAGCTGCGTCAGTTTTAAGATTTGGAAGTATACAGTGTTTATTTGCAGTTTACTGTTATTTTCTCTCTGTTTATTTCGGTTTCGGTTTATTTAGCCTTTTTATTACCGGATCTATACCTTTCATTTATGCATATGCTCTTTGCCCTGCGACTCTATGCGATCTGGGCAAATCAAAAACAGAAAGGAATGATTTTTCTCATGCATATGCTCTTTTCCCTGCGCCTTAGGGTGATCTCAAAAAATCAGAAACATTGAGGAAAATATTTAGTTTTCGGCCAAAGCTAACTTTGAGCCGCAAGGTTCATTTTTGAAAATATTTAGTTTTTCGGCTAATGCTAACTTCGAGCCATAAGGTTCGTTTTCTTTGCATGTCCATGTTGGGTTTTGTGTTTTTTGTTTTGTAGGGAAAAAGAGCTTTCTCAAAGCAAGCACGCAACCCAAAGCCCCCCCCCTCTCTCTCTCTCTCTGTCTCTCTCTCTCTCTCTCTCTCTCTCTCTCTCTCTCTCTCTCAAATTTTTTGTATAGATCAATTGGTTCAAAGCTATTTTAAGAGAGTAGAGGTCTTGGGTTCAAGTCTCCATTTTGTGGGGGCGGGCTTTTTCATTTCCGCACATTCCCGCACTTCGTCGGCAACTTCAACAAATTTTTTTAAAAAGCCATAACTTCCTCATCCGGAAGCCTTTTTCAGAGCCGTTTTTTTAAAGCAGCCTAATTTTTCGAGATCTATCCATTGGAACACTTACTTTTAGCATCTTTAGCTTCAGTTTCTATTGAAATGGAAAGTCAATACCAAGTTACCCTTGACAGCACCAACTACTTCCAATGGTTGTCCTACATTGAGGATTTACTTAGAAGTAAAGGTCTCTACAGAATAGCCATAGGCCAAGAGAAGAAACCGAAGGATGAAGATAAGGTTGCTAAATGGGAAAATATACAAGATCAAGCACGTGGTTTGATAGGGATGTCGATCTCACCTGATCTTAGATGCCATATTGCAGAACTTGATACTCCTAATGAAGCATTGGAACAAATCACTAAAGTTTTTGGGATTAAAAATGAAATTAGAGCCCATCAACTTGAAAATGAGTTGCTTACATTGGACCCTAATAATTTTTCTTGCATTAAAGATTTCTTGTCCAAGTTCAAGACCCTTAGATATCTCTTGGAAAGTGTTAAGGTTAAGAAAATTAAATTAATTAAAAATTAATTAATTAATTAATATATAACATATCACATAATTTTAAATAACATAAATAATATATATATATATATATATATATATATATATATAAGTCTTTTAAATAAAATTTATTTATTAATTTAATTGAATTTTGAAATCAAAAAATTAAATTAAATTAATTAATTAATTAATATATAACAGATCACATAATTTTAAATAACATAATAAAATATTTATATACATGTCTTTTAAATAAAATTTTATTAATTTAAAAAAAAAAAATTAAATTAAATTAATTAAAAATTAATTAATTATTTAATATATAACATATCACACAATTTTAATTAACATAAAATATTTATATATAATTCTTTTAAATAAAATTTATTTATTAATTTAATCTAATTTTGAGAAAAAAATAATAATAATATTTATACATAAGTCTTTTAAATAAAATTCTTTTATTATTTTAATTTTGAAATAAATATTAAAACTAAATTAATTAAAAAATTTACTAATTAATTAATTTATAACATATTACATAATTGTAAATTACATATAAAATATTTATATATAAGTCTTTTAGATAAAATTTATTTATCAATTTAATTTAATTTTGAATTCTAAAAAAGAAACAATTAAATTAATTAATAATTAATCTATTAATTAATATATAACATTTCACATAATTTTATATAACATAAAAAAAAAAATTGTATATAAATCTTTGATATAAAGTTTATTTATTAATTTAATTTAATTTCAAAAATTAAAATAAAATAAATCAAATTAAATTAACTAAAAATTAATTAATTAATTAATATATAACCTATCACACAATTTTAATAACATATAAAAAAATATATGTATACATAAGTCTTTTAAATTAAATTCTTTTATTAATTAAAAAAATAATAATTAAATATTATATAATATATATATATATATATATATATATACATATATATACATATATATAATTAAATTGATTAAAAAAATTAATTAATTAATTAATAAAGATAAATCAATTAAGCCGACATCACAAGTTAAAGCTATATCTTTCTATTCCTCTATTAATAGCTTCTTAATTTTCTCGACTCTCTCTTCTCAAAATACAGATCTTATGCCCTGATGATGGACTCACCTAGCTAGTCCGAAACGTCGGTTTCATAAATTGCTCACACGTTTTCCATTAACAAAAAACATAGTAACCTTATTTATTCCATCCTTACTAAGTTGGGACCAGCTTACTCTGTATTTGTTTCCACCTTCCATTATACAAGAGAAGCCTTCATTTCTCAAGGAAAAGACTACAAGCCCCCTTCTGTTGACTCTTTTTGTGATTCTTTAATAAGAGAACAAGAAAAACTCTTACACCTTGGTCTTCTTAATCTTGGAAACTCTTCCAAGAAAGCGTTAGCCGCCCAACAACAACCAAATTCAAAGAATCCTAAGAAGTCATATCATAAAAAGAATGGTCCTAAACCAAACAAGTGTCCTAAGCAATTTCAGCCCCAAAATGAAAACTCATTTCAACAAAATGATAAGACAAATAAAAACAAAGGGAAGAAGACTGATAGACATTGCAATTTTTGTAATCGAGATGGCCACTTAGAATCAAAATGCTTTAAAAAGATGGAAGCCTTGGAAGCAGCAATGAAGAAGCATAACATCCATTTGGGGCAATCTTCAACTTCAACTTCATCTTCAGGAATGGCACTTTATGCATGTGGTTGTCAAGCATCTCGGTCTGGCTATGCATTAAATGTATCTTCTTCTTCTCATTCTCATGAGTGGCTCATTGATTTTGGAGCTTCTTATCACATGGCCAAAAACAAAGCCATGTTTTCTTCTTTAAATGATTGTAACACCAAAAATATATATGTTGGTGATGATAGATCTCTTAATGTTCTAAGGACTGGAACTGTTTATCTAGACAATGGTCAGTTTAATGATGTATTATGTGTTCCAACCTTATCCTGCAACCTTCTATCTGTATATCAGATAACTCATTCAGGTGAAGGTAAAATCGTTGAATTTTCACCTCATGATGTTGTAATCAAGGACTTAAAAGATCCTAAACAGATTTTGGCTACTGGCATTGCTGATGATTCTACAAGGTTGTATAAGTTTCACAACTTTGGGTCATCAAATCTTCCCTCAGTATTTGTTGCTCATAACGATGAAGTGAGAAAACTTTGGCATGAGCGATTTGGTCACTTAAACTATCGCTCCCTTCAGCATCTATGTAAAGAAAATATGGTGATAGGTCTTCCTATGGTATCTTGCAGAGATGGTGTTTGTTTCGGATGTGTACTCGGAAAACATCATCGGGACAGTTTTGAAAAACGTGCCTCTTAGCACGCCTCAGCCCCTTTACAGCTTGTGCATAGTGATTTATGTGGTCCACTTCCAGTTGTGTCATTCTCTGGTTGCAAGTATTTCTTAACTTTCATTGATGATTTCTCCAGACGCACTTGGGTATACTTCTTAAAACTCAAGAGTAAAGTATTTAACACTTTTTTGGCCTTCAAGGCCTTTGTTGAAAAACAATCTGGACATCAAATTCTTAAGTTAAGATCTGATAATGGCGGAGAATATGTTAAAAACAGATTCATCAACTATTGCACTGAGAATGGAATTCAAATGCAACATACTGTTCCATATACTCCACAACAAAATGGTGTAGGTGAAAGGAAGAATCGCACCTTAAAGGAAATGGCTAATTGTATGCTACAATCTAAAGGACTTGGTCTTAGGTTTTGGGCAGAAGAAATTAACTGTGCAAATTACATAATAAATCGCACTCCTACTAAGGCTTTAAAGAATATCACTCGAGAAGAAGCATGGAGCTCAATCAAACCAGATATAAGTCACTTTCGTGTTTTTGGAAGTGAAGCGTGGGCCCATATTCCAGATGAAAATCATAAAGCTTTAGAACCTAAGAGTGAAAAATGTACTTTTGTTGGATATTCTGAAGATGTCAAAGGCTATAGACTTATTCCATTTAAGTCCAAAAATGTTATCATTAGAAGAGATGTAAAATTTGATGAAAATATATCGGCCTGCGAGCCTAGTCTGGCGGATGTGCCACCTCTCCCTATCTCTTCTACCTTTGAAAACATTTCTTCTTCAGATGATGAAAGTGAGGATGACAATCCTCCCCCACCATCTCAGGATCCTCCTTCAGCTCCTGAGCTTCCAAAATGGGTTCGTGCTACTCGAGATGCAACAGGGGATCTTGCCGGTGATCCTACAGATCAGCGACGCACACGTTCTCAGTTCGAGAGAGCCTCTTCTTTACTGGCTCAAGCTCCAGTAAATTATGATCCTGACACCTTTGCAGAAGCTTTAGGCCATCCAGATTGGGAAGCAGCTATGAATGAAGAATATCATTCATTATTGGCAAATGATACATGGGATCTTGTTCCTTTACCAAAGGGATGAAAACTTGTTAGATGCAAATGGGTTTACAGAACCAAGTATGGACCAGATGGGAAAGTTGATAAACATAAAGCTCGTCTTGCTGCTAAGGGCTTTTCATAGGTTGAAGGCATTGACTACACTGAAACCTTCTCCCCTGTTGCCAAAATGAACTCTATCCGCCTTGTTCTTCCCCTTGCTGCCTCTTTCAAATGGGAAGTCCATTAGATGGATGTTAAATCTACCTTCTTGCATGGGGACTTGCATGAAGAAATCTATATGCAACAACCCATTGGCTTCATAGAAACAGACTCCATCCTTGTTTGTCGACTTAAGAAACCCCTTTATGGTCTCAAGCAAGCTCCTCGGGCTTGGTATGTCAAAATGGATAGCTTTCTTTTAGAATCTGGCTTTTCTAGGTGTCATTCTGACAATCAGGGAAAATTTTAAGAACCCCCCCTAAATTTATATATATAATAAATGGGCGAATCTCCATGGTATATAGGAAAAATGGAAGGCGATTTTATCAATAATATAATATGTATATATAATTTTTGGCGAATCTCTCACCAGGCATGGCGAATATTTTACTCAATTATAAAATCTTGTAAGATCTTGGTATTACCATGGGTCAATACCATGGGTTATCATAAACCTGGAGCTTAAAAATTACTATTAGTAATTTATAAGAAATAATAAAATTAATAGTTGATTTTTATTTATTTTTTATTTTAACCAAGCTAAAATGTTTAACATACATTAAATTACCACATCCATTTTTACTCTTGATCCATGAGGGATCAAATATTTTTCACTCTATGCTAGTTTTCATATCACGATATTTGATACCTCTCGGGGGTCAGTAGATCTAGAGTAAAGATGGACCTATGTTGGTTTAATTCCCCCATGTAAATAGGCGATATTCCACGTGAATACCATGGGTCAATACCATGTGCCATTTTGGTGAATACCATGGGTCAATACCATGTGCTATTTTTATTTTTATTTTTATTTTTAGGGTTAATAATATTTTTTTGCATGGTATTAATAACAATCTAGTCCATGGTATTTGTCCCATAGTATTTTGCCCATAGGTTTCACCTAAATATAACACATTTTTTGAGTGTTCATAAATATAAGGTGACTTATGGAGTAAATATAAAAAATGTTTTATTTGTTTACCATACCTCTTGTTTATTTATATTTTTATTAATTTACCATACCTCCTTTACAAATATGGTATTTGGCCCATAGGATTCACTTAAATAAAACCTCTTTCTTGAGCCTTCACAAATAGAATGAGGGTTATGGACTAAATATAAAAAGAGGTTTTATTTATTTACCATATGTCTAGTTTATTTATATTTTTATTTATTTACCATACATTTTGAGTAAGTATAAAATGATGTTTTATTTATTTACCATACCTCCACTTTACTTATATTTTTATTTGTTTACACCCTTGCATGTATCTAAGGTGAATTATGGAGTAAATATAAAAAATGTTTTATTTATTTACCATATCTCTCATTTATTTATATTTTTATTAATTTACTATACCTTTTTTATAAATATGGTATTTGGCCCATAGGATTCACTTAAATAAAACCTATTCTTGAAAATGGGCGAATGGATTCACTTAAATAAAATCTATTCTTGAAAATGGGCGAATGGAAGGTTTTAACTCCTAATTTCAATGGCTAAATTTACCTTTTTTACCCTCTCCCTTAAAATAAGGTGGGCTATTTGAGGTGATTTGTAAAAATGTACTATGATACAAAATATTCGCCCACTAAAAATTTAAAACCCCTTAATTTCGCTAAAGGGCGAACATTTGCCCCTAAAATTTTCTATGCTGACAATACTGTCTACACCAAGAAAGTGGGCAACTCTCTTATCATCCTTGTTCTTTATGTTGATGATCTTATCCTTACTGGTAGTGATCCCAACCTTATAAATCATGTGAAGTCTAGCCTCAAAAGGAAATTTGAAATGACAGACTTAGGACACTTACACTATTTTCTCGGTCTTCAAGTCTTGCAATCCAAGGAGGGTATTTCCCTTTCCTAGTCCAAGTATGCTTGTGATATTCTACGTCATTTTCACATGGAAGACTGTAAGCCAGCCCCTTCTCCCTTTCAGTCTGGAGTCAAACTCTCAGTCACTTGTACTTCTCCTGTAGTTGATGCTACCTTATACCGTCAAGTTGTAGGAAAACTTTTGTATCTAACCCATACTTGTCCTGACCTTTCCTTTGCTGTTGGCCTTATTGCTCGGTTCATGCAAAACCCCTGTGAAAGTCATTGGAAAGCAGCTAAAAGAATACTTCGTTATGTTCGAGGTACAGTTCAATTTGGGATTCATTACAGTGCCAAAGCATCTCCTCTATTGGTTGGTTTCACTGATTCCGATTGGGCTGGTGACCCTGATGATCGGAAGTCTACTGCCGGTTATGTGTTCACTCTTGGTTCAGGACCTATTACATGGGCTTGCAAGAAACAGGGTGCCATTTCTCTTTCATCAACAGAAGCAGAGTATCGTGGTGCCGTAGAAGCTAGTAAGGAAGCCTTGTGGCTTCGTCAGATCCTGTCAGAATTTGGCTTTCAGCAGCAGCATTCGACTACACTTTGGTGTGATAATCAAAGTGCCATTCAGCTATGCAAAGATCCAGTTCAACATTATCACAAAAAACACATTGAACTGCACATGCACTTCATCAGAAAGCTCATTCACGACCATGTTCTTGAAGTGCAATATTGTTCAACAGATGATCAAGTTGCAGACATCTTCACAAAGGCTCTCACAGAGGCGAAGTTCACTAAACTTTGATTTTTGGTTGGAGTTCAGGAAGTTGTCACTAAGGGGGGATAGGCTCTAGTGCCTCCTTCCTTCTCCTATTGTGTCATATTTGTAAATCCTTCAATCCTATCCCAAGTTGTTCTTAAGGGGGGATGTTAGGATATTCCGACACATAGCAAATAGTTAAGTACAACTTGGTCTGGTATAGAGTTAGGTATAGAGTTAGGTAAAGTGTGTTTCTTTACCGTTGTACATTTTGTAACTTACAATCCGACGGTCACGATATGTAGTGATCCGACGGTTCATTCTCTCCTCGGTATTACCAACACTTGATCCGTGGCTTGACACCCGATTGGTCCATGAATTCTATTTAAAGCGCATGGAGGGTCATTTGTAGGGTAATTCGTGCATGAGAGAAGCTTATGTAAATTTTCATTCTTTGATTAATAAATTGTCTGAAGTGGCCGCGTTGGCTCAGGCCGTGGACTGTTTCCCTCTTCGACGGTTTTAACCACGTCAAAAATACTGGTGTATTGATCTGTGATCTGGTTGTGAGTGGTGTCCTTTTGGTGTTCTTTCTGAGGAACTTACCTTGTAAATTCCTACATGGTATCGAAGCCTTTAGTGCCTCCTTCCTTCTCCTACTGTGTCATATTTGTAAATCCTTAAATCCTATCCCAAGTTGTTCTTAAGGGGGGATGTTAGGATATTCCGACACATAGTAAATAGTTAAGTACAACTTGGTCTAGTATAGAGTTAGGTATAGAGTTAGGTAAAGTGTGTTTCTTTACCGTTGTACATTTTGTAACTTACAATCCGATAGTCACGATATGTAGTGATCCGACGGTTCATTCTCTCCTCGGTATTACCGACACTTGATCCGTGGCTTGACACCCGATTGGTCCATGAATTCTATTTAAAGTGCATGGAGGGTCATTTGTAGGGTAATCCATGCATGAGAGAAGCTTATGTAAATTTTCATTCTTTGATTAATAAATTGCCTGAAGTGGCCGCATTGGCTCAGGCCGTGGACTATTTCCCTCTTTGAGGGTTTTAACCACGTCAAAAAATACTGGTGTATTGATCTGTGATCTCGTTGTGAGCGGTGTCCTTTTGGTGTTCTTTCTGAGGAACTTACCGTGTAAATTCCTACATTCCTATGTTCACATATATGTGCACCATTGCGATTACATGTCACACTAAGAAAATCATCAAATCATCAGCATCATAATCTCAATCAAATAATTTCATCATTCATTAACAAATAACCCAATGATAATATCTACATTACCTTAATTGTCATGTGAATTTGGGTATTACAATGTATATAAATTTTCTAAAAAGATTTCATTTTTTTCCTATACAATAATAGAAAAAGTAAATATTAAAACCTAAAACATGTCACAAACAACATGTCACATACTCTACTTCATGATTCCTTTTTCTGTTTCTTATAGACATATATGTTTCTCCATAAAATTGATACCTTAAAACATAAGGTCTAACACTACCCAAGGCACACCCCTCTCCTAGATTACACAAAGGTGAGGAATAACTTATCGAGATATATCCTTTGTTTATACTTTAACCTTTTTGTTTCACTTCATAGAAACGGAATATGATAATTTTTGCACAAGCCTCGGCCCTTCTACAATTTTCCCTTAACACCTTCAAATTTTTAATCTCCCGGGGTATCTTCTCTAATGAATTGATTTCACAATGAATCATTATAGCATAGGCATGATGATCATGTTAAAGGGTATCGATACTTGAATATTTCTTTTGCAAATGACTATGGTTGGACTCCATTAAGGTTCTTGGACCTAATGTGATACACCATATACATTTGCTTATATGTATAGTCTATATTCATATGTGCCTAAATTTCTAAATTGAAACGAATCCTCTAGAATGGGTCAGCGCCCATCTTAATATTATGTGTTTGTTTTTGGCATGACCTTCGAAACGGCATCGATTTATTCCCTCATGGCATGCCAAGTTTTCTTGTCCACATTCGATGTACAATTCTTGCAGAGTGTGACGATACGCGTTCCTCTAGGTCATGGTGATCATATGATAGTCACATGGCTGGTTGTACATTGGAGAGCTCGATGATAAAGATGTTTCCCTAAGATCTGACGATGGAGATTTTCTTGAACAACCCTAACCTTTCACTTGCTCTCCTTTGTGCCCTCATTTTGTCTACGAATGGCCCTGAAGGTGTCACACTCAAAGGCTTCCGCCAAGAGAACTCTCTATATTTCTTTTAAATTTCCTTACCCGAGAATTTTGTGGCGGATGCATCTTCGCTTAAATTTCGTGAAGTTTTTCACTCACATATGGTAAGGGTTTTCAAATAATGTTTCTAAACATATTCTCTTTTCCTTACGAGTGTTATTTATTCCTTTCTGGCTTAATTATGAAATTCCTTTTCTTCTCTCCGTTCCAGGTACAACGATGTGAGGCTAATATTGAAGTGCTAATGCTCAAGTCCGATACTTGTTGGCATTTTCTGGTGTAAAGGTAAGTACCCCCATCTGGAAATATTTTACAGGAGTAGGGTTTCTCAATTTCTGTAAATTGATTCTGAGTCAAACCGTTGCTAATTTCTTGACTTCTCGATTCCATAATTTTGATGGCTCCGGGTCCCATCCATCACCATGTGGACTATGACTAGAATCAGTGGGGAAGACACTCCTCCCTACAGGAGATAATGGTAGGTAAATGAAATTTAAACCCCCGCCCCCGCTTTTTTCTTCTTAGCTTAACATGAAGGTTAAAGGTGAAAATCAGTTCGAGCACTACACGTCGGATATCTTTATTGAATTTCTTATCATACCGTGAATATAATACTCACCGTAGGTTTTCATAAATAGGTTACAAGAGCAGGAAAGTTGATTCCACTAATGTATGCAGGTATGAATCTTCATTCTGTATACTTGACTCTTCCTCCTAAACATTGAGTATTCTGTACTTATATTCTGAATTTTGAAGACTTATTACTCTGTGCAATTCAATAATTACAGGTATGAGAGAAATTGGTTATGGAAGTTATAAACAATGGGGTCGACATCCAACGCCTAACCACTTCCGTTATATTTCTACAAGTCGATGCCCCATGCACAGTGTTAGGGATTCTTCCCACAGCACAGTGGTCCTCGTGTAATTGTTACATTGTTGAGAATATTTGTTTAAATTAATTCAAAGGGATTATTGTTTTCTTGATTTTTGTATTATGGGAGGTGAATTTTTCAGTATATTGTTGGCACTAGGCATATAATATCTGTTGATACTATGCATGAGTTTTGGGATAAGGCCCAGGACCGACCTGGGTAGTCGAACAATACATTTGAAATAAAACCATCAAGGGAATTTTTTTTCTACTTCTTGTTTCAATTCTTGATTGAAAATTTATTATAATATAGAAATCAGTATATTACTCTCTCAAATGCGGTAACTTTCAGCGAAATTCTTTTCCTATAAATTGTACTCTTATTATTTATTATTTTGGATTGTCAAATATTTTTTCTTCAACACGAATCACCATTTTCCATTGTGATTATTGGCATATTCATTTTGTTCAAACATGATACTACTAGTTAAAAGATAAAAAAAAATTCTCACTATTTATTTACTTGTCGCGCTATCACATACCTCTTAATAGAATATTTGGCTCTTTAGAGTATCGTTCTCATATAATCTGTCTATTGTTTGATTCCATGATTTCATAGAACATTATATGCTCTATTTCCATTCCTACTACAGATTGTTTCGTATTTGTTCTTAATTTGACTCGGGATATTGGTTAAAGTGTAATTCTTTGCCGTCATAAAACGGTCCAATAGATCAAACATATAAAGTAAAATTCAGCCTTCTACTCTTTAATTACAATTTTTTTGTTAACTGTGCTACGTTTAGGAGTTATGTGTATTTTATTTTTTCCCACCCTTGTAAATAATTTTGTTTTTCCCTGTTACCCCTATGTGCACATCTAGGGCTTGAATTCAACATATCTCTAAGGAGAGAAATTTCAATGGTCGATAACACGTTCCTTAATGTGATAGAAATTGTCTAGAATTAATTCTGTTTGATAATTTATAGCAGTAATATTTATCTTCATTGCATTTATCATCCGAAAGTGATATATTAGCGCTTCGATGTTATGGTTTGTTGATTTATTTATTTTATTATGAATTTTCCAGGCTTACAATCACCCACTAAGTATTTGACTTACCAAAAAAACTTGAGTAATTTGCTTTTCTTCTCCACGGCTCGAGCTTGGAATTCCTAAAGTTTTGTATGAGCTTGTCTCCATTGAACTTGTCATATGTATCCACACATATATATTCCTATCATTTTATTGTCATAGGTGAACTGGATAATGGCCTATTATAGTGATTCCACTTTGTTTCCTATTAAAAAAAATGTAAATTAACATATGAAAATGTATTTAAGGACAGAGGGTAAAGTATGAGTTCTAAAGGTACTCTTCTTAATTACCCTCGACTTTTTTTTAAAGAATACAACATATATATACTACAATTTTTTTTGAGAATTAAATAATGAAAAATTATCTAAATATCTTCCCTATTAACCTACACAGTGGTAGGCATACATTCATATAGGAGCAATAATTTAGTAAGAAAAATCAAAAGTATATGAAACATCAATGAGATTCCTAAATCATTTGCATGCCTTCAATCTACTTTAGTAATTTTCTAATATGCTTGTAATGACATTCTTTATATGCATCCATAATTAAAAAATATATACACAAACTAAATGGACATACTACTTGGGTGGGTTAACCGACATGCATGTAGTTAAACCTCTCTTTAGCACAAATAATGATATATTCAAAATATAAAGATACTCAAAATGTCTAGTTGTATCTACAGTTGTAACTGAACTTGGGAGAAACACTATTGTCCTAACCATGAACTAATCCACGAGTTCCCCCTGAGTTGATATTTCTTGCCTATGGAATCAACAACCTTCTTGATTCTCGAATGGTATATTTTGTAATCTTTCTTCCTAGCAAATTTTCTTAGAAGTTTCCTATGTTTTTTACTTTTTCGACACACTACCTAGGCTTTCTATCGTTTTCTTTTTACGAAAATTTTGTTTTTCCTTTTTCTTAGAGGCCACCATTCTCTGTCGTGACACTTTATTCCACCTATACTTAGTGATTTTCTCCAGTTGATTGATTCAATATATATTTCTCTCCTATCTCCTTAAATCTTATCTATTGCCTCCTAGGTATTTTTGGGAGTCGTTTTTAAGGAATATTTATTTGGATGTCATCCATAAATGATGGTTTACCAAGTTTTGGAAACAATCTCTTTATTCTAGTGTTTTCTTCACAAGTAGTTTCAAAACTTTTAATCTATTAATAAAATCTATTTATTACATTACAGTAACTTATGGTTCACATTCAATTCAACCAAACATTGCTTTCGAGCCATCAAGTATAAAAATAGTTTAGTATAAATATAACAACCCATGAACATGAAAAACAAAGGGGTATTACACCCCCTTTTCTATTCATCATGATCTTCATTGTTCATTTTCAAAGCACTTCCCTTTTGAAGCATAGTTGGATAAGATTCTTTCATTTTTTTCCTTCAACTCCCAAGTAGACTCCTTAGGTGTAAAGTGCTTCCATTGGACTTTAACCTTAGTGACAACTAGATTTTGGAGCAAAATCTCTTTTCGATCTAATATGTGAAGTGGATATGCGAGGAAGTGTCCCTCTCATTCCACCTACATAAAACGCCAATAGATTTTGTGAAAATTATCATGCACATATTTCTTTAGCAAAGATACATGAAAAAAATTCTACACTTTAATATTACTAGGCAATTCCAGCTGATATGTTACTGGCCCAACACTCTACAAAATCTCAAAAGGCTGATAGATACATGGTGGAAGTTTAGAATATTTCGAGTTCTTAAGGTACTTTTTTACAGTTTCACTCTTAAATAGACACAATTTCCAATCTTAAACTCCTTATGAGTTCTCTTTTTATGACCATAGTTTCTCTATCTATCTTGTGCATTTTTATGTTCTCTCTAATTTTCCATACCACCTATTCCATATCTTACAAATCATCTTGCCACAATATTAGTCTATCTTCTGTATGACATCATGTGAGAGGTGTGTGGAATTTTCTACCACACAATGCTTCGAAAGGACTCATTTTTATCCAAGTTTGGTAAGTATTCTTGTAGGAAAATTCTACTAAGTGTAGAAAATCCAGCCATTTGGTAGGTCTATCCATGACATAAATTTTGAGCATTTCTAAAATATTATTAGTTCTCTTTGTCTTCCCATATATTTGAGGGTGATATGCAATGCTAAAATTTAGTTGGGTTTCCATACCCCCAAACAAAGATGTCCAAAATGTGTAAGTAAATTTAGCATCCCTACCAGACACTATCATGTTTGGCACTACATGTAGTATACAAATATGCTTCGTGAAAATATTGGCAATCTCTGTTGCTCCATAAGTAGAATGTAAATGTATGAAATGTGTTGCTTTACTTAAGGTGTCCAACACCACCATAACATAATCATGTTTTTATTTTTCCTTTGGAAATACTTTAATGAAATCGAATGGAATCACTTGCCATTTCCATTTAGGACTGGGTAGTGTATTTAATAATCTAGCAAGGTGTTGGTGTTCCACCTTCACTAACTGACATTCTAGGCATTTTTTCAAGTAATTTTCCACCTCCCTTTTCATGCATGGTAAAAAAAAAAACTTTTCTTAATGATGTTATCAGCTTTTCATATCCGAGATGTCTCGTATGTGGCTTCTTATGATATTAATCCAGTATCATTTGTTTCAAAGCACTCGCATTGGGGACATACAATATATTTTTGTAGATTAAAGAATATCCGACTTTTCACCAAAACCTTGAATTTTTGTTTGCTGTAAATTTTTTTCAAATTTCAAGGTATTTATGGTCTTTCTGTATTGAATCTTTAATATTCTCTCACAAAATCTATATTAACGCTACTAACATATACTTCCATTAGAGAAAGTGTGTGTCTCCTTACAACATTTTCTATTTTATTTTCTTTTCCTTTTATGTGTTTAATATCAATGTTGAACTTGCTAAGAAAATCCATCCACCTAGATTGTCTCGTATGAAGACCTCATTGGGTGAAAAAATATTTCAAGCCTATATGGTCTATTACCAAGGTGAATTTATTCCCTTATATGTAGTCCCTTTACATATTTAGAGAATGTATTATGTAATTCAACTCTAAATCATCTACTACATAATTCTTTTGATGTGTTTTCAAGTTCCTAGACCCATAAGATACTACTGAATTTTCTTGCATCAAGATTCCCCCTAAACCTTGCAAACAAGCATTTGTGAAAATAATAAATTCTTGTTTTTGGGTATACAATTTTTAAAACTGGGGAAAATTTAAGCAAGTGTATCAATTTTCCAAATATTTCCTGACATTTGGTTGTCAACTCAAAATTTGTTCCTCTATTCTGTAAGGATGTAATAGGGTAGTCTAGTTTAGAGAAACCTTTTATGAACCTTCGGTAATATCATTTCATATAAAAAATGAGCGGACAAGTGAGACATCCTTAAGTATGGGAAAAATAACCCTAATATTTTCAATATCCATAGACAACTCTTCCTTTGAAATAACATGCCCCAAATATTGTTTTTTATCCCTATAAAACTCGCATTTACTAAACTTACCATGTAATTGATGTTCTCTTAATGTTTGCAACACGAGAATTAGATGTTCGTTGTGTTCTTCGTTCTTGAAATACACTAGGATGTCATCTATAAATATGAGCACAAATTTATCAAGGTACTTATTAAGTACATTATTCATTAAAAACGTAAAGGTTGTTAGTGAATTTGTAAGTCCAAATGGTAACACTAAAAATTCGTAGTGACCATATGTCATCTAAAAAGCTATGTTATGAATATATTCACGTTCCATTATCAGCTACTGATACCTAATCCTTCATTCAATTTTTGAAAATATGGTTTCCCCTCTTACATGATTGAAAAGATCATCAGTACAGGGAAGCGGGTATTTATTTTTAATGATTAACTTGTTTAATTATCGATATTCCAAGCACATTATAAATGTGCCATCCTTCTTCTCAAAAAGTAACACAAAAATCCCCCACCATGAGACACTAGGCATAATATCCCCTTTATCTAGTAATTCATGTAACTACATTTCAACTCTATTAATTCAGGTATATGCATTCTATAAGAAGCTCTAGACACGGAGGTTGCACTTGATACTAGATCAATGGAAAAATATATATTTTTGTGGGGAGGTAAACCGAGGATGTCGTCTACTGAAAAATTCTAAGATTCCTCAATGATTAACATGGTCTGTAAATTTTATTTTTTCTATTTGTAGTTCATTTTTTTTCACATGCACCTGCTGATGGTGCTCGACCCGCAAACATTCATGGGATCTCCCCAGGATGAAGTCCCAACTAGACTTCACAGCATTTGGTGTAGGAGTCCCATCTAATGTGATGGCCCGGTTGCCATTATCTTAAATATTTTCCTTAGCTCTTGCTTGTCAGTACATGGGAGTGGTTTAATTTGTCTTCAAACAATGAGGTTCACATTCCTGGTGAGTTCTTAGTGTTAGTTGTGTCAGGGTTCTTTCACTGCAGAGGGAGAGGGTGAGAGTGAGTCTCAAGTTGAAAGGGAATAGTCCCAATTCTGTTAGAGAAACACAACACAACATGACATCCGCAACTTCTGCCCGAGTAGTCCACACAGATTCGAGAGTCACAAAGACAAGGTGAAAAATATCACGTACAACACCCATCGGAATGGACCACACGAGTGCGATAGTCCTTATATCAAGTTTACGAGAAATAATTTGTTGGGTGTCTGATGGAATAGTCCACACGGGTGAGACAATATTAGCAACTTATACAACACATTTCCAACAACATATGTAGTAGAAAAACTGAAATATTTCAATTGTCTTAATACAGGTTAAAGCAACATGCATTACAAGTGTCCAAAGAATAGTCTTACAAATGAATACAACACGTGTGAAAACGTGCTGGCCTATTAATAAGATTCTGAATTAAGAAAAAGTTCCAAGACACATCCGTACACCATTACATCACTAGCCTAGATAGAGGGATGTTAGAGCCACTGCTTGCTCATCAAATAAAGGACTACAGACTCTCAAGGATATGTGGGTGGAGCTAGGGTGAAAAGTGTTTTGCATTTACAAATGAGGGGTATATATAGCCAAGCGTGAAACTGGCCCTTTTGACTATTCGACTTCCCTCATGACTAATTGACTTACATGACTCTTTAGCTTTACATGTGGGTCTCTTGGAATTCCATGTTACATTACATTGATTACAACAGTATAACCGACAGTTGTGATGTGGGTGAGATGACTCATGACATGAATCGACATGACAATGTTGGCTTCATGCTGATGGTGGTTTCCATGTTGAGCTGCAGTATTGTTGAGTGATAAGTGTGCTCTTGGTGTATCATAGCTTCATCTTCACATGGTAAGGTGTGTGAAGTCTTCGATGGTCTTGTTGTTCGCTTGATTTTGCACATGTATGTATCTCCTTTTCCCGTACTTTGCATAGTTCATGTGTTCATCCATGTGTGAACAAGTCTTCTAGCATGCGCTCCCTGTTCATCATGTTCATCGTCGCACTATGTCTCATCAATGTACCTATATATGCAATCACTCATGACGCGATGACATCAAATCCAGAAATCTCCTATTCTAGCATGATGAATCAACATTTGTTTTCAGGTGAAGGTGATTGGGTGAGAGGAAAAAGCTCTGAAATTGCAGAGAGCACATTTCAGGCTGGGATGTGGACTCTAGTGAACTGTCAAGGAAAATTGCACAAAGTTCACTGGGAGGATGAGATGAGAAGTGTGTAATAGGAGTGACCATCTTCGGGATCTAGCTCAGCTGGAAGGCGGATGTGCACAAATTTTCTAGAGAGGTAGTGCCAGTAGCAAGGAGGACACTAGTAGTAAAAACTGTGCAAATTCTTCAAGGAGGCTGGCAGCAAGCTGTGGGAGCTTGTTGGCAAAAACTACGTAGAACTGGGAGGCTAGATTTCAGGACATGTTTGCATAGTTTCTAGCTTAAGAGTGGTGTCGGCCAGCTAGAGGATAGCCCAAAAAACTTGCACCATTTTTAGGAGAAGCAGTAGACTGGCTAACAAGGGGATTGGCTTACAAAACTATGCAAATTTCGGGGATAGTGTAGTAACACACATCGGGTGCTTCTCCTTTATGTGTAGGCAATTTCTTCAGTTAGTACAGGTGGGCATGCTTGCAACTTTTGCACAATTTTTTGGACAAGTGAAGCCCGGGGTAACTACCCGTTCAAAATCTCTGGTTGACTAGCGGGAGGCTTGATAGATTTTCTTGTGGTAGATGCAGATTGAGATGGATTGCTAAGCAACTTGTGTGATGTTATAGGCGACAATAACTTGGTTTGATAATAGGATTGCGTAGTGCAGACTGCCTGGGAGGTAGCCTCAATCTCTGTAAAATTCTACGCAGTAACACATGATCACTAAGGGTTGAGACTATGTAGTGTAGCTAATTAGAGGTCCCACTGATGGATAGTGGTTTGATCAACAAACTTTTAGAGAAATGGCTAAGTGTGTGAGCAAGTGAACGCGTGAATTCATGACCTTTCAAACACACACTCAACATGACTTGATGACAGGACACGTCAAACCAACAAGACAACATATGCTTAGTGTGGCTCACTACGAGAATGTCTAATGGTTAAAGAGACAAGTGAGGACTTTGGATAGACCTTCAGATGACCGTGGTGACACTTGCTCGAAAATTCTTACAACATAGTGTGTGAGTGCGATAGATTTTTACATAGCAAATATAACTCAAACAAAAACCTTCAACATCACGAGAACAAGGTCACAAGCATGACATAACAATCAACATGCCGAAGATGATAGTTGGTCAAATGAGCAAAAAGAAAGTAAGACATGTAGAGGAAACATGTGAGATGACTTTTTTATGTTTGCACACTTCGATGTTACTAAGGATAGGATGATATGACAATGACAAGCAGTCTTGCAATCTCAACTATGAGGTGTCCTTTACTTACCATACTTACCCTCGAGATGATCATGCATCTCACGAAGTTTGCATTTGGTCCTAACCTTTTCCATTACTTGGTCTCTTGGTCCTTCTCCTCAACTCCTTGTGAGTGACCTCAGCATGTCACCTTTTCCTGTAGTCAATCGGCGACGGGTCGTCATTGTTTCAGCAGGAAGAGACTACTACCAGGGTTAGGTTATGGGAGGCCCATTTTCATAGTTTCTACATGCAAGACCCATAGGACAACTTGGACAATACTATGTAGTTTGAAGGCACAGGGCACTGCTGTGGGATGGGGGTCCTGGGAGGACACCTTTGCACAATTTATGAATGGAGGAAATTTGGAATGCTATGCACATTTCTACAGAGTAGTGTTGGCTTCCTAACTGCTCTGTGCATTTCTAAAAAGAAGTGCTAGTTGCTTGAATGCTCTACACATTTCTAGAGAATAGTGTTGGCTGGTGTCTTCACAGGTTATGGTGTTTCAGCACGCAAGGGAGGAATCTTTATGGTTGTAGAAGTGCTATGTTACATTTCTAAATATTCCTTATCCTATTATCCCCTATTGATTCATTTCTAATGGTGAATTTACCATTTTAACAACATTTATACCTAAATTAACCAACATACACGGTAAACTATATATTTATATGCCTTATATCATTATTACCTGATCAATCAATACCAACATTCATTAACATTTATCATCAGACATGCATCATCATCTTTTGTACCTAAGGTAAATATCTCTTCACATAAAAATGTAATCTCTATTTTATTCCCTGTACGAGCATTTCAAATATTCTCACCTGTACTGCTCTGACAATTTTTGTCTAATTTACTATGTTTGATTGTTGTTCGGCTGCATTTATGACTTCCCGATGCCCTTTCCCTTTTTCCCATGCTTTGTGGGCATGAACGCCCTTTTCTCATTGGAGGGGGCACGATATGCATTATGGATAGGATTTGTAATGATTATTAAACTTCATTCTAATTGGAGGGGGGAAGGTGTTGTGGTCACCAACAACCCCCCTCTTTGTTTGGTATTAGAAATAACATCAAGCAAAGGGAGACCCTTAACAAAAAATCCCAAAAACATTTTTATCAAAATTTTTGTATTTAACTCCCTAAAAGCTATATCGCAAAGAGAGAATGAAGCGTTTTCCTATGCGCATAAATAAACTGCAAAGAAGCGATACGAAATTCATCGCATTGCATATTTTGAAAGCACCCTTAAAAGGAAACCTAAGGAATCACCGACGGCCGATATGCGACATCGCACATCGCAACGTCGCATAAGCAGCGCACAATGATCAAATGAAAAATGCAATCTTGCGATTTGTGATCTGTGATCTTACAAACTGTGATCTTGCGATCTGCGATCTGCGATGAATGAGACTATTAATTGCTGCGATGCGAATCACAGAAACCACTCATCGCAAAGTTTCTTCGGCATGATCTGTAAACCCAAAATTGAGCACGCACCTTAAGGGAAATTAATGATTGCACGCCTGAGTATCCAAAGAAGATCGTGTTGCGTTTTTTGAAGAGTCAAGTCATTATGAGTGTCATGATTATATATTCATTAGAACTTAAACCTTTCATGTCAATCTTTTCGTTATTTCTCTTTTCCTTTGTGTAAACTATAAGGCAGCAACTAATATAAATTTATATGCAGGAAACATCTAAGGAAAAGGGGAAAGCGCCAATACTAGAAGAATAGAGAGGAGATGCCTTCACAAATGGATGTCGCATGCAGCAGGGCCGCGGATTCCAGAGTATCACTCAACAGACACTGATGAAAATAGACTATCCAAGACTCAGAGTCAAAGGCGCACGAAAGCAGCATGTTTGCAAAAGATCCTGAAGCTCAGACTGGGTAAAGCAAAAAGAAAAACGCTAAAGAGGGAGGACGCTCCAGAAAATCCTGGAACAAAGAATGGAAGCAATTTTCAATACGAAAGATTGTTCAGGCAACGAAATCCCTAACTCATTGAGTCATTCACACGACCAGAAAACGAAATAGCAACAACACAATCCGTTTGAAAGAAATCTGGGTTATACTAAGTATACACACAGCAAATACACCCAGCCAGAGGAAGATTTTCAAAAATATCCTCTAGTTTGACGGAAAGAGGTGTCAGCTTTTGTTATTTCTACTTTTATCGCTCGAGCAAAAGAAAAAGACAACCAGCCGACTCTTTCCAGGCGAACCTTGCATTGCTTACAACACTAAGGAATAGATACAGAAACGGTTAGAAATTAGATTCAATTTTTAGAAATAAATTTGTTTTAGTAAAAGGGCGGTCATTTGAAGCCGTTTCCTAAATTTGTGTAATTAAGATTAGTTAGTTAGTAGTATTTAACCCTTCTCATGGCATTTGGAGAAGGGTCCGGAAATTTTTCAAAAAACTTGTCCTCAAAACATGCACTTTGGCACCCTCGGAGGGGGTTTTTGATGAATGGATGGATCGAGATTTATTTATGTTTGCATTTTAATGTTTGCTACTGATGTTGCACTTCTGTACTCTTAGTAGATGTTAGAAGTAAGTAGAGATAATCGTTATTGCTTGAAGTATGTAAGTGAAATCAGTCATAAATGGTACTTTTATCTCTTGATTAATTTCTGCTTATATTCTTAGAGTGATATACAGCCGAGTTGTTTATATGTTAATGTATGAATGTGTGGGTTACCATTTGGCACTTTTGTACGGTGGAGTCATTTGTTTGTGCTTGACATATGAATAACTTATTATGCGATATGCTGTTCACAACTGTTTTGCCTAACTTCTTATATAGAATGGTTTATCTTGATTGATTTATATTCTTATGATAGCTGAATGATCTTTATTACCAGTTATTATATGAAATCTTTTTAGATCACATAATAGAAGAATTCTACCCCGGGTTAGTATAGATTAGATGTGTTGTTTTTGTTAGATTACAGTAGTATAGAGTCAGTTTAGAGTTTAGAATTAAATGAGCTTAAAATTACCTCTAGTTTAGCATCATCAAAATCTACACACACACCCACATCCTTTAGATTGGGAAGCTGGTCCCATTATCCCCAGTCGGACCCGCTACACCAAACAGGCAAGGAGCCGCCAACCAGGTTCCAGACCGGGTGGGTATCCCCCTTGTTGTTGATGAGATTTTAGGGCCCTCAGCATATTTTGGCGCTAGAAGGGGGGCACGAACTATGAATGGCAACTAATTCAAAATCCAAATACCATTCTGAGAGTAAATCACCCTCATCAACTCCCCCGACTTCTCCAGTACGATTAAACCCGGAATTAGAAGTCGCACGAGTATCCACCACTGCTACCTACCCTAATATATCAGACCAACTCATCATTGAACCCCCTGAAATTCAAACTTTGATTCGTAAACTCCAGGGATTCTCTATTTTTTCTGAGAGGTCTGATAAATCTCACAGCAGCGTGACTTCGCAGTACAATCCTGCTCATCCCCTAACCAGATTGAAGAGTGAAAAATTTGGTTTTCAACCAAGTGAACTCCCTCTCCCGACTAGGAAAAGAGCAAGGAAAGCACCACTAGAGTCTGACAGTGAGACTCTTTCATCTACTTCGTCCATTTCAACACCCTCACCGTGAAGTCGACCACCCACATCCTCATCCCAAATCACTCATCCATCTTCCACAACCCTTCCTCTTCAATCATCAAAGATCATAATATCCTCATCTTCTCAGCATCAGGGACCATCTTCTACACTTTCATTAACTAGCGGCTCAACGATGGCCCAATCTCCATGGAACAATCCTGGGGCGGTTTTAATGCCTCCACCCCTGAGCCCAATACCGGCCCATCCTGAGAAATGGCTACCTAAATTCAATCCAGAAACAGGCATGCTAGGTGAAGAGCATATCAATAATTTCATGCTTTCTGTTAATCTCAATGGAGTTACCAACGAGGATGTTTTTGTTCGGCTTTTTCCTTATACAATGCAAGGAACAACCGGGTCATGGTACTTTTTGTTACCTTCTGGGTCCATCACAAGTTGGGACATTTTTCAAATTCAATTCCTCATCAAGTTTGGCGATGACAGATCAACAACGACATTGATCAATGACCTATCTAATCTTAAAGCTGAGGCTAGAGAACCCATTAAAGATTTCAATTTACGGTTCAATAAGATCCTCAACAAAATTCCCGCTGCTTCTCAACCCAGCAAGGAAGTAAGATGTGAATGGTATATCACGGTCTTACCATCAAACTTGGCTATCTTCGTAGATAGGGCAAACAAGACGACCTTAGTTGAAAACTTGACAGAAGCGCTAGCAATAGAAAAGCGCGTAGTTTCCCTAGAAAAGAGATCTGTAATAGAAGAACACAAATCTAAGAAAATCTCTTTCAAAGAAGACACCAAGAAGAAGCAAACAAAAGATGCTTTCGATATGGAAGGATTACAAAAAGTGTTAAAGGCCATGTCCAATGAGATGATTGACATAAGAAAACAAGTAGCAGAAACTTCTTCAAAAAAGCCCTACAGATCTTTTAAAAGAAATCCTCCCATGGAGGTGAAACCACCCAATGCTGCCTCAAACATCGAATCTGAAGAAGAAGAAGAAGAAGAAGAAGAAGAAGAAGAAGAAGAGAATACCACTGAAGGGCTGACCAATGATGAAGAAGTTGTGGAACTACAAGGAATGTGGGATTTCATCCTCCCACAAGAAAAATATCAAGAAGCATTTCCGGTTAGCACACGAAGCAAAAATCAACTTGATCCTCCCCAAACTACCCCTAAACAGAAGGGCGTAAGCCCTGCAACAAAGGATAAGGTCGCAACAAAGAAAACAACCGCTAGAGCGACCCAATTTAGCCCAGTCCAATCAGATCAAGCGCCTCCATCAAGAACACTGATAGTGTCGGATGAAATGGAGTATAACATTATCGATGAAATGAAAAAGACTAGGGCTAATATCACTCTTTACGAATTGAGCAAATCGAAACATCAACAGAAAATAATGATGAAAGAATTACATGCCGTGCCTACTACATCTTTACCTACAGCTGTAGCTTTCGACAACATGGGAAGACCTCCAACTAACATGATCAATAAGATTTATCCGAATGACATTGCCTTGATTGGAGGAAGATCAAGATCCAATACTCCTCCTTTTCTTCTCACTTATGAAATTTTCAATAAAAACGTGCACAATTGCTTGGTTGATTCTGGTGCTTCAAAGAATATTTTACCCAGATCAATATGTGCCAAATTGAATGTTCAGCCACAAAAATCCACAGTGCGCATAGTTCAACTTGATCGATCTCAAGTCGAAGTGATTGGTGAACTTAACCAGGTGACCATAAGATTGTTGTCTAACCCGAAAGTATGCCAGGTTATCGACATTCTAGTAGCTGATATCCCTAAATTCTATGGTTTAATTCTTAGCAGGGATTGGTCCGAGAAACTCCATGGATATTTCTCAACCGACTGGTCGCATATGTGGTTACCCTACAATGGTAAACCCAATCAAATAAAGGTTGAACGAGAGTTGCACCAAAAGTACATAGTGACTGAATTGGAAGGAGAGAATGAAGCAATAGCATACAACAACAGTATCATAGGCAATTACTCCGTAGATTCTTTCCTCGGCAATTTCAATGCTCACACCTCACCTTACTTAGAAAATTCAGTTTTGTCCCAAGTTGAAAATTTTTCCCAAACTAATGATTCAAAGTGTTTTAAATTTTTAGATAACTCTGTAAATACATCTTTGTTTTGGAAATTATATTTTGATGCTCTAAATCTAACGAGGGAGCAGGAGCAGGATGCATTCTGATTAGCCCAGATGGAAACAAGATCATGCTTACATGCAGACTTGAGTTCGATTGCACAAACAATACAGCGGAGTACGAAGCCTTGGTGCAAGGCCTATACAAAGAAATCGGGTTGAATGTTAAGTATCTTCAAGTCTTTGGAGATTCTGAAATTGTCGTCAAACGGGTACGTAACACCATACATTGCCTGTCAAGTCATTTAAAGCACTATCAATCTTTAGTACAAGATCTGACTTCACATTTCATAGCATTCAATATTTCGTCAATCCCAAGACTCCAAAATGCGAGCGCAGACCTGTTAGCTAACGTAGCCTCTAGACTTATTCCCTCCGAAGATTTTAGTCCCAATAGGTTCTCAATAGAATTAATCTTTAGACCATCCATCCCTGACAACATCACCAACTGGAGAGTATTCAACGACGATCCTGACATTGTAAATTTTCTCACTTCTGAAGGATCCTACTCAAATCAAATAATTGACGAAGACCATCATGATCACCAAATTCAACAAAATAGCACTGATAATGCTATACCTAAATCAGTGGTTAAGTTAGAAGATTTATATGATCTAAAAAGTCGGTTTAAAAGGTCTGCCAATTCTAAACTCTACAGTTCGACTCTGAATTATGAATTAGTGAACCTAGGAACCGATCAAAAGCCGCAAAACGTTAATCTGGGCCACGGCCTAGCCCCTGAAGAAAAATCAGCATATATCCGTCTTCTGAGACAATACAAAAACGTTTTTTCATGGAATTATGATGAGATGAAGACATACAACACTTCTATCATTCAACACACTATCCCTATGATTGACAATGAAAAACCTGTCCAGCAGAAGCTCAGAAAAATCCACCCCAACATAGAAAATCAGATAAAGACTGAGCTAAATAAATTGTTGAGAGCCAGAATAATTTTCCCGGTCAGACATTCCAAATGGGTATCCAATATGGTGCCAGTTAGAAAGAAAAATGGAGATATCAGAATCTGTATTGATTTGCGGAATCTCAACAAAGCCTGTTAGAAAGACAATTTTCCCCTCCCACCTATGGAGCAAATACTACAGGCAGTAGCGGGCTCTGAATTAATGTCTTTCCTGGATGGATTTTTAGGATACAATCAAGTGCTAGTACATCCCGATGATCAGTTGAAAACCACATTCCGAACCAAATGGGGCACATACGCATATCGGAAGATGCCATTTGGTCTGATCAATGCTAGCGCTACCTTTCAGAGAGCCATGGACATCGCGTTTAAAGGTTTAGTCAATAAATCGGCAGTGATTTACCTGGATGATATAACAGTGTACTCCAAAAAGCGAAGCGACCATCTCAAAGATTTGAAACAAATCTTTCAAAGATGTTTAAGGTATGGGATTTCACTTAACCCAAAGAAATCTTTTTTCACATTAAGTGAAGGGAAATTGCTAGGATTCATAGTGTCGAAATCTGGTATTCACATTGAACCTGACAGAATCAAAGAAATTTCTGAAGTATCCATGCCCCATAACAAAAAGGCCATGCAATATTTCCTTGGACAAATCAATTTTGTAAAAAGGTTTGTCCCGGACTTTTCACGTATTATTTCTCCTTTACAAAATATGATAAAAAAGAATTCAAATTTTAAATGGGGTGAAGATGAGCACGAAGCATTCAACTTGATCAAACAAGCTATCATCAACGCTCCATCTTTAGCTACCCCAAATTTTTCAGAATCTTTTATCTTATACACTTTTGCCTCAGAGAAATCTTATGCCGCGATTTTAACTCAAACAAATCAAGAGAAGGCGGAAGCTCCAATTGCATTCTTTAGCTCGAACTTACAAGGTGCTGAGCTCAATTATTCAGACGTGGAGAAACAAGCATATGCTATTTTCAAAGCGATCAAATATTTCAGACCTTTCTTACTTAAAGCCCATACCAAAGTCGTAGTACCGTTTCCAGTGGTAAGAAACCTATTGGTACAGAAGGATGTGGGCGAAAAGAGAGCAAATTGGATTACCGCTTTACAAGAATACGATCTTGAGATCAAGCCAGCAAACATCGTAAGAGGTCAAGGCTTCTGCAACATGTTAGCTGGAGCATCGTAAATTCCTGAGAACTCATCTGAAGAGGTACATACATATGAGGCAAGCCTAAACGACGCAGAATCATTATATGCGGACACCATTTATTACCTTAAGAACGGGTATGCTCCATCACACCTGGATCACACCATGAAAACAGCTCTGAGATTGAAAGCTAAACAATACCAGCTCATAAATGATGTTATGTTTAAAAGGAATTACGATTCTGTACTTCTTAGGTGTATTGAGAAAACTGAAGCCGAAAAGGTTTTGCAGGAACTCCACGATGGACCAGCAGGTGGACACTATGCTGGAGAAGCTACTGCGCATAAGATCTTACGTGCAGGATATTATTGTCCCACGTTGTTCAAAGACTCATACAATTATGTAAGGAAATGCCAAATCTGCCAGACTGCTGCAGGGAAACAAAAGAAATCATCCATGCCACTACAATCGGTTAACATCGAGCAACCATTCAGCCAATGGGGCTTGGACATAATAGGTGAGATCGTTCCTCACTCTTCTAAGCAGCATAGGTATATCCTCACGGCAACAGATTATTTTACTAAATGGGTAGAAGCAGTTCCTCTCAAGGCAGTTAATTCTGAAAACATTATTGAATTCATAGATCAATTTATCATCACTAGGTTTGGATTGCCAACGACCTTAATGTTTTATAATGCATCATACTTTTCTAGAAATGCAATGACTAAGTTTGCACTTAAAAGAGGGTTCAAACTGAAGTATTCTGCCAACTACTATCCGCAAGGTAATGGGTTGGCTGAATCAACAAACAAAAACCTAATCAGGATATTAAAAGAACAGTTGACCAAAACCAAAAGAATTGGCACAAAGCACTGGTAAATGCTTTATGGGCAGATAGAATTACGAAGAAAGCTTCAATCGACACTTCTCCCTTTAATTTAGTTTATGGGAAAGAAGTGGTTCTTCCAACTCACTTAGTCATTCCCTCTTTGTCTTTAGTACAACACATCGATGAAGTATCTACTTCCTCCTTACAATTGAGACAAATGGAGATAATCAAACTAGAAGAACGACGAGAACAAGCTAAGAAAACCCATGCTCACCACCAAGCGCTAATAAAATCCTCTTTTGACTCAAGCATAATGACCAGAAAAAGCTTTCAGATGGGAGATTTAGTTTTGAAATTGGATAAGGCTCATGAAGAAAAGGGCAAACATACGAAATTTCAGAAGTTGTGGCTTGGTCCTTTTCAGATTGTCGAAGTCATAGGCCCATCGACGTTTGCGTTGCAGGATTTGGCAGGTAGAAGAGATTCTTTGCCTGTGAATGGACAGATTCTTAAAATGTATTTTCCATAGAAGATCATTCTTCTATTTTTGTAGGATAGTTTTAGTTTTAGTTTTTATTTATTATTTTGTTTTTCTCTTTCTTATAAATAAAACCAGTTGTAAATGATCATTGAAATGGATTCATGAAAGAGCACACCAACTCTCTATCAGATTTTGATTTCACTTGTACAAATAGCAAAACTTTTCGAAAAATCTGATTTTTATTATTGACAAATAGAGTTAACTTTATCCTGAATTTGATATTAGTTTCAACCTCTCAAAAAACTTTGATGAAAGCAACCTTTGGTAAAAAATTGCTTTATGTCAGCACAATGAAAGGTATCATCAATAATAAAATAAATATTCTCTGTAAAGCTGTCGTTTTCAAACTCTATTATTGTCGTCCAGAGCTTTCTTAAGGAAAAACAATGACTTCCTCCCTGCTAAAGGAAACCGCAGCATTCAGAGAAACAATCCGAGAAAACAATATATCTCAAAGAATAAGAGGTCTCATCACGAGCCGGCTTATCATGAGCACAGATATTATAACTTGCTGACTTTGCCAATACTGTCTATCAAAACAGGGCAACGACTCAAGATTGTTGCAATCAAAAGATAGGGGGTCTCATCACGAGCCAGCTTGTTCAGCAAAAGTGTAAATCAAGTGAATGACTGTGTCATAATTTGGCCACCAAACCAAGACATTGTTCTTTAGAGAATAAAAAAGGAAAAAGTGTCGAAAAGGATTTTTCTCTGAAATGTTGTAAATAACCTCAAGCAGGAAAAACGATCATTGCTGGATAACATGGTAACCCCTTCGAGGCTATGGACGCTTGCGGGCAACAGAGGCTCTACCTACGACAAATGAGCATATTTTAAAGCCAATACACAGAGAAGACCTTATTTTATCTTTAAAAAAGGACCGATTAATGTCTAGTGTGAATGCAAGAACTAAGCCTAAGGAAGCAGACAATTGGAATAAAAGAAAGGTTGAGACAAAGTATCATTAACAGGATAATGGGTAATCTACTCTATCTGTCCATAACAAAATTTAGACATATGAAAATTTTTCTGTTTCGGAAGTAGAAATGTCAATAGAAAAGCAGAGATAACTGGTTCTTCACAGTGAATCGCCATTGTTGTGGTCACCAACGACCCCCCTCTTTGTTTGGTATTAGCAATAACATCAAGCAAAGGGGGACCCTTAACAAAAAATCCCAAAAACATTTTTAACAAAATTTTTGTATTTAACCCCCTAAAAGCTATATCGCAAAGAGAGAATGAAGCATTTTCCTATGCGCATAAATAAACTGCAAAGAAGCGATACGAAATTCATCGCATCGCATATTTTGAAAGTGCCCTTAAAAGGAAACCTAAGGAATCGCCGACGGCCGATATGCGACGTCGCACATTGCAACGTCGCATAAGCAGCGCACAGTGATCAAATGAAAAATGTGATCTTGCGATTTGCGATCTGCGATCTTACAAACTGCAATCTTGTGATCTACGATGAATGACACTATTAATTGCTGTGATGCGAATCACAGAAACCACTCATCGCAAAGTTTCTTTGGCATGATCTGTAAACCCAAAATTGAGCACGCACCTTAAGGGAAATTAATGATTGCACGCCTGAGTATCCAAAGATGATCATGTTGCGTTTTTCGAAGAGTCAAGTCATTATGAGTGTCATGATTATGCATTCATTAGAACTTAAAGCTTTCATGTCAATCTTTTCATCATTTCTCTTTTCCTTTGCGTAAACTGTAAGGTAGCAACTAATATAAATCTATATGCAGGAAACATCTAAGGAAAAGGGGAAAGCGCCAATACTGGAAGAACAGAGAGGAGATGCCTTCACAAATGGATGTTGCATGCAGCAGGGCCGCGAATTCCAGAGTATCACTCAACAGACACTGATGAAAATAGACTATCCAAGACTCAGAGTCAAAGGCGCACAAAAGCAGCATGTTTGCAAAAGATCCTGAAGCTCAGACTGGGTAAAGCAAAAAGAAAAACGCTAAAGAGGGAGGACGCTCCAGAAAAGCTTGGAACAAAGAACGGAAGAAATTTTCAATACGGAAGATTGTTCAGGCAACGAAATCCCTAACTCATTGAGTCATTCGCACAGCCGGAAATCGAAATAGCAACAACACAATCAGTTTGAAAGAAATCTGGGTTATAGTAAGTATACACACAGCAAATACACCCAGCCAGAGGAAGATTTTCAAAAATATCTTCTAGTTTGACGGAAAGAGGTGCCAGCTTTTGTTATTTCTACTTTTATCGATCGAGCAAAAGAAAAAGACAACTAGCCGACTCTTTCCAGGTGAACCTTGCATTGCTTACAACACTAAGGAACAGATACAGAAACAGTTAGAAATTAGATTCAATTTTTAGAAATAAATTTGTTTTAGTAAAAGGGCGGTCATTTGAAGCCGTTTCCTAAATTTGTGTAATTAAGATTAGTTAGTTAGTAGCATTTAACCCTTCTCATGGAATTTGGAGAAGGGTCCGAAAATTTGTCAAAAACCGTGTCCTCAGAACATGCACTTTTGCACCCTCGGAGGGGGTTTTTGATGAATGGTTGGATCGAGATTTATTTATGTTTGCATTTTAATGTCTGCTAATGATGTTGCACTTCTGTACTCTTAGTAGATGTTAGAAGTAAGTAGAGATAAATCGTTATTGCTTGAAGTATGTAAGTGAAATCAGTCATAAATGGTACTTTTATCTCTTGATTAATTTCTGCTTATATTCTTAGAGCGAGATACAGCTGAGTTATTTATATGTTAATGTATGAATGTGTGGGTTACCATTTGGCACTTTTGTACGGTGGAGTCATTTGTTTATGCTTGACATATGAATAACTTATTATGAGATATGCTGTTCACAACTGTTTTGCCTAACTTCTTATGCAGAATGGTTTATCTTGATTGATTTATATTCTTATGATAGTTGAATGTTCTTTATTACGAGTTATTGTATGAAATCTTTTTAGATCGCATAATAGAAGAATTCTACCCCGGGTTAGTATAGATTAGATGTGCTGTTTTTGTTAGACTACAGTAGTATAGAGTTAGTTTAGAGTTTAGAATTAAATTAGCTTAAAATTACCTCTAGTTTAGCATCATCAAAATCTACACACACACACACATCCTTTAGATTGGGAAGCTGGTCCCATTATCCCCAATCGGACCCGCTACACCAAATGGGCAAGGAGCCGCCAATTAGGTTCTGGACCGGGTGGGTATCCCCCTTGTTGTTGACCCGATTTTAGGGCCCTCAACAGAAGGACTGCATTATTAATGTGTGTGTGTAATAATTATTAAAGTGATTTCTGATTGGAGGGAGGAAGGTAAGCATTATGGATAGCATGCGAATTAATTATGAAGCTGCGCAAAAAACTTCTGATGAGACAAAAAACACAATTGCCTTTAATATTAATTCTAAAACAACGTCACTACTTTGTTAATAACTCTTACACTTTATATATTGTTTACGATATTTTTCCAAACTATGAAATTGTGAGAAGAGTGCATGAAAAATTGCAAGTGAACCAATTACTAAGAAACAACAACCATGGGAGGAAAAGCCATCCATAGTGAATCTACAGTGCTCTGAGTATCAGAACAAGCTCATGAAATTCTTGAGCACTCTGGCTAGCTTCAATACCTAACCAAATTACAGGGATTCCATGAGGAAATAACGCTTGAATTTTTACGGAATCTACAAAATGGACGCATGATGGTGAAAGGAAGAAACATAATGGTTTTTGAAGTAATTATAGCTGAAGCCTAGGGACTTCTAGCAGAAGGCATGAAATGGATGGATAAGCATGTTCTTCTGTAGGATGTAGTCGCAATATTCCAAGACCGAGATGAACAATTGGTACGCAAAGAAAAAGGGATTCACCCTACAGCTTTAAGCCAACCATAGCAGGAATTGAAGACCATTGTTCAAAGGTATATCACTTGTGATAGACGTCAGGACATGGCAAAACCTAGACAACTCAAACTGTTATCTATTGGGAAGCAGAAAATTATAGTTAAATTACAATTTTATTTAAATTATTTTTTGCATGATGTTGCTAGTAGGGTCAAAAAGGTTAAGTGCCCACATTTATTCATCATCCATCATGGGTTGATTAAATTCATCATCTTTCATGGACTAGCCTAGCAGCAATTGACCTAGGATAACCTTGTAAATCCTACTTTGAGCCCACCAAAAGAAAAACCAGAGACTGAACAACAAGGGGTAAGAGTAACAGGTCTGAAAAGGACAAGAAAAAGAAAGAATCCTTCTTTCGCCTTCAGCCCGGTGAAGCGTAGGCACTCTGACAGGATCAAATCATAGTAGCACACCCCAATTCTGATAAAAGAACAAAGGCCATCTCACATGCCCTCTCCAAGTCTAGAGGATGACTTTTTGCATGAATATGAGGAAGAAGTGCCTCAAGTATTGGAGAATATGGGGACATTATGTGAGGAAAGGGAGCCATCTGGAAACTCTAAAGGGAAAAATCATGCTCTTAACTAGTCTGCCTATGCCAATAGTTTCGGCCATATTGAAACTTTTCCATTTGCTAATAATTTGGAGGGTCAGGGGGAACCTGTTCACTCTATGAATGAGCCCCTTGAGAAAGAGGCCCATGCGGAGAAAACCCTTGGGGATGGAAATCAAATACAGGTTATTCTTCCATTGGAAGCCGCAATAAAGGAAAAATGTACAGAAGAAACCTAGGAGGATGTAAATTAACCAGGGGATACTGTCTTAATGAAGTCCCTAGAGGATGAGACAGATAGAGAAGAAGGCCCTGAAAATGATAATTACTTAGGAGACTCTATTCCATTAGAGTCTCCTGAGAGAGAAGCCAATGAAGAAAAAGACTTGGAAGATGAGAACCCATTGGGATACATGGTTCCATTGGAACCTCATCCTGATATTGCCATAACTCCACCTAAACCTAAAATAAACATAGTTTTTCCACCATCGATAAAAAACCCCACGACGAAGAAAACATATAGATTGAGGAAGATGATCAAGAAGTATAGGAAGAAGAAGAAAATAGCTAAGAAACTGAGAGAATGGTTAAAGGAAGTATTTAGGGACCGAAATTGAAGGTGGAATTAGAAACTATAAGGATACAAACATAACATTGCTCTTTGGAGGATATTGAAGACCAAACTAAGAGTCCTTGTGTTTTCTCAAAAGAGACCCAAATAGAGAAATTTCCTTTGAAGAACAATGAGATTCAGACTGAAGGTCCTTTCATGTGTTCAATGGAAACCAAAATGAACTTTCCCACTACAGATGTCATTGTCCAAACCAATTCTGAGGAGAAAACTCAGGAGGATTGTTGTATGCCCCAAGGAACAATTGAAGTTGTTGTTCAAACTAATTTTGAAGGAAATTCACATGAAGATTGTTGGATGTCCCGAGAAGCAACTAGGGTTGTTGTTCAAACAGATTCAATGATAACAGAGGGTGATGAAACTCAAACAGAGGAAACACCTCACTATGTTCCTCTGGTAAGGGAAGTTGTTATCATAAAATTGCAAAATGGACTAGCCAAGACTCTGTAAGAGTTGGCTCGACATAAGGAAGAAGTACTGCCATTAAAAGTACACCAAGAATTGCAAAAGAAATTTGAGGCACTTACTATAACAGAAGATTAGACTTTTTCCAATTTAAAAAATGAGAAAAAAAAAGTATAAAAGGCACTAGCCAAGATGTAGAAAGCCAAGGAGAAAATTGAAACTATTTTTTCTTTCTACTCTGAGGATTTATCTTGTCGATCATCTACCACCAATTATGCAATATTCTTGTTAGAAAGATACGTCTTACTGAAAGTTAAAGCCAGTAAGGCTAGTAAGTCAATGAAATTTAGGACCACTGCAGAATTTGTCAAATGTTTCAAGGAAAAAGATGCATAGGTACAGTGCCTTTTATGTGATTTATACATCCACAATTTTTTCTTGGAGGATGAGCTAGATATTAATCTCGACCCCTTCATTGGGGAAATTCAATTTCAATATTTTCCTTCTTTTGCCACCAATCAGATTAAATGGGCTAAACCCTATAACACATTAAAAAAAAAGGGAATATGGTATAGACTTATGGGTGAGGGGGGAACGCACAAAATCCCTACATCTATCTGTCTAGCATAAACAGTTCATGAATCAAATAGGAGTCATGGCTCAATTAGGACCACTCTTTATAGATATCATACATGCAGGAAAGGAATAATTTCAGGAAATAAACGAGGAAGCTTTGTCAATAGCAAGACAAATATGGGAAGCTTCCTCTAACAATGTCATAAACAGGGAGCCATTTGGGTATAGAAATTTCAAAGCTGCCTCTACTTGTCTACACAAATACATAAATATGGTCTTAGGATGGACCCTGACTCGATAGGTTGCTGCTACAGATCTCCTATTATCTGGTATCCTCCTGTTGGGTATCAGAGTGATTATAATTTTCTAGATTACCATGTAAACTAGGTTTTTGCAGTACTTAAACAGGAAAACAATTTTTGGCTATATAATGAAGAAGTTTATCCTTCTTATTCCTTGAAACAATTGCACCTCAATCGTGTTATTGCATGAGGACATGAAAAAAGGTAAGTAGGGGAGTATGTTGGGTCATGGAAAAGGTATGTCTTATCCTCATAATATCTTAAATCAGTCATTTTTCTTTATTTGTTTATCTTTGTTTTGGGAATAAATATAGAAGAAATAATCGGAAAAGTTGGATAAAATCGATCATTAATGAATTGGGTAAATTTGGGCATGAAAAAATAAGTTTTGCTATATTTATATGTAGGAATATAAATTGAACGGTTGTTGTTCAAATGACAAAACAACAATGACCAAGAACGGAAAAGGAAAATGTCTTGATTATGAAGGACAATGGTAGACCAAGAGGATTAATTCTATTATGTGATGAAAGCAGATTTTCAATTGTGAAATCCTCAGGATCTCCTGGTCCTGAGGATTCACTTTTATTAGAGATCCTGAGGATTCACTTTTATCCATTTATCTTTCCAAGGTCATATAAAACCATCCAGTGAAATGTACATATAGTTAGAATTTTTAAGATTGTAACTATTCATATTGGACACCGAGTCTTTTCATTACTGTGACAATGTAACTCTATTATCAAGTTTAATGAAGAAGACTATGTTTTACCTATAATCGTATTCTAAGTGTCTTTTAGTAGTGACTTCTACAAACTTTGGGCTTGGTTGTTAGCAGATTTACTACTTTAACTGTGTCATATTTATTTCTTCTTATTCTTATAATTGTTTGTCACTGCTAGTTCATGAAATTGGAATCATTTTGAGTGTTGTGAGTATCGATTATGATGATTTCCTTTTGTTGTAAAAACTAGATTCTAGATCTTTTCATGTTTTACATTTGTGTGTTAATCTTTACTGAATTGATCAGGTTGATTAGAGTATTTGATTGTTGTTCATTCTGAAGTAGTGTTACCAAAGGTCTCAAGCTTATAGTTGATTTCTTTCCATAAGATGTCTGAATAGCTACTTACTATTCATTTGCTGTAACTTTCCTTCATGCTAAATGAATTATTGTCTATACCAGTTAGATTTTCTAAGATTGATTCTTTTTAGTTGCATTCTGATTCAATTCTTTCCATAATAGATTAAAGGAGATTTGAAAATGCTTTAAATATTTCATTTAGGATTGTTTGGATTGAACTTCAAGAATTATATCATTGCAATGATTCTAAATCATTTCATTATGAATTATCCTCTGAATTCACTTGCATATACAATGCTAAACACTCTTGAAATAAAAAAAACTTACCTTAGGTTTATGATTAATGTAGGTATTAAGATTTATTTTTGTAGTCATATTAGTGCACCAACACTTGGACGTTATCATGACCATTGCATGAGAGCTTCAATAGGTCTAAAATGTTAGTGGGACCCAGAGGAAGGATGTCTAAGTGGTTCATATGTCTCCTGTGGTGTTGTTGTTGATGTGTAAGGTATGGTTGATATGTTCCGTTGATTCCATTTTCTTAAGGTCACCAAGGAAGTTAAATTCCTTCATAGTGTCCTCTCTTGTCGCATGTTTATCCCAATTGGCTGGTTACTTGGGCAGATGTGGGAGGAGGGTGGTTATAGATTGGTATTAGAGCATGGTTGTGCTCTCCTTGGGTGAATGTGTTTTTCATGCATTCATCTCAGTTGTACATGTCTCAGTCATTCTTGTGGTCTATGTTCTTGTTGAATATACATGGTGTTAGTCACGGTAGTAGTGATGTCACTGTGGGAATAAGAATTTCATTGGATGAAGCATGTTGTCATGAGTGTATGATATGATATATGTTGTTATATATTGCTTACATGTGTAATTTTGTATGCTTGGTTATGTTCTCATAACTTTGGTTACAAGTATCGACATTCATTCTGATCATATGCGTTCAAGCATGTTTTTGGTCGATTACACATTACTTATGAATGTTAATGTTGTATGTTGTCAAGTATACAGAGGTGTTATGGTTGTTGTTGTCATGCATCTAGTCATGGTATGTGTGTAGCTGACATGGTCATGCATTGATGATTGGACTATAGCTAGACTAATGGTTGCATGGTTATTTTCTTATGTATCATATGTCTATATGTTGTTATGATTATACTATACACGTATCACATTGATTTTTTCATCTTGCAGAAAAGGTATCCTCCCTGAGATATACTGAGGTATGTTGGCTTATTGTGATTTGTTTTGGTTGACATATTATGCCTTATAGAAAAGAAATCATATGGATAGCAAGATGGTAGAATAGAAAGACTCTCCATATGAGTCAAATGTGCAACATGGTGTTGGGATCTCTTCTAATTTGGTGGACACATTGGGAAGATTGAAGGAATAAA
The DNA here is from genome assembly GCA_031772625.1 of Pinus tabuliformis. Classification (NCBI taxonomy): domain Eukaryota; kingdom Viridiplantae; phylum Streptophyta; class Pinopsida; order Pinales; family Pinaceae; genus Pinus; species Pinus tabuliformis. Next base: position 1,371,911,208 of record CM062820.1, read on the forward strand.
TAAGGAGTTGTAAGGCTGACAATGGAAAAATCATGCAGACACAAGAAAAATAAGCAGAGGCTAATGCAATAATACTTTAGAAATTGTTAGAATTACAACGATGGCGACCACATAGGATCAACCATTGGAAGGAGGACAAAACTAATGGGGCATATGGCAATAGGTCTTATGGTGGTAATATGTCAGAAATAGATGAAATGATCAAATATGGCAGTTTTTCAGACACTCTGGATAGGAGACGTGATAGACATAGGTACTATCTTAGTTTCAGTTTCGACAAGCATCATGATCCTCATCGTTATCATCCTTAGAAGAGGAGTGGTAGGGGATACTTTTCGGATGATTTTAAGAAAGAAAATACATCTACCTTTGATGGAGAGATGAAGAAATCATAGGATGCAGAGCCATGGCTACTTGGGAGGAGGAAATTCTTCAAATTTCATTATTATTCCAAAAACATGAAAGAAAATATAGCCACTTTCAGTCTCAAAGGCAAAGCAGATATTTGGTGGGAAGATGTGAAGAATGTTAAATATATACATGAGGATGATTTGACTTTGAATTATTGTGAGAGACTCTTTAAGAATAATTATTTTTCGGAAAGATATTTTTATGACAGAGGTAAGGATTTTTATGAGTTGCATATGGGTTCCATGATAGATGATCAATGTACTAGTAGTTTCTTGGAGCTGTTGATATATGTTACTTACCTTAAGGAGGCAAAGGCCATGGTTCAAAGATTCATCAGTGGACTTCTAGTACAATACAAAGACGAAATTGAGTTTTATGAGCCTACATCATTGGAGGAGGCCATTCGAAAGTTGAAACGTATTTATGAGTAGTTGAGTTGTAAAGTTGATCCTAAGCATTACTTGAAAAGAAATGAAAAATCTAAAGGAAAATAGCCACCAAAGTGAGGATGACGTTAAGGTCCATGTGAGAAATAAAATTTAGTTCCTTACAATAGGTTTAATACAATTGAGAAAGGACATGGAGAGTAGCACGCTAGATGTAGTGGTAGGAAAGCATTGTAGTGTTGGATATGTTGTAAGGGTCATTGTAATAGGGATTATCGACAGCATCAGAGTGGTGGTAGACCCCATATCTATAGTTCTCAGGAGGCTCATATAGTTGGTGATGTGGGTCATAGGATTCCTTAGGTCTATGCAGTTGTCGACAATAGGCAGGAAAATCATCAGGCATCTATCATTCAGATGGACGATAAGATTTGTGATCAAGTTGTTTCTATTTTGATTGATAATGGATCTAAATATAGATATATTAATCGTGACCTGGTGGATAAGTGTGGTTTGAGAAAAGAAGTTCATTTAGAATGTTGGTTGGTGCAGTTGGCTACAGGTACAAAGAAGAGAGATCACCATTGGGTAAGAGGTTGAGCATTTCAGTTAAATGGTATGCGTATAGAAGAACGTTTGAATGTGCTTCCATTTGGTTCATATAGTATGCTTTTCGGTATGGATTGGTTGTATCCTCATAGGACCAAAGTGGATTGCTTCGACAAGGCCATTGAGTGTGTGGATGATAGTGGGGAGAAGAGAACTTTGCAGGGGAAGAAGAATTCTACATCAGTGAGGATGGTTATCACTATGCAGTCTAAGCGTAGTTATAGAAAAGTTTGTGTGATGTTTGTAGTGCACATTTATAGTGACAAAGCTAAAGAATTTGGGGATGCATATGTTTTGAACAGATACCCCATTCTACAACAGTTTCACGATGTATTTCCTGAGGACAATATAGAGTTTCCACCTCACAGGGAGGTAGGATTTTCTATTGGGTTAGTGCTAGGGGAAGCTTCGACATCAAAGGCATCTTACTAGATGTGCACACCTGAGTTGGTTGAGTTGAAATTATAGTTATATAAGATTCTTGATAAGGGATATATTAGGCAAAGTGTATCGCCTTGTGGTGCACCAGTGTTGTTTGTAAAGAAGAGAGATGGTAATATTAGACTGTGCATTGATTACATCTATCTAAACAAGGTAATGACCAAGAACATGTACCCATTATCAAGGATTGATGATTTGTTTCATAAGTTGAAGTGAAAAACAATGTTCTTTAAGATCGACTGGAGATCAGGATACCATCAGGTACCCATAAAGGAAGAGGATATCTTCAAGACTATGTTCAAGACCAAGTATGGGCATTATGATTTTATAGTAGTTCTATTCGGTTTGACCAATGCTCCAACTACATTTATGTGTTTACTGAATAGTCTGTTGCATTCCTATCTGGACAATTTTGTTATTATATTCATTGGTGGCATACTAGTATATTCTAAAAAAGACGAAGTGCATGCCAAGCATTTAGAAGTAGTGTTCATATTTCTTAAAGAGAACCAATTGTATGCTAAGCTTAGAGAGTGAAACTTCATTCAAACTGAGGTACATTACTTGGGGCATGTTGTCTTCAAGGAAGGCATAGTAATGGATCCAGAAATGAAAAGGGCCATCATGTTCTGGTCAACTCATAAGAATTTGGACGAGGTGAGATCATTTATGGGATTGGCAGGTTACTACAGGAGGTTCATCATGAACTTCCCTTGAACTGCATATCCGATCACATCATTGCAAAAGAAAGGTAAGAAGTTTGAATGTATAGAAGAATGTGAAACTAGTTTTGAGCACCTCAAGTAGTTCTAGACACATGCACGAGTGTTAAAGATTGTGGATCTAGACAAGGAGTTTGTAGTGTGTACACATTCTTGCAAGAGTGGAATAGGTTGATTTCTCATGCAAGAAGGACATGTAGTGTGCTATAAGTCGTGGAAAATAAATGAGGATGAGAAGAACTATCAGGTGCATGATCTTGTGCTAGTAGAGATCATACATGCATTGAATATGTGGAGGCATTATCTTCTTGGAAAGAGGTTTGTATTGATCAGTGATTGCAGTGGGTTGAGGAATTTATTTGACCAGCCCATTCTAAATACCAAGCAATCTAGATGGTTGGGCACCATTAATGAGTTCTACTTTTAGATCAGATAGATCAAAGGAAAGGAGAACCGGGTTGATGATGCTCTTAGGAGGAAGGTACATGTAAATCATATAGCAGTTTTGATCTCTTATGGGATAGAGGTACTTGATAGGATCTTATAGGTAGGACAACAGGATGACAAGTACATTGAAATCATGCACATGTTACAGTGGAGCACAGGTACAGGTACAGGTATAGGTACATGCACATGTGTGGGCGTAGGTACATCTATAGGCACAGGTACAGGTGTAGGTATAGGTACAATCAAATGTGTGGGTGTATGTATAGGTACATGCATAGGTAGAGGTGTAGGTATAGGTAGAGGTACTAGTATAGGTACAGGTATAGGTCATATGGATGCAGACTATCGTCTCACAAGAAATGTTTCGATGAGAGTCAGGGACAAGATCTATGTATTAAACTGCAGTGATCTAAAGAATATTATCTTGAGGGAGTTTCCTGTCAAGCCATACTTGAGTCACACAGGATATTAGAAGACATTGACGATGGTGAAGAACCTCTACTATGGAATGAATATGAAGAAAGAAGTGGCAGAGTTAGTGGCTAGATGTTTAGATTGTCAGCAGGTGAAGGCAGAATGTAAGCATCCAGGTGGTTTACTATAGCCTATAATGATTCTGAAATTGAAATAAGAGCTCATTTCCATGGATTTCATTACATTTCTTGTCAGGACAATGAGATAGCATGATTCTATTATGGTTGTTGTCGACAGGTTGAGCAAGGTAGCTCAATTCATTCCATTGAAGACTAGATATTCAAAAATTGAGGTAGCACACGCTTTCATCAGAAAGGTAGTGAGATTACATGGTGTTCCAAAGAGGATCATGTTAGACAAGGATGAAAAGTACACTTCCAAGTTCTAGAAGGAGCTATTTGCAGGTTTGGGTACATAATTGGCCTCCAATACAACTTATCATTCGCAAATAGATGGACAGACAGAGAGGGTTAACAGGATCTTGGAGGATATGTTGAGGATGTATCTGATGCACCATGAGAGGAAATGGGAGGAGTATCTTCCATTTTTTGAGTTTGCATACAACAATGGTTATCAAGAGTCATTGAGGATGAGTCCTTTCTAGGCTTTTTATGGACAGAGTTGTAATACTCCCATCAGCTGGAGTGATCCAGTGAACATGGTACTTTTTGGATTGGATATGTTGGGAGACATGGAACAAGAAATGCAAGTTATATAGAAGAATTTGAAGGCATCATAAGATAGACAAAAGAGTTATACAGATCAAAAGAGGGTATTCAAGGAGTTTCATGTTGGGGAGCATGTGTATTTGTGCATCAAGCCCAAGAGGAGATCTTTAAGGATTGGATCATGTGCCAAGTTGGCACCATGATATTGTGGACCTTTTGAGATCCTTGAGAGGATTAGACCAGTGGCCTATCCAATAGCATTGCCTCCAATAGTGAAATTCCTTAATGTTTTCCATATTTCATTGCTTAAGTGGCATATAAAGGATGTTTATCATATTATTGATTTGTCTGTATTGCAGGTGGAGCAAGAAGGGGAGTTCGAGCCAGAGCCTCAATGCATATTGAAATGGAAGAATGCCATGCTTGGGAATAGAGCCATAGAGCAAGTTAAAGTGTAGTGGAAGAACTTTTGGCATGAAGAAGATATGTGAGAGATGGCAGATCAAATGTAGGTCATGTATGCATCATTATTTGCATGTTTAGGCAAAGAAGTTCCAGTTTTATGTTTGGTATATGTTTTTCATATGTTTCGCTGATGTGTTGGTATATGTATATATATGGATCTAAATATTGCCATGAGCTAAGTTATAAAGCTCCAATATGTGGTATGGTTTTTATCTTGTCATGTTTTCATGATGTTTTTCTTTTGAGCAGGTCTCTCATTGTAAATATGGCAATGAGCTAAGTTATAAAGCTCCATGGGTAGTATGTTTTTTCTTCAGCAATTTTGTTGACATCATGGTGTGGATTAACACTGAGGATGGTGTTCCCCAATGGGGAGAGTTAAGTAATATTCTCGTTGAAAATTCCATCCAATAAAACTAAATAAAGGAAAAATAAGACCAAGGGTAAGGGACATGGATTCCAAGCTAAATATTGGGAAAATATATCCTAGTGGACATCATGGGATGTCTTTATGGCTAAGGAAATTAGCAAAGTCTAAGGAAATGACATTAAAAGGAAAAAATACCTTTTTTGAACATTTATTCATGAAAATATAGGAAATTAGGATAAAAGTAAGGTGAAAGGTCACAAGTTACATGTGAGGAGGAAATTGAGGGAAAATAATGCAAAATGAAGAAAATAGAGGCCTCATTAATAAAAAAGGATTTTGAGGATCAATTGGTAACGTTTTGTCAGTTAACATTTTGGAGATTTCTCATTATTCTCTCTCTCTCACTCTTGGTCACTTAGAGTTTTCTAGGAGCACTCTAGCTTTAGATCAAGGATGGAAAAGCAAGCGAAGGGAAAGGAAGGAAAGTAAGGAGCAAGGAAGGAAGAGCAGGATCAGGAAGCTTTTGTTACACAACATTTTGTCAGTGTCCCTATACTCCCCATCACTTGATCCCGGAGGACATCTATAGTGAACCCTACATGCTTTACCTTCATGAAGAACCTCCCGTTGTGTCCCCCTTCATGAACTAAACAATTCCCTTTTGCACCATTTTCCCAAAATCTTCTGTTTTTCGAAGTTTACAAGATCGATGCTAATGGCCCTTGTCCTCCTCGTGTCGATATACAGAGATTAACACTATCCCTATTGCTAACCGGTGTGACTGAGCTTTGTTCTAGTCACGCCCGTCCTCTTATGGAAATTTCTTTAAATAAAGAGCCGAAGCTTCCAACTCTAGAAGCTTCGAAATGGAAGTCTGGTAAATCGTTTGGTCGGGTGGGGTCGAGGATGTCAATTTGGGCTCCTTTCCCCTATAATGATGGAACTACCTCAAGAGATAAGACCTTCTCCAATGAGAAGAGGATCCATCTCCCATCCATTCACGCTATATAATCCTCCCATTTTCCCAAGCATAAGCTAGTGTTAATGTTGGTGTGCTAGTGCTAATAAGTTTGAAGTAAACAAAAAGCTATTCATAGTTGTAGCTGTCTAGTTGTGTGAGGGAGAAGTGTGGATTTGGTTTTGTGTGAAGCCTAAAGGGAAGAGAATTAAAACTATTATCATTTAGGCCATCATGGAATGCTAGCAGAAGTGTGTAGGAACCTGGTTTTGTCAGAGGATAATAGAAACGTCAAGACAATGGTTGTAATCTCTTGTTGATTCAATATATATGAAACTATTGATTGATTTCCTACATGATGTGTCATCTTACATGTTCATCACTTAATGTTTCTTGACTTGTTAAGTGGGTTGAATTTAAATTTATCTATTATCATGGTTGTTATCTGTTGTTGTTGACTTGTTTCATGTGTTTGAATAAGGAAGTGAGAGATATCTAGAGTGAGCAAGCAAAGACATCATCAAATGAGATATGCGTACTGAGAGGTAGGCACTCTTAATTGGTTCTATCCTAAGCAAATATTCCATAAAATGTATCAGTTGTGGGTATACCATTATTAGGCTAGAGGAATTGTTTGTGTCCACACTCATAATTTTACTTCACCACAAATTGGCGACCGTACTGGTGATCCAATCCTTCTACTTTTTTTGTTTGAGATTTCATGATTTCATGTGAACTTTTTTGGTTCCACTTTTTCCCTTTGGTTATGTTTCTTTTCTTCTGCTTACTAGTCTGAGTTTGAAATTCATAGTAGAAAATCTGGTCACAGCTTTAATTTTTTTCTTGGATCCCTCGCTCAATGCGCTTAATTTGCTGACAGTCGCACTGATTAGCATGATATGCTGAAAAACAGTCGCGTCGACCTCCCTCTGGCGCTTTTTTTCAGTTAGGTGGTCACATCGATGCCTGTAAGTGAAGATTAGGGTTTGCCTCGAATCTTGGCCAGTGTATTTTTCTCTCATGATTTTCACCCCGTAAGCCTTTTAGATCATTTTCTCCTTGAATAGAAAGTTTCTTTTCATTTGGTTTTGTTAGCATCTTTCTGCTTGATTTATTGGGTCATTGGATGGTTAGTGACACTAGGGCATCTAGATTGCCATACATTCAGCTGATTGTGAACTCAGTGAGTCAAGTTGGTGTACTTACTCCTTACATTTTGTTTGTGTTCTTTTATGGATTTGACCTCCATTACACAAGTTTGAAAATTTTTCGCTTTCTTGTCTAAACGTTTCCTTTACGGCATCGATCACATTGCTTGTCTTGTTTTTGGGAAAGTTAGTTCTTTATTAGTTTGAATGAGTCTCTCTTTTCATGTTTTCATTTGCTTGAGGAGCTGATTGTCTCGAAAATGTTTTCATTGAAATGTTGTATGTGAAAAATTCATTTCGTTGTTTCATGAAAAAAGTATGAAATTCTAGTTTGTTGCATTAGTATTCTATGATAGTTAGCATCATTAAAGACTAGGATTGCATTACCATTTGAAAAGGAAAACAACTTTTTTTCTTTTCAAAGGACTGTTAGAAATGTACTTGTCAGGAAATTATGAATTGGAATGAATTTTTCATTAGTTTATTTTCTCAAAAAGTGAAGTAATGAAAGATCATTTTGTTTTTAATTTATTGGTTCTATGCATTATGATTGTGTGTTTTCTACACTCTCTAGTGTAGACAATTCATCGAATTGAAAGGGTCTTGTCTCATTTAGTTGCATTTAAGGTTTTTCGAGCCATATTGCTAAGGCTTGAAAAGTGAGACATAACTCAAGATAAACTTTAAAATGAACTCAATTATCCTAAGGCACATTTGAAATCTAACGATCATATGTAGAAGGTTTAGGCTAGAAACATGTTTCGACATCTTTAAACCTAGCAGCTGTCATTAGCTTCATCATTAGACATCACTAGTATGGATTTGTGCTCCCCGTATTGTCGATTATATAACAGGAGACCCCTCTAGGCTAAAATCCTTTATCCATAGGAAGTCGAGTCAACTGCCTTGCAAATGTGATACGCTGAACACAACATTTGGGGAGACTGCCTACCTATACTTCTCAATTTTCCATGAGGTATTGTGCGGTTCATGGTTGCCTAGTAATCCTGTTTACCTAGATCATTCAGAGAAGATCATTTGAGCACTTTTCCTTTTGAGCTCATTTCCAATCAAAAGAGATAGAGTCATCTTTGTTTCTTTCTTGACTCTTAAAAAATGAAAGAGCATGAGTCTATTTGTATGTCTTAATAATTGATTTCCCATGATCTAATAACATCCTGTTAGTATTTTCTAGACCAAATCATGAGTTTCCCTTAAAGAAAATTTTAAAGCCTTAATATTTATCTCTCTCTTTTCTGTTAACTAAGACAAGGTCATCGTGGCTGAACCATCTAGTTCACCTAGTTCCTCTTTCTATCCACTATGTGAAAGATTGCTTGAGGAGCCGTATCATGATTTACCAAAGTCACTCGAGGACCAAGGTATTGAACTTGGAAATTTTCTGAGCATTCAACTTTTGTCATCTCGTCCTCCACCTACTTTAGATATTGGGTCATCTGCTGATCTTGGCCTGAAATCTCGGACAATCCCGTTCAAACTCATGCGAGTTCACCGACCATTGACGGTCAACTTGGACTGGTTATCTATCATCTGAATCCTCTCTTTGACCTTGTTGTGATATCAATGTAGCATCCCTACAGTCCATATGACCAGCCAAGTGTTCCTTTGGAATTATCCCCTCATACTTATTTGGTTGTTCATCATCATTTGTTCTCCGATATGGAACCTGAAGGTGATGCTCCAGTCACCTCTATGGAGGAGTCAGAAGTTTCTACACCACACACTATCAAGGAGGAACAACATCATTTTCATTCTAAAGGTTTCCCCTATACAGGGAGCATTCCGGCAAGTCAACCACCTAGTTATGTGCCTTTGCCATAGTTGGTTTCAGGTACAACCAGTGCCTCATCACTTTAGCATAACCCTGTTTGGGCGTTCGGAGCCATGCTTACTACAGGTCCATTCATTGTGAAATCGACAACCCAATAGGCTATTACCTCAGTCCTGGTGCAACCCACCATTCTGAACCCTCTTTTATCGTCAGTCCCAGTCACCCGTCCAGATCAACCGGTGGTCTCATGGAATGCCTCTGTCAGTGTCCAAGCTATGCCACCTCCTAGGGGGAAGAACCTTAATGTTTCTATGGTGTCAGGCTCCACCAATGTGAGTGGCTCACAAGCTCACATGCTTGGTATGAACTAGCCTTCTTCTGGCGTTATTCACAACTTTGTTGATCCTGCTGGATCAGGAAATGTCCAGTACCAACAAGTTCAAAATCCCATTGGTCTGTCTGGGTTGAGCAATGTCCAATATCAGTAGCCCTATGAGGCTCAGGTCCAACAATAAACTCCTTATGTTCCATATATCTCTCAAGGAATGGTTAATCAACCTTACACCCTTCATCTAGGCAGTACGTTCAGCCTTGCTCATCCACTTTCCAAGGTGGCTATGGCCAGATTTAGCTCAGGAATTTTCCAAGCACTGTTCAAGTACTCTTGCAACAACAAGGACAATCTCTTCAAAAACAAGGGCAACCTTTGTTACCAAAAGGGAAACCCTTCTTGGATCAAGGGCTATCTACACAATAACAAGGGTAAATGATCTCGCAGCAAGGTCAACTGTAACAACCACAAGGGAAGCCCTTACAACAGTTGCAGCAAACTGTGTAATAGAAGATGTCGTATGCTTCGTAAACATCCCAACCCATGTCTTCACAGGGCCAACCTTTTCAGCCCGAGGGACAAATTTTGCAGCCGCAAGGCCAACCCTTGTAGTAGTAAAACCAACTCGGGAAAGAGAAACCATTGAATCATTATCAGTAGGGTCAAAACATGGAAGGGCAAGGCCAGGGTCAAGTCTCGTAGGAGTAAGCCCAAAATCCTAATGTCCTAGGTCAACAACTATAGAATCCTTCTAGATAAGGGTAGCAAAAACAAAACCCTAATGTCATAGGTCAATAGGTACATAATCCTTTTGGTTATAGGTAGCAGGTACATAATCCCTATGTCCAAGGGAAAAAAGTGTATAATCCTTATGCCCAAGGACACCAGGTCTAAAATCCTCTTGTTGAGGGACAACATGTTCACCACTCATATGTTCATGGACAATAGGTGCAATATTCCTACGTCAAAGGTCAATAGTCTCAACAGCCTTTTAACCTATACATTGCTTATTAGCAACCTATGAATGGACAGTTCCAAGGTATTCAAGGTCAATATCCTCCCTATCGCAAAGGTAACTTGTAATGGGTCCAGCATAAAATGCCATATGGTGAAAATACCCCACTATGGGGCCAAAACCCTTACCAGTAGGGATGGACTCCTCCGCTTGGACCCGCTTACCAACCTCCAATGCCTTTTAATACTCAATTACCATTCTTGGCCACACTAGAGTTGCCAAATGTGTCTTGCCTTATGAATGGTCCATTTCTTCATTCGCCATATTGGCCTTCAATGCCATCCAAGATACCAAGAGATTGTCCAAAGTTTGATGGGAAAGCAAAAGAATATCCTCAAGCCCACGTTATGACATATCACATCTGGTGCTCTTCGAAATCTTATGTTGATGATTCCATTCATCTCTCTCTTTCTCACAGGTGCTGTAGCCAAGTGGTACAACGAGCTTCCTCGAAGTACTTACTATGAATTTAACTCTTTAGCCATGGCGTTCCTCATGCATTTCCAACTGTCAGTTTGCTATGAAACTGGTACTTATTTGCTTACATCACTTAATCAAGATACTGCGACACATATCTCTAATCACATCCATGAATGGGGAGGTAGACTTTGCATGATCAAATTCAAGATTTCTGAACGGTTGCTCACCAAATGGTTCACTAAATCATTCTTGGCCACAATTACTTGCGATATAGCTATAGGTGGATGCGTTACTAAAGAACAACTCATTGCTCGTGCCCAATACTTAGATATAGTTTACTCTCAGTTGGGCACATTGTATGAGTTATTACCTGATGCTCCACGGCCATCATCCGATCCCACGGCATCAACGTCATAGACTGTACCTCCTGTCGATGGAGTTATTGGTTTAGTATCCCAGGCCCCTGATAAATATTCTTCCAAACAGAAGATAGTCTCGAATGTTGCTCCCAATAGTTCTTCACATAATCAACCTGGCCCTGGTAAAAGCTCAAAGGTACACATTGTCCGGTTTACCACAACACACAAATCCTTGAGAGGTAAGAAGAAAGGAAAGGGCAAGGGTAAAGCTGATGCCCCAAAACAAGGTCCTGCCAAATCGTCTTCTGGTGAATCTTCACAACCGAAAGCTAAGTATCCCTACCTCATTTGTGAGGAGGATCACTACACCAAGGATTGTCCCAAATGATACGAAGTTAACCTTTTGCTCAAAGGGGCCCCAACTGTCCCCAAAGAGCTATTTCTGTCTCAGTAAACCCAAATGGTAGACTAACCTCAATCATATTCTTCTGCGAATCTCAATTATTCATAATTATTACACCTATTAATGTGGCTACTATATCAAAAGATTACCAAAATCCTTCTTTGACAGATGGGAAAGAGAAAGAGGGCACCCCTTCTTCTTTTGCCCTGAGTTCTAGCCCTCTTCATATCGAGTGGCCTAACCCTGATTCTGCTATACGACCACCCCCTCAAGGTGTGCTACGGAAATCCTCGTACAATCCCAATGCCTGAGTCACTCAACACTGTAATATTATTGAATATTTGGCTCATGTGCTATCAGCTATGTTAGCTCTCGAGGTGCTCCAAAGCTTCCCATTGCAGAGGAAATATTTGCTGTCAGCTATCAAGGGTACTGATCCCACCAATTCCAATTTGATATGTTTTGATCTAGAGAACCATGCTCCATGTCTCCCTCACCAGATTTCCTTCCTCATTCAAGTAATCATCAATGAGAAGATGACCGACAAAACTGTCATCGATGAAAGTGCTTCCACCTACATCATGTTAATCAGATGCTGGAAGGCTATTGGTTCTCCTACTTTGAACCAATCCCTACACAATTTGGAAGCTTTTGATGGGCATGATTCATGACCATTTAGTGTCTTACCTAACCTTTCCATTACTATGGAGGGCAAGACAGTACAATTCGATGTCGAGATTGTTGACGATAATCTCAATTACAATCTTCTACTCGGCCAGAGCTCGACCCATGATATGAATGCTATAGCCTCCTTCCTATTCCCCATGATTCATTTTCCCCATCAAGTGAAGACTGTCACTGTCGACCAACTGTCCTTCTTTACCTCTTCCTCCTTGGATGGCAATGTTCCATACGACAAGCACATTGGTGCTCCCTATGAGTGTGTGGGGGCAGGTCTTTTGAAATATTTTGCTTTAATCAGAATTTTTTCGCTTCCACCTCCTCATGTTGCCTCTGTAAACATAGTCTCAGTCAAATATGATCCTTGGGTCATACCTTCACCAGATCTTGTTGATACCTGGGTGGTGGTTATGCTGTTTAGTCCCGCCGAAATCAATTACATGAAAAAAAATTTGGCCTCAAGTTCCACATCCTCTGATTCCTTTGCTTCGAAGACCTCTCTCGATACATATTCTCAATCCCCGTGGCTTGGAAGTTTGGAATCAGTTGATCCCTTAACCGAGACTTTCTGGCTGATGAAGGTATCATGGAAGTAATGTCTCTCAAGGAACCACCTTGTACCGATACTCATTATCCTTCCTCATTCTTACCTAACCCGACAATCATCTCTCTTTGTCTTCATCAGTTTTCTTCTTAGTTGTCTATTGATATGTCAGTTTGTCCTGACATGGTCAAGATCTTTCAACTGAGGGCACCTTTATCCCTTCATGGATTCAACATTTTTCTCCCTCCTTGATTTTTCCTCGATTGCCCATTTTTGCAATGGGGTTGTCATTTGACTCATAACCCTCCCTCACCTAGGCGGCATGGGGGCAAAGCCTTATATGAGTTCCACTCCATTATTTGGCCGAGTTGATGCTTACTTGTCATGGGAATGGTAAAACTCTAGTGTTCATTTGTGATGATAGATTACCGGAGTCCCAACATGGAATCTCTCAAGAAGTATTATGCTTAGTTCATCTTGCATGGTTACTTGTGTACATAAGTGTGTCATTCATTTTTGTGTAGTGTGGTTTGGTGTGTTATTCTTCAAACAAATTTCCTATTTACTATGTTTTCCTTGCTCTACAGATGTTTGTGGCTCCTCACATTAGTTTTGCTGATGGTGCTTGACGTAGTAAGTGGACCCTATCATCCGTGGCATGGGATATTTATAACCCTAATAGTGAGTTGATTGACCTTTAAGGTATCTGTTTAGATTGCACAAATAACAACATTGCTAAATAAAGTGTGGTCATTGAATTTTTTTCAGAAGCCATTGATCTTGATATTCGAGAGTTGGTTGTCAACTTGGATTCACAACTTGTCATCCTTCAAATCAACGGGAAATATTCTGTCAGAAAACCTCAAATATTGAGAATGTACCTTCATATTTGTCTACTAGAAATAGAATTTAATTACATTACATATCATCATATTCCTAGACACATGAATACATTGACAGATGAATTAGCTAATTATTTGTTGGATAGACATTTACGAAACATGTGAAAAGATAAAACAAACCATTTGTACCATAATAAGAAAGAAAAAACAACACACACACACACACACACAGATATATATATATATATATATATATATATATATATATATATATATATATATATATATATATATATATATATATATATATATATATATCTATATATATATATATATATATATATATATATATATTGCGTGATAATGTTTGATACATCAAAACCCCAAAAAATAATATGTGTGTCCAAAATAATAATGGCGGCTTGGAGGCCTCATATATCTGTGGGACGCAGGCCTCAAGAAATGTAAGTGCTAGACCTAGGAACTAATCAGCATGGTGATCGTGGTAGAATGACATGGCTCCTGCAGCACAAGTCAGCAATTGGTGGATACTAGCGAGGAATGTCTCCCACTCAAGCATACTCTGGCATACCACAATTCAACCGCTCAATGTTCCTCATGATATCCTCCTCATTGTCACTCCCCTCTTGATAAGGAGTGACTTCATCAAATGAGTGGGCGATGCACCTTGTTATTGGGGACATCCCAACAAGATGCTCTAGTCCAATGTCTACATTAGCAAAGAGATATGTTATAAACACATATATATAAAAAGTAATTTAAAAATCATAAAATAAAAAAATTGATTTTTTACCTTCATCGTCAAAATCCTCTCCATCTAGTAGTGGCATGTCCATATCTCCACGGAAGTTGGTGTCGTTGTATGGCTAGTCCTCCACGATGATATTTTGTCATCATAGCCATGAAAATAATGTAGGTATGTATGACATGTGATGGCCAATAGTGATCTTGGGCATCAAACCACTCCAACGGGCCATCCATGGGTCATGCAGAATGGGAGGATCTACCTCAGTGAATTGGTATTGGAACAGTGGCACCCATTCCAAGAAAAAGGTCACTAGTATGGATCTGAAGAAAAATTGCTTCAGATTCACCACCTTAGCTTTGGTCAGCTAGTGTTTTATGTTGATCTTAATGGCCTCCATCTAGTTGAAGATCATTGGTGCAGTGTAGTTGATGGCATACAGGAACTTTGACTTGTTAGTCTCATGCACTCCCTAGGATCCCGTCACTCTGCTGATAATCAATAGTAGCAGTCTCAGTGTCAGATCCTGAATAGTGGAAATATTAATCTTGCCACTCTTGGATTTGAGGGCTTTATGGCAATGTTTGGTGAGCAACATGGATATGCTTGCCTCAATCGGTCATGTCCTCTATAAGTTGACTGTCTCCCGTCTTTAGGATAGTCCTATGACGAAATATATCTCTAAAGTTTTTAACTCCAACTACTGGTCACCAGTGATGAATATCTCCCAATTTATGTCCTAGAGACTAATTAGGTAGCGAAGAGACTCAGGTTGGGCCTGCATCCCTGGCATGAGAAAGAATTTGAGGAGCCAATAGTCCCTCTAAGCTTCCAAGAAATTTCGATCATTCACTACCTGGGTGTCTACATCCTCTTGCTCTCGTTCATTCCAGTCTACCATTTTCAGCGATTCTTTCCTACAAAAGCCATAAATTTGAGTCAAAAATCATTTTTGGCCCATTAATTTCAAGTTTCAATGATGTTTTTATGAGGAAATAAGGCTTTTCCCTATTCACGGTGCCAGTGCACCTATTTTGAAAATAGTTGCGCCATTGGCATGATAGGCCATGTTAATTACCCTTGATCGACGTGATTCTGTGCTCGAAAGTTGTGCCAACCAAGGGT
This sequence comes from Pinus tabuliformis, assembly GCA_031772625.1. NCBI lineage: Eukaryota > Viridiplantae > Streptophyta > Pinopsida > Pinales > Pinaceae > Pinus > Pinus tabuliformis. Next base: position 1,371,926,585 of record CM062820.1, read on the forward strand.
GAAAAACTTTTGATAAATCCTCCCTCAAAAATCCTAAAAATGGTTAAAAATAGGAATAAAAGGCATGAAAATGAAGCTCAAGGCTTTGGATTTTACCTATAACTGGTGGCTCGACGAATGACCTCCCGGACTTCCCATAATCTGCTTTAGAACAATTAGGGAAAAACTGGGTAAAAAGTCTTCATAGCAAGGTAAAATGGTAAATGGTAAAAAGTATTTACTTTTCCTATTTTTTATTTAGTTTTTCATGAAAATATTAGGCTTTTGTAAATATTTTGACCTATTTTACCTCAAGAATTGGATAATGCACTTTCCCTTTTTGCACAACAATAGGTGATGGATCTTCGACGATGATGCTGAGTCACATTTCAACTCTTCTATTGACTTGTAAAACTCATATAAAATATTGCCAAGTATTTTTCTCTTTTGACTCGTAAAAGAGAATAATGTGGGGGGTCCAGTTTCAAGCTCTTTTCCCACCCTTTAAAATCGAAATGATAATTGAGCCCTTGTCATTTCTAACTCATTAACAGATGTGAAACATAGTGCGCTAAGTATAAGCTTACCCCTTTTCCAGGATGTGATGAACTATTTACGAAAAAGGTACTCCTTGACTGAAATTGTCAAGTGATTCTCTCAAGTATCGTTTTTTTCCTTTTTGGGCTCGAGAGACACAAATGTATGAAAAGGGACCATGTGTGGTTTTCTTTTCCGTGTCTTTTTCAAACTATCTAAACATGAAAAGGATACCAAGTTGCACCTTTGTTGGACTCATTAAAATATTAAATGACATTGGATTCATCATCATGACAAACATGAGCTTCTCCTTCTGAGGGCTATTTAAACTTACTAGGATGTATTCGTCTGAAGGATGAACACAGTGCAATCATATTATATCTACTTCAAGGTTGCGATTGAAAAGATTTGGGGTACCTGCCAGAAATGTTGGGGGAAAATTTTGAAATCTAATTAGTTGTGTCGGTAGCTCACTCTTGAACATGACACTCTCTACTTCGTGTCAGGTTGGAACATCCTCCATTGTATCGTTGACCTTCTTGGGTTGGGTCGTTCACTTTTTCCTTCCATTTGATCTCTACCACATCATCGCGACTATCGATCCTATGGATCCAAAAGGTGCGAAACTTCCGTTCATCTCGCCGATATGTTCAAGAGTTGTCCTTTTGTAGTTACAGTTAACCCTGATTCTCTGTATCATGCAAAATCATTTTACATCCCTTTGTTTTGTGTCGATGATGTGGGATACATTATGGCCCTCCTTTGACATGGTCACTTCTTGTCGACTTCAACTCACATCATTGGATTTCGATCGAGTGATTTCACAGGTGTTCAACTTCAATTCCTCTATTCACATTCTGTGGATTGTGGTGATAGTACCTTGAGAACCATTGTCATTCAAGGATAATTTTAGGGGCGAATGTTCGCCCTTTGGCAAAATTAAGGGGTTTTAAATTTTTAGTGGGCGAATATTTTGTATCATAGTACATTTTTACAAATCACCTCAAATAGCCCACCTTATTTTAAGGGAGAGGGTAAAAAAGGTAAATTTAGCCCTTGAAATTAGGACTTACAACCTTCCATTCGCCCATTTTCAAGAATAGGTTTTATTTAAGTGAATCCATTCGCCCATTTTCAAGAATAGGTTTTATTTAAGTGAATCCTATGGGCCAAATACCATATTTATAAAAGAGGTATGGTATATTAATAAAAATATAAATAAATGAGAGGTATGGTAAATAAATAAAACATTTTTTATATTTACTCCATAAGTCACCTTATATACATGTAAGGGTGTAAACAAATAAAAATATAAGTAAAGTGGAGGTATGGTAAATAAATAAAACGTCTTTTTATACTTACTCAAAAGTTATGGTAAATAAATAAAAATATAAATAAACTAGATGTATCGTAAATAAATAAAACCTCTTTTTATATTTAGTCCATAACCCTCGTTCTATTTATGAAGGCTCAAGAAAGAGGTTTTATTTAAGTGAATCCTATGGGCCAAATACCATATTTGTAAAAGAAGTATGGTAAATTAATAAAAATATAAATAAACGAGAGGTATGGTAAACAAATAAAACAATTTTTTATATTTACTCCATAAGTCACCTTATATTTACGAACACTCAAAAAATGGGTTATATTTAGGTGAAACCTATGGCCAAAATACTATGGGACAAATACCATGGACTAGATTGTTATTAATACCATGCAAAAAACCATTATTAACCCTAATATTAGAATTAATAAAAATAAAAATGGCACATGGTATTGACCTATGGTATTCACCAAAATGGCACATGGTATTGACCCATGGTATTCACCTAGAATGTAGCCTATTTAAATGGGGGAATTAAACCAGCATGTAGCCTATGCTAAGACTCACTAGGAATTTACAAAGTTTTATTATTTAGTGAAAGACTCACCAAGATCTTACAAGATTTTATAATTGAGTAAAATATTCGCCATGCCTGGTGAGAGATTCGCCAAAAAAATATATATACATATTATATTATTGATAAAATCACCTTCCATTTTTCCTATATACCATGGAGATTCGCCCATTTATTATATTTATAAATTTAGGGGGGGTTCTTAAAATTTTCCCTGTTGTCATTATTAGTGGTTTCTCTCATGCTTGTCAACAGTTTACATCATTGGCTAGCAATCAAGTGACTTTCAAGCACGTTCGATGTCAACACATCTATTCACATGTTGGGATTTGTACTTTTAATCGATCCGTGTTGGAGCACAAGACCTTGGGATCAAATCACAAAAATCTAGGTTACAAAGTGATGTGATATGGTTATGTTGATATACATGTCTCTTTTAGATGGATGGTTGTGACCATAGTATAAGGTATCATACATGATCCTTCTCATTCTCTGGATAGTTGCGCCCATGCCTGGATCCATTCACATGATCATTTTCTGGATGGCTGTGTCCATGCCATGATTCATGTATCCTTTGATAGAGTTCTCAGTTATGTATATGTATTTGTACTTTCTTGTAGGTTTTCTGATGAGAGACCATGGTTCCTTGCACCGATTCATAACGCATTTCGTTCATCACTCTAGTTTGTCCTTCATGCTTTAGGGGGCATCTGTTACACAACATTTTGTCACTATCCCTACACTCCCTATCCCTTGATCATGGAGGACCTCTACAGTGAACCCTACATGCTTTCCATTAATTAAGAAACTCCCATTGTGTCCCTTTTCATGAGCACAACAATTCAATTTTGCACCATTTTCCCAAAATATTCTGTTTTTCCCAGTTTAAAATATCAGCACTAATGTCCCTTGTCCTCCTCATGCTGATATGTAGGGATTAACACTACCTAGAGCACCAACCAGAGTGACTGAGCTTTTTTCCAATCACGTCGGTCCTCTTTTTTTTTAAATAAAGAGATGAAGCTTCTAGTTCTAGAAGCTTCATAACGAAAGTCTGGTAAATGGTTTGGCTAGATGGGGTCGAGGATGTTAGTTTGTGCTGCTTTAACCTATAACGATGGAACTACCTCAAGAAATAAGACCTTCAACCATGAGAAGAGGATCCATCTCCCATCCATTCATGCTATATAAACCTCCCTTTTCCACAAGCACAAGCTAGTGTTAATGTTGGTGTGCTAGTGCTAATTAAGTTTGGAGTAAACATCAAGCTATTCATAGTTGTAGCTCTCTAGTTGTGCGAGGGAGAAGTGTGAATTTGGTTCTTGACTTGTTAATTAGGTTGAATTACAATTTGTTTATTATCAAGGTTGTTGTTTTCTATTGTTTACTTGTTTCAAGTGTTTGAAGAAGGAAGCGAGAGATAGTTGGAGTGAGCAAGCAAGGAAATCATCAAGCAGGATAAGCGTACTAAGAGGTAGGCCCTCTTAATTGGTTCTAACATAAGGAAATCTTCCATTGAATGTATAGGTTGTGGCTAGACCCATTATCAGGCTAGTGGAATTGTTTGTGTCTGCACTCATAATTTTAGTTCACCACACTTCAGCAGAACTACTTGTAGGTAACATATTGCATCTGTGATTTCCTAGAAGGTTTTGATATGCATGGATTCACATGTTGGTGTATGGTTCTCTTGTTATTAGTGGCGTGGTTTTGACGGGTTATGATAGTGGTTTTTAGCCTAGCCTTGCCCTTTTATGGATGTTGTTGGATACCTATACTAATAGGTTTCATATTTCATGATTGGCCAAGGAAAGTCCAAATATGCTCTGCTTTGGTATTACAAAGATCCCATATTTCCTAGAGAACAAGAGGTGGGTAAAGTGTTCCAAGTATTGAGGACCTTATTTCAATTTTGTGGATGATTCAACAGTCTAATCTGGATCATGCCATGTTTCAATTTTGAGTTATAGAATAGAGAAAGAAGTCTGTCCAAACTGCTTAATCTTGGCAGACAAGTAGTTTAGGTAGAGGAGTAAAGGTTCCCAACAGCTTAATCTGGGACCTTGGAAGAGATAAGGGTAGAAGTAGATAGTGAAGAATAAAGAAAAAGCCAAAGAAAAGAAAAGGCAAGTAAGGGTTTGCAAGTCCAAATGCACCCTCTAAGGAGAAACAAAAAATGCTAGGAAAATAGCTGGGTAGGCAGTTGTGGTTGCAGAAAGGATATTTTCACCATTACTCACATGTCAAGAGGTGTTTTGCCAAGGCAAAATCTGTCAATGGACAAAGTGGTTAATTCCATCAAATTACAGCAAGGAGCATAACTAACCTCCCTCTTCCCCTCTATTCCATTACTAACACTCCCTTTCTTTAGCTGAGATTTATGAAGAGAGATCATGGTTTTATGGTGGTTCTAGTTCATTCAGAATCCACATTTCTTGTCTAAGATCTTTTCATTTTGATCTACTCTCAAAACCAAGTCAATTTCAGATAAACTCAGCAAAATCCCCTTCATTTGCTCCCTTCATTCATATTAACCTCTAATTTTACTATATAGCTCCCCTATTTTACCCTTTCCCCTAATAATATTAACACTATGGTGTATAAAGCCCCAAATCTTATAAATACTCCCTCCCCTGGCATTATAGCCATATGTTCTTCAAAAGGGACCAAAATGACCTCTGGTTACTTTGGTGAACCTGTCCCATCCCATTCCCCCTTGCTGCAAGTCAAACTGCTCCTCAAACCACCATTTGCAATGAAAAAACCCTTATAAAACCCTCTTCCGCCTTTAAATCCTTTGCAAAAACTACCAAAGCCAAAAAACCCGCCTCTGGCGCATTTCCAAAGGTTAGCGCATTGTTTGTTTTAAATAAAAAAAAAACATTGAAAACCAATGAAAAACCAACGAAAAACCCTCTACCGAAAGTTTTCCGCCCGCGTACAACCCGAGCATCTTCCTGCTCCACCCACCGTCGGATCGAGGCCCGAAGATCCGACGATCCACGTTAATATCGGAGCGGCCCCCACTGCTGTCCTTTACCGCCCGAGATGGTGACGTTGCGTCACGTCAGGGCCTCTCCACGCGTCAAGCGCTAAGGTATCTCGGAGCCGGGCCTGACAACTTCGGCGCCGTACCCAGACCGCCCCGAGAGACCGTAGCGGCTAGCCTTAACCGTAACTGCTACGGTCCTAACCGCCAACCTTTTCCAACAGTATCCGGCCACGTCACACCCGCATGCCCTGTCACTACTATTGGTCCACCTCACCGCTGACATGGCTGCCACCTCATCGCCCCCTTGGACCAATAGTCTACCGCCACGTCACCCGATGACGTCAGCTGACGTCACCTCACCTTGACCCACCAATGACGTCATGCTGATGTCATCACTAAAAAGCGCCAAAATGGTAAAAAAGGTCCATATTTACCCAAAAAACCGTGTTTTTTCCTCTTTTCACTCCTGTCGCTGTTGTTCTCTCTGCATGACCGTTTACGTTCGAATTTCCGTCAACCTGTTGAATTAACCCGGGCGACCTCCTCAGCAGCAACCGTGCACACCTGCGCGACCTCTGTTCGTCAATTAACAGGTATTTACCGTTGTTCTGCCCTCCATACGACTGTTATTGAAATTTAAGTTGCTCAGAAGGCTAAAGACACCTTAAAACTACATTTGCACCGCCCATTTCCCTCTGCACGTCCACCATTGTAACTGTGAAGTCCAACAAGCACTGGCCGAGCCTTAATACTTGTAATTTCGCTCAAAACCACTGTCCCTCTGCATTTCCCGGCAGATTTCTTGATAAATACAATTCACCCGCTGGAAGGGAACAGTTAGACCTTAGAGAAGCTCTGCTCCTAAAAAAAAAACAAACAGTATTTCAATTGCTGTTGAGTAAATTCCCCTCTGGTATCCAAAATACAAACTGTTTTCACAGAGAATCACCTCCATTCTGTGTTGCTACCATTTTTAGCTATCCACCTACAATTCTTGCACTTTGAAGAACTATGGAGACTCCTATTGCTCTAAATATCAAGCCCCTCAATGCTCCTCACCAGGAATTAGCATGGAAAGCCCTGGGAGACATGGATTACCAAATGCTGGACTGGTTCCCTATGGGAACCAAATACAATATCCAGATGATGAATGAGTTAAAAGCCCAGCACCTGAGTGGGGCAGACATCTTGGGAATTTGGGACTCAAATTTGCCCATCTACAACCTTCCCCAAGTAAATCCTATGCCAGAACTGATCTACAGCTGCCAGGAATGCTATGACCCAAACCAAAGAGCTGTCATCAGCCCCACAGGCTCAATCCTGTTCCAGATTACCCCAGAGAGTATAAATGGAATGCTGCACTTCCAAACTGCCAAGCAATTGACCCCCATCTTTATGCAGAATTTGATAAACAAAGGGACCAAGCTGTCAAATGACCAAATCATTAAAATCAATCAGTTGTTTGTAAGACCAGGCTCTGAATCAGTCAGAACCCCTCCTATTGGGTATCACTACTTGAATGATTTGGGCAGGATGTTAGTGGATTTAATCAGTTATGTCCTAGGATTCAGGGGAATGGAGGATGTGGATGATAGCCTAATGGCAATGCTGTCTATATTCTCTCCTGGTAAGCCCCCAGCTGTACATTATGACTATGCAACCTACATTGCAGATAAAATCCATGAGCAGTTTATGAACTTGAAGAGGGAAAGACTATTCAGGTATACTTCATATATATACCATCTATTCTTGTTCTATCAGCCAGCCACCTTCTCTTTTCCTTTGAAGCAACTCAATGCCCAGGGAAATCCAAGATCAGTTGTGTTCTGGACTTCTGTTTTTCATCATACCTCTGTATCACCTTACACATACACTGAGTTTATTGACTTATTCATTTATCCAGTCATGACAGTATTGCATGGTACTCCTCCTCCTAGACTAACTGATGACATGAGAAGAATTCTCCATTTGAATAAGTCCTACAGCATTGGTAATTGGTACTTCTACCAAAACCACACAGTCATCAGGATATATGGCTGTGAGTTGAACCCATTTAGGTTGCCAAGGTATGTCCCCATGAGGCTTTTTGCCTTGGAATATTTCAGACAGTTTGGGAACTCAGACTATCTTCATTTTCAGAGCAACAACAAGAAGTCACAGTTGAAGGTAAGGAACCAGCTGGGTCCTTTCCTATATAACAGAAAAGAAGAGGGATGGAAAGAGGCAAACACTATCCTGGAAGGCCTCAGACTGCAAACCAGCTTTGAATGGATACCCTATGACCCCAATCATGCTATCTCCCTCAGGAGGATTAGATACAAATTGGGTAGCTATGCACACAAGAGACAACCCGAGATTGAACAGTATGCCAATGCATCAAATTGGGAAGAGGGTACCCTAGAGGAGGAAATTACTAATGAAGAGTTACTTGAGAGAGAGGCTAGAAATATGCAAAAGGAAGCTGACTTGGAAACTTGTGGACAGGTGCCCCTCTCCTACAAAAAGCAACTTGGAGCAGCTGCTACATCATCAACAGCACAGCAGCAAACTGCCGAGAAAGCACCACAGACAGCAAGCAAGGATAAAGGGAAGCAGGTGGAACAGCCACCTCCATTGACAGAAGAACAAGTGGACACATTGCTACAGCAGCAAGAAGAGATGGAGCAGCAGGAACTTGGGCAGCAACAAGAAGAGGAACAGTTTAGTGAACAGCAGCCCTTGCAGCAAGAAAAAGTGATGAATGCTCCAAGCTCCACTGAGCAACAGGCTCAGACAGTGGTGCCTCCTAGGGCAGAAACTATTGTTGACACCTCGGTCCTCCAAACCCCACAAAAGGAGGACTTGACCAGGAAAAGGGATAGAGAGACTCCCTTGACCTCATCTTTCAATCGGGGAGAGAAAAGACAAAGACTAAATGACTCTCAAGAGGAGGATATAGCAGTAAGGCAAGCAATGGGCATGGGCCCACCCAGTGGAGAAGTTTCAGCCAGTTCATTTCAGCATGAACATGATAGAGCCGTGGGAGGAGAGGTCAGCTCCTCCAGCCAGCACAGAGAAGGACAGTCAAGCATCAAACAACAATTTATTGACATTAAGAGGAGGAGTGATCCTATTAAAGTACAGCTGTACAATCATTTGCTGAACCTGGCTCCCACCAATCAGCAAAGACTCATGTCTGCCTTTGATGTAAGTGAAGGCAAGATGATCATGAGTCACTTCATGCCCACAACGCTGCATCCCCAATCTACCTCGGATTACCTAAGAACCAACATGGAGGTTCTGGCCAAAGACATACACCCTATGGATAAGATTGAATTACATAAACAAACTGGTGAAATGGTGTATGCCTCCTTGGCAGATGAGACATTGGAGAACTACAAATTGAAGAGCAGCCTTGATAATACAGCCTCTCAGCTGGAATTGGAGAGAGCATCATCACAAGCCAAGGACAACCGGATCAAGTCCTTGGAAGAGGTAATTATAGAAATAGGACATGATCCTAAAGATGTTAAGGGTATCCAAGAACTCTTGAAGCTAAGGGATGCAGACATGGCGGCCTTAAGAAAGAAAATCAAGCTCCCAGCTACCATCCATCCGCAAACAGACGAGGTTGCCCAGCAAAGGCAGGAAAAGGATGCTACAGACCTACTGATATCCCTGTACAAGGAGCTGGTTCGAACTCAAGACCAGCTAGGACAATCAGAAGCTGCAAAGGCAGCACTACAAACAGCAATGAAGCAAAGAGAAGAGGGCCAACCCTCCCAGCCTCCTCCTGTGATAATTAATCTTGAGGAAGTCCCTCCAACAACTACTCCTCCTCCTCAGCAAACGGGAACTACAGCACCATCTACATCAACAACTACACCAACACCAGGACAGACTCCCAGTCTGGATATGCAGAAGCTGCAAGCTGAGATCCAAGTTCTTGAATCTCAAATGAAAGAACTTGATGAAGTCAAGAAAACTTTGGCTAAGGTAAATGAAAAGTTTGACAAGAGCAAGCAGAATGAGGCAGCAAAGGAAAGAGAGGTGAAAGCTCTAAAAAAGAGAATAGCTGAACTAGAAAAAGAGCTTGCACTAGAAAAAGTAACAGCAGAACTAAAAGCAGTCCTCTGGGGCAACATTGGTCGATCCATCACCAATCAGTGGCAGTATATTGAGACTATGGATGAGAAAATAGTACTCATCACAAAGGCAAACAAGGAAATACACAGAGCAAGAGCAAGCCTTGGCCACATGCCAGATGCTGCCAGCAGAATGATCAATGTTTTAAATAACAAAACTAGCTCTCAACTAGCTGCCATGGGAATTACCAACAGGACTGAAACAATCTCAGTAGTTAAAAGAGTCCTGACACTAAGAAGTCTAGTTGGAACGCTGGAGAGGAGGACACAGGATATGCAGACCGAGATCAACAAGTTCCTGGACAGATTTGTGGCATTGCAGAACAGAGGCCTCCCCAGCATTTTAAGCAGTGTAGGAAGACTGCTCACCCTAGAAAATTACAACAAAAGGATTGATGCCCATGCAGTAGCACAGATTGCAAAACAGCCCAGTACCTCAGCAGACACAGGGCCAGCAACAGGGCAGAATTTGTATGATAGGGTGGATAACCTGTTTTTCATTATGAATGAAATTGATCACCTGTTTGATACACCACCAAATTTCTTTAAGTATACAGAAGCAGATGAAACTTTGGGGGCAATCATAAGACACCAATTGCCCACACAGGAAGAATGGAGAAATTTGACACAGGTAATCTTATCAGGCCCGAACCTGTAGGGTTGGTTTTTTCTCCAGTATATGAGCAGTCATGCACAGGCACAATTTTGATGAATAAAATCTACAAGGAAGAGGCAGAGGCTGAGCCAACTCAGCAGAGCTATTCTCTCACCACAGCAGCAGTCACAATCACAGGTGACAAACCCAAAATACAGCGTACAAGCCAGAAAGTCGGGTTCCCCAGCATTTAATCAAAGTATCTCAACCGACTCAGCAGATCCCAAAGGCCAAAATATCTTCTGACAGAACATTAAGGCACCTTTATTTTGTATTCAATGCTGTAATAAATTTCTGATAATAATATCTCAAAAGTTGGTGAGAATATTAAAGTCTGAAATAACTTAGAACTCAGATATTTTTGTAAAAAATCGCAAGTATATATTCACCCCTGGCAGAAGCTCAGGGGGTTGTTGTTATTTTCCTTTTGGAAATCTCACTTGCTGTAAAATTCTCAGAGAAGTAATGCAAAGGGGGAATGGAATTTCCAAAGCTTGGTGTATTTGATGCGTTGTGATGAATGGTGAATGTTGCAGGATTCCAGAGTGTTTCATAAAACAATAAGTTTTCTTAAATCTCTGTGTTACATGTTTTCGAGTCTTTTGTTCTCTTTTATTGTCTAAATGTTTTAAACTTAATAGCAAAGTAGAAGAATAGTTCCAGGATTTAATCACTGATTACCCTGAACTCAATCTGAGCTATTATCCATGTTTTCTTCAGATACAGTGAATGAAGTGTAATTCTTAATTGCTGCACTTTAAAACTATATCTTTTACAGTGATAGACATCCCCAGGGATTCAAGTTTTGCTCCTGAGGCATCTATCTGTTTCTCATACCTAGTTTGGTGGAAATACTCGAATACTTTAGTGAAAATTCTTAATTGCTTTCACTGGTTTTTTCACCTGTTTGTGTTATAAATCAAAATTTGTTCTATGAAGTATCCAAATGGCCCTGTAAGTTTCACCAGTTCACCTCAAGGTTTCTAGACACCTATACAGCCACAGACTCCATTGCCCAATGATATTTGACTCTTTGAAAATTACATCATAAGACCTAAAAGAAACTCTTCAACCAAAACATAAACAAAACCTGTGCATAATAGCTAGCCTAAAACCCTATCATAAACAGTTACAAATCATAAAGAGAGAGCCCTCTCTGATCACAGTTTGGCTAGAAACAGTGATCCAAAGATTGGTTAGTGGTTACCCCGGCCGTATTCCCTTGGGAGTCATAGGGAACAACCTGGGTGTTAACATAATTGGCGACTCCACTGGGGACTTCTTAAAGATTTTTCAATTACTATCTATCTTCCAAAGCTACCATCAAGCCTGAAACTAGCCAAGAGGCCTTAGGACTGTTTCTGTAAACACAGGGACAGCTTTAGGGAAGAGCTAACTAGGGAATCTTCATCCTAGCTTTGAAACATATATAGTCATTCCAGAATTCTTACCTAGTCCTTGTACATATAAAGCCTCCTGTATAAAGTTCTAAAAGAATACGTAGAAGCTGGCTCCCAAAAGAAACCCAAGGCACACTAGGGCAAACCCTGACCCTAATCAACCCATCATTGTTGATAACCCAAATATCATTCCAAAGAACATAAGGAGACAGCAAAAGCAGGAGAAGCCTGCTGATTCAGATATAAGTTCAGACCAACCTATCCTCATTCCAACTCCTTGCAAAGTCCTTTTCCGTTCCACACCTAATTCCCCTAGTTCATCATCAACACCTCAAAGTCCTCCTCTTCCATCTTCACCATCTGCACATACTCTTTTAACCAGCTCCCCGCTTGTTACCCATCCTATTAACCCTGTTACACCTGTAATCCCAGTTGTCCCATTTGTTCCTATTAACGCCATAAACCCCATAAACATGGCTAACAGATATGCACCTCTGCAGATACCAGCCAATGCTCCAGCTCTACCCCAAGACTACCAAACCAAAATCTCATTTTTTGACTCCCATGGCCCTTTGACAGCTGTCCAGCATGCTAAGAAGATGCAAGACCACTTTGAGACCTATGAAATAGATGATGACAGTGTCAGGATGAGAATTTTTGTTCAAAGCTTAACTGGGGATGTCAGAACTTGGTTTAGATCCCTGAATGCAAATTCCATTGCAACCCCTGAGGTCCTGTACCAAGAGTTTACCAACAGATGGGAGAAAAAGAAAGATCCACTCCACATACTCGGTGAATATAACACTATTAAAAGAGGTCCCCAAGAAACAGTTTTGGAATATTGTGCTAGGTTTAACAATGTATATAATGCTATCCCCCAGAACTTAAGACCCCCTCCTGATTTGGCCCTATATAACTTCCCTGACGGTTTTGACTCTGATATGGCCTATCAGCTGAAAGAAAGAGATCCCCCAACCCTTGCAGAAGCTCAAAGAGTTGCAGTCACTGTAGAGGCCAACCTAATTGCCAAGATAAACAGGGCAAAGTTGGAAAAGAAGGCTGGCTTCAGAGAAGAGCCCTCAGGTTTTGATCAAAAGTTGGATGCAATACTAAACAGCATGAAGAGACTGGGTGAAAGAGTGGAATCGGTTGAAAGAAAATCATCATGGGAAGCATCACAAAGCAACCCTCCTAGAAACCCAAATTTTAGGAGAAATCAGAACCCAAACATAGGAAAAACAAGTGCTGACCAAGATATCAGACCCCCTTTTCAAGAAAACTATGCAGAAACCTCCACAGCTAATCAACTCAATGAAGATCCCGAAATTAACTTAATGGGTCTGGATGGTAAAAGCCATGTATTCTTAACACAAGAAGACCATGAGGAGGATGAAAGCAAAACATTCCAAACTAAATCAGGAGAATCCTTTGACTTTAAACAAGGATATGATACTGCTGTCTATGAAGTCCATAAACAATACAAACTAAGGAGTAGGACTGTAAATGTAAATCAGCCTGAAAAGGTAAAGGAGAAACAACAGTCCAAAGAAACCATGGTCACTGAACCTAATGACAACACAAACGTGCCTACAAAAGAAGTAGTGGTTGAGGAGGTTACTGAACTACTGTCCCCACTACAACAGCCCATGGCAACCTCGTCCTCCCACCCAAATCCGAACATTACCCCTCAAGACATGAGTATGAGGGGCAGGTTTCGAAATCAAGATGAAATCCAACAAGAAGATTTAGTGAACAAAGAAAAGACTGCTATCCGTGACTCTAAAATCCAAGTTGACAAACCTTTTGACCTAGGTACAGAGATTGGCAAGTTAAAGATAGCAATCCCCCTCTCAGAGCTAGCCAAGCATGACATATACAAGCAACAGATAAAGAAATCCCTTCAACTCACTAATAGCAAAGATGATGTAAATGTGCTAGATGACACTCCAGAATTACTGTTTGGCCCAGAGGTAGATGGAAAAACAGTAGTCACAGGGGTTTTACCTTTTTATGTCAGCCTGCATGTTCATGATAAAATACTGCATAATGATATGTTTGACTCAGGTGCCTCTCACAACCTGATGCCAAAAGCAGTCATGGAAAGACTAAACTTGGATATAACAAGACCATACAAAGACCTGTTTTCTTTTGATTCTAGCCAAGTCAAATGTTTGGGCCTAATAAAAGATTTATGTGTGTCCCTGGTTCAATTTCCCAACAAAACCATTCTAATGGATGTTGTAGTCGCTGATATCCCACCCAAATATGGGATGCTGTTATCAAGATCATGGGGAGCCAAGCTCCAAGGCTCCCTGCAATTAGACATGTCATATGCAACTATCTCTGTCTTTGGGCAACCAAAAAGACTCTATAGGGAAACACTCATGAAGTATATGGTCAGCAGTGAAGAAAAGCCTCAAAATTTTCCAATATATGCTGTCCATTCGGACATAGACTCCTTCATTCTCTTCAATGACAGTACAAGCCTCTCAAACAATGACATTAGGACCGAAACACTCATACAAGAACAAAACATTGATCAAACAAGTAGCACCTGCCAAACTTCAATCAGCCCAACAATACACATTAGCCCTCCTCTAGTTGTCGAAGATTGTCAAACAAGTGATGAAATTATCCTAGAAAACAAATGGGAAAAGAAACCCCAACTCATGCTCACATTGCCATCCCATGAACAGAATTTTAAATCTCCTGTTCAGCAAGATGTTCTGTGGGTCCTAGAATTTGATGGCTCAGTTAACAAGTTAGGGGCAGGGCTGGAGTATGGATACATAACAAAGAGAAAGATTATGCAGAAGGCAGGGCTTACAGATTGAATTTTAGATGCACTAACAACATGGCAGAATATGAAGCTCTGCTGTTGGGCCTAAAGCTAGCAAAATCACTACAAGCTCCTAAACTCTCCATCATGGGAGACTCTGATCTAGTAATTCAACAAGTGAAAGGAAATTTTGTCACCAATGAGAAAAGATTGAGGTCCTATAGGTCTGTTGTAATTGAAATATTAGAGACTTTCTCCGAGTTTGTTATCACAAAAATTCCAAGGGGCCACAATCTCCATGCACACAGCTTGGCAACATTTGCCAGCACCTTCAAATTCCCATTAGAACCCAATAATTGTTTCACAGCCGAGGTCAAATACAGACCCTCTATTCCAAACAATGTCAAAGAGTGGCAAGTATTTGAGAATGACATGCAAATAAACAACTTTTTAACCTTGCAACAAGAGTTCACAAGATTAAATATTGACCTTGAGACAGCAAGTCAATCACAAATACTTGATGGAGCAAGTCCATCACAAATACAGTTTCAACAGTCTGCTCACCCAATGTCACCTAGAACAGCAAAACAATTACTCAGCCCAACCATTTTCAACAAAGAAAACATTCAGCAAATTCACCAAATTGACTGTGAAGAGGTGAGCAACGCTGAAGATGAAATCATACAACTCAAAGACAATTTCCTTCCAGCAGGCCTTACCCCACTAGAGGACATTTTTGACTCAAATGATGTCCCCAGGAAACCAAAGATGCAGCCATTAGATGCAGCAATTGAAGAATGCAACATTGGTACCACTGACAAGCCTAAAATAATAAAGCTATCTGCTGCTTTGCCCCCTGATCAAAAACCCAAATATATTGATCTCTTTAAAGAGTTTCAAGATGTCTTTGCTTGGGGTTATGAGGATCTAAAGTCCTATGATACCTTTGTTATCCAGCATACCATTCCCCTCAAGCCTAATCAAAAACCATTCAAACAGAAATTGAGAAGAATCAATCCTGTGCTCCTTCCTTCCATTGAAAAAGAATTACATAAAATGTTCAAAGCTGGTATCATAGCACCAATCAGGTTCTCTGAGTGGATTTCAAATTTGGTCCCTACAAGAAAGAAAACTGGTGAGATTAGACTTTGTGTAGACTTAAGGAATTTGAATCAAGTATCACTCAAAGATAACTACCCTTTACCCAAAATGGATCACATTCTTCAAAGAGTAGTAGGGGCTTCAAGGATATCATTGCTTGATGGATTCTCAGGCTTTAATCAAATCCTAGTACACCCTGATGATCAAGACAAAACTGCATTTACAACCCCATGGGGAACTTTCAAGTATGTGAAAATGCCCTTTGGATTGAAAAATGCAGGGGCAACATTTCAGAGAGCAATGGACATTGCTTTTGCAAAAGAGATTCATGACTTCTTGGTCATTTACTTAGATGATCTTACACCCTTTTCAAAATCTGACCAAGAACACTTGAAACATTTGAGACAGATTTTCATAACATGCAGAAAATATGGTATTTCCTTAAACCCCAAGAAGTCATTATTTGGCTTGGAAGAAGGGAAACTTCTAGGACATATTATTTCAAAAGATGGCATAAGAATTGATCCAGATAGGATACAAGCTATCCTACAAATGCCTCATCCAAGGAATGTCAAGGAATTGCAAGGATTCTTAGGGAAAATCAACTTTTTAAGAAGGTTTATCCCTAATTTAGCAGAATTAATCAGATTACTAAATAATATGCTAAAGAAAGATTCAAAGGTCAAATGGACTGTTGAAGCAAAACAAGCTTTTGAAAGTATAAAATTGGCCTTGACTCAAACCCCAGTGTTAACTAATCCTCAGTTTGACAGAGACTTTATCATTTTCTCTTTTGCCTCCCAGCATACTATTGCTGCTGTATTATTACAGAAAGATGACCAAGGGAATGAGAAGCCTATTGCCTTCTTCAGCAGAGCTCTTAGAGATGCCCCTCTAAAGTACCAAATTATGGAGAAACAAGCCTATGCTTTGATCAAAGCTATTAAAGACTTTAGGATTTACATCCTTTACTCCCATGTTGTGGCTTATGTACCAAGTCCTATTGTCAAAGACATTCTCACCCAAGAAAACTTAGAGGGCAGAAGAGGAAAATGGATTGCCAATATACTAGAATTTGACATTGAAATAAAACCTACAAAGCTGATAAAAGGGCAAGGTTTGGCCAAATTAATGACAGAAGCAAATTTCCAAGCCTTAGATATCAATCAACTGGACAGTGAAACAGAGCTGGCGACTCCAAAGATCAATGTAGCCTTTGAACAATCTCCTTGGTACTCTGATATCTGTTATGTGTTACAAAACCTGTGTGCTCCCCCAGGACTGTCCAGAACTAAGTGTAGGTTCCTAAAAATGAAAACATCTAGATTTTGTGTGATGGATGGAAATCTACTTTGGAAAAACCATGAAGGTATTTTGCTGCACTGTCTAATAGAGAATGAAACTAACAATATCATGCAAGACTTCCATGCTGGAGACTGTGGTGGACATTTGTACTGGAAGTCCACTGTAGACAAAATATTGAGGGCTGGTTATTACTGGCCCACTATGTTCTCTGATGTTAAGAAATTTACAGCCTCATGCCACAAATGCCAACTGTTTGAAGGCAAAAGACAGTTGCTGCCACTTCCTTTGAAGCCCATTGCAACAGAGAGACCTTTCCAACAATGGGGCTTGGATTTCATTGGGGAAATTCATCCCTCATCTTCAGGGCAACACAGATGGATTTTAACAGCAACAGACTACTTCACCAAGTGGATTGAAGCTGCCCCATGCAGACAAGCAAATGATTCAGTAATCATTCAGTTTTTGGAAAACAATATACTGGCTAGATTTGGCTGTCCGGACAAAATAATAACAGACAATGCTGCTGCCTTCAGATCCAAGAAAATGGTGAACTTCTGCCATAAATTTCACATTACTTTGGGCCATTCTACAGCTTACTATCCTCAAGGAAATGGCCTTGCTGAATCATCAAACAAAAGTTTAATAAATATCATAAAGAAAGTGCTGGAAGAGAACAAAAAGAACTGGCATAAGAAACTAGTAAATGCTTTATGGGCAGACAGACTAACAACTAAAAGATCAATTGGGACCAGCCCATATGAGTTAGTCTATGGATTAGAGGCCAGATTTCCTTCATCACTAGGAGTGCCGGTTATGAAACTTCTGCAAGAAAGCCAAGCAGAGCCAAATGACATGCAAAGAAGGATTAATCAGATAATCTGTTTACAGCAAACTAGAGAACAAGTTTTCAGCAGAGTGCAGATACTACAAGAGAAACTGAAAAAGGCCTTTGATAGGAGAACCAAAGCAGAAGATTTCAATATGGGGGACAAAGTCTTAAAGTGGGATGCAAGAAGAGAAGAGAAAGGAAAACATGGAAAGTTTGATTCTTTATGGAAAGGACCATTTGCTGTCCAAGCAGTACAAGGTAACAACACTTACTTCCTTAAAAGTCTGACTGAAACTGACTTGGATGAAGGTCCTGTCAATGGCAGGATGCTGAAGCACTACTTTGACTGTTCACTATGAGTGGAATCCAAGGATTCATTGTATATATGCAGATGTACATATTGTTTTCTGTTTTAGATTGTGAAATACAGTTTTCCAAGTGATTCACCAACCAGCAAGAGGCAAATAGAATCAGAGGTCTTCCAAGAAAAAAGCACACTATTTTGACACATTTTTGCAGCAAATTTCAAAGATTGGGATGGGCAGTCAAAGAACAAGGCAATCTGACCTGCTGTTCTTGGTCTTTCAGAAGAAAAACCATCCCCATGTGGAGCCACTGTTGGATACCTATACTAATAGGTTTCATATTTCATGATTGGCCAAGGAAAGTCCAAATATGCTCTGCTTTGGTATTACAAAGATCCCATATTTCCTAGAGAACAAGAGGTGGGTAAAGTGTTTCAAGTATTGAGGACCTTATTTCAATTTTGTGGATGATTCAACAGTCTAATCTGGATCATGCCATGTTTCAATTTTGAGTTATAGAATAGAGAAAGAAGTCTGTCCAAACTGCTTAATCTTGGCAGACAAGTAGTTTAGGTAGAGGAGTAAAGGTTCCCAACAGCTTAATCTGGGACCTTGGAAGAGATAAGGGTAGAAGTAGATAGAAAAGAATAAAGAAAAAGCCAAAGAAAAGAAAAGGCAAGTAAGGGTTTGCAAGTCCAAATGCACCCTCTAAGGAGAAACAAAAAATGCTAGGAAAATAGCTGGGTAGGCAGTTGTGGTTGCAGAAAGGATATTTTCACCATTACTCATATGTCAAGAGGTGTTTTGCCAAGGCAAAAATCTGTCAATGGACAAAGTGGTTAATTCCATCAAATTACAGCAAGGAGCATAACTAACCTCCCTCTTCCCCTCTATTCCATTACTAACACTCCCTTTCTTTAGCTGAGATTTATGAAGAGAGATCATGGTTTTATGGTGGTTCTAGTTCATTCAGAATCCACATTTCTTGTCTAAGATCTTTTCATTTTGATCTACTCTCAAAACCAAGTCAATTTCAGATAAACTCAGTAAAATCCCCTTCATTTGCTCCCTTCATTCATATTAACCTCTAATTTTACTATATAGCTCCCCTATTTTACCCTTTCCCCTAATAATATTAACACTATGGTGTATAAAGCCCCAAATCTTATAAATACTCCCTCCCCTTGGCATTATAGCCATATGTTCTTCAAAAGGGACCAAAATGACCTCTGGTCACTTTGGTGAACCTGTCCCATCCCATTCCCCCTTGCTACAAGTCAACTTGCTCCTCAAACCACCATTTGCATTGAAAAAACCCTTATAAACCCTCTTCCGCCTTTAAATCCTTTGCAAAAACTACCAAAACCAAAAAACCCGCCTCTGGCGCATTTCCAAAGGTTAGCGCATTGTTTGTTTTAAATAAAAAAACAATGAAAAACCAACGAAAAACCCTCTACCCAAAGTTTTCCGCCCGCGTACAACCCGAGCATCTTCCTGCTCCGCCCACCGTCGGATCAAGGCCCGAAGATCCGACGATCCACGTTAATATCGGAGCGGCCCCCACTGCTGTCCTTTACCGCCCGAGATGGTGACGTTGCGTCACGTCAGGGCCTCTCCACGCGTCAAGCGCTAAGGTATCTCGGAGCCGGGCCTGACAACTTCGGCGCCGTACCTAACCGCCCCGAGAGACCGTAGCGGTTAGCCTTAACCGTAACCGCTACGGTCCTAACCGCCAACCTTTTCCAACGTATCGCCACGTCACACCCGCATGCCCTGTCACTACTATTCGTCCACCTGGCCGCTGACATGGCTGCCACCTCATCGCCCCCTTGGACCAATAGTCTACCGCCACGTCACCCGATGACGTCAGCTGACGTCACCTCACCTTGACCCACCAATGACGTCATGCTGACGTCATCACTAAAAAGCGCCAAAATGGTAAAAAAGTCTATATTTACCCAAAAAACCGTGTTTTTTCCACTTTTCTCTCCTGTCGCTGTTGTTCTCTCTGCATGACCGTTTACGTTCGAATTTCCGCCAACCTGTTGAATTAACCCGGGCGACCTCCTCAGCAGCAACCGTGCACACCTGCGCGACCTCTGTTCGTCAATTAACAGGTATTTACCGTTGTTCTGCCCTCCATACGACTGTTATTGAAATTTAAGTTGCTCAGAAGGCTAAAGACACCTTAAAACTACATTTGCACCGCCCATTTCCCTCTGCACGTCCACCATTGTAACTGTGAAGTCCAACAAGCACCGGCCGAGCCTTAATACTTGTAATTTCGCTCAAAACCACTGTCCCTCTGCATTTCCCGGCAGATTTCTTGATAAATACAATTCACCCGCTGGAAGGGGACAGTTAGACCTTAGAGAAGCTCTGCTCCTAAAAACAAACAGTATTTCAATTGCTGTTGAGTAAATTCCCCTCTGGTATCCAAAATACAAACTGTTTTCACAGAGAATCACCTCCATTCTGTGTTGCTACCATTTTTAGCTATCCACCTACAATTGTTGCACTTTGAAGAACTATGGAGACTCCTATTGCTCTAAATATCAAGCCCCTCAATGCTCCTCACCAGGAATTAGCATGGAAAGCCCTGGGAGACATGGATTACCAAATGCTGGACTGGTTCCCTATGGGAACCAAATACAATATCCAGATGATGAATGAGTTAAAAGCCCAGCACCTGAGTGGGGCAGACATCTTGGGAATTTGGGACTCAAATTTGCCCATCTACAACCTTCCCCAAGTAAATCCTATGCCAGAACTGATCTACAGCTGCCAGGAATGCTATGACCCAAACCAAAGAGCTGTCATCAGCCCCACAGGCTCAATCCTGTTCCAGATTACCCCAGAGAGTATAAATGGAATGCTGCACTTCCAAACTGCCAAGCAATTGACCCCCCTCTTTATGCAGAATTTGATAAACAAAGGGACCAAGCTGTCAAATGACCAAATCATTAAAATCAATCAGTTGTTTGTAAGACCAGGCTCTGAATCAGTCAGAACCCCTCCTATTGGGTATCACTACTTGAATGATTTGGGCAGGATGTTAGTGGATTTAATCAGTTATGTCCTAGGATTCAGGGGGATGGAGGATGTGGATGATAGCCTAATGGCAATGCTGTCTATATTCTCTCCTGGTAAACCCCCAGCTGTACATTATGACTATGCAACCTACATTGCAGATAAAATCCATGAGCAGTTTATGAACTTGAAGAGGGAAAGACTATTCAGGTATACTTCATATATATACCATCTATTCTTGTTCTATCTGCCAGCCACCTTCTCTTTTCCTTTGAAGCAACTCAATGCCCAGGGAAGTCCAAGGTCAGTTGTGTTCTGGACTTCTGTTTTTCATCATACCTCTGTATCACCTTACACATACACTGAGTTTATTGACTTATTCATTTATCCAGTCATGACAGTATTGCATGGTACTCCTCCTCCTAGACTAACTGATGACATGAGAAGAATTCTCCATTTGAATAAATCCTACAGCATTGGTAATTGGTACTTCTACCAAAACCACACAGTCATCAGGATATATGGCTGTGAGTTGAACCCATTTAGGTTGCCAAGGTATGTCCCCATGAGGCTTTTTGCCTTGGAATATTTCAGACAGTTTGGGAACTCAGACTATCTTCATTTTCAGAGCAACAACAAGAAGTCACAGTTGAAGGTAAGGAACCAGCTGGGTCCTTTCCTATATAACAGAAAAGAAGAGGGATGGAAAGAGGCAAACACTATCCTGGAAGGCCTCAGACTGCAAACCAGCTTTGAATGGATACCCTATGACCCCAATCATGCTATCTCCCTCAGGAGGATTAGATACAAATTGGGTAGCTATGCACACAAGAGACAACCCGAGATTGAACAGTATGCCAATGCATCAAATTGGGAAGAGGGTACCCTAGAGGAGGAAATTACTAATGAAGAGTTACTTGAGAGAGAGGCTAGAAATATGCAAAAGGAAGCTGACTTGGAAACTTGTGGACAGGTGCCCCTCTCCTACAAAAAGCAACTTGGAGCAGCTGCTACATCATCAACAGCACAGCAGCAAACTGCCGAGAAAGCACCACAGACAGCAAGCAAGGATAAAGGGAAGCAGGTGGAACAGCCACCTCCATTGACAGAAGAACAAGTGGACACATTGCTACAGCAGCAAGAAGAGATGGAGCAGCAGGAACTTGGGCAGCAACAAGAAGAGGAACAGTTTAGTGAACAGCAGCCCTTGCAGCAAGAAAAAGTGATGAATGCTCCAAGCTCCACTGAGCAACAGGCTCAGACAGTGGTGCCTCCTAGGGCAGAAACTATTGTTGATACCTCGGTCCTCCAAACCCCACAAAAGGAGGACTTAACCAGGAAAAGGGATAGAGAGACTCCCCTGACTTCATCCATCAATCGGGGAGAGAAAAGACAAAGACTAAATGACTCTCAAGAGGATGACATAGCAGTGAGGCAAGCAATGGGCATGGGCCCACCCAGTGGAGAAGTTTCAGCCAGTTCATTTCAGCATGAACATGATAGAGCTATGGGAGGAGAGGTCAGCTCCTCCAGCCAGCACAGAGAAGGACAGTCAAGCATCAAACAGCAATTTATTGACATTAAGAGGAGGAGTGATCCTATTAAAGTACAGCTGTACAATCATTTGCTGAACCTGGCTCCTACCAATCAGCAAAGACTCATGTCTGCCTTTGATGTAAGTGAAGGCAAGATGATCATGAGTCACTTCATGCCCACAACGCTGCATCCTCAATCTACCTCGGATTACCTAAGAACCAACATGGAGGTTCTGGCCAAAGACATACACCCTATGGATAAGATTGAATTACATAAACAAACTGGTGAAATGGTGTATGCCTCCTTGGCAGATGAGACATTGGAGAACTACAAATTGAAGAGCAGCCTTGATAATACAGCCTCTCAGCTGGAATTGGAGAGAGCATCATCACAAGCCAAGGACAACAGGATCAAGTCCTTGGAAGAGGTAATTATAGAAATAGGACATGATCCTAAAGATGTTAAGGGTATCCAAGAACTCTTGAAGCTAAGGGATGCAGACATGGCGGCCTTAAGAAAGAAAATCAAGCTCCCAGCTACCATCCATCTGCAAACAGACGAGGTTGCCCAGCAAAGGCAGGAAAAGGATGCTACAGACCTACTGATATCCCTGTACAAGGAGCTGGTTCGAACTCAAGACCAGCTAGGACAATCAGAAGCTGCAAAGGCAGCACTACAAACAGCAATGAAGCAAAGAGAAGAGGGCCAACCCTCCCAGCCTCCTCCTGTGATAATTAATCTTGAGGAAGTCCCTCCAACAACTACTCCTCCTCCTCAGCAAACGGGAACTACAGCACCATCTACAGCAACAACTACACCAACACCAGGACAGACTCCCAGTCTGGATATGCAGAAGCTGCAAGCTGAGATCCAAGTTCTTGAATCTCAAATGAAAGAGCTTGATGAAGTCAAGAAAACTTTGGCTAAGGTGAATGAAAAATTTGACAAAAGCAAGCAGAATGAGGCAGCAAAGGAAAGAGAGGTAAAAGCTCTAAAAAAGAGAATAGCTGAACTAGAAAAAGAGCTTGCACTAGAAAAAGTAACAGCAGAACTAAAAGCAGTCCTCTGGGGCAACATTGGTCGATCCATCACCAATCAGTGGCAGTATATTGAGACTATGGATGAGCAAATAGTACTCATCACAAAGGCAAACAAGGAAATACACAGAGCAAGAGCAAGCCTTGGCCACATGCCAGATGCTGCCAGCAGAATGATCAATGTTTTAAATAACAAAACTAGCTCTCAACTAGCTGCCATGGGAATTACTAACAGGA
The DNA here is from genome assembly GCA_031772625.1 of Pinus tabuliformis. Lineage (NCBI taxonomy): Eukaryota > Viridiplantae > Streptophyta > Pinopsida > Pinales > Pinaceae > Pinus > Pinus tabuliformis. The sequence goes on from CM062820.1 coordinate 1,371,950,329, forward strand.
CTGAAACAATCTCAGTAGTTAAACGAGTCCTGACACTAAGAAGCCTAGTTGGAACGCTGGAGAGGAGGACACAGGATATGCAGACCGAGATCAACAAGTTCCTGGACAGATTTGTGGCATTGCAGAACAGAGGCCTCCCCAGCATTTTAAGCAGTGTAGGAAGACTGCTCACCCTAGAAAATTACAACAAAAGGATTGATGCCCATGCAGTAGCACAGATTGCAAAACAGCCCAGTACCTCAGCAGACACAGGGCCAGCAACAGGGCAGAATTTGTATGATAGGGTGGATAACCTGTTTTTTATTATGAATGAAATTGATCACCTGTTTGATACACCACCAAATTTCTTTAAGTATACAGAAGCAGATGAAACTTTGGGGGCAATCATAAGACACCAATTGCCCACACAGGAAGAATGGAGAAATTTGATACAGGTAATCTTATCAGGCCCGAACCTGTAGGGTTGGTTTTTTCTCCAGTATATGAGCAGTCATGCACAGGCACAATTTTGATGAATAAAATCTACAAGGAAGAGGCAGAGGCTGAGCCAACTCAGCAGAGCTATTCTCTCACCACAGCAGCAGTCACAATCACAGGTGACAAACCCAAAATACAGCGTACAAGCCATAAAGTCGGGTTCCCCAGCATTTAATCAAAGTATCTCAACCGACTCAGCAGATCCCAAAGGCCAAAATATCTTCTGACAGAACATTAAGGCGCCTTTATTTTGTATTCAATGCTGTAATAAATTTCTGATAATAATATCTCAAAAGTTGGTGAGAATATTAAGTCTGAGATAACTTAGAACTCAGATATTTTTGTAAAAAATCGCAAGTATATATTCACCCCTGGCAGAAGCTCAGGGGGTTGTTGTTATTTTCCTTTTGGAAGTCTCACTTGCTGTAAAATTCTCAGAGAAGTAATACAAAGGGGGAATGGAATTTCCAAAGCTTGGTGTATTTGATGCGTTGTGATGAATGGTGAATGTTGCAGGATTCCAGAGTGTTTCATAAAACAATAAGTTTTCTTAAATCTCTGTGTTACATGTTTTCGAGTCTTTTGTTCTCTTTTATTGTCTAAATGTTTTAAACTTGATAGCAAAGTAGAAGAATAGTTCCAGGATTTAATCACTGATTACCCTGAACTCAATCTGAGCTATTATCCATGTTTTTCTTCAGATACAGTGAATGAAGTGTAATTCTTAATTGCTGCACTTTAAAACTATATCTTTTACAGTGATAGACATCCCAGGGATTCAAGTTTTGCTCCTGAGGCATCTATCTGTTTCTCATACATAGTTTGGTGGAAATACTCGAATACTTTAGTGAAAATTCTTAATTGCTTTCACTGGTTTTTTCACCTGTTAGTGTTATAAATCAAAATTTGTTCTATGAAGTATCCAAATGGCCCTGTAAGTTTCACCAGTTCACCTCAAGGTTTCTAGACACTATACAGCCACAGACTCCATTGCCCAATGATATTTGACTCTTTGAAAATTACATCATAAGACCTAAAAGAAACTCTTCAACCAAAACATAAACAAAACCTGTGCATAATAGCTAGCCTAAAACCCTATCATAAACAGTTACAAATCATAAAGAGAGAGCCCTCTCTGATCACAGTTTGGCTAGAAACAGTGATCCAAAGATTGGTTAGTGGTTACCCCGGCCGTATTCCCTTGGGAGTCATAGGGAACAACCTGGGTGTTAACAGATGTCATGGTATGTTGGGATGTTTATCTAGGTTTTAATATTTGGTTTTCGAAATGGATTTTAGAATCAGGGGTGAAGGTCCTGTTAAGGTTCATTCCCAATGGCCTATGAATCCCTTGACCAATTTTAGCAGGATACATGATAAATCCCGAGTGAGAAGTCTCGGTTTAGGGCCTAGTGATCCGAGTTTGGATTGCAGTAAATTCTTAGAGACTAGTCTCAGTTTAGGGCGTAGTGATCCGGGATTGGATTCCAATAAAGCTTGAGAGACAAGGAGACCAAAAATTCCTCAAGAATAGAGATGGATTTTGTATAAATTCCAAGTTTGGTTTTTTGTGATTGAAGTGTTAGCGCTTTTGAAATTTCCACTTAGGCTGAGAAGGTAACCTCAAGCAACATCAACCACTTAGCCTCGTAGCTAGCCCTAGGGGCGGAGAGGCTCTCTCCGGTCTATCTTCGGTTAAAAATCTTCAAATTGGTGAGATATGACCAAATGGGGTAAACTAATTTTAGGCTATTAAAAGGATCAAATGGGTTGATTTGGGGTTTTTTAGGGGTTTTTGGTGGCAAATTGAGGAGATGGCAATTTTGGGTGCGGGGATTGGACACAGTTTTGAGGGGGTTCTGGGGGCGAGATAGGAGATAGTATTGATGCCTTGATTGAGGTGAATGGATGAGAAAGACAGGTGAGGAGCTAAGGAGAGAAAACAATAACTTTGAATTCTCTTAAACAGTAGAAAACATTGAAATTTAAACAAAACTTAAAAGCAAGCATGACAGTCATGAATTTTTACTTAAACACTCATTTGTTTAATGTGCAGAAGGAAAAGAAAGGAAATGATTCACATAAAACGCTTACAAGTACATAGAGAAACACACCATCAATACTGTAACCACAAGAATCAAAAACGACTGCAAAACCCTGGTCTTCCTTAGCCAAAATTGCAGAGATCAGTGAATAATACAATGATAGCTTCTCCTCAAGAGTCCAAACTTCCAACCCTGAAAATGACTAAGAAAATACATAATATAGGCAAGCTACACCTTTCCTTGCCTCTAGGGTCGAGCTCATCCTTCTAGGAGCTGTTTCAACCAATTCTAAATCGAGCACTAAAATCTAGGCAGTCAAAACAACTTGCCTCTATAAGGTAGGAAACCAATTCATTCATTTAATTTTCACCTATTTCATGAATGAATCTTATAGAAGAGATACATAAGTGTAAAAGTATCAAAAAACTACATTATTTACATCAAGGAGGATAACAATCCACTCCAAAAAGTCAAACATGGTCAAATCTGCGTTTTTCTGAGCTGTACAGTAAAATTTTGAGAAAATTGCCTGATAGGTCGCACGCCTCTGCCTGACGGGTCGCGCGCCTTTGAGGGCACTTTTGGGGCACTTCCATGTGTCCAAATTGAGCAAGAGTAGGCTTGTTGGAAAGGTCCATGACTCTACTTTCCAACAAAAATGGAATTTCTAAATTTGGTGTTCATTTGCCCCTCCAAAATTGCAATCTCCCAAGACTACTTTCTGTGTCTCAAAAATGTGGCAGAAAGTCATTTTTTGCTTGTTTTTTGACTTTCTGGAGGTCCAAAACTTCGTAAAATCTCTTGGCCATGGATGAGCATATGTAACTTCTCATGAAAAATCTGGAAATGTCGAGTTTTTGTAAAATGGAGTTGCTAGGATGAAGGTTCGCGCGGGGGGTGAGACCCGTTAATGGAGAAAACCTGTAAATTGCCTGAAAAAACCAAAATTTACCAGAAATGCTCAAAATTTCTTCGGATTTGTGCTGTGGCTAGGCTATTTAGTGCCGTGGTCCTTCAGTGAGGCCTTGGCCAAGATATGGAGGGGATCGGGCCTCTTTCTCCTTTTTTGTGCCTTGGCCAACCGCCTTTGGAACATCTTCATCTTTGCCTTGCACACGTGCATTCTCACCCAATAATGGTTCTTCATGTTTCTCAACAATTTTCTATCTTGGTTGGCCTTAGCCAACAACCTCTCCAAGTGAACATTGAGCTGGATAAGCATGGGCTCTCGCTCAGCGGGCAATGGATCACCGGGTCTTCTTCGATTCAAGTTGCGGTCACTACGGATCCTCCACAACTCATAAAGAGCTTGATCATCCTCCAACTGTTTGTTGCGCTGCTCTAGATATGAGATTGTACATTGTGCCCCCTCTAATCTCCTCTGCAATGCATCATTTTCAGCTCTAAGGTGCTGAATGATCTCCTTTGACTCTAGGCTAGGAGAACTGACATCAAGATCAATAAGCTCGATAGCTGGAACACCTGATGGCCCCTCATCAATCTTGGGCTGCTTGCCCCTCTGTGCTGCCTGTGCTGCTGAAGAAAGCAAGGAACCTTCCACCTACTGTGGAGATAACACTCACTGAGCTGATGAAGAAGGCGAGACCCCTTCCACATGCTGTGGTGAAAGTACTCGCCGAGCTGCTGCAAATAAGGCCCTCTAGCCTCTCTGATAAGTAACCAAAGGTGAGGAGCTGACATGTCTAGTGATGGGGATGTCATGCTGCTGTGATGGTCCTCCCTCCTCGTGAATAACCTCAGGATGTGGTGGTGGTGGTGCTGTGAAAAGCTCACGAGAGATGAACTCCTCCCATGAGATGCCCTGCTGAGCCAACTGATGTAACACCACAAGCTGAATCAAACCATAATGGTAAAGGCTCCTATACTGTTGTGTCGGGCTCTTCCTCTGCATCATGGACACCATCCTCTCAATGTTCTGATAGAAGAAAATAGGGATGCTCATCTTCCGTACCCGTGTGAAGTGCATCAATAGGCGAATATGGTACGAATATACCTGTGAAAATCTGCCCTCACAGGTAAAATAGAGCATGATGAGCCTCATCATGGGAGCATACTCACTCCTGAGAAATCTGAAGGGAAACACTCCTGTCAAGTGTCCCATGAGTGCTAGTCTAACGAAATGCTCAAAATGAACACTGTCCAACACCTTGCGCTTATTACATACCTCTCTGACATTAGGTATCCCTGTGGCCTGTGCAATCATCTCGGGTGTCAATGTAATGTCCAGCGCGACAAGGTTCACATGTCCATCATGCAAGTGTAAAACAAATAGGCAAGCCAACTCTTTATGGTGCTGAATCCGAGAGATCCTCTCGCAAAACTCATAGCAAGACATGTACTAGAAACATGAGACTGCCAGAGGACAAGCTTGTAAATCTATCAAAGAGGTGGGCTCCTCTCGCCTATGATGACTGCCTTTTTCACCCTTATGAGGCCTCCTCTGTACCTCAATCTCTGAAGCTGATGCCTGGTCATCACTCTGCTCATAGGTTTCGGTTTCTGACATTGTTTAAGGAGCAGAGTGGCCAAAATGTACTGCTGTTTCTACCTTGTAAAATGCTGATCTATATGTTGTTTCAAGGGGACTAGGAGCATGAGGGGAATGTTAGGGGAGGGACACCTTTAACGGGAAAATGGGAATAAATATATAAAACAGGGATTCAAGGGAAAAAACATTGCAAAAATCATTGCATATGCATCATTATATACATTGTTTACATGGGTATAATGAGAGGTAGGGTTAGGGCTTGATTCTTCATTTTTAAGGGAAAATGGGTAGGGTTTACATTTTCTATACAAATTTAAAAGGGAAATTTATATAGAAAGACAAGGAAAATGACATAAGAAATGGGAAAAATGATTTACAAGGGAAAAAACTTAAAACAACATAAAACCCTAGGCATATTTTACAATTTTAAACCACAGCCATATAGAGATTTTTCTCTTGCACAATGAGATCTTTAAAACATGTATTCATGATGTCTTTAACCATAACAAGCAGCAATTTGTAAGTTGGAGGGCCTGCCTTAAGCAATTTAGCAATTTTGTTGGCTCCTTGGATGAATTTGTAGGTGATTTGGTAAGGAGGGCGCTGATGGGTCGCGCGCCTCACCCAACCGGTCGCGCACCACTGACAGGTCGCGGCCGTTAGAAAATAACACTACTGGAAGGCGCTTGATGGATCGTGCGCCTCTGACGGGTCGCGCGCCTGGTCTGCTCACAATTTCACTCCAACCCTCGCCCAATCTCTCTTGCAAGTGAGTTAGATGCACAATGAGGGTAAATGGAGGGAGATTGGGTTTTTATAACTTTGATTTGAAATAATTTCATGCCCAAACCCACTTTATAATGTTTTTCTTTGACACTTTATAAAATTGACCATTTTGGTTTCCTTTGTCATGAAATTGACTCATTTAATGCTTTTGCTCGATACTTTTTGCAGGGATATCATCTGAAGGATCTTGGCAAGGGAGCCAGGGTTACATGCTGTCCTTGGAAGCTTTTTGAAATTTCATCACTTTTTACAAAAATTTGAAAAATGACCTTGGCTTTAAAAACAGGGTTTTTAAATCCAAGGTGAAAATTAACTGTACAAGATAGCAATTTGCGAAGAAACATTTTGAAAATGATCCCTCTGGCTTGCTGACCACTTATTGACCTTCAGAGACATGACCTTGTAAACAAACTTGACCAAAACCCTAGACCTAGCAATTTGACCTCAAGACAAGACGAGACAAGCCTGGAAGAGATTAAGGACTAAAATGACTTTGATCCAGCAATGCCAAGAGGGGGACAAAGACACCAGCTCCTCCATTAGGGTTATGGCATGCCTAATGGGATGCAAAAATTGACACTGATGAGACACCTACTTATGCAAATGCAAAGAGTTTTGATCGCTGATGGAGGGCTACTAGACCGACTCTAACATTGGCTCCAATGGGGATGGTAGCTCCTTGGAGGTACCAAGAACCTTAGACCTCTGGGAGAGAAAACCAGTGCTTTATCATCATTGGGCAATGGAGTCAATATTTGACAAACAATACAAGACTTTGACTCATTTATTGACTGAAACCTGACTCAATTATGAAACCTACATGACTGAAAACTGAGTCACAAATGACTCGTGACTGACTTAACTAAAACAAGAACTTACAAAGCTTATTGAAGGGCAGCATTCCATCAAGATTTGAAATCATGATGACAACCACCTGTGTTTCTTACAAGACAATATACCATCAAACTATATCAAAATGCCAATGCAACCAATCAAGTAGATGCCTTCTTGACTGATTCTCCCAATCATATCTCATGATCAACAATAGATACTGGTAACTGGGCATCCAAAAACATAGCTGACCATGATGTCCTTCATCACTGAACACAACAATAATCACTTTCACTGCTGACTGTAAAAAATCTGCCATTGGATCCTGGAAAACATGAAGACTTGACATTGCCACCTCCTGTTGAAAGAACAAGGTATCCTTTGCTTCAAATTCTGATCTGCCTTCATCATGTGCTTCAGTAAAAGTATGCTCATGGGCTTCAAAAAACTCTGAACAAATGGATGAGCAGATCTCTTCTTGGAAAAACATTTCAACACATGAAACATATGAAGAATCTGAAAGGTAATCCTGTATGCTATGATCTTCTGCAGTCTGACAATATGGTAGGTCATCTTCATATGATATGGCAGCCGGATTATCATCTTTGTGAAGGAAAACATTATCTGTTTGCTGATCTACAAGACAATCATCTTCTTCAACAGAGGAAGAAGTTTCCCCAACACTTTCCTGACTATGTGTGCATTGCAAATCTGCTGTAGCTTGGGCTGTAACAAGAACTTTCAAGAGCTGATCTATCTCCTCTTTAGACAAAGGAGACAATGCCTTTTGTTTTGTTTTGCTTGAACAGTAATTATCTTCATACGATAGGGCACTCAAACTATCATTTATTATTGAGCTATTGAAAGGACATTCATCACTTACTTGCACAAAGATCTCACCTTGCTGTTCATGAACATCTGAATCCAAAACTCTGTCTATGATCTCAACAGTAGAGCTCTCTTTGATGGGCTTCAGCACAAGATATTCTTGGTCATCATAATCTGAATCTAGTTCTGAAGTAGTTGACTTGATTGCATCACATGAATCTTGACTGCCCTGCACGCTGTCTTCTTCTGTGGGCAGATCTGAAATAGAACCCTCTCTTTCATCATTTTCAACCATATGGAAATCTTCAGCCTGCTGATCTTGACAAGTATCCTCTAAGATTTCTGTGTGCTGCTAAAATGGATTCTCATACAGAGCCTCAATGATCTCAACGTCCATAAAATTATCATCTTCATAATATTTCTCAAGGCTTTCAATAAAACTATAAGCATGCTTGCAACAGTCATGAAAAAAATTTAATGATGGATAAGAGTCCTTATATCGTTCAATGAACATAGCATGAAAATCCTTTAAACAATAAATACAAGCAGGCGGCAAACTTTCATACCATGATTGGGCTTTACCTTCCAGAGTGGCCAAGAATATCTTCGTCAAGCAATCTTCAGGAAAATCAACCTTCAACTTGCGAATATGCATGTGAAATCTAACTAGATGTAAAGCAGCATCCTTCTTACCATCATCATTAAATGTAGGCAAATTCCATGACCAATCTACCTTCGGAATTTTATTCGGAAAACCTGGAATGTGATCTCGGCTCAAGGGAGCATACCTTCTTGTGCTTCGATCCATCTTGAAAATCTCACAGCTACTGATCTTTCTGCAGTGAAGTCACCATGAAGCACTGATCGCTGGATTCTTCAGTGAAAGGAGTCGCCAAGTGAATGATTTCAGCCTTGTCAGTGTCTGATCATTGTTCACCATCAACAATCAGATCTGAACTTGATACATGTACTGGGGTAATTAACAAGTTAGATGTCACGGTTACAAGCTAGACCAGAGATTGACTGAAGCAGTGTTTATCTACTTTCGATTATGCAAAGCAAAAGCGTTTCGAAGGCTACCTGGCTTAACTTCAGGCTCCGTCTGTAGCTTATAAAACAAATGACATCAACAAGTAAACCATTTTTTCTTCCCCAGTATGGTCGCCAGTATGTTAGTGCTTGAAATTTCACCTCAGGCCGAGAAAGGTAAACCTCAAGGCAACATCAAACCACTTAGCCTCGTAGCTAGCCCTACGGGGCAGGAGAGGGCTCTCTCCGGTCTATCTCGGTAAAGATCTTCAATTGGTGAGATGACCAATAGGGTAACACTGATTTTAGGCTAGTAAACTGAACAAATGGGTTGATTTGGGGTTTTTTAGGGTTTTTGGTGGCAAATTGAGGAGATGGAAATTTTGGGTGCGGGGATTGGACACAATTTTTGCAGGGGGTTCTTGGGGCGAAATACGAGACAGTATTGATGCCTTAGATTGAGGTGAATGGATGAGAAAGATAGGTGAGGAGCTAAGGAGAGAAAACAATAACTTTGAATTCTCCTTAAACAGTAGAAAACATTGAAATTAAACAAACTTAAAAGCAAAGCATGACAATCATGAATTCTACTTTAACACTTCATTTGTTTAATGTGCAGAAGGAAAAGAAAGGAAATGATTCACATAACACACTTACAAGTACATAGAGAAACACACCATCAATACATGTAACCACAAGAATCCCAAAAAGGACTGCAAAACCCTGGTCTTCCTTAGCCAAAAATTGCAGAGATACAGTGAATAATACAATGATAGCTTCTCCCTCAAGAGTCCAACCTTCCAACCCCTGAAAATGACTAAGAAAATACATAATATAGGCAAGCTAACACCTTTCCTTGCCTCTAGGGGTCGAGCTCATCCTTCTAGGAGCTGTTTCAACCAATTCTAAACTGAGCACTAAAATCTAGGCAGTCAAAACAACTTGCCTCTATAAGCTAGGAAACCAATTCATTCATTTAATTTTCACCTATTTCATGAATGAATCTTCTAGAAGAGATACATAAGTGTAAAAGTATCAAAAAATTACATTATTTACATCAAGGAGGATAACAATCCACTCCAAAAATTCAAAAATGGTCAAATCTGCGTTTTTCTGAGCTGTACAGTAAAATTTTGAGAAAATTGCCTGATAGGTCGCGCGCCTCTGCCTGACGGGTCGCACGCCTTTGAGGGCACTTTTGGGGCACTTCTAGGTGTCAAAATTGAGCAAGAGTAGGCTTGTTGGAAAGGTTTGTGAGGCTACTATCCAACCCAACTGGAATTTCTAAATTTGGTGCTTATTTGCCCCTCCAAAATTGCAGTCTCCCAAGACTGCTTTCTGTGTCTCAAAAATGTGGCAGAAAGTCATTTTTTGCTTTTGTTTTGACTTTCTGGAGGCCCAAAACTTCATAAAATCTCTTGGCCATGGATGAGAATATGTAACTTCTCATGAAAAATCTAGAAATGCTGAGTTTTTGCAAAATGGAGTTGCCAGGATGAAGGGTCGTGTGGGGGGTGAGACTCGTTAATGGAGAAAACCTGTAAATTGCCAGAAAAAACCAAAATTTACCAAAAATGCTCAAAATTTCTTGGGATTTCTGCTGTGGCTAGGCTATTTAGTGCCTTTTTCCTTAAGTGAGGCCTCGGCCAAGATATGGAGGGGATCGGGCCTCTTTCTCTTTTTTTGTGCCTTGGCCAACCGCCTTTGGAACATCTTCATCTTTGCCTTGCACACATGCATTCTCGTCCAATAATGGTTCTTCATGTTTCTCAACAATTTTTTATCTTGGTTGGCCTTAGCCAACAACCTCTCCAAGTGAGCATTGAGCTGGATAAGCATGGACTCTCGCTCAGCGGGCAATGGATCACCGGGTCTTCTTCGATTCAAGTTGCAGTCACTACGGATCCTCCACAACTCATCAAGAGCTTGCCCATCCTCCAACTGTTTGTTGCGCTGCTCTAGATATGAGATTGTCCATTGTGACCCCTCTAATCTCCTCTGCAATGCATCATTTTCAGCTCTAAGGTGCTGAATGATCTCCTTTGACTCTAGGCTAGGAGAACTGACATCAAGATGAATAAGCTCGATAGCTGGAACAACTGATGGCCCCTCATCAATCTTGGGCTGCTTTCCCCTCTATGTTGCCTATGCTGCTGAAGAAAGCGAGGCCCCTTCCACCTGCTGTGGAGATAACACTCGCTGAGCTGATGAAGAAGGCGAGACCCCTTCCACATGCTGTGGAGAAAGTACTCACCAAGCTGCTGCAAATAAGGCCCTCTGGCCTCTCTGATAAGTAACCAAAAGTGAGGAGCTGACATGTCTAGTGACGGGGATGTCATGCTACTGTGATGGTCCTCCCTCCTCGTGAATAACCTCAGGATGTGGCGGTGGTGGTGCTGTGAAAAGCTCACGAGAGATGAACTCCTCCCATGAGATGCCCTGCTGAGCCAACTGATGTAACACCACAAGCTGAATCAAACCATAATGGTAAAGGCTCCTATACTGCTGTGCCGGGCTCTTCCTCTGCATCATGGACACCATCCTCTCAATGTTCTGATAGAAGAAAACAGGGATGTTCATCATCCGTACCCGTGTGAAGTGCATCAATAGGCGAATATGGTACGAATATACCTGTGAAAATCTGCCCTCACAGGTAAAATAGAGCATGATGAGCCTCGTCATGGGAGCATACTCACTCCTGAGAAATCTGAAGGGAAACACTCCTGTCAAGTGTCTCATGAGTGCTGGTCTAACGAAAGGCTCAAAATGAACACTGTCCAACACCTTGCGTTTATTCCATACCTCTCCGACATTAGGTATCCCTATGGCCTGTGCAATCATCTTGGGTGTCAATGTAAAGTCCACCCCGGCAAGGTTGACATGTCCATCATGCAAGTGTAAAACAAATAGGCGAGCCCACTCTCTGTGGTGCTGAATCCGAGATATCCTCTCGCAAAACTCATAGCAAGACATGTACTGGAAACATGAGACAACCATAGGACAAGCTTGTAAATCTGTCAAAGAGGTGGGCTCCTCTCGCCTATGATGACCGCCCTTTCCACCCTTATGAGGCCTCCTTTGTACCTCAATCTCTGAAGCTGATGCCTGGTCATCACTCTGCTCATAAGTTTCGGTTTCTGACATTGTTTAAGGAGCAGAGTGGCCAAAATGTACTGCTGTTTCTACCTAGTAAAATGCTGATCTATATGCTGTTTCAAGGGGACAAGGAGCATGAGGGGAATGTTAGGGGACGGACACCTTTCAAGGGAAAATGGGAATAAATATATAAAACAGGGATTCAAGGGAAAAAACATTGCAAAAATCATTGCATATGCATCATTATATACATTGTTTACATGGGTATAATGAGAGGTAGGGTTAGGGCTTGATTCTTCATTTTTTAGGGAAAAGGGGTAGGGTTTACTTTTTCTTTACAAATTTAAAAGGTAAATTATATATAGAAAGACAAGGAAAATGACATGGGAAATGGGAAAAATGATTTACAAGGGAAAAACCTTAAAACAGCATAAAACCCTAGGCATATTTTACAATTTTAAACCACAGCCATATAGAGCTTTTTCTCTTGCACAATGAGATCTTTAAAACATGTATTCATGATGTCTTTAACCATAACAAGCAGCAATTTGTAAGTTGGAGGGCCTACCTTAGGCAATTTAGCAATTTTGTTGGCTCCTTGGATGAATTTGCAGGTGATTTGGTAAGGAGGGTGCTGACGGGTCGCGCGCCTAACCCAACGGGTCGCGCGCCACTGACGGGTCACGCCCGTTAGAAAATAACACTGCTGGAAGGAGCTTGATGGGTCGCGCGCCTCTGACGGGTCTCGCGCCTGGTCTAACGGGTTGCGCGCCTGGTCTGCTCACAATTTCGCTCCAACCCTCGCCCAATCTCTCTTGCAAGTGAGTTAGATGCACAATGAGGGTAAATGGAGGGAGATTGGGCTTTTATAACTTTGATTTGAAATAATTTCATGCCCAAACCCACTTTATAATGTTTTTCTTTGACACTTTATAAAATTGACCATTTTGGTTTCCTTTGTCCTGAAATTGACTCATTTAATGCTTTTGCTCGATACTTTTTGCAGGGATATCATCTGAAGGATCTTGGCAAGGGAGCCAGGGTTACATGCTGTCCTTGGAAGCTTTTTGAAATTTCATCACTTTTTACAAAAATTTGAAAAATGACCTTGGCTTTAAAAACAGGGTTTTTAAATCCAAGGTGAAAATTAACTGTACAAGATAGAAATTTGCGAAGAAACATTTTGAAAATCATCCCTCTGGCTTGCTAACCATTTATTGATGTTCAGAGACATGACCTTGTAAAAAAACTTGACCAAAACCCTAGACCTTCGAATTTGACCTCAAGGCAAGAGAAGACAAGCCTGAAAGAGATTAAGGACTGAAATGACTTTGATCCAGCAATGCCAAGAGGGGGACAAAGACACCAGCTCCTCCATTAGGGTTATGGCATGCCTAATGGGATGCAAAAATTGACACTGATGAGACACCTACTTATGCAAATGCAAAGAGTTTTGATCCCTGATGGAGGGCTACTAGACCGACTCTAACATGAAGGACCAATTTTGGTGTGATCATGGTTTGGTTAGGCTGGAGGTGGTTTAACCTCTGGATTCCCTTCTTGTTTTTGGATTGGGTTATCCATGAGATCCCACATTCATGCTTGGAATATGGCATGGGGGTGACTAGATGAAAGAAATATTTGGCTCAGCCATATCTACGGTCGAGTGGTATGTGGAAGTCTCAAACTTGGTCAGATTTTCCTATGGTTAATGAAAGGTAGGTTCTCTTGCTTTCATAATTGTTTATATGTTTATTTAATGGTTTTTATATCTTTGTTAGTTACATGGTTTAAATTGGTCATAGTCATGCTTAATTGACTCATTTATTTTATGGTAATTTCATATATTTACTTGCGATTACTAAAATGATGCATAAAAGACCTAGTTGGTGTCATATTAGTTCAAGGGAGAAGGTGGTGATCCTTTGTGTCATGTTTCATAATATTTTTCAGTTATTCATGCTCTGTCTTGTATCCTAGACTTGTAGGTTGCATTGATGCCAAGTGTTTCATAAATTTTTAGTCTTGGTTAGGGATGGTCAGGTCTAGTGCTAAGGTTGGTTTTGGTTTATTAGTATTTTTATCATGTCTTTGATGGATTCTGAAAATTATAAAAAGTTCTTGGCATTGGCCAAAATTATGGGCTTGAAAATTCCCTTGAATTCCACAGACACTGGCACATGTGTACTGGGAAAAGTCCCTGGACATTGGTTTGCAGGTCTATGAGAGCATCTACAGGTCCCTAGATGCTAGCATGCCCATAGCATGAGAGTGTCCAGAGGTCTAAAAGATCAGTGGGACCCATGGGAAATATGTCTAAGTGGTGAATATCTCTCCTTGGGTGTTCTTGTTGATGTGGAAGGTATGGTTGATGTGTTCTATTGATTCCATTTCTTTAAGGTCACCAAGGAGATTGGATCCCTTCATAGTGGCCTCCCTCATCACATGTTTACCTTGGTTGGTTGGTTACCTGTGTAGATGTGGGAGGAGGGTGGTTAGAAATAGATTGTTAGTTTCATTTTACCAATGTCTCATATGCATATGTGAAAGTCACATCGCTTGCAAAATAAGGTGGACTAGAATGCATTACTTACAAGCTTGGCATGAACCCTATATTTGGTCCCAGAGGCCAAGAGTAATACAGATAGATTATATCTTAAAGGATGTACATAATCATTCTAAAAGTTTGTAATAATAGTCTACTTTGTTCTACTATATTGAATGTCATAGAATTTTTGTATTTAACTGTCAACGTTAATTATTATTGTTTCCATATGCATTTCCTTTATTAATAAAATTTTGTTGAGAATTTGAACTCTGAATTTTGTGGTTGCATAATCATTGAAAATGGGTACCATAATCCATGCATATTATGGTAAAGGAATTCCATTGATGTGAAATACCAACAATAAATGACAAAATAGAAAAAAAATGAATGACTTCAATACAATGTATCTTTTAGCCATGAATAGAAATCATTGACATATTTTTTTTGAGAATATTTTATTTGACATAACTGTACTGCAAATGGGATTCTCTTATCAATATAATATAGTGGTTACAAAATTCCTACAAGCTCCCCTGTTACTGGGGATTATATTCTTTAGAAAATGGTAAAAAGGGTCTGTGAGATGAACTCTTCAGCTTCTACCAATTGTCATGCAACCCTGAGGTAAACATATCGCCACTCCACCCACTAGTTGTTTTCATTCTATAGGTGGCATGCCTATATAAAGAAAAAGTTTCATCCATATTATGATTGGATAATACTATGATGGTGCCTTCCCTAAAGGTAAGTTTATAGATCAAAATTTTTTGAAAGACATCTTGGCTCCATTCACCCCTCCAAGTTATAATTAATGAGGGGCTCAATTGTTGTATCTTACCAATAAACTTGCATGAATACTTCAAACAACACCCCAACTCTAACACTTTATAATCCTATAGTTTACCTTCCAAAACGTATAAACTAGGAAAAGAAAGTCCTCTAATCACACTAGAAACTTCTCGATGGCCAGCATCAAACTCCATAAGCAGGTTGGAATCAAATGAAATGAGCTTTAGTGAACAAAGTCATTTTAACATTACGAAACACCCAACCTTTGATTACTAGTCTGCTAAACATGTTTGTAACACTTCAAGGTTCTATTATATTTAACCATGATTTATATACACCACCTTTCTCATCACATAATGTAGCTAATGCAACTAACCCATTCAGTGAGAGACAACATATCCTCACAATCAACTGGTTTGAAACAATTAAATTGTATTAATATCATTAACTATAATACACCTGAGCCTCATAAAGTGAGAAAAATAATAAACCTTCACCCTCCCTATAACCCTTGACCAAATTTACATCATCTTTGAAGTGAAAGGATATTTTTATTAGCTTTAAACCATTGCTGACTTAATGTTACACAAATGCGTCTTACTAAATTAATCATTGGAGGGGTTCTTCCATCATTGACTCAAGACTCAATCAATTGTTACCAAATTTGGTCTTATGGGAAGTTCCTTATTGAACTTTAGATAGAGAAACTATATATTTTCTTCCATTTAAATATAATATGGACCGAAAAAGACTCTATATTCATATTTAACAATAAATACCAAATTGTATCTGTTTGAATGGAAGACAAAAATAAATAGCCCCTATGAAAAATATGGTCTACTTTTATTAGTGGATTTAGTTCATGATTGATGTTTGAATAAAACTTGTTATTAGTGGAATCATTAGCTAATGGATTTCACCCTAGAGACAATATTTCCCAATAATTAATAAGCAGTGGCACTCTTGCATCTAAAAAAATGTACAATGCAAGCCATTATTCTAGACATAGAATTATTTATGCAAAAGAAAATGATGGCATAGCTATATGAAAACAAATGATGATATTAAACCATTACCAAGAGTCATGGTTTTAGAAGAGAGTTAAAGAAATAATTATAGATTTCTTTCCCTGTATCCCTGTAGTTGTCCAAAATGCTAAAGTCTTTAGAGTACCATGAAATCCTCAAGTCACCATCTCAAATCATTGTTTTTAGTATCTCTCGGATTGGTATTCATCTTATGCATCAAACAAACAAGTTACCTATATGCCACAAGTTTCTCTGATCTCCATTTCACTAGATTTTGATTACAATTTCTCTTCCTCTTGGAGATTGTCATTAGCAAAAAAGTTCCAAAGCTGCTTCACCATCCCCATTAAGCACACAACATGTGCCTATAGTATTCATGGTCAAGAAATCATGCATTGGCATTTCATCAAACACTTACTTTCAATATGCAACCTAGAAAAGTGGATCATGTGACATTCTTAGTCAAAATTTCTGGCTCCATTGTGTTTATTTGTGCCATTTTATTTTCTTTGTATATATAGGTCATCTTGCCACATAGTGGCCAATATTTCCCAACTGA
This sequence comes from Pinus tabuliformis, assembly GCA_031772625.1. Taxonomy (NCBI): domain Eukaryota; kingdom Viridiplantae; phylum Streptophyta; class Pinopsida; order Pinales; family Pinaceae; genus Pinus; species Pinus tabuliformis. The sequence goes on from CM062820.1 coordinate 1,371,966,854, forward strand.
AGAAAACTTGTTCGAGTTTCTTGCTTTTATGGGGGAAAATGGCATTAACAATATTTCTTATGTGGAGTTATATATCACATACATCCTTTGTAGTCTATTTTAGTTTACATTCTAGTGTTCATTTAATTTCATGTATGATACTCTACCTTGTGTATTTTCTTCTTTTTTCTTTTCAGAAAAGGAACTCAGCATTCATGGTAGGAAGTATGGATTGAAGAAAGAGGAGAAAAATAACACTAGAGCGACAAAATGAAAATTAAAGAGACAAATAAGAGAATTAGTCTAGTGGCACTTGTAGAGGCAATACCCCTCATAAGAAACACACATAGGGATTGATGGTCAAGTGTCCAGATTTGGTGAACTCACTTGTAATGCATTCACAACAAAATGATAATGTTTTGAGGTGATGAAACAATATTTCATGTGTAAATTGTAGTCCAAACAATATTACGTTGGAAAATCATATTGTAATACTTGACATTCTATATAATATAAATTATGTGGTTGGAATTATTTATAGTTGCACTTGATATTAAATAGTATTGTAATTAACATATGTAACTTTGTGTTTTCATATTAGATGAACATGCACATTTTATGAATTTTTTTAAAAATTTAGTTGCAAAATCATACTAATTAATTTATGTTGATTAATAATGAACACATAAAATTAATTTAAAATAACTAAATTAGTAGTTTATGTTTATTTCTTATGAACACAAATATAATGAATATATGACTAAATTAATTGATTATAATGATTTTTAATGAAAGTAAATGAAATGAATGTAAACTACTAAAGTAGTCATATATATAATGAATATGAAACTACCAAAAAATGATAAATGACTACTGCAAATGATAAATTTGTCATTACAAATGACAACTAAATTTTTCACATATACAACTATTAGTAGTTAATTTATAGTAACTTATAACTTGACCAAAATTTACTCATATTTCTTTGGTCATTAATTGGTTTCAAACGATCACTAATATTTGCATATATATGACTATTGGTAGCTAATTTACAGTATATTATAACATGACCAACATTTTATTCATATTTATTTTGTCATTAATTAGTTTTCTCGGGTGATCATTTAATAATATATTTTGTTATATATTTGGTCATTAATTGTGGCAATTAATGACTAAATCAGTGACGAAATCAATGATTAAATAAATGACCAATTCAATGACTAAATTAATAACCAAATATAATATTAGACAACAAAATTGAGACAACCAATTAATTACTAAGCTAAAAATGACTAAACATTGGTTGCATTACTAGATACTGAAAATTAACTACTATTGGTCACCGATAAAAAAATAGTCATTTATATGCAAATTTTAGTCTTTTTTTTAGTAACTAATTAGCCATTTTGTAGTAGTGAAATGGTGGGGGGTTATAATGAGTGAGACATGTGTAATGTAACATGTTAGGTATGTGTTTCATAATATCACCACCATATCATAGTGGAGTTGAGGGATGATATTATGCAAAGCATATGATGAGCCCCAATTTTGGTACAATTTGGGCTCATTTTTGGCCTATTTTGCTTGCTCAAACCATTCATTTTTATTGTTTATGCATACACTTCTTAGTTTATTCATGTTGTTTGTAGGAGAAAGGATAGGCACTTTATCTACGTAGCTAATGCATTGTGATTCCAGGTTTTGGCATTAAAAGGGAGCAAAAGACAACGAAAAGGTGGCAAGGAGACAACGAGTTGGCATTGCTGACGTAAGGAGAGGTTGTCCACAGTCTTGGGGGACATTCCTCGTGATCCTCACCAAGAACTCCAAGCCCCACTCCATCCTCCCTCCGAGCTTAATACACGGCCAGCTGTTCTACAGGAACATCAGTTCAAAACTGCTCTACAGGAAACAACATTTATGATCATCCTACAGGATCAGCAGTTAAACTATAGATTGAACAGCCGAGCTCCTAGAATCATGGATACTTGTTGGAGCATCGTTTTGTATAAGTATAGAGGCCTTAGCCTTGGTTAGTTTGTTGAAACTCTCGTATTACTATTGTAATTTTGGAGCACAGCTCAAGTTTCGTTCTCTTTTGTAAGCCAATTTGGCATGTTATCAGATTATGAATAAAGAAGGCCACTTTTGAGTTAGTTCTGAGTTTTCTCAAGGAGCTATAGCTCTCAGGTTAGGGCCCAACCTGAGAGCCATAGACCTCCTCAGTGTTGTAATGCATTTACCATTAGTTCCAGCACTTGAGTTTGTTTAGTTTCCTATGCAATTCGGATTTCCAGCTTGTTAGTTTAATTGTTTTCATTAGCATAGATAGGACTGGGATGATGCTTTGCTTTCAGTATTCAAGTTTGATAGGTTGGTAGAATAAATCTCTTGGAGCTCCAACAAAAACAAGTTGTAAAGGCTCACTGCCATCTCACTGTTTGGGATTGCGGTGTAGACCATGATCAGCCACCAAAAAGAACAGCAGTCGTTTCATCTCCACGCAAGCTGCCACATGAACGTTTGTATTGAAGATCCATTCATACATTCTCGACATTGATCCATACTGCACTCTCATGCATTAGTTTCATTTCTTGTTTTCCATTTCGAATTTGTAGGTTTCATGGCATAATAGGTTGATGAATTTCTTGTTTTGATGGACAGGTCAATTGTTTCATTTACACTGCTCTTTCTCAAGCCACTTCCTTCGTCGTTTTCTCCATCCACCTGCAAGTTCTATTCACCTTCTATCTCACTCACTTGCCCTCCAACTCTCTCATTTCACGTACAGCTCCATCTCCTTCACTCTCGTTGATTCCACCCTTCCAAAACATCAACCCATTGCATGCACCCTTCCTTCGTCTGACTTTCCATTTCCTAAGACATCACTGGGTTCATCTCCGTCTCCCTTAGCCTCCCACACCACTCCAACACTCCATCAACTCCTAAAAACCTCCACGGCCAACCATCCTGTAGACGTGCACAGCCATCCTGTAGAAAACAGAGTATCCTGTAGGATCCCCTGCAGCCTTCCTGTAGGAGGCCATTCACTTCGTTGCCGAGCTTCTGAACATGAGGGACCTCTGTGGATGGGTGCTAAGGATCCTTAGGAACCTCTCCTAGCCTCCCCAACCTGTCCCACACTTTCCTTCCTTCTCCATCCCACCTGCACAATCAAACCCTAATTAGGCCAAGTTCACACTCATTCCACACACCTAAAGGAAAAACACAAAAACACATTTCTCATGATGCAAGTAGCTTAGACCCATGCATTTACACTTGTTAGAGGTAATGACAGCATTCATAGGAGTTTCATCCACATTCTTTGCATTATAGAAGATAGACTAGTTAAATTAGGGTTCCATGGATTTACATGCTTTTGATTCAGTTTGTCAAGCAGCGTAGCCTTCCTTTGAGTTAGCTTTCGTCCATCATTGATAAAGCTTCTTCTGTGAGCCTATAGAAGTTGGCTTAAGCCCTAGCGGACTTGTGCCAGCTGACCAAGTGACAGCTGCGACAAGGGCTAGTACTTGTGCATACAGCACCGTCGCTTCCAAGTTTGTACGAACTACCGGGTTGATAAAATTAAGAGACAGGAAGCCCCAGGAGTTGTAGCATTATTGCTACAATACTGGAGCTCACCATCTTTTTGGCGTCGTTGCCGGGGAAGCGTTAGAGTATTAGCACCTGTTGCTTTTCCTCTACTTTCCTACTTTTACCTTCTGCTAACTAGTTTGCTTCATTTCCATTCTGCAAAAGTAGCATAGACTTTCCTGCTTTCCTAGACTAATCTTTCCTGCTTTCTTAGATTAGTATTTCCTGCTTTCCTAGATTAGTATTTCCTGCTTTCCTAGATTAATATTTCCTGCTTTCCTAGATTAGTATTTCCTGCTTTCCTAGATTAGTATTTCCTGCTTTCCTAGATTAATATTTCCTGCTTTCCTAGATTAATATTTCCAATTCCGCAAATTTCATTTGAGTAATCTAGTTAGTTGTAGATCACTTTGTTTCAGTTTTGCAGGTACAAGGAGAAAAACAAAAGCAATCAAAAAAGAGAATTCTTTTCCATTTCATGCCTCGTAGGAACCGAGATAGATCAGGCAAATTCCTACCAAACACCCCCACCACATCACTTAGTCACCCTTCACTCTTCGGTGGTGACAGTGACCGAGAGTAACCTATAGGTGAACATCCCGAGATATACCAAGACCCTATAGAAGAAGAAGAGTTAGAAACCACTCCATCTGAAGCCATGGCTGATAACAGGAGAGAAGATGAGAGAATAGAAGGAGCTTTCCCCATCCGAGAGACCAATGGGGATATGAAAATGAAAAACATTAGCCCCTCTGCCTTGTCTCACTTCCATGGACTGACCACTGAGGATCCTGATACCTTCTTGTTTGAGTTTGCTGTCCTTTGTCGAACCTATGACTATACTGAGGATGAGCAAAAGTTGAAGCTTTTCCCTTCCACTCTTAAGGATGCAGCACTACGCTGGTTCATGGGATTACCTGGGAATAACATCACCACTTGGGCTCAGATGCAGCAAGCCTTCAATACCAAGTATAGGGATTATTGTAGGTCCAAGGAAACCAAGGGAGAGATCTTTCGAATGACCATGGGGAATGATGAGTCTTTAGAGGACTATGAGGAGAGGTTCCAACTTAGCTATAAACGGGCCAGATGCACACTTGACCCTGAATCCCTCAAGTTGGTTCTACTCTGAGGAGTCCCTGAAGATCTCCTAGACACCCTTCACATGTTAGCTGGGGGGGACATTTACCAACTGCCTTATGAGGACATCAAGACTGTGTTTCGAAATCATTCCAGGGCAGCTAGAAAACGAGGTTGAGGAAACCTCCTCTCCACCGGTGTCCCTTTCTCCAAACATGAGCTTACAAACCAATTAGAAGATCTTAAGAGTGAGGTGAGACATACCATTGCCATGCAGCTGGACACATTCAGGATCCAGCAAAAGAAAGAGGAAGCTGAGAGAGCCTTGGCTGTCTTCTGTCCTAGGTGCACCAGAAGACACCCTAAGAACGAATGTCCATTGCATTCGGTCGAAGTGTGTTTCGTTTGTGAGGAGGACCACCCAACAAATCAGTGTCCAACCTTGCCTGGGTTTAAAGCCATGTACCAAGGAACTGAAGCCCCCACTGAACCTCTCTACTTCATCAACCAAAGGAGGCCTCAAGGATCTAGACCTTATCAATAGGGGATGCAAGGGGCATCTCAAGCTTATTACAACCCCAACCACTTGACTCCCATGCCTTCCTGGGGTCCCCCTGCTCATCCTTCCTGGTCCATGCCTCCTCCATGGTCTTATCCACCTCAGTACCCTACTCAACCTACTTCTCATCCATATCACTCACATACCCAGTCGCAGCCTCAATGGAGTGCTCCTTAGTCGGGGTGGAGGCCCCAATACAACACTCCTCCTGCCATTCTGCCTCCACCACCAGTTCAACCTCAGCCTTTACCTCTTGCTCCTCCAAGGCAACCTCAGATGCCTGCTCAACCGAACCCGAACGCCAACAATAGACAGGCTCAGCAGGTATATACTGGGGAGACCTCATTCCCTACCTATGCTGTGGAGATCCAGGAGATCAATCTTAGATCTGGAAAGACTCTTCCAGATCGCCAACCTCCTCCCCCAGAGGATGAGGAAACCCATCAGGAGAGTGAACCAAAGCCTACTCCACCCTTTCCTGAGAGACTAACAGCCACCACACAACCGAACCCAGAAGAAGATGAGCTTTTGGGTGAGCTCAAATAGTTGTGTGTAAAAATCCCACTTCTCCAAGCCATCAAGGATGTGCCAATATATAACAAGCTGATTAAGGAGAAGTGTTTCAAACACCCAGGCAGACGGAAGAAAGATGCCTCAACTATCAATGTCATAGGACAACTGTCTGACCTTATGCTAGGACAAGTCATCTGCCCAAAGTACCTAGATCCTGGAAGTCCTGTAGTAGATGTACACATCAATGGCACCATTATCCCCCACACCTTGATTGATCTGGGGGCAGCCATCAATGTGATGACCAGGGATACCATGCTTAAACTCAATCTTCAGGGTTCCTTGAGAAAGACCTCGACAGTACTGCAGTTAGCAGATCGCTCCACCGTGACTCCCGAAGGGATTGTGGAGGATGTCTTGGTCTCAATTGATTCCTGGGAATACCCTGCGGATTTCCTGGTCCTGCAACCAAAGGCTAAGCTTACTGGATATCCTCTCATCTTGGGAAGGCCTTGGTTAGCTACTGCAGATGCTTACATAAGTTGTCGGGCAGGAAACATGACCATCAAGAATGGTCCCATGTCCAAGCAGCTAGTCCTATACCCTCCTGCCCAACCCTCTTTAGAGCATGATTTACCACTCTGGTTGGAGGACGGAGAGGAAGACGAGGTGTACTCTGCACCTCTATGTACCATAGAAACCAATAGAAGAAATCCCCCAACCGAGGATGATTTGATCGAGAACTTGATCCAAAACCCACCTACCAGTGCACTACCTTTAGAAAAATTGGTGGAGGATGCCCAAGCCAGCACCTTAGTGGATCTTTGTACAACCAGCCCTGTCACTCCCAGAGTCAAAAGTGTGGAGTTCGGCCCTGAGAGAGCGTTAAAGATCAGCTCCTCTCTATCTCCTTCCCAGGAGAAGGAGTTGTGTAGCCTATTGGCCAGCCACTTAGATGCTTTTGCTTGGAGCTATAAGGAGATGAAAGGAGTCCACCCCTCGGTCTGTACCCATCATATATACATCAAAGAGGATTGTAAACCAGTTAGGCAACCCTAGAGGAGAATGAATCCAGCCCTTAAGGACATTGTCAAGGAAGAATTGCAAAAACTGTTGGATGCCAGATTCATTTACCCCATCTCAGATAGTGAATGGGTGTCCCCTCTAGTGTTGGTTCCCAAGAAGAATGGGAAGTGGAGGATCTGTGTAGATTACCGGGAGCTGAACAAAGCTACCAAGAAGGACCATTTCCCTCTACCTTTCATAGATCAAGTGTTGGATGGACTGGCAGGAAAGAAGTTCTTCTCTTTCCTGGATGGGTTCAGCGGGTACAATCAAATCCAAATCAGCCCGGAAGACCAAGATAAGACCACCTTCACTTGTCCTTGGGGTACCTTTGCCTACCGAGTCCTTCCCTTTAGGCTATGCAATGCTCCTGCTACTTTTTAGAGAGCTGTCTTGAGCATCTTCTCGGAGTTGGTCCATGATGCAGTGGAAATCTACATGGATGACTTTACCCCTTATGGGGCCAACTTCCAGGAAGCATTGTCCAACTTGGGAAAGGTCCTAACCAAGTGCATCGAGATGAACTTGTCCCTTAGCCCTGAGAAATGTGAATTCCTAATGACTGAAGGGACAGTGCTAGGCCATACCATTTCTTCTCAAGGATTGCAGGTGGATCCTAACAAAATTGCTCTCATCAAGAAGGTTCCACCTCCTCAAAAAGTAAGGGATGTCCGGAGTTTCTTGGGATTAGCAGGATACTACCGGAGGTTCATTAAAGACTTCAGCAAGTTAGCCTCACCATTGTTTGGTTTGTTGGCAAAAGATGTGGAGTTTAAGTGGACTGACGATTGTCAGAGGAGTTTGAATGAGATAAAGGACAAGTTGGTGTCTGCACCAATCTTGAGAGGTCCAAACTGGGCCCTACCTTTCCACATCCACACTGATGCCTCAAACAAAGCCATAGGTGCAGCCTTAGGACAAGTTGAGGAAAAACTTCCATATGCCATTTACTTCGTTAGCAAAAACTTGTCCAAAGCCGAGCTGAACTACACGGTAACCGAGAAGGAATTCTTAGCTGTGGTTCATGCACTGAACAAGTTCCGACATTACATTACTGGTTACCAGACTTTTGTACATACTGACCATGCTGCTATTAGATACTTGATGAATAAACCAGATGTGAATGCTCATATTATTAGATGGTTACTTTTATTGCAGTAGTTTGATCTAACCATTGTTGATAAACCAGGAAAAGAAAATGTTGTTGCTGACTTCTTGTCTAGATTAGATTTGTCTGCAGATGAAGATGGGATGGTGGATGACCAGATGCCTGATGAGCATCTGTTTTCTATCTCAGTACTCTCTCCATGGTTTGCTGATATAGCAAACTACCTTGTTTCAGCTCAGTTCCCTCCGCACCTCTCTTCAAAAGAGAAGAGCAAAATCATCAGAAAGAGTGCCTCATTTACATGGATTGGGGGCAACCTGTTCAAGCTTGGCCCCGATCAGATCTTAAGGCGTTGTGTAAGGGAGGAGGAAGTCTTTGACATTCTCCTCACCTGTCATGATGGGCCTTGTGGAGGACATTTTGCATCAAAGAGAACTGCCTTCAAGATCCTGCAGGCAGGCTACTATTGGCCCACACTTCATCAAGATGTCAGAAGATATGTTAGCCAGTGTGACCGATGCCAAAGAATGGGGAAACCGACCCAAAGGGATGAGATGCCTCTCCAACCTCAAGTGACTCTCGAGCCATTTGAGAAGTGGGGCATGGACTTCGTGGGCCCAATCAATCCCTCTTCGAGGCAGAGATCCTACATCATTGTGTGTACTGACTACTTGACAAAGTGGGCAGAGACTAAAGCAATCAAAGCAGCAACAGAAGAAAAGGTGGTCGAGTTCTTAAGAGAGAACATCTTCTACAAGTTTGGCTACCCAAGAGAGCTGGTGACCGATCAAGGGAGCCAGTTCACCTCCAACTTGGTTGAAGATCTATTAGCTCATCACAAGATCAAGCATAGGACTTCCACCCCCTATCATCCTCAAGCAAATGGGCAGGTGGAAGTCACCAATAGAGCTCTAGAAGGGATCTTGACCAAAGTGGTAAACAGCAGCAGAAAAGACTGGGCAGATCGCCTAGTTGAAGCCACATGGGCTTACAACACCACTTGGAAGACCATCACCGGTTTCACACCTTATGAGCTGGTCTATGGGAAGAAAGCTTTGTTGTCCATTGAGTTTGAGTATAACACTTTGAGGTTGGCAGCTCAGCTGGACCTAGATCTCAGCCATGCATAGCAAGAAAGGTTATTGCAGCTGAATGGACTGGATGAACACCGCATGCAGGCCCTCCTTCACTCAGAAGTGGTTCAACTTCAGAGGAAGGTGTGGCATGACCAACATCTCGATGACAAGCAATTTTAGCCGGGAGATTGGGCTTTGTTGTATGATTCCAGATTCAAAGATTTCAAGGGGAAGTTGAGAACCAGATGGCTAGGACCATATGTGGTGGAACAGTGCCATGACAATGGATCTGTCCTCATTCGAACCATTGATGAGGAATCCATTCCCATGCTTGTCAATGGGCACCGATTGAAGATCTATAGAAGACCTCTCTCAAGACAAGAGTTTATCAGCACTATGGAGAAATCTGTTTTGGTCATAGAGAAGGGTTCTACCTCCACTTTGGGCATACCCTGAAGGATCTAAAACACACACACAAAAAAAAAAAAGAAGAGAAAAATAAAGATCCTTGGGTGAAAACCTCTCTGAGGCGCCCAAGGCAGGCAGTAGGGGTGAAAACCTCATTGAGGCGCTCCTATTGTCTTTCGAAAAAGAAAAGAGAGAAAAATAAAGATCCTTGGGTGAAAACCTCTCTGAGGCGCCCAAGGCAGGCAGTAGGGGTGAAAACCTCATTAAGGCGCTCCTATTTTCTTTCTAAAAAAAAGAAAAAAAGAAAAAAAAAAAAAAAAAGCAATCAGCACCATAAAAGGTTTGCATGCAGATGTCCTATGGAGGAGAAGAAGCCTCTCCACTCCAAGCCAGGGGCCTTCATCATGCTAGCAAAGGATGTCATCAGCACCTCCTCCAAGAACAGCAATGTTTTCTAGGTATGTGCAATTATTATCATGCTTTGGATCTTCTACAGGAGGATACAGTTTTTCTACAGGAACAGACCGTCTTCCTACAGGAAGACACGGTTCTTCTACAGGAAAGTGCCAATTTTCTACAGGAAGCTCTGTGTTCTACAGGAAACTTCTTGTAGAAGGTTACGATGGCCGAAATGTGTTTCAAATGAAGATCTAGCGACTGAGGAGTGGATTGAATGCATGCATGCCAATGATGGCACCCCTGAACATTGCCATTATCGTCCTCCACCATCCTCGTCGCCATGCAACCAAGATCCCTGCAGCAACACAACAAAGTGATCAGTTCTCGTGAGAAAGCATCTTTCAAAGAAAAAATAGGCACCGAGAACCATACCACATCCACGTTGATACATCAGAAGCGCTGGGATCGTGATCGAGAAGCCAGAACCGCCAGCATGCAGCATACACCCGAGGAGAAAGAACGGTGACAAGACCCCTCGCGGGGATCCTGTAATAGTTCAACCTGCTCAAGTGAAGACCGTTCACAGCACCGCCATCTGAGATCAAACACGGGCGCATGAACGCAGAACCAGTCACTCCATCGCCAGCATCCTGTAACCACGAGCCTATAGGAATGTGCAGCCACATGTGGCAGGTAGATCCATCGCTCAAAAAACTGGAAATCATGTGCAGCCGCGCGCAGGTAAGTGTTCTAATCCTTCTCTCCATCAAACTGCATGATTATTACTTCGATTTGTTTTGCATGGCATAAAGGTGAATGGTTGAGCGGCCTAAAGGCCAGTGATTGGCCACGTCGGTTAGTAAAGGGATAGTCAGAGGGCGAGGTGGCATCCACGACGAAAGAAACACGCAGCAAGCACGTGAAGATCAGTCCCGTCAACCGAGAAGTGAAGTTTAACCAAAAAGGGCGGTGACAGATATGTGGGAATGAATGCGGCAATAAACGAATGTGCAGGCGGATGATGGGTGACGTCACCCAATGGTCCGGCGGGGATAGCTCACCCCCGCGCCACGAGCTGCGCCGATTCAAAATCTAATCGGCTCGATTAAGCGTGTATCTCCATCAACCTCACTTCAAAACTCGAGTAGATCCTCTGCTTACCTCTGCATGTTGATACGCCGAGCTCTCGGCTACCTGAACGATGGTAAAGCACCTCTCGGCTGCCAGCCAACTAAAGCTCTTCCCGAAGCCTGCGCACTGCTCCTACAGGAACTCCGTCCTACAGGAAGCAGTTTCTACAAGAACGCGGCTCTACAGGAAGGTGAATTCTTCACGTAAAAAAAGGTGGCAGAAAAGAGGTAACCCTGCAACTCCTTCCGCAATTGGTTTTTTTTAAGGTGGCAAGGCCATTAGTCACAGTGTGGTCATAAAGAATTGGATTGTCGTGCCTATACTATCGCTCCTACAGGATAGCTGCATAATTAGACTGTGGTTTTGTGAATTCATTGCATACTCTGTCTATAAGACCGAATTTCCTGTGTATCCACCACCTCTGGTATAAACCACTGTGTTCATCATGCCTGGCGGGTTTATCAGGCAAGAGCCCACTAATTCAAATGCATTAAGGAGAAACCCGGCAGTGGTTGAGCTCTTCACTAGAGCACAATGGATGCCTTTCTGTGATAAACTACAGGGCTACGATGATGAAGTAGCCGAGGAATTTTTGCAAGCTCTGCAGCCTAAATCACAGACATTGGCCACGGTAACCTTCAAAGGTCTCAGCCTCAAACTCACCTCAGAGCATATCAGTCGGATTACAGAGCTGCCCATGGGTCTGCCGTGGGATAAAGAAGAGCGGAAGCAGAGCTAGCAAGCAAAGAAGGAGTTCTTCCCGCCTGAAGAATCATTCACAGAGGACAAGAATGGGGTGAAGAGGACCAGCCTGTCACCACAGTGGCACGAAGTCAGTTTTCAAATTATGAAATATATCACCTGCGAGGGTCGTTACAGCATCATATATGCGTATCACTTCCGGCTGCTCAACGAACTACGACACCAGATTGACCTCCCTGCAGCACAGAGGCTGAGCATTCCTTACTTTTTACTACAGTCCTTGATAGAGTGCTCTACAAAGCTCAAGGACGGAATCCCTGATCAGATAGCCCATCATGGGTTGATAAAATTGCTCGTGGAGGATGCTCTCTGCTCATATAAAGTCCCCCTCGCATGGGAATCATTTAGGAACTTAACAAGAGAAGGGGACATAAAAATGTTGCTTGGAGAGACAAGGCCCTCTAGCGGTGAAGAAGAAGAGCCCGTAGCCAAGAGTAAGAAAGGGAAAAGCAAAAAGGCCCCGACTCCATCACAGAAGAAAGAACGAAAAGAGAAGGAGGAGGGAGAGGATGACAAAGCAAAAGAAGACACCCCCATCCTGTCAGCAAGGGAACAGAGGTTGAAAAGCAGGGCAGTCAAAACTGAGGTGGTCCCTGCCAGCCCAAGCACCTCGACAGCTCCTGCAGGCAAAACCAAAAGCAAAATCCATGCAGCCAAGAAAGAAAAGGTGGCGGAAGTTGCATCTACAGGAACGCAAGCGCAGGCTTCTACAGGAAGCCCGAAAACACAAAAACAGGCTTCTACAGGAAGCCCGAAAACAAAGACAAAGGCTTCTACAGGAAGCCCGAAGATCAGTAAGGAGCAGGCTTCTACGGGAAGCCCAAGAGCAACAACCAAGGCTTCTACAGGAGGCCCAAAAACGGAGAAAGAGGCTTCTACAGGAAGCCCGAAAGTGCAACCCCGGGTTTCTACAAGAAGTCCGAAGACAGAGACAGGGGCTTCTACAAGAAGCCCAAGATTGGAAAGAGGGGTTTCTACAAGAGGCCCGAAGGTCATTACAAAACAGCCTCCTGTAGAGAGCCCGAAGACAAAGAAAGAATCTTCTACAGGAGGCCCGGAAGTGGGCAAAGCAGGGTCTTCCACAGGAAGCCTGAAATAAAAAAAGGAGGGACCCTCTACAAGGAGCTCCGAGGGAGAAAAACACAAGAAAGAGAAGGCTGACATCCTCGATAAGGAGGCAGCAGCGGCACTGGCTGCCCTCAGCACACCTCCAAAACCGAAAGAGAAAAGGGAGAGGGAGACCCCTCTGCCACCTGAAGCCAGGGGAAGCAAGAGGATGTCCCCGAGCAAGCCACAGCCTTCGCCCAGCGGCCATACCACTTCAGGGGATGTACCCACTTCACCCAGTGCAAGAACCCCCTCTAAACCATCAGCTACCCCCGAAAAGGGGAGCCCAAAAATAACTTCCTGGACACGAAAGATAGGCCAGTCGCCTTCTGAAGCCCGACTCAAAGAAATAGAAAAAGGGAAGGAAGCATCACCCTCATCACCATCAGGGGTAGAAAAGGCAGGGCCATCAAAAGCAGAAAAGAAACAGCCTGTTCCGGTCCCGAGTCCTCGGCCAAGGACGAGGAGCAGGGGCAAGGTTGCTCAAGGATGAGCAAATGGTTCAGCTGGGGGGTGATGATGAGCCCCAATTTTGGTACAATTTGGGCTCATTTTTGGCCTATTTTGCTTGCTCAAACCATTCATTTTTATTGTTTATGCATACACTTCTTAGTTTATTCATGTTGTTTGTAGGAGAAAGGATAGGCACTTTATCTACGTAGCTAATGCATTGTGATTCCAGGTTTTGGCATTAAAAGGGAGCAAAAGACAACGAAAAGGTGGCAAGGAGACAACGAGTTGGCATTGCTGACGTAAGGAGAGGTTGTCCACGGTCTTGGGGGACATTCCTCGTGATCCTCACCAAGAACTCCGAGCCCCACTCCATCCTCCTTCCGAGCTTAATACACGACCAGCTGTTCTACAGGAACAGCAGTTCAAAACTGCTCTACAGGAAACAACATTTATGATCATCCTACAGGATCAGCAGTTAAACTATAGATTGAACAACCGAGCTCCTAGAATCATGGATACTTGTTGGAGCATCGTTTTGTATAAGTATAGAGGCCTTAGCCTTGGTTAGGTTGTTGAAACTCTCGTATTACTATTTTAATTTTGGAGCACAGCTCAAGTTTCGTTCTCTTTTGTAAGCCAATTTGGCATGTTATCAGATTATGAATAAAGAAGGCCACTTTTGAGTTAGTTCTGAGTTTTCTCAAGGAGCTATAGCTCTCAGGTTAGGGCCCAACCTGAGAGCCATAGACCTCCTCAGTGTTGTAATGCATTTACCATTAGTTCCAGCACTTGAGTTTGTTTAGTTTCCTATGCAATTCGGATTTCCAGCTTGTTAGTTTAATTGTTTTCATTAGCATAGATAGGACTGGTATGATGCTTTGCTTTCAGTATTCAAGTTTGATAGGTTGGTAGAATAAATCTCTTGGAGCTCCAACAAAAACAGGTTGTAAAGGCTCACTACCATCTCACTGTTTGGGATTGGGGTGTAGACCATGATCAGCCACCAAAAAGAACAACAGTCGTTTCATCTCCACGCAAGCTGCCACATGAACGTTTGTATTGAAGATCCATTCATACATTCTCGACATTGATCCATACTGCACTCTCACGCATTAGTTTCATTTCTTGTTTTCCATTTCGGATTTATAGGTTTCATGGCATAATAGGTTGATGAATTTCTTGTTTTGATGCGCAGGTCATTTGTTTCATTTACACTGCTCTTTCTCAAGCCACTTCCTTCATCGTTTTCTCCATCCACCTACAAGTTCTATTCACCTTCTATCTCACTCACTTGCCCTCCAACTCTCTCATTTCACGTACAGCTCCATCTCCTTCATTCTCGTTGATTCCACCCTTCCAAAACATCAACCCATTGCATGCACCCTTCCTTCGTCTGACTTGCCATTTCCTAAGACATCATTGGGTTCATCTCCATCTCCCTTAGCCTCCCACACCACTCCAACACTCCATCAACTCCTAAAAACCTCCACGGCCAACCATCCTGTAGACGTGCACAGCCATCCTGTAGAAAACAGAGTATCCTGTAGGATCCCCTGCAGCCTTCCTGTAGGAGGCCATTCACTTCATTGCCGAGCTTCTGAACGTGAGGGACCTCTGTGGATGGGTGCTAAGGATCCTTAGGAACCTCTCCTAGCCTCCCTAACCTGTCCCACACTTTCCTTCCTTCTCCATCCCACCTGCACAATCAAACCCTAATTAGGCCAAGTTCACACTCATTCCACACACCTAAAGGAAAAACACAAAAACACATTTCTCATGATGCAAGTAGCTTAGACCCATGCATTTACACTTGTTAGAGGTAATGACAGCATTCATAGGAGTTGCATCCACATTCTTTGCATTATAGAAGATAGACTAGTTAAATTAGGGTTTCATGGATTTACATGCTTTTGATTCAGTTTGTCAAGCAGCGTAGCCTTCCTTTGAGTTAGCTTTCGTCCATCATTGATAAAGCTTCTTCTGTGAGCCTATAGAAGTTGGCTTAAGCCCTAGCGGACTTGTGCCAGCTGACCAAGTGACAGCTGCGACAAGGGCTAGTACTTGTGCATACAGCATCGTCGCTTCCAAGTTTGTACGAACTACCGGGTTGATAAAATTAAGAGACAGGAAGCCCCAGGAGTTGTAGCATTATTGCTACAATACTGGAGCTCACCAGCATATATGAGGGTGAGGGAAAGGGGTGACATTGTGCAAAGGTTATATGAAGGATATCACCCCCTTACCCCAATATCTTACATAATTTTTATAATACCAATCTTCTTTCATATATGATATGGTTGGGTCATGATATTGTTCAGAGCATGAATGAGGATCGGGGTTGTTGGTTGCATCACTAATATACAATTTACACTCTATAACCGCTCAACTTATATATGTTTTACATAATATTAGATCCCCTTCCCCAATTTCATATATTATTTGAAAAATATCACCTGCCAACCCTACACTCAAATTAGACGGAAATGGTTGAGGATGATAGCATGTGAGACATGTCTATTGTCACATATTATGTACGTTTTGAATAATATGTCGGAAATAATACTGAGGGGGGGGGGGGGGGTGAATCAGTATTATCAAATCAATATAAATTTTTCATTTCCATATTAATATTAATATACGCTACTTTAGTTAAGGTAAACCGCATGTATAGACAACTGTGTGTAGTGCAACAAACGTATATCCAGTGAACTTATGATTCAGTTAGTTGATCCTAATGAGTGCATCAGAACATTATTAGCCATATGCACAGTCAATAGGAGCAGTAAAATAGAATAGATCATCACACACAAGAAGCACACATGAACACCATGATATAAGGTGGAAACCCAATGTGGGTGAAAACCACCTACTGCAAGTTGTCTCTATATTCTTTTAATAAGAAACTTCTTTTTACAATATTTCTGTAATGGTGCAGTCTTATACTAGTACACAGGCTTCTACCTATAGAAGGCTACAACCTTCTCTCATTCACCACCTTCTCCTGGAAGGGAGCTGCAACCCCTTTAGCTCTTGTACTAGTCGATCCTTTTACTAGTACGTAGGTGTTGGCCTACTGAATGCTCTAACCTTCACTCATTTTCCAGCTGCTACTGGAAGGGAGCTACGACCCCCTTAGCTCTTGTACTAGCTGATGGACTAGTACGTAGGTATGGACCTATAGAAGGATACAACCTTCTCTTTCTTCCTCTAGGTACCATGTTTCATAAATTTTCAAACTGGATACTCCTGAAGAACAACACCATAATCTGAAGGCCACGTTTCATCCAATTTTCATACTAGACCCATCAATATCATGAAGCACACAATCAATCAACACTAGCATCATTAATCTTTGAATCACCCAATACTGAATCATTGAAACCCTGTCAACAAATTGCAATCACCAAAACATAGAGCATCACATAGAACTTTGCAACAATGTTTAGATCTAACTGTATCATCAAAAATCATGCATCAGAGTGCATACGCTACTTGGAAGAGGCTAACCAACATGTATACGAACCTTCACCAAAGCGAACCAGTGTATATGTCATCAATTACTTACTTATAACTTCGCTGCACTTCCTGACTTTAGACATACCTAGATCATACATATACAAGGATAATACATATGTTAGAAAATAGATATAGGCCATCAGATCACATAAAGATAAGTCATTATGATCCTTATCCATTATAGATCTCATCCAAAAACACTAAAGCTTAACACAATCAACCAAACTGAATATGCAGGATACTGACACCAGTAAATAGTCATCAGAACTTATCAACAACCAGAACCACCTATAACTTCAAAAATCTTAGCTCATATGGTATACGCTACTTAAATGTATCTAACCTGCATATGTACGTGCTTTTATCATAGTCAACTAGTGCATACATCTGTAAATATTCATTCATGATTTGCAGCTATTCCAAACTTGAGTTATACCTCGATCATAATATTTACAGAACATTACATGTGTCAATATAAAGATCTAGACTTAACAAGATCAAACCGTATAGAGATGATTCATTCCAAGCCATTAGATCCTAATCTATCCTTAGATCTTGTTCTTCATCAATCTCTAAGATTCCTCCTTAGCTCAGGTCAAGGAAAGCATCATGAACCCATAAATTGCATATTGGATCTTATACTTCATCAGATATTCAATATTTTCTAAAGATTGCCTTTTCCTAATGATCTTCTTCTCCTTTTATAGTCTTAGTTCTTACTCAATACCATGGTCCAAAACCATTTAGAACCAATACTAGGGACTCAATACCTGGGTTCAACACTTTGGATGTAATACCAAGGTTCAAAACCATAGGTCTAAATACCATGGACCCAAAAATAAGCTTTCCCACATATACACACTTTTTTGTGCATGAAAGTGTGTGCATACGCATACGCAACTTTTGATTAGCAAACACACGTGTATACGCACCTTTGTATATAGTGAACCTCTCTGTATACACTACTTGGTATATAGCGAACCTGAGTATATACACGACTTCATATATAGTGAACCTGCGTGTGTACATGACTTGGTATATAGTGAACCTACGTATATACTTTTCTTTCTTCATTCTTTGTCGTCTGATCATCAGTTCTTTGCTACTAACCTGCTGCACTATGATCTGTCATCTGTGTGAGTTGCCATCAAGGACAACACTTTTATCATAATGCCAACAATCTCCCCCTTTAGACTGGATGGCAAAGCTAACTTGTCATACTGAGAACTGTCATCTTAATGAGTTGTCCTTGTTCATTACATGTGAACTGATTCCTTTGAGCTATCTTGCATCCCATGTATTTTGTCACATTTGACATCTCCTTTGTAGATTCATCTAGTTATATATAAGTGATTTGTTCTTCTACGAGTGGGTTGCCATCAAGTACAACACATGCATCATAATGCCAACAATCTCCGCCTTTGGACTTGATGGCAACAACCATACCAAGTAACTCCCCCCCTTTGACATCAAGGGCAAAGGGTAGACCAAGATATTCTCTTCCTTGATATACATCCCGCTATCCATACTCCCCCTGAGTACGTGCTGAAATCTCTGATTGAGCTCCCCCTTTGTATATGCCAAGGTGTACCAATCTGTCCATGCTTCCTCTAAGTACATGCCAAAAGTTATGCTCTGCTGAAGTGTGCTATTCATTCTCCCCCTGACTATAAGCAAGGTCTGCAAAGAGATGTTCTAAAAGAAAGAACATGACTCTATACATCATAAGTGACCTTCCTATCACCAAAGAGTCATACATACATCCATCTCCAAACCAAGTGGGGATATATCAATATTGACTCATCCAACCAACC
The DNA here is from genome assembly GCA_031772625.1 of Pinus tabuliformis. Lineage (NCBI taxonomy): Eukaryota > Viridiplantae > Streptophyta > Pinopsida > Pinales > Pinaceae > Pinus > Pinus tabuliformis. The sequence continues at coordinate 1,371,985,418 of CM062820.1, forward strand.
AAGTGGGGATACGCCAGATACCAAATGTTTATACGTGACTAGAATATTACACCATCTTTCCCATGCATGGTGGGGGTACAAATTACAACATATGACCAAAGGCGATTCGTCAAATAACTACAATAGATAGAGACAAACTATTACATCAAGAGTCTTCTTATGACCTTTACATGACATTTATAATAGACACCAAACATCTAAATAATACCATGATAGTCACATTGTATGATCTACTCCATAAGAATCTGTCAACAACACCTGGACCAGCAACTGAATAGTTCACATTATATCATATGTGAAAAATTCCATAGCCATCTCATGAACATCAAGATCTGCATGATCTTATATATCATCCAAGTGTCATCACTTGGGAACATCTGCATCAATCAACATATGTAAGTATCAACCTGTCATAATATAGGTAAGAAATGATCATCATCATGTCTCCAAGAATGCAAGTTTTAGTAATCATCCATGTATCCAGCATATTGTATATAGCACTATGTAATAGCAATAATCCTCATCCATGTGAGCGCCAAGAACTATAGGAATCCTGCATCATAACTGTATTATATGTGGACAACAGCATATGGGTGACTCATCATCATGTAATGAAATTGTGTATTCAAGTTTTTTTCTTCTCCATATCCTTATGAAGATCACCACGTAAGCATCATATATGCATCATCAGAGAATCAACCACAAATCTGATTGGAACACCAACTATGTAACACCAAGAATCATATGAGATTCTATCATGGAAAACTCATAACGATATCATAGCAAGATGTATCATTTAGCCATATACGCATCATCACCAAGGACTACTAACCATAATGCCAACAATGCACTATTAAAAGTATATTCTCCCCCTGAACCTGTGCCATCTTGTTTACTGTCAGATTTGATCATGCATATATCAGCAAGAAGTATCAAGGCATCATCATCAACAAGTTGGGGTCAAAACACTTCTAAACATCTTACAAGTATCAAGACATTTCCACACATCAGCAGTAGATTGTAACCATTATCAAACAGAGAAAGTAATGGACTGAATCATATCGGACCCTCTTCATGAGCCTGTCCCAGTTCTTTTCTCAAACTGACATATACATGACTGTGCACTGTCCAACTAGCATATATACGTGACTTCTCTTTATGAAACTTGCGTATGAGATTGAGAACACTGAAGTTTTACACTTTCATCTTCCTCTGAGTCTGTTATGTCTGTACATTGTGTTGTGCCACATCTTTCTGACAGTATTTCCTTCTTCTTCCATATCTCCAAGTGTGTTGATGTTTTCTCCTTTTGGTATGGTTCCCGTACTTTGTCCCTGCGTTCCTTTTCTATATGTCCAATCTTGTTAGGTGCATAACATCTTACATGTTTCATATTCCTTCTGTAGCAATCAACAACTTTTTGACCAAGCATATTGCAAGGAAAAAAAATCCCGTAAAGTACCTCGAACGTGATGATCTTTCTGTGTGATGGTCTTGAACCATTCTACTTCTGCATTTGGTTGCAACATGTCCAAGATTAGGACATACATAACATTCAACATTATTCATTGGAGGAGTAAAACATTTTATTTGAAGAATTTCCTTCCTTGGTTGTTGATGGGATTGAACTCTCATCTCCTTGTTGAGTATTTCAGATTGTGCATTAGAGTTCCTTGTCTTATTTTGTGAACTAGATTCACCTTCAACAGATTCATGAAAACCAAGACTAGTTTTGATAGCAGGAGACCTCTGACTACTAAGAATATCATCCAAGATCCTAGTACTATCTTGAAATTGTAAGAGCTTATCCTTTTCTTCTGAGTTATCATTTAGAATATTTACCTCAATGTGAAAATGCTCTTCCTTTTCACGATATTGCTTCTTCACATTTTCTTCAGCTTTTCTTCCTTCTTCCAACTAGTGTCTTAATTCAAGAACTTCGTTTTCTTGTTTTTCAAGAGCTTGGAGTAGTTCTTTATTCTGCTTATTTGATTCTTCAAGATCTTCTTTTAGCGAGCAGATTATAGCTTCAAGACTTTCATAGTAACTAGATCTTTCTCTGAGTTTCTTGATTGTTGTGCTCCTTTCGTTTACTTCACTTCTTAATGATGTCACTTCATCCTGAAACTTTTGACATTGATCTTCATTTTCGTTGAATAGCTTCCTTACCTTGTTTCCTTCCTCTAGTTGAGCTTTTAGTTTGGTAACTTCTTCTTTGGAGATACATTCCCTTTTGTGCAATAGATCTTGCTGATCTCTAATTTTGTCTGTCAACCTTTTAAATTATGCCTCTATTTGATATCTTTATTTCTCACTCATTAGAGCAAATTAAATTGTTTCACTATCACTTTCATCATCTTCAAATAGATGGAGAAACAAATCCATACCTGACGGTTCTTTTACTTGTTCATCTTCATTCTGAAGTGATTCTGAATTTGAAGTGCTTCTTCCACATATTCCCCAATCGATTCTCCCGCTGTCATAGTTCTTTTGGGATGTCTTCTTTTTCTTAGGCACTTTCTTCTTAAGCTTCTTTCCCATTATCCTATAGATCTCCTTCAAGCGATCAAGCTTCTACCAAAGGACCTGCTCTGATACCAATTGTTGGAAATAATACTGAGAGGGTGGGGGGGGTGAATCAGTATTATCAAATCAATATAACTTTTTCATTTCCATATTAAGATTAATATACACTATTCAGTTAAGGCAAACCATGTTTATACGCAACTGTGTGTAGTGCAACAAGTGTATATCCAGCAAACTTATGATTCAGTTAGTTGATCCTTAATGAGTGCATCATAGCATTATTAGCCATATGATTACTAAATAGGAGTAGTAAAACAGAACTGATCATCACACACAAGAAGCACACATGAACACCATGATATAAGGTGGAAACCCAATGTGGGTGAAAACCACCTGCTGCAAGTTGTCTGTATCTTCTTTTAATAAGAAACTTCTTTTTACAATATTTCTGTACTGGTGAAGTCTTATACTAGTACACATGCTTCTACCTGTAGAAGGCTACAACCTTCTCTCTTTCTCCAGCTTCTCCTGGAAGGGAGCTGCAACACCCTTAGCTCTTGTACTAGCTGATCCTTTTACTAGTACGTAGGTGTCGGCCTACTGAATGCTCCAACCTTCACTCATTTTCCAGCTCCTACTGGAAGGGAGCTACCACCCCCTTAGCTCTTGTACTAGCTGATGTACAAGTACATAGGTGTGGACCTAAAGAAGGCTACAACCTTCTCTTTCTTCCTCCAGGTACCACGTTTCATAAATTTTCAGACTGGATACTCCTGAAGCACAACAGCATAATCTGAAGGCCATGTTTCATCCAATTTTCATACTAGACATATCAATATCATGAAGCACACAATCAATCAACACTAGCATCATTAATCTCTGAATCACCCAATACTAAAACACTGAAACCCTATCAACAAACTGCAATCATGAGAACACAGAGCAAAACACAGAACTCTCCAACAATGTTCAGATCTAACTGTATCATCAAGAATCATGCATTAGAGTGCATACGCTACATGGAAGAGCCTAACTAGTGTGTACACGCAACTTCACCAAAGAAAACTACTGTATATGTCATCAATTACTTATAACTTCGCTGCAGTTCCTCACTTCAGACATACCCATATCATTACATATACAAGGATAATACATATCTTAGCAACTAGATCTAGTCCATTAGATCACATAAAGATAAGTCATTATGATCCTTATCCATTATAGATCTCATCCATAAACACTAAAGCTAAACACAATCAACTAAACTGAATATGCAGGATACTAACACCAGTAAACAGTCATCAGAACTCATCAACAACCAGAACCACTTGTAACTTCAAAAATATTAGCTCATATGGTATACGCAACTTAGATGTATCTAACCTGCATATGTTCGCGCTTTTATCATAGTCAACCAGCGTATACATCTGTAAATATTCATTCATGATTTGCAGCTATTCCAAACTTGAGTTATACCCAGATCATAATATTTACAGAACATTACATGCATCAGTATATCGATCTAGATTTAACAAGATCAAACCATATAGAGATGATTCATTCTAAGCCATTAGATCCCAATCTATCCTTAGATCTTGTTCTTCGTCAACCGCTAAGATTCCACCTTAGCTTAGATCAAGCATAGCATCATGAACCCATAACCTACATACTAGATGTTATACTTCATCAGATATTCAAGATTTTCTAAAAATTGCCTTTGCCTAATGATCTTCTTCTCCTTTTATAGTCTTAGGTCTTACTCAATTCCATGGTCTAAAACCATTTAGAACCAATAATAGGGACCCAATACCTAGGTTCAACACTTCGGACACAATACCAAGGTCCAAAACCATAGGTGTAAATACCACGAACCCAAAAATAAGCTTTCCCACACGTACACACTTTTCCATGCATGAAAGTGCGTGCATATGCATACGCAACTTTTGATAAGCAAACCTGCGTGTATACGTGCCTTTGTATATAGTGAACTTGCATGTATAACCTGCGTGTATACACTACTTGGTATATAGCGAACCTGCATATATACGTGACTTGGTATATAGTGAACCTCCATATATACTTTTCTTTCTTCATTCTTTGTAGTCTAATCATCAGTTCTTTGCTACTAACCTACTACACTCTGATCTGTCATCTGTGTGAGTTGCCATCAAGGAGAACACTTGTATCATAATGCCAACAATCTCCCCCTTTGGACTTGATGGCAAAGCTAACTTGTCATACTGAGAACTGTCATCTTAATCAGTTGTCATTGTTCATTACATCTGAACTGATTCCTTTGAGTTGTCTTGCATCCCATGTATTCTATCACATTTGTTATATCTTCTGTAGATTCATCTAGTTATATATAAGTGAGTTGTTCTTCTACGAGTGGGTTGCCATCAAGTACAACACATGCATCATAATGCCAACATAATATCACCATCCTCCCACAATTATATATGTTTTGTATAACATCAACCCAAACACACATAATAATGTATGAGGGCGAGTAATGGGGTGGTATTATGTGCAACATATATAATGTGTTCGTGAAAATATCAACCCCTACTCCAACCCTCATATGGGTCAGGGGTGGTATTATGTAAAGCATTGAGAATGGAGGTTGTGGGTGATATTACATAAAACATATATAATATATTTTTCATAAAATCATCCCCAAACACTGCCCTCATATATGTTTTGCATAATATTTGCCTCACTCCAATACTTAGATATGAGGGTGGGCGAGGGGGTGATATTACATAAAAGATAAATAATATGTTCCTAATAATATGAATCCCACTCCATTATATATTCATTGAGGGTGTGGGTGGCGGGTGATAATATATATCTATATATATATATATATATATATATATATATATATATATATATATATATATATATATATATATAGAGAGAGAGAGAGAGAGAGAGAGAGAGAGAGATATATCACCCGCCACCCACACCCTCAATGATAATATCACCTGTAAAAGCCACCTACATATATGTTTTTCATAATATCGTCCTCCACACCTATAGTCATACATGAGGGTTGGAAGGTAGGTGAAATTATGAAAGACATATATACTAGAAGAGGGATTAATTATGTAAAACATTGAGTGTGGGACACGGGGTGATATAAGTGAAAACATATATATTTTGCATATATGTTTTTTGTATATCACCTCTTTGAATATTTTTTATAATATCATCAACCATATACATAATAAATATGTTTTGCATAAGTTCACACCTCAGCCCCACCTTCATATAGTGTGGTGCTACCATTTAAAACATATTATATATGTTCCGTTTAAAGTCAACCCTAACCCCCACCTTGATATATATTTTGCATAATAATAACTCCCACACCCATCCAAATATATATTTTGTGTAATATCACCCACACCCATGTAGGTTTGTGCTAATATTATGAAAAAAATCCTATATATGTTTCAAAATACATCACCCTGCCCCTTAGCGCCCAACACACAATATATATATATATATATATATATATATATATATATATGAATGACCGTCCACCTCCACACCCATATGTGTGGGGGGGTGATATTATGAAAATCATATTATTTATTTTTTAAATAATATCACACCCAAATCTCTCTTTCATCTATGAGGTAAAAAATTGTGCATGATAATATCTAAAACTTTTTATATCACCATTTGGACACTCCCTCATATATAACATGGTGGGGGTAAGGAGTGATATTTGGAAATCTTATTATGTTTCTGATAATACCAGCCCCCAACCTAACCCCACATATTAGTGTAGGGGTGGGGACTAACATTATGAGAAACATAGTATGTTTAACAAAACAAATATCAACCTCCCCCCTAATATATGATATTATTGTAGGGTGAGGGGAGATAATTTTTTTTACATAATATCACCCACATACCTTACCCTCATATGATACAATTATAGGGAGTGAAGATATATTATGTTTTGCATATTAGCACCAGTTATAACTACCCTCATATATGAGGGTGGGGCATGGGGATGATATTATGAAAAACATATTATATGTGGGTGGGTGTGGCGGTTGATATTATTCAAAACTTATTTCTAGGGTAGGGGTGGGGAGATGGTATCATGTTAAGCATAGTAAGATGGTGGGGGTACAAGATTTTATTTCGTTACATAATATGAGGGTTAGGTACCATCCCCCATGCCCACCCTCATATATGATATGAGGGTAGGGGTGGGGGCTGATATCATGTTTTTTGTATATGAGGGTCACAATTAGGGGTGATTATACTGAAAAGAGACATATGAGTATAGGGGTAGGGGGTGATATTATTCAAACAATAATATGAGGGTGGGGGTTGGGGGTTATCATATTCAAAAAATACATATGAGCATAAGGGTAGGGGGTGGTATTATTCAAAGAATAATACGAGGGTGGGGGTTATAATATTCAAAAAATAAATATGAGGATAGGGGTAGGGGTGATATTGTTTAAAGAATAAGAGGAGGATGACGTTTGTCGGTGGTATTATGTAAAACATATATATGAATGTGTTAGTTAGGGGTGATAATATAAAAGACATAATAGATTTCTCATAACATGATCCCCCACTCACATTTTGATATGAAACATAATATATTTTCCATAATATCAACTACCATTCCCGGTCATATCACATCCTATCCTACACTGATATATGAGTGTGAAAATAGTTGGTGACATTGTATGAAACAAAATATTATTTACTTAATATCATCTTCAAACCCTGCAAAACATATTATGTTTTATACACTCAATCCCCCTATCCCAACCCTCGTAGATGAGGGGTGTGGGTTGTTGAGTGATATATACAAAAGGATATTCTGTTTTTCACAATAAATCCCTTGATTGCCACCCTCACATATGAGGGTGAGGGTATCAATGTGGAGTATGGTGGTGATATTATGAAAAACATATTATAGTTTTGATAATAATACCTCCATTGCATCCTCATATATAAAATGTAGCGGTGGCGGTGATATTTGGGAAAGCATATTATGTTTTGCATAACCAATCCCACTACCCTCACCTTCATATATGAGGATGGGGTTATGAGTTTGGGGATAGAGTGTTATGTTATGAGAAGTATATTATGCTTTGCATTATAAATAGCCTCACTCCCACCCTCACATATGAGGTTAGGGGTGGGTGTTGATATTATATTTTGCATGATATCACCCCTAATTATTGACACTCATATATGAGGGGAAAACATATTTTACTTTTCATATATGAAGATTGGGGTAGGGATGATATTATGGGAGTGAGGGGATTTATTATGCAAAATATGATACATTTTTCAAAATATCACCAAGCAACCCCACCCTCATACATGAGGTTGGGATTCACATTGGGGTGATGTTTTTTATAAAAAAAATATGTTCTTCAATTTGTCACCCCCAACACCCACACCAATCACTATATATTAGGGTTTGGGAGGCATATTATATTTAGAAACAAATATGGTGTTGTGCATCATAAATCCGTCCACTGCCACCATCATATATAAGAGTTGTGTTGTGGTAACATATTAGGAAAAATAACATGTTTTTTGCATAATAGTTACCCCTACTCTAACACTCATATATGAGGGTGGATGTGGGGGGTGATATTTTATTATTCATAATATCGCACACGACCCATAACCTTATGTATGGGGGAAGAGTATTTTATTTATTTAAAATATGAGGTTAGGGGTCATGGGTGATATTATGGAAAACATAATATTTTTTTGCATAATATTACTTTGTTTCCCCGAACCTGCATATAAGGATGTGATACTGTGTAAAACATAACATGTTTTAATATCACTCCCCACCCCAACCTTGATGTGTAGGGTGGGGTTTTGGTTCATATTATGAAAATCATATGATGTTCTACATAATATCACAATTTAATACTATTGGGCCACTAATTTTTCATTATTATTATTATCACTTTTTAACATCAATTTCATCCATTTCTACCATTGTTTATCACATAAGTTATCATATTATTCCATTTTATAATTATTTATGATGTTATGGATAAATAGTAAATCTTCTTCTTTATTTTTAATATATTAAAGATTATTATGCATTATTTTTCCAATGATTGTTTATTAATGAATTTGTTATAGCATCACTCATGATTTGAGCCTCCAAGATCTTTTCCAGATTGCAAACTTGATTTCTAGCTCATAATCGAATATTACAACTTAGAAATTTGTTGGGATAAGAAGTGACAATTTTGCATTAGACGTTTTGGGCAAATGAAGAGGAATCTAGAAAATCACAGACATGGGTTTTGTGCAAACTGGACCAAATCCATCTTGTGGAGAGCAGATTTCCAAAATTCGGCTTAGATAGAGAAAAATACAAGGTTCACTGAAGGTGATTTTCTCACATTTATTGTTGCAGCCATTTTCGAAATTCTCCCAATTGCAATACTAGATTTGACTTGTTCCAACTCAATCATGATGGGAATATCTTTCAAGTTTTATCTTGTTTAGTGAGACTATATACAATCCAAAATTTTAATGGAAATCATTTTGTAATCAACTTTGTTGTAACATCCCTTTGATATCTGTGTATTTAAATGAAAACAAAGATCAAAGAGGGGCGACATAATTAGGAGATAGGAGTTGGACAACTATTAGATAGGATGTAGGAGATTAGATAAGGGATGAGAGATGGGAGATGAAAAATTATTGAATTGGAGGCAAAGATAAGAAATTCAATTTTATGTAATTATTTCTCTCATATGTTTTAATCAAGGAAGTTATCCATTGAGTTCTATATCTATTATTTGTAATCTGATATGAGTTATTTCTCAAGGTGGAACTGAGCCTTGGGTAGTTGGGCCCACTACCATGGACGAGGTGTTGCGTTGAGTATATAAAGTAGTTTAATTATGTGCTTGTTTCTTTGAATTTAAATCATTGTTCTTTAAAGTAAATTTCCTTTTATTCAAAGTAATTTGTTGGCTGCTGCATTTGACAGATTTTTTGTTTCCTGCAATTTCTATATTTCATTTAATTTACTTCTCTCGATTAGCATTTGAATTATTTTGGGTGCAATAGATTAAATTTTCAATTCACCAATGTGTGGTTTAATTTAGCAATGATTCAAGTTGTGTGATTAGCATAATTTTTTTTCCTGTCATTTACTTCCTTCTTTTTAATTTTAGTATTATTATCAAAGTCCTACATTTTATTTCTTGTTGAATGAGCTTGATAATGTAGAACACAATCATATAGAACCAGTGTTAGTTGTTGGTATTTTTTATAAATATATTTTTCCAGTTGCCTGGAAATGAAAATACACTCCTCGAGTTGATAATTAATGTCTAGGTGATTAGTTGTTTTATTTATTTATTAAGCAATTAAGTTTACTCAACATTTTGGCACCGTTGTCGGGGAGGAAGTCAAATTTCAGTACCACACTATTATCAAGTTGTGGATGCATACTTGACTTCGTGAGAGCTGGATATTAAAGACAGAATGGAAGAACTTACGTGCACATCCTGGGGAACTAGTGATGGGTCTATCCTCAATAGTCAAGCTTAATTCATATAGCACGCATGATTAAAAGTAGGAACATTAGAGCTAGGAACTTGGAATTTTTTATGATTTCAATTAAATGGTGATGTAAGCACCACCCATTCCACTAACCAATTGGAAGGAACATTTGAAGTAGGAGCCTCAACGTAACACATGAAGAAGATATTCTATTATGGTAAGAAATGACTCACATTGATACTTTTGGTTTCCCTATCAAAGATTTAGGAGGAGTGACACAAATGCACATAATTCCACCATCCTCTCTACCAAATTTTCATGGTTTGGCAAACGTAGACCTAGATACATTCTTATTTGAGTTTCAAGTACTTTGTAGATGATCTGATTATTGTACTAATGATCAAAGGCTAAAAGTATTTCCCCTTACTCTAAAAGGAGAAGCTCCCCAATGGTAAATGAGCCTTGGTGGGAATTGCATCCAAACATGGGGGGACATGAAGAATGCATTCTTGAAGAAGTACCAAGACTATTACAAGGCCAATGAAGATATTTCCAGTATGATACAATGGAAAGATGAAAGCTTGGAGGACTATGTAGAGTGATTTAAATACAACTTTCAAAAACCAAAGCATAAGAATTTGACAAAAGAGATCTTAAAGACACCTTCTTAAAGGATTCAAGGATGAATATTTAGAACTCTTAAATGTAATGGGAAAAGGTGATTTTTTTTGGTTATCGTATGATGATGTTTGTGAATTATGCATAAGGAATTGAAGAGGAATCTTCAAGGCTAGTAAGAATTCTAGAGAAGTTTCTTCTTTCCTTTCCAATATACTACAAGAATAGGAGATATAGGAGTTGAAATCGATGATTTATTTGAAGATTTTAAAATTGACTCGATTAGCTCTCTAAATTCACAATTGGTTGTTTTGTAGGTTTTGAAAAATCAAGAAATTGAAGAAGTGTTTTTCCCTCATTGCCAAAAGGAGCATCCCATAGATAGTTGTTCTTTATTCTCTTGGATGGAAGCGCCATATCAAATAGATGGAGAAGCTGCTAAAATTTCACAACCATGGAAATTATCGTCACCTACATGTATGGCTCAAAATGATTCCTTTCCATTTTCTTACTTGCATAATCCAGTATGGAATACTCCTGTGTTGGGGCAACCATGTCAATCTCAATATAACCCCCACCAACATTTTCTACAAGTTTGGCATTGTCCATCTTATGATTACATGGATATTCTCCCACATCTTGTAGCACAAACACATCATCCATATTCTTTTCTAGCTCTTCAACAACATCTTCCTTGTCTGTCAAAACCATCCACACAACCCTATCAACTACATCATCAAAATGCTCCATGCCCTACACAATTTACTGCTCAACTCATTGCACACCCCGACCATAATAAATCAGTACAACATGCTTATAGTGCTGAACTATAAAATTTAACTACCCTCCCAACACATTCTATCTCACATGCACCATTGCAAAAAACTTATATTGAGATTGGGAATGTTTCAAATCCAAAAATTGTAGAAGTTATGAAAGAAAATTAGTTTTCTTTTAGTGTGCATCAACAAGCTATTTCAAAAAGCCAATAACTTCATGATATGAAGGCTATGGGAAATCTAGAAATTAAAGGATATGTTGAAGATTGGTTTCACTCCATCATTTGTTTGCAACATCACTCCATACTTCAACAATTTTTGACACCATCTTTTCAACGAAAGTTGGCTTCTCATATCCTGCTATTTATTAACATGCATTTTTCAAATTTGGGTATGTACATAGTTAAGGCCTTATCTCAAAAATTGATCCACTAGAAGTACTCTTATACGTAATAATATTCATTTTTCAAACCATATTAGGTTAGTGTAGAAAATAAAATAAATAAGGACATAAATAAATGCATCTTTTTTAATGTAAAAATAGTTGTTTTCGTTGGAACACGCAGTGGAAATCAACATGGGTGATAAATGTTTTAATTTATTTGTGTATGTAGATGTATTATATTGAAAATTCCAATTTTAAAAACACTCATATTCATTTTTATCACCAATTTGGAAAAATTTCTTGAATACCATATTTCTTTGGCTTGTGGGCTTGATCAAAGTTCTGAAAACACAGTCGGGACAATGATGTTTTGAGGGAGCAAACGGGAATATTTAAAAAAAATTGTTTCTATCCTATTGGGATCTTGATTTCTATTTTACAACCCAATTTTAATCACTCCATTTGGATTTGAAATGAAAATGTTATAACCAAAACATTGACAAGGGTGTCTAGTAGGCACCTTAGGAAAAGACATAGGACAATCCGTTTTTGGACCCCTAACTCACTATTCTTTTAAAAATTGTTTCTATGGTATATTTCCCTATGAATATACTTTATAAGAAAATTTGAATCATGCAATTCCGATATTATATTAGAAATTTATGACCAAAATACTGACTGTGTATCGTAAATCTGCACTTTTAAAAGTCCTTTTTTTTGAACTATTCATTAGAGTATTTGACCTATCAATTATTCTTGAATTCAAAACATATTTTTATTGGAGATATGTACATTAATCTACTTTCATTTCCATTTGAATCAGCTCAATCCATCATCTAACAAAAAACATATGCTTAAAATATCAACTATTGGTCTAAGCTAGGAAATAAAAAATGACTTTGTTATGTAGGTCGTCCTAAGTAAATTTGACAAATCATCTCATCAAATTTTTAAAACATATTTCTATTGAAGATATAGCTCTAAATTCACATTCATTTTGATTTTGAATCACTCAAATTGGGCAGAAAACAAAGAGGTTATGATTAAAACACTGCAAGTTAGCATGGCTGGCCTCAACTCTCCCGCAGGTAATAAATTAATTTTAATTTCTTATTTTTTCCGTGGATTTGTTTTACACAGTAACTACTTGTTATTTTTTTTCATACTTCTTGGATCAAGGGAGCCCAATCACCTGTCTTTCTCCATAATTTAATTTTTTATTGCAGGTACATGCTGACTTTTTGCAGGTGCTAGGAGAATAAAGAAGATCAATTTATGAATGAGTTATTCTTGAAAACAATGTTAATAAAATAAGGCAATTTGATATGAACACCTGTTAGGAAATTTAATATCATATGATTTTGATTTTTTCTAAGTGTCACGATCTAAAAAAAATTGAAACTTAATACCTTGTTACAAAATTGTTCCCACTATTACTCACCAACATAGAGAAAACAACGTGGAGACTTTTCCATTAGTAACGGATTCATAATAAAACAAGTCGAGACTTGATTTCCATTTAAAGATTCATGTCACTGTTGCCAAAGCATTTTTTCAAGAGTATGTTTTTTTTCATTGATAGATTGTTGTTCGTGGAAATAGATCGATGTTCCCTTACGAAACAACATCATAGCTATTGTAACTTAATTAATTAATTAATTTTAAATAAAGTGTTGTTTCTTTTCTGATTTCTCTTATGTTTTTGTGTTGCAAGCGTTGCTTCCTTCAAAGTTGTAATTGTTGTTCCATTGACGAATGCCTAGCTACTATTCTATCAAATGAACAGTTGATGTTCGGTAGAGCGAACATCTCTGATTCCTTTTTTATGTGTTTATAATTGTTGTTCAATCCATTGAACAACTGTTGTTCAGTCAATTCAACAACTGTTGTTCGATCAATTGAACCACTGTTGTTCAGCAAAAGGAACAACTATGATTTATTTTTGGTGTGTTTATAATTGTTGTTCAATCAATTGAACAACTGTTATTCGGTAGAACGAACAACTCCAATTTCCTTTTGGCATGTTTATAATTATTTTTCAATCGATTGAGCAGTTGTTGTTTAGACTATTGAACAATTGTTGCTCGGTGGAATGAACAACTCTGATTTCTTCTTAGTGTCTTTATAATTATTGTTCAATCAATTGAATAGGTCTTGTCCAATCAATTGAACAGCTGTTGTTCGGTAGAACGAACAACTCTGAGTTATTTTTGGTGTGTTTATAATTGCTATTCAATCAATTGAATGATTGATGTTCAGTCAATTGAAAAATTGTTGTTCGGTACAACCAACAACCCTAATTTATTTTTGGTGTGTTTATACTTGTTGTTCAATGAGTTGAATAGTTGTTGTTTAGTAAATTTAACAATTGTTGTCCAGTAGAATGAACAACTCTGATTTCTATTTGTTGTGTTTATAACAATTGAACAGTTGTTGTTTGGTAGAATGAACTACTCCGATTTATTTTTGGTGTGTCAATAATTGTTGTTCAATCAATTGAATAGTTACTATTTAGTCAATTGAACAACTGTTGTTCAGTAGAATGGACAACCCTGATTTTTTTTGGTGTATTTATAATTGTTGTTCAATCAATTGAACAACTACTATTCAGTCAATCAAACAATTGATGTTTGGTAGAACGAACAACTGTGATTTCTTTTTCTTGTGATCAATAATTGTTGTTCCAATAACTGCATAATTGTTGTTCAATTATAATCAAGAAAGAATTTTTCTCTCACATGATTTACTTTCAAACCATCTATTTGCATTGGTAATTTGTACCCAAGATAAAGCAAAAACAACAATATTAATACCATTATGACTTGTAAAACCATTGATGGTTATCTTTATTCCAAAATTGACTTGGTTTATCTATATAATGACCGGTTGAATATCTTCTCTTTGAACATATCATAAAATGATTCATTATCTTAATACCATGATGGTTTATCTTTCACACTTTCAATTGATAATTCCCTTTGGTACGATGATATAGGGATAAAAGCATAACTTTCATTGTCATTTTTTACTTCTCACACCATCCCTAACTCTTAAGGAGTAAATGAGCCTCCCTCCCTTTACAATATAAATATGGAAATACAATACAAATCTTCTTAAAGAGTATGGGGGTCTCATTACGAGCCAACCTACCATGATCATAAATATGTAACAAGTGAGATTCCATTATAGCCATGACACTAGGGTAATGGCCTTCTAGACAGTCAAAGTTTTCAGGAGCATAGGAGATCTCGTCACGAGCCGACCTTATAACTATGTTATATCTCGGTGAATGGCATTATGATTATCTGCTTACCATGTCAGCATAATGATCTCTTTATAGCAATAAACAACCATATAAACACTAAATAGAGGATTCTAGCTCATTTTTTGGTTAAAAAGAAACCCTGTCAAGGCTACGAACAACTATTAGCAGTAGTGACTCGTTATATTGACAATTATTCTTTATCTCGTTACTTCCTATTGATTCATTTCTAAAGGTGAATTTACCATTTGAAGAACGTTTATGACTATATTAATGAATATTCATGGTAAACTATTATATGAATTATATCAATATTGTTCGATCAATTGATACGAACAGTCATTATCATCTATTTCCTGTCATTCTTTCATCATATTTTTCCACCTAAGGAAACATCTCTTCTCATAATGATCAATTCTTTGTTTTACTCCTTTTGCGGTCATTTCACATCTTCACAATTTGTATGGTTTTGACTGCTTTTTACCATATTTATGCTACTCTGACTATTGTCATGCTGCATTTATGAATTCCCAATGTCCTTTCCCTTGTTCCTATGCTTTATGGTCATGGATACCCTTTTCTCATTGGAGGGGAAGGTCATGCACTATGATGATATGACAAGATATAATTATCGAACTCCACCATAACTTGCTGATTTGACAAAATATTGATATTTCATTAATACAAACGTTTTTTTCAAGTTGAAATATTTGCATGTGGCTTATCTATTGTTGTTCAAAACTAAATCTATGGATTAAAGAAAATTACACGTAGAGTAGTGAATTGTTTATAGGAGAACAACAAGTATAGGGTGAAATTCTATTCACAAAGAACCCACACTATTGTAACTAACAGAAACGGTTCAAGAAACTTGTGAACATGAAGAATTGATTAGATAAGATTTGTTTACATGGCTACCATCATTCGCATCACTTTCAACATCAACTCAACCTACATCAACTTCAACAAATGCCAGTCCATACATGTCATTCGACATTTTTTTCCGAGGTGAAACTTGAGGCAAAATAGCATAAGTTTATGATTTACTAAAAATTTAATAGAATTTCATAAAAATACATTGAGCATTATTTATCTTCATTCATTCCACATCTTTACCACTTCCCATTTTCTAGAGACATAGAAGCTTTCAGTTTGGCGGAGTGTTAATTTCATTGATTTATTTATTATGACTATTCCATTAATACACTTTATCATCCATCGATATCCTTATTTATACTCAAAACATCCCTTATTCCAAGTTGTTTTACACAAAGCATAGATTTCAACAATGATTGTAGCAACAACCTCAATTTGTTTTCTAGTATTGCATGAGGGCATGCTAATTCTTTAGTTTGGGGATAAGGAATTGCTACACATGATGGATGTTTTCTACTTTCTTTCTCATTTAAGGCATACAATATCATTTTTATACAATGCAACAATTGATTTACATATATCTATAAAACTATGAACTAAATTCTTGCTATTTTTGCACAACAAAGAGGTATCATTAAAATACACAAACCCAGAAAATTTCAAGTTAAATTAGTTTGTAAAATTTCAGAACTCATGCACTGTCACCTACAACCATTTTGCTTATACCTCATGATCCGTGCATCAAAACAATTTGATTTTTGGATTAGAGAGGCATTAATCTAGCAGAAATCTTCTTGCAAAATTTCAGCAAAAGCTAGTTTGTATTTTTTGAGAAAATCATTAATGAAGTTTTCTATTACTTATATCATATTTTGCTACAACTTCATATACATATAGTTAAAATTCAATGTAAAAGTTGTGGTGCCTTCGTGCTAAAATTTAATATTCATTACTTGAGGAAGAAGTCATTTGTTCCATCAATTTTATGAGTTGGGATGGACATTGTAGTATTATAGCTTGGTCAATACAGAGGCTTTGGGTTGCATGAGGACATGAAACATATTTAGTTTGTAGGTATATTGGGCCACTAATTTTTCATTGTTGTTATCGCCTTCTCATGTCTATTTCATCAATTTATACCATTTTGTATGACATCATTTATCATAAATTATCATATAATTCCAGTTTATAATTATTTATGCTCTTACAGAAAAATACTATTTTTTCTCCTCTATTTTTAATATATTGAACATTATTATGCATTATTTTTACAATCATGGTTTAATAATGAATTTTTTATAATACCATTCATGATTTTGGTCTCCAATATCTTTTCAAGATTGCAAATTTGATTTCCAGCTCATAATCAAATATTCCAACTCAAAAATTCACTGGGATAAGAAGTGACAATTTTGCATTCGACATTTTGGGAAAATGAATATGAATTTGGAAAATCCAAGACATGGGTTTTGTGTAGAAAGGACCAAGCCAATTTCATTGTGAGCAATTTTCAAAAATTCGGCTTGGATTGAGAGAAATGAAAGCTTCTATGAAGGTAATTTTCTTAGATTTTTTGATGTGGTCGTTTTCCAAATTCTCCCAATTGCAATACCAGATTCGACTTGTCCCAATTGAAGCATGATGGGAATATCTTTCAGGTCTGATCTTGTTTATTCAGATTATGTAATCAATTGAAAATTGTAATGGAAATCATTCTGTAATCAACTTTGTTGTAACCTCCCTTTTCTCTCTATGTATTTAAATGAAAACAGAGATCAAAGAGAGGGGGGGATAATTCACAGATAGGTGATGGACAATTAGTAGGTAGGATGTAGGAGATGAGATAAGGCATTAGATATGGGAGATGAACAATTGTTGAATTGGAGGCAAATATAAGAACTTCAATTTCATGTTATTATTCCTCTCATACATTTTAATCAAGGAAGTTATCCATTGAGTTCTACATATGTTTTCTGTAATCTGATTTGAGTTATTTCTCAAGGCGGAATTGAGTCTTGGGTAGCTGGGCCCACTCAAATATATATTTTGTGTAATATCACCAGGAATTGACAGGGTAAGTTCCTCAAACAGAACACCAAAGGACACACTCACAAACAGATCACAGATCAATACACCAGCATTTTTGACGTGGTTAAAACCCTCAAAGAGGGAAACAGTCCACGGCCTAAGCCAACGCGACCACTTTAGGCAATTTATTAATAAATGAATGAAAATTTACATAAGCTTCTCTCACGGACGGTTACCCTACAAATGACCCTCCATGCTCTTTAAATAGAGATCATGGACCAATCGGGTATTAAGCCATGGATCAAGTGTCGATAATACGGAGGAGAGAATGAACCATCGGATCACTACATATCATGACCGTCAGATTGTAAGTTACAAAATGTACATAGTAATGAAACACACTTTACCTAACTCTATACTAGACCAAGTTATACTTAACTATTTCCTATGTGTCGGAATATCCTAACATAGGATATTCTGGAACATAGGAAATATCTAAGTATAACTTTGTCTAGTATAGAGTTAGGTAAAGTGTGTTTCTTTACAATGTACATTTTGTAACTTACAATCCGACGGTCATGATATGTAGTGATCCGACAGTTCATTCTCTCCTCCGTATTACCGACACTTGATCTTTGGCTTAATACCCGATTGATCCATGATCTCTATTTAAAGAGCATGAAGGGTCATTTGTAGGGTAACCGTCCATGAGGGAAGCTTATGTAAATTTTCATTCTTTTATTAATAAACTGCCTGAAGTGGCTGCATTGGCTCAGGCTGTGGACTGTTTCCCACTTTGAGGGTTTTAACCACGTTAAAAATACTGGTGTATTGATTTGTAATTTGTTTGTGAGCGGTGTCCTTTGGTGTTATGTCTGAGGAACTTACCCTGTAAATTCCTACACCACACCCATGTAGGATTGTGCTGATATTATGAAAAACGTACTTTATATGTCTCATAATATATCACCCTACCCCTTAGTGCCCAACACACACACAATATATATATATATATATATATATATATATAGATATATATATATATATATATGTATGTATGATCGTCCAACTCCACATCCGTATGTGTGGGGGGGTCATATTGTGAAAATCGTATTATTTATTTTTTAAATAATATCGCACCCAAATCCCTCTTTCATATATGAGGTTGAAAATTCTGCATGATATTATGTAAAACTTATTATATAACCATTGAGACACTCCCTCATATATAACATGGTGGGGGTAAGGAGTGATATTTGGAAAGCTTATTATGTTTTTCATAATACCAACACCCAACCTAGCCTCATATATTAGTGTAGGGGTGGGGGCTAACATTATGAGAAACATATTATGTGAAACAAAATGAATATCAACCTCCCCCCTAATATACGATATTATTCCTGGGTGAGGGGAGATAATATTTTTTACATAATATCAACCCCATACCTTACCTTCATATGACACAATTATAGGGAGGGAAGATATATTATGTTTTTCATACTAGCACCACTTATAAGTACCCTCATATATCAGGGTGGGTCATGGGGATGATATTATGAAAAACATATTATATGACGGTGGGTGTGCTCATTGATATTATTCAAAACTTATTTTTTGGGTAGTCGTGGGGTGGTGGTATCATGCTAAGCATAGTAATATGATGGGGGTACAAGATTTTATGTCATTACATAATATGAGGGTTAGGTACCATCCCCCATGCCCACCCTCATATATGATATGAGGGTAGGGGTGTGGGGTTGATATCATGTTTTGTGTATATGAGGGTGGCGGTTAGGGGTTATTATATTGAAAAAATACATATGAGTATAGGGGAAGGGGGTGATATTATTCAAACAATGATATGAGGGTGGGGTTGGCAGTGATCATATTAAAAAATAACGTATGAGGATAAGGGTAGGGGGTAGTATTATTCAAATAATAGTAGGAGGGTGGGTGTTGGGGGTGATAATATTCAAAAACTACATACGACGATAGGGGTAGGGGATGATATTACTTAAAGAATAAGAGGAGGCTGACGTTTGGTGGTGATATTATGTAAAACATATATATGAATGTGTTAGCTAGGGCTAATAATATGATGATGATGATGATGATGGTTAACATCCACTGAGACAAAATTGGTCTATTGGACCTATAATTTTCTTAGTTTTTAATTATTTGGCTCCTCGTCTTTCTTGGCGAGATTGGTGTTGTAGCTTTCTTCCTTTTCTCTACGGTCTTTGAACTTCCTTTATCTTGCATCCCCTTCATCTCTTCTGGTTCTTGGGACATTGGTGTCTTATCTTCGCAATCTATTTTATTCATCCTTTTGAAGATAGTCGGAGAAGAAGTTTTGTCTAGGAGATCTGCTTTGCTGTTAAATGAAGATTTATTTTGTACGGTCGAATCCTCATAACTGTTAATTTGTTGGGTGGGGCTTTCTCCCTGCCTGTCTTGAGAGTTGTTTCTTTCCTGCCCGATTTCTTGTGTTTCAGCGTTTTCTCTAGAGTATTCTTCTTTGATGACAGTGTAGTGTTCTTTTTGTGCTCCTTCCCACCATGTATATCTGTGGTGGTTGTTCCTAGAAGAATTTCCTGGGAGGCTTTTGGGCAATTTTTGGCTAGATGCCCTGTCTCAAAGCAGGATCGACATCTAAAGAGGACACTTTCATAATCGAGTTTTTGGTTCCACACATAGTCTTTACTTGTTAGGCTTATTTCAGTTGGGAATCCGGCGCTAAAATCCATTTCCACATAGATATGTGCATAGGTGGTTTTGGCACATTCCTCTGTTTCTGGGCACTTGCAGTAAAATTTCCCAATTGCATTTCCAATGGCTTTTAGCCAGGAGAGATTCTAGAGATGCAAAGGTAGGCTTGGCAATCTCATCCAAACTGGCGCTGAGGTTATTACTACTATAGAGGGATCGAATTTTGGGTTCCATGGCTTCATGAATAGGCCTGATTTTTCCCAAAACCAATGGGCAGAATCTAGAATACATTGCCTACTTTCAGGATTTTCAAAAATCTACTATAAAGAAAACCCTAGCACAGGGGTGATATTAATTTCATCAGAAATGACAGGTTTCCATACCTTCGATATCTAGTTGTGGAGAGCTATAAGCCACGACCAAAAACCATTGAATCGAAAGATTAGGGCACTTTCGAAAAACTTCAAAGCCTCATCGAGTGAGGCTTGGACCACCTGGACAGTGGGAGCTGGGGCTTCACTAACGATATGGGTAGGAGCTTGCCCTCTAGAAGCGGATGAGCCAATAGCTATTTTCACGAAGCTGGGAGCCATATTTTACATGCCCATCGAACCCATCCACAGAGAAATAAAGCAAAATATAAGATTATATCTATATCTAGCCACAGAAAATTAGATCTAGAACCTAGCCGCCCAGATCTAGATCTAGAGGTAGAACATTAGATCTAGAATCCAAAATGTGCAAACAAACTTATTCACTCAAAATTTTCAGATTCCAGTGACTAACCAGATCTCACCTAAACAGTGAGTGCAGATCAGATTGCCACATTTACAATGGATTTGACTTTCTCTAGCGCTAGGTCTCGATGACAACTGATTTTCTCATTGGATAAATGATTAACTTGGTTCTGTGCTTGGAAGATCTACCAATTAAAGTATTTTGGCAACGGTTGGCCTCTTAGCCCTACGATTAGCCCCTTATTATTTTGTTGACTCCTTCCAGCGGTTCCACAGTGGCAGAATTCATGATATGATTCCTTGTTCTTGGCTCATCGGGCTTCCACTTCTTTCTTTCACCTGTGACAGATCGGCTCCCAAGATTTCCTACGCCTTGTTACAGATCGTAACAATGATATTCTGTCTACATTCTAGATCTCCACGAGGCGTTATATATATATATATATATATATATATATATATATAGATATATACTTCGGCTTTCCAACAGGTTCAACAGTTAAATGTATTGTCCCGCAGTGAATTGATCCAGCCAAATGTTATAAAATCCTACAGAGAAAGCCAAAGACCGATACCCAACAAACCAGAGAATGATGGATAACATAATAGATTTCTCATAACATGATCCCCCACTCACATTTTGATATGAAACATAATATGTTTTCCACAATATCAACTACCATGCCTGGTCATATCACATCCTACCCTACACTGATATATGAGGGTGAAGATAGTTGGTGACATTGTATGAAAAAAAATATTCTTTACTTAAAATCACCTTCGAACCATGCAAAACATATTGTTTTTTACAAACTCAATCCCCCTAACACAACCCTCCTAGATGAGGGGTGTGGGTTGTTGGGTGATATTTAGGAAAGGATATTCTATTTCTCATAATCAATCCCCTAACTTCCACCCTCACATATGAGGGTGAGTGTATCAATGTGGGGTTTGGTGGTGACATTA
This sequence comes from Pinus tabuliformis, assembly GCA_031772625.1. Classification (NCBI taxonomy): domain Eukaryota; kingdom Viridiplantae; phylum Streptophyta; class Pinopsida; order Pinales; family Pinaceae; genus Pinus; species Pinus tabuliformis. The sequence continues at coordinate 1,372,007,837 of CM062820.1, forward strand.
TGAAAAACGTATTATAGTTTTGATAATAATACGTCCACTGTACCCTCATATATAAAATGTGGCAGTGGCAGTGATATTTGGGAAAGCATATTATGTTTTGCATAATCAATCCCACTACCCTCACCTTCATATATGAGGATGGGGCTATGAGTTTTGGGATAGTGTGTTATATTATGAAAAATATATTATACTTTGCATTATAAATAACCCAACTCCGCCCCCAACCCACCCCCCAGCCCCACATCATATATGAGGTTGGGGTTGGGTGTTGATATCACCCCTAATATTTATGCTCATATATGAGGGAAAAACATATTGTAATATTCATATATGACAGTTGGGGCAGGGGTGATATTATGGGAGTCCGGGGACTTATTATGCAAAATATGGTACATTTTTTAAATATCACTAAACAACCACACGCTCATACATGAGTTTGGGATTGGCATGGGGTTGATGTTTTGCTTAAAAAAATTATGTTCTTCAAATTTTCACCTCAACACCCACACCAATCACTATATATGAGGGTTTGGGAGGAATATTATATTTACAAAAAAATATAATGTTGTGCATAATAAATCCCTCCACTGCCACCCTCATATATAAGAGTTGTGTTGTGGTAACATATTAGGAAAAATATAATGTTTTTTTGCATAATAATTACCCCTACTCTAACCCTCATATATAAGGGTGGATGTGGGGGGTGATATTTTATTTTTCATAATATCACCCAAGACACATAATGTTATGTATGGGGGAAGAGTATTTTATTTATTTAAGATATGAGCGTAGGGGTCATGGGTGATATTATGGAAAACATAATATTTTTTTGCATAATTTTGCTCTGTTTCCTCAAACCTACACATAAGGTTGTGATAATATGTAAAACATAACATGTTTTAATATCACTCCCCACCCCAATCCTGATGTGTAAGGGTGGGGTTTGGTTTCATCTTATGAAAATCATATGATGTTCTACATAATATCACCCATTAATATTGTTGGGCCACCAATTTTTCATTATTATTATCACATTTTAACAACTATTTGATCGATTTATACCATTCTTTATCACATTATTAGCATAAGTTATCATATAATTCCATTTTATAATTATCTATGATATTATGGATAAACAATATTTTTTTTATCCTTTGTTTTTAACATATTGAAGATTATTATGCATTATTTTTCCAATGATGGTTTATTAATGAATATGTTATAACATTGTTCACGATTTTAGCCTCCAAGATCTTTTCCAGATCACAAATTTTATTTCCATCTCATAATCGAATATTACAGATCATAAATTTGCTCGGATAAGAAGTGAAATTTTTGCATTAAACATTTTGGGCAAATGGAGAGGAATATAGAAAATCCCAGACATGGGTTCTGTGCAAAATGGAGCAGATCCATTTTTTGAAGAGCAAATTTCAAAAATTCGCCTTCGGTTGAGAGAAATGCAAGGTTCATTGAAGGTGATTTTCTCACATTTGTTGTTGCGGTTGTTTTCCAAATTCTCCCAATTTCAATACGAAATTTGACTTGTTCCAACTGAATCATGATGGGAATATCTTTCAGGTTTGAGCTTGCTGGTTAAGATTATTTACAATCCGAAATTTTAACAAAAATCATTTTGCAATCAAATTTGTTGTAACCTCCCTTTTCTCTCTGTGTATTTAAATGAAAACAGAGATCAAAGAGTGGGGGTGGGGTGGGCGGGGGATAATTAGGAGATAGGAGATGGACAACTATTAGATAGGATGTAGGAGATGAGATAAGGGATGAGAGATGGGAGATTATTGAATTGGAGGAAAATATAACAACTTCAATTTTATGTAATTATTTCTCTCATATGTTTTAATCAAGGAAGTTATCCATTGAGTTCTACATCTATTATCTGTAATCTGATAAGAGTTATTTCTGAAGGTGCAGCTGAGCCTTGGGTCGTTGGGTCCACTACCTTGGATGAGGTGTTGCCTTGACTATCTAAAGTAGTTTAATTATGTGCTTGTTTCTTTGAATTTCAATCATTATTATTTAAAGTAAATTTCCTTTTATTCAAAGTAATTTGTTGGCTGCTACATTTTCCATATTTGTTGTTCCCTGCAATTTCTAGATTTCATTTAATTTACTTCTCATGATTAGCATTTGAGTTATGTTGGGTGCAATATATTAAATGTCCAATTCACAAATGTGTTGTTTAATTTAGCAATGATTCAAGTTGTGTGATTAGCATAATTGTTTTTTATGTCATTTGCTTCCTTCTTTTTAATTTTAGTTTTATTATGCAAGTCTTACATCTTATTTCTTGTTGAATGAGCTTGATAGTATAGAACACAATCATATAGAACCAGTGCTAGATGTCAGTATTTTTTATGCATATATTTTTCCAATTGCCTTGAAATAAAAATTCATTCCTCGAGTTAATAATTAATGTCTAGGTGATTAGTTGTTTTATTTATTTATTAATCAATTAATTTTACTCAACATTTCGGCACCATTGTCGGGGAGGCAGTTAAATTTTAGTACCACACTAATATCAGGTTCTAGATGCATACCTCACTTCGAGAGAGCTAGATATTGAAGATAGAATGTAAGAACCTACATGCACATCCTGGGGAACTAGTGATGGGTCTACCCTCAATAGTCAGGCTTGACTCATATAGCATGCATGATTAAAATTGGGAACATTAGAGGTAGGAACTTGGAATTTTTTATCATTTCACTTAAGTGGTGATGTAAGCACCACCCATTCCACTAACCAATTGGAAGGAACATTTGAATGTTATGAAGCCAGCTCACAAAAAGATAGAAAAGATAAATGAACACCTTAGAAATAACCCTCTTCTAGGGGGAAACCTCCTTTATATTACACAAATGAACAATTCTTAGTTGATACAAATGACAAGACCACCTTTCTTTATATAGGAGTCTAAGGGGTCATAATATAATCAAAGCCAACATAACAATAATAATGTAAGGGCACAATAATAACAATAGTGGTCTTCTGTGGGGCACAATAATAAAAATATGGGGACTAAATGGGCACAACAATATAATAATGGGGTTGTACTTATAACAATAAATGGTTACACTAGTAGTATAGGGACCTAACATTGAAGGAGGAGCCTCAAAGTAACACATGAAGAGCATATTCTATTATGGTAATAAATGGCTCACATTGCTACTTTTGAATTCCCTATCAAAGATCTAGGAGGAGTGACACAAATTCACATAATTCCCCCATCCTCTCTACCAAATTTTCATGGTTTGAGTTTGAAGTACTTTGTAGATGATATGATTATTATACTAATGATCAAATGTTGAAAGTGTTTCCTCTTACTCTAAAAGGAGAAGCTCCCCGATGGTTCACGACCCTTGGTGGGAATTGCATCAAAACTTGGGCGGACATGAAGAATGCATTCCTGAAGCAGTACCAAGACTATTACAAGGCCAGTGAACATATTTTCAGTATGATACAATAGAAATATGAAAGCTTGGAGGACTATGTAGAGAAATTTAAATACAACTTTAAAAAATGAAAACATAAGCATTTGAAAAAAGAGATCTTAAAAACACTCCTTGTTAAAGGAATTAAGGATGAATTTTTAGAATTCTTAAATCTAATTGGAAAAGGTGATGTTTTTCAGTTATCGTATGATGATGTTTTTCAATTATGCATAAGATATTCAAGAGGAATATCCAAGGCTAATAAGAATTCTAGAGAAGTTTCTTCTTTCATTTCCAAATATACTACAAGAACATGAGATATAGGATTTGAAATCGATCATTTATTTCAACATTTCAAAATTGATTCTATTAGGTCTCTAAATTCACAATTGCATGTTTTGTAGGTTGTGAAAAATCAATAAATTGAAGAAGGGTTTCTCCCTCATTGCCAAAAGGAGCATCCCATTGATAGTTTTTCTTTATTCTCTAGGATGGAAGCATCATATCAAATAGATGGAGAAGCTACTGCAATTTCACAACCATGGAAATCGTTGCCTACATGTATGGTTCAAAACAATTCCTCTCCATTTTCCTACTTGCATAATCCATTATGGAATACTCCTGTGTAGGGGTAGCCATGTCAATCTCAACATAACCCCCACCAACCTTTTCTACAAGTTTGGCATGGTTCATCTTATGATTACATGGATATTCTCCCACATCTTGTAGCACAAACACATCATCCATATTCTTCTCCATATTTTCAACAACATCTTGTTTGTCTATCAAAACCATCCACACAACCCAATCAAATACATCATCAGAATGCTCCATGCCCTACAAAATTTATTGCTCAACTCATTCCACACACTCACCATAATAAACCAGTACAACATGCTTATACTGTTGAACTGCAAAATTTTCCTACCCTCCCCACCCATTCTATCTCACATGCACCATTGCAAAAAACTTTTTTTGAGATTGGGAATGTTTCAAATCCAGAAAATGTAGAAGTTATGGAACAAAATGAGTTTTCTTTTAGTCTACATAAAAAAGTTGTTTTAAAAACTCAAGAACTTCATGATATGGCGGCTATGGGAAATCAAGAAAGTAAAGGATATATTGAATATTGGTTTCACTCGATCATTTTTTTTCAGCATCACTCAATACTTCAACAATTTTTTATACCATATTTACAAGGGAAGTTGGCTTCTCATACTCTTATACATAAGAATATTCATTTTTCGAAGCATATTAGGTTAGTGTAGAAAATAAAATAAATAAGTACATAAACAAACACATTTTCTCTTAATGTAAAAATAGTTGTTTTGTTTGCAACACGTTGTGGAAATCAACATCGGTGATAAATGTTTTAATTTATTTGTGTATGTAGATGTATTATATTGAAAATTAGAATTCTAAAAACACTCATATTCATTTTTATCACCAATTTGGAAAAATTGCTTGAATATCATATTTGTTTAGCTTGCGAGCTTGATAAAAGTTCTGAAAGCACAGTAGGGACAGTCATGTTTTGAGGGACAAAATGGGAATATTCGTTATAGACATTTTTGTGCCTTACAACTCCAAGCATGAAATGTCCATAAACCAAGGGCTCCTAAGTCCCTAAAAGTGTTGTTCTAACCCCTAAAGGAACAAGGTCAACAGATTACAGCTTCTCCCAGAAGTTCTCCACCAGAAACTGCTCAGAATTGGTCAAAACAGGATCATTTCAGCTGCTCCACTGGCTAAGTGCATTGCATTGCACCTAAATACACTTTGAGGGTGCGTTGAATTTCAAACCTCCCTTCTGTAGGGTGCGATGGGCGAGAAATGACAATTGGCAGTGTCATTCCGCAAGGTGGAGAGTTAATGGAATCTTCCAGAATCTTCTCCTGTGACACTTGCCTCACTGAATTTGACCAAAGATGAGTAAGAGGCCCTCAGTCTCCAAGTGGAAGCAAGAACTGACAAAGAGAAGACACTAATCAAATCACAAGCTGACTCATCCTCCTTACACATATCTATATATGGATCCCTCATCCCAGAGATCCAGAGGCTGGAATTTTGCATATTGTAAGGAATTGTTTTTGGTTTCTAGAGACATACATCAGATTGTTGGGTGATTTATGCTTTGTTTGAGGTGAAGAGGGGCTTCTTTATTGGGAGGTTGATGCTGGGTCGGAACCACTGGTTGTAACTCCTCCTGGATATTTTCTTGCTTATCAATAAAAACTATTTGAGTTTTCCTCCATGCTTTTGTATCATTGATGCTTGTTACATTTTGTGTGGTTAAATTAAATCTGATCCTAAGTTGTTTATGAATACAGATCCTTTTCTTTGTATAGTGCTCTTCTTCTGTGATCTTATAGGTATTTTGTGAAGTTGGGCAAGCAAGGGAGTAGGTAGCTAGAGACTATCAAAGAAGAGAGGAATTGGATCAAAGGATTAGCGCAAGACACAGGTTGGTTCTTTCTATTCCTCTCTGTCTATAATTCATAAAGAGAATACAAAAGTAGTTTTTCTCTGTTTATTTCTAAGGCAGCTGTCACACCTTAGTGGGATAGAGAAGTTCTAAATAGACACTTTTCCTTGTAACAAAATGGCGACTCCGCTGGGGAATGTCTAATTAGTTTGTTTGTGTATCATAACAAATGCAAAGTAGATAACTTCTGCTTCATTCCATTCACTGGATCTGTTTATGATTTAAACAACTGATTCACAAACTATCTGATTGCCCTTGTGATAGCTCTTAGATCCTCCTTAGATCTACCCCTGATTGTTGCATTACTGATTGCTTTTTACTCGGCCAAAAACCAAGGACTGAACAGCAAACTGTGACCCAGAACCCGGACGGAGTCTTGTTTCTGGCCTAGTATAGGTACTGTTCAGAGATCCTGAATTTCAGCGCACTTCCCGAAGGGGCAACCTGCGCTGCATTTCAGATTCTTTGTGTTACAGGTGCGCTAATCAGACTAGCTCTGTGCAGCTGTGGTTCCTGTGTTTCATTCTTTCCAGTTCTATCCCTGAATTTTGCTGCCTGTGATCAGTATATGTCTGTTTGAAGCCTCTTTTCCTTGCTGTTATTCTGCCTCCTTTGTACAAAATAACTGTAGATGTTTTTTGTGTGTTTGTTGAGTCGTTTACAGTTTTCCATTGCAAAAGTAGAATATTCGTACTGTCGTCCTTTGATTTGAATCTGTCGTAAGTGTCGATTTCGATCATAGGAGAAAGTTTAGTTGCTGTTGATGGTCGATTATACTGTTACTATTGCTTTTGGTTTGAATTTGTGATTTTCTAGTGTCAAGAACAAGTGTTCATTTCAAAATCGTAAGGTGTCGTAATCATCTCTGTTTTTTGATTTCGAAAAAGAACTTGTTTATATTTGTTGCTTGAAAAGAAATTCAGATTTGTATATCAACCTTGTTTTTAGCATCAACACTAAGAAAGTCGAAAACAAATACATGCATGTACATTTGCATATAGACAGTCTGTTTGGCTTGATTTAGGAAAGCGCATTTACGGTGTGCTCTTTTCTCTTTGCGAAAAGATTGTGTCTTTCTTTTACTTTAGTAGCTAGGATTTTCATTGCACAAAAGAGATAAAAGTTTGTTTATCATCTTTAGATTGCATTTTAGGAATTACATCTACATCTCGTGGTGAACCCGAAAGGAAAACTTCATAAACAAGATCAACTTAAAATAAATTCAATGAATCTAACAACGCTTTGGAACTTAACACACAACATTTAGAGGTCTAGGCTAGAGACGTATTCCGGCGTCGTAAAACCTGGTAACTGTTCTCCTCACTGATGGTTGGGTGATTCCTCCACTTTGAGATGATAAGTGCCAATACAGACTTGTGCTCCCATGTACCGTCGAGTATATTTTGGGAGACCCCTATAGGCTTAAATCCTTTATCCTTAGGAAGCCGTGTCTGCCGCCCTATCGATCGCAATGCACTGAACACAGCATTCGGGAAGATTGACTGCCGTACCGTAAAAAGTATTCTGTAGTTTTGCGATTGGTTTGGTACTCCCTCTACCTAGATCTCCAGAGTAGTCCCTTTCATTCCTTTTCAGACTCCTTAATAGAAAAGGTCCATCTGAGCACTTGTCACTTCAGGCTCATTAAAAATCGAAGGCGACTAGAGTCATCTTTTGTTTTTTCTCGACTCTTAAAAACGGAAAAAACAAGTTGTGTCAAAGCGTCTAAAAAATTATTTTAAATGGAATATTCATTACCCCTTTCCTACTTTGATATTCGGTTGAGAAAATGGAGTCTACCAACCAAGGAATTCCCTTTGGAGGAAATCCTAGTCCCTTCTCCTCTTGGGGAGATGTTGGTGCACCCCATATGGCCACATTGTCGCTTCTAGGACTGACGATTGGTTTGCCTATATGGCTCTTCTCAACCTCTGTCATTCAGAACACCACTATTCCTGAACAATCGAATCAGCAATTAGACGAGTCCAGAGTTACCCACCAACCTTCTAATTCCTCTAATTCTTCCTCTCCTCCTTCCTCTCCAATTGATGGGGCTGGTAAAGCCAAAAGTCAAGTTCCTAAGGAGAAGAAGGAAAAGAAGAAGAAAGAGAAGAAGAAGAAGGAGCCAAAAGCGAATGGGGGCAACCAAGTGCCGTCTAATGAAAATCCACACACTGCACCGACCAGGCCTAAATCGCCATGTGTCATTTGCAAAGGAGACCATTTTCACAGAGATTGTCCCTGCATCCCTCGGATCTTAAGGGACTGGTCTCCTCATTTGCACAACCCGGTGTCATCAACCTCTGATGATCATGTTGAAAACACACCGTCAACTAGTGAAAGTGAAGCCCCAGGACAAAAAGGAAAATATAGATTTCCTTGTAAACTGTGTGAAGGCGATCATGCCGTTCACCGTTGTCCCTTCTTAGATGAAGCTAAAAGAGTTTTGGATGATCGTCCTGTTTCACCGTTACGACTTCCTCCTGGATATAAAAAACTCTTGCCGAGTCCGTCACTAGTCGAAAATCCAGCTGACCTGCTCAGGTGGTCGGCCGAAGCATCTGTCATTGAAGATGAACCATTTGAATCCATACCAGACGAAAGTCAAAACTTCAAGGTGGCAGTTGACTCGGTCTTGCCTTAAGAGGTTCCATATTCATATGATACAATCACTGAAGAGAACAAGGATGACACCGTCCAAATTCTTTTCATAAGCACAGACTCCAACGAACATGGGGGAAATTTACCTGTTCCTTTACCGCAGGAAGGAAGTTCGTCAGAGTCGTACCCAGCCATCTATTCGGTCCCACCTCCAAGCAAACTAATTGTCTCCTTCGACTGGAATCAACTAGGCAGACCCCATTTACCAGCTAGTGTACCATTCCGAATTATTGTTCAAATATATAGAATGGTTGTGGCTGGTACCATCATAGATGAGGGGGCTTCTATGAGTATCCTTTCCTCAACTACTTGGAAAGCGCTTGGTTCGCCACCACTTTTTCCTGAGATGAGAAATCTAACAGGCTTTGATAAAGGAACCAGTCGACCGTTAGGGATCCTTCCCGATGTGCCCATAACATTGAGAGGGAAAACCGTTCATATGAATGTAATGGTAGTTCAAGGACCCCTGGATTACAATCTACTCCTTGGACGAGACTATATTTATTGCATGAGAGCCATTGTCTCATCACTCTTTAGAGTGATGTGTTTTCCGCACGAAGGAAGAGTGGTCAAGCTCGTGGACCAGCTTTCATTTCTCGGATCACGCATAGCAAATAGTCATATACCATCACTGAATGGTCTTTTCACGCAAGAAATGTCTCAATATCTATTCCGTCCTCCCGATGACTGCGAGTGATTCAGAGGGACATGACTCAAACACAGGGGGCATGCACCCTGGTCTACTTTAGGAGGAAAACTTCGGGTATAGGGTAGGTTTCTGCGGGATAATATGACTAGTCTGTACCCCCGTCCGTGATTGGAAGAGGGGGTTATTCTAGAACAAGATTCTCTTGTCAAAGTTATGTGAGTTGGCGGGAATCGTCGCTCACCTTTGTTTATTTTGGTAGACATCGCCAGAGAAGTGTTTTGTTTACGCCGTAAATAGAACTATCTTTGGTGACCTGTAAGAGGTAGGCCTCTCTCGGTAAAACAAATGTTTTAACGGACTAAAGAAGGGGTAACCTTGAAACTCTGTTTTATACCTGGGGACATGCAAACCTTTTGGAATGCATGCGAACAACAACTATTTATTTTTTAAATTTTTAGGACCTCTAACCCTTTAAACTCGTAGGGTTGGTCGTTTCCTAACTTGCATAAAGAAAGGATGTGGGGAAAAACTCTAAAAGTTGTCATTTTTATATGATACATTCTTATCACACGACTGGATTAATCAGGCAGTGTTACCGTAAGGTTCAAGCTCGTTAAAAAATAAACCCGTATCAAGCAGTGTTAGCACATAGTTCAAGCTCGTTAAAAAATTAACATAATACATGAGCAAATGTTTCCACCTGCATTTAAGCTCATTAAAAAATGAACTATCCCCCGGTAAATAACCATCGTGAATGTAGTACTTCAGCCGTTAAAGCCTTGGTCGTGTTTGCACCGTCACCTCCACTTCTCATTGGCCGATCATTCATCTCCATTTGATTGTTTACCCATTTTGAGGAACAACTGCGAAGAGTGATCTCACTAGCCATCCTTGTGACACTGCCATGATTGGAAAATTCCAAACCTTACCTGGAATCAGCTGCTACCCGTTTTATCACTCGTTCCTCAAAAGACGAGTCTCTTTTAAGCTCCTTTCATCTGACTCATAAAATATGAAAAGATTGCCGAGACATTGGCCTCTCCAGCTCGTTAAAGGGACAGGAAGTGCTATCCCTCCTCTAGATTTTAATCTTTTTGGACCTGAGGGATTATTACACAAAAGGATCGAGTGCTTGTTTTGTTCGGCTCGTTAAAACTATCAAAAATTCATCCCTTCTGTATTGTTTTATACTTTTTCGAACTTAAGGGATTAGATGACGAAAAGGGAATTCTGGAGTTACCTTTACGTTCCTTTTCAGACTCTCTAAAATTGAAAAGGACCGAGTTATCTTTGTCGTTAAACTCGTTAAAAAGATTAATAGCGACAAACTTGTCTTTAGACGAGAACGAGTTTCACTATCGCTAGGCTCATTAAAACATAGCGATGGGTTTGCCCGAAGGGAAAATTAAAGAACAAGCATATGTTATCCTCCTCAAGCTTGACAACAATAAAGAGGTACTGGTCAGAATGACTGGGGAAAAATTGGGAAGAAAACTCAAAGAAACTTTGTTGGTAGCAAGTCGCTCTTGAACATGACACTTCCACTCCGTGTCCGAGTCGGGTTGGGTTGTTTCATTCACCGGTCGCATCACCATGGTCACACCATACCATCCACATTTGGGGTTAATGCTACCAATCCATCACATCAGTGTCGTTGGTATGTTCAAGAGAAGTCATCCAGAGAAGTCACCTGTGTCTCACCCACTACCATACATCATACTCCATTCTTTCATGACCGCCACCCTGAACATTATATCATCAGATCGTTTTCACCTCCATCAAAATCATTTGCTCCGTTCCGTGTCATTGATGTGGGATTCATTAAGGCCCTCCTGTGACGGATCACTTCTTGTCGACATCAGCTCATTATCCAAGAAGTTGATCTAGGAACACCCCATTCAGTACTTTGAAGCTTGCATGCCTCAATGGCAAGTTTCTCACTTCCAGTGATAGGTTTACATCAATGGCCTTCGACCGAAAGATTTTGCGTGGTGTTCGAGCCAAGTCCTTTATTCACACCACGTGAATTGTACTATAGTACCTTGAGGATCATTATCATTATCAGTGATTCCTCTCATGCTTGTTAATAGTTTACGTCATTGACTGGTAATCAAGCGATGTCTTTCCATGTTCGACTTCAAAACATTTCTCACATGGATTGACTTGTACTTCGAGTGAAGATCGGACGAGATTGAAGACCCTGGATCTAGTTTCATCCATCCAGGCTGCGATATATATTCGGGGAAATAAAGACATCAAATGTACATCATTGCAGCACAGATAATCATCCTACCAAAAGGATGATGGCTCTATCAGAATCATCAGTCTACATTCAGACGATTGTCTGTCCTATGTACATGAAAATGAATTTATAAAGTTGAGCATGGGAATGCCCGCCTCAGCTACATCACGAAAACAATATGAAGATAATGTATTGTATTGTATCTTATTACAGGTCTCTTCCCAGCATTGAAAGAAATTTGGATCCTCATAATAAAGCATTTCACCCGACACCAAAAGGTTAATGGCCTCATACTTTAGGGGGCAACTGTTATAGACATTTTTGTGCCTTACAACTCCAAGCATGAAATGTCCATAAACGAAGGGATCCTAAGTTCCTAAAAGTGTTTTTCTAACCCCTAAAGGAACAATATCAACAGATTACAGCTTCTCCCGGAAGTTCTCCACTAGAAACTGCTCAGAATTGGTCAAAACGGGATCGTTTCAGCTGCTCCACTGGCTAAGTGCATTGCATTGCACCTAAATACACTGTGAGGGTGCGTTTAATTTCAAAACTCCCTTCTGTAGGGTACGATGGGTGAGAAATGACAAATGGCAGTGTCATTCCGTGAGGTGGAGAGGCAATGGAAGCTTCCAAAATCTTCTCCTGTGACACTTGCCTCACTGAACTCGACCAAAGATGAGTAAGAGGCCCTCAGTCTCCAAGTGGAAGCAAGAACTGAAAAAGAGAAGACACTAATCAAATCACAAGTTGACTTATCCTCCTTACACATATCTATATATGGATCCCTCATCCCAGAGATCCAAAGGCTGGAATTTTTCATATTGTAAGGAATTTCTGTTGGTTTCTAGAGACATACATCAGATTTTTTGGTGATTTATGCTTTGTTTGAGGTGAAGAGGGGCTTCTTTGCTGGGAGGTTGATGCTGGGTCGAAACCACTGGTTGTAACTCCTCCTGGATCTTTTCTTGCTTATCAATAAAAACTATTTGAGTTTTCCTCCATGCTTTTGTATCATTGATGCTTGTTACATTTTGTGTGGTTAACTTAAATCTGATCCTAAGTTGTTTATGAATATAGATCCTTGTCTTTGTATAGTGATCTCCTTCTGTGATCTTACAGGTACTTTGTGAAGCTGGGCAAACAAGGGAGCAGGTAGCTGAAGACTATCAAAGAAGAGAGGAATTGGATCAAAGGATTAGTGCAAGACACAGGTTGGTTCTTTCTATTCCTCTCTGTCTATAATTCATAAAGGAAATACAAAAGTAGTTTTTCTCTATTTGTTTCTAAGGAACCTATCACACCTTAGTGGGATAGAGCAGTTCTAAATAGAAACTTTTCCTTGTAACAATATTTTTAAAACCTTTTTCTATCCTAATGGAAACTTGATGTATATTTTAGAACCCAATTTGAATCACTCCATTTGGATTTCAAACAAAAAATTTATAACCAAAACATTGATAGGGTGTCTACTAGGTAACTCAGGAAAAGAGTTGGGACAGTCCATTTTCGGAGGCCTAACTAACTATATTTTTTATAAAATGCTTCTATAGTATATTCCACTATGGATCTAGTTTATAGGAAAATTTGACTCACGCAATTCTGATATTATATGAGAAAGTTATGACCAAAATACTGACTGTCTATCGTAAATCTGCACTTTTAAAACTATGTTTTTTTTTTACTCTGACATACCATACTCTAATGATTAGGTACCAATAGTCCTCCCGCTCAGTCATAGCTCTGTGTGCCATACCACCATATGATATTATGTGCTCAATGAATTTTGTTCCATATACACCCTCCCCATAAACCCCTCTCCCATATACTCCCTATTCCATAATCTCCCTCCCCCATAAACCACTTTACCCACATAAAACCTCTGTTTTCATATACTAGGATCACATTTTTTTTTACAACAGAAGTATTTTTGCAGTAGAAGTATTTTTTGTAGCAAACGTATTTTTTTCTATAGTACACAGATTTTACAATGCATTCAATCATATCTATTGTGGGAGTAGTTCTCACTGGCAGGGAGAACTATCCTAAGTGGTCCCGAAAGATAAAAAACACCCTTATTTTCAATGAGATGTGGAAAGGAGTATGTCTTGGAGATGGAGACAAAGAGCTAGAACATCCTACCTCAGACAAGGTGTTCTCCATTTGGGAAAATAAGAATAGCAAAGCCTATGCATTAATTGCAACATCTGTAAGTGAAGAGGTGAGTCACCATATTTTTCCATTTTCAACTGCTTTCGAAGCCATACAAAAACTGAAATAACTCTATGACTCACACTCTACACTTGAAGTTGTTCAACTCATGATTAAACTCTTCACTCTTGAATTACAAAACAATGATCTTCTTGCTCTTGCATCATAGGTAAAATCTATAGTGCATGATATCAAAGTCACTAATTTTGAATTGCATATTCCTTTGATAGCTTTTCTCAAGGCACTTTATCCTACTTACTCTAATTATCTTGAGTCATTGCAAGCAAATGGAAATCTCAAAGATATTACCTTTGACTCTCTTGTGAAAAAATTTGCTGAAAGAGAGAAAGCTTTTGGAAAGAAGGCCCCTGAATCTTCTGAAGAGGTTGTGTGCCTTGCTCATAAGGAAAAGAATCTTGCCCAAGATTCTTCTAGAGGAAGAGGTGGTCGAAGAGGAAGAGGAAGATATTTCAGAGGTGGGGGGGCAGACACTCTCAAGGAGAAAAGTTAGATTTGCATTGCATATGCTACAAAAGAAATGGATCACATGATGCCTCTGCATGCAAGTTACCTTGGGAGAAAATTGAGCAGCAAAGAAACCGACCCAAAGGTAAAACTAATGACACAGACAAAGGTAAAGCACTTGAATCCACTCATTATGTTGTGGCACAATGTAATATCGAAGTAAATGAAGACTTATTTAATGCTTCACTTTCTTCTTGGAAAAATGATTGGTTGCTTGATTCAAGAGCAACTTGCCACATGACTCATAGAAAAGATTTTTTTGAGGAATTTATCGACAATGTTGATGGAGTAGTATACTTTACAGACCAATCAAAACTCAAGCCGTTAGGGCTTGGCACAATCAGGCTTAAATTGCCTGGTCTTCCGGACTTTCTTTTGCATCATGTTCTATATCTCCCACAGCTGAAGAGAAACTTGTTGTCCTTGGTCCACATCCGCCAGCAAGGTCACTCCATTAATATGTTTAATGGCAAGCTTGAGGTGACAAAAGCATATGATTGCTTACTTGTCATGAGGGGGATAGAAGAAGAAAGGCTTCTCAAGCTACATGGTACCTTTGCTTGTGCACAACATGTCTCATACAACTCTCATTATGAAGAAGGTACACTTCCATCAAGTTTATTATGGCTTGCTAGATTTGGACATTTGAACTATGACAACCTCCACTTTTTGAAGTAAAATGGTGTTACTGGTTTGCCTACAATTCCTCGAAACTTAAGCAATGTGATGCTTGCATTCTCGAAAAGCATAGAAAACATTCTTTTCATGATTCACATTCAAGAGAACATAGAAAAATTGAACTCATTCATTTAGATTTATGTGTTCCAATGCCTCTTCCTTCTATAAATGGAAATAAATATATGATGACATTTATTCATGACCACACCAGAATGTGTTGGGTTTATTTATTGAAGAACAAATTTGATGCTTTTCAAACATTCAAGAACTTTCATCCATGGATTGAAAATGATGCACAATCTCATATTAGCTATATTCACATTGATAATGGAAAATAATATACTTCAAATGAATTTGAAAACTATCTTCGCCAACATGGGATCAAACATCAAACAATTGTGCCTTATAATCCCCAATAGAATGGTGTAGCTAAAAGAATGAATAGGACAATCTTAAATATGATGCACTCCATGATGTTTTTCAAAAACGTAAAATTGATTTTTTGGGCTGATCTATGTGCTGTATATATAAAGAATAGATATCGATCTAATGCTATCAGAAATAAGACTCCCTATGAAATGTGTTATAGGCACATTACTTTGGTAAAACATCTCAAGGTCTGTGGTTCCACCTGTTATGCCTTGATACCAAAGGTACATAGAAACAAACTAATGCAAGAAGTCGTAAGTGTATCTTCTTGGGGTATTCAAACACCTCCAAAGTATATCGTCTCTATGATGAAGTGAATAAAAAGTTTGTTGTATCTAGAGATGTAATCTTTCTTGAAACATCAAAAACTGACAATGTTGTTTAGTGGGAACTTGATCACTTGGATAGATTCGCAAATGAAAAATCATTTCAGGAATTTGATAATTAGATTCCACATCTTGAATGGGGCATTCCTATACTAGATCGACCTGTGGAATCTTCTTCTGAAGGACTCTCTCCCCCACACGAAACTCCAACAACAGATGATACTTTAAGTGATGTGATTGATAGAATTTGGAGACTCAATCTTGATTCAGTCCCAACTCAATCAACGGAGCAGCCTGGACCATCTGAGAAAGGTCCCCCAAAGTGGCTAACAAAGACACTTGAAAGTGTTCATCCTGATGAGGTTGGAAACACAGGAACTAGAAATTCAAACCGGCAAAATGGAGGTGATGTAGATGACTCTGATTCACCTATTGATATGGATGTTTCTTATGATTGTGAATTGAATTTGTCTACAGATTTCGAACCAACTTCCCTCAAAGAAGCTACTTCTCATGATGAATGGAAAGAAATGATGTAAAAGGAGTATGATGCCCTGATAAGGAATGGCACTTGGAAGCTGGTTGATCCTCCATTAGGAACCAAACCAATTGGCTACAAGTGGGTCTACAAGAACAAGTATAAAGCTGATGGCTTAGTTGACAAGCACGAATCCAAGCTTGTGGAAAAAGGTTTTTTACATAAGGAAGGGGTCGATTATGAGGAGACTTTTGCCCCCACAGCAAAATGGGCTACCATCCAGACACTCTTTGCCCTAGCAGCTTAGAATGGTTGGAAAGTCCATCAAATGGATGTAAAGACTGTTTTCTTGAATGGAGATCTAAAAGAGAATGTCTTTATGTCCCAGCCTGAAGGATTTTTTATGAAAGGACATGAACGTAAAGTATGCAAACTTGTTAAATCCTTGTATGGCCTCAAATAAACACCGCAAGCCTGGTATGAAAAACTAACTGAGCATCTTCTAAAACTCAATTTCAAACATTATGATCTTGATGATGCAACTTTATTTGTCAAGAAAGTTGGCAAAACAGTTGTATATCTTGTGGTATATGTAGATGATCTTTTGACGACAACAAACAATGAAAGTTACATTGCATTCGTAAAGAAGGAATTGAGGAAAGGTTTTGAAATGACTGATTTGGGCTATGTTCATTACTATCTTGGTATTGAAGTAACTCAACATTCGAAGTCCATATTCCTTTCTCAAAAGAAGTACATTGGAGATCTGTTGAATAGGTTTGGCATGACAGAATTCAATCCTCTTACTACTCCAATGGAACAAAACTTAAAGCTCACATCCATTGATGGAAAAGAATTCGAGGATGCAACAAAGTATAGACAACTTGTAGGAAATCTCAACTACCTAGCTACTACCAAACTAGACATTTTGGTTGTTGTTGGAATCCTCTCCATGTTTATGCAAAAGCTTTGTGAGGTACAATGGTCTATTGTGAAAAGAGTTCCAAGGTACTTGAAGGGAACTCAAGACTTTGGAATCAAGTATACACAGGTGTGCAACTTCAGCTTGATTGGATACACTGATTCAGACTTCGATGGGGGCAAAGAAACTGGGGTATCTACTTCAGGTTATGCTATGAGTCTTGGATCAGGAGCTGTCTCCTGGAGATCATGCAAACAATCAGTTCGAGTAGATTCCACAAGAGAGGTAGAATATGTGGTAGAAGTTGAGGCAACAAAAGAAATTGTGTGGCTCAGGAAAATTCTTGAAGATTTACAGGTAAAACAAGTACAATCGACTCCTCTCATGATTGACAATACCTCAGCAATAAAGTTGGCCAAGAACCCAAAGTTCCATGACCAAACGAAGCACATCAATACTAAATATCATCTGATTCAACATCATGTTGAGGCCAAAACAATCCATCTCTGCCATTGTTCCACTAATGAGCAAATTGTAGACATCTTCACCAAAGCACTTGGAAGAGAAAAGCTTGAAAGATTTAGAATGATGCTTGGACTCACCAACATCCCTTCAAATTAAGTGGGGGGTGGGAATGTTGACACCTAATCATCAGGATTGGGTGAATAACTGAAATTGATATAATTAAAATAATAGAAAATATGAATAGTCATCGGGGGATGAAATGAACAGTCTCTCCCTGATGTATATAATAAAGACCAACTTGAATGAATGTCGATGAATTGTTTTGAGGAGTGACCTCCTAGTCTAACATATTTCATCAATCAATTATTATTTTTTCAAAACATATTTCTATTGGAGATATATACATTAATATACTTTCATTTCCAATTTGAATCATCTCAATCCATCATTAAACGAAAAAGATATGCTTAAAATATCAACTATTAGTCTAAGCTGGGAAATCGAAAATGACTCTATTATGTAGGTTGTCCTAAGTATATTTGATAGATCATCTCATCGAATTTTTTAAAACTTATTTTTTTGAAGATATACCTCTAAATTCAAATTCATTTGGATTTGGAATCACTCAAATAAGGTGGAAAAAAAAAGTTATGATTAAAACACTGTAGGTTAGCATGACTGGCCACAACTCTCCCGTAGGTAATAAATTAATTTTAATTTGTTATTTTTTCCATTCATTTGTTTTACATATTAAGTACTTGTTATTTTTTGTTAGACTTCATGGATTAAGCCAGCCTGATCGCCTCTCTTTCTCCATAATTTATTTTTTCATTGCAAGTAGACATCATTTTTGGCAGGTGTTAGGAGAATAATGAAAATGAATTTATGAATGAGTTAATCTTGAAGACAATGTTAATAAAATAAGGGAATTTAATCTGAACACCTGTTAGAAAATTTAATATCATACGATTTTGATTTTTCTAAGTGTCACGATCTAAAAAAAAATTGAAATGTAATACCTTGCTACAAAATTGTTCCCGCTATTGCTCACCAACATAGAAAAAACAACGTGAAGACTTTTCTATTACTAACAGATTCATAACAGAAGAAATGGGGAATTGATTTCCATTTAAAGATTCATGTCATTACTGCCAAAGAATTTTTCCAAGAGATCATTTTTTTCATTGACAGATTGTTGTTTGTGGAAACAGATTGATGTTCCCTTACGAAATGAAATCACAGCTATTGTAACTTAATTAATTAATTTATTTTAAATATATTGTTGTTTCTTTTCTGATTTCTCTAACGTTTTTGTGTTGCAGGTGTTACTTCCTTCAAAGTTGTAGTTGTTGTTCCGTTGAAAAATGCCTAGCTGTTATTCTATCAAATGAACATTCGTTGTTCAGTAGAGAGAACATCTCTATTTCGTTTTTGGTGTGTTTATAATTGTTGTTCAATCCATTGAACAACTGTTGTTCAGTTAATTGAACAACTATTGTCCAGTCAATTGAATAGTTGTTTTTCAGTACAATGAACAACTCTGATTTCCCTTTGGTGTGTTTATAATTGTTGTTCAACCAATTGAAAATTTGTTGTTTAGTCAATTGAACAGTTCTTGTTTCATAGAACGAGCAACTTTTATTTATTTTTGGTGTGTTTATAATTACTATTCAATCAATTCAGCACTGTTGTTCAGTCAATTGAACTATTGTTGATCGATAGAACAAACAACTATGGTTTGTTTCAAGTGTGTTTATAAGTACTATTCAATCAACTGAACAACTATTGTTCAGTCAATTGAACAATTGCTATTCAGTAGAATGAAGAACTCCGATTTCCTTTTGGCATGTTTATAATTATTTTTCAATCAATTGAGCAACTATTGTTTAGTCTATTGAACAGTTGTTGTTCAGTAGAACGAACAACTCTGAGTTATTTTTGGTGTGTTTATAATTTCTATTCAATTGATTGGATAACTAATGTTCAGTCAATTGAACAGTTGTTGTTCGGTAGAATGAACAACCCTGATTTCTTTTTGATGTGTTTATGCTTGTTGTTCAATGAATTGAATAATTGTTGTTTAGTCACTTGAACAGTTGCGGTTCGATAGAATGAACAACTCTGATTTCTTTTTATTGTGTTTATAACAATTGAACATTTGTTGTTTAGTCAACTGAATAGTTTTTGTTCGGTAGAATGAACAACAGTTCTGATTTCTTTATGGCGTGTCAATAATTGTTGTTTAATAAATTGACTAGTTACTATTCAGTTAATTGAAAAACTGCTGTTCAATAGAATGAACATCCCTGAGTTTTTTTTGGCGTATTTATAATTGTTATTCAATCAATTGAACAACTACTATTCAATGAATCAAACAACTGAGGTTTGGTAGAACGAAGAACTATGATTTCTTTTTCTTATGATCAATAATTGTTGTTGCAATAACCTCACAATTATCGTTCAATTTTAATCAAGCAAGCAATTTTCTCTCGCATGCTTTAATTTCAAAACCATATATCTACATTGGGAATTTGTACCCATGATAAAGAAAAAACAATGATATTAATACAATTATGACGTCTAAAACCATTGACGGTTATCATTATTCCAAAACTGACCTGGTTTATCTATATAATGACTAGTTGAATATCTTCTCTTTGCACATATCATAAAATGATTCACTATCTTAATACCATGCTGGTTTATATTTCAAAAATTCAATTGTTAATTCCCTTTGGTATGATGATATAGGGATAAAAGCATAACTTTCATTGGCATTTTTTACTTCTCACGCCATCCCTAACTCTTAAGGAGTAAATGAACCTCCCTCTCTTTACAATAGAAATATGGAAATACAATACAAATCCTCTTAAAGATGATAGTGGTCTCATTGTGAGCCAACCTACCATGATCATAAGGAAGTAACAAGTGAGATTCCATTATGGCCACCACACTAGTTTAATGGCCTTCTAGATAGTCAAAATTGTTAGGAGGACAGGAGGTTTCATCACGAGCCGACCTTATAACTTTGCTATATCTTGATGAATGGCACTATGATTATTTGGTTAGCATGTCAGCATAGTGATCTCTTTATAGCAATAAACAACCATCTAAACACTAAATATAGGATTCTGGCCCATTTTTGGGTTAAAAAGCAACCATGTCAAGGCTATGAACACCTACTGGCAGTAGTGGCTCTACTTATGGTATTGAAGTTCTATGCTATATTGCCAATTATTGTTTATCCTGTTATTTCCTATTGATTCATTTCGAAAGGTGAATTTACCATTTGAACAACGTTTATAACTATATTAGCCAATATGCATGGTAAACTATACTTTTATATGAATTATATCAATATTGTCCGATCAATCGATACCAGCATTCATTATCATCTATCGCATGTCATTCTTCCATCATATTTTTCCACCTAGGGAAACATCTCTTCTCATAATGATCAATTCCTTGTTTCACTCCTTTTGCGATTATTTCCCATCTTCGCAATTTGTATTGTTCTGACCGTTTTTTTCCATATTTACGCTGCTTTGACTATTGTCATGCCACATTTATGAATTTCCAACGTCCTTTCCCTTGTTCTTATGCTTTATGGTCATGGATGCCCTTTTCTCATTGGAAGGGGAAGGTCATGCACTATGATGATATGACAAGATATAATTACCGAACTCCACCATAACTTGTTGATTTGACAAAATATTATTATTTCATTTATACAAGAGTTTTTTTTCTAGTTGAAATATTTGCATGCGGCTTATCTGTTGTTGTTCAAAATTGAAACTATGGATTAAATAAAATTTCACGCAGAGTAGTGAATTGTTTATAGAAGAACAAGAAGTATGGGTGGGAACTCTATTCATAGTGAACCCACACTATTGCAACTAACAGAAGCAGTTCAAGCAACTCACGAATGCGAAGAATTGTTTAGATAGGATGTGTTTGCATGGCTTCCATCATTTGCATCAATTTTAGCATCAACTCAACCTACATCTGCTTCAAAAAATGCTAGTGATTCGACATTTTTTTTCGGAGGTAAAACTTGAGGCAAAATAGCATAAGTTTATGACTTATTCAAAATTTAATATAATTTCATTAAAATACATTGTGCATTATTTATCATCATTAATTCCACATCTTTACCACTTCCCATTTTGCAGAGACATAGAAGCTTTTAGTTGGGTGGACTATTAATTTCATTCATTTATTTATTATGACTATGCCATTAATACTCTTTATCATCCATTGATATCCTTACTCATACTCGAAACCTCCCTTATTCCATGTTGTTTTACACCAAGCATAGATTTCAACAACGATTGTAGCAGCCACCACAATTTGTTTTCTAGTATTGCATGAGGGCATGCTAATTCTTATGAATTTTGCAAAGCAAAGAGGTACCATTAAAATACACCAACCCAAAAAATTTCAAGCTAAATTAGTTTGTAGAATTTTAGAAATCATGCACTATCACCTACAACCATTTTGCTTATATCTCATGATCCATCCTTCAAAACGATCTGATTTTTGGATTACAGAGGCATTAATATAGCAGAAATCTACTTGCAAAATTTCAGTAAAATCTGGTTTGTAGTTTTTGAGAAAATCATTAATGAAGTTTTTTGTTACTCATATCATATTTTGCTACAACTTCATATACATATAGTTAAAATTCAATGTAAAAATTGTTATGCCTTCATGCTAAAAAAGAATATTCATTACTTGAGGAAGAAGTAATTTGTTCCATCAATTTCATGAGTTGGAATGGACATTTTTGTATTATAGCTTGGTCAATACAGAGGCTTTGGGTTGCATGAGGACATGAAACATATTCAGTTTGCAGGTATGTTGGGCCACTAATTTTTCATTGTTATTATCACTTTTTAATGTCTATTTCATCAATTTCTACTATTTTGTATGACATCATTTATCATAAATTATTATATTATTTATGCTCTTACAGATAAACACTATTTTTTCTCCACTATTTTTAATATATTGAAGATTATTATGCATTATTTTTACAATCATGGTTTATTAATGAATTTGTTATAACACCATTCATCATTTTAGCTTCCACGATCTTCCGCAGATTGCAAATTTGATTTCCTGCTCATTATCAAATATTCCAACTCAGAAATTCACACAGATAAGAAGTGACAGTTTTATGTTGCACGTTTCAGGCAAATGAATATGAAATTGGAAAATTCAAGACAAGGGTTTAGTCCAGAAAGGACGAAGCCAATCTTGTAGTGAGCCATTTTCAAAAATTCGGCTTGGATTGAGAGAAATGCAAGGTTCTATGAAGGTAATTTTCTCAGATTTGTTGTTGTGGTCATTTTCCAAATTCTCCCAATTGCAATACCAGATTTTACTTGTTCCAACTGAAGCATGATGGGAATACCTTTCAAGTCTGATCTTGTTTATTGATATTTTGTAATCAATCAAAAATTGTAATGGAAATCATTTTGTAATCAAGTTTGTTGTAACCTCCCTTTGCTCTCTATGTATTTAAATGAAAACAAAGATCAAAGAGGGGGGGGATAGTTCAGAGAGAGGAGATGGAAAATTAGTAGATAGAATGTAGGAGATGAGATATGGGATGAGCTATGGGAGATGAACAATTTTTGAATTGGAGGTAAATATTAGAACTTCAATTTGATGCTATCATTCCTCTCATACATTTTAATCATGGAAGTTATCCATTGATTTCTACATATGTTATATGTAATCTGATCTGAGTTATTTCTCAAGGCAGAACTAATTCTCAAGAATTTGGGCCCACCCGAATATATATTTTGTGTAAGATCACCCACACCCATGTAGGTTTGTGTTGATATTAAGAAAAACATACTATATATGTTTCACAAAATATCACCACTCCCCTCAGCACCTAGTGCACACACACAATATATATATATATATATATATATATATATATATATATATATATATATATATATATATATATATATATATATATATATATATATATATATATATATATATATATAGAGAGAGAGAGAGAGAGAGAGATAGATAAATAGATAGAGACATATGACCATCCACCTCCACACCCGTATGTGTGGGGGGTGGGGGGGATATTGTGAAAATCATATTATTTTTTAAATAATATCACACCCAAATCCCTCTTTCATATATCAGGTTGAAAATTGCGCATGATATTATGTAAAACTTATTATATAACTATTCACACACTCCCTCTTATATAACAAGGTGTGGGTAAGGAGTGATATTTGGAAATATTATTATGCTTTTCATAATACCAGCCCTCAACCTAGCCTCATGTATCAGTGTAGGGGTGGGGGCTAACATTATGAGAAACATATTATGTGAAGCAAAACAAATATCAACCTCCCCCCAATATATGATATTATTATAGGGTGAGGGGAGATTTTTTTTTTTACATAATGTCACCCCTATACCTTACCCTCATATGATACAATTATAGGGAGAGAAGATATATTATGTTTTTCATATTAGCACCACTTATAACTACACTCATATATGAGTATGGGGCATGGGGATGATATTATGCAAAACATATTATATGAGGGTGAGTGTGGAGGTTGATATTATTCAAAACATATTTCTAGGGTAGGGCTGGGGGAACGGTATCATGTTAAGCATAGTAAGATGGTGGAGGTACAAGATTTTATTTCGTTACATAATATGAGGATTAGGGACCATCACCCATGCCCACCCTCATATATGATATGAGGGTAGGGGTGTGGGTTGATATCCTATTTTGTGTATGTGAGGGTGGCTGTTAGGGGTGATTATATTGGAAAAATACATATGAGTATAGGGGTAGGGGGTAATATTATTCAAACGATAATATGAGGTTGGGGGTTTGGGGTGATTATATTCAAAAAATATAGCTCAGGATAAGGGTAGGGAGTGGTATTATTAAAAGAATAATTGAAGGTTGGGGGTTGGGGGAGATAATATTCCAAAAATACATACGAGGATACGGGTAGGGGATAATATTATTCAAAGAACAAAAGGAGGTTAACGTTTGGTGGTGATATTATGTAAAACATATAAATGAATGTGTTAGCTAGGGGTGATAATATAAAAGACATAATAGATTTCTCATAACATGATCCCCCACTCACATTTTGATATGAAACATAATATGTTTTCCATAATATCAACTACCATGCCTAGTCATATCACATCCTACCATAGATTGATATATAACGGTGAAGATAGTTGGTGACATTGTGTGAAACAAAATATTCTTTACTTAATATCACCTTCGAACCATGCAAAACATATTATGTTTTACAGACTCAATGCCCCTATACCAACCCTCCTAGATGAGGGGTGTGGGTTGTTGGTTGATATTTATAGAAGGATATTCTGTTTTACATAATCAATCCCCTGACTGCCACCCTCACATATGAGGGTGAGGGTATTAATGTGGGGTTTGGTTGTGATATTATGAAAAGCATATTATAGTTTTGATAATAATACCTCCACTGCACCCTCATATATAAAATGTAGTAGTGGCGGTGATATTTGGGAAAGCATATTATGTTTTGCATAACCAATCCCACTACCCTCACCTTCATATATCAGAATGGAGCTATGATTTTGGGGACAGAGTGTTATATTATGAAAAATATATTATGCTTTTCATTATAAATAGCCTCATCCCACCCTCATATATGAGGTTGGGGGTGGGTGTTGATATTATATTTTGCATGATATCACCCCTAATATTGATGTTCATATATGAGGGAAAAACATATTGTACTTTTCATATATGATGGTTTAGGTAGGGGTGATATTATGGGAGTCAGTGGATTTATTATGCAAAAATATGATACATTTTTCAAAATATCACCAAACAACCACACCCTCATACATGAGGTTGGGATTGGCATTGCGGTGATGTTTTGCATAAAAAAATTATGTTCTTCAAATTTTCACCCCAACAAGGACACCGATCACTATGTATGAGTGTTTGGGAGGCATATTATATTTAAAAAAATATATAATGTTGTGCGTAATAAATCCCTCCACTGCCACCCTCATATATAAGAGTTGTGTTGTGGTAACATATTAGGAAAAATATAATGTTTTTTGCATAATAATTACCCCTACTGTAACACTCATATTTGAGAGTAGATGTGGGGGGTGATATTTTATTTTTCATAATATCACACACGACCCATAACCTTATGTATGGGGGAAGAGTATTTTATTTATTTAAAATATGAGGGTGGGGGTCATGGGTGATATTATGGAAAACGTAATATCTTTTTGCATAATCCTACTCTGTTTCCCCGAACCTGCATATAAGGTTGTGATACTATGTAAAACATAACATGTTTTAATATCACTCCCCACCTCAACATTGGTGTCTAAGGGTGGGGTTTGGGTTGATATTATGAAAATCATATGATGTTCTACATAATATCACCCACTAATAGTGTTGGGCCACCAATTTTTCATTATTATTATAACTTTTTAACACCTATTTCATCCATTTCTACCATTTTTATCACATTATTAGCATAAGTTATCATATAATTCCATTTTATAATTATTTATGATCTGATGGATAAATAGTATTTTTTCTCCTTTATTTTTAATATATTGAAGATCATTATGCACTTTTTTTCTAATGATGGTTTATTAATGAATTTTTTATAACATCACTCATGATTTTAGCCTCCAAGATCTTTTCTAGATTGCAATATTGATTTCTAGCTCATAATTGAATATTACAACCCATAAATTTGTTGGGATAAGAAGTGACAGTTTTGCGTTAGATGTTTTGGGGAATGAAGAGGAATCTAGAAAATTGCAGACATGGGTTTTGTGAAAAATGGACCAAATCTATTTTGTGAAGAGAGATTTTCCAAAATTCGGCTTAGATTGGGAGAAATGCAAGGTTCACTGAAGGTGATTTTCTCTCATTTGTTGTTGCAGTTGTTTTTCAAATTCTCCCAATTGTAATACCAGATTCGACTTGTTCCAACTGAATCATGATGGGAATATCCTTCAGGTCTGGCCTTGTTTATTGAGATTATGTACAATCCAAAATTTTAACGGAAATCATTTTGTAATCAACTTTTTTGTAACCTCCCTTAGCTCTTTGTGTATTTAAATGAAAACAAATATCAAACAGGGGGGGATAGTTATGAGATGGGAGATGGACAACTATTAGATAGGATGTAGGAGATGAGATAAGGGATGACAAATGGGAGATGAAAAATTATTGAATTGGAGGAAAAGATAAGAAATTCAATTTTATATAATCATTTCTCTCATATGTTTCAATAAAGGAAGTTATCCATCGAGTTCTACATCTATTATCTGTAATCTGATATGAGTTATTTCTCAAGGTGGAACTGAGCCTTGGGAAGTTGGGTCCACTACCTTGGACAAGGTGTTGCTTTGAGTATATAAAGTAGTTTAATTATGTGCTTGTTTCTTTGAATTTGAATCATTGTTTTTTAAAGTAAATTTCCTTTTATTCAAAGTAATTTTTTGGCCGCTGCATTTTCTAGATTTGTTGTTTCCTGAAATTTCTAGATTTCATTTAATTTACTTCTTTGGATTAGCATTTGAATTTCCAATTCACCAATGTGTCATTTAATTTAGCAATGATTCAATTTGTGCGATTACCATAATTGTTTCTCCTGTAATTTACTTCGTTCTTTTTAATTTTAGTTTCATTATTCAAGTCTCACATTTTATGTCTTGTTGAATGAGCTCGATAGTACAGAACACAATCATATAAAACCAATGTTAACTGTCTGTATTTTTTATGAATATATTTTTCCAATTGCCTTGAAATAAATGGGCACTCCTCGAGTTGATAATTAATATCTAGGTGATTAGTTGTTTTATTTATTTATTAAGTAATTGATTTTACTCAACATTCTGGCGTCGTTGTCGGGGAGGAAGTCAAATTTCAGTACCACACTAATATAAGGTTGCAGATGCATACCTAACTTCGTGAGTGCTGTATATTCAAGACATAAGGTAAGAACCTACATACGCATCTTGGGGAACTAGTGATGGGTCTACCCTTAATATTCAGGCTTGATTGATATAGCATGCATGATTAAAAGTAGGAACACTAGAGGTAGGAACTTGGACTTTTTATCATTTCACTTAGGTGGTGATGTAAGCACCACCCATTCCACTAACCAATTGAAGGGAAAATTTGAAGGAGGAGCCTCAAAGTAAGACATGAAGAACATCTTCTATTATGGTAAGAAATGGTTCACATTGCTACTTTTGAATTCCCTATCGAAGATCTAGGAGGAGTGACACAAATGTACATAATTCCCCCATCTTCTCTACCAAATTTTCATGGTTTGGAAAATGAAGACCTAGATACATTCTTATTTGAGTTTGAAGTACTTTGTAGATGATATGATTATTCTACTAATGATCAGAGGTTGAAAGTGTTTCCCCTTACTCTAAAAGGAGCAGCTCCACAATGGTTCATGAGCCTTTGTGGGAATTGCATCCAAACATGGGAGGACATGAAAAATGCATCCTTGAAGAAGTACCAAGACTATTACAAGGCCAACAAAGATATTTTCTCCCACATCTTGTAGGAAAAACAGATCATCCATATTCTTTTCCACCTTTTCAACAACATCTTCCTTATCTATCAAAACCATCCACACAACCCAATCACCTACATCATCAAAATGGTCCATGCCCTACACAATTTACTACTCAACTCATTCCACACCCTCACCATAATAAACTAGTACAATATGATTATAATGTTGAACTGTGAAATTTACCTACCCCCCCCCCCCCCCCCCCCCCCCCCCCCCCCCCATCTATTCTATCTCACATCCACCATTGCAGATAACTTATATTGAGATTGGGAATGTTTCAAATCCAAAAATTGTTGAAGTTATAGAGGAAAATGAGTTTTCTTTTAGTCTGCATCAACAAGCTGTTTTAAAAACTCAATAACTTCATGATATTATGGCTATGTGAAATCAAGAAATTAAAGGATATAATGAAGATTGGCTTCACTCCATCATTTATTTGCAGCATCACTCCAGACTTCAACAATTTTTGACACCATCTTTTCAAGGGAAGTTGGCTTCTCATACCCTGTTATTTATTAACATGCATTCTTCAAATTTGTGTATGTGCATACTTAAGTCCTTATTTCAAAAATGGATCCACTCGAAGTACCCTTATACGTAAGAATATTGATTTTTCAAAGCATATTAGGTTAATGTACAAAATAAAATAAATAAGGACATAACTAAATACATTTTTTTTAATGTATAAATAGTTATTTTCGTTGCAACACGGTATGGAAATCAACATTGGTGCTAAATGCTTTAATTTATTTCTGTATGTAGACGTATTATATTGAAAATTCCAATTCTAAAAACACTCATATTCATTTTTATCGCCAATTTAGAAAAATTGCTTGAATATCTTATTTTTTTGGCTTGCGGGCTTGATGAAAGTTCTCAAAACATAGTCAGGACAGTCATGTTTTGAGGGACCAAAAGGGAATATTTTTAAAATGTGTATCTATCCTAATGGTCTCTTGATGTCTATCTTACAACCCAATTTGAATCACTCCATTTGGATTTGAAACAAAAAAGTGATAACCAAAACATTGACAGGGTGTCTAGTAGGCAGCTCAGGAAAAGAGTTGGGACAGTTCGTTATTTGAGGCCTAAATGACTATGTTAAAAAAAAAAAATGGTATATTCCCCTATCGAGAGAGTTTATAATGAAATTTTAATCATGCAATTCTGATATTACATGACAATGTTATGACCAAAATACTGATTGTTTATCGTAAATCTGCACTTTTAAAACTCTCTTTTTTTGAGCTATTCATTAGGGTATTTGACCAATCAATTAATATTTTATTCAAAAAATATTACAATTTGAGATATATTAATTAATATAATTTCATTTTAGATTTGAATCAGCTCAATCCATCATCAAACGAAAAACATATGCTTAAAATATCAATTGTTGATCTAAGCTAGGAAATGGAAAGTGACTATGTTATGTAGGTCGTCCTATGTAAATTTGACAGATCATCTCATAAAATTTCTAAAGCCTATTTCGGTTGAATAAATTCCTCTAAATTTACATTCATTTGGATTTGGAATCACTCAAATTGGGTAGAAAAGCAAGAAGTTATGATTTAAACACTGCAGGTTAGCATGATTGTCCACAACTCTCTCGTAGGTAATAAATTAATTTTACTTTGTTGTTTTTTCCATGGATTTGTTTTACAGAGTAACTACTTGTTATTTTTTTCATACTTCTTGGATTAGGGGAGCCCGATCACCTCTCTTTCTCCATAATTTAATTTTTTATTGCTGGTAGACACTCATTTTTTGCAGATGCTAGGAGAATAAAGAAGATAAATTTATGAATGAGTTATTCTTGAAGACAATGTTAATAAAATAAGGGAATTTGATCCGAACACCTGTTAGGAAATTTAATATCATATGATTTTGATTTTTTCTAAGTGTCACAATCTAAAAAAAGATGAAACATAATACCTTGTTACAAAATTGTTCCCGCTATTGCTCACCAACATAGAGAAAACAAT
Source organism: Pinus tabuliformis (assembly GCA_031772625.1). NCBI lineage: Eukaryota > Viridiplantae > Streptophyta > Pinopsida > Pinales > Pinaceae > Pinus > Pinus tabuliformis. Next base: position 1,372,037,977 of record CM062820.1, read on the forward strand.
GTGAAGACTTTTCCATTACTAACGGATTCATCACAGAAGAAATGGAGAGTTTATTTCCCTTTGAAGATTCATGTCATTTCTACCAAATCGTTTTTCTAAAAGATCATTCTTTTTCATTGACAGATTCTTGTTGATGGAAACATATTGATATTCCCTTATGAAACAACATCATAGCTATTGTAACTTAATTTATTTATTTACTTATTTATTTTAAATAAGGTGTTGTTTATTTTTTGATTTCTCTTATGTTTTCATGTTGCAGGTGTTGCTTCCTTCAAAGTTGTAGTTGTTGTTCCATCGACGAATGTCTAGCTGCTATTCTATCAAATGAATAGTTGTTGCTCAGTAGAACGAACATCTCTCATTTCTTTTTGGTGTGTTTATAATTGTCGTTCAATCCATTGAACAACTGTTGTTCAGTCAATTGAACAATTGTTGTTTGGTCAATTGAACAGTTGTTGTTCAATACAACGAACAACCCTGATTTCTTTTTTGTGTATTTATAATTGTTGTTCAATCAATCAAATAGCTATTATTCTGTAGAACGAACAAATATGATTTCTTTTTGGTGTGTTTATAATTACTATTCCATAAATTCAACAACAATTGTTCAGTCAATTGAACAATTGTTATTCGGTAGAACTAACAACTCTGATTTCCTTTTGGCATGTTTATAATTTCTTTTCAATTAATTGAGCAGTTGTTGTTTAGTCTATTGAAGAGTTGTTGCTCAGTAGAACGAACAACTCTAATTTCTTTTTGGTGTCTTTATATTTGTTTTTTAATCAATTGAATAACTCTTGTTCAATCAATTGAATAGTTGTTCACTAGAACAAATAACTCTGGGTTCTTTTTGGTGTGTTTATACTTATTGGTCAATGAATTGAATAGTTGTTGTTCAGTCAATTGAACAGCTGTGGTTCGGTAGAAAAAACAACTCTGATTTCTTTTTGTTGTGTTTATAACAATTGAACAGTTGTTGTTCAGTCAATTGAACAGTTTTTGTTTGGTATAACGAACAACTGTGATTTCTTTTCGGTGTGTCAACAATTGTTGTTCAATGAATTGAATAGTTACTATTTAGTTAATTGAACAACTGCTATTTAGTAGAATGAACAACCGTGATTTTTTTTGGTGTATTTACAATTGTCGTCAATTAATTAAACAACTACTATCCAGTTAATCTGTTATGAAACCAGCACAAGAAAAGATAGAAAAGATAGATCAACGCCTTAGAATTTAGCCTCATTTTGGGGGCAACCTCCTTTAAATTACATAAATGAACAATTCTTGGATGATTCAAATGACAAAACCTCCTTTCTATATATAGGAGTCTAAGGAGTCACAATATAACTCAGCCGACCTAAAAATAATAATATAAGCTATAAAAATAACAATAGAGGGGTTCTATGGGGCACAACAATAACAATATGGGGATAAAAGAGGCACAACAATATTAATAAGGGATGCAAATACAATATTAATGGGGTAATCACTAGTATTATAGGAACCCAACATGCCCCTCTCCTTCAGAAAAGTGTTGTCCTCAACGCTTGAGTAGTTCTAGATGATTTTGTGTAAAATTTTCATCCTCCCATGTGGAATCTTCAAGAGATAAGTTCTTCCACTTCATAAGATACTCTGAAATTGATCGATTTTGTAGCTATCGAGTTCTTGTTTCTGTGACTGCTTCCGGTTCCAATATAATTTTTCCTTCCTCATCAAGTTCTGGCAATATTGTTTGAACTGGAAGCTTGTTGCCTATAACCTTCTTTAAACATGAAACATGGAAAACAGGGTGTAATCGAGAAGCTGCAGGAAGATCCAATTTGTATGCCATAGTACCAATCTTTTACAACACCTTGTACGGACCATAATACTTTGGTGATAATTTATTATCCTTCTTAGCTTGCCTGAGGGACATTTCCTTATATGGTTGTAGCCATAGGAATACCCAATCACCTACATCAAAACTTCTTTCGCTACGATGTTGATCTGCCTGTTGTTTCATTCTATTCTATGTCAACACGAGCTTATCCTTTAAGAGTTGGAGGACTTGTTGTTGATGTTCGATGTGATGTTCCACTACTTGAACTTTAGAATTTTCTCTCAAATATGATGTGATGTATGGTGGTTGATATCCATAGAGTGCCATAAATGCGGTCATTTTTTTTGCTGCATGGAAGGGAGTGTTATACCACCATTTAGCCAGAGGCAACCATTTGACCCATTGTTTCTGTTTATCAGATACAAACAACAAAGATATCCTTCCAAACATTTGTTTACTATCTCAGTTTTCCCATCAGATTGAGGATGATAAAATGAGCTATGAGTTAACTGAGTACCAAGACAAGAAAATAATTATGTCCAAATTTTTTTAGTGAAAATGGGATCTCTGTCACTTACATCTTTGGGTTTCCATGTAGGTTTTGAATTGTTTCCATAAATGTAGTAGATACTGTACTGGCTTTAAATGGATGTGATAATGCACAAAAGTGTGCATACTTGGTAAGTCTGTCAACTACCACAATGATGACACTCTTTCCCTCAGACTTGGGTAAACCTGTGATAAAATCCATTGAAACCTCCTCCTAACGTTGGCTTGGAATGGATAAAGGTTGTAATAGACTCGGGGTCTTAATTGTTTCAACTTTATTTTGTTGGCAAACCAAACATTCTGCCACAAACTTTTGAATATCCAATTTAAGGCCATCCCAAAAAAATTCCTTCTTAACCCTATGGTAAGTTTTTAAAAACCTTGAGTGCCCTCCTAAGGGAGAAGTGTGCAATTCCATAAGAATCTTTTGTTTTAGTTGGGAATTCTTACAGAGTATAAGCAATCTTTGTACCATAAAGAATCATTTTGCTAGTTGAATGTATTAGACATACTGGAATCTTGTTGTAACCTTCGAATAACTGCCACACTTCTTCGTCATTCTTCCACTCCTCCCTTGCTTTGTTTATCCAATCTGGTTGGATAATAGAAATGGCGCACAACAATGCTTCCACATCCTCATCCTTTCTTGAGAGTGCATATTCCACCACATTTTGCTTCCCTTTTTTGTAGATGATTTCAAAGTCATAACACAACATCTTTGTGACTCACTTTTTTTTCTCTTCAAAGGATAATATTTGTTCTAAAAAGTATTTAAGGCTATCATGATCTATTTTTGCCTTGAAGTGTCTTCCCATTAGGTAGGGTCTCCATTTCTTAAGTGCATGGAGTATTGCCAACATTTCCTTCTCATAAATAGCTTTGTCTAAAAGCTTTCCCTTGATTGGACGACTTTAAAAAGAAATGGGTCTTTCATCTTGCATTAAAACATCAACAATTCCATTTCCTGAAGCATCACCTTCCACAATAAAGGTTTTTGTGAAGTCCGGTGTAGCTAATATTGTGTCTTGGCACATTGCCTCTTTAAGATGTTCGAAGGCCTTTGTTGCTTTTGGAGTTCATGAAAATGCATCTTTCTTCAATAATGTTGTTAGAGGTGTTGCTACTCTCCCATAATTCTTAACAAACTTACGATAATACCCTGTCAACCCGAGAAATACTCGTAGATGCTTTATGGATGTGTGGATTTTTCGTTCCTTAATGGCTTTAATTTTGCTAGGGTCTACCTTAACTCCTTCATGAGATACAATATGACCCAGATATTCCACCTGTTGTACTCCAAAGAAACATTTGTATCGTTTTGCATATAATTGTTTCTCCTCCAATAGTTGTAGCGCCTTATCAACATGTTCAACATGATCTTTCCAAGACTTGCTGTAGATTAGTATATCATCAAAAAATACTAACAAAAATTTTCTAAGGAATGGTTTGAAAATGGAATTCATCAAACCTTGAAATGTTGAAGGTGCATTGGTAAGGCCAAAAGGCATGACCAAAAATTCATAATGACCCTCATGACTTCTAAATGTTTTTTTTAGAATGTCTTCAGTCTTCATTCTGATTTGATGATATCATCAACGAAGATCCAACTCGGTGAAGTAAATTGATCCATGAAATTCATCTAGTAATTCATCAACGACATGAATCAGAAACTTATCTTTAATACTGAGCTTGTTGAGCTCCCTATAATCTGGACACATGCACCATGATCCATCCTTCTTGTGCACTAATACTACTGGAGCAGAGAAAGAAATTTTACTCGGTTGAATTATACCAGCCTCTAGTATTTCTGCAACCCTACATTCAATTTCACTCTTTTGGGCATAGGGATATCTGTACAGACTGATGTTTGGAGGAACACTTCCTAGAATGAGATGAATAGCATGATCATGATCACAAATAGGTGGGAGACCTTTGGGAGTCTCAAATATCTTGGAATGATTGTTCAAGATTTTTTGGAGATCTGGAGAAATAGATGATTCCAATGTGGAAACATCTAGCGAACATAATTGTGCAATTACAACCCTTTGTTCCTTTCTTAAAAGCTTTGTCATATGGTAGAGTTGTTTATCTTTCTTGGTTTCCCTGCAATACCCCTTAATTCAACTTCATTTCCTTCCACAGAAAATTTCATTAAAAGTTCTTGAAAATTAAAAGCTATTGTACCCAAGGATTGTAGCCATTGGACTCCTAGTACAACATCAGCACCTCCGATTGGAATGGAAAGCATTAGGATAGTTAATACATATTCTCCCAACCATAGCTTGATATTATGTCACTTTCCAGAGCAATTTATTGTTCCTCCATTTACAACCATCACTTGACACTCTGGTGTTGGATATAAGAAGCAATTCAATTCTTTTTCTACCTTACAATCAATAAAATTGTGGGTACTTCCTGAATCAATCAACACTATTACCTTTTTCTTCTTGATTTGTCCTTCTATCTTGATGGTTCGAGGAGTGGTAATTCCAGCCAATGCATTACAAGATATGGTTGGATTCATTTATTCTTTATCTAGGCTTTGTTCCTAGAGTATATCCTCTTCTTTTGACCTTTCTTGCTCCTTTTCTTCTACCTCTTCGCAATCTATGTAGAATAATTTCTTCTCAGCACACTTATGACCTTTACTGTATTTGCTATCACAACTGTAACAAAGCCTTTTTTCTCTTCTTTCTTCCAATTTTTGTGGTGTCAACCTTATAGGTTGTGGAAGACTAGGGGCAACAACACTTCCATCTTTATAGTTGTGAGTGGTATGCTTCTTGGTTGCCATAATTTTGCTTTCTATTTTTCTTGCTAACCTGAATGCCTTCTCTAATGAATCAGGTTCCCAAAGGTGAACATCATATTGGATATTATCCTTTAAAGACCCTATGAACACATCAATCCCATGCTCCTCTAGAATACTTTTTACCCTTATGTTCAATTTTTGGAACTCCTCAATGTGCTCCATTATTGAACCCTTTTGTTTGAGACTTATCAATTGGCTAAAAAAAGTGTTGCTTTTTGTATCCTCATAATGTGCTGTCAATTTTTCCGTAAAAATTGCCCAAGTGATAATTTGTTTATGAGAGAAAAACCATTGATACCATACAAATTGATTTTGTTCCAAATATAAAGTTGTAATACGTACCTTTTGTGTGTTTTGCACATTATTGAGATCGAAAAATTGCTCCATCTGTAATATCCATGTTGCGGGATCCTTGCCATCAAACTTCCTCATATCGATTTTTGGAATATGGTGGGTCTTCAATCCCACATTGGAGTCTATGAAATCATGACTAACATTTATTTGTTCACATCATGAGTTTCCTTTACAACCTTTTCACCATTAGTAAGTATTTCTTGTAGAAAATTTGTCAAATGTGTCTTCAAATCTGCCATGTCTGTCCTCAAATCTGTCTTCAAATCTGACATGTCTCTATTCAAATCTTTCTTCAAATGTATCTTCAAATCGTCCATCTTAGATTCCATGCCCTTTATCTTAGATTCCACGCCATTTATCTTAGCTTCTTTTAGCTTTTGTGAGCGTGACATTTGTTGCACTTGTTCTTGTAATTTTGATATATCATGTAGCATTTTTTCCTCTTCTTCATGAGTCATGCTAGGGCTTTCAGGTTGCTTACTAGGCATTTTCATTTTCTTTCCTCAGGGCATTCATTACCGATAATAATGCTTTTCTATGCCCTTTGAATTCCTTCAAAATAAATTTTCAAACCAATCTTAAGCAAAAATTTAAAAGAATCTACACCTTTTTTCACTTTGTAGGAGCTCGATATTGCCTCTGATGTATCTTTGTACTTTCATATCATCAAGTTCTGAAATTACGACCTACAGTATCCCTCTAGTTCCTCTTTCCAATGCCACCAATCTGATACAAATTGGATTCTCCAAGGAAGAGTTATGCAAAATCTCCCACAGTGACCTGATTACAGACTAGTTCAGTAGAGCAAACTTGTACGACATGCCACGAGTCACTGTTTTGACCTTTGGCTCTGAAAAACATATACAAGAAACTACATTTTTTCCTCTTTGTGTACCTTCTTTTGAAATTTCAGTCAGATGCACAAAGAGAAAGTTATGATGATTTTTCCTAGGTCACCTGTTTGGCATGAAATTCAAGAGTCTTCAAGAAGACCAACTTCCTCAGATCATATCTCCATAAATATAGCACGAATAGCTCTGAAGTTCAGACCCAAGATTCAGCGCGATTTCTTCTCAAATGGGTTTTTTTAGCTTCTGAAAAATCGAAGAAAAAAAGTTATAGCCAAAATTCCACGATGACCTGTTTGGAGCAACGAAACCCTAGAATCCAAAGCTCTCATAAATGTTATGAAAGTAGCTGAAGAAGACATCGAAAATATAGATCAACGCCTTAGAATTCAGCCTCTTCGAGGGGGAAACCTTCATTACATTACATAAATGAACCATTCTTGGATGATTCAAATGACAAAACCTCCTTTCTATATATAGGAGTCTAAGGAGTCACAATATAACCCAGTCGACCTAACAATAATAATATAAAGCTACAAAAATAACAATAGAGGGATTCTATGGGGCACAGTAATAACAATATGGGGATAATAGGGGCACAACAATATTAATAAGGGATGCAACTACAACATTAATGGGGTAATCACTAGTATTATAGGGACCCAACATAATCAAACAACTCATCTTTGTTACAATGAACAACTGTGATTTCTTTTTCTTGTGATCAGTAATTGGTGTTCCAATAGTCGCACTGTCATTCAATTTTAATTAAGCAAGCATTTTTCTCTCGCATGCTTTACTTTCAAAACCATCTATTTGCATTGGGAATTTGTACCCAAGATAAAGCAAAAACAATAATATTAATACCATTATGACTTCTAAAACCATTGATGGTTATCTTTATTGCAAAACTGACCTGGTTTATCTATATAATGACTAGCTGAATATCTTCTCTTTTAACATATCATAAAATGATTCACTATATTAATACCATGTTGGTTTATCTTTCAAACTTTCAATTGATAATTCCATTTGGTATGATGATATAGGGATAAAGGCATAACTTTCAGTGGCATTTTTTACTTCTCACGCAATCCCTAACTCTCAAGGAGTAAATAACCCTCACCCCCTTTATAGTAGAAATATGGAAATACAATACAAATCTTCTTAAAGAGGATAGGGGGTCTCATTATGAGGCAACCTACCATGATCATAGGGATTTAACAAGTGAGATTCCATTATAGCCACCACACCAGGGTAATGGCCTTCTAGATAGTCAAAATTGTCAGGAGGACAGGAGGCCTCATCATGAGCCGACCTTATAACTTTTTTATATCTCGATGAATGGCACTATGATTATCTGGTTATCATGTCAGCACAGTGATCTCTTTATAGCAATAAAAAACCATATAAAAACTAAATAGAGGATTCTAGCTCATTTTTGGGTTAAAAAACAACCCTATCGAGGCTATGAACGCCTGTCGGCAACAATGGCTCTACTTATGGTATCGAAGTTCTATGTTATATTGCCAATTATTCTTTATTCCGTTATTCATATTGATTAATTTCTAAAGGTGAATTTACCATTTGAACAACATTTATAACTATATTAACCAATATACATGGTAAACTATACTTTTATATGAATTACATCAATACTATCTGATCAATCGATACCAGTAGTCATTATCATCTATCGTCTATCATTCTTTTGGCATACTTTTCCACCTAAGAAGAAATCTTTTTTCATAATGATCAATTGTTTGTTTTACTCCTTTTGCGATCATTTCCCATCTTCGTGATTTGTACTGTTCTAACTGTTTTTTACCATATTCAGGCTGCACTCACTATTGCCATTCTACATTTATGAATTCCCAACATCCTCTCCCTTGTTCCTATGCTTTATGGTCATGGACACCCTTTTCTCATTGGAGGTAGAAGGTCATGCACTATGATGATATGACAAGATATAATTACCGAACTCCACCATAACTTGTTGATTTGACAAAATATTATTATTTCATTTATACAAAAAAAAATCTAGTTGAAATCTTTGCATGCAAGTTATCTCTTGTTGTTCAAAACTGAAACTATGGATTAAACAAAATTGCATACAAAGTAGTGAATTGTTTATAGGAGAACAACAAGTATGGGGGGGACTCTATTCGCAGCGAACCAACACTATTTCAACTAATAGAAGTGGTTCAAGAAACTCGTGAACGTGACGACTTGTTCAGATAGGATGTGTTTGCATGGCTTCCATCATTTGCATCACTTTCAGCATCAACTCAACCTGCATCAGCTTCAACAAATTTCAGTCCATACATGTCATTCCATATTTTTTTCAGAGGTAAAACATGAGGTAAAATAACATAAATTGATGATTTATTAAAAATTTAATAGAATTCCATAAAAATATATTGAGCAATATTTATCATCATTCATTCCACATCTTTACCACTTCCCATTTTCCAGAGACATAGAATCTTTCAGTTTGGTGGAGTGTTACTTTCATTCATTTATTTATTATGATTATGCCATTAATACTCTATCATCCATCGATATCCTTATTCATACTCAAAACCTCACTTACTCCACGTTGTTTTACACCAAGGATAGATTTCAACAACAATTATAACAACCACCTCAATTTGTTTTCTAGTATTGCATGAGGGCATGCTAATTCTATAGTTTGGGGTTAAGGAATTGCTACACATGATGGATGTTTTCTACTTTCTTTCTCATTTAAGGCATACAATATTATTTTTATACAATGAAGAAATTGATTTACGTATATCTTTAAACCTATGAACTGAATTCTTGTGATATTTGCATAACAAAGTTGTTTCATTAAAGTACACAAACCCACAAAATTTCAAGTTAAATTAATTTGTAAAATTTTAGAAATCATGCATTGTCACCTACAACCATTTTGCTTATATCTCATGATCCGTGCATCAAAATGATCTGATTTTTGGATTAAAGAGGCATTAATATAGCAGAAATCTACTTGCAAAATTTTAGCAAAATCTAGTTTGTAGTTTTTGAGAAAATCATTAATGAAGTTTTCTGTTACTCATATCATATTTTACTACAACTTCATATACATATAGTTAAAATTCAATGTAAAAATTTTTATGCCTTCATGCTAAAATTCACTATTCATTACTTGAGGAATAAGTCATTTGTTCCATGAATTTCATGAGTTGGGATGGACGTTTTTGTGTTATAGCTTGGTCAATATAGAGGCTTTGGGTTGCATGAGGACATGAAACATGTTCAGTTTGTAGGTATGTTGGGCCACTAATTTTTCAATGTTATTGTCACTTTTTTATGTTTGTTTCATCAATTTCTACCATTTTGTATGACATCATTTATCATAAATTATCATAGAATTCTAGTTTATAATTATTTATGCTCTTACGGATAAATACTATTTTTTCTCCTCTATTTTTAATATATTGAAAATTATTATGCATTATTTTTATAATCATGGTTTATTAATGAATTTTTTATAACACCATTCACAATTTTAGCCTCCAAGATCTCTTCCAGATTGCAAATTTGATTTTCAGCTCATAATCAAATATTCCAACTCAGAAATTCACTGGGATAAGAAGTGAGAGTTTTGCATTGGACGTTTCAGGCAAACGAATATGAATTTGGAAAATCCAAGACATGGGTTTTGTGCAGACAGAATTGAGCCAATCTCATAGGAAGCCATTTTCAAAAATTCAGCATGGATTGAGAGAAATGCAAGGTTCTATGAAGGTGATTTTCTCAGATTTGTTGTTGCGGTCATTTTCCAAATTCTCCCAATTGCAATACCAGAGTCGACTTGTTCCAACTAAAGCATGATGGGAATATCTTTCAGGTCTCATCTTGTTTATTGAGATTATTTATTCAATCAGGAATTGCAATGGAGATCATTTTCTAATCAAATTTGTTGTAAGCTCCCTGTGCTCTCCGCGTATTTAAATGAAAACAGAGAACAAAGAGAGGGGGTGGGGGGGGGGGGGGTAATTTGGAGATAGGAGCTAGATAATTAGTAGATAGTATGTAGGAGATGAGATAAGGGATGAGATATAGGAGATAAACAATTGATGAATTGGAGGCAAATATAAGAACTTCAATTGGATTTTATTATTTCTCTCATACATTTTAATCAAGGAAGTTATCCATTGAGTTCTAAATATGTTATCTGTAATCTGATATGAGTTATTTCTCAAGGAAAAACTGAGTCTTGGGAAGCTGGGCCCACTACCTTATAAGTGGTGTTGCCTTGAGCATCTAAAGTAGTTTAATTATGTGCTTGTTTTTTTGAATTTCAGTAATTGTTCTTTAAAGTAAATTTCCTTTTATTCAAAGTAATTTGTTGGTTGCTGCAATTTCTAGACTTCATTTAATTTACTGCTCTAGATTAGCATTTAAATTATGTTGGGTGCAATACATTAAATTTTGAATTCAGAATGTGTGGTTTAATCTAGCAATGATTCAAGTTCTCTCACTAGCATAATTGTTTTTCCTCTCACTTACGTTCTACTTTCGAATTTTAGTTTTGTTATTCAAGTCTTACATTTTATTTCTTGTTGAATGATCTTGATAGTATATAACATAATGATATAGAACCAGTGTTAGTTGTTGGTATTTGTTATGCATATATTTGGTCGGTTGCCTTGAAATAAAAATACGCTCCTCGGGTTGATAATTAATGTCTAGGTGAGTAGTTGTTTTATTTATTTATTTATTAAGCAATTAATTTTACCCAAAAAATACCACCCTAAAGACATATTATATGTTTCATAATATCAATCCCATATATGAGGGTGTGATTGGGGTTGATAGTATGGAAAACATGATAGATTTTTTTGCTTAAAGTTGGTTTTGATATTATAAATAACATAATATATTGCACAAAAACATTTTTTTATTTTATTTTACGCCCTCCACACATGACAATGAGGTTGGGGGTGATACTATGAAATTTAATACTATTTTTAAAACATGTTATGTTTTGCATAATACAACCACCCATCCCAATTCTCATGTATATATTTTTGATAGCTTCACCACCATCCCCCACCCACCTTGTTTCACCCTCCTCCCCCTCCTCGTTTCATCCCATATATATCTTTTAAATAATAATAACCACCATCCCCAGACTCATATATATAGATGATAGTATCCCAAAAATTCTTAACTTCCACCTACATATCCAACCCCATATATTTCAGTGGGGTAGGGGGTGACATTGTCCAAAGGATAATATGATTTTCATAATATCACTCCCCACTCCAGCTTGAATGAATGGGTTTGGAGGTATAGGTGGTGGTTTATATTATCCAAGGCATAATATATTTTCAACAACCTATTATTTTTTACATAGTAAATTGTACCAATTCCACCCTCATATAAGGGGATGGGGTGGGGAGTGTTTTTTTTCTTCCAGAAGAAAAAAGCATAGCTTTCATTATAGAAAATGAAAATTACATGTTGTGGGTGCACAAATGTGAATTCAAAAAACGTTTTGCATTAATACAACCATCTTGCAAAAATATTAACCATAGCTATAAGCTTACGAGGCCAATTTAGTTCATTCTCTACATTATAAAATGTAAGACAAGATTGTTTATATATGAAATCCATTCATAAAAAATAATTACAAATAGTGAGAGGAACATACATATTTTTCAATTCACCATAATAATTTCTACATGATATCAAATAAGCATAACTATTAATCAAAAAGTGTGGTATCCTTTAATTCAAAAGATAAAAACTATCAAGAATATGTCATTATAGTTTGTGCATAGGAAATTTTCTCCTCAATATTAAGAATTTTCCACCTTGAAACATTATGTGGATAGTCTGTGGTAGAAACCATAACATTCATTTCCAATTTCTCCTAATATCTCATAATTCTTCTAAAATGATATTTTGCTCCATTTAAATGTGAAAACAAGATATTTGATCAATTTTTTTTTTTAATTGCATGATCTTACCTAGGATGGGATTGAGTGCGTGCTTGTGACTCCTACAAGATTCATTAACCAATTGATAATTATTAGAGAATCACCAAAAAATGTAGCTTTTGGCACCCCTCCTCTATAGAAAATAGAAGGAAACATTTAAGACTTGAATTTTTTGCATGATTATTTTAGTCACAATCCAAATAATTTTGAAGCTTATGCGAATGCTTTTCATTTAAGTGGTGTGGGATGATATTATGGAATGAAAAAGAATTTTTCAAATCATATTATGCTTTCCATAATACCACACCCAATCCCACCATCATATATAGGGGTGGGGGTGACGGGTGATATTATGGAAATCCTTTTTTTTTTCTGTATAATGTCAACACCCAGACCCCACCCTTTTATATGAAAAATGTGGTTGGATAATGATATAATGCTAAAATTAATTCTTCTTTTGCATAATATCACCTCCCACTCCCACTATCATATGAGAGGGTGGGTATTGATATTACACAAAACATAATATTTTTTTAAGAATGCAGGGGGAGTGGAGGTATTATGAAAAACATAATATGTTTTTCTTAATGTCAACTCCCAACCCCTTCACTCATGTATGAGTGTGTGGTTTGGGAGATGAACCCCAGACTTTCATCCAATATGTTTTTCATAATATAAACACCCACTTCCAACTTCATATAAAAAATAATATGTTTTGCATAATATTACCCCGAACCACACCCCACTATAGCCGTCATATATGAGAGTGAGAGTTCGAGATGGTATTATTAATATATTCTTTTCATAATATTACCCTGCACCCAAAAAATAATATGTTTCACTTTATTAGTAGAAAATGAGACTTTATTGATCTTATTGTCCTTTTTTTCAACATGCAACCACTTGTTCAAAATCACATGTTCGACCTTTTCATTGGGAAGTGCCGGGATATGTTCATGGTTAAGTGATTTCCACAATATGGCAGCCTCATCCTAGAAATCATTCCATGGTCCATAACGTCAACTTATTGGGCATTGTAAATTATTATATGTTAGGTATTCTTCAATAGTTAGACCATAATATTTTCATGTAAAAAGTAACTAAGTAGAACCCATGAACGAGAATGAGGGTTTTTAAAAAAAATACATATTTTGTGCAGAAAATCTCAAATGGCCATAAATCGATCAATTTGTATCAGAATCCATATTATAGTATGTTTCCAGGAATGGAATGACCATTTTTCATCTTCCCGTCTCATTTAAATCTCGATTCAAGCACTCTAGAAACTTATATTTGCGCTACAACTATCCCGTTGTCAAAATAATTTCTAAGAAAAAAGCGCTGATTTTAAATAAACGATATGTCCCTCATCCAGACTTCGATTGAATCTATTTATGTTTTATGGTATACATAGGCTTTTGTAAATTTTTCGATGGTTTCTCTCTTGTATCTTGAAAAAATAGAAAGATACCATTGTTGGATCACTAGAAGCTATGAATACCATGATTATGACTCACAAATATAGAATGTAATTTTATTTGCATTAATAAAATTACAATTTTCTCTTTAGAAAATAAAATCAAGATTTCTAACCTTGAATATTCACTACCATTTTAGCATGGATATTATTAACTTATAAATAGGATTTCGTCCAATACCATAGGAAAATAACTTGCCACATCAATATCACTTGCTAAAATTCCATCTCTCATTTCACAATTAAAATATTATATATATATATATATATATATATATATATATACTTTCTAATTTTATTTTATTACATTATTGGACCAATTAAGCCACGTATGGAAGGAATGTTATAATAATACCCTATTATGTTATTCTATATAAACATTTTTTCTCTTTCAAATTACATTAAAATGGAAATAAAATTATTAATTAAAACATTTTGACTCGGTGAAACTACATAAAAATAAAAATTAAATTAATGACTGTCATTACTAATTTTTCATAATTAAAGCAACCTAGATCCATATTCACTCTAGATCTATCAAGCTATGAGGGGGATCAAATATCTTGAGGTGTAACCCTTTCCTCAAGTTTTGCACTCAAAAAGTGGTTTTCACCTCAAGACTTTTGATCCCTCTCGAAAGTTGATAGATTGAAAGTTAAGATGGATCTAGTTTGGTATTATGCAAAATATGTTGCTTACGTCTTGCATAATATCACCATCGACATCCCAACCAAAGACTCATATTATGTTTGAAATAAATTTTAGCCTAGCTATAGCTTGATATATGAGGCTAGGGGAAATGTGAGATATTATGAAAAATATACTGTATCACTACCCACCTTAACATTCATATGTTTTTGCCATAATATCTACCCTCACCTTATATGATGGCGGTAGTTAAGGATGACCTTATTCAAAGCATAATATTAGAGTAGTGTTGGTGTGCGAAATTATGGAAAATTTGTCATAATAACAACCCCCACACCCACTCATATCACCTACCACCCCACCCTTATATATGAGGATTGAGAAGTGAGATGATATTACTAGATCAAAATACATTTTTCATAATACTAGTATATATCCATCTAAATTCTAGATATACGAAATGTCAAAAGGGATGAAACATATTTTTTTTATTTAAAAATTGAGAAATGGTATCCACCATGAGAGATTTGATTTCTCTAGGTTCTTGGTAGATCTAGACATAAGATGGATATAGACTAACTTTTAATTTTCTGATAGACATATATATATGAACTTTAGGTGGAAGGAGGTTTGTTGAATTTTGTATTTTATTAATAATGCATGGGATAATTTTAATGGGAAGCAAATAAATTAAGTATATTCTTTGTCTGAGTGCTAAATCTACGAGTGAGATAAAAGTTAGAGGGAAGTGACGCCATTTTAAATTAATTTAAAAGTCTCTATAGGAGACACATCTTAGAATTGAATTTCGAAGTGTTGGAGGTAGTGGTAAAGTTAATTAAACTTATGGAATAAAATTCCATTGATATATTGATATTTCTTATGGTGAAATGAAAATTATAAAATATAATATATTATATCTTATGCTTAAACAAACATTTATAAAATATGATTTATTCATCTCATCGTTTTGAATCTTTCACATATAAAATCATAAAAAGAACTAAGATAAATACTTTAATTTCATTGCATAATTGCAAAATAGTTAGAAATAGCAATTTACATAACTATCTTAAGTTGAAATTAACATTTATAAAATATGATTTATTGATCTGACAATTTTCAATCTTTCGCATATAAAATAAAATAAAAAATGTACGATAAACACTTTAATTTTATTGCATAATAGCTACAAATAAAAGTTACTAGCTTTATACTATTGTGGTTCAAAATTTAGTGAGTTAATAAATAGATAATATTAAAAAAAATATTTTGTACCACTCCCTTGTCTTTCTCGATTGAGATAACTACTTCTTTTACCACTCCTCACTGTATCTAGAATGCGAGGTAGCTTTATGCTGCCATTTTTGTTCGTTCAAGATTCAATTTTGTACTTTAAAAATTCGTTATAATTTATATATAACTACTCTATCTTTTTAGAATGGGGTTTTGTGTAGGCACAAGTGAAACAAAATAAGGATAACCATAACACGGAACACCCACACGAATTTTAATAAATAAATTAATAAATAATTAAAATAATTAATTGTGGTGGATGATAAAATGGGTGCCATGGTGGTGGATTCTAAAATGGGTGGCAGGATGTTGCAGGCTATCAGGGGTTATATGCTAGCAGAATTTCATGTTTATGGATGTTTGGCCTCTAAGATGGGTGGAATGATGTTGCATGTTATCAGGGGTTGTATGTTATTGGAATTTCATGTTTATGGATGTTTGGTCGTTTATTATTTTTTGGAATTTCAAGTTGTAGTTGCTAAGGTTAGTGTTGTAAAAATTGAATTTATGTTGTAAAAGTTGGGTGATCGTCTCTCCTGAAAATAGTAAAAGAGCTTGCCAATGTTTTCTAGGGAAAGTTTTAATTGCCATGCAAATCCTTAATTAAAACTCTGGTCCTCGCTGAAAAAAATAATTAAATCATAAAAATATGGCCCTAGCTGACAACGATAAATAAACTACAAATATGCGCATGCAAGAGTAAATAAAGAATAAATGTCAGATAGATAGTCTGTGTCCAATTTATTTACTACTGTTTTGCCAATTCTAGAAAGGAGAACATTAAAGTATTCTGCTGATGATTTTATTTCAAATTCACTGACCATTGATGCAGGAGATTTCCTATATTAGAAAAGGTAAGCCATACGATCTGATGCTGAAATGGTTAACAATGGATTATAGCTCCTACTAAATACAGTTATACACAAAGAAAATAACATGTGAAGATAGGAAAATATGTAAGGTTGCAGAGGAGGAATCTAACATGAGAAATCACAACGGAGAAAAATAAGTCAAATAAGTTGAGGTCTGAATCATTATGGCTTGAATAGATCAAACGGTGGACGTTTGAACCAATGAGGAGTTGTTTAGTTCCCATGCCGACCCAAATGATATTAGAAGCCTAGGACCATGGTCGGGAGCCTGCAAATAAAAAGAAATTAAGTTTTTAAATTTAAATACTATCCATATATTAACAACATAGAACCAAATCACTTATATAACTTCATGATATGCAAAATTTCTTCTTCTAACTAAATAAACCAATTTAAAATCTTTGAACGCTAATCATGGTAGTAGAGACTATGCCTGGGAAAAAAACCATCAGTTCGAGATCTCAGGTCTTACAACTAATTTAAGAACAGATTAAAGAGATTAAATGGTAGATGTTGGAACCAGAGAGGAGCAGTTTACTTCCCGAGCCAAGCAAAATGATATTGGAAGCTCGGGACCATCGCTGGGACCTTGGAAATAAAAGGAAACCAAGTGTTCTAATTTAAATACTATCCAGAGGTTAACGACGTCAAACCAAAATTATTATATAGCTTATGTAGTCTAGAGGTTTTAAAATATATTAATAATCTTAAATTAAGTAGAAAATGAAGGTAGACAGTGAGAAAAAATTACCTAGACAACATGAGACTATAGGAGCAGATAACGAATTAATAGCATTATAGTTAAATACACTAAAACCCTGGGAATAAACTAGAAATTTCTCCCAGCAAGCAAACCATATGTTTGACCTTACAAGTCTTACAACTAATTCAAGGAGGTAGTGAACATATGAGAAAACTACTTGATTGAAAACCATCTGGAAGAGTAGTATTAACAAATCCCTCAAATTGCGTGCCATTTACAAGGAGGGAAAATGTGAAAAAATAAGCAGATAAACTTAAATGGATTGGTTTGAAAATTTCCACAGATAAACTTATAACTAACAAACTGAAACCTCTTATTTCACTTGGTTCAAAAATTTGCACAGATAAACTCATAAGTAATAAACTGAAACCACTTATTTCGCTTTGAGAAACTAACCAGTAGATAAATTTAAATGGATTGGTTTGGAAATTAATGGCTTGGTTTGAAAATTTGCAAAGGTAAACTAAAAAAATTACATATATGAAAAACACAATGGATTACTTTTAAAAAATTACACAGATGATAAACACAATGGATTTCTTTGAAAATAATACACAGATGAAAAACCAAAATTACAAAGATGATAAGCTGAATGGATTACTTTGAAAAAAGTACTCAGATGATAAACCCAATGGATTTATTTGAAAACAAATACACAGATCAAAAACAAAAATTACATAGATGAGAAACCAAATGGATTACTTTGAAAAAAAATGCAGAGATGAAAAACCAAAATTCTCCCTCAGACAAGAAGATGATGAAAGACTTTTTTTGTACTGTAAAGTGAGAAACAGGTACAAGTGGATAAGTCCCACAGGTTAACCGAAGAGTAGAATAAACGGGGTGAACTAAGACTAAATGATTAGCATTTCACTGACACGGCTACACTGTGTAAAACACAGAATATAAACAAGACATGATTTGGGATTAATTGTTTTGAGTTATCATGGTGATGGAAGCAACTTAATTTCCATATGGGCTTGAAGCCACAAAAAACATTCATCTTCATTATGTGCAAACATTAGCAGTGAGAGAAGAGGAACAAACTATGTAGGAAGATTCCATTCCTCCATTGGTACAATTCCAATTACTATAAGGCTAACTGCCATTGCAAAAATAGAAAATCATGAATTATTAACATTGAAAATGAAACTGTATTGAAACAGAAAGGTACTACAAACAATAATTGTAATAAACTTGCGCAGTATAATGTGTTTCCACATGTGCCATAGCCCATGAATAGTAACAGCCTATATTTCTAATAGAGATAAAAAATTAAGGATATAATACACACTAGTATTGGCAAGAAAAAGAAATCATCATTCTAGTGACACAATTTTAAAGAATGTGGGGCGAAAGCCATTAACAAAATTTCCATCATAATGAGTATCACATCAACATTAAAATAACCCGTATAATAGAGTGAATAAGAGTTCAATCTATAGTTAGGTTGAATGGCGAAAGCCCCTTCTCTTCTAAAAAGAATAAATACAAACTCACGACAATTTACAAATGGAATTTATGTGTCCTCATTATCCATTTATTAAAGAGGAAGTGAAAACCTCTGTAGAGGACTACTATACACTTCAAGAAATCATTATGAAATTTGTAGCACATATTTATAATTGTGTTCGTTATAAAACCTTAGTGGTGACTTAAAATCTCAAACAGTCTCAACGAAGGGTAAGAAACCCGAGAACTGTGAACTTGATACATGAGAAGAACCCAAAATATTAGCGCCCAGAATCCTAAGCAGGTGTTACAAGAAAGAACGTTCAAATATACTGGACCAAGCCCTAACCTATTAAGAAAAAAATGGTTTCTGAGATATAGTTGGTCGAATGGAACAAGTATGGAATTATACCCAGTTGCGAAACCCCAAGAGCGTTTGAAACCTTGTGAAATACTCACCTTAGACCAAGAGTCAGCCAAACAGAGAAATACATGGAAAACTCTTGTCACTAGAGGAAGCGTTAAGTCACGAGGGTTATATGCAAATGTTATAATTATGATGGAAATGAGATACTCAAAACAAAACATAAACAACGATGATGTATTACCTAGAAGGATGAGTTGGGTTTACACTCTGAAGCGAAAAATCCTAGGAGCCAAGGAGTGTGATCCTCCACAGGAAACTTTCAGTAATGGAAAATTATTTTGAAGCTTAAAAAATTGGTGAATTTGACTAGTCCATAATATGAAAACTATAAAAAGTTTATTGATGTATTTGTAAAAAATTTCAAATTCATGATTTTTAAGGTAAAATAATTTTATATTATAAAATTTGGACGAATCATTTTTATAAAAAATAGAAATTGGCCAATTTTTTTTGAAAAAATCATAGAAAATATTAACCTTTAAAATTTTTCATACATTTTCCATGTGTAACAACCCCATATGATTTTGTATAAGGAAGAGAACCAAAACTTAAGACTATGCCGCATATATTATCCTAAAAAAATCATAGGGAAATCACAGAAGAAAAAAAATAAAAATTCATTTTGATTTAGAAGCCAAACTGATAGGAACAACTATGCAACGATAGTGATGGAATGGAAGAATGGCATTGTGGGTAGCGAGCTACAGTGGGAACGGTTCCCATCAACTCACTCCTGCAACCCTCACCGTTCGATATGAATCTAGATATGTTTTCGATTTGAGATCAAGCTAGGCGTAGACTGTAATTAATTTTAAATAGGGAAATAGCTCATGGCAGTCTCTAGAGAGCTTTGAATTTTTCTTTCTTTTTGTGTACTTGATAAGATGGGTGTTATAAGTGGATTAGTTAATGGAGTACAATAATTTAATTGAAATTGTGGTAAATCCTTAATTTTAAATTAAATTGACATAACAAAACAGTTAAGTTGATTTAAATTTGGATTAATAATAATTTATATAAAAGAAAGAAAGAACGAAAATAATTTATTATAAGACTAGTATTAGTGAATTTTGTTTTAATTAAATTTTAATAAATGTTAACTTTTTAATATAGCAAAATATACTAAATTAGTTAGCTAAAATACTTTTTTTTTTTGAAAAATATTGATGATAAAAGAACTTGAAAAAATTATAAAATTAAGAAAAAATAATTTTATGCTATTTTATAGAATTGATGTTGTCGTAGATGTGTAGAGAAATTAATTAAATTTGAGTGGTGTCGAGACAACCTTTCCCTTTGAAAGAAAAAGTGTTTTTTTTATGGCTTTCTTGGGTGTGGAGGGCGAATTCATGTAAATCTTTCAAAATACTTATCATATATATCTAGGAATAATAGACGAATGATGGAGGACTCGTCTAGGGAAAATTAGGGAATGAATGACCCACCTTAGTGTATACAAGTGTTGACAAAAACATTTGTTAATAATTTGATAATATATATAAAACAAAATTAAAAAACAAAGACAACAATATTTATTAAATAAGATTTATGTTTGGAACTTACGAGAATCTCATATTTATAGTATTAGGATCAATAAAAAAATAACCACAACAATTTTGAGAGATGAGAAATTCTAGTCAACTCCTACTCACTTTTACATTGGAAAACAACAAATTCTAGAAAATTGAGATCAAAACTCTAACAACCTAGAATCTCCATTAATTAAAAAAAATACAATCACATGCCACAAAGTTAATATACAAGATAATTTAAGATAAATATATTATTGACTTAAATTATTATTATTATATTTTTTAACTTAATTGTTATTTATATTAATAATTATAAAATAGAATAGAGTTAAGTATGTAATTTATTTCTTAAAAAATAAACATTTAAAGTTAGTTAAAGGTTTGAGACACATTTTCCAAACACAATAATTTCTCAAGATATGTATTATAATAAAATAAAAATAATATGAAACAAAATAGTGTTTCTTGTTCCCTTTATTACTATTTTGTTGAGTGTGTTGATATTGCATAATTTTATTACATAAAGTTTAAATTTGAGCATGGATGTTTTATAAGTATTTCTTTTCTTTTTTCTTTTTTTTTTAATTTTTGAAATATAAAGTTCTCACATTGTATACTATTTGTGGAATATATTGATAGATTACATGTTAATTGTGATTAGAATTTAAAATTTTATGAATTTTCAATTTTAAGTTTTATGAATTTCAAAATTGAGTGCCTAATTGTGTTAAAATGTTAAATGTTAACTTTTAGTGGTTATTAGACGAATTTCAATCTTTTACTGGAATGTGTTTTTTCAATTATGAAGTTTTAGCACTATTGAATTTATTTACTCTAATATTAAAGTATATAGAAACTAGGTAATGGAAAAAATGGATTGTTTTCCCAATCCATTTTGACATTAAAATAATGAATAAATGTTGTGGCCATTGTGATTGATACTTTTTTTTCTTTGCTATAGACAAGGAAAGTTTTCCTTTCTTCCGAGAAAAAGTTGCTTATTTTGCTATGGATCCTGCTATTTGGAAATTTCTCCCATTTTCGATTATTGATCTTGTGTTTCATTGGCTTCCTTTATCGGTCTTTATGAAATTTATGTTCATTTGTAGACAACGATGTCTTCTTTTGGAAAATATGCTTTTCCTTGCAACCTACAATTGGTGCAGTGAGAAAGACTTAGGATTTATTTCTTTCACGGTTCATTTTTCCCATGATTACATCATAGCATCATACCTTAACAATAGAGGTCACTTGTATACCATGGATTTTATTTCTCTTCATTCTCGATACAAAATTGAATGTGCATTCGAATAAATGATTTTTTTCAGTGTGCCTAGAAGTTATTTTCATACAAAAAATTATTTCATTGTCAACCCTTTTACGAAGATGTTTAGAAATGTTGGAGTTCTTACTCTTGGGGAGCAAGGATTCTTCTCTTTGTTGCAAAAATGTAGTCCACGAAAATATGAATGGGTCTTCTTGAAACATGTTTCTAAAAACATGGATTCACATTTTCTCATTTGCAGTAGTGTTGAAAAGGTTTGGAAGAGGACGAAGCTTCCATATGGTTGTGTAACACCACCAAAGGAGGCTATCTTATTTAAAGAAAATTTTTATTGGGTATATCTAGACAAATATTATGAATATTACCATACTTATGGTTACACTATGTATTGGTTAGATTTGAATAGAAATAATTGGGGTTATTCATTTGTTCCTATTGTTGACATACAATGTATGTAACTAGGGTTATACACAAATCAACTTATTTGTGTTATTAATAATGGTTCCACCTCTGTTTGGTCACTCGAGGTGATACACAAATTTGAATTTGGTCGAGTCTTGAAAGAGTGAATTATGGAATATTTTGAAGATGATTGGGGGTACAAATTGTCATTTCTTAAATCTATCTCTGTGGATATAAATAGAAAATGTTAAGGTTATCTTCCTTTGCGCATATTCAAAGAAAAATTCATTATTTTGGGTTAGTCTGAAGTGCGGTTAAAGGTGTATGATTTAGTGACTAGATTGTGAAAAAAAAAATTGTTGACGGATTGTCCGTGGTCAAAGCCCCACGCTTCTATCTACAAATGAATGAATATTTTGATGATTTGATTGAAAATGGAATTGTTTTTCCGTTATTCCAAATATAGATTCTATTGTACACATACCTCCACTACATGTGGATATATTGAATTAGTATTTGAGGCTTCAACATGTTTGTTTTTCGATATTTCTAAAGACCCTATGTATGTTTAATTTTTTTAAACATTTTGTTAGTATCATTGTAATTCATGTTTTGAAGTTATATTGAAGACATACATGTGCTAAATTTGGATATCTTTGTCAGATTTTACTTTTTGTTTAATTTTTTTTTTAGAATTTGGAATGTGGTTCATATTTCTTTTTTGGTTGCAATTTGTAGAAATGGAAAGGTTTTCCTACTTGTCTAGAAGAAAGTCTTTATTTCCAGGAATCCATAACTGGTGGAAGTTCTTATTGCATCGGCTAAAAGCCTTAAAAGTATTTTGTTTTGTGCGTGTTGATATACAATTTCTTTCCATGACCTCTTTGATTATATTTGAGGGGGTCGTTGTTCCATGTGTTCGAAGTTTATGCTGGGAAATATATTTTTTCAAATGTTTCTTCTATATGCATATCATTGGAATTCGAAGGCCTATTTCTTAGTATGTAGTTCCTGTTTACAATTTTGAAAGGTTATGACTTATAGTTTTTGAATTTTTAAGAGTAGGTGTTAGCCTCCAAGGCAATTGAAAAATGACTTTTCAACTGACTTTAAATTTATCATAGAAATGTTGAATAAATAAAGAAGCGAGAGTGGTATGAAAAGACCTCAGTCTACTGCTACATGACAATGAGCAAATGAATACCAATGAAAGTGGTATAAGTAGAATAAGGATTTCATTAAAGCACATAGAAGATCTAGATATGAATGAAAAAAAGAGCTTTAACAAATCAAGAAGAAGCGGGAGTTATAAATCGTAAGCATGAAAGTAGGAGTGGTTTAATGCAATGAAGATTTTGTTTCCATGGTTGTTTTCTTGTTTGTTTATGATGTGAAAGAACTTATAATTTTTCAATATTTACTAACTTTCATCTTATTTGGGAACACTTTGTTTGGAAAGAGTGTATTTGTGTGAATGAAGATGGTATTTTGTGTGAAAATAATGTAAGGAATACAATTTTGGGAGATGATGAGAACGGTAGGAATGAACAATTTGCAAAGATGGTTGACAATTTGGGAGAGTGTGTTGGTGAATAGGGTCAGTGTGTTGGTGAATAGGGTCAGGTTTTTCATAGTAGAAACTATATAATTAATACAGTTAACCCTCCTAAATCTTTACATAATGTCTTTGTTGTAGCAACATAGGAAGTTCAATTTTTTTCTTTTCCATTGTTTTTTTTGTTGTTGATGTGAAATTTTTACTATTTGATTTTTTTAAGTTTTGTTTTTTCAGAATAGTGTCGAAATCATTACTGACCTGAAAATAAATTTAGAATGAGTGCAACCTTTATTTGTTCTTGAATACGAGGCTCGACGACCAAGTTGTCAAACTTCAGGAAATGACCAAACATATGGCCTCACTAACCACAGGTTTAGAACATTTTGTCTTTAGGTAGGAGAAAATTTCTTTGTGATGTTTGTTTTCTTTGTTGTTGACTGTCTCAAACTTTTGCTGATATTTCATATATTTTCTCATATGTTGTATGTTTTCGAACATTGTGTTTACATAGGTAGGCTTGATAGACGTGACAACCCAATATGTAGTGAAAGTGGCGGAAGACATGCTATAATTTAAGATAGGGAATATGATTCCAATGAAAACCTTGTTTCGTATGATTTTCTCGCTGATATTAATATGCTTACTAGGATGGTTGATAAATTGGGTTGGTTTGTTGGAAATTTCAAAATAGTATTTGCTGATGTAGCTCTAGTGAGAATATTATTGAATCTGAAGAAGGCGAGGACACTTTTCCTCTTGGCACAACACATGTACTTAATGTAAATTTAATTCGAAATGTTTTCTTCTTGTGAATGTTAAATTTATATTGTTTTACAAATCTCTTTTTTAATGATTTTTGATAGAATACTGTTCAAGAGAATAATGGTCAAGAAACAAATTTGCAAGCAACGCAAGCAATATCAGTTCCTCGAATTTCACATGGACGATGAAGCAATGAAGAAGATGTAAATTATTTTTGTTCTATTAAAAAATTTAGCCTATTTTGTAGATATTTCATTCTCACAAAGATTATTTTCTTTCTTGCAAGTAGAATTTTCTGAGGTCTAATGAATGTAGAAGAATCAATTGCCATTTTTTATGTCAAGAAATGATGTAACCAATACATCAATTCGATGAGTTGTTTCACATCATTTCCATCCTAAAATTGTGTATCATAGAGAAAATGAAATTTTTCCATATCATTTTAGTGGAGACATGGTTGATGTCGACAAAAACATTCGATCGAGGATTAACAGCTTTTCTATTGTGCATATGTGTGATGTGTTTAATGAAGTTATTGTGCTATACAATTTTTCAGATGGCACGAAGGGCCCATTTGTAAAAGATGTAAGTGTGAGAAAGGTTCTCATCTCCTTTCTTGCTTTAACAACATGGATCCAAGTGAGCAACCTGAGGTTCTAAGAATTTTGATAAAAGTTGAAAATATGCTAATAGTGCATGCAAATCCAATATTATAAGTGACGCATGCTCATTGTGGTCAATATAAATATTATTTCTACACAATAATTTTTCCACGAGATATTTCTTCGATTGTGAAGAGGATTCCACGATGTGTTCAACACCTAGACTTTTTTATTGTTAGAAGGCAAGGTGTTCAATCCAAATACTATGAATTCTATCTCAAGAGACAACGTGTGACATATGCATTTCTTTATAAAATTGAAATGGAAAAGTAGTATAGGGATGTTCAAATTGACATGGATTCAGTTGTTGCTCTCCCAAAATCATGTATAAATTTTTCTAGAAGGTAGAATATGTTGATAGTGATTTTCATGAAATAACTAGGATGAATTAAAATATTGAAACAAATGGGGCTATTTCTTTGCACTATCACTCGCCATCCCTTCTTTCTCACTTTCCTAATGAATCTGGGGAAGTCCATCGAATAAGAGAATTTACTGAAAATGAAAATAACACATTCGTTCAACGAATAAATTGGCCAAATATTGGTACACACCCCGTTAATGAATATAACACTAAAGGACTATTAGATGTGGAATTTCCCAACGTAATCCCTACAGGTGATGTTGATTAGTTGCATCCTCATATTTGTAATGTTTCGATGCATGAATATGGTTTGAATTTATTAAAATTTTATGACAAAATATTTAGAAGCCATCATTGGTTTCCATATTTATTGTTGAATATGATTATGCACCATCATATTCAGGGAACACATTCTTTCTTATTGAAGAGTTTTTTCCATGAAAATGCACCTACAACTGTTCAAGAGTAGTGTCAATAACTCTATGATCTACCAAATAATAAGTTGACAAAGAAATTAATGCATTTTGTATATTTTCTTAGCGGTGCGATGGTTTATTGGACATATGTTCATTCTAAGATCATTGACATGATCAACCAGTTGGGTTTCCCTACTTTGTTTTTTACATTGACTGCATTGGAAAAAACGTGGCCTCATTTGCATAGTCTTATGCTTTCAAACAAATAATGTCATATACAAAGTTAGCATTCCAAAAAAATTCAAAATGTCATTTAGTACCCACATATTATCACTGTTTGCATCCACCAAATA
The DNA here is from genome assembly GCA_031772625.1 of Pinus tabuliformis. Classification (NCBI taxonomy): domain Eukaryota; kingdom Viridiplantae; phylum Streptophyta; class Pinopsida; order Pinales; family Pinaceae; genus Pinus; species Pinus tabuliformis. The sequence continues at coordinate 1,372,064,609 of CM062820.1, forward strand.
TTCAATATCTTCTATGACATAGTTTTGTAGAGATATGTTGGTGCTAGAGACTTTTGGTATAGGTTTGTTGTCATTATTTTTTAACTGATTTGTTAATGATTTGAAGCAAAAGATATGTTCTTATGCTTGGTTATTATATGTTAGCTACATGGTTTGAATTTTTTCAGGTATGAGTGGTAGTATAAAGGTTTGACTAACATCCACAGATTCTTGTGGTTTCCTGAAGCACCGTATATATAAACATTAGATTGGTCCAATGCCATTGTTGCTGACACATGAAAGTCATACTTTCACAAATATATTACAATGTGGAATCTGCATGAGATACGTCATTGAAATTTCATGATCCCTCGAACTCTAAATGTTGATCTCTGTCTTTTGAATTCTCAAAAAAAAAATTCTTGCAATCCCAAGGAAGATTATGAGCATTTAGTGAGTTATGTCTAAAGGCATACAAAATGCAACTTTGATTCTTATTTATGTAAAAAAGGGTCTTTCCTTTCATGTAACTATAATTCTCAATGGGAGGTTTGTACAGAGTCAACATTGTACAGAGATGAAGAAGGTAAAAAAGTGTATGAACCACTACAAAATGATGACTACTTAAATGTCAATAGTATTGATGCTTTAACATTGTTGCAAGAAAAAGTGGATTGTCATTCAGTTGTTTTCCAACATCAAGTTTTGAAGTATATTGAAAAATATGCTTCAAAGGGAGACAAAAGATCATAAAGTTATCACGAAATGTTGAGTAGAGTTGCTGGCAGGAGTGGTTCTGAGGCTCCTGCATTATATACATATAGAAGGTTACTTACACAAACACTTGTTGAGAATGACGTTGGAGCTCAAGAAATGTGCCATTTTTTGCTAAAGATTCCTATTGTTGTGTTGGAACATAGCTTTAGAGAGAATATTATTGAAGCCAGAGAATGTGAGGACACTTTTTCTCTTGGCACAACACAAGTAGTTAATGTAAATTTAATTTGAAAGGTTTTCTTCTTGTGAATGTTAAATTTATATTGTTTTACAAATCTCTTTTTTAATGATTTTTGATAGAATATTGTTCAAGAGAATAGTGCTCAAGAAACAAATTTGCAAGCAACGCAAGAAATATCAGTTCCTTGAACTTCACATTGACGATGAAGCAATGAAGAAGATGTAAATTCCTTTTGTTCTATTAAAAAATTTAGCTTATTTTGTAGATATTTCATTCTCACAAAGATTAGTTTCTTTCTTGCAAGTATAATTTTCTGAGGTCTAATGAATGTAGAAGAATCAATTGCCATTTTTTATGTCAAGAAATGATGTAACCAATACTTCAATTTGATGAGTTGTTTCACATCATTTCCATCCTAGAATTGTGTGTCTTAGAGAAAATGAACATTTTCCATATCATTTTAGTGGAGACATGGTTGATGTCGACAAAAACATTGGGCCGAGGATTAACAATTTTTCTATTGTGCATATGTGTGATGTGTTTAATGAAGTTGTTGTGCTACACAATTTTTCAGATGGCACAAAGGGCCCATTTCTAAAAGATGTAAGTGGGAGAAATGTTTTCATATTCTTTCTCGCTTTAACAACATGGATCCAAGTGAGCAACCTGAGGTTTTGAGAGTTTTGATACAAGTTGAAAATATGCTAATAGTGCACGTAAATCCAATATTGCAAGTGATGCATGCTCATTATGGTCAATATAAATATGACTGCTACAGAATAAGTTTTTCACAAGATATTTATTCGATTGCAAAGAACCTTCCATGACGTGTTGAACACCTAGAATTTTTTATTGTTAGAAAGCAAGGTGTTCAATCCAAATACTATGAATGCTATGTCAAGAGACAACATGTGATGGATGCATTTCTTTTTAAAATTGAAATGGACAAGTACTACAGGGTTGTTCAAATTGACATGGATTTAGTTGTTGCTCTCCCGAAAACACATACAAATTTTTCTAGAAGGTTACAATATGTGGATATTGATTTTGATGAAATAGCTAGGATGGATTAAAATATTGAAACAAATGGGGCTATGTCTTTGCACTAACACTCGTCATCCCTTTGTTCTCACTTTCCTAATGAATCTAGCGAAGTCCATCAAACAAGAAAGATTTATTGAGAATGAAAATAACACATTCATTCAACCAATAAATTGGCCAAATATTGGTACACATCCCATTAATGAATATAACAGTAAAGGGCTAGTAGATGCGGAATTTCCCAATGTAATCCCTATAGGTGATGCTGATTAGTTGCATCCTTGTATTTGCAATGCTTCGATGCATGAATATTGTTTGAATTTATTGAAATTTTATGACAAAATATTTAGAAGCCATCCTTGGTTTCCATATTTATTGTTGAATATGATTATTCACCATCATATTTAGGGAATAGATTCTCTCTTATTGAATAAGTTTTTTCATGAAAATGCACCTACAACTATTCAAGAGCGGTGTCAATAACTTTATGATCTACCAAATAATAAGTTGATGGAGAAATTAATGCATTTTGTATATTTTCTTAGGGGTGTGATGGTTTAATGGACATATTTTCATTCTAAGCTCACTGACATGATTAACGAGTTGGGTTTCCCTACATTGTTTTTTACATTGAGTGCATTTGAAAAAAAGTGGCCTGATTTGCATTGTCTTATGCTTTCAAACAAATATTGTCATATACAACGTGAACATGCAAAAAAAATTCAAATTTTTTTTTGGTACCCACATATTATTTCTATTTACATACACCAAAGATTCAATATCTTTTGTGACATGGTTTTTCAGAGATATGTTGGTGCTAGAGACATTTGGTATAGGTTTGTTGTCATTCTTTTTCAACTAATTTGTTAATGATTTCAAGGAAAAGATATGTTCTTATGCTTGGTTATTATATGTTAGCTACATGGTTTGAATTTTTTCAGGTATGAGTGGTAGTATAAAGGTTTGACTGACATCGATAGATTCTTGTGGTTGCCTAAAGCACCATATATAGAAACATTGGATTGGTCCAATGCCACTATTGTTGACACATGAAAGTCATACTTTGACAAATATGGTACAATGTGAAATCAACATGAGATACATCATTGAAATTTCATGATCCCTCGAACTCTAAATGTTGATCTGTGTCTTTTCAATTCTCGACAAAATTTTTCTTGCAATCTCGAGGAAGATTATGAGAATTTAGTGAATTATGTCTAAAGGCATACAAAATGCAACGTTGATTCTTATTTATGTAAAAAAGGGTCTTTCCTTTCATGTCACTATAATTATCCATGGGAGGTTCGTGTAGATTCAACGTTGTACATAGATGAAAAAGTTAAAAAAATGTATGAACCGATACAAAATGATGATTGTTTAAATGTCCACAGTGTTGATGCTTTAACAATGTGGCAAGCAAAAGCGGATTGTCATTCAATTGTTTTCCGACATCAGGTTTTGAAGTATATTGAAAAATATGCTTCAAAGGCAAACAAAAGATCATAAATTTATCACGAAATGTTGAGTAGATTTGCTGGCGGGAGTGGGTCTGAGGCTCTTGCATTATGTACATATACAAGGTTCGTTGCTGAAACACTTGTTGAGCATGACATTGGAGCTCAAGAAATGTGCCATTTTTTGCTAAAGCTTCCTATTGTTGTTTGCATTCACAAATTTTTCCTATTGAATGTTGGTAATAAACTGTACCCGAATCATTTTTTTGGAACAATTGTGCTTTATAGAAACAACAAGATCATGGAGTTTGGAGGTGAAGTATAGGTAGGAGCAGTGGTGGCCATGAGATAGGCATGGTATTATTCATGTTTGGACATGATCTTATGTTGTTCCTGATGAAGATTCTGTAGAGTTTTAAATGTTCTGTTTGAGTGATTTCCTTTTATACAAGTCATTCGATGACATTTCTTTAGACACTTTGTTTTCAACTGAAAGTATTGTTTGCAATTAGAGGAATTTGAGATATTGTGCATGACATGTTGATCGAGGACCTTTTCCAAATAAAGAGAATGAGGAGTATTTTGATCTGCTTATACATGAATATAATTTTGATTGATATTTAGAAGAGTTGCACGTTTATTTGCAGTTAGTTCCTCAAATCTATGAAAACATTTCGGACCTTGATAATCTTGCTAGAGGGGACTTTGATATTGATTATAATTGGTAGGAAACCATTGTCTCAAATATTTTTTACAACAAGGGATTAATTTTGTAAAATATTTGCAGTTTGCAAGTTTTGTGAATGACCTCTTAGTTAGGGACTCATATTTCTTTCCTTCCTCTCTATTATACAAACAACTAGCTTCTTTAGAAATTACTTTTCGACACTATTTTAATGGAAGAAATTATGGTGGTTTGAAAATAATTATTCAGGGTAGTGATGGAGCTGGGAAATCTTCTCTAATTGACTGCATTTATCATCTCTTTCTTCTTCAACAACACACGATAAAATTCCTTTGTTATTTCTTGTTCTAACTAGAATTGTTGCTTTTACCATATGTGGCAGAGTAATGCATTATGTTTAAATAATTCCTATTAAATATCTAAAACGATTTCGTGGGAAGGGCTTAGAAGTGTTTCAAGAATAAATGGTCCACATTCAATATATATTCATTTATGAGATGAGATTTATAGGTCCAAGGATATTCATACAAATACATTCTTATTTTTACGAAGCCTTTCCTAAAAACGAGGATTGGCCTTTTGGTGGTAGGTCCATCATTCTTGTGGGTGACCCTGGCTATTTTCCTCCTATTAGGGATAAACCCTTCTATGTAGGTAGACAAATTGGAATTTTTTAGGAAATATTCAACATTATTTTGACTCTCAACAAAATTTATAGGCAGCAAGGAGATGACCCCATACAAGCATCTTTTTACAATATTTTAACCAATATTAGAAATACAGAGCCTTTTCTTGGTTATTGTGATATCCTTATGATGCATGTTGATAGTTTCTTGGCTCAACGGGAAAGGACTTTGTTTGATTCTTATTTTCACTTATTCACGACGAATAATCTCGTGAATTTGTATAATCAGAAGATGCCTAAATCCTTAATTTTTCCTATTGCAGGATGTGTTGAAGAATGCAGTAGAAGAACATAGATAGCTGATAGTGATGATTATGTGTTGAAGCATAAATTACTGCTATGTCGTGCAGAGCATGCCATGTTAACATGTAATTTGTGGTTTGAAGTTGGCTTGGTTGATGGTGCACTTGGATATATTTAAAGTACTTTCTTTGCACCTGGTTCAAAGCTGCCACAACGTCTAGAATTCGATATACTTGTTCCTGAAAAGTATTGTGGTGTTTCATTTGATAGGTACTATCCAATTCTTGAACCCGTTGTGCTTATCCTTAGGGAGAATCTGTTGGGTCCCTATAATACTAGTGGTTACCCCATTACTATTGTAGTTGTATCCCTTATTAACATTGTTGTGCCCCTATTGCCCCCATATTGTTATTACTCTGCCCCATAGAATCCCTCTATTGTTAGTTTTGTGGCTTTATATTATTATTGTTAGGTCGGCTGGGTTATTTTGTGACTCCTTAGACTCCTATATATAGAAAGGAGGTTTTTTCATTTGAATCATCCAAGAATTGCTCATATATGTAATGTAAAGGAGGTTGCCCCCTCGAAGAGGCTGAATTCTAAGGCGTAGATCTCTCTTTTCTATCTTTTTGTTAGCTGGTTTCATAACATTTCGTATTAGAGCTTTGGATTCTAGGGTTTTGCTGCTCCAAAAAGGTCATCGTGGCATTTTTGCTATAACTTTTTTTCTACGACGTTTCAAAAGCTAAAAAAAAACATTTGAGAAGAAATCGCGCTGAATCGTTTTTCAGACTCCTGAATTACATTCCAAACTAGGGAAAATCGTCATAACTTTCTCTCTGAGCATCAGATTGAAATTTCATAAGAAGGTACAAAAATAGGACAGACTATAGTTTCTTGTATATCTTTTTTAGATCCAAAGGTTGAAACAGCGACTCGTGGCACGTCGTACAAGTTCGCTCTACTGAATTAGTCTATAATAAGGTCATCTTGGGAGATTGTTCATAACTCTTCCTTGGAGAATCTAACTTGGTTCAGACTAGTGCCATTGGAAATAGGACATAGAGGGCTACTACAGGTCATAGTTTCAAAAATAGATGATCTGAAATTGTAGAGATACATCAGATTCAATATCAAGCTTCTACAAAGTGAAAAAAGGTGTGTAGTTCTTTTTAAAAAAATTGCATAAGCTTGGTTTGAAAAATTAGTTTGAATCAGTAATTGATGCCCTGAGGAAAGAAAATGCAAACACCTAGTAAGCAACCTGAAATCTCTAGCATGACTTATGAAGAAGAGGAAGAAATGCAACATGATATATCAAAATTATGAGACCAAGTGCAATAAGTGTCACTTGCACAAAAAGCAACAAAATCTAAGATGGATGGTTTAAGGAAAGATGTAGAAGCTAAGATGGATGGTTTAAAGAAAGGTGTAGAAGCTAAGATGGATTATTTAAATAAAGGTGTAGAAGCTAAGATGGATGGCATGGAAGCTAAGGTGAATGGCATGGATGCTAAAATTGATGGCATGGATGATAAGATGGAAGAATTGAAGATAAATATGAATAAGTTGCTACAAGAAATGGTCACTAATGGTGAAAGGGCAGTAAAGGAAACTCATGATGAGAACAAAATAAATGTTAATCATGATTCCATAGACTCTAATGTTGGATCAGAGACCCACCATATTCCAAAAATCAATATGAGGAAGTTTGATGGCATGGATCCCACAACATGGATATTACAGATGGAGCAATTTTTCGATCTCAATAATGTGCAAAACACACAAAAGGTACGTATTGCAACTTTATATTTGGAACCAAATCAATTTGTATGGTATCAACGGCTTTGCTCTTGTAAACAAATTATCACTTGGGCAATTTATACATAATAATTGACAACACATTATGAGGATACAAAAAGCAACACATTTTTAAGCCAATTGATAAGTCCCAAACAAAAGGGTTCAATAATGGAGCACATTGAGGAGTTCCAAAAACTGAACATAGGGGTAAAAAATATTCCAGAGGAGCATAGGATTGATGTGTTGATAGGGACTTTAAAGGATAATATCGAACATGATGTTCACCTTTGGGAACCTGATTCATTAGAGAAGGCATTCAGGTTAACAAGAAAAATGGAAAGAAAAATTATGGCAACCAGGAAGCATACCACTCACAACTATAAATATGGAAGTGTTGTTGCCCCTAGTCTTCCACAACCTATAAGGTAGAGACCATAACAATTGGAAGAAAAAAGAGCAAAAGGACTTTGTTACAGTTGTGAAAGCAAATACACTAAAGGTCATAAGTGTGCTGAGAAGAAATTATTCTGCATAGATTGTGAAGAGGAAGAAGAAAAGGAGCAAGAAAGGTCAAAAGAAGAGGATATACTCAAGGAACAAAGCCTAGATAAAGAAGAAATGAATCCGACCATATCTTGTAATGCATTGGCAAGAATTACCACTCCTCAAACCATCAAGATAGAAGGACAAATCAAGAAGAAAAAGGTAATAGTGTTGATTGATTCAGGAAGTACCCACAATTTTATTCATTGTAAGGTAGAAAAAGAATTGAATTGCTTCTTATATCCAGCACCAGAGTGTCAAGTGATGGTTGCAAATGGAGGAACAATAAATTGCTCTGGAAAGTGCCATAATATCAAGCTATCCATGGGATAATATGTATTGACTAGCCCAATGCTTTCCATTCCAATGGGAGGTGCTGATGTTGTACTAGGAGTCCAATGGCTACAATCGTTGGGTACAGTAGCTTTTAATTTTCAAAAAATTTTCATGAAATTTTCTGTGGAAGGAAAGGAAGTTGAATTAAGGGGTATTGCAGGGAAAGTAGGAAAGATAATCAGCTCTAATGGTATGACAAAGCTTCTAAAAAAGGAACAAAGAGGTGTAATTGCAAAATTATGTTTGCTAGATGTTTCCACATTGGAATCATCTATTTCTCCAGGTCTCCAAAAGGTCTTGGACAATCATTCCAAGGTATTTGAGACTCCCAAAGGTCTCCCACCTATTCGTGATCATAATCATGCTATTCATCTAATTCCAGGAAGTGTTCCTCCAAACATCAGGCCGTAGAGATATCCCTATGCACAAAAGAGTAAAATTGAACGTATGGTTGCAGAAATGCTAGAGGCTAGTCTAATTCAACCGAGTAAAAGTTCTTTCTCTGCTCCAGTAGTATTGGTGCACAAGAAGGATGGATCATGGTGCATGTGTCCCGATTATAGGGAGCTCAACAAGCTCACTATTAAAGATAATTTTCCCATTCCATTCATTGATGAATTAATGGATGAATTGCATGGATCAATTTACTTCACCAAGTTGGATCTTTGTTCAGAATATCATCAAATCAGAATGAAGACTGAAGACATTCCAAATACAACATTTAGAACTCATGAGGGTCATTATGAATTTTTGGTCATGCCTTTTGGGCTCACCAATGCACCTTCAACATTTCAAGGTTTGATGAATTCCATTTTCAAACCATTCCTTAGAAAATTTGCGTTAGTATTTTTTGATGATATACTAATCTATAGCAAGTCTTGGAAGGATCATGTTGAAAATGTTGACAGGGTGCTACAATTATTGGAGGAGAAACAATTATATGCAAAAAGATCCAAATGTTTCTTTGGAGTACAAGAGGTGGAATATCTGGGTCATATTGTATCTCATGAAGGAGTTAATGTAGACCCTAGCAAAATCAAAGCCATTAAGGAATGGAAAATACCCACATCCATAAAGCATTTGCGAGGATTTCTCGAGTTGACAGGGTATTATCGCAAGTTTGTTAAGAATTATGGGAGAATAGTAGCACCTCTAACAACATTATTGAAGAAAGATTCATTTTCATGGACTCCAGAAGCAACAAAGGCCTTCGAGCATCTTAAAGAGGAAATGTGCCAAGCACCGGTCTTAGCTACACCAGACTTCACAAAAACCTTTATTGTGGAATGTGATGCTTCAGGAAATGGAATTGGTGTTGTTTTAATGCAAGATGAAAGACCCATTTCTTTCGAAAGTTGTCCAATCAGGGGAATTTTTTTACACAAAGCTATTTATGAGAAGGAAATGTTGGCAATACTCCATGCACTTAAGAAATGGCGACCCTAGCTAATGGGAAGACACTTCAAGGTAAAAACAGATCATGATAGCCATAAATACATTTTAGAACAAATATTATCCTTTGAAGGGCAAAAAAAGTGGGTCACGAAGATGTTGGGTTATGACTTTGAAATCATCTACCAAAAAGGGAAGTAAAATGTGGTGGCAGATGCACTCTCAAGAAAGGATGAGGATGTGGAAGAATTGTTGTGTGCCATTTCTATTATCCAACCAGATTGGATAAACGAAGCAAGGGAGGAATGGAAGAATGACGAAGAAGTGTGGGAACTTATTCGAAAGTTACAACAAGACTCTAGTACATCTGATACATTTAGCTAGCAAAATGATTTGTTATGGTACAAAGATCGCTTGTACCTCCGTAAGAATTCCCAGCTATAACAAAAGATTCTTATGGAATTGCACACTTCTCCCTTAGGAGGGCACTTAGGATTTTTAAAAACTTACCACAGGGTTAAGAAGGAATTTTTTTGGGAGGGCCTTAAATGAGATATTCAAAAGTTTGTGGCGGAATGTTTGGTTTGCCAACAAAATAAAGTTGGAACAATTAAGACACCAGGTCTATTACAACCTTTATCTATTCCAAGCCAACATTGGGAGGAGGTTTCAATGGATTTTATCACAGGTTTACCCAAGTCTAAGGGAAAGAGTGTCATCATAGTGGTAGTTGAGAGACTTACCAAGTATGCACTCTTTTGTGCATTATCACATCCATTTAAAGCCAATACAGTTTCTATTGCATTTATGGAAACAATTCAAAAGCTACATGGAAACCCAAAGATTATTGTAAGTGACAGAGATCCCATTCTCACTGGAAATTTTTGGACAGAATTATTTTCTTGTCTTGGTACTCAGTTAGCTCATAGCTCATCTTATCATCCTCAATCTGATGGGAAAACTAACATAGTAAACAAATGTTTCGAAGGATATCTTCGTTGCTTTGTATCTGATAAGCAGACACAATGGTTTCCTCTGGCTGAATGGTCGTATAACACTTCGTTCCATATAGCAACAAAAATGACCCCATTTATGGCACTTTATGTATATTAGCCACCATCCATCACATCATATTTAAGAGAAAATTATAATGTTCAAGCAATGGAAAATAACATCGAACATCAACAACATGTCCTCCAACTCTTAAAGGATAACCTCTTGTTGTCACAGAATAGAATGAAACAACAAGCAGATCAACATTGCAGTGAAAGAAGTTTTGATGTAGGTGATTGGGTATTCCTACAGCTATAGCCATATAAGAAAATGTCCCTCAAGCAAGCTAAGAAGGATAATAAATTCTCACCAAAGTATTATGGTCCGTATAAGGTGTTGCAAATGATTGGTACTATGGCATACAAATTGGAGCTTCCTACAGCTTCTCGATTGCACCCAGTTTTCCATGTTTCATGTTTAAAGAAGGTCATAGGTGACAAGCTCCCAATTCAAACAATATTGCAAGAACTTGACGAGGAAAGAAAAATTATATTGGAACCAGAGGCAATCACAGAAACAAGAACTTGACAGTTAAGAAATCGATCAATTTCGAAGTATCTTATCAAGATGAAGAACTTATCCACTGAAGATTCCACATGGGAGGATGAGAATTTTATACAGAAGCATCCAGAACTATTGAAGCGTTGAGGACAACACTTTTTTGAAGGAGAGGGGCATGTTGGGTCCCTATAATACTAGTGATTACCCCATTACTATTGTAGTTGTATCCCTTATTAATATTTTTGTGCCCCTATCGCCCCCATATTGTTATTACTGTGCCCCATAGAATCCCTCTATTGTTATTTTGTGGCTTTATATTATTATTGTTAGGTCGGCTAGGTTATATTGTGACTCCTTAGGCTCCTATATATAGAAAGGAGGTTTTGTGATTTGAATCATCCAAGAATTGCTCATTTATGTAATGTAAAGGAGGTTTCCCCCTCGAAGAGGCTAAATTCCAAGGTGTGGATCTTTCTTTTCTACCTTTTTGTGAGCTGGTTTCATAACAGAATCTAAGACAAATTCCTTTGAAAATTGCATCGGCATTGACAATACAGAAATCACATGGGATGAATTTGCAATGAACCACTAAAGATATTGGAGACAGAGAGAGGAATGGTTGGACATTTACAACTATATCAGGAGGGAAATAGATATATGATTTGCGGATTTCATTGCATTTTTCTTTTCAACATTATGCAAAAATGAAAGACAGTGCATATGTTACACTTAGAAAAAAAGACGAGGAACGATTGAAGTTGATATCATTATTGGGGTATTTATCTTTAATATAGTTTATTGTTGATGGATACATTTTTGTAACTCTCATTGTTTTTTGCAATTATTTGTTTGCACATGGATAAGTTCTTTGTTCTGCTAGTTAATGATTTGATGAGATTTGTTGATTGCTAAAAAGTTAGAATAAATTCTATTGATGAATACTTTTTTTGTGTTGATGTTATTGTTTTATTGGTTAGATTGTAGCTATTTCTACTTTTTTTTGTCCTTGTTGTCATTTTCAATCCTTGTAGCCTTTTATGTCTAATCAATTTTTCTTATTGATTTTTTGTATTTCACACACACACACAAACACACACACATATATATGTACTAATTTTAATTGTACCTTTATGTCATTGAAATGTAGATATGGAGAACAATGATGACACTTATTACATCTCAGTGATAAAATCTATTATAAAAGTAGTAATTTTTGTTGCATATATTCATAATAGGCTTGATAGAAAAAATGGCTTCCATCCTATTTTTGTCAATGAACATATTTGTGTCCTTCATGAAATGAAATCAGATGTGGAATACTTGTACCATTTTCACCAGAGAGAATATGGAAGGAAAATGAGAAGGGATTGATTGGAAAGCATGAAGTATCATGATCATTAACCTATTAATTTGAATTGGTGTTGCTTTTTCCATCATTCTCGATGTGTTTTGGAAGAGGCTATCGTTCAATAAATTAGTTGTGCTAGAGTGTTTAAAGTTGAATATCATATCAAAATTTGTTTAAAAATTTCCCCCTTTTTACATTAATTCCTTGGGTTTATTAATGTAATGGATCATAATTGCATTGTATAAACGTAGATTTCTTTTAAATTGTTGTTTCACTTTTATTAAATGTTTATTTCATAATTACTTCATTATTATTTATTAAATGGTTATTTTTTTTTTCTGAATAAGGCTACTTCTATATTAATACAAAAATATTTTACACCGAGGCCATGACCTCGTAGAGCTAGCCTAGAATTACGACATGATAACAAGCAAAGTGAATCTGTGTGCCAAAATCTAGTAGAGTATTTCCCTCCAATACTGAAGAGAACCTGTTCATGAGTAAAGCAAAAAAACAGAAAGAGCCATAGTTATACTTGGAATTGAGAGTTGAACGTGAACTGTACGACAACCAAAACTTGGAATTGGGAATTAAACTGGATCTATACGACAACCCAGACAATAAGACTAGACTTGGTAGTTGTGACTAGCAACACGACAACCCATAGCTGAAAACAGAGGTAACTGTGAGTGCGACCAAAAATGGAATATGAAGGTTGACAGAGTACCCTTTGCATATAAAAAGCTAGCAGTATGAGCTAATGCATTTGTAATCATAATTAGGATAGTGATAAGTGAACCTTCTCAAGCTGGTAGAAATCCAACAGAACCAAAAAGAACCAACCTACTTAAGCATCAGGAGAGGGATCAGGCGGCTCCTTGGTGATGCGGAATCCATATTTGTAATCATTGTCGTCATCAGAGGAGCTTATTGGATTCTCCATGCTCTGTGAAGACTTGCCTTTACTAGAGCCTAAAGCTTTGCTCTAATCGAGGTTTGCCTGGATGGGACCTAGATTGTCTGACACTGGCCTGTCCGAAGTCTCCCTGAGGGAACCAGCTCCATGACTCGAATTGAGCTCACTAAGCTCAATGGTGATCGTGGCCATGAAGGTGGAAGAGCCATGACTGCACGAGAAACGTAACTGAGCTGCATTGGTCATTGAATGGAAGGATCTTGGTACTGGTATCTATAAACCTTCGCCCCTACCCCGTCCGCTCCGAGTGGTAGGATATCTATCCGAGTGCAGGTCCGGGCCAGAAGTTGAAGAGTCTGCCATGGAGGAGGTGTTCTGGTGCCTAGTTTTCCTACGAGAGCTGCCCCTTCTGCAGCTCATCCGCTTTCAAAATTTTGGCATGGCTAGAGGGGCAGGATGAACCTGGCTTCTTGGAGGATGAAGGAAGTAGGAAAGGAGAAAACTAACCTGGTTACAGAGCTCAGGCCAGCAAGTCGGTGGTGAGCGTAAGAGTAGGGGGAACAGAGGATGGTTTGAAGGCAAAGCCAGAAGCTCCTCCAGCCAGCCTAAGCTTGGTTTGCTCCTCAGAGAGGTCAAAGACAAGCCGCTATAATTGCAATGGAGGAGGAGCCAGAGCGGAGAGGATAAATACGAATATGGCAGGTTAGTAGCGCCATGATCAAGAAATTAGCCAGAATAAATGGTTGTCCTGGTGTCATTAAAGACACATTAAGTTGGAGCAGATGGGGAGTGATGACCAGAGCCTTGAGAGGATATGTGGCTATAAAGAGTAACCACGCGCCCATCCATACCAGTGGCCATGCGCCTTTAATGCCGTTAGACATCCAGATCCGGGATGGATAGATCTTGTTGCACCAGAAGAGTGCAGTTTCTTTTGAGTTGTGCATCATTGGAACAATTCAATGGACTCGAGAAGAAGGAGAGTTGCTGATCGGTCCCGTGATTAGCCAGTCTATCTGCAACCTTGTTAGTTGTGCACCTGATGTGCTTGAAGGAGATGCTGCGAGGAGTTTTGAGCCATTCTTCAATTTGTTCCAGCCTACTGAGAAGCCTCCAACTCGAAGCTATCTTTGCAGCTGAGGATCCTAATTGTATCTGGATGGCAGCTTCTATGAGAATTTAAGAATCCCCTTCAAACTCTAAGGGGAGCAAGTTCTCTGTTTCTATTGTACATAACCCCTGCCATAAACCTTCAATCTCAGTTGCATTGTTGGTGTCTCGACCCATCAAACCGTGATACATATGCAGAATAGAACCCTCAGTGTTTCTGATGATGCCCCCGTATCCAGCCGGCCCAGGATTGCCCTTAGCTGCTCCGTCGAAGTTCAGCTTGTAGGGATGGATGATCGGAGGAGACCAAGAGTGTGCAGACTCAGAGTGGATAGAATTATTAGCCTTGATAAGATCTATAGAGGTGAGATCTAAATTCCAGTTGGCAAGAACGAGGCATTCCTGAGGGGAGACTGGCATGTCTGAGTCTTGCCATTGACTGAGGGCTAGAGTTTCTTGAAGATTCTGCTTGAGAAGGAGCCAAAGGGTGTCCAGAGGTGAACTGTGATTTTTGAAGATCCTGTTGTTTCTTTCCTTCCAGATGATCCAATAAACGAAGCCCGGCAGGAGGTTCTAGAGAGCGTTGAGAAAAGGACTTTGGAAAGGCTTCCGTGGCCAGGTTCTGATAGTGTTTACGATATCTCCCTCTCTTCTGCCTATTCTTCCGTTACACTGTGCTGTTCTCTCCCACATTTGAGCTGCTAGAGGGAAAGTATCCAAGAGATGATTAGTATCCTCTGGGTGATGATTGTAGTTGGAGCATCTAGATGGCCCAATAAATCCTCGCTTTTGTAATTTACCCCATGTGAGGATCCTTTTCTTACTAAGAAGCCAAAGGAATGTGGAGACCTTAGTCCATATTCTTTGTTGCTAGACTTTATCCCATAGTTGATCTTTTATTATCTGAATGGGGTGATAAAGGATTTGATAAGCTTCCTTGGTTGTGAACATACCCTTGGTGGTATAAACCCATCTCAATTGGTCTTTCCGATGAGTGAGTTTGATTTTCCTGAGATTGAGTTCTTGATCAATCTCATCATATGTTTGCTCCTGCCAAGTGTTTGCCAGTTTCCATAGATGAAAGCTTTGGGGAGATTGCTGCTGCGAGAATTGGTTAACATGGATTTGTTAATTCTGTTGCATGGTTGCTTGCCACTTGGGTTTGTTAAAGAGGGAGGTAAGTTCGGGAAGTTGTTCCCAGGAATCATCCCAAAATCTCATAGTGGTGCTTGAATGAATTTCCCAGAAGCTGTGTGCTTGAACGAAAGTGTTGTGTATCTTGGCAGCATTCCTGATTAGCGAGCAAGGAGTGGTTGGACTGCAACATATTAACTCCTCTTTTGTACTTCCTGGAGCATACTTGGCCTACCAGAGACTACCCCAGGGAGTGTACGGTTAGAGATCCAATTCCACCATATGCGCGCCCCCATGATGTTGTTGCTGTGTTGGGGATCCCGCAGACCCAGTCCCCTTGCTGATTTCGGAAGACATACTTCCGTCCATTTGACCAGGGCCCATTTTTTGTTGTGGCCTGTTGAGCCCCAAAGGAAATTTCTTTGTAGATTGTGAATATTCCTGAGAAACCATTTTGGTGCAGCTAAAATTGATAACAGGTACAGAGGCATGGCTTGAAGAACAGATTTGATGAGGATGATCCTTCTGGCAATGTTGGGGGAGCAAAAAGTCCAGGAAGAGATCTTGGTTTCTAAGTTGTCAAGAAGGACCCTCCAAGAGGCATGTTTGATAGCAGAGTCAAACAGGGGAGCTCCCAAATATTTGGAGGGAAGCTTGCCTATAGAAAAGCCCAGAATTCTAGCTATTTTCCTCTGCATGAGAATGGGAGTATGGAATAAAAAGAGCTAAGATTTGGAGGCATTGATGTAGTGCCCAAGGCTTCTAGAAAAAGATTGAGTAGGAGTGTGAAGGAAGAAGCTTCTTGTATTGATGGGTAGCCAAAAAGTATATTATCGTCGACAAACTGTTGGTGAGTGATGGGATACTGGCTATGCAATGAAATGCCTTTTAAGGAATGTGAAGAAGAGGCAGAATGAAGAAGGTGGCTTAGCCCTTCAGCCATGAGAACAAAAATGAAAGGGGACAGAGGATCTCCTTGATGAATACCCCTGGAAGGTTGAAAAGGAGGGGAGGGGGATGCATTGAGAAGGATGGAGAAGCAAGGGGAGGTAATGAGATTCATTATCGATCGAGTACAGGTAGCATTGAAGCCGAATGCTAATAAGATATGTTTGATATATGTCCAGCTGAGTTTATAGAAAGCTTTGGAGAGATCTAGTTTGAGAATCATACCTGGTTTTTTCAATATCTTGAGAGAGTGGATCACTTCGTGGGAGAGAATGATGCCATCCAGAATCTGGTGCCCTTCTACATATCCTGTCTTCTCTGGCGAGATGAGAAGAGGGAGAAGAGGTTTGAGTATGTTCACCACTACTTTAGATATAAGCTTATAGATGACATTGCATAATGCAGTTGGTCTATATTTGTCAAGAGTCTTGGATTCTTCCATTTTAGGAACGAGCACTATGAAGGTTGTATTTAGGGAAGGAAGAGCCCAATGCATTGTCCGAGATTCATCCACTAGCTCCCAGACCTCTATTTTAATAAGCTCCCAGAAAGCATGAAAGAAGTTGGCAGTGAATCCGTCAAGTCCAGGTGCCTTACCATCCTTGAGTTGGGTCATAGCATCCTCCACTTCCTACAAAGAGATATGCTGGAGAAGCCTATTGTTGTGATCCTCATTAATGATTTTAGGGATGTGCTGCACTATATTTTGAATGGCTTGATTTCTGCTGCCCGACGGTTCTTTGAGAGTGTTCTGAAAGTGTTCTTGGAATTCCTGTACTATGTCTTCATGTTTCTCCAGGCGCTCCCCTTGTTGATTGTTGATGAAGGCGATGTTGTTGTGCATTCTCCTTTGAATGGTGGACCTGTGAAATAATTTTGTATTTTTCTCCCCATCCCTGAGCCATCTGATCCTGGATTTTTGAGGCCAGAGAGTCTCTTCTTGCTGCCTGTGTGTTTCAATCTGATTTAAGAGAATCTGCTCCTGTAGTGCATATTCCTCCTTTCGGCCTTCTGATATGATGCACTATTGCAGCGTGTTCATTTTCTGCTCCAGTGCTTTCCTTTGATCGAATATGTTGCCAAACTGAGTGTTATTCCATTTTTTTAGCACTTGCTTAAGGTACTTGAGCTTTTGTTGGAATTGAAACATCTTGGCTCCTATGAGGGGAGTGAAGGATTTCCAGGCAGCTATTACCACTTCTTTGAAGTTAGGATGGGAGAACCAGAAGGACTCGAAGCGGAATGGTCTATTTCTCTTTGACTCTGGATGTGACCACTGAAGCATTATAGGCCAGTGATCTGAGCCTGCTTGAGGCAAAATAGAGGCGTGGAAATCTCCGCCTAGATGAATGGCATTATCTGATAGGAGGAAGCGGTCAAGTCTGGAGGTTATGTGTTGAGTTCCTCTTCATTTCTTGGTCCAAGTAAACATACCATTTCAGATCTGAATATCCATGAGCTGATCCCTTGCTATAAAATCTTTAAAGCCAATGTTGTCTCCTTCCAGTCTTGCTCGGCCTCCTGTTTTTTCCTCCAACGTCGTAATAATGTTGAAGTCACCACCACTTATCCATAGGGGATGGATTCTGCCAGAGCTGGGGGTTGTCTGAGAGTTCAGTAAATCCAGCTTTTTTGGAAGATCTTGAGGAAAATACACATTAGTGAGAAGACCATGGATGTTGGTGCCTATGAGATGGAAGGTAGTTGAAATGAAGAAGTGAGAGGTATGGAAATCCTGAAGGGAGAGGATTTGTGGGTTCCATAAGATTGCTAGCCCTCCAGAAGTGCCTGAGGCATCCACAGACACTGAATGACAACCTGTCTAAACTTTGTTTAGAATTTTCTCCAGTGCATTACTATTGCCTTTGGTTTCTTGTAGAAATACTAGTGAGGGCCTTTCTTGCTGAATCATGTTTTTTAGCATTCTATGTTTTGCAGGATTGTTAAGCCCTCACACATTCCATGAAATTAGCTTCATGAGGAACCATGGGGAAGAGCTTTGTAGAACTTGGTCAGCTTGGGGAATTCTCCCGAATCCACCAGCATTTCTCCAATAATGATAGTCCTTTGCAGATCCGTTTTGCGCCCTCGCTTTTTCGTGTCTTTCAAAAAAAAATTTCCATCCCAATGACTACCTGCTTGAATGCCAAGATATTTATTTTGCTGTGCTTTGGTCAGAACTCCATCAAGTCTTTCGATCTCTTTTGGGGGAATTTCACTGAAATCTTTTTGTAGACATGCGGCTTCCAGTTTGAGGAGGTCCAGATCTGTTAGATCTTCATCTTCTGGTTCTTCTTCCATGAGTGATGGATTGTCCTGTTCCTCCTCATCTGACTTTTGATTGTTGTTGTTGGCTAGAGAAGCATCAACCTCCATGGCGGAGGATTGTATGGTTCTTTCAAAGGCAAATTTTTTGTCCGAAGAGGTTGAAGCTGGAATGCGGGTATGAGCTGACTTGGAAGTCGAGGTTGAAGGATGAGGGGGAGGCACAGGGGTGGAGGGGAAGGGATCTGAGGATGGGATGGTAGTATTATCCTCTGTGAAGGTAGGAGAAGATAAGATGCTGAAGCTACTCTGGGTTTCAGGCTTCTTGGGCTCTTCTGGAGCTACTGGAGGTTTCTTGGTATGCTTTCTATGGCTAGGAACTCTCGTGAATCCTTCAACGTCTTTACTTGTCTCTGATGAGGATTATTTCGACTGAATATTTGGAGGGCAATCTCTGAAAAGATGGCCATGCTCATGGAATCTTCTGCAATGAAAAGTAATGTGCTCATAGTCTATAGTTTGTACCCATTCATAATCGTCATGAAATAAACTTACCGAATCCATGAGTTCGTTGGCCAGATGCATGTGTACGCAGATCCTGACATAGGAGGTTTATCTGCGGTATTTGGTTTCCTCGGATACTTTGATGAAAGCTCCTAGGTTTTTGCCAATGTCCTTTAATGTCTCTTCATTCCAGTATTCCACTGGAAGAGAGTACAGGCATATCCATACTGGAGCCCAGGAGAAG
The DNA here is from genome assembly GCA_031772625.1 of Pinus tabuliformis. Classification (NCBI taxonomy): domain Eukaryota; kingdom Viridiplantae; phylum Streptophyta; class Pinopsida; order Pinales; family Pinaceae; genus Pinus; species Pinus tabuliformis. Next base: position 1,372,083,751 of record CM062820.1, read on the forward strand.
TCATCTTTATCTGGGTCTAACCTTGCTTTCCATTCTCGGAGATATAGGCCTGCAGAGTTGAGGAAATATGGTCATCCTTTGAATATGCGAGTTTTGTCTTCCAGGAAATTGAAGATAGCAGTGAAAAAACCTTTGTGTCCTAGCTGCAATGAGACTTGGCCTTTAGGTTTCCATTTGGGGGCGATCCAGCCATGCATGAACTTTTCAGTCGGCTAGAACCCGAGGAACGTGCCTATGAGTGCATGATCACTCATGTATTGGATTTGGGCGTTGATTCGATCACTGGGTAGATCTATTTTGATTCTCTCTGCCGATTTAGGAATGCATGTTGCAGAGAATGCTTTTCGCCATGACATCGAGTTGTTTTGGTCCGATCCTTTGTCCTCAGTTACCGTCTGACCTGCAACAACTTTTCCATTGTTGTTTTTATCAGGATCTAAATGATGGCCATCAGATGGATCAGGACCTTGACCGGCTAGAGCGTCTGCATTTACTGACTTGTCAGCAGAGGGATCTGATGAGGGAGGGGGGCAGAGCCCACCCCTCTGGACGGCACGACCATGGTGAGGAGATCAGCAGTGTCGTAGGTCAGAGAAGCCAAGAGCTCAAAGGGAAGGGGCAGCGGGATTTTTCTGAAACCCTAACAGGGCCATCATCGATCACTGGTTTGATTAGGCATGTCCAACAATCTCATGACCTTCCCCCATCTTATTTTCTTGGAACCATATTGGAAAGTTTAGTAGATTATCAATGCTTTCATGAATATTTTCCAATTAAACAATTGATATTGATTAATTTATTAAATGGTTATTAATATAATTTTTTCTATTATATTTTTTTATTATTATTATGATTATTATTATTATTATTTTTAATTATAATAATTTTTATTATTTATTATTATTACAATTATTTTTAATATAATTCTCACAATATAAAATCAATTATTACTAATATGGTTCTTATATTGATTATATTTATATTATTGAGAATTCATATAGGTTCTTGATATGTGCCTAATAGCCTTTATCAAACATGTTTATTAATGTGGTTGTGCTATTAATATTTGTTATTGCATCGAGAGTCACTCTACAACCCATTATAGGGGAGACGTGTGTAATGTAATTAAGTTTGTCAACATTTTTTAATGTCCGCTCTTTTACAACGAAAACTATATGAATAAATAATAAATAAAAAATATTAATAATTATATAAATTCCACATATCTATAGACCAAAATATTCTCATTTTTAATATAATTAAAACCTTGATTTAATCTCTATGGAATATCAACAGAATATTTTTAGTACTAGTGAGTATAGAGAGTTTAGATATATGAAAAACTAATTATAAACTTTTTTCTTTTATATTTAATTGAAAAATGTGATTAAATTAAATTAAAATACAATATGTATAAAATATTTTAATTGTGAAATGAGCTATGGTTTTTACGCATGTTGTAATGCTAAGCCACGGTATTGGCCCATTGTAGAAAAGCTTATTTAAAACATAATAATATACATGGTAATGTGGTAGTACATATGCATGTTCAAAAATGTTTTCTTATTAATTAAGAAAATACCTAAATTTCTTAACTCATTTACAATATCTTCCCCCTAAGCATGTGTTAAACAACACATTAAATAGTTGATATTTTTTTTGGTTTAACCCAATAGGGATTTGAACATTGAATCTCATGCATTAAATTAATTTATGACATGGAAATGGCCACTAAACTGTCCCCCATGGGCATTAAATAGTCCATAACTTTAACCTTATTTTATTTTTTAATTTTACTTACGTAAACTTATAATTTTACCCTTATATAAGTTTACTATTCCCATTATTATTAATATTCTTATATTAATGTCTTACGTAGTAATTATTAACAGTAATCCTTTTATGCTAATTATAATAAAATATAATAATAATATTGACATCATTGTTGCATTGATTTTCTAAATTATTAATATCTCATGTTTGTTTTTTTTTTCCATTTGTTTCCTAACTAATGAGTTAGAATATTATTTTATCAACCAACTAGCTTAGATCTATCTTAACTCTCAATCTAACTAGGAATCTAGAGGGATCAAACACCCTTTCATTCTAAAAGATGGTTTCACCTCATAGGGAATTGATTTGATCCCTCCCTCTCAGTGCTTGGAAGATATAGAGTTAAGATGCATCTATGTTGCGATGTATATAGATATTACATTGTTATATATATATATATATATATATATATATACTCTTATTTTCAATTTTACAAAAGGGTATATATATATATATATACCCTTTTGTAAAATTGAAAATAAGAGTATATATATATATATATATATATATATATATATATATATATATATATATATATATATATATATATGTTTGATGTTTTTCATTGTCATATTTTATGATCATTTTAACTTCGTTTCCTATGTGATATACATGCCATTGATTATATAGATGGATTGAGATATCCTAGAAGGGAAATTTTACTCTAAATATTAATTTCTTATATGCCTTTTAATTAAATTTAATTACGAAGTTCTAAAAAATAATGGTTGCAAATGTAAATCGTTATTTTCTTTCTGAATTTCCATAATTTTAATTGAATTATTAATAACTAATAGGTGGATGGTAGGGTTTTAACTTGCACACAAAATATTCTAGAATACCTTTAGTACTAGTAAGAGAAGAAACATTGAGATTTATCTCAAAAGTAATTATGCCTATTCTACCTTTTTAATTAAATCGATTAATTAAAAAATAAAAATTCATATGAACATTCCTCACATGAAATGGGTTAGGGTTTTATGGGCATGTTGTATCAATACGAATTGCTATTGTCCGAGGATAATGTAAAAGGTTTATTTATAAGTTAAAAATTTCCATGTTAAAGTGGGGTTGAATATGCATGATTAAGAATCTTGTTACATTTATTTTAAATGTATGTACTTTTAAATGGTATGTTAATTCTTTAAATAATAACAATAACAATAATAATGTTATAACTTAGTTAAATTTTGTGATTTTTTTAAGTTTTGCTAATGTGGGATGTATCCAGATGTTTCGACACTTATCTTGAATTGATACCTTTTATCATTTATGAGCCGTTTAATTTATATGGTTACACTAATTTATGTGGCCAAATGAATTTTAATTCATAACCACTATTTATATTTTATAAATATTTCACATCTCTTTATATAAAATTGTTGTCATTTCAAATTAAATGTTTATTAATTAAATTTGCTATATTCTCTTCTGTTTATTAATGATATGTTTTGATATATCATGGTTATGAATATGAATCATTATTATTTAAATTTATTTCAATGTGATACATATATTATTATTTTTTTCTAAAAAAAAATGTTTGTAGTCCTATTAATTTAAAAAACACATAATATATTAAATTGAATTGAACCAAATTATTATATTTATTATTTTTCAAATTCTATTCCTTTTTAATCTAACATTTGATTTTACACAACCACTACAACATATTCCCAAAAATAGGCTACAGACCACCTCTCACCGAAATCAATTTCCCCTCCCACCCTCATAAATATGACACTAGGGTTGACATATGATTTTCATACTATCACCCCCCACCCCATTCCAACCAACCCTCATATATAAGGATTGCGGTGGGGTCTGATAATACAAAAGAACATATTATACCCAATATGATAAATCACCCAAATGCTCCCCCTCTACCCATTCATTTATGATATGAGAGAAGAGGTGGCTAGGTGGCAAGGTGATGGTTGTTATTATCTTTTTCATAGTATGACCATCTACCTCCATATATTATGGAAATCCATATTACTTTTTTCATATATGGGTGTACTGGGGGGGTTAGGTTATGTAACATATAGAGGTGAGGCTTGGTGTGAGGGGATCATATGTAAAAAATATATATGATCATGCATATGGGAGGTAATATTATGCAAAACATATCATGTTTTCCATAAAATGACCCTCCTTCCCCACCGTCATCCCACTCCAACATGCAAATTTATTATTGGGGTGTGATACTATAAAAAAGGTGTTAGATAAGGGTACAAGTAGGTGATGATATTCTGTAAAACACATTATATCGCACTACACTCACACCCCATTTGTTTCGCATAGTATCACCTTGAAGCTTATATGAGCATGGGGATGGGGCATGATATTATTCAAAACATAATATTAGGGTTTTGAGTGGAGGTGATATAAAAGAAAAATAATATGTTTTTCATAATATCACCACCATCCCAACTCATACCTAATACTACCATCATTGTAATATAAAACATAATATGTTTTGCATAATATCACCCCCAACCCAGACTCATATCAATCCTCACCCCAAACATATATGAGCGAAGGCTTGAGTGGTGATATTATGTGAAACATAATATGCTTTTTATAATGTCATATTCCACCCTCATCATCATATATATGAGATTGGGGGTTAGGTGTGATATTATGCAAAGAAGATTATGTTTTTTGTAATTTGAGTGTCAATTGGAGGGATTTATTATGAAAATGATTTTATGCTTTTATAAAAATCACCCACCATCCCGACCCTAACATATGAAGGTGTGCCAAATGGTTGATATTTAGAAAATTATATCATATTCTACATAATTAGTCCCCCCATCCTCACCTTAGTATATAAGGGCAAGGGTATGAGTGTGCATATCAGGTGATACATTTCACAGCTTGTTATGCCTTGCATAATAAATACACCAAACGCCATAATCATATATGTGGGTAGAGGTGGGGGTAACATTACATTTTATATAATATCACCCTGCATCATAGACCTCATATCTAAGGAAAAAATATTTTGTGTTTTTCATATTTTATGGTGATGGAGGAGGTGATACTATGCCAAAGATATTATGTTTTGCAAAATGATAACCCCCACCCCCACCCTCATACATGGAAGATATAATATATTTTTTCCACCGTATATGAGGGTCAGGGTGTGGTAATATGAAAAACTATTATGCCCACCTCCCAACCCCACCCTCATGCATAAGGGTGTGGGCGGGGGATGATATTCTGAAAAACATTAAAAAAAATTGCATAATAAATCTCCTAGATACTACCATCATATATGTTTTATCTATATGATGGTGGGAGTCAGTGGTGATATCATGGAAAACATAGTATGTTTTTCCCACATAGGTGATGGCTAGGGTGGGGTGTAATATTATGCAAAATGTAATATCACCATCGTATAGAACATGTTATGCTTTTCATATATGACAACAATTTTGGGGTGTTCTATTATGAAAAACATAATATGTTTTGAAGGTAAGGTTGAGGGTTGATGCAAAACATAATATGTTTTTAAAAACAAATTATGTATTTCTTAGTATCAACCGCCAACCAACCCTAAGAACATATTATGTTTTACATAGTATCAACCCCACTCCCACCCTCACATGGGGTAAAATTACACAAATCAAATGACTTGGGGTAATGCTATGCAAAACACACATATGAGTATGCATGTGGTAGTGGAACTATGAAAAACATATTATGTTCTTCATAATATTAGGCCCCACCCACACCATCATATATATGTTATATTTTGTACAATATTATCCCACACTAAAACCATAATATATATATTTTGAATAATATTACCGATCACAACCACCATCTTATATGAGGGTGCAATGATGGGAGGGTTGAGGTGTGATATTTCCAACATCATGTTTATGAAAATTATTCCATTTTTTCATAATATTACCCCCTAAATATGCCCTCAATGTTGCACACAGAGTTGTCATTGATGTCAAAGGGTATTTATGGACAACAATAATATGACAATCCTCGATGATCAATGGATTTATAGAACACCTCATCAAGGTGTATGACAACTTGATCCTTTTCTAGGTATCAATACATGAGGATATTTGTGCTTGAAGTTAATTGAGCTTTTTACAAAGTTTAGATTCTCAAAATACCTTATAAATATCATGGTTGTACCATGCTCATTGATACATTTCCAATGGTGTCTTATGATCTTAAAAACTACTCCCAGATGAGAAGTTATGGTGTGTTGAAACTAAGTATTAGTTGGGGATAAAATTAAATGGCCAAACTGTAGGGCCAAAACCCAAATTATTAGTTTGTTAAATATCATGCAATTTTGGAGTGGCTCCACCATTAACTTAAAATATAAATAACCATGAACATAAGGAGTAGCTTACTAGTTAATGCCCCTAAATATCATGAAAGTTTATGTTAAATCAATGATGTTGCCAACAAATCAATGACCCACTAGAAAAGAAACAACATAATGTCTAACGTAACAATCAGGTCCAATTAAATGTTGGAACATCACAATATATTATTTGGATTTCATGCGGAATTTGATGATGTCCTCATGTTGACATGTGGCATAAATGGGAGAAATGATGTGATAGTGACTAATAGCATTTTTGGAACAACAAGGAGGTCAAATTTGGGTGAAACATGGAACCGCTCTTGGATTTCCATGTGGATCATTGATGCCATGATGATGCCATTGATGGGTTGGCTGAAGAGTATAAGGCTAGGTCATATGAATTAGTTATTTGGGACATCATCCTAGTGATTTAATTTATTAAAAATTTTACTTCGCTCGAAAAAAATTGGTCAGTCCTTTCATGATGCAAACACATAAATATGGAAATGCAAATTCTTTTGACAACACAACTTTGGCAATTGATAATTAATCTATGGTGTGCTGTGAGCTATCCATGATCAAATATATTTCCTTTGAATTGAAGTTATTCTTGTTGGATATATTTTGATTCCTCCAGCTTAGTTTGTATGTGGGACACGATCATTAGAAGTCTAGTTTAGTTCTCATGAATGGTGTCCTAAGCACCACTTTGGTGGTCAAATGAGACTCGCGTAGTGTTCCATAACACATCAAGAGAAAAGTTTGTAAGTCATTGGTATAATGTAAGGGTGGTCAAGAGTTCAACATGTGATGCAAACAGGTTGGTTATTTTTAATATATTCTCCCATTCTTTTGCATTGTTTACAATATTTGTTCACTTCAGCAAAAATTCAGTGGGCATGTTGAAAAGTGCTAGAAAATAGGACTTTTTTCAAACTTTTAATTTTCTATATCGTTTATTATGGGTTTTTGGAGGAATTATTTATCCAAATTTAAATCTGAAAGAAGTTGGGTGATCAGTGCTAAGATTGGGACATAATTAAATGGTTTTCATGTTGTTTTAACACATATTTAATGGCGAAAATCTCTTGTGTATATTTGGAAGTTCTATGAGCATATTGAAGGTATTTTGGACACATCGAGGTTATGGGATCTGTAACAATATTGGGTTAATTTTTAATGTAAATAAATTAAACCAAGGTTTCGGGACACATATTTCAAGCTGAGTGGAGGGAAAAACACTATAGTGGGCATCACTTGTTGTTAATTAATAACTATGGAAATTAACAAAGGAAAAGAGGCAATAAATGGAAATTAATTAAAATAATAAAGCAAATACGACAAAAGGAAGCTGAAGAGACACAAATATGCATGCAAGGGAAGTTAGAGAGAAAATGAGGGAAAATGAAAGAAAATGGAAAAAGGAAAGGAAGACACTAGACATTAATGATAAAAATGTGTTAGAGAAACAATTCCTGAATTTTGTCAGTTTAGCTTTTGATCAACTTCATAAATAGATCTCTAACGAAAGAGAGGAAGCACTTGGACAAAAGCAAGCTAGCAAGAAAAGAAAGGTAAGGCAGCAGAAGGAATGGTTGGAAGGACATCTATAATAAGAGAAAATTGTAGATAACATGTTGCAGGTGTGATTTCATTGTTGATATTTGGATGCATGGTACATGAATTTGGTTATTTGGTTGTTATGTTCTCATTAGCATGGGATTTTTGTAGATTGAAAATGGTTTTCAACCTCTCCTTGCAAATTTCCTAGATAACCATGGTGCTATGGGTTCTTGGTTTCGGTTGAAGGTTTAGATGGTCAGTAGATATTGGATCCTTATGAGATGGTCCCAGAACAATTCCGAAGGGTCAAGGGTGGATATGGTCTTTCTCTTGGAACTCTTGATAGATGGTTGGAAAGAGGAAAATTCTTCCGTGCATGATGAAGAAAGTTGGAGGTGTCCAAGCTTGTTTGGTGTTAGTTATTTATAGAATAGTTTAGGGGAAATAACTATGCTTGAGGGTTGACATGTTTGGCCTCTAGAAGCCATGGTTGGTTATGTTCATACCTGAAATATGGCATGGGGGTGATTAGCTAAAGGAGACATTCAGTTCAACCCAATCTATGATTAGGTGGTTCATGAAAGACCTTGAGTTGGTTGACAATTTCATATGTTAATATGATTTATTTTATTATTGTGATCAATGAGTACATGTATTAGTTATTGTTTTCATTTTATGACTAGCTTTTCATCGATTCATTCAGGTCAAATGTTGGTTATATGGTTGGTTAAATGATGTTGTCTTATTTTGGATCTTATTCATGATTTTATCAGTTATTTAATGTTTATGTGAACGTATGGACTAACAAGTCTTGTTGCTATCTAGTTTGAGAGGGCATTGAGCCTTCTTGATTATTCTCTGCTAAAATGAATGAGACCATGATTAGATAGCATTCATGATCTATAGCTACTATGTTTACCATATGTTTGTTGAAATGTTTATCATTTATTTGGCATATTTGGGAAATATCTATGCCTAAGTATTAGTCATGCATACTTTTTCTTGTTTTATATTTGCTTCTGCGAAGTTATAGGTAGTTACGGCTAGAGGCCGGTAGGCTACCCCTGAAAAAGTGGGACTGATTTTGCAGTTGCACCTTTTGAACTGATATATTTCAATTGCAACCACACATACATGCTTATTCATGTGGCTATAGTTTCAAACTACATGCACTACTTGGCATACCTATAGCTGGTGTATAAGGTATGAGAAAAAGAAATTTTTGTCTCAAGGAAAGCTCATCAACAAATTTTGTCTGGTATCTGGGTCATGTGATGCTCCTGGCACGGGTTTATATGTTTCAAGTTAGTATACCACACTTCAATCATTAGAAGGTGGATGTTGGGTCATGTCATAGGAACTCTCACCTCATGTTTACCCTCGATATATTGTAAAAGTCGGTAAATGTGGGATGGGGTGGTTAGAGGATGGTATCGAAGTGATGTTGCAACACTAGACCTTGGTGTAAATGGAGATTGTTAGGCATGCATGTTATTTGTTTATGTTTTTATCGTGCATGGATATTAGCTATTTACTATTATTCTTATGATATCCATGAATGAACTAGTATGCTTATGATGTTTTATCATGTTAATCTAGATTAACCTATCCAGATGCACTAGTCTCCCATGAGATACATTAACGTATGATTTTGATTATGTTTTTATGTATCTAACGCTGCCATATTGTGGGAAATAAAAGGCTAAGTGATGAAGATAATAATAGTTGATTATAGTTTATATTATTCTCTATACATATTAGAAGAGACACCGGTAGCATGGCATAGATTCATTAAGCAACAGGGAGAGAGATATTCTCCTAGTTTGACAGATACATTAAGAAGTTTGAAGGCATAAATTATCATTTGCAAGGCAAAATATGGGTAGTTGGTTGAGGCACAAGAAAGGATTTCCATAGCACAAGGAAATCAAGCTAACTTTAATCTAGTCATCATCTACAACATTTGATATTTGCATAAAAAAGGATAAATGGGGATCCATCATGGAAAAGAAGAAGATACTAATGGTGCAAATGGAATTAGGTATCAGAAAGAGTAAAGGATGGAAAAAGATGATGCAATAAAGAGTGGAAGATCTAGGGACTAACTTTGGAGGAGGGCTAGCACTCACGGATTACATTCTAACTTTGGTTCTAAGAGACATCATCACCATAAATGCCAATATCCTTATAGGAGGAGCAACATGGGAAACTTTCCAGAAGAGTTCAAGAAATGCAAACCTCCTACTTTTTGTGGAGAAATGAAGAAATCAGAAGAAGAAACAACATGGCTACTTGGGTGGAAGAAATTATCTATGTTCGATGATAATTCAGAGAACATGAATTCCAAGATATCTACCTTCTGTCTCAAGGGAAAATAAAATATCTGGTGGGAATATGTTAAGCATGTCAAAGGAATCAAGGAAGATAAGTTGATTTGGGATGAGTTTGAAAGACTCTTCTAAAGAAAGTACCTTTCTGAGAGCTATTATGATGGAATGTCCAAGTATTTCTATGAGCTAATGATGGGTTCAATCACATATGAAGAGTATACAACCATATTTCTAAAGTTTTTGAGATATGTGCATTTTCTCAAAGATGAGAAAGAAAATTTTCAAAGATTCATTAGTGGGATACCAGTAGCATTCAAAGATTCGATTGAGTTTGATGAGCCTCAATCATTGGAGGAGGCTATCAAAAATATCATTCATTTTTATGAGAAGTCAAAGTGCAAGCTTGAGTTCAAGCGGGACTGAAAAGGTAATGAGGGACAAATGGAAAATGGCTCAAGAAGTAAGGAAGATCTTAGGATACAGGTGACAAGGAGAATGTGGCACCTCATAAGAAGTTAAATGCACTTGAGAGTGGACATGGGTCTTAGCCTACGGAGCAAAAAAATAAAGGAGATGGTAGGAAACATTTAAGGTATTGGACGTGTGGTGGAGAAGATTGAAGGAGATATTTCCCATCGCATCAATGTGGTAGGCCTTATACTTACAGTGCTCATGGGGAATAGATAATGAGAGATGTAGCCAAGACTATTCCTGAGATTTATGAAAAGGTGGATAGTAGGTAAGTACATCATCAGGCATCCATTAGCATTTTTGATCAAGTTGTTTCCATTTTTATTGATCCTGGATCTAAGTATTGCTATATTAGTCTTGACCTAGTGGATCAATGGAAGTTGAATAAAGAAGTGCATGTAGAATTTAGGTTGGTGTTGTTGGCTATAGAGATCAAGAGAAAAGTTTATCATTGGGGGATATTTTATGCATTTGAGCTTAATGACATGCTTACATAAATGTATATAAAAGTGCTTCCTTTGGGATGATATAAAATATTTTTGGGAATTTATTAGATATTCATTCATAGGACCAATGTAAGCTATGATGATAAGGCCATTAAGTGCTTGGATGATGATGGAGAAAAGATAATCTTATAGGGAAAGAAGAAGCCTACAATAGTGAGAATAGTAAAAACTATGCAGGCCAAGCACAGTGGTAGAAAAGGATGTTTGTTGTTTGCAGTGCATGTTTCCATCAAGAAAGGTAAGGAGGATGAGGATGATGAATTCATGAGGAAGTATCCTATTTTGCAGTGGTTTCAAGATGTGTTCCTGAAGAGTTTACATAGTTGTGTCCTCATAGTGGGGTGGATATCTCTATTGAGTTGATGTAGAGAGAAACACCAGCATCTGAGGCACCTTATAGGATGTGCAAGCCCGAGTTCATGGAGTTTAAGTTGCATATTAAAGAGATGTTTAATAATGGATACATAAGAACAAGTGTGTCACCTTGGGTTGCACTAGTGTTTTTTTATAATTAATAAGGGTGGTACTCTCAAATTCTGCATTGATTATAGGCAGTTGAAGAAGGTGACTATCAAGATTAGTTATCTATTGTCCCAGATTGATGATTTGTTTGATCAGCTGAAGAAAGAAGCAATGCCTTCAAATATTGATGTAATATCAACATATCATGATCTATGCATTAGAGAAGAAGACATCTACAAGACTACATTTCGTAAAAGGTATGGGAACTATGAATTTGTGGCAGTTCCCTTTGGTCTTACCAATTCTCTGACCACCTTCATGTGTTTGATGAACAATGTGTTGCACTATTGTATGGATAAGTTTGAGATATTATTTGTTCATGATATATTGGTATATTTAATGAATGAGGAAGAGGATGTAGAGATCCTAGCATTATTTTTGAGAGTGTTGAGAAAGCATAAGTTGTACGCTAAGCTGAGAAAGTACATTTTCTTTCAGACTTAGATTCATTAATTGGAACATGTTGTTTCTAAGGAAGGGATAATAGTGGATCTGAAAAATATTAAGTTTATCATCAAGCACATGAACTCCAAGGAATGTGGATGATTTCAAATCAGGCATGGGACTATCAGGTTATTAAAGGTGGTTCATTAGGAACCTCTCTAAGATTGGCTATCCTATTACATATTTGCATAGGAAAGGGAAGAAGTTTGAATGGACTACCAAGTGTGTAACTAGTTTTGAGTAGTTGAAGTGTTTGTTTACAAATCCTCTAGTTCTAAATATTATGCATCTTGATTAGGAGTTTGTGGTTTATAAATATTCATGTAAGGGTGGACATGGCGAGGTCCATATCCATGAATTCCAGGTCATTTTATATGAATCGAGGATGTTGAATGAGCATGGGCAGAACTATGTGACTCATGATCATGAGTTTTCAACCATCATTCATACATTGAAGAGGTGGATACATTATCTTCTTGGTAGCAGCTTAATTTTGATAAGTAGTCATAGTAGACTGAGGTACTTGTTTGACCATCCCAATCTAAATGTGAGGCAAGCTAGATGGTTGGATACTCTCAGTGAGTTTAATTTTGGGATTATGTACCTCAAGGGAAAGGAGAAAAAGGTTTCATATGCTCTTAGTAGGAAAGTGTAGGTGAATCATATGTCGGCAGTGAGCTCATATGGGATAGATTTATATGATCAAAACATGCATGCAAGGTGGCATGATGGGAGGTGTTAGTACCTAAATTAGTGACCGTAGTAGCAATTTCAACATGATTGGGATAATGAATATCACCAAAGAACAGATGGTGTGGTTAGATTCAAAAGTAGCATTTATGTGCTAAATAACAATGATTTGAAGAAGCTTATATTAAGAGAGTTTCATCTCAAGCCATATTTAGGGAACCCGTGATACCAAAAGACTTTGATAGTTATCAAGAGGCTCCGCTATTGGTTGAATTTGAAGAAAGAGGTTTCTTATCTTGTTGCAAGGTGCTTAGACCATTGGCATGTGAAATTTGAATGCAAGGATCTAACTAGTCTATGGCAGTATATTGCAAGAACATCAAGGTAACATGATTCCATTATGGTTATGGTTGACAAATTGAGGAAAGGTAGCTCACTTCACTGCAGTGAAGCGTACTAATTCAGCTAATGAGGTAGCTCAAATCTTCATGAGGGAGATAGTGATGTTGCATGAAGTTCCCAGGAATATTATATCAGATAGAGATTCCAAATTCACTTTCAGGTTTTGGAAGAAGTTTTTTGCACACTTAGGGATAAAGTTAGATTTCAATACAGCTTGTCATCCATAGATAAATGTATAGACAAAGAGGGTTAATAGGATCCTTAAGGATATGTTTAGGATATATGTCATCCACCACCAAACGAAGTTGGAGGAGTATCTTTGGTTGATATATTTTTATTAAAATAATGGGTATCATGAATCCTTGAAGATGAGTCTATCTAAGGATCTCTACGGGTAGAGTTGTAATACTCCAATCAGTTGGATTGATCCAGTGAACATGGTGTCGATTAGACTAGACATGTTGGCATAGATGGAGAAGGAGATGTAGATTATCAAAAGGAATTCAAAGGTAGCACATGATAGGTAGAAGAGTTATGTATATCAACATAGAGAATTCGAGAAGTTTCGGGTTGGGGAGCAAGTGTACTTGTTCATCAAGTGAAAGAGGAGCTCCTTGAATATTAGGTCATGTGCCAAGTTGGAGCCTTGGTATTGTAGGCCTTTTGAGATCCTTGAGAGGATTGAACAAATGGACTACAGAATTGCATTGCCATCAGTAAAATTCCATTATGTTTTCCATGTTTCATTTCTTAAGAGATATGTGTAGGATTTTGATCATTTGATTGATCAATTTGTATTGCATGGGGAACCGAAGGGAGAGTTATAGCAAGATCCACAATGCATATTGCAACGAAAAGAACTCATGATTTAGAACTAAGTAATAGAGAAGTTTAAAGTGCATTGTAAGAACTTTGGGCTTGATGAAGCTACGTGGGAGATGACTGATCAAATGAGAGCACTATATCATTCTTTATTTACTAGTTGAAGAAAATAGGATTGTGGTATATCTATGTGTCTGTGTGCATCTGTGATATTTTAAATATGATATCAAGCTATGTGTATAAAGCTCCAATAAGTAGTATGTTTTTCATGTTTGTCATGTTTGCAATAGTTGTCATGGTAAGTACTGCATCGAGCTATGTTATAAATCTCAGATAAGTAGTATGTTTTGCTAGTCATAAGTGTCATAGAACAAGAAGGAGGGTGTTCCGCCAAGGGGGAGGGGTTTGCAATAGCCATGGGTTAATTATCTATGTAAATAAATTAAACCAAGGTCATGGGACATTTATTCCAAGCTGAATGGAAAGAAAAAAATATATAGTGGGCATAAATTGTGGTTAATTAATAACTATGGAAATTGGCAAAGGCATTGAAAGACACAAAGATAAAATAAATGGAAATTAATTATAATAATAAAGGAAAATAGGAGAAAAGGAATATGGAGAGACACAAATATGTATGGAAGGGAAATTCGACAGAAAATGAATGGAAATGAAAGGAAAAAAAAGGGGAGAGGAAGATACTAGGCATCAATGATAAAAACACATAAAAGAAACAATTTATAGATTTTGTCAGTTTACATTTTGATCATGTTCACAAATTGATCTCTAAGGGAAGAGAGGAAGAAATTGGACACAAGCAATCAAAGACTCAAAGGAAAGCAAGGGAGCACAACAAAAGGTTGGAAGAACAACTACAAGAGGAGGACATTGCAGGTAACATGTTACATGTGTGATTTCACTGTTGACATTTGGATGCATGGTGCATGCATTTGGATATTTTCTTGGTTTAACGTCATTGACATGGGATTTTCCTTGATTGAATTTTTAGCCTTACCTTTCCATTTTCCAGATCTCAATGGTGTTGTGGGTTCCTTGTTTTGGTTTAAGCATTGTGTGGTTGGTAGCCTTTGAATTCTTGTAAGGTGGTCTCAGGAAACATCCCAAGTGTCAAGGGTGGAGATGGGGTTTCTCCTAGAACTCTTGATGTATGGTTAGAGATAGAAAAATTCCTCTCGGTAAGGTGAAGAAATTTGGAGGGCATCCAAAGTTGTCTTTTATTAATGATTTCTATACTGGTTTAGGTGAAATAAATGTGGTTGAGGATTGAGGTCGTTTGGCCTCTGGGAGGTATGGTTGGTTTTATTTTTATTTATCCCATGAGATCCCACATTCATGCTTGGAATATGGCACAAGGGTGATTGGTCGAATTAGAGATTTAGTTTAGCCCAATCTATGGTCAGGTGGTACATAAAAGACCCTAGCATGGTTGGTAATTGCATATGTTAATCTCGGTTCTTTTTTTATTGTGAACAATGAAAACATGTATTGGTTATTGCGTTGATGGTATGCCTAGCTTGTCATGGATTCATTCATGTCAAATTATAGTTGTAGGCTTGATTAAATGATGTGCTCTTCTTATGGATCCTATTCATGATTTGAAATTTTATTTAATGATTATATGAATGCATGGACCAACAAGTGTTGTTGTAGGCTACTTTAAGAGGGAATTTAGCTTTTTCGATGATTCTCTAATTGTTAGAAAATTATATATTACAGAGCAATGGAACACATAAAATATTGCAGAAATATAAACACAAAAAAAACACAAAACAAGAGAGACACATATATACGTGGTTCACCCAGTTTGGGCTACGTCCACCTCGAACAGCCAGTCCTTCCTTTCTATTATCTAGCAAAATGAAGAGACACAACCTACAACAAATCCACTGTAATATCCTATGTTTTCTCTCACAGTCTCACCTTTTTGTTTCTCGCTCACAGAATACACATCTATCACACAGCCTCAAATACAATACCCTCATACAAAGAGAGGGGTTGCCTTCTAGGGCCAAAAACCCTAAACTAAACGTAAGTTCTATCGTCAGATCATCCGCCTAATGAACCGCCCAGATTGACTAGAAATTACTATACTTTTACAAGGAGATTTTACAGTTGTTTTGAGCTTCGGGGGCGCTGTCGCCGAAACCACCTACCAGGGGGGGCTCCCAAAGGTCGCAGCTGCCCCCCCTGGACCCCCCCTGCAGTGAATATTTTACGGGCGACGTTGCCGCCCCCATTTTGAACTGGGGTCCTATGTCGCGATACCTTTGAATATAGAAGATAATCAGGTTCCACACCCAACAATCTCCCACTTGGAGACTGATTGTAGCAACTCCACCGTTGCTCCATTTGCTGGACAATGACTCCTCTTTGGACCTGGCTGTTTCTCATCTTCATCGTCATTCTTGAAGACCAACTGAAACTGAGCATATTCTCAGTTTCTCCCTGGTTACAACTTTTGTTAGCATATCTGCATGATTCTGGCTAGTGTGTACCTTTTCCAGCTTCAACTCTCCATCTTCCAACACTGATTGTATGAAATGGTACTTGAGATGTATGTGTTTAGTCCTAGAATGAAATGTTGAGTTCTTTGCAAGATGAATGGCACTTTGGCTATCACTATATAACGTGCCCATATCATGCTCCTTACCCAATTCACCCTTAAACCTTTGTAACCAAATCATTTCTTTACTAACCTCTGTAGCAGCAACATACTCTGCTTCTGTTGTTGAAAGTGCAACAACACTTTGGATTTTTGAAACCCAACTGACAGTTGTTCCTCCAACAGTAAATACATATCCTAAAGTGCTCCTCCTGTTATCTCTATCACCTGCCATATCTGCATCAACATATCCTTGTAGGGAGATGTTTGAACCACCAAAGCATAATGCTTGATTTGTGGTACCTTTCAAATATCTAAGAATCCATTTCACCGCCATCCAATGTTCCTTTCCTGGATTGTTCATGTACCTCCTTACAATTCCCGCTACATGTGCAATATCAGGTGTTGTGCAGACCAATGCATACATTAAGCTTCCAACTGCTGATGCATATGGAACTTTAGACATATAATCCATGTCTTCTTGGGTCTTTGGGCACATTTCCTTGCTAAGTTTGAAATGGCTAGCAAAAGGTGTACTAACTATTTTTGCAGTGTGCATGTTAAATCTTTTCAACACATTTTGTATGTACTCATTCTGAGACAATGTTAATTTATGATTTTTCTTGTCTCTAGTTATTCTCATACCAAGGATTTGTTTTGCAGCTCCCAAATCCTTCATTGCAAATGAATTTGCCAATTTTCTTTTGAGCACATTTATTTCCTGCATGTTAGATCTTGTAACAAGCATGTCATCTACATACAATAACAATATAATATAGCTTCCATCATTTTGCTTTTTCAAATAAACACAATGATCAGAGTGACATCTAGTACAACCTTGTTCAGACATAAACT
Organism: Pinus tabuliformis; assembly: GCA_031772625.1. Taxonomy (NCBI): domain Eukaryota; kingdom Viridiplantae; phylum Streptophyta; class Pinopsida; order Pinales; family Pinaceae; genus Pinus; species Pinus tabuliformis. The sequence goes on from CM062820.1 coordinate 1,372,101,154, forward strand.
TGTCAAATTTTAGATACCACTGCCTTGGAGCCTGTTTTAATCCATACAAGCTCTTCTTCAACCTGCACACTAGTTTCTCCTTCCCTTTCACCTCATATCCTTGTGGTTGCTGCATATATATCTCTTCCTCCAAATCCCCATGGAGAAAGGCTGTCTTTACATCTAACTGCTCAAGATGCAAATCTTCAACTGTTACAAGACTTAAAATGGTTCTGATTGAAGTCATTTTAACAGCAGGAGAAAATATTTCATCAAAATCAATACCTTTCTTCTGTGCAAACCCCTTCACCACAAGTCTAGCTTTATACCTCTATTTTCCTCCATCTTCTTCCTTTAGCCTGTAAACCCATTTATTCTTCAATGTATTTTTTCCTACAGGCAACCTGACTAAATCCCAAGTCTGGTTATGCATTAAGGAGTCCATCTCTTCTTCCATGGCTACCTCCCACTTCTTCCTGCTTTCAACCTGCATTGCTTCTTCATAACATTCAAGTTCACCGGAATCAGTCAATAATAAATAATATAATGAAGGAGAGTATCGTTCAGGGGGTCTACTTATCTTGGTAGATCTTCTAACACCACTTTTAGGTGTTTGGGGTGCCTGTTGTTGTTGTGGTGGATGTTGTTGTTGTGGTTGTTGATTATTATTATTTTCCGGCACCTTTCCTTTCTCAGTGATTTCATCAAGAACTGCGTATTCCTTGTTTTCCTTTTCCTGTTTCTTTTCCTGCAACTGATTCTTATACAAGACCTTTTCATTGAATATTACATCTCTGCTCCTAATTATTTTGTGATTTTCGTAATCATATAAGCGATAACCAAAATCATTAACACCATATCCAATAAATGTAATTTCTTTGACTTTGCCTCAAGCTTTGTTCTATTTTCTTTATCAATATGGACAAAGGCCTCACAACCAAAAGGCTTTAAAATAGAGTAGTTTACCTTTTTACCTGTCCATGCTTCCTCTGGAACATCACCATCCAAGGAACTTGAAGGCCCTCTGTTTATTAGATAAACAACAGTATATACAGCATCTACCCAAAACTGTAAAGGTAATCCTGCATGCAATCTCGTGCACCTTGCACGCTCCATGATTGTTCTGTTCATCCTTTCTGACACACCATTTTCTTGTGGTGTTCTTGGAACTGTCTTCTCTCTGCGAATTCCATGTTTTGAATAGTACCTATCAAACTCTTTGCTGTAATATTCACCTCCATTTTCTGATCTAAGACACTTCAATTTCTTTCCTGTCTCAATTTCAACCAAAGCTTTCCATTTCTTGAAAGTATCAAATACATCAGATTTATTCTTAATACAATAAATCCAAGTATTTCTAGTTGCATCATCAATAAAAGTAACATAATAACGAGAGCCACCGAGAGATGATACCTGAGAAGGACCCCATACATCTGTATGCAGAAGCTCTAATTTTTCATTCTTCTTTTCTTTTCCAACTCTGAGAAATCTGACTCTCTTCTGTTTTCCATAAATGCAATTCTCACAGAAGTCCAAATCAACATTCTTCAAACTCGGCAACAAATTGCTTGAGTGAAGAATCTTCATCCCATTTTCACTCATGTGTCCAAGCCTATGATTCCATAATGCTGCATCTGCTCCTTTTGAAGTTAAAGAATTAACAGAGTTAGAAATACCATTACATAAATACAATGTAACAACCTTTTCACCTTTTGCTATTACCAGGGCTCCTTTGGTGACCTTCCAAGCTTTATCTGTGAAAGTTGTCACACAACCTTCACCACCTAACTGCCCTGTTGAAATCAGAATTTTCTTTAGATCTGGAACATGCCTTACCTCCTTTAATAGCCATTGGTTTCCATTCTGTTGTTTTACAAGAACCTTACCCATTCCAATGATTTTACAGGGTTTATTATCACCCAGACGAACTTGTCCAAAATCTCCTTGAACATAGTCATGAAAGTATTTCTTATCAGGTGTGGCATGGAATGAAGCCCCTGAATCTACCACCCAGAAATCAGTAATATTTTCGAAAGAAAGAATCAAAGCATCTTGTAACACCTCACCTGTCACATTTTCTTCATGATTGTTTTCTTGTTGTGCATCTCCTTCTTTTCCCTTCTGATATCTACAGTCTTTCTTTAGGTGTCCTTTCTTTCCACATTTCCAGCACACTATCCCCAATCTTGACTTGGATCTGCCTTTCCTTGATTTACTGCGATATCCTGAGCTCTTTCCTCTTTCCTTTTTTCTTCCTCTAGACTCTCCACTCAAAGCATTTCTCGATGTCTCACCAGAGCTCTTCCGTCGCATTTCCTCACTAAGGATAGCACCGACAAAATCATCAAACTTTAAAGTACTAGATCTAGAAACGGAGTTACTAATGGCCATTACCAAACCATTCCAACTTTTTGGTAATGAGCACAAGAATAACAGAGCTCTAACTTCATCATCAAAGTTTACCCCTACAGAACTTAACTGACTTGTAACTGTATTAAAATCATTTAAATGGTTTGCAACAGATCCACCTTCCAACATATTCATATTAAATAATCATTTCATAAGAAATACCTTGTTTGAGGCTGAGGGTTTTTCATATAGTTTCGACAACGTCTGCATCAAACCCTCTGTTGCGGTTTCCTGTGAAATGTTGAAGGAAACTGACACAGCAAGGCACAACCGTATTGTTCCGAGTGCCTTTCTATCTAGAAGGTTCCATTCTTCGTCTTTCATACCCGTCGGCATCTTTGTTTTTCCGCCCAATGGTAGGTATAGATCTTTCTGATATAGATAATCTTCCATCTACATCTTCCACAGCGAGAAATTTTGGCCGTTAAATTTCTCGACCCTAAACTTACCATATTTTGCCATTGCTCCCACTCGTACCAGGAACCCTTCTTTCCTGCGAGTTTATCAGCCAAATAGACCTTCGGCTCTGATACCAGTTGTTAGAAAATTGTATATTACGGAGCAATGGAACACATAAAATATTGCAGAAATATAAACACAGAAAACACAAAAAACAAGAGAGACACATATATACGTGGTTCACCCAGTTTGGGCTACGTTCACCACGAACAGCCAGTCCTTCCTTTCTATTATCCAACAAAATGAAGAGACACAACCTACAGCAAATCCGCTGTAATATCCTTTGTTTTCTCTCACAGTCTCACCTCTGTGTTTCTCGCTCATAGAATACACATCTATCACACAGCCTCAAATACAATACCCTCATACAAAGAGAGTGGTTTCCTTCTAGGGAAAAAAAACCCTAAACTAAACATAAGTTCTACCATTAGATCATCCGCCTAATGAACGACCCAGATTGACTAGAAATTACTATACTTTTACAAGGTAATTTTACAGTTGTTTTTAGCTTTGGGGGCATTGCCCCCGAAACCGCCCGCCATGGGGGGGCTCCCAAAGGTTGGAGTCGCCCCCCCCCCGGAGGCCCCCTGCAACGAATATTTTACGGGCGGCGTTTCCGCCCCCATTTCGAACTGGGGTCCTATGTGGCGATACCTTTGAATATAGAAGATAATCAGGCTCCACACCCAACACTAATGAAATGAATGAGACCATGATAAGATATGCATTCATGACCTGTTGCTACTATGTTTACCATATGTTTTCCAAAACGTTTATCATCTATTTGGTATGTTTGGGTGAGATCTGAGCCTAATTATTAATCATGCATATTTGTGTTTATTGTAGACTTGATTCTATAAATTTTTGGGCAATAGTTTAGAGAGGCATGTAGCTTAGACCTTAGAAAGTGGCAGAAATTTAATAGCAGCACCCTCTAAAATTATAGATTTTGGCTGCAACCACATCGAGGAAGGTATGTGTGTGTTGTTGAAGCCTTCTAACTGCATGCACAACTTGGCATGCATATTGGTGTAGTGGTGGGGTCTATGTTTTGAGAAAAAGAAAGTTGTAGCCCAAAGCAAGTTCATCAACATATGTTGTCTAGTATATGGGTGATGTGATACTCTTGGGAGGTGTACGTGTGTTTTCGGTTAATATACTCCATGGCCATCACTAGAAATTTGATGTTGGGTGATGCAATAGTGACTCTCAACTTATCTTTACCCTAGACTCTAGAGAGCTTGTAAAAGTGGGTAAATTTGGGATGGGGTGGTTACCAGTTTCAAGGAAGGGTTGAAATGACAAGATTATAACTTTTGTTGGAGAAACATTATAGGATAGGAATATCATAGCCAACAGTATAGGATAATATTACTTTTCTGATAGTAATTACATTATATCATGCAGCGATAGTGGGTGTAGTGTTTTTAATGACACTGGTTGCAAGTTGGATGACAGAGACAATTGTTGTTTCATTGACAAAGATAGTGGAAAAATTGGTATGTATTTATTATAGATTATGGCATTACTCATGATTCATTGATATTTTTTATTTTGGCTCTAGTATGAGAATGTGATGAATAGTTGCACAAAGGAGCAGGGGGGAAGGAGGTTCGAGCATCAATTGGGTTGGAGATTAGGGAAGGTTTTTTACCACTAATTGCTGAGGTTGGATACTCAACTTGATTGGAGCCTAGAGTAGCTTGGAGCCTACTTATTGCTAAGGTTGGAGCTTAGAGAAACTTGGAGCCTAATCAATGTCGAGGATGGAGGCTCAATCATGTTTTAGCATATAGGTAGAAAATACTTACACATCCTAGGTCAAAGCAAGTTGTATTCTACCACGAGTGGGAGCTAGTATATTTTTCATGTAAGTTGAGTCCCACAAGTTGTGACCTAGAAATTGATGTAAAAGAAATGAAAATTGAGAGCAAGAAGAGTTGGTTGTTTCCTCCCATTTGGATTTCCACCTAAAAATTTGTGTCTCATTTTGATGTGATGCTCCCTTGTGTTCTTGATTGCTTCTTTACATGCTACTGATATGATGATGCATATATATATAAATGTTGACATAATGTTTATGGTTCATTGCTATATGAATGAATTACTAAGAAATATTATGAAATTATGAAATCGACCTCACACTACTTCATCGCCCTTCTCAATGTCACCTGTGGGCCAACAAGTGGTTTCATAACATGTCATCTCTAGGAATATTTAACTATTAGATGATTGATTAAATCAATATCGACTTAGATGAAACATTAGTTATGCTTCTAGCATTTAATGTTGAGGAGGCTAAGAGGAAGCATGAAATAATGATAAATAAATTTGATGATGTCAAGAGAGAAAATGAAACCCTGATATTGTAGTTTGAAGAAGCCCATAAGCAGTTGGAGGATAAGATTAAAAAGGTAGAACATCCAACCAAGGTAATTCGTGTACATTCTCAAATCCAAACAAGAAGAAAAATGGAAACATTGAAGTAACAAATTTTTTTTATGGCTGTTATTTTGGATGTTATCCATTTTTTTCATAAGGAAATTTATTGTTTAGAGAGGCATATCAAATGTTTTCTATGTTATAAATTTTGACACAAGGCTATTGACTATAAACCAAATAAAAGAGGGATAAGAAGTTCTCTTAAAGTATGGAAAAATAATGACGAAAAGTGTAGTCTCATCCTATATGCACGAAAGAAAGAAATATTTGGTATGCTGACAACAATTGCTTAAGGAACATCACTAGATACTAGAGCATATTCACCAGCATCAAGGACATAACCTAAGGTAAATTAAACTTTGGTAACAATGCTTCTTCTCTCATTTTTGGAAAAGGTAAAATTAACATTAACAATGGAAGAACCAAAGCATAGAATGTACTAAATATTGAAGGCATGAATCACAATATGTTAAGTATGAGTTACATGTGTGATGAAGGTTTTAATGTAATATTCAACTCCAAAGGATGTGAGATTAAGTATGCAGATAATGGTAAGGTGGAATCAGAGGTATTAGACACGAAAACAATATATATTGCAAAAAGATTGAAAGAACTCAAGTTGTCACAAATATACCAAATATTCTGAAACATTACGATGAATTATGGAAGGCATACCAACTTAGAAATCAAACAAGAGTTACCTTCAAAGCAAAGAAACACTCAACATCCCATCCTTTAGAAGTCATTCATATAGATCTTTGCGAACCTTCAAGAATTCACACGCTAAAAGTTGAGAGATATATTATGATATTCATTGATAATTTTACAATAATGACATGTGTTAGTTTTCTTAATGAAAAATATGATGTATTTGAAAATTTTAAAAATTTGAACGTTCCTATTGAGAATGAGATGGAACCAAAAATTAAATGCTTAAGGGAAAATGGAGCGGGAATTGAATTCACATGAATTCAATACGTTTTGTGGGCATCATGGAATTATAAGGAACATTAATATTTCAATAACCTATCAAAAAAATGGTGTAGTCGAAAGTAAGAATAACACAATTAAAGAGATGGAAAGACCTCTTCTTTTTGAAGCTCAACTACCCAATCGATTCTGAGGATAAGTATTAAAAATGGCTATATATATTTTCAGGAAGACACTAATCAAAACCAAAATATTGAAAACTCCTTATGAAATATGGAAAGGAATTCCAACCAATATTATATATTTAAAAACGTTTAGGAGCAAGTGCTATATAAATTTTAACAAAGAAAAACTTGGTAAGTTTGAAGCTAGAGCGAATAAGCGTAAATTTCTAGGATATGCCTATCGAAGGAAGGGTTATATGTGCTATTACAAGGTAACAAGAGAATTTATTGAGGGTCTTGATGTGGATGTAGATGAACCACTTGCACACATTGATGTTTTCCTCCAACTTAGCCTAATGTAGATATATTTCAATATTCTCCACCAAAAGGACTAGAAGACAAATAATTTGAAGAAGTCTAGAGAGAAGAGCATGAGCCTATGCAAGATAAGACTCCATTCATGTATGTATAATAAAGTAATCCAAATAATAATATTTTTGGAAATATAAATTCACATGTTCAAAGTAGAAGAAGTCATGCAAATGTATCACACGAAGAAGATGCAACCTTTTTTTCCTTCATAGAACCCCAAAATTCTATTCAATCCAACAAGTATGAACACTTGATCAAGGCCATTGGTGAAGGATTGAATCATATTGAAAATAATCAATATTGGGAATATGTTCGTAGACCAAAGAACAAAAATATAATTCAAACAAAGTGGGTGTATAGGAAAAAAATGATTAACATGGACATTTAAAAGAAATAAAGAAAGGATTGTATAAAAAGGTTATGTGCAAGCAAAAGGAATTGATTTTGGTCAAACTTATTCTCTTGTATCTCATCTAAATAGAAACAATATGTTTCTGGATTTGTCCTTATTCAAAGGTACAAAGTATATCAAATGGATGTGAACTCATCATTCCTAAATGGTGAACTCAAGGAATAGGTTTATCTAGTACAATGAGAAGGATTTCATATAATAGAATGAAAAGGCTTTATGTCTAAACTAAATAAGGAATTGTATTGTTTTAAGTAGGATCCTAGGGCATGGCATTCTAGGTTGGATGTTTATCTTCATTAGCATGGTTTCAACAGGGGATCAATAGATTCCAATCTCCATGTCAACAATGGAGGTGGAAACATGCTAGTACTTGTGTGCTTTGTAGGTGATATCATCTTTGGAAGAGATGATGAATCCATGAGGAAGAAATTTATAAATAGTATGAAAATATAATTTGAGATGTTCATGCTAGGGGAATTATCATTTTTTTTTGGTTTGCAGGTTAATCAATTAAAGTAAAGAATTTTCATATCTCAAACAAAATATCTTAAAGAAATGTTCTAAAACCTTGGAATGGAAAATTGTGCCCGTGTAAGAAATTCTAATAAGTTATAAATTAAACAAATATGATGAATATCCAGAAGTAGATCAAACCATGTATACAACCTTGATGAGGAGTATTATTTCTTTAACATCATCAAAGCTCGAAATTATCTAGGTTATGGCATTAGTATGAAGATTTGAATCATCCGCGAAATAATCTCATGTAAATACGGTTGAAATAGTATTCAAATATTTTCAAGGTACTACATATAATGTCTAATGGTATCCATATGCAACTGATATTACTCTTAAAGCTTATAATGATGCAGATTGGGTAGGAAGTTTCGATGATAGGAAAAGCACCAATGGGGGATCTTTTTTTGTTGAAAGATGTTTGGTTTCATGGAACAACACAAGTAATATTTTATATCTCTCTCCACTATAGAAGCTAAATACAATAATGTTGCTACATGTGTTGTCAAGTAATATGGATGAACCAAAGTTTGAAATATCTTCACACATAAGATGATTAACATGTTGTGATTACATGTGATGATTAACATGTTGTGATTACATGTATAAGACCAATGCTATTCATATCTCAAAAAAATATAGTTATACATTAAAAAAGGTATTATTTAATTAAATATCACTTATTAAGAAAATAAGTTGTTGAAATTCTAGTCAAATTAGAATCTATTCAAAGTAAGGAGAAAATTGTTGAGATCCTTACAAATCCACTTCTATGGGAAATTTTTTAGTATCTTGATGAAGTGATGGGACTAGTCTCTTCCATACTATAATACTTATCTCATTAGAATTAAAAAATAATTATGAAGGGATTATTCAAATCTTGAAGAAGTAATCCTCCCGAATGAGAAGTTATCGCCTCCGTAAAATAAATATTAGTTGGGGGAATTAAATGCCCAAGTAGATACACCATTGACATGACAGATTAATTACCATGGACATGGGAATTGACAGACTCATTAATATTTTTAAACGATGTGTAATTCTATGGTTAATCAACAACCATGCCAATAGATCAATGGCCATATTGAAGACAACCAACACTATATTTAACCTGACCATCTAGTCCAACTAAAAGTTAAAATGTCATAAGATCTTATTGCAATATCACATGGTTCTAACATCAACGAAATGACACATTGTGTCTCCAGGTGCAACCACATGGCAGTGACCAATAATAATTTTGGAGTAGAAAGGAGGTCAAACTTGGGTGACACGTAGCACCCCTGTTAGGCTGCCACATGGATCGTTCATATCATTATGATGTCATCATCAGGTTGGCCAAATACTCTAAAGTGTAGTTCATATGAATTAGTTATATGTGACTTCGACCCATTCACTTAATTTGTTGAAATTATAAACTCCGTGCAATGGAATTGGTTAGGCATTCCATGGTCTGGAAACTATAAATATGGCATCATAAATGGTTTGGAAAATACAACTTTGGGAATTCAGCAGTTGTCTCTGGTTTGGTGTGAGTGGTTTGCAGTAAGATCTATTTGGATTGAATTGAAGTTATTCTTATTGGATCTAGTTTGGTTCCCCAAACATTGTTTGTATGCGAGATGCATTATCTTTCATGTTGGGTTTGATTCTCACAAATCATGGCTAAGTCACCACTTTGGTATTAGTTAGCAAACCCTCCCAACATCGCTTTCATGTATTGACTCAGGAAAGTCACTGTGGACCTAGGTAATCTAGAAAGAGGCTGACTATTGTATGTTATTGGGACGCCTCAGGTGAATGCCAAGTATTGTATATCATCATGACCCTTCAGGCAGAGTATTGTAGTTAAATATTTTGGTCACCGTGGATGAAGGATGGCTATGATATATCATTGTGACCCCTAAGGTAGTGTATTCTATGACATTTTGGATAACGGCAAGTATTATATTACATCATGATCGTTGGGAACATGTATTGTAACCAGTTTGGCCTTGACGTGGATAAGGCCGAGCAGTGTCACCATCATGGCCATGACACCTAACATAGACAAGGTTTGGTATAATGAAGCATCATGCACCCAAGGCTTGATGGAAGAGGGCGAGTATAGTATAATTGTGAGGACCAACAGAGGTTTCGAGAGATGACAATGCTTCGTTGAATATGGTGACTCCACATAAAGAACTGAGACTTGCGTAGAATTCCAGTTCACACATAGAGCATAGTTGGTATGTAATTAGTCTAGTTTATCGGTGGTCAATACGTCAACCTCTGGCATGAACAAGGTAGTTACTTTTTAATATATTTGCTCATCATGTCACATTTTTTGCAAATTCCATTGATATATGTCAGAATGTTGTGGCCAGATTGAAAGGCGTCTAAAAATAGGTTTTCTTGTCAAAAACTTTATATATGGTTTATTATGGATTTTATGGGTTTTTGGAGGCATTATGCATCCAAATTGAAATCTAGAACAAGTTCAGCGATTAAGGCTTAGAGATGGACAAAGATATATAGGTTCGATGTTATTGTGTTACGTATTTAATGAACATAAGATCTTGTGTATACTTCGAAGGTCTATCAGCATGTGAGGTATTTTGGACATATGAAGATACCAAGTTCCAAGGGTTTGAATGACCAAATTGTAGTTATGGTTGAAGTAGTATTATGGGAAACTAGTATGATAGTGAGTAATAGAAAATGATATGAAATTTGTGAGGGATTACAATATATCATGTGGTGGAAATGGGTGTAGTGTTTGTAGTGACATTAGGGGGGCATTGTATGGAAAATACAATGATTGTTCTAGTGACAGAGAGAGTGGAAACATTGGCATGTATTGATAAATTATTATGACATTACTCGTGATTCAATGATATTTTATGATTGTGGATCTAATTTAAAAATGAGATAAAACAAAGGTCCACAAGGAAGCAAGATGAAGGAGGTTGGACGTTGAACTAGGTTGGATCCAAGAGAAAGTCTAAACCCACAAATTGTTGATGTTGGAGTTCAAATAATTTATGAAACTACTCAATCTAATTGTTTTCCCCTCAAATAGGTTGTTGCCTACCATGAATGAAAACTTCCATATTTTACGGGTACTGCAGTCCTAAAGTTTGGAGCTTGGAAATTGATGTAAACTAATTGAAAAATATGTAGAAGAAGACTTGGTGGTTTTCTCCCATTTGGGTTTCCACCTAAAAATATGTGTCTCCTTGTGATGTGATAATATCTTGTGTTGTTGGTTTCTTGTTTTCATGTTATTCATATGATGATGAATGGATATAACATATGAAATAATGTTTATGGTTTACTTTTATATGGATGAATGATTAAGAAGGATTGCTAAATTATGAAATTGGCCTCACATTGGTTCACCCCAGCCCTTTAGTGTGACCTTTCTGCCAACACTCAAAATAAATTATATCTCACATAATATCTCCTAGTTATATGATGGTGGGAGTGGTGTTTCATATAATTCAAATCAAAATATGTTTTAATGGTGGGGATGGGATTTTATATTATGAAAAACATAATATGTGATAGTTGGAGAAACGTTGAATATATATTATCCAATATGGTGGCCATCATGAAGTGTACAATGAATATTAATTCTTTTCAAGTTATGTGATACCCATGATAAATCAGTTTTAAATAACTTTAACATTGAATGTGTGGATGAAATTACAAATGGTAAAAAGTAAATATGTTACGATAATGTAAATATTTATTTTTTTAATAAATTCAAATTATTTTATTTATTATTTTTGGAAACAAATTAGAGTTTATAATGTGAGAGATTATACGCTTAGTTACGAAGAAAATTGTTAGAATCGATTATGCTGATGAAAACATGGGAAAGAAAGACAATATAAAATGAAAAAATTGATTCATCATGGCCATAGGGATACTGTTGGCTGATCACACCACCAAAAGAATATAGAACCATAGAGAAATGTCATTGGTCAAAGTTGTATGAAAAGGGATCTACTAGAGATAAAGGTGGTCTAAAAAACAAAATGATGGAAGTGGGAGAGAAAGACTAGACCTAAACACAAAATTAGCAGGACATTGATAAGGTTAAGGTGGTGTAAGTTAAAGACTAATGAGTAGATTTCCTAGTAGGAAGGAACCTACAACTCACGAGGAACTACTACAATTGTATTTCAATTGTTGGGATTAACGTCGCAACCTCTAATATATTTCTAGTAATTTAACGTAGGTATATGAGTATTTGAAAAATCTATGTTAAGTATGTTTGTTTTGAAGTTCAAAAAAGTGAATGTATAAGGTAATACATTGCTATGAATACATATTATACTGTGTTCATTAAATAAATAAAATTTTCAAATTGTACTAATGACTTATAAATAAAATAATATATATATTTCTATGTTATATTTCTATAGGAGAGCTCGAAGATAGTGACAGAAGATTTAACAATAGGGTATCTGAAAATTTAAGTCCTAAATGTTCCTCCTACTATAGAAATTTGAGGGAGGAAACTCTAGCTAGGAGCCTAGCATTATTTTCTATTGTATATGTGGATATAAGAGTGGGCAAAGCAAAGAGAATTGGCCATTTTATATGTTACCCAAAAAATAAGAAATAAATACATGTGATATTCAATCTCAAATTGTAACATTCATTTTTCACAAACATGCATCCACATGTAGGTTATATAAAATGGAAGAAATTACATAACCAAAAGTTGTATAGCTAAATAAGACTAGAAATTGGAACCTAGGTTAGCATGTCACGGGTTGTACATGAGCAAGGAAAACCTCGTCCAATGGCCAATAACCATGCAAGCGTTGACTATAATAACAAGTCAGTCTCTAAAGAAAACCTTAGGTGGAAACCCATGGTAGCAGTATCCCACGCCTTATAGCCTATAATATTGTTCCTAAACAAATATTATAACCTTACTACCTGTACATGTACATGATGCATAGAAAGAAAATAAGTATTTTATATTGAAAAATGGCATAATTAAAACCACAGTGCCTATTTAGGCATCTTAAGGAAATTTATTTTACCCATGTATATAAAAAGGAAAAGAAATAGCATATGCTTCCATAAAATTATGGTCCTTATGATATCAAAATTTATAGAAAAATAAAAGAAATGTCTATGGTATATTCGTTCTTGAAACAAAAAATCCACACAATCGTCCATACGAGACTCAACTGTATGCTGGTTCCTTCATTTTTAGGACTATTTTTTATGGAAAATACATATGGAAATAGGAAGTAAAATATTGGAGTGTAAATGGTTAAATTAGCCGGAAAGGAGTACCAAAAAAGAAGAAAGCGGAATGCTAGAAAATTGAGCAGTTATATTAAAACTTGCTAAGGTCACGAAAGAAAGATCGAGTTGCTAAGGTTGAAGAGATCAAGTAAATATTGAACAAGTAGATAGATATCATTAAGCTAGTTAATGTGGACCATATCAGCAAAGTGTGCAAAAGATCTAAGAGGTAAAAAATTATATAAAGCCACATAGAACAAGCTATCAAACATGAGATCGAAGAAGGGGCTCCATACTACTAGAACGAGAACTTGATTTATGTGGAAATATTTTATTGTAATTTTGATGTAGTTTGAGTTTGTAATGATAGTTTGGATGTTGTTGTGAAGGATCCTCCATGGTCTTTATGGATATGTAATGTAATATAATTGGCATGAATCTATATAAAAGGAGATTGGTGCAGGAATACACATGTGTGTTTATGAATGAATGTGATTGTATTGCATGGAAACTTTAAAATTTTTAAAGTCTTCTATTAAACTCATTGTTATGCATTTATTTACTTTTGCACAATTTATTCAGTAGATATGTGGATGATTATGAGTTTACTATGCATTTTACTTAAGAAATGAATCTTGTCACTTCCTAAAACCACAAAAAACACTTATAAATCTCCTTTCTCCTTGAGTGAGACCTTCCTCCATCGGGGAAGATTGAAAATATCGATGACATGCTAATCTACCATGGGCCCTTTGTTTGCACCCTACAGTTGAACCCTGGGTCATCACAACAAAACCTTTTGCCAACAAATGGTTTCATTGCGGGACAAGAAGATTAGTTGGGGTCCTTAGATAATGGTGGTTAAGATTATTAAGAGAAGTGTTTGTGAATGGGGGGAAGAGAAGATTAAATCATTTTCTCATCAACATGATGAGTTACAATAGAACAACCTAGATTTTCTTGGGGATGACATTATTTTATTGGAACCTACATGTGACCAATATGAAATCTTCGAGTGTAAATTCCTTAAAATTTTGTACCATTGGTGGAGTAGACTACAACATACTCAAGGGATTGGAAGTATTGGGTCAATCTTCAGGATGTGGACCACAATTGATTTAGTGGCTTTACATTGGTTGGATAATGAAATCACTAGGGTCATTGATTTATGGGTACAAGCCACATTGGAAGATTTGTTATAGAGGTCACTATGGAAAATCACCAAAGAATAACGAGTCATTATCTAAATATGAAGTAGTTTTCAAGTACATATTGAGAGTCAAGATACTTAAAGAAATTATTTCGAGGATTCAAGTTTTTATTGTGAAAGAGAGACTCTAACCACCGATATGGAAATGTAAAATCATTATACTCGAGTTAGCGTTAGAGGGGGATATGTAAAATAGTTGTTAAAGATGATGAATGTTGTGATGGATGAGAAGGAGTTGTAGAAGGCACAATATTTCACAGTGATTAGAAGGTTACAGATCTCTCATGAGTGGCAGGAACATAAGGTATGTGAGATTAGGAGAATACAAAGAGACTTCCAATAGAAATGTGAAGAGTTGAGCAGTTCAGGATTTCCAAGGAGATATGAGTAGTCCATAGTTGTGGAATAAGAAAATATTATTAGGATAAAATTCCAATGCAACAGGAGGATCTAGAAGGGATATGGTAGGGGATCAAAATAGGGATAGTGAAGCCCACAAGGAATTATATTGAGTCCAAACACCATAAATACTAAGAAGGATGATCATAATCATTGGTTTGAATGTTCTCCTTGATGACAAGATGAACTTTTTCATGAGAAGATTATTCTATGAGGATGATTCCTCCCCTATAAAGATAATTTTGTAAGGCAACAACATGGTTGGCTCTCTCCCAGCCTTCCCATGGGTACTTTACCAAAATATTGCCATATTTATTTGAAAGTTTTTCAAACATTGAAGTTGCAACATGTACATAAGGTGTATATAGATAGTATTTATAGTAGTTTTGGTAACATTAGTTAGTCACATTCTACAACTTGTTCACAACATGGTTCAAGAGGATTCATCTAGTTTCACTCGGTCATACTTCAATGGCTAGGAACATGGCACGATCATTTACTCAATACCCTAAGCTCTTATGCTAAGGACATCAAGATGGAGAACAACATTGATACCTATGTGAAGCTATTTTGAAAGCTAGGAAAAATTTAGATTATTTTAAAGTGATTAAGTTCTATACCACCTTGAGGGACAGATCTCATCCATGATTTGTTAAGTGGATACTGATAACTCAAAATCTGAATATGGACACACTCAAACAAAAATTGATTAAGGAGCGTAAGCTTCTTCAAAATGAGTAGCATAGATTAGTCAAATTATGGGAAATTAAAGAATGAAAGGGAGAAACTACATGGGAATGTATCCATAAGTTTAATATTGCAACATCACCAAATATATTGGCTCATCAAAGCATTTTTACCTCTGACTAGAATTTTGCTAACATAATAGAATATTAAAAAATACCAAACACACTGGAGCATGCCATGAATATCGAGAAAATGGTGGGGTATCCTCATATCTATAGAGTAGGTTATGCTTCTAGTGATAACCTTCTATAATTTATCCAGATCATCTAATTACTGATTTGACTGAAAGACTAAAGGATATGAATGCTGCAAGTCCTTCTCATCCACAAGGTTAGCGCATTATTTGTCATACTGAAGGGCATCATGTGTTATGTAACCAAACCAAAAAAACATGAGAAAATATATATCAGTGGCTTCGAAATGAGCCTCTTTGAGGGAGTAGGCTCATTTTAGATCACATAAATGAACAATTCTTGGATTATTCAAATGGAAATACCCCCCTAGTATATATATGAGTCTAAGGGGTCAAAATATAATTAGGGTCTACAAAAAAATAATAATGTAAGAGCACAACAATAACAATATGGGGGATACAATAGTATTATAGGGACCTAACATGCCCCTCTACTAAAAAAAAAATTGTCCTAAATGCTTGAGTAGTTTAATATCATTCTAAATAAAATACTCTTCCTCCCATGCAGAGCCTTCAGTAGGTAAGTTCTTCAACTTAATGAGATACTATAAAATTTATTTGTTCCATATTTTTTTGATTTCTTGTTTCTATGATTGCTCTAAGATTCGATATGTTTGTTGTCTTATGGTGAATTTATTGAAATATAAATTGAACTAGAGGCTTGTCAACTATAACCTTACTTAAGCATGAAACATGGAAAGCTAGGTGTACTCGTAAAGATGCAATCATCTCCAATTCGTATGCCATAGTAAAAATATTTTACAACACCTTGTAAGGGTCATATTTCTTGGGTGATAATTTATTATCCTTCTTAGCTTGCTTGAGGGGAATTTGTTTGTATTGTTATAGTCATAAAAATACCCAATTCCCAACATAGAAACTTCTTTCACTATGATGTTGATCTTCCAAAGCCATGTTATCCTCTAAGAGTTTAATAACTAGTTGTTGATGCTCGATGTGATCGTACACTGCTTGAACCTTAGAATTGTCTCATAAAGATGATGTGTTGGTCAGTGGATTATATCCATTAAGTTCCATAAATATGGTCATTTCCACTATAATATGGAAGAAAGTGTTATACAACCATCCTTCCAAGGGTAACTACTTGATCCATTGTGTTCGTTTATCATATACAAAGCAATCAAGATATGCTTCCAAGCATTTGTGTTATTGTGTTTTCTTCTCAAATGTGTAGGAAATTGTTGCTAAGCATTGTAGGTCTGCAGCAAATGCTAGAAACAAAACCTGCCGAAGCCCAAATCTATGCCACAATCATAGTTAAACAACAAATGGAATAGAAAAATAAGTGCAAGTAACTCCAATAATCCAATGGAAACCATATATATAAAGAATATATTTTATTAAATAGCACTTGTGAAGGGCACAAATAATGTTATGAGTCCCCCTCTATAGGATGGGTTCTTTGCTATCCTCAAATGTCTTAAGCTTTTGTAGAGTCTCTCTCCTCTATAATGTGTAACCCCAAGAAAGAAAATGTTTGAGCTCAGTGAGAACTCAAATGGAAAAGAAAAATGGTGTGCGACAATGATAATAATAGGAGTTACAACAGTGAGTGCAACAACGAAAATAATTGAAAGTGAATATTGAATGGAAAACCCTTCTATTTATAACAAAATATTAAGTTATCCTTGAATAATGAGCAATAATAAAATATTATTAACCCAATTCTAGAAATAACCATCAAGAATATTTTATTATATTTGGTTAGAGGGAATATGTATTTAAAATTTTATTTAGAAATAATAAATAAATAAATGATTTATTTATCATCTCAAGGAATATGGTTAAGGAATAATAAACAAATAATGATTTATTTAATTATTCATAAGGGATTTGGTCAAACTTGCCACAGAATAATAACTAATTAGTGATTAATTAATTATTCCTAGAGAAAAATAAGAAAAATAATGATTTATCTATTTATTTCTCATAACTAGGTAAAAAAAGATCAGTAATATTAATTATTCCTAGAAGATAATTAAAAAATAGTGATTTATTTAATTATTAGTCATTGCTTTAATTATAAATTGCTTAAAAAATGTGGTTTATTTAGTAATTTCTCACAATGAAAGAAATTTTACTATGGTAAAATTCGCCTTACATGGTGTAGTTAAATCCATCTAGTAATTATGGCTAGATGATCATTTTTTTGTGGTAACATATTTCCCCCCAATGTACAAGTGTTAGGAGAAAAGCATATGACTGAACTATGTTCTAAGGGTATAATCGCTAGACAATGAAGTGGAGTCAGTGAGAGAGAGAGTCCAATAGAGGTGAAGTGAAGGACGATAGTGGCATCCGGGGCGAGACTAATGCAAGTCTCTTTTTTTGTTGTGGTACCGAATCTCAGTGAGGTAGGGGAGGCATACCTATACCCACCAAGATAACATCCTACAAAATAATGATGTGCTCAGAAATTGAGCAATAAAATACATGTTGAATGGTACATGACATGTTGGCATAACTAAGCCAGAAAATAATACAATGTGTCCCATTTACATGATGTGCCTAGAAGAAACATGATCCAGGACTGAATAACATCTTAGTACATGAGATATAATGGGAATTATCTGGGAAAATGGGTGGGAGGGGGAGTAGAACAACCAAAGAATCCCTTCTGAATGGGGATGGGCTATGCAAAACTAAATGGATCATCAGAAGGAGACAGACATGCTATGAATGTTGCAAGAAGCGAGAACTAAACCCATCAAATATGCAGAACTACGTCTAAGGTTGTAGTATAATAGGAAGACAATTGGGCATGTGGGGGTTTACCTAAAGGGCCACCCCCTCATGAGGTATGAAACATATCACACACAGTTAGGAATCACTGTGTTGGGGGCGGGATCCCCCAAGGGAAGATTTGGGGCTTAGAGCCCAGATTTTGGTCAATTTTGTAATTCTGATGTAAAGACTTCACATTTTGTGGGCGCAGAGTGCGTAGTTTGTTAAAGAGTCATAGGGTTGTCCACCCTTAATTTTTTTAATATAGTGTCGGCTATAGACATCTACCCATGGTCCGCAGAAAATGGGAATGTATAAATAGAGCGAAGCTCTAAGTGGTTTGGGCATGCATAGTCGAAGAATGAATATGAGGTATGTGAGATAGATCTGAAGGGTAAAGTCTAGTTTTGGGTCGTAGAGTAGGAGAAGGCTTTGTAGCTAAGTGCGCAGAGGCCTAGTCATCTGAAGTTGAGTGCATAAACCCATGTAGCTGAGTCCGTAGGGCGAGTCGAGTCTGTAACTAGTTAAAGTATTAATAAAGAGAAGTTTTCTATCAATTTCGTGTATTTATTTCCTATTTTATGCATCTGCTATATTGGGTTTGAAATTCCCTTCTAATACTTATATGATGCGTGACTGTGTACTATAACTGTGTTGATTAAGTGAATACAAGATAGAATTTTTGTTTACATCAAGTCAACTAAGATCAGTTAAAGAATATAAGTAAGATATCCAATCTAGGTTAGGAAATAGCGCAGATTGCTGCCATGACAGCGCAAAAGCATTTCAGCCCCTCGATAGGGCTGCGCAAAAGACGATTGTGCCACTTTGCGAGGGTACTGGCGGTTGGAACAATTCATCAAGCAATCTGCGTGAAGGTAGGTCTAGTTGGAAATCGACATCACAGACATCTCAAGGGTGTGGAAACTCGGTTCCAACATCCCCTCATACTGCTTCGGGTGAAACTTCAGTCTGCGCTCTATAGGCTGATGCCAAAAGGGCCAGTAGTGTAGGTGTTACAAGGAAAAGTGTCTAGTCAGAACTGCTTATCCCACCAAGGTGTGATAGCTTCCTTAGAAACAAACAAAGTAAAGCTACTTTCGTTTTTCCTTTATGAAGTATAGATAGAGAAGAACAAAGAAGACCAACCTCTGTCTTGCGCTAATCTCCTGGTTCAATTCCTCTCTTTCTTGATAGTCTTTCGCTACTTGTTCCCTTGCATGCCCGGCTTCACAGAGTACCTATAAGATCACAGTAGCATAGTACTATACAAGAACATGGATCTATAGTCATAAACAATCTAGGATCAGATGTAAATTGACCATACAAATGTAGCAAACATAAATGACACAAGAGTATGGAGGAAAACTTGAATAGCTTTTATTGATAAACAAGAAAGAGCCAAGGGGAGTTACAACCAGTTTTTCAGGCCCAGCATCATCCTCTCAGCAAGGAAGCCCCTCTTCACCTCATACAATGCATAGATCACCCAACAATCTGATGTTTTCTCTCAAGAAACCAATAGCAATTCCTTACAATATGCAAAATTCCAACCTCTGGATCTCTGGGATGAGGGATCCATATATAGATATCTGTAAGGGAGATGAGTTAGCTTGTGATTTGATTAGTTTCTTCCATCTGATAGTTCTTGCTTCCACTTGGAGATTTATGATCTCTTACTCATCCTTGGTCGAATTCAAAGAGGCAAGTGTCACAGGAGAAGTTTCTGGAAGTTTCCATGCCTCTCCACCTCGCGGAATGACACTTCCATTTGTCATTTCTCGCCCATCGCACCCCATAGAAGGGATTTTTGAAATGAAACGCACCCAAACAGTGTGTTTAGGTGAGATGCAATGTACCTTGCCTATGGAGCAGCTGAAATGACCATGTTTTGACCATTTCTGAGCAGTTTTTCATGGAGAACTTCTGGGAGAAGTTGTAATCAGTTGACCTTGCTCCTTTACGGGTCAGAAAAACACTTTTAGGACTTAAGAGCCCTTGGTTTATGCACATTTTATGCTTGGGTTTGTAGTGCCCAAAAATTTCTATAACAGTTGCCCCCTAAAGCATGAGGTTGTTAATCTTTTGATGTCGAGTGAAATGCTTTATTATGAGGATCCGAAGTTCTTTCAGGTTGGGGGGAGACCTGTAATAAGGTACAATACAATACATTATATTCATAATATTTTCATGATCTAGCTGAGGCGGGCATTCCCATGCTCAGCTTTATAAATTCATTTTCATGTACATAGGACAAACAATCGTCTGAGTGTAGACTGATGATTCTGGTAGAGCCATCATCCCCTTGATTGGATGATTATCTGTGCAGCAATGATGTACATTTGATGTCTTTATTTCCTTGAATATGTATCGTAGCCCGGATGGATGAAACTAGATCTGGGGTCTTCAATCTTGTTCGATCTTCACTCAAAGTACAAGTCTATCCATGTGAGAGATGTTCTGGAGTCGAACATGGAAAGACATCGCCTGGTTACCAGCCCATGATGTAAGCTGTTAACAGGCGCGAGAGGAATCAATGATAATGATAATGACCCTCAAGGTACTGCAGTACAATTCACGTGGTGTGAATAAGGGACTTGGCGTCGAACACCACGCAAAATCTTTCGGTCGAAGGCCATTGATGTAAACCTGTCACCGGAAGTGAGAAACTTGCCATTGAGGCATGCAAGCTTCAAAGTACTGAATGGGGTGTTCCTAGATCGACTTCTTGGATAATGAGCTGATGTCGACAAGAAGCGATCCATCACAGGAGGGCCTTAATGAATCCCACATCAATGACACGGAATGGAGCAAATGATTTAATGGAGGTGAAAACGATCTGGTGATATAAGGTTCAGGGTGGCGGTCATGAAAGAATGGAGTGTAAATGTATTGTAGCGGGTGAGACACAGGTGAATTCTCTGAATGACTTCTCTTGAACATATCGGCGACACGGACGTGATGGATTGGTGGCATTAACCCCAAATTTGGATGGTGTGATGGGACCATGGTGATGTGACCGGTGAATGAAACAACCCAACCCGACTTGGATGTGGAATGAAAGTGTCATGTTCAAGAGCGACTTGCTACCAACAAAGTTTCTTCAAGTTTTCTTCCCAATTTTTCCCCGGTCATTGCTGACCAGTACCTCTTTATTTTTGTCAAGCTTGAGGAGGATAACATATGCTTGTTCTATAATTTTCCCTTCGGGCAAACCCATCGCTATGTTTTAACGAGCCTAGCGATAGTGAAACTCGTTCTCGTCTATAGACAAGTTTGTCATTATTAAGTTTTAACGAGTTTAACAACAAAGATAACTCAGTCCTTTTCAATTTTAGAGAGTCTAAAAAGGAACGTAAAGGAAACTCCAAAATTCCTTTTTCGTCATCTAATCCCTTAAGTCCGAAAAAGTATAAAACAATACCGAAGGGATGAATTTTCGATCCTTTTAACGAGTCGAACAAAGCAAGCGCTCGATATTTTTGTGTAATAATCCCTCAGGTCCAAAAAGATTAAAATTTAGAGGAGGGATAGCACTTCCGGTCCCTTTAACGAGCTGGAGAGGCCAATGGCTCGACAATATTTTCATTTTTTACGAGTCAGTTGAAAAGAGCTTAAAGGAGACTCCTCTTTTGAGGAACGAGTGATAAAATTGGGTAGCAGCTAATTCCAGGTAAGGTTTGGAATTTTCCAATCGCGGAAATGTTACAAGGATGGCTAGTGAGATCACTCTTCGCAGCTGTTCCTCAAAAAGGGGTAAACAATCAAATGGAGGTGACTGATCGGCCAATACAGAGTGGAGGTGATGATGAGAACACGACCAAGGCTTTTAAAGGCTGAAATATTACATTCACGATGGTTATTTACCAAAGATTGGTTCATTTTTTTTTTAAATTAAGCTTAAACACTGGGGGAAACATTTGCCCGTGAATTATGTTTATTTTTTAACGAGCTTGAACTATGTCCTAAAACTTCTTGATTAATCCAGTCGTATAATAAGAATGTCTCATATATAAAAATGGCAACTTTTAGAGTTTTTCCCCACATCCTTTCTTTATGTAAGTTAGGAAACAACCAATCCTATGAGTTTAAAGGGTTAGAGGACCTACAAATTTAAAAAAATAAATAATCACTCTTCGCTTGCACGCCAAAAGGTTTGCATGCCCCCAGGTATAAAAAAAAATTTCAAGGTTACCCCTTCTTCCTTCCGTTAAAACATTTGTTTTACCAAGAGAGGTCTACCTCTTAGAGGTTACCAAAGATTGTTCTATTCACGGTGTGAACAAAACATTTCTTCGGCGATGTTTATCGAAATAAACAAAGGTGAGTGGCGATGCTTGCCAACCCACATAACTTTGACAAGAGAATCTTATTCCAGTCCAACTCCCTCTTCCAATCACGAACGAGAGTACAGAGGTCATATACTTCTCGCGGAATCCTATCCTATACCCGAAGTTTTCCTACCGAAGCAGACCAGGGTGCATGCCCCCTGGGTTTCAGTCATGTCTCCCGAATCACTCGCACTCATCAGGTGGATGGACTGGAGATTGATGAGACATTCCTTGTGTGAAAAGACCACTCAAGGATGGTATATGACTATTTTCTCTGTGTGATCCGGGAAATGAAAGCTGGTCTACGAGCTTGAGCACTCTTCCTTCGTGCGGAAAACACATTACTCTAAAGAGTGAGGAGACAATCGCTCCCATGCAATAAATATAGTCTCGTCCAAGGAGTAGATTATAATCTAGGGATGCTTGGACTACCATTACATTCATTTGAACGGTTTTCCCTCGCAATTTCATGGGCACATTGGGAAGGATCCCTAACGGTCGACTGGTTCCTTTGTCAAAGCCTGTTATATTTCTCATTTCAGGCAAAAGCGATGGCGAACCAAGTGCTTTCCAAGCAGTTGAGGAAAGGATACGCATAGAAGCCCCTTCATCTATGATGGTACCAGCCATAATCATTCTATATATTTGAACAATAATTCAGAATGGTACACTAGCTGGTAAACGGGGTCTGCCTAGTTGATTCCAGTCGAAGGAGACAACTAGGTTGCTTGGAGGTGGGACCGAATAGATGGTCGGGCACGACTCTGACGAACTTCCTTCTTGCGATAAAGGAATGGGTAAATTGCCCCCATGTTCATTGAAGTTTGTGCTTACAAAAACAATTTGGAGGGTGTCATCCTTGTTCTCTTCGGTGACTGTATCATCTGAAGATGGAACCTCTGAAGGCAAGACTGGGTCAACTGTCGCCTCGACCTTTTGACTTTCGTCTGGTATGGGTTCAGATGGTTTGTCTTCAATGATAGATTCTTTGGCCGACCACCTGAGCAGGTCAAACGGCTTTTCAACTAGTGACGGACTCAGCAAGAGTTTTTTATATCCAGGACGAAGTCGTAACGGTGAAACTGGACGATCATCCAAAACTCTTTTAGCCTCATCTAAGAAGGGAAAACGGTGGACGGAATGATCGCCTTCGCATAGTTTACAAGGAAATCTATATTTTCATTTTTTTCCTGGGGCTTCACTTTCACTAGTCGACGGTGTTTTTTCAACATGATCATCAGAGGTTGATGACACCGGGTTGTGCAAATGGGGAGACCAGTCCCTTAAGATCCGAGGGATGCAAGGAAAATCTCTATGATAGTGGTCTCCTTTGCAAATGACACATGGCGATTTAGGCCTGGTCGGTGCAGTGTGTGGATTTTCTCTAGACGACACTTAGTTGCCCCCTTTTGCTTTTGGCTCCTTCTTCTTCTTCTCTTTCTTCTTCTTTTCCTTCTTCTTCTCAGGTACTTGACTTTTGCCTTTACCAACCCCATCAAGCAAAGAAGAAGGAGGAGAGGAAGAATTGGAGGAAGTAGAAGGTCAGTGGGTAACTCTTGACTTGTCTAGTTGCTAACTCGATTGGTCAGGAATTGCGGTGTTATGAACGATAGAGGTTGAGAAGAGCCATACAGGCAAGCCGATTGTCAGTCCTGGAAGCGACAATGTGGCCATATGGGGTGCACCAACATCTCCCCAAGAGGAGAAGGGACTAGGATTTCCTCCAAGGGGAATTCCTTGGTTGGCAGATTCCATTTTCTCAACCCAAGATCAATGTAGGAAAGGGTGATGAATATTCCATTTAAAATAAATTTTAGACACTTTGACACAACTTGTTTTTTCAATTTTTAAGAGTCGAGAAAAAACAAAAGATGACTCTAGTCACCTTCGATTTTTAATGAACCTGAAGTGACAAGTGCTCAGATGGACCTTTTCTGTTAAAGAGTCTAAAAAGGAATGAAAGGGACTACTCTGGAAATCTAGGTAGAGGGATTACCAAACCAATCGCAAAGCTGCAGAATACTTTTTACGGTATGGCAGTCAATCTTCCCGAATGCCTTGTTCAGTACATTGCGATCAATAGGGCAGCAGAGACGGCTTCCTATGGATAAAGGATTAAGCCTATTGTGGTCTCCCAAAATATACTCGACGGTACGTGGGAGCACAAGTCCGTACTGGCACTTATCGTCTCAAAGTGGAGGAATCACCCAACCATCAGTGAGAACAACACTTACCAAGCTTTACGACGCTGGAATATGTCTCTAGCCTAGACTTCTATATGTTGTGTGTTAGGTTCCAAAGCATTGTTAGATTCATTGAATTTATTTTATTGTTGATCTTGTTTATGAAGTTTGCCTTTTAGGTTCACCGCAAGATGTAGTATAATTCCTAAAATGAAATCTAAGATGATAAACAATCTTTTTATCTTCATTGTGCAATGAAAATCCTAGCTACTAAGGAAAGAAAGATAGAATTATTTCACAAAGAGCAAAGAGCACACTCTAAATGCACTTTCCTAAATCAAACCAATCAGACTGTCTAAATGCAAATGCACATGCATGTATTTGTTTTCGACTTTCTTAGTATGTAAATGGTAAAAAGAAAGTTGATGCACAAATATGAATTACTTTTCAAGCGACAGTTATCAACAAGTTTCTTTTCGAAATAAAAAATGGAGGCAATCACAACACCTTACGATTTGGAAATGAATACTTGTTTTCGACACTAGAAAAATTACAAATTCAGACCAAAAACAATAGTAACAGGATAATCGACTATCTACAGCAATCAAACTCTTTCCTATGCCTGAAAACGACACTTGCAACACTTTCAAATCAAAGGACGATAGTACGATTATGTTACTTTTTGCAAAGGAGAACTGAAAATGACTCAAAAAACACATAAAAACATTTATAGTTCTTTTGTACAAAGGAGGCGGAATAACAGCAAGGGAGAGGGGTTTAAAACAGAGATATACTGATCACAGGCAGCAAAATTCATGAATAGAACTAGAAATAATGAATCGCAGAAACCAAAACTGAAAAATTCCTAGTCTGATCAACGCACCTGTAACACGGGGAATTTGAAATGCAGCGCACCTACTACACTTGGGAAGTGCACTGAATTTCAGATTCATAGAACAGTACCTGCATTGGGCCAAAGATGAGACTTTGCTTGGGTTCCGGGTCAAAGTTTGCAATTCAGTTCATGGGTTTTGGCCGCGAAAATGTGTAATCAGTAATGCAACAATCACGGGTAGATCTAAGGAGGATCTAAGAGCTACCACAAGGGGAAATCAGAGAGTTTGTGAATCAGTTGTTTAAATCATAAAGAGATCCCGGAGATTGACTAAAGCGGCATTTATCTACTTTGCATTTACATAGAAAATGCAGTTCGAAAGCTACCTGGCTCGACTTCAGGCTCAGTCTGTAAGTTTATGAAATAGACAACAAGGAAGATAAACAAACAAACTAATTCGTCCCCAGCGGAGTCGCCATTTTGTTACAGGGAAAAGTGTCTACTCAGAACTTCTTATCCCACTAAGGTGTGATAGCTGCCTTAGAAACAAACAAAGTAAAGCTACTTTCATTTTTCATTTATGAAGTATAGATAGAGAAGAACAAAGAAGACCAGCCTCTGTCTTGCGCTAATCTCTTGGTTCGATTCCTCTCTTTCTTGATAGTCTTTCCCTACTTGTTCCCTTGCACGCCCAGCTTCACAGAGTACGTGTAAGATCACAGTAGCATATTACTATACAAGAACATGGATCTATAGTCATAAACAATCTAGGATCAGATGTAAATTGACCATACAAATGCAACAAACATAAATGACACAATAGTATGGAGGAAATCTTGAATAGCTTTTATTGATAAACAAGAAAGAGCCAAGGGGAGTTACAACCAGCTGTTCTGACCCAGCATCATCCTCTCAGCAAGGAAGCCCCTCTTCACCTCATACAAAGCTTAGATCACCCAACAATCTGATGTTTTATCTCAAGAAACGAATAGCAATTCCTTACAATATGCAAAATTCCAGCCTCTGGATCTCTGGGATGAGGGATCCATATATAGATATCTGTAAGGGAGATGAGTCAGCTTGTGATTTGATTAGTGTCTTCCCTCTGATAGTTCTTGCTTCCACTTGGAGATTGATGATCTCTTACTCATCCTTGGTCGAATTCAGAGAGGCAAGTGTCACAGGAGAAGTTTCTGGAAGTTTCCATGCCTCTCCACCTCGCGGAATGACACTACCATTTGTCATTTCTCACTCATCACACTCCATAGAAGGGCTTTTTGAAATGCAATGCACCCACACAGTGTGTTTAGGTGATATGCAATGCACCTTGCCTATGGAGCAGCTGAAATGATCGTGTTTTGACCAATTCTGAACAGTTTTTCATGGAGAACTTCTGGGAGAAGCTGTAATCAGTTGACCTTGCTTCTTTAGGGCTTAGAACAACACTTTTAGGGACTTAGGAGCCCTTGGTTTATGGAAATTTTATGCTTGGGGTTGTAGTGCCCAAAAATGTCTATAACTGTAGGGATTCATTTGGCTAAATAACTCCAAACCTAGGTCAGGCACCCATAAGCCAACAAATGGTTCCGTTGCTAGGATCGGGAATCTGCATGAGAAATGTGTGGTGTCCTATAATTGGAATCCAACTAAGAAAGAAATTGAAGACTCGTTGGACAGGGAAATTCACGATTTCGTGGCGTAGGAGAATAGAAACCTGTGGCTGCCAAAAGAAGAGTGGCTAGACAGCTACCTATACACAAAGATCCATGAATTTTTTTTTGGGTAATTCCCTACTGAGCTATATGAATGGATCACGAAGCTAGCAGATAGCTAATGAAGGTGGAAACTTGATGTTCCTATTGTGTGGACCCTAGAACTAGTGCAAAGGTTGGAAGCATCGGAGGACAATATCGTGCATGTTGTTGATCATTGGCTCGCATGGTGGAGCTACGTTTTCTCAAAGGACTGTGAGGTAAGTATGTAAAGTCTTCGAATACTTGGATTAAAATTCTATTGTGTGAAAAGAGGGTTATGCAGTTACCTTGATTTTTGGGGCTACGCAAAGTGGAAAAGCTTACAGGAAAAAAGGAAATAAGGGTCCAGAGAATAGCCCCTTAATTTCACCTTTGCGAGGGGATGAGGAAGAGCTCACGAAGGTCTCAACCCAAAGTGCCTTCCATCTCATAAGGCAAAGAATTAAGCAAATACAACCTCCACACACACCACCACCAGCTTCACTACCATCACCTCCATCTTCACCCTTACTGACTCCTCCACCACCACGATTCAATATGGCAAGCACAATGAAGTTTCCTATGTTAAAATGTTTGGGAAATGAGGATTGAGACCAATTCTGGTTCGTTGTAAGGGCTATATGGGAAGCAAAAGGTGTTACATATGACCATAAAATGAAGGCGATGTTGTTTAATGCCATCCAGGATCGCATTCTGACCTGGTATATTAAGTACTCCAATGACAACCCAAATGTGGGAATCGTAGATATCCAAACAACACTAACTAGAGAATTTAGGAGGCCTAGATTTGAAGCACAGTCGATGATTGGATTTAGAGAGATTATGATGCTACTAGACGAGACTCCTTAGGAGCTAGATCAGAGGCTGAAATGTACGATTCATGAAGAAAATATGAATCTGACAGATGGACAACATCACGAGTGGTTTGTAGCTTTGCTACTACTACATTTAATAAGTGTGCTATCAGAGCATAAGATAACAACTCAGGAAGAGGCATTAGAGATCACTATGAGGCTAAAAGAGACCCCAATGCAGGATCCTAATTTGGGAGTTCAGTAGAGCCACTCGTAGAAAAAGAATATGTGCCTTGAGATGCAGAGTTTGAAATAGGAGAGGATAGTTTGAACAGAAGTGTCTGAAGAAGTGTGATGTGCAAAATGAAAGAGCCAGGGTGATGAAAAAGACCATTGCTTGGCTTTTACAAATTACTTCATAGGAGGACAACTAATGCATTTAAGGTTGGAAGCTCAAGTAGGACCCAGTGCAGCACCTATCTATCGAATAGCAGGAAAACACGCCATGGACAATTGTCACTTTTTACAGATGTATACACAAAATTCACAAAAATTGTTCTGCAATTTTTGTAGGTTAGTAGGACATGACGGACACACTTGCAGAAGCTATGAGTTGATGATGGATAGAACTCCTAGCTGCAGATTTCATGTCAAGATGTGTCCCCTTAACTAGAATGTAGGAATGGCACAAATATGATTTTAGGGGCATGGACGAGGCCGAGGTGGAGAAGGACCTGGAAGAGGTCACAAACAGTTGATTCGCTAAAATTGTGGAGGGCCAGGAAATTATGCCCATGATTGCATGAATCCAACGCACCCATCGTGTTTGTATTGCACGCTGTTTGATCATGAGACAGAATATTTTCCTACGATGATAGCTAGGATATGCAACAAAGGAGCACTACTACCTCCCATGACTAAGAACCTGGCCATGATGATTTTTGAGCTGCGCGAGGAAGATCCAAATGTGAAATTTGTGCTCCGAAGTGGAATCACGATGGGAGATGACAAAGGTAAATAGCTAGAGGATAGTACTTGGGTTCACAAACCTCCAGCAGAGGAAGCAGAATTTGATTTGGGGCGCACATGGGAAACCTTCATGGAAGCTAAGAAGAGCTTCGCTTATATCTCCACTTGAGGAAGAAAAGATAAAATGGAGCTGGAAATGGACCCATATATGCTCACAAAATTCCTAGAAACCTATATGAAGTTACTGCCTAAAAGTAAGGGTATGAAAGGGTTATAAGAACTCATCAATAGATGTACTGGGACCGTGCCTAGAGAACCACAAATAGTTTGGAAGATTGGAAAGAATAACACAAGGATGGGATGAGAAATGAGGCTAACCGCACAGATCAGAGAATATAAGATGGATCAAGTCATCCTCGATTTTGGATCGGATGTGAATGTTTTGCCAAAAGAGACATGGTAGCGAATGGAAAGAGCTATGCCGCAGTGGTCTCCAATTTATCTTAGAATGGCGAACCAATAGAAAATAATACCCATGGGGTGATTATAGGGAATAATTGTGGATATTGAGGGAGTGAGCGCACTGGCTGATTTCGAAGTGATAGAGATTGTTGATGACAGAAAACCCTACCCCACGCTCCTAGGAATCGACTCGGTCACTGACATGAATGGAGTAATTAATCTGAAGAAGAGAAAAATAATCTTTGAAAAGAATTCACTATACGTAATTATACGCTTAGACCCTGCTAAAGGATGATGCTATACGGAGCCGGTCTGCGACTATGAATGTGACTATCATATGGACTGCATCTACAAGATAACAATGTGAGACCAAGACTGCGTGAATCCCACCATTGATGGGCAGATTAAATGGGAGCACGAGAGTTCCTGCACTTTGGATTCTGATGAAGAAATAGAACCATGGCATAATCTGTTACACAAAGTAACTATGTTGAACTACAATATGATGACAAGATCGTTGCATTGTGTGTCAACATAAGTAAGAGATTTTCCTACTTATGATGTTCTAAATGACATAGATACCTTCTTGGATGCATTGGAAAGGAGGTGCTAGAAAAGTAATGCCTCTAGGCCTTGGATTGGGTATTGCGCTCTATGCCCACGCGTTGGTGGGGTACGCACAAGGGAAGCTTTGATGATTGGCGTGACTATAGAAGAATGATGTGCACATGATTTGAGAAGCCTAAGGTGTGACTGACAAACAAATACAATGGGCAGGATGATTCGAACACACATCTGGCCAAGTGGAAGTAGGCCTATAGAGAAAAGCCACAACTTGAGTGGGTGCACCCGTTCTGTCATACCCTAGATGTTATACCAATCAACTGGTATATGGAAATAGAGCTTCGCCATGGGATAGGGGAATGGGTTATCCTGAGCAAAGGGTTCGTGATGACCTTTAGTTTTGAGGATGGGTGGGTCAATATTGATGAAGCACTACAAGAGGTAAAAGCAACCATCTTTAAGATACCACAAGAACCAATAGAATTGATTCAGCCTAAATGGGCTACTTAGTTGAGTCACGTGCTAGAATGTTATAATGTAATTGCTGAAGAGGAGGAAGAGGATCCACCAAATGTTAACATTCGAGAAACAAAATGCCACCGCGACGTTCACGGACAACAGATTGAGGACCTTGATATAACCGCACTGGTGAAAACTAAACAGGTAAACATTAGTACAGAGCCAAAACCTAAATTCATGAATATCAGAGACTACTGGGATGACACGATGGTGGATAAGGTCATTGAATTACTCCATGAATATTAGGACTTATTCCTGACCAAGTTTCAAATTTCAAAGGAAAAATCATAGATTTAGGAGTAACGAAGATCACGTTAAAGCCCAACATGAAGCCAGTTAAGCAGAGGCCTTACTGCTTAAATCTGAAATACAAGGAGAAGGTCCATGTAGAACTAGACAAAATGCTTGCAGCAAGCATCATTGAGCCTGTGGAAGAATCCAATTAGATAAGCCCAATGGTGGTACAAGAGAAGAAGCATAAGAATGAGATAAGGATATACATGGATCTCAGAAAATTGAATGACACTTACGTGCATGATCCATTCCCAAATCCTTTCACGGATGAAGTGTTGGAAAGTGTAGGAGGTCAGGAAGCATATTCTTTCACTGATGGGTTCTCAAGGTACCACTAGATCAAAATCACGCTGGAGGATAGGAGCAAGACAACGTTCGTGACTAAGTGGGGTTGCTTTCAATATACTGTCATGCTTGATCCTAGTGGATGTTGGTGTCCACCAACCTATCCCACCTGGACCCATACAAGTGTCTCTTTCATTTTTTTGGTTCCCTTAATTGTAGCACAATTTACTATTTTTAGCAATTTTTCGGGTCCTGAACTTCCGGAGCCGTTTTGAGGCCCTAAATGACGTTTTTTTGGAAATCTGGGAGCAACATGGGTCCATGGACTGGTGTTGTTATTGCCAAAGTTGTAGTCCTTGGATAGATATTTATAACAAGCTATTGTATGCATCAAACAGATATCGTATGCCAAAGTTAAGATCTAGGGAAGTTGATGTACCAAGTTACCCAAAACGGGGCCCAGAGTTTGGTGTTTCATCTCCTAGGGTTAGGTTTTTGGATTTTTAGGGTTTTCCATTGTTTCTCAAGAATAAATAGGCCTTTTGAGCTTCATTGTAACCTAGCTCAGAGGCATGTAGCTGCCACATCTCTTCTCAGAGCTAAGCTACCATTACCCTAGCTGGTTTATTTCCATTTCTCTGTGTAAGCATATTTCAGTGTTTTACATTAATGAAATGAAGTATTATTTCTACTGCATACCTATGTTTATGGTTATTTATGTACTTTATTTTGTTCCTCTTTAAATCCAAATCAATGTCGTTTGTATTGAAGAATGCCCCTGCTATTTTTTCGTGCGTGGTTGTTGAGGAATTCAAGGAATATATTCATAAGTTCTTGGGGTTCTATTTGATGACTGGAATATATTTTGGCTGGTTAGGTGCCATGTAGCGAACTTGTGCTTGATGTTGGATACCTACCGAAGATACCAAATTGTGCTCAACCTCAAGAAGCATCTATTCCTCATTCCTTTTGGGAACTTGTTGGGGCACGTGGTTTGTAAACAAGGGCTGATGGTAGACCCCCCGAAGATCACAGTGATTTTGAACTTGGAAGCGCCGGGACATGTGAAACAACTGCATGCCACTCTGGGACATACAGGATATTACAGAAAGTTTATCAAAGGATATGTCTAGATCACTGCACTGATGGAGAAAATGTTGGAGAAGGATGTCACATTCTGCTGGAACGATGATTGTAAGAAAATCTTTGATATATTGAAAGAAAAGATGGTTGCTGCATTGATTCTAGTCTTCCCAAACTTGAAGAAAGAATTCCATGTACATGTCAACGTATCGTGTATAGAATTGGGGGAAGTATTGACATAGGATGGTGAAGAAAGCTTGGATCACCCTATAGCATTCGCAAGTCGTAAATTATCCAAAGATGAGAAGAACTATTCCACCATTGAGCACAAGGGACTAGATATGGTATATGTGCTCGAGAAGTATCAACACTACTTGCTAGGAGGCCACTTGAAGATGTATATAGATCACTTCATCGTAAAGTACCTGGTCAATAAGCCTGTGTTGGGGGGCGCATTTCCAGATGGCTTTTATTATTCAAAGAATATGATTTCAAAGTTGTTGTGAAGCCTGAATGATTGAACGCGGGACCAAATAACCTATCGCGCATTGAGGCTGGGGAGGAACCTACTAATTTGGAGGAAGTATTACCTGACACACAACTCTTTGTTGTGCAGGTAGCAGATGGAAATTTTGAAGATATAATTCACTTTCTAACAACTGAAATTGCACCAAAGAATACCATGTCTAGCAGAACAAGGAATTAGTGGTGCGCATGGAAGATTCCTCTGTCATTGTTGGGCATTTATACAAGATGAGGAATGATGTAACACTGTGAAGGTATGTACTTGAATTTTAATGAAGCAGCATCCTCGCGGATGCTCATGGGGGTGTTGCAAGAGGAAATTATGTGGGAAGAGCAACCACGCAGAATATTCTACGTGTCGAGTTGTGGTGGCCAACCCTTCATCGAGATTCAAAAGCATATTGCAAGGCATGTGATGTATGTCAGCAGATAGGAAGGCCATCACGGAGGGATGAAATGACTTTGAATCCACAAATGACATTACAACCTTTCGAAAAGTGGGAAATAGATTTTGTAGGACCTATTAAACCTTAAGGAAAGATAGGGACGAGGTCTATTATCATTGCGAAGGAGTATCTGACTCATTTGGCAGAATTGCAGCTAGTGAAGGATTTCATGAGCATGACTACCATGAAGTTTTTATTTGAACACGTACTGATGCAATTTGGAGGTCTGAAGATCTTGATAAGTGATCATGGTACACACTTCCTGAATGAAATGATCAGCGCCCTAACAGAAGATTTTCAGGTGTATTATCAGAAGATCACATCGTATTACCCACAAGCTAACGGGATAGTAGAAGCATTCAACAAAGTACTGGAAAATGCACTGACCAAGGTATGCAATGCACAATGAAGTGATTGAGACATACACATACCTGCAGTATTATGGGCTTATTGAATAAGACGCAAGACACTGACAGGACAGACATCGTTTAGGCTTGTCTATGGAGAGGAAGAGATAATGCCTATGGAATACATCCTGCCTAGTTTGTGCATAGTAGTGGTCACAGGTATGACGGATCGTGGAGCCGTGGGGGAGAGGCTGATGCAACTGGAGGAGCTCCAGGAAGAATGATTTTTGGATGGATTCCACTGGTAGGTCTAAAAGCAGCATGAAAAGGCTTGACACGATCAACATATTAAGTTGCGCACCTTTAAGGTGAATGATTTGGTGCTATTGTATGATAGTAAGTTTGATAAATTCCCAAGGGAATTCAGAATGCATTGGTTAGGTTCATACTTTATTAAGGAGATTATAGATGGAGGCATGGTACAATTGGTCAAGTTAAATGGAGAGCCCTTCCCAGGAAAAGTGAATGGTAGTCGTTTAAAGAGATACACAAGTGGCCCGACCATCTCACTAGTAGACCAAAGCATAGTATTAGTGCTACAGGAAGCTGAAAGGAAGCATGGGACTATAAACTAATCTTCCAAGGAGCTGCGCGATGTCAGGACTGCGCCCAGTAGAAAAGTGTCACGGGATCTGTGATAGCACGAGGGTAGCTACGCTGCTGCGCGGGTCGGCTGGAAAGTGACTGTTACAGTCACTATTCACAATGTGATGCTTCGTTTGAGAACAAATGGAGTGGGTGCAGGCATTTAAGGTGAACTTTGTGGGATAGATTCTTGAAAATATGCCTTCAATCTAGCATTAATGGACCGAATTTGGGGGCAACTATCGAATTCAAATTCAAAAGGCACTATAAATTACAAAGGGTTGTCTAGAGCAACACTTGGCAATTTGAGAACTGAGTTGTTGCGCGCTCGGATATTCATGAACTAAGACTTGTTCGATCTTTTGAAAGAAAATTCATTACTTGAGCAATTGCTAGAGACATTAAGAGAATTGTGGAATCACACTATGTTAGCACCAGAGGAAGCCATGAATACTGGAGAAATGACTGTCGAGAAAGCCGCATAGGAAATTACAGAAGTGGAAGCCCCAGAGAGCACCAAGATAGTCACTGAAATTCCTAACTCACCTGGCACACTGAGACCCAAGAAAGAAAAGTAGCCCATGGTACCGGTGCATGTATCACCTATAAATCTGTTGAGGACTAAGCTCACAATGGAAGAAAAGGGGAAGGCTATCAATTTGGAGGTCGATGAGGAGGAAGAGTTTGAAGAAATCATGGTTGAGGAGGAGGATGTAGAGATGGTAGTTGAAACCTAGGGTGCGGACCCTCCCACCAGGTTACCTACATATGCTCCTCTATGGAAGTGTGAAGCCAAGGTGGGAAAGGATATATATGACAGCAAGAGAACTCTGCAGACTCCGATGCTCCCTGACAACATTATTTTTGAAGGAGTGCACTTGGGAGGGGTGCCCATGCTGAAATTTGAAGATTGGGACCTTGTGGAGCATGATAAGTTCTCGCATTTAGCAACCACACAGCTAATGCACCATAAAGTAGATGCATTGGCTAGAATGATAGAGTTGGAGTTGTGCAAATGGCTTAGAGGTGTTGAGAATTTAGGACTGCAAACCTGCTCTTGGTGTCACATTACCACCATGTTCTAGTGACCATTTTTGTCATCAAGCAGCTGCTTTGCTTGGTGCATGATGGGTGCTTGTCACTGGAGGAGCCCATCCCCATCACGGACCATTTGATTCACAAGATTACGCCACTCCCTTGCATAGGGGAGGACCTAGCGAACATTTAAGAAGGGAAGAGTGATGATTTGGCCATCATGGAGGCAATGAAAAAGAAGTTTGAACTAGAGAAGAAGAAGCGACGGTACGCCATTTCCAACGTCAATAACCCTGCAGTCAAGGCTGCAATGTAGATATTGGCAGGGAAGGTGATGCGGAAGTGTCGGGTGGATGATGTGCCCACGCTAGTGGTTGCATTTGCAGTGTAATGCGCAGAAGGGGTCAATTGAACCGGGAAAACTATCTACGCAAAGAGTTCCTTGAGAACTGTCGCGAGGTATAGGAGTAGGGTAAAACATTCCATTATGCATGGCTCCTGTTGTCGATAGTACTGGTGGCATGGGAGTTTCCTGAAGATATCCATTTCTAGTCGATCATGCAGGACCTTGCAGAGGCAGGGAAATATGCTTCGCTATGGGAAACCAGGGATGTACAAAGGATAAGGGAGAGCAAGATCTTTTTGGTGCTCATGGAGATGAATATCAAAATGGTGATTAATTGCAAGCCATTGTTATCGCCCATGGTCTATAATAGTTTTCATATCTTCACGGAGTTAAAGGTAGACTTCCACCACGTCTTCATCAAGGCGTGGAAGTACCCCACGAAGACGTGGTGTGAGCTACCCTATTTGGTAACTGACGATGTCATATTTTCGGTCCTCGAGTCTTGGCCACCAGAGTGGCATGCCCCAGCTAGCTCTGTGGTGGAAGAAAAGAATTCCACCATGTAGCGGAGGAAGGAAGAGGCGAAATTATGGACGGTGTAGCTAGCAGAAAAGAACAGGTAGGAAGAATTAGAGGCTACGGCCCTGGTGGCACGTGACGTTGCGAAATTAGCTGAAGAGAAGTAGAAAAAGAGCGTGAAGGATAGATGTAACCTTCGCCCAAGCTAGCAATAGACACAAAACATGGTGGCGCGGACCTATAGACAACATCCATGCAGCTAAAATGTCCGCGCCCAAGAGAGCAATTTGGGTTGTGAAAGAAGGTGAACGCCTCGAAGACTTTGTTCAACTCTATCATCGTTACTGAAGGTGATCTACACAATATCGGTGAAATGGCGAGGGACGTCATTGTGGAGGCCCTCTAGCAGTTTGAGGAGAAACACTAAATGGTAATGGGGGCCCTCCAGATGTAGATACATGACTTTCATGTGCGCACTCCCTAGCCTGACACAGTATCAACCAGCCTCGTAGTCGACACATTGGTAGTCGAGGAAATGCTGCATGCCAGGGTGACTAACACAGTAGTGCTGCCAGATGGAGCACTTGTTACAGAAAATGAGGCCGACAGGCCTATGGTTAGCGGGTTGAAAGGGACCAGGTTAAACATGGTTGTGCTCCCTTGGGAGATGCTCCATATTTTAGAGGATGGAGTCACTGTGAACTATGGGCTAGGGAGAGACGTGCACTACAGGTAATGAGCAAGCAGCACATAAACATTGAGCAGTTGATCCTGTAGAACAATGCGGCTATGGAGAGAAACATATAGATAGTGTAGGTGGTGGAGGGAGCCTCCCAGATGGTGCCGAAGTTGGTGATCCAATCAAAAGAACTAGTGGAGGTGTGCATCTAAAATTTAGTAGCAGGGGTGCGCAATGCTAGAGTTGAAATTGCCAAGGTTCAACTGGAGCTGAACCTTCAAATAAAAAAATTGCAGTTGAAGGCGTAGCCTTCAACTTTGCCAGAGGTTAAGGAATAGCACGCGACCACGATCACAACAGTAATGGCGGTGGTTAACAGTGCAGTGATAGACTATACGAAGCTATTCGACAAATCCTTTAAGGTCCTCCCCACCCTACAATGGGACCCGAACATACAGCCCCTAGAGACAGAGGTGCACGAGCTGAACCAGAAGTACAACAAGGTAAAAGGGACTGCACAGACAATTTCCCTTACACAGAGGCTCGTAAGGATGTAGTAGGCAAAGGTGCTCAACGAGTATGTGGATGCTTCTCGGCATAAGAAAGCAGTTTTGAAGGTGTGCCTACAGTTGTGGATTGATGATGCATATACCATTACAACATCCACTGAAGCAAAGCTTGTACAGCTAGAAGCAACACAGGAGAGGATTTAGGGCAATAGTTTAGCCACAATAGTCACTGAACAACATGTAGAGGAAGTCCAAGCAGCCCCTCATTGCGTTGTCGAACTTGCAGCAATCCAGTCAGACTTGAGAGATCTTTGCACAAAGATCTTCGCACCGACAGAGCGACTCGAGGGTGAGTCACGATGTTTGTGTTGGGGTCCTATTGGGTGTGGGATTGTCCAAGGGAACTTATGGGGTTTAGAGCCCATATTTTGGTCAATTTTGTAATTCGAATGTAAAGACTTCACATTTCATGGGCGCGGAGCATGTAGTTTGTTAAAGAGTCCTAGGGTTGTCCACCCTTAATCTTGTTAATACAATGTCAGTTGTAGAGATCTACCCATGGTCCGCAGACCATGGGATTGTATAAATAGACCGAAGTTCTAAGTAGTTAAGACATGCATAGTCAAAGAATCAATATGAGGTATGTGAGATAGATCTGAAGGGTAAAGTCTAGTTTTGGGTTGTAGAGTAGGAGAAGGCTCTGCAGTTGAGAGCAAAAAGGCCTAGTAGTCCATAGTTGAGTGTGTGGACCCTTGTAGTTGAGTGCTCAGGGTGAGTCGAGTCTGTAACTAGTTGAAGTATTAATAAAGAGAAGTTTTCTATCAATTCTGCGTATTTATTTCCTGTTTTATACATATATTATATTACGTTTGAAATTCACTTCTAATACTTATAT
Organism: Pinus tabuliformis; assembly: GCA_031772625.1. Taxonomy (NCBI): domain Eukaryota; kingdom Viridiplantae; phylum Streptophyta; class Pinopsida; order Pinales; family Pinaceae; genus Pinus; species Pinus tabuliformis. The sequence goes on from CM062820.1 coordinate 1,372,139,403, forward strand.
GATGTGTGAATATGTATAATTGTGTTGATTAAGTGAATGCAAGATATAATACCTGCTTACATGAAGTTAATTAAGACTAGTTAAAGAAAAAAAGTAAGATATTCAATTTATGTTATGAAATAGCATAGATCACTGCCATTTCAACCCCTGGTTAGGGCTGCATGAAAGACGATTGTGCGACTTTACGAGGGTACTAGAGGGTGTGAAGGTAGGTCTAGCTAGTCTAAATCGACATCCAAGACATTTCAAGGGTGTGAAATCTTGGTCCCAGCATCCCCCCATACTGCCTCGGCTGAGACTTCAGTTTGCGCTCCGTGGGATGACGTCGAAAGGGCCAATAGTGTAGGAATTTGTTTAGCTGAATATCTCTAAACTCAGGTTAGGCCCCCATAAGCCAATACATTGGTATAATCTGCTACATCGTTGGACCATCAAGTGTATGAATCACGAGCATGAAACAACCAAGTCAAAGGGAAATGATGATTCCCTTTGATTGGTCCAAGGCACCAAACAAGACTGGAAGATGGAACCAAGATACATCGCACTCTAGGTTATTTTTCTCGAATAAATGAGTTGATGTTGATAGAATAGGGATTGCTATAGGTTAGGAAATGAGGATCATTAACTAAGTCAGAGGGAAAAATGTAATGTGACTAATGGAATCACACCATGAACAATGGGAAAAATGGAACTGAGGGAAAAACAGATGACTTCCCTTGTGAGAGCATAAGGTGCATGGTTAACCTAGTAGGGACTAACTCGACTCCGAAGGGGATGGTGGATAGTATGACTGAAAGAAAAATGGGTAGCATAGGATGAATATTATTCAAAGATTGATGGAATACTATGACATGATATAATGGGATGTGAAATAGACTCCATGGATGAAAAGGTGACTCATCATAGATGCTTGGAACAAGCATTGCTCAATGATGCTACCACACAGAATAGGACCAGTGGGGACCATGAAAACGGGACACCAATGGTTACTCAAGATGAAAATTGACACATGATATGACCAGTACTAAGGGGAGGTGGTCTGCAAGGTACAAGTTTCACATATGACAAAATTTGATTTTAAGAGGCGATGAAGTGACCCTTCTTGGAAAAATGGTTTTGTGGTGAAGTGTCAAATCATCAAAAACTAAGAAATATCCATTATAGTACTCAATGATAGCTTTCCAGTTGTGTTGACAGTTCCTCAAACCAAGCTATGTTCTAGACGAAATGTGCGACAAAAAAGCTATGGGTTTTCTTATAAAAACTGCATTTTCCCTCCCATTTGAGAGGAGGAGAAGGCCCTAAATCTCGCGGAGATTGTAGCAGATGAACTGACCATCAAAATTTGGATCTATGACTTTCATACAAGTGGTCTGATTTGTCTAAACATGGCCTTAATGCTTCTTTGAATGATGGTTCCTCGGGAAGAATTAAGGGAAGAGGAAAATGGGAATGAACTGCTAGAGGAGGTCTAACATAATCCTCATCCACTAAGCCAAACATGAGGACTATGTCGTAAAGTTGGTATGACATAGAGTAGAATATTTGAAGATATGGTATCAAATGTCTACGATATTCGATGTGAATATGGCTCACTAGAGAGGCTGGTAGGACAAACTATCCAAGGAGTGGGAGAATAATCCACCATACCTAGATCCAGTCGAATCGAGTCCGAGATATATGTTAATCAATTGAGAGGATGTCCAGGGGAAAACCATCATGCCAACAAGCATGGGACACTACCCGCAAACATATGTGATGGAAGGGACTGATCTGGTATGCAAAGGTGGGGATGATGACCCCCTAGTAGGATTAGTTTGTGGAGCACCATTGTGTTCTGAGTTCTCGTAAAAGGGATTCAAGAATATTGGCCCAACTTGGCATGAGATCCTCCAAATGATGATAAGGTGATGTAGGGGCCCATGTGCCCCTCAATATGATATGGGCATAGCATATTTATTTAGAGTGGGGAGAAAAATTCTGGTTTAGCAAATATGGCAGGAAGTATGCATGATGGTTCATATCATCCCAAGGGGAATCAGGGGTAGACATAGCTTCCATGATGTCCTCATCAGAATGGAAGGTGGGAAGATGGGAGGAACATTGACTAAATGATGCAGCAGTGGTACCTAGTGCATCATCCTAAGAAAGAAGGTTCACATACACATCATCTAAACTAGTAGATGATGAGCTAGTAGATGGAAAATCTATCAATGTTGAGACCTCAGCTTCCGATGAAGGAGGTTCGATAAAGGTGCACACAAAAACCTCATAAAGTTTTGTCTACGAGGAGCTCAAGGATGACAAAAGGTAAAGGATATGGCCCATGGAGTCTTTCATCTTGACATCGGGGCGAGGGATCACGATGGTGGAACCAAAGTCCCCCTCTTCTGTTGTACTAGTGGTACCAAAATCCACAAGTAGATGAGCAGATGATCCACTACGAGTGACCTCAAAGTCAAGAAGAACTTTAAGGAAATCACAAAATTCATTGATACGAGGGCAATAATGGGAATAATGATTGTAATGATCTCACAAGGCATAAGGGTGATTTGTGCATAAAATTGTGAGTTTCTTGGCTGGTCCTGGTAAGGTAATTCAGACCTTAGGGATCTTTGGCTCATCAAACATTTCATGAACCAAAGGTTTGAGATGAGGAAGCTTAGGAAAGTTATTAGTGGCATACCCAAAGACCTCACACAAAGCACACAGAGGTGTTGACTTTGGAGCTTTAGGAGTGGAAGGTACTTGGGAAGCCTTGTCCTTAAGCTCCTTCTTCTTGGCTTTTCCCCCTGTCTAGATGCTTTTTCAATAGGAGTGGGTTCCTGTTGAGTTGGTGGTGGAAGTGGAACATTGACAAGGATTGTAGGGACTGGTTGAATCGGGGTCAAATCATGATATGGTCTTAGTTGACTAGGAAGAGTGTTCGTATGGGGATTAATGTGCCACACTTGGATCCGCAAAGTCATGTTAGGGAGGACCAATGAAGCCATGACAGGAACAAAATATTCTCGAAGGAGGAGACAAGAAAGGTATATGTCTTGTAGGGTAATGTCCGAGTGGAACGGCTCCTGGATGGTTGATACCTGTAGGAACAATTCTTGGTGGGAAGAAAGAGGAGGAAACCTCTAAAGGAGGAGGTCCTAGGGGGATGGATTGGGATGGCTCGGCCGGGATTTTAACTGCGGGGTGCTGAGGAGTTGGTTGTAGATCATATGTACCAGAATGCTTTTGAGCAGCCTATAACACTTGTAACATGCAAACACTTAAAGAGCTAGGCTCATAGATAGGAGGGGGAGGACTGGGGAAAGAACCTAATAATGAGGAATATGTGTAGACACTGGGTGAGACACCAATGAGAGGGGTAGAGGACTATTTTTTAGAAATCGATGAGATAATGGACTCATGGGAGGTCAAAGATGTCAGCTCGTAGTATGTCAACTGATCGATGGTGATGATGTTCCTTTCATGGGGGAAGCACATCTTACGAAAAGCCACAGATGCGATGGCTGACATGGCATAAGTGTAACTACAACCCAACAAAATATTGTAATCGAGAGGGGCATCAATAACCTCAATTTGGACATGAACAGTGTTGTCCGCAAGAATCATTGGGCAATTGTGGAACATGCCGAGAGGCGGCAAGGAGTGATGGTCCCAAGCACACAAAGTGATTATGGATGGCGACATCTTGGGTGACTTGATTTTCTTACAAATATTAGCGGACATCACACAGGTGGATGTGCCCTCATCAATAATGCATCAGGAGATGATTGCATTACAACTCTGACTGGTATCTAGAAAGCAATGGATGGAGGTAATGGAGGATTTTCTAACATATCAATGGGGAAGACAATCAAACAATTGTCTCAAGGATCTATTACAGCCAAAGAAGTTAGTAGAGATTTATTTTGAGATGCGTACCACTGGATGACTTCCATTGCTTACATGGCTGTAGGTGATTGTGCCAAGTCGTCTACTATACTGTATGTATGGACCATTTGGTGTCGTAAGAGACTTAGTAGATACTTTTTTTTGGAATCAGTGGCAAATGAAGTTGATGGCTTGTCATATTGATGTGACCAAGTTTGCAAGCTGACATTAGAGGTATTGACCTCGTCATAATTCATCATGAGGATCTAGTAGTCACTACGACCGAAACGTTGGTGAAGGTGAGCTTCCTGACCTGACTGAGGTTGAGCAGCAAGAAATCCTTGTTGAGGAAAATGATTTGTGAGCATGACTGGTTGAGATGGCACAAAATTATAAGGTGGTTACTGTATAGGCAGTTGACCTCTGGAAGTTGTTCAGGATTCCGACATTTGGCACATTTGGGGTAAGAGGGAACACTCATGGGTATAATGGCCATGTACACCATAACATGCACAAGGCTTGTTCGTATGAATCACCTTTTTCTGCTTGGGTTGGTTGCCCTATTGCTAATTGTTGGTGTTAGGTTGTTTCCCCTGGGGTTCATTAGGTTGATTACCTTGGTTACCCTGGTTACTCTTGTTACATTTCCCCTTATTCATTTCTTCGAATTTTGCTGAGTGGTCACACTCTTCTATGCAAACACTTGACCCTAAGGGGGTGGTGACGTTGAGGCTGAGAATGCATGGGAGGATGTGGTGCTAATGCCTGAGGGGTTGGAGTGCTCGATAATGAATAGGTGTAAGATGGGGAAGGAGCAATGGTCTGGTAGATAGGTTGAGCACTAGCTGGCTTTGACATTTGCTGATGTGGTTGGGTAAATTCATAAGAGGTGCTTTTCCTTGAATAAAAGTTGTTAGAAGCAGGGGCATAAGAGTTAGAGGAACTAGTGAACCCCTACAGGTATACATAAATCTATTGAGTATATGGTGAAGGATGTGAAAAATTTCCAATGATACCATTGGTGGTGTGAGATGTCCCTAGTGCATTGGCACCACTAGGATGAGGAAGACTAGGTATAATGGTATAGACATAAGCAAATTGAGCATAAATCAAGTCATAATTTACATAACTTTGGAATGCCTCTTCCTCTATCTAAGGAAAATGAGACGTGAGATATTTTGAAATAGGAGCTAAAAGAGTTCTAAGGAACTAATCGAAGTAGACATGGTCATTGAAGGGTGAAGCACGACACATGCCCCTCCTTCTACACCATCCTAGACATGATCGAAAGGATGGATGGTAGAGGACTAATGTAATGCAGTCAAGAGCTTTGTACCAATGTAGTATCAGAGAGGTAACTGAAAGTATGAAAGCAATGCTTTATCAAGCGTTGCAAAACTAGAATGAGAGGTGGCAGGCTTGTCTACATACCATTTTACAACATCTCCAATGAGTTTGTGTTGGAGGAACCAAAGACGAATGGAATCATCGGTGACGGAATTGGATGAACACAACATATGGAAGGTGTATATGTGATTGGTAGGTTCCTCTCCATAATTACCCTCGAACATGGGAATGTCAGAGGGATGTTTAGTCAGCATAGCTGGCCAACTAGCATCATGATGTACAGGGTCATTAATCCACTAGCTAAAATCCAGGGGAGTTAACCCAGCCATGAAAGATAGCATGAGAGTTGTCGGAATGGTTCCTGAGATGGTTCGACTAGATGTGACCATCGAGGTAGAACTGGAGCCAACACCAATTTGGGTTCCTACACCTACAGTGGGTATTGACATGATGATGGTATGCAGTGAAGGAGGCTAAGAATCAGATGAGTAATTAGATGAACCAGAAGAGGAGTCGGTATGGAAACTTGGCGGAATATGAACTTGGACCCTGCAGGGAGGAGTAGTTTTCCTAGGTAGAAACTGGGGATGAAGGCCTAAGAGTCTCTATGAAAAAAACCTTGGTGGCACAATGGTGGAAAGACACAAGTGACACAGAAATAGTGAAGGGATATCAATAAGATGTTTTTTTCTCTATGTGGGTAGATAAATTAATTAATTTAAGTATTGTCTTGGAAGTGTAAACCAAGATCCCTTTTCTTAAGGTCTGCTTGTGTGGGAAAGTGTGTTTATTAATTAAGCCAAAATCATGTTTGAAAAAAGAAAAAGATTGCTGAAATAAACTGAAATTAAAAACATAAAATAAAAATTGAATAAACTTTTTAAACCCCAACCAAACTGGGTCTGCAAACATTGTGCTGGTTGGTTGTGAAATCAAATGAAAACACACGAAAAAGGTCAATAGATCTAAGAATCAGTGTGATTGGGATCAAATGACACTATGTTGCTAGAAAGTGGTGCAACAACAACAAAAAGCCAGAGAGGAAAATTGCTGCAAAAGGTAGGGAGATGGGTGTGAACCTACGACAACGAATGGGACCTTAAGGAAAATGACCAAACAAGTTTTACAATGAAACTTTGGATGGAAACAACCTATATTTTAAGATATGGAACATAAAGGTATAAAATCAGGAAAATATGGATGAAAGCTCTCCAAAGCATCAGACTTTTTACTCAGCTAAATTCCTCCTATAAAGGTGGAAGCATACTAGAAGCCCTAAGGGGATAAATTCCAGTTCGACGAGAAAATTAGAGTAGATCAAACGCCTAAGTATTGTGATACAACGGTCGACCAACCCAGTAGATAGCTCTCGAAAAACCCATAAATAGATTTGAAAAATCCCAGAAAACCTAAAATCGCAGGTACTGACCTGATTCCTGGGATATCACACTTTTTGTGCCTGAATATTGAACTTCTTGTACCCAAAGGAAAATTTCGAGGATTTTTCATATAATTATTTCTCCTCCAATAGTGTTAGCACCTTGTCAACATGTTGAACAAGATCTTCCAAGACTTTCAATAGATTAGACTATCATCAAAAAATACAAAAGCTAATTTCTCATCAACGGTTTGAAGGCGAGACTCATCAAACTGTGAAATGTGGAAGGTTCATTAGTAAGGCCAAAAGACATGACCAAAAATTCATAATTATCTTCATGAGTTCTAAACTTTGTTTTCAGAATGTATTTTGTACTGATTCTATTTTGATGATATTTTTGTTGAAAATAATACTGAGAGGGGGGGGGGGGGTGAATCAGTATTATCAAGTTCTTTTAATAAATCTTCCTTATTTACACTTTGAATTATTTTTGCATATCAGTACCATAAAATAATGAGCATGAACAAGAAAAACAGATAGTCACACCAAAGAACACCAGATATAAGGTGGAAACCCAATGTGGGTGAAAACCACCTGCTGCAATATGTCTCTATCTTCATTCAAATTAGAAACTCCTGTTACAATGATTTTGTACTGGTGCAGTCCTTTACCAGTACACAGGCTGCAACCTGCAGAGAGCTACAACTCTCTCTCGTTTTCCAGTCTCTCCTGGAAGGGAGCTACAACCCCCTACTTCTTTTCTTTCAAGGACCACTTTTCATAAATTTTCAAACTGGATCCAACAACAACATTGAAGCTCATAATCAAACAACCTTCTGAATCACCAAATCACCAGATCCATACATATACAATGATATTATGAGAGTTATCAACCAGATCTAGTACATAAAGATAAGTCATTAATCATGCTATTATCTGAACGCAATACCAGTAACCAAACATCAGTTATGCACCCAAAACCCTGTAGAAGAGTCAAAGGCAGTTAAAACAAATTTTAAGCAGGGATCGCAACTTCACTGGTATAGATCTACGGATATCTGTACTACCTCCGCACCTGCGCCTTCTGTGGCACCTCCGCACTGCGCCTTCTGTGGCGCCTCTGTGGTGTCTCTGCACTGCGCCTTTTGTGGCACCTCCGCACTGCGCCTTCTGTGGCGCCTCCGCACTGCGCCTTCTGTGGCGCCTCTGTGGCGTCTCCACACTACGCCTTCTGTGGCGCCTCTGCACTGCGCCTTCTGTGGCGCCTCTGTGGCGTCTCCGCACTGCGCCTTCTGTGGCGCCTCTGTGGCGTCTCCGCACTGCGCCTTCTGTGGCGCCTCTGCACTGTGCCTTCTGTGGCGCCTCCGCACTTCCGCAGCTGCAGCGCTCGAGAGATCACCCTTCACAGATTCGCTTTCAACTTCCCTTTCATAGATCAAACTTTTAAAACAATAACCCAATATTTCAGATCTTAAGATATTCGATTTGCAAGAATGAATTAGCCAAGTGATCTCCTTTGCTTTATATAGGCAAGCTTCTTCCTAAAATCATGGATCAATACCATAGATAACCAATACAAGGGGCCCAAAAACATGGGGCTCAATAATACCAAGGACTAACCACCATGGACCAAAGGTAAGTTCTCCAACATATACACACTTTTGACGAGATACCATGTTCCAAAACCATAGGTTCAAATACCAAGGACTAACTACTATGGACCAAAGGTAAGTTCTCCAACATGAAAGTGCATGAACATTTTCTCTACATGAAATAAACTTTTCTCTGCATAAAAGTGCGCGAACTTTTCTCTACATGAAATAAACTTTTCTCTGCATATAAGTGCGTGAACTTTTCTCTACATAGAATAATCTTTTCTCTGCATATAAGTGCGTGAACTTTTCTGCACTATAATTTATCATCTGAGATGAGTGGGTTACCATCAAGTACAACATATGTATCATAAAGCCATACCAGAATCATAATGCCAACAATTTTCAACAAAGATCTAGCTTTGTGAAGTAAATTTTTCCATGTAGTTTATCCAATAATTCATCAATGACAGGAATGGGAAACTTATCTTTAATAGTGAGTTTGTTGGAATCTCTATAATTCAGACACATATGCCATTGTCCATCCTTCTTGTTCACCAATACTACTGGAGAAGAAAAAAAACCATGGCAAGGTTGAATTATACCTGTCTTTAGAATTTATGCAACCATGCGTTGAATTTCTCTCGTTTGGGCATAAGGATTGAGTTAGGTCTAATTCTCCGAGGAACACATCCTGGAATCAAGTGAATAGAATGATCATGATTTTGAATACATGGGAGACCTTTTGGAGTCTTAAATACCTTTGAAAAACTCTCAATAACTCTTTTGAGATCTGGAGAAATGGATGACTTAGATGTTTGAACATCTAGTGATCATAATTGTGCAACTACTACTCATTGTTCCTTCTTGAAAATATTTTTCATTCGTTATAGTTGATTATCTTCTCAGGTTTCCCTATGATACCCTTTAATTCAATTTCCCTTATTTCTTAGAAAAAAATTAGGAAATGTTCTTTAAAATTATCATCCACAAATATTTTAACCATTGGACTCGTAATACAACATCTGCACCACACATCAGAATTCCAAGCATTGGACTATTCAATACATATTCCCCCATGTTTATATTGATATTAGGGAACTTCACTAAGAGATTTATAGTTACTCTATTTGCAACCATTAATTGACACTCTTGTCTTTGATATGGAAAGAAATATAGATCCATGGGTATCTTACAATGAAAAGAATTATCAGTAGTACCTAAATCAATCGACACTATTACCCTTTTCTTCTTCATATTTCCCTCTATATTGAGATTTTGAGGAGTGGTAATTCCCACCATTAAATTACAAAATATGGTCATATTAATTTCTTCTTTTGCACCCCGACGAGTTGGTTCCTCATGTATATCTTCTTCCTTTAAGGTTTCTCATTCCTTTTCTTCCTCCCATTCACAATCTATGTAAAATAACATCTTCTCATCACACCTATGACCTTTAGTGTACTTTCTATCGCAACTGTAACAAACCCATTTTGCTCTTTTATCCTTCATTTATCATGGTTTCAATCTTATAGGTTATGGGAAGCTAGGATTGGAAATACTTCCATCCTTAAAGTTGTGAGTGGTATACCTCCTTGTTGCCATAATTTTTCTTTAAACTTTTCTTTCGACCTTAAACGCATTCTCCAATGACTTTAGTTCCCAATGGAGAACCTCATGTTGGATGTTATATTTTAAATTCCCTATGAGGACAGCAATCAAATGATTCTCTAGAATATTAACTACCTTGATAAACAATATTTGGAAGTCCTCAATGTGCTCCCCAACTGAACCATTGTTTTTAAGATTTATCAGTTGGATAAAGGAGGTATTTCTCTTTGTATCCTCATAATGTGATATTAATTCCTATGTAACAATTGTCCATGTGAATAGTGCTTTAAGAGAATAAAGTCATTGATACCATACAAGTTGACTGGGTTCTAAATATAATGATGCAATAAGTACCTTTTGTGTGTGTTTTACATCATTTAGATCAAGGAACTTATCTATTTGTAGTATCCATGTTACCAGATCATTTGCATCACATTTCTACGCATCGATCTTTGGAATCTGGTTGGTCTTCCACCCAAATATAAATTCTCTAAAATCATGATTTACATTACTTTCTTCTCAGATGACTTTAATGGAATGCTTTTTCACCATTAGGAAAATTGCTTGTAGCAACTTTGTTAATCATTCCTTCAAATATGCCATTTACGCTTTTAAACCATCCTAAAACCTTCTATGTCTCTTTTAATTTTTCTTCAAAACCATCAATGTCCCATTTTAAACTATCCATATTAAAATTCATCATCGCTTATAATTTATTTTTGGTTGCTCTTTGTGAGACTGAAATTTATTTCACTTGGTCTCGTAATTTTGATATATCATGTTACATTTCTTTCTCTTATTCATGTGTGATAGTAGATACCTTTTTTTTCTTAATGGGTGTATCCATGATTTTGTTTCATGGCATTCTAGAACCAAATAATGATATCTATGTGTTATAGACGTTTTTGGGCACTGCAACCCAGGGTATAAAATGTCCATAAACCAAGGGCTCCTAAGTCCCTAAAAGTGTTGTCCTGACCCCTAAAAGAACAAGGTCAACTGATTACAGCTTCTCCCATAGGTTCTCCATGAAAAACTACTTAGAACTTGTCAAAACTAGATCATTTCACCTGCTCCATAGGAAAAGTGCGTTGCATCTCACCTAAATACACATAGTGGGTGCGTTGCATTTCAAAAATCCCTTCTATGGGGTGCGATGGGCGAGAAGGGACAAATGGTAGTGTCAATCCGCGAGGTGGAGAAGCATGGAATCTTCCAGAAACTTCTCCTGTGACACTTGCCTCTTTGAATTTGACCAGGGATGAGTAAGAGATCATCAATCTCCAAGTGGAAGCAAGAACTATCAGAGGGAAGAAACTAATCAAATCACAAGCTAACTCATCTCCCTTACAAACATCTATATATGGATCCCTCATCCCAGAGATCCAGAGGCTGGAATTTTGCATCTTGTAAGGAATTGTTGTTGGTTTCTTGAGGCAACATCATAGTGTTGGGTGATCTAAGCTTTTCATGAGGTGAAGAAGGGCTTACTTGCTGAGAGGATGATGTTGGGTCAGAACAACTGGTTGTAACTCTCTTGGCTCTTTCATGTTTAGAAATAAAGCTATTCAAGTTTTCCTCCATACTCTTGTGTAATTTATGTTTCATGCATTTGTATGGTCAATTTACATCTGATCCTAGATTGTTTATGATAATAGATCCATGTTCTCGAATAGTGTTATGCTGCTTTGATTCTACAGGTACTCTGTAAAGCTCAATATACAAGAAAGCAAGTAGCAAAGGACTATCAGAAGAGAGAGGAATCAAGCAAGGAACCAAGCGCAAGACAGAGGTTTGTCTCCTTTATTCTTCTCTCATCTATCTTTCATAAAGGAAAACGAAAGTAGTCTTACTTTGTTTGTTTCTAAGGTAGCTACCAGCCTTATTGGGATTAGTAGTTCTGCATAGACACTTTTCCCTGTAACAAAATGGCGACTCCGCTGGGGAGCGAGTAGATTGATTGTTTATCTACATTTTTTTACTTTATAAACTTATAGACGGAGCCTGAAGTCAAGCCAGCTAGCCTTCGAACTGCATTTGCTATGCAAGTTCAAAGTAGATCAACGCCGCTTCAGTCAATCTCCAGATTTTGTTTATGAATTAAACAACTGATTTACAAGGTATCTAATTGCCCTCGTGGTGGATCTAGTAACCTCCTTGGATCTACCCCTGTGATTTATTTACTGATTACCACTTGCTCGGCCAAAATCCCTGAACTGAACTGCAAACTGTGACCCGAAACCCAATCGAAGTCTCGTCCCTGGTCGAGTGCACTGTTTGTTCTGTGAATCTCAAATTCAGCACACTTCCCGAGTGTAGAAGGTGCGCTACATTTCAAAATCACTGTGTTACAGGTGCGCTGATCAGACTAGGCATTGTTCCTAAATTTTGGTTTCTTTGTTCACTCTTTTCAGATCTATTCAGGAGTTTTGCTGCCTTTAGTCAATACACCTCTGTTTGAAACCCCTTTCCTTGCTGTTATTCCGCCTCCATTGTGCAAAGAACTGTAAATGTTTTTATGTATTTGTTGAGTCATTTTCAGTTCTCCTTTACAAAAGAGTAACGTAATTGTACTGTCGTTTCTTAATTTGAAAGTGTCGCAAGTTTCGTTTTCAGTCATAGAAGAGAATCTGATTGTTCTTGATAGTCGATTACCCTGTTACTATTGTATTCGATCTGAATTAACAGTTTTTCTAGTGTCAAAAGCAAGTTTTCATTTCCAAATCGCAAAGTGTTGTCATTGTCTTCATTTTGGTTTTGAAAAGAAACTTGCTAGTAATTGTCGCTTTGAAAAATAATTCAGATTTGCGCACTAGCTTTCTTTTTATCATTCATATATTAAGAAGGCTGAAAACAAATACATGCATGTGCATTTGCGTTTAGACTGTTTGATTGGTTTGATTTAGGACAGTGCATATAGTGTGTGCTCTATGCTATTTGCTGAAAGAATATTGTCTCTCTTTCCTTAGTAGCTAGGATTTTCATTGCACAAAGAAGATAAAACGACTGTTTATCATCTTAGATTGCATTTTAGGAATTGTACAGCTACATCACGCGGTGAACCTGAAAGGAAAATTTCTTAAACAAGATCAACTATAAAATAAATTTAATGAATCTAACAACGCTTCGGAACCTAACCCGCAACATCTAGAAGTCTGGGCTAGGGAGGTATTCCGGCGTTGTAAAGCCTGGTAACTGTTGTTCTCACTGTTGGTTGGGTGATTCCTCCACTTTGAGACGATAAGTGCCAATACGGACTTGTGCTCCCATGTACCGTCGAGTATATTTTGGGAGACCACAATAGGCTTTATCCTTTATCCATAGGAAGCCATGTCTGTTGCGCTATCGATCGAAATGCACTAAACACAACATTCGGGAAGATTGACTGCCGTACCATAAAAAGTATTCTGCAGTTTTGCAATTGGTTTGGTAATCCCTCTGCCAAGATTTCTAGAGAATTCCCTTTCGTACCTTTTCAGACTCCTTAACAGAAAAGGTCCATCTGAGCACTTGTCACTTCAGGTTCATTAAAAATTGAAGGCGACTAGAGTCATCTTTTGTTTTTTCTCGACTCTTTAAAATTGAAGAAACAAGTTGTGTCAAAGTGTCTAAAATTTATTTTAAACGGAATAATCATCACCTTTCCTACGTTGGTCTTAGGTTGAGAAAATGGAGTCCACCAACTAAGGAGTTCCCCTTGGAGGAAATCCTAGTCCCTTCTCCTCTTGGGGAGATGTTGGTACACCCCATATGGCGACATTATCACTTCGAGGATTGATAATTGGCTTGTCCGTATGGCTTTTCTCAACCTCTGTCATTCAAAACACCACAATTCCTGAACAATTGAGTCAGCAACTAGACAATTCCAGAGTTACCCCCTAACCCTCTACTTCGTCCAATTCTTCCTGTCCTCCTTCCTCTTCGCTTGATGAGGTTGGTAAAGCCAAAAATCAAGTACCTAAGAAGAAGAAGGAAAATAAGAAGAAAGAGAAGAAGACGAAGGAGCGAAAGGCGAAAAGAGGCAACCAAGCGCCGTCTAGCGAAAATCCACACATTGCACTGACCAGGCCTAAATCGCCATGTGTCATTTGCAAAGGAGACCACTATCATAGAGATTGTCCCTGCATCCCTTGGATCTTAAGGGACTGGTCTCCTCGTTTGCACAACACGGTGTTGTCAACCTCTGATGATCATGTCGAAAACACATCGTCGACTGGTGAAAGTGAAGCCCCTGGACATAAAGGAAAGTGCAAATTTCCTTGTAAACTATGTGAAGGTGATCACGCCGTCCACCCTTGTCCCTTCTTAGATGAGGCTAAAAGAGTTTTGGACGATCGTCCGGTTTCACCATTACGGCTTCCTCCTAGATATAAGAAACTCTTGCCGAGTCCGTCACTAGTTGAAAATCTGGCTGACCCGCCTAGGTGGTCGGCTGAAGCGTCTATCATTGAAGATAAACCATCTGAACCCATACCAGACGAAAGTCAAAAGGTCGAGGCGCCAGTTGACCCAGTCTTGCCTTCATAGGTTCCATCTTCAGATGATACAGTCACCGAAGAGAACAAGGATGACACCGTCCAAATTCTCTTCATAAACACAGACTCTGATGAACATGGGGGAAATTTACCCATTCCTTTACCACAGGAAGGAAGTTCATCAGAGTCGTACCTGGCCATCTATTCAGTCCCACCTCCAAGCAACCTAGTTGTTTCCTTCGACTGGAATCAGCTAGGCAGACCCCGTTTACCGGCTAGTGTACCATTCCGAATCATTGCTCAAGTATATAGAATGGTTATGGCCAGTACCATCATAGATGAAGGGGCTTCTGTGAGTATCCTTTCCTCGACTGCTTGGAAAGTGCTTGGTTCACCATCACTTTTGCCTAAGATGAGAAATCTAATGGGCTTCGACAAAGGAAACAGTCGACCGTTAGGGATCCTTCCCAATGTGCCCATAACATTGAGAGGGAAAACCGTTCAAATGAATGTAATGGTAGTAAAAGGACCCCTGGATTATAATCAACTCCTTAGACGAGACTATATTTATTGCATGGGAGCCATTGTCTCATCACTCTTTAGAGTAATTTGTTTTCCGCACAAAGGAAGAGTGGACAAGCTCGTAGACTAGCTTTCATTTCCCGGTTCACACGTGGCAAATAGTCATATACCATCCCTAAATGGTCTTTTCATGCAAGGAATGTCTCATCAATCGCTAGTCCGTCCACCTGATGAGCGCGAGTGATTCGGAGGACATGACTGAAACCCAGGGGGCATGCAACCTGGTCTACTTCTGCAGGAAATATTCAGGTATAGAATAGGTTTCCGCGAGAGATATATGACTAGTCTGGCACTCCTGTCTGTGATTGGAAAAGGGGGTTAGACTAGAATAAGATTCCCTTGTCAAATTTATGTGGGTGGAGGCATCTGCGCCACTCGCCTTTGTCTATTTCGGTAGGCATCACCGAAGAAGTGTTTTGTTTGCGGTGCAGATAGAACAATCTTTGATAACCTAAAAGAGGTAATCCTTTCCCGATAAAACAAATTTTTTGTCGGTAGATTGAGAGGTGATCTTGAAACTCTATTTTATACCTGGGGGCATGCAAGCGAAGAGCGACCATTTATTTTTTTAAATTTGTAGGTCCGCTAACCCTTTAAACTCGTAGGATTGGTTGTTTCCTAACTTGCATAAATAAAGGATGTGGGGCAAAGCTTTGAAAAATTGTCGTTTTTATATATGAGACATCCTTATTATGTGACTGGATTAATCGAGCAGTTTTAACGCGGACTTCATGCTCGTTAAAAAATAAACATAAGCAATGAGCAAATGTTTCCCCCAGTGTTTAAGCTCAATAAAAAATGAACTAATTTCCGGTAAATAACTGTCGTGAATGTAGTACTTCAGCCTTTAAAGCCTTGGTCATGTTCTCATCATCACCTCCACTCTGTATTGGCCGATCATTCACCTCCATTTGATTGTTTACCCCTTTTGAGGAACAGCTACGAAAAGTGATCCTGTTAGCCATCCTTGTAACACTGCCATGATTGGGAAATTCCAAACCTTACCTGGAATCAACTGCTACCCGAATTTATCACTCGTTCCTCAAAAAACAAGTCTCCTTTAAGCTCTTTTCAACTGACTCGTAAAATATGAAAAGATTGCCGAGCCATTGGCCTCTCCATCTCGTTAAAGGGACCGGAAGTGCTATCCCTCCTTTAGATTTTAATTTTTTTGGACCTGAGGGATCATTACACAAAAAGATCGAGCGCTTGTTTTGTTCAGCTCATTAAACGTATCGAAAATTCATCACTTCTGTATTGTTTTATAATATTTCGGACCTAAGGGATTAGATGACAAAAAAGGATCTTTTGAGTTTCCTTTACGTCCCTTTTCAGACTCTCTAAAATTGAGAAGGACCGAGTTATCTTTGTTTTTAAACTCGTTAAAACCTAATAGCGACAAACTTGTCCATAACAGACAAGAACGAGTTTCACTATCGCTAGGCTCGTTAAAACATAGCGATGGGTTTGCCTAAAGGGAAAATTATAAAACAAGCATATGTTATCCTCCTCAAGCTTCACAAAAATAAAGAGGTACTGGTCAGAAATGACTGGGGAAAATTGGGAAGAAAACTTGAAGAAACTTTGTTGGTAGCAAGTCGCTCTTGAACATGAAACTTTAACTCCGCATCCAAGTTGGGTTGGGTTGTTTCATTCACCTGTCTCTCACCCGCTGCAATACATTTACGCTCCATTCTTTCATGACCGCCACCCTGAATCTTATATCACCAGATCATTTTCACCTCCATTAAAATCATTTGCTCCGTTCCGTGTCATTGATGTGGGATTCATTAAGGCCCTCCTATGTTGAATCGCTTCTTGTTGACATCAGCTCATAATCCAAGAAGTCGATCTAGGAACACCCCTTTCAGTACTTTGAAGCTTGCATGCCTCAATGGCAAGTTTATCACTTCCGGTGACAGGTTTACATCAATGACTTTCGACCAAAAGATTTTGTGTGGTGTTCGACGCCAAGTCCTTTATTCACACCACGTGAATTGTACTGCAGTACCTTGAGGATCATTATCATTATCGGTGATTCCACTCATGCCTGTTAATAGCTTACATCATTAGTTGGTAATCAAGAGATGTCTTTCCATGTTCGACTCCAGAACATCTCTCACATGGATCGACTTGTACTTTGAGTGAAGATCGAACGAGGTTGAAGACCCCGAATCTAGTTTCATCTATCCGGGCTGCGATATATATTCAGGAAAATAAAGACATCAAATGTACATCGTTGTTGCACAGATAATCATCCAATCTAAGGGATGATGGCTCTACCAGAATCATCAATCTACACTTAGACGATTGTCTATCCTATGTACATGAAAATGAATTTATAAAGCTGAGCATGGGAATTCCTGCCTCAACTAGATCATGAAAATATTATGAATATAATGTATTGTATTGTATCTTATTACACGTCTCCTTCCAGCTTGAAAGAACTTCGGATCCTCATGATAAAGCATTTCACCCGACATCAAAAAGATTAACGACCTCATGCTTTAGGGGGCAACTGTTATAGACATTTTTGGGCACTGCAACCCCAAGCATAAAGCGTCCATAAACCAAGGGCTCCTAAGTCCCTAAAAGTGTTGTTCCAACCCCTAAAAGAACAAGGTCAACTGATTACATTTTCTCCCAGAAATTCTCCATGAAAAACTACTCAGAACTGGTCAAAACTGGATCATTTCACCTGCTCCATAGGCAAAGTGTGTTGCATCTCACCTAAATACACACAGTGGTGCATTGCATTTCGAAAATCCCTTCTATGGGGTGCGCTGGGCGAGAAGGGACAAATGGCAGTGTCAATCTGCGAGGTGGAGAAGCATGGAATCTTCCAGAAACTTCTCCTGTGACACTTGCCTCTCTGAATTCGACCAGGGATGAGTAAGAGATCATCAATCTCCAAGTGGAAGCAAGAACTATCAGAGGGAAGACACTAATAAATCACAAGCTGACTCATCTCCCTTACAGACATCTATATATAGATCCCTCATCCCAGAGATCCAGAGGCTGGAATTTTGCATCTTGTAAGGAATTTTTGTTGATTTCTTGAGGCAACATCATAGTGTTGGGTGATCTAAGCTTTTCATGAGGTGAAGAAGGGCTTACTTGCTGACAAGATGATGCTGGGTCAGAACAACTGGTTGCAACTCTCTTGGCTCTTTCTTGATTATCAATAAAGCTATTCAAGTTTTCCTCCATACTCTTGTGTAATTTATGTTTCATGCATTTGTATGGTCAATTTACATCTGATCCTAGATTGTTTACGATAATAGATCCATGTTCTCGTATAGTGTTATGCTGCTTTGATTCTACAGGTACTCTGTGAAGCTGGTTATACAAGAAAATGAGTAGCAAAGGACTATTAGAAGAGAGAGGAATCGAGCAAGGAACCAAGCGCAAGACAGAGGTTGGTCTCCTTTATTCTTCTCTCATCTATCTTTCATAAAGGAAAACGAAAGTAGTTTTACTTTGCTTGTTTCTAAGGTAGCCACCAGCCTTAGCGGGATTAGCAGTTCTGCATAGAAAATTTTCCCTGTAACACTATGCTTCAATGTTCCCTTTGAGTCACCCCAAACTTACTTTTCAAACAAAAGCAATGCAAATTTTAAAAATGTAGACACATTTTTTCTCACTTTTAGGAGCTCAATCTTGAAATTATTGTATATATGAGATTTCAGCATCCTAAGGTATAAAAATTCATCCTGAGGTTTATATCAGTTGCTCTATCCAACCCCACAAGTTTGACTGGAACTAGGTTCTTGAAGGAAAAGTTACACCAAATCTCCCACGATGGCCTGATTATGGACTAGTTCATTATACAAAATTTATACGAACTTCCATGTGTCAATGTTTCAACTTTCAACACTAAAACCTATCCTCAATAAACTATAATGCATGAAATTTCATTTATTTTTTATGGAATTTAAGTCCTATTCTCGAATAGAAAGTTATGACAATTTTCCCTAGGTCACCTATTTGAGAACAAATTTGAGAGCATGCAAAAACCCTAAATTCCTCGGAATATATCTCAAAAACTACATCGAAAACTGATCTAAAATTTTTACACGAATTTAAGCAATATTTCAAATCTAGGTGGTAAAATTTTCAGCTTCTGAAGCTTAGAAGAAAAAACATTATAGCGAAAATAGCAAGATGACATGTTTGAAGAGGAAAAACCCTAGGATCCAAAGCTTTGAAATGAAATGTTATGTAATGACATCATAAAAATAGAATAAAAGATATATGAATGACATGAAAATAACCCTATGTGAGGGGGAAACCTTCAAACCTCGTTTTAAATCAAATAAATGAACAATTCTTGGATTATTTAAATGGAAATTCCTCCTTGGTATATAGAGGAATCTAAGGGGTTAAAATATAATTAGTGCATACATAAGAATAATCATGTAATGGTACATGAATAAAAATAGTTGCATTTTATGGGGCAAAAATATGACAATATGGGGGTTACACTAGTAATATACAAACCTAACATCAGGTTATAGAGCACTTGAGGTCATGAAGTCCAAGACCTTCTACTATACATATAGGACCAACTTCACCATAGTCATGTTCTTCTGGAGGGGTCATGAAAGTTTGAAAATGTTTTATGTTCTACGGACATGGCTAGTACCACGCATTCCCTCATCATCATGGTATGTTTTCCAATGATTATTGTGAAATATTTAATACTCGTGGCCATGCTCATTGGCCTTTTCCTATGTTGTAAAAATATTCAAATATCACCAATAATACATTTGGCGAGTCTTGTGAGTCTCCCATTCACCATACAGATTAGTGAAGAGCCTTAGATGCTTTAGGTGATCTTCTAAACCATAACACATTTTAGGTTAATTAATACATTTTAGGAAGTGGAGGAGTTGGGTATAGAAGAGGAAGGAATAGAGGCAAAGGTATATTTCAGTAATATAATTGTGACCAAGAAGGTCATGTTGCTCGATATTGCTGACTGCCACAAAGGCCTTGGTGCTCTCATTTCCAAGTGAATACTCACAACACTGAAGACTACCTAGAGTCGATTTATCTTTTGGAAGAGAATAATAGACAAAGAAGTACTAACCTGATTCATGTAGAACTATGAAAGCCTCAATCAATTCCACTACCCAATATTAATATTATTATAGCAGGATGTAAGGGGATTGGAGCAGATAAGGAGGAGCATGAACAACCTATTGCTATAAAAACTAAATCTCGAAAGAGATCATGTGATCCCATTTAGAAGGAATATTATAAGGATGTTACTGATATTTTTAAGTAGTTAATTTCTTCTTATAACCCTAAACCATAACAACAGGAGAAAGGACACATAAAATGTCCTCCATTTTCATAAGGGACGTCTCAACCTATTATGCAACGGTTCAAGCTATTTTTTCATATTATGAGTGATGAGAAAATATCAAGTCAGTTATGGAAAAATCTCTAGAGTTTTTGGAAGGATGAAGGTTTTGTAGAGTGACCCATTTCTTCTAACTTGCTAGAACAACATTCTAGATGAGTCTGTCACGCAACAAATTTAGGTCTTGGAGGGAGTTTTTTATTGATGCCTACTTCATTGGATATCATATTGAAGATATTATTTTGGATCTAGTATTTTATGTAAATATTATTCCACAAAGGATCTACAAATTATTGGGAAGACCAAAATTAGTATGGTCTCCAATCTAGTCGAAATGGCAAACTAGTATTACATTCTCCCTATTGGTTGTTTCAAAGACGTAGAAGTAGATGTGCTTGGAGTAAATACTTATGCTTATTTTGAGGTACATGATATTATTAGGGACAAGGATCCTCATGTATATTTATTGGGAGTTGATTTGGCATTAAAAAATTACTTTCACTTATATGTCAAGAAAGTATGACCTTCAAGGTCGATAAAGTTAGAGTCATGCAACTCTTGCATCCTTACTAGGTTCCTAGGTTCACGAATCCTGTTGATGATATTGAAGAGAATAATATTTTGGATCGAATATATTAGCTAACCGTAGGGAATGCAGATGTTTACACTAACCCTACAAGAGACGGTTATCTGTGATGGAGGTGTTCAAAATACTAAAGCTAGTCTAGATGTTTCATTGTAAGAAGGAAAATAGGGATATCACGAGCTATCTTCTATGACATGCACCACTATTCATTTTTTTATAAGGAACAGTAAAAAGGTAAGGAATTATCCTACCTGTAATGGTATTTTTCGTATAGATAATTTCATTAAAGAATTTTAATTGCACATTAATAAGAGTAAAAAAACTCCCTTAATGGATGTTTCTCTAAAATACACTGTTATCTAGTGGTGGGGAGCTCATCGCAACTAGTTCCAAACATGGGACTCGGCTAAATTTTCTATGATGTATCGATTTACTAATCATGAAAATAACTAAACCAATATCCCTATGTATGACCATTATACTGGATCTCAGAAGCTTATTCAAACCTACAATGTTATTTGGAAGATGTCGAAGTTCCCTTCTAAGTTATTGGTGCATCAATTTATCTATAATTTGGGTATAGTTCCTTAAGCATGGTATTTCAAGTAATATATGAAGAGGAAAATGCAAAAGCGGGATTCATCGATATTTCAATTCTTTAGTGATTTTTCTTGCTCACATGAGGATCTATAGATCACTAAAGCCCTAAAAGCAATCAAGAGGGTATTATTTCTGACTAGAAAACCAATTGTTGAATCTAGTAGTGATCTAAATTGTGAAATGCAATGCCACTGAGGATTTCAGGAAGTTGTTTCTTGTGATAAGCTCAATAAGACACCTAAAGATAATGAGTTTGAAAAATTAATGCATTTTTCTTGCAAAGAGTCTAAAGGGGAAAGGATAATCAAAGATGATCATGTAAAATGACCTCCACATCTAACACCTTTAAAGTTAATCATATATGATATTAGGACACAACACAAACTTGACTTTCCTTTTATTAGTGATTATTGGGATGACTAAACTACTGAAAAGGTTTTTAATGTGTTAAAGGAATTTGAGGATCTGTTTCCTGCATTAGTTTCCAAGCCGATTTGGGATAGATGGATATTGTTTAGAAACTTAATGCTACAAAAATAAACAATTAACCTTATATTTTAAACCCAAGAGTTAAAGAAAAGGACAAGAAATAAATCGACAAGCTGTTATCAGTAGGACTGGTTTTTCCTATCAATGAAGTTAAATGTATTAGTCCCATTTTTATTCAAGATAAGAAAGTTTCATATGATATCAAAGTTTTTTTATATTATCATAGTCTCAGGAATTCTTGTGTTCACGATCCATTTCCCACTCATTTTAGTGATGAAGTTTTAGATAATGTTGCAATTTAGGAAGATTACTCTTTTAGAGAGGGGTTCACTAGATATCATCAACTTAGAATTGTAGAGGAGGATAAGAATAAACCACCTTCACCACTAGATGTGTATGATATGCATTTTGGCCTTAAAAATGCACCAGTTGTTTTTCCCAAAATAGTTATTGCTAGTCTGAGGGAGTATATACATAAGTTCTTCGAAGTTTATATGGATTATTGGATAGTTTCTAGTCTTTTGAAGAAGAACTCTAGTATGATGCACGTTATGTTTGACAGGCGTAAGAAGTCACAAATTTCTCTAAATTTGAAAAAATGTATCTTTTTTGTTCCTTTTCGAACTCTCTTGGGACATATTGTATGTAAGATTGGTGTATCTATGGACCTTGACAATGTTACAATAATCCTTAATATCATATATATATCTACAACTATGGTTTCATCACTACACCATTGGAGAAATTTTTGAAGAAGAAGGGGCCTTTTACATTGACTATTGAGTGTTTTGATACTTTGAAAGAATAGTTAGAGAGTTATATGATTGCATTTTATCAAGTATAAAATAAAGAATTCCATTTCGATATTGATGCATGTAGTATTTCTCATATTGTTATTCTTGATCATCCTATTTTCTTTTTCAAAAGAAAACTTTTGACTGTTGATTGCAACTACACTACAGCTAAAAATGAGGATCTTTTTGTTTCATACTGACTTCAGAAGTTTCAACATCGTTTGCTTGGAGGTCATTATAATTTTTTCACTAATCATTATGCATTGAAATATTTATTTAATAAGCATGTGCCAGAAGGAAATATGTGTATATGGTCAATATTGTTCCAAGAGCTTTCCTTTGAAATTATTCTTAAGCCAGTTTGGTGGGACCCAATCATCTCTCACATCTAGAATTAGGAGAAACTAGAGGTTCCATCAATGATCAGTTAAATCATGCATATTTATTTAGAATTGGGGCCTTTCGAGATTATATTGAA
The DNA here is from genome assembly GCA_031772625.1 of Pinus tabuliformis. Classification (NCBI taxonomy): domain Eukaryota; kingdom Viridiplantae; phylum Streptophyta; class Pinopsida; order Pinales; family Pinaceae; genus Pinus; species Pinus tabuliformis. Next base: position 1,372,162,576 of record CM062820.1, read on the forward strand.
CATATTACACTATTCTTGACCCCTGGTATGTTTTCTGATGCTTATACCACCACGTAGGAAAGACAACTATTGGTAAGAGCACCCGATTACTAGTTAATCACAAGTCAGAACAATACAATATGGGACTTAACAATATTTTTCATGGATGTATTTCGAACCTTGAAAGGGTTGATATTTTATGGGAATGTTACAGTGGTGTTGTGGGAGGACATATAGGGGAAAATTTACTGCAAGAAAAATGTTACAAGTAGGATTATGGTGGCCAAATTTATTTAAGGATGCAAAGGAGTTCACTAGAAATTATGATGTTTTTCAAAGAGTTGGGTGGCCTTGACATTGAGATGAGATGAGATTCCAAATATTTTATACTAAAAAATTTCCAACCATTTTATATTGACAAATCAAATAACTAAAATCACAATGCATTTTTAAGGATCCTAAGGAACTCATTTTACCCATGTATAGATAAAGAAAATAAATATCAGATATTGAAATAAACTCATAGTACTCACGATATCAAAATTTATATCAAAATAAAATAAATGAGTACAATAGAGTCATTATTGAAAGAAAAAAGTTACATAGCCAACCAAATAAGGCTCGTCCATAATGAAATGTAAGAATATATGATAATTTCTATGAACATAGGGGAAACCCTTATACTAAAAATAATTATAGTTACCTGATATACAGAAGTTGGGCTGTCTACCATATAATCGAGTATAACACTCAACCAAAATTACATAAATTATGATAGGGAAAGGCCTTACTTGATAAGGGTTCCAATTTTGTAAACCCTTATAAATTAACTTAGCTCAATGAGATAGAGTGCAACCCATTAATTTCTCCTTGACACATATGAAAGGGATAAAAAAAGACAAGTACCTACAGGATAAAAGATGAAAATGAGCAACTTCGGAAGCAAATGACCCTAAAGATACCATTCAAATGAAACCCCAAGTATGGGTCAAGGGATAACCTATAAAAATGAAAACCCGTAGTCAAATTTTAGGTCATGAAGAAAATATTTGCAAGAATACCATAAACAAGTTTTTATTTTAGAAACTAGTGTCTTAACTTGGAGAAGGGTTGGTGAAAACCCCCACAATAATTCCAAACTATAGTGGAAAGAGTACTCATTTTTCATAAGAAAATAAAGAGAAACCATACTAGGAAAGGAACATATTAGGGTTTAAGTTTGGGGTTGTAATCCAGAGAAATTATCTCTCAAGAAAATCCATGAAGAAGGATAAATATGCTAGAAACCCATCCAAGGTGTGGTTTTCACACCAGAGCCTCTAGAAAAAGTCATGGTCTTACCCTATTAAGGATACAAACATAACGAAATTAGATGATCAGATGTATGAAAAATGTTTTCCATGAATTATAAATGAGGTGATAAACAAAGAGTAAAAAGTAACAAGGAGTTATATGGTCGATTTTAGACCTCGTTCAAATACCCTACATTTTCTGACAAACAATACTATCCTTGTCAAAATGCCATCAAGGAAAAAGAATTCACGATGGCAATATTGTGCATGTATGACAATACAATCAAATTTTCCGTGTTAGCCTCATGGTCGTAGAGCTATGTTCTCATCCATGTCTAAATGAAAATTACACAATGAAGTTGAGGGGTAGAGCATATATGATTACCCTAGTAGTACCAAGTCTCATCCCTACCATTAATTAATTCAAGATGATCACTAAGGTTGATAGGGTGGGGTCACATGGATGGACATGGTCTATCTTGTGAACTCCTTCAATCCAGATCCTTCACGTGGACTAATCATCATTTGATCTAGACATAAGAGTGAGGTACCACAATAACCATTTCAACTTTTAAACTATTTCATACATATCACATAGGAATATAAACACTACAATATGGAAGCAAAGTAGTCACAATAACAATGATGTATATGTATATATATTGTGCACATAGTAATTAATATAAGCTCATTTACAATAATGTATTTTGTGTAGTTTCATGTTGTTCATAATATTAGATATTATGCATATGAAATAAATAAATAAAAACAAACAATTATCATTTCACTATAGGTGTCTACTTGTGCTAGGCGAGCAACCTCACATAGCCATGGCCTTTAGGGTAATAAATAGAGTATTGAAAAGAATTGAAAAGTAAGGAGAAGGTCAGAATAAATTAAATGGAACGTACAACACCAATTTTGGGTTTCAATACATATTTAAGAATGGAGAGACATTGCAATGTTACTTTAAAGATAAAATAAAATAGATGTTGAGAGATAATGGTATGATTCCTCTTTGTAAGTAAAATTAATGGTCTACACTTCTCTTATGATATGTTATGTATGCATTAAGTTAATAAAAAAAGAATTTTATTGTGTAATTCATAACAGTCACTAGGTGATTTTTGGGAGATGTTATAGGTTAGGAGTTTCATTCGGGTACCATTGTACTTATGGAAATTCATAGCCTTGTTTCTAGTAGTTGAAACCCCACTCCACCCCATAGGAGTGAGTGGCAAGAGTTATAGTTGGAAAGGGGTCAACGAAGGGCATTTGAGGAGATAAAGAAGAAGATCACTCAAATATTGATTCTAGTATTATCAGCCTTTGAACTGGTGATAGATGTAAGAGAGTAATATAACGAAGTGTTCTTGATGGAGGGAGGAAGGCTTCTTTGCTTCCATTATGAAGTATTTCATGGGGTAGTTCTTAACTACTATGTTAATATAAAATATATTTATTACCTTATGCAAGTCGTGAAGGAGAGAAATCATTATATTATATGAAAGGATATAGTAATTCATATATATCATTGGCCCCTACGCTAATTCTAGGCCCAGATTCAACTACAATACACGAGGCATTATAAGTGAGTGGGGTTTTTCTAGTAGTTTCATCTAGTGATAAAGTACATGAAGGGTAGCACAATTAATTTGGAAAAAATTATCTAAAATACACCGACATCAAATATCACACATTGGAATCTCTTGTGCATATGGATCATTTCACCCATGATGTATATAGAGATGCACAAAAAGAGGATGGGGAATGCAAGGAGGTGTTTCAGGAATTGCAAGCTAGAGTTATGTGCACAATGGTGTGAACACATTTTAATACCGCGTCTAAAATGGATTACTCTACAACCTATATAAGTTATGTATTCTTAATGGTTAGTTACCACAACTGATCAAAGAGACTCACAACTCTAAGGTTGTAGGGCATTTCGGTGTATGAAGGAGATTTGTCATCTTGCCAAGGTACGTGTACTAGAATAGGATGTAAGAAGGGGTAGCTAGGTTCATAATAGGATGCATAATTTTTTGTACTGGGAATAATGGTAGTAGGAATGGGGTCTATATCATCCCTTTCCTACACCAACTCATCCATCAGAAATGATTTCCATAAACTTTATGAGATGTGTACCAATAATCAGTGAGGGACATAAATACCTCCTCATGGTAGTTGATAAGTTCAGAATGATGTGTATTTTAAAGCCCTATAAAAATACTATTGGTGGGTAAGAAGTAGAAAACATGTTCCTTGGACAAGTCTAGGTGCACTTTGGGATACTAAGGAGCATCACTTCAGATACCAAAAAAAAAAATTATTATTTAATTTTGCATTACATTGTTGAAGAATATGGGCATGAAGTTCAAGAGGTATGCACCATTCTATCCACACACAAAAAAAGGAAAAAGGTAGACAAGAAGAATTTGGTGTAGGTTTTAAGGGATTAAGATTAAAAGCTCCAAAAAACTTAGGATAAAAATATCTTAAATATACAATAATGTTGTAATAGAGTAATCTATGTTGTTATTGATAAGTCACCATTTGTATCTTTTTTTTGGATATTTTCTACCCTCACTTTTGGATATTTCATATATATAGCACCGAGAAGTGAAGGGGGATTTCACAAGGTATGCCTTAAGGATAGAAAAAAAATGTTTATAAAATCAAGAAAATCCATATATTGGTACAAAAGACATCACATAAGTCATAGGAAAATTACAAGGCCATTAATGTTAAACATAATAGAAATTTTCTTCAGGACACGAGTTCGAGTATGGCTATTATTGAATAATGAGGGGTTAATGGGTCCTGGTAAGAAAATAAAGGCTATCTAATATGGTTGTTTTCTCATATTTTAAAGGGTCTATTATAGTTCTAATACACTTAATATATGCCCAAACATGCACATTCACTTAGTGGTGAATGTAGAGAATTTGAAAATTTAGAAGCCTTCCATGATATATGAGGAAGAGGAACAAGTCCTACCTTATGTAGAGGATTTCACACCACATGCTCAGTAAAAGTTAATAGAGGATACATTTATGCAAAATATGTCTATAACTACAATATAGTGAAAGCATCATGAACTTTAGAAGATTCCATTGAAAGGGTAGCATCCAAGGAAGGTTAAATGGTACACCTAAGAGAAGGTAGAGAAGAAATTTCCCCACTTCATTTAATAAAAGCTTGGGGGAAATAATCCTCCCAATGTGGGGATTTCTAATCAATATTCAACCAATATATTAATTTCCATCCATATGAAATTATTTTAGAGTGGATGAATTGGAGGAATCAACTCAGAAGATAATTTTAATTCATCAGTCCCAATTTGCTAAATTGTGGTCTAAAACTTTATGGAACCATTTTGAGGCATCAAAAAATAATTTTTTGGGGTAAAAGTTTTTTTCTTAATTGTTGCACCCCTATCACTATGAGACACACATATACCTTTCCAATGGAAGAAGAAACACCTTAAAAAAAGTCTATATGAAAAATTTATGCCACCTCGAATTTGACCTTCTTGTTTTGACCACCGTGATTAGAGATAATGCAATTTCATCACCCATTAATTAGGCAAAGCAAGTTATTGATGATATCATGATGAATAAGAATCTAGAAAATCAAGAGTTGAAGGAGTCAACCTTAGATATTAGTAGGCACTACAAGGAAAATAATACCTTCTACTGGAGGTTATACAGTAGGTTTTTAGTGTTATAAAATAGGAAAAAATTGCCAAAAAAACATCCACTAAGACATCTATTTGTGATACTGGATGTTTTAACATTGATTATAATGAAACTTCATCAGAACAAAAAAAAAAGGAGAAACCAAAGGTTTAAATGAATGTTTTTTTGTTGTGTGCTTCATTGAACAAATAGCACTGGTGCGCTACATATATAAACGCACCAGGATGCATAAATAACTAAATTCATCGAGTTTTTGAATGCAAATAACATTAATGCATAATATATACCACACCAGTGCTAATTCATAAAAAAACCTAGGGCATTCTTGTAGGTAGCAACACTGAAGCACGAAAAAAATAATTGCAGTCCAGATGCTTTTGTTTAAACTTGTAGCATCAATGCATATTGTTTGTATAAATGCACCAATGTGTTAATTATATAAAAATGTTGGTTCTATTAGTTTTCATAATTCACCGAGGCTGGAAATAATATTTTCTAGGACCGAGGTGTTAGTTCTATGAAATCATTATTTCCTTGAGAATTACAATGAACGAGTGCATTAATTACAAAGTATACTGGAACTTGAAGAAATAAACACCCTGATGTTTTGATTTTCCAAAAATGCACCATTCCTATAAAAATATTCCCTCATGGTGATTTTATATAACATAGCCAACTAGTGCATTTTTATGTTATGGACACACTGATTTTTTCTATGGTATTTTCTCTTTTTTTGCAAACATTGACTTGTGACAACGTAATTATTGTAATTTTCTAAATTGGTTATTCATCAAAAAATGGACATATATCTTATAAAATTAGTAATATAAATAGAAATTTAATTAATTCACTTGTTAATGATGTTTGGATTAATTTGTTATATTATGAGATTTCACATCTCTTCATTATAACATTTAATTAGTGGTGTATCATTTCACAATGACATTGAATAATACAATATAATAAATTAAAATGAATTTTATTATATATCAAGAAGAGGCTCTTTATCATGCAAAAAAATATTGTTATGGGTAACCCATTGTCCTTCAATTGCAATACTATGTCCATTTTATTAAACAAAATGTTTGATTTTAACAGAAAATTATTTCAAAAAATACAATAAGTGACATTAATTATTAAATAGGCGATCACTCTTTGCTAGAACTACTGCCAGTTCTCGAGGTACTTCATGACTTGGCTTATATAGAGGAATGTGTAATGAGTGTATCTACATTGGTGAGAACAATGAAAATTGAAATAAATAATATACATCAATGTAAATCTAATAGCAATTTACCATAGCAATAATTGAATCATAAATCGTGCACATGGTTTCAAAACCAAGTGTCATGCCTTGTTAGAACAAGTCTTCATGTATGTTTGAACAACCATTATAAATTATAGATTTAATATAAATGATTTTGATGCAGGAGCATCCAGCTAGGGCACCATGATTGTGTGTTGGTCTCCGCCAAGATGGAAGCTGAGTTAACAAGTTGTTTTTCTTTATGTTAGTTTGTCAAAGTAGGATGTAAGTTTTTGTTTTACTTTTAATTTCAATACTATTTAATGGACGGTTTGGTCGGTTAGGGTCACTAGGTTGTCTGTATTTAAAAATAGATATTTAATAACTGTTCTATCATTCTGAAAAATAAAAATAAAAATAAAAATAAAAAATAAAAATAAAAATAAAAATAAAAAATATGTATTTTATGTAAAATCTTGTCATAGAGAAAAACTGAATATAGGCATCGTTATGTAACTAAACAAAATTACAACTAACAAATAGTAACTGTAGAGTTCAAGTAACCGTGAACAGAGATTACAAATGTACATGGAGAATCCATTGAAAGGGTTCAACATTTATTTGCATTCAAGTAATAATAATAACAGAGCAGACAATTCAATCCATCTGTGTATTCTATTATATTTTTGTTTTGCTTCCTAATTCATCGAACATCAGAGTAAATGATAAAATGCTCGCAGGAAAATTTGTTTAATTCTTTTGTTTTCCTGAGAGACAGTCCAGAAAGAGAGACAGAAATGCAAATTGAGGAACAAGGGTTTGTATTTCCATAGAAGAAAACAGCATTGACTAAACAACAATGAATGCAAACAAGTATCCGGACAAGTAAAGCATATAGGCCATACAATATTTTTCAACTTCAAAAATCGAGCACCAGGACAAATTATCAGAACAACCACAAAATTTCTTGTTTGTGGAAAACCATTATAAACACAGTTGCAAATCAACAATTGAAATTTGAAGGCATTGAAGATGGATTAAAGAAAGCTACAATCAAATCAGCATAATTTAAACTAAGGTAAAATGAAACCAATATTTGTTCCTGAAAGTTTTCTTCAAATTATGAAATGAAATGTATGAGAATAAACAACATAGTTCCAAAATAATACACAGACAGTCACATAAGCTGACGGTCGACAAACCCTAGGTGAGGGTTTTGAGAAATGGTTCCCATACATAAAAAGTTACAACCAACAATCACCGGAACGTGAAAGCATAAGACAACTAAATGGCCAGAACGCTGGCTACAACTGAGAGCCACACTAACTAAGCAACAAGGGGAGACAAGCCCTCATACTCACAGGCCTATTCTAAAAACAAGCAAAAGACTGAAGGCTAATTACGTTGGCAGAGCCTACCAGGCAAAGACCGACGTGTTCATTCAAAGTATAACCAATCGTAAAGCCCAAAATCTACAAAGGAGCCAACACAGTTTTTAGCGCAAATTGATAGAGGAAAACAAAAACAAAATGCATGAAAGCATATATACAAAAGATACATTTTCCATACCTGAAGGATTTGCAGTGAGAACAGAGAATGAGCCTTTAACCCACAAATTCCAACCAATGGCTGAGAAAAAGGAGCAGTCACGTTAGAAACAGAGGAATGAAAATGGAAAATTAAATCAAGGATAGAGGAGGTTACCTGCATTGAAGCCGAAGACTAGAGAATGCCACTATTTCTAGACCTGAATGCATGCCAACTGCTGAGTTTCGCAAACAAGACAACCTCATACCAAATCCTAAGCTCGTGGAACAAAGACTGGTTGAGACAATAGCAGGAAAGGCATAGAAATCTACTTACACAGGTGGTGTCAGAACCATTCTTGGTTGCCAAGTGAACCAGGGCCGAAGACTATCCACACAGGCATAAAACCCAGGCATGAGAGTCACATTTTCGGACCAGAAAACAAACCAAAAGGCACGCTCAGAAGTGGCAGCACAACTACATACCCAAGTAGCAGAACCACACCAGAATAGACCCACGGAGAACAAATGCAAAATGACTCAATGAGCGACAGGGGTGGAGTTTTTGCTAAACAAGGGGTAGGAAACGCGACCTGAGGTTAGTACATAACATTGATTGCAAACATAAATGCCACCTATCACATTCCAGAAATATCTGAGAGCGTTGGTAATCATAAATTAATCCACAGTTAAATCATATTTAAAATCATTTAATTATTGATAGTCCTAATAGTGTTGGGCCTAGTCCCATCATAGTGGTATCATAGCAATTGAAATTGACTGAAGAAATGGAGGTAGGAAGGAGAGGTCATGGAAGAGGTGTTTGGAGGATAGAAGAGGAAGTATTTAGAGAGGAGATCAAGATTCTTACTGCCCCTTTTGGAGGCAGTCGAAGCAGGGATATGAAGAGACCCAAAGATAGGCGATGACAGCTAAGAGGAAGTTGAAGCGACAATAGATGGATCAGATAGAGAGGGCGCAAAAATGAGACTATTGAGATCTCTTTTAGTGGCAAGCAATAAACCCAAACGAGAACTCCCAAATTATGATGGCACCCTATCCATAGAGGTTATATTGGATTGGATCAGTGAGTTGGATAAGTATTTCGAGTATGAGGAGGTCATAGAAGACTACAGAGTTAAGTTTGATGCGATGAAGTTGAAGGAACACGTAGCCATGTGGTGGGACAATCTCGAAATAGAGAGAAGGACATTGAACAAGTTACTGATCAAAACCTGGTCAAGGATTTTGGCTAAGTTGAAGGGTAGATTTCTGCCGAAAGACAATCAGATTGCACTACACAGACAAGTACAAAACCTGAAACAAAAAGGAATGATGGTGAGGGAGTACACCGAGGAGTTTTATCGAGTGAAATTAAGGGCCAGTTATACAGAAGATACCTTGGAAAAGATAGCCAGGTACTGTTGTGCCCTACAACAACCCCCCATTTCATATCATTCTTATTTTTCAAAAAAATTAACATGTGGAATGGGTCCCTTTTTAAATTTTGGCATCAATGCTTGCATGTTCAAAAAAGGCCGCATAATCAAATGAGCTTTATTGTACTTAAGCCTTTTTCGGACATTAATGTTTCAAATAACAAACAATCTTTTATTATTGCGATAAAGCGATCGCAAGATCGCATATCGCAACAACATGAGAGATGCATTCAAATGGAATTTTGGTTTCCGCCGATGCGATATCGCTATCGGCGATAGGCAATGTTACATACACACCAAGTAAAGGCACATAACTCATGTCCCGATGTTACGCGACATCGACGATCGGTTATCGGTGATACCTCATGTGAAACCGCCTTGTGATTTAAATCCCGACCCGAAGCGATATCGCTATCGGCCGTCGCGCACTTCGGTAAGGCATTCGGTTCCTACCCCCGATGCGATGCGATATCGCAATCGGTAACCCCAAACCATTGTGTATGCGCCTACTTCTGTTCCCATGCGCTAGCCCGATGCGATATCGCTTATCGGCTATCGGCACAATCTTTTGGTAATAATTGTGCAGCACCTAATCCCCGAAGCGATGTGGTATCGCTCATCGGTGGTCGGCAGTCTTAAAAGCCATCACTTAAAAGCTTTAATTTTATATTCATATCCGGTTGACAAAGAGTGAATCCCAAAATTCCGTTAATACAAGGGATAAGGTAATGCGTGGGTATTTAAAATATTTTGCCCCTTCGATTAATGAGCACCTGCGTTTAACAGCCAGAATATCTGTTACACGCTTAAGTGAGTCATTCACCCAGATAACGGTATAATTATCACATTTAATGAGTAGTAGGCCTCAAATCACCATTAATGCATCTGCAATATACTCTTAGCGATTGGATCTGCAGCCACTTTTGAAAATTAATCTTGGCACGCTTCAAATGATATATCTATCTCACTGTGTAGCGTCATTGTTAATATGTTGTTACGATTTCTCTTGCAATTGTGTAGAATTCGTCTTTTGAGAGAAGCTTAAGCATGATGGGGAAAAGATCCAAGAGGGCTACGGGCTCTACTGTTACACCTGTAGTAGGTCAAGCTGCTGCAATTAGCAAGAAAGGCCTCGTTTCAGACACTACATGCACTGGTCTTAGCAAGGCTACATGGCAGGGCACATATAATCTATTAGAGGCCGAACAACCACAAGTTTCAGTGACAGTAGCTACTTCGGACCCACTCAAAAAGTCCGACGCAACTCTCAAGGAGTTGGCCGATTCCTTTCTTCACAGAATAGCTGCTAGAGAGCAAGTCCTTCCCTACACTGATGTAGTGCGATGGGAAATTGAGGAAATTCCAATCACTGACAGAACGTTCCACACAAGAGACGGACGGATTTTCGGGTCGTTCAAGCCAGAGCACCTGAGGGAAATGTATCATTTGCCTGAGCCAGAGAAAATCTACAACAAAGACTTCGTGGAGAAGTTTGCAGCTGAAAATGATGTACCATCTGAGCCCATTCGAGATTGGAGGCAGAACCCGGCCAAACACAAGCACGAGAGCTCGGGTAAGTATTCTGTCGATTCCTTGGCTTCTCCCTATTGCTATGCGGGAATTATGATGTGTAGGCTATGGGGATTACATGATTCTTCCAATTTCGATATAGAAATGGTTCCCCTAATGGAAGCAGCTGTTAATAGTTTTATCATGGATTGGGCCACCATTCTTTCTGATAAATTGACTGTAGCTATTCGGGATTTTAGAGCTAAATCTGTAGTCACCGAAAGGAAAATCCCCCCATTTTATTATAGCGCCTACATTATCGACACATTGTGTTTTAACTCTGAGTTTCCCATCCTCGGTTGGAGATGGACCACCCAAGATCCTTCGCCCATTCATTTGTATCATCGGAAATTATGGAAGTCCTCTTACAAGGACCATTTGTATCAAATTTGCAATGGTTTTATGGTTCCCATTCATTATTCCATTTTTGATCGGCCTATTCCCAAAATCTCCTATCTCGCTTCCTTCGACTTACCAGCTATCGCAGGATGGTTTGGAGAAGAGCACTTTACCTATATTAGGGTTTATGGAAGCCAAGCCAAACCGCATGTTCTCCCTCTATATGTTCTAGATAAATTGTTAGCCCGAGAGATATCCTACCAAATTATGACTGAGAGTGTAACCCAAACACTCAAGAAACAGAAGAAGAGGGGCTGGCCCTCTTTTCCCTTAAGGATGGGTGTTTTTACTCTGCATAATCTCCAACATGCAGAAAAGGAGGCTATAAAGATGCAAGCTTTATCCCTGCCCACTATGCCAGCCAGACTCTATGATCCACATAAAACTGCTTACAATGCCCTAGAACAGGCCAAACTGACTAAGATTGACCATCAAGAGGATGAGTTTGATGACCTGTTCAGAGCTGCCGATTCAATAGGCCAAACCAAGCAGCTTGCCAAGATGAGATATAATGATGAGAGTTTAACTGAGTTCAATAAACTTAGAGAGCAGAGGTTGCAAACTCTGCCTCTAGATTTATTTTCATTAACCTCAGTGTCCTCCTCAAGCGAGCCTGGTCAGAAGCATACAACCCAATCTCCTGTTGTAAATAAAGAACAAAATAAACAACAGGAGGAAAGACAAGAGAAGCAGCAGGCAGAGAAGCAGAAAAAGGAGCAAATGGCTAAGCAGCAGAAAGAGCAGAAGGAACAAGAGCAGAGAAAGCAGAAGCAGATAGAGGAACAGCGGAAGAAGGAAGAGGCAGATAGACAGAAAAAGGAATTAGCAGATAAGCAAAGAAGAGAGCAAGAAGAGAAACAGAGAAAGGAGTTAGAAGAACAGCAGCAGAAAGAGTTGGAGGAGAAAAAGAGGTTGGAACAAGAAAAGGAGAAGAGTAAATCACAGACCTCCATAGATCCTGAATTGCTGAAACAATGGAATCAATTCGATTCCATTATCAATGGAAAGGAAGGCTCCAAAGATGCACCAGACACCACTTCTTCTCAGGTTCTATGCGGAACCAGCGGCCCACCCATTTCAAAGGATCTCGAGGTAATCACCAAAGACCCTTCCAATCAGATTGTGCTCCACGTGGAAGATATTCCTCCCCTGGACGTTTTCTACAGCCCAAGGCTCAAAGCAGTTGTTAAGCGCTCAAGGAAGAGACGAAGGCTTGATCAACCTTCCATCTTTCCTGAACAGACAGTCACAGGGAATGTAGTCTGGAAAGAAGAATTGGACCCCTCTGATGATCTTACCAAGCTATCGCAGTATGCGGGAGCTTATTCTGCAGCAACTATAGATAAAGCATCAGAGGTAAGTCTTTTGTTAAAGACTAAGGACCAAGAGATTTGTACATTGCAAGCAGAAGTAGCCGAAGCACGAAACAAGACAGCACAGGTAGAAGAGCAGTTGCTGGCGCAACAGCAAGCAAACAATGTATTAACCCAGCAACTGCAGACTGAAAAACAGAGGATTGATCAGAGTGCAATCCAGAAGCAGAAAGAATTAACGGAGGCATTGGCACAATTGAGAGAGGCAAACGAGCTAATGACGAAGTCAAAGGATGAGCAAATCGCTCAATTATTAGCACAGCTCGAAGATATCAAGGGCACTAAGAAAGTTGAGAATTTCAGAGCAGAGGCAGCTCAAATAAATAATGCATTAATCTCTCAGGTTAGACTCTTGTGCCAACAATTAACTGAGGCTGAGCCATTATGTGAAGTATCTACAGCAGTATGTCAGCAGATTGAAAAAGCCAGAAATGAGCTAGATCAGACCGAAGAAACCATAACTTCATATCTTGATTGGCAAGATACTGATATGGGGAAAGAAGCAAAATTGCCTAGGATCTATGAGCCATTCAAAGACATACTCTTCACGGAATGGAACACTCAGATGATGAAAGCGGAAAGGGCAGCTTCAAGGTGTAAAATGATTGCCAACAATATGATTGATTTGGTCAACAATACACTCTATTGGGCCAACATGATCTCTCAGTGTACACCTGGAAGCATAACCACAGCGAACATAATTGAACAAACAAATTATCATGGACTCGAAGAAAGGAGAAAGTTAATCGCTGGAGTAAATACTTTAACCTCCGACGCATATTGGCACTTTCTAATCAAGCCGCACACTCAAAGGTCGGCTCTTAAGTGTTTAACAGATGCTCTCAAGTGCCTAATCCCCGACTTTCAAGATGCCACATATGATGCCCAGCTCACGTCGCGTCTCAACACTCCACCGGAAGTACAGCCAATGCTTACGATATGTCAGTTGAGGTTTAAAGGCAAAGAGCCCACCGAATGAAGCATTGCTGCAGACTGCCAGATCACCAAGAAAGATGGAAAAACATTTATTGATGCCAATTTCATAGTTGTTCAGTTTTTCTTAGATATTTAGATTAGATTAGTATTTATAGACCCTTTCATTGTTTTGGAAAGGGTCGTAAAATTTTGTAATAGACTTAAAGGCTGAAGTTTGCACTACTGTGCTTCAGCCTATATTCTTTTGTGAAACTCGACCAATAGTCCTTTATTTGACGAGAAGGCTGTTTTATGCATTTGTGCACTATTGTCTCTTGTCTGGAATGCTTTCTAGTTTGAAGAAAGGACTGCGACATAGCGATTTATATAATGGATTGTTGAGCAGCTTACATGGTACTTTTATCTGCATCTGTCCTCTTTCTTTTCATATGAATTGCTGTGTTATTATCTTTTGCTATTGTTGAATATGTGTATGCGCTGTAACAACAAATCTTCATTTCATTCCACTATTGGATGTTTTGTGATATGCCTTTCTTTTAATCATGCATGTAGCAATGATATGAATGACAATGTGTAGTAATTCGCTATTATCGCTCTGCATAACTAATTATGCAGAGCAATCTTAAATGGTTTAAACATCTATGCTTTAGTGTTAGAGTCATCTATATGCCTGCCTTAAAGCACAGATTATCAAACGCTACGCTTTGAAAGATTGATAAGTCCCGGGATTAGATTATAGTTAATATATATTTCGCTGATAGTTTTAGTTGTTTATTCATCACTATCATACCTCACAAGTTATTCATCCATCCCACTTTTATCTATTATTGGGAAACTGGTCCCATTATCCCCAGTCGGAGCCACTATCCCAAACGGAAAAGGAGCTGCTTTCAAGGTCCGGACCGGGTGGTTTCCCCTTTGTTGTGGCAGCGATTTTCGAGGCCTCAACAAAATTGGCGCTAGAAGGAGGGCCTCAGCTGTGAATGGAACATAAATCCAAACCTATAAGCCATTCTAAGAGTACTTCGCCCTCCGAATCTCCTCGATCTTCCCATTTGTATACTGGTTCGCCGGTACCCAAACAAGAAGAAGAGGAATCAACTGCCACTGCTCAAACCCATCATACCACAGAACAATTAAGTCTTGAATCACCTGAAGTTCAGTCTCTAATCCATAAACTTCAGAGCTTCTCGATTTCACCACAGAAATCTGAGGTATCAGAAAGCAGTGCGACTTCGCAGTTCAACCTTACTCACCCTCTCACCAGACTTCAGAGCGAAAAACTCGGTATTGAACCCACTGAGTTTCCTTTACCTAAAAGGAAAAGGGCAAAGAAAATTACTGAAGGGTCTGCTAGTGAAGGGCTTTCATCCACGTCCTCCATTTCATTTTCTCCACTGCAAGGTCGACCATCCACTCCCCCATTACAAATTGTCGTTCACCAGGGATCAGAAGCCTCGATATCCCAACCTATTCACTCCTCATCTTTAATTCCTTCCCATACATCCGGAATCCCAGCAGTAGTCTCAACCACTGTTGCTATCATAATGGCAGATCCATGGACTAGGCCAGGAGCAGTCAATATGCCTGCACCCTTGCATGATCTACCTGATTATCCCGAAAAATGGCTGCCTAAATTCAATCCAGATGATGGGACTCAGGCTGAAGAACACATCAACAACTTTATGTTAGCAGTTAACCTAAAAGGAGTGACAGAGCAAGATGTTGTTGTAAGACTTTTCCCTTACACTTTACAAGGATCAGCAGGATCCTGGTATTTTTCCTTACCTTCTGGTTCAATTACCAGTTGGAACACATGCCAAGAGCAGTTTCTCACCAAATATGGAGATGATAGGTCCCTAGCAACTTTAATAAACGACCTCTCCAATTTGAGAATAGAGCACAGGGAACCAATAAAAGAGTTTAATGCCAGATTTAATAAACTACTGAATAAAATCCCTACTGCTTCTAAACCAAGTGAACAAATCCGAAGCGAATGGTATATCACTGCCCTACCTGCCAACATAGCCATTTTTGTAGACAGGGCTGGCAAACCTACCTTAGCTGAAAACATGAGAGAGGCACTTGCTGTTGAAAAGCGCATTAACGCTCTAGAAAAGAAAGCTGCTCTAGAGGATAGAAAAGCTAAAAAAGTCTCGTTTAAAGAAGATTCCAAGAAGAAAACCCCGAAGGACCCGTATGACATGGAAGGTTTACAAAAGGTCCTTAAAACAATGTCTAACGAAATGGTTGAGATAAAGAAGCAGGTGGCCGAAACTTCAAGCAAAAGACCATTTAGAACTTTTAAGAAAACCGAATCAAAGCCGCCCAATGTAATATCTAACGCCGATTCAGACCAAGAAGAAGAGGAAGAGGAAACATCTTCACAGACCGATGATGAAGAAGAAGTAGCTGAATGCCACGGAATGTGGGATTTTATACTCCCAAACTCTGATACGGAGAATGAAGAAGAAGCCTTCTCGGTTACTACAAGAAGTAAAAGCACTCTTGAACCCGCCCAGGCAATTTCAAAGAAGAGGAGCGCGGGCGCTACTACAGCAAAGGAAAAAGTTCCCCCAAAGAAGTCACCTGTAGTAGTTCCTCAAAACCAGCCTTCAACTTCTAGTTCTCCTTCAACATCCAAGACTCTGGTGGTATCGGATTCAATGGAATATAACATTGTTGATGACATGAAGAAGACTAAGGCAAATATAACCATGTTTGAACTCAGTAAACTAAAACATCAACAAAAGCTACTTCTCAAAGAATTAAATGCTGTTCCCTCTACTCCCCTTCCCAGTGCAAGAGCTGCCAACGATTCAGGCCAGCCTCCTGCAGGTATGGTTGAAATTACCGATTCAGTTTTAATCGGAGATAAATCTAATTCTCACACTCCACCCTTCCTGCTCACTTATGAGATTTATAATAGAAACTTGCACAACTGTTTAATTGATTCAGGGGCCTCATCTAATATAATGCCAGCTTCAGTTTGCTCTAAACTGAACATTGAACCCCAGAAGTCTGCCATTCATATAGTGCAGTTGGATAGGACTAAGGTGCAGGTTGTGGGAGAAATTAATTCTGTAACCATCAGGTTGTCAGCCGACCCCAGAATAGTTCAGAGGATTGACATCTTAATTGCCGACATACCTGAATTTTATGGTTTGATTTTAAGCAGAGATTGGTCCGAAAAACTACATGGGTATATTTCCACAGATTGGTCACATATGTGGCTTCCCTACAAGGGAAAGCCGAATCAAATAAGGATCGATCGGGAGAAGCATATGACCCACACAGTTACTGAATTTGAGCAAGAAAACCAACCTGTGGCATTCAACAACAATATTTTGGGGAACTATTCGTCCGAATCATTCTTTGGCAACTTTGTTGCCCAACCATCTCCTTTTTCAGTTAATCATTTTACATCTCAGATTGAAAATTTTTCACAAACAGATAAGTCCAGATGTTTTAATGATGCTGAGAAAATTGTAGATATGTTTGTTAATACTCCTTTATTTTGGTCTTTATATTTTGATGGCTCTAAGTCCAGTGAAGGCTCAGGAGCAGGTTGCATTTTGGTTAGCCCGCAAGGAGAAAAGACAATGCTGTCTTGTAGGTTAGAATTTGAGTGTACTAATAACACAGCCGAATATGAAGCTTTGGTCCAGGGTTTATATAAAGCGATCGGCCTTGAAGTGCGATATCTAAAAGTGTTCGGCGATTCGGAAATCATTTTTAAACAAGTTAGAAATGCAATTCATTGCCTTTCGACTCACCTTAAGCATTATCAATCGCTAGTGCAGGATCTTACCTCACACTTTTCAGCCTTCAACATTTCTTCTATTCCTAGGTCACAAAATTCAGCAGCCGACCTACTAGCCAATGTAGCCTCCAAACTGCTACCTTCCGAAGACTACAGCCTTGATAGATTTTCTGTAGAATTACTTTTTAGACCTTCAATTCCTGACAATGTCACTAATTGGAGAGTATTTAACCATGATAAAGATATCTTGCAGTTTCTAACTTCGGAACAATCCTATGACAATCAAGTCATTGAGGAAGATGATCACGATCTACAGATGAAACAAGCGCCTCAAGAAAATTCGATTCCTAAACCCGTGGTGAAGCTTGAAGACCTTTATGATATCAAAGACAGGTTTAAACCTGTAATTAATGCAAAGCTTCAAAGTTCCACCCTTAGGTTTGAATTAATAAATCTAGGCACAGAAGATGCTCCTCAAAACATCAACTTAGGAATAGGACTTTCCCAAGAAGAAAAGGAAGCATTTATTAAACTATTGAGAAAAAACAAACAGGTCTTCGCTTGGAAATATGATGACCTAAAGACATATGATACATCTATTATCCAGCATACCATCCCTATGCTTCCTGATCAGAAACCAATTCAGCAAAAATTAAGAAAAATACATCCAAATTTGGAGACCCAAATAAAGTCGGAGCTTAATAAGCTTTTGAAAGCCAAAATTATCTTTCCGGTCCGACATTCAAGTTGGGTCTCTAATATGGTGCCAGTCAGGAAGAAGAATGGCGACATTCGAATCTGTATTGATTTCAGGAACCTCAATAAAGCGAGCTTGAAAGATAATTTCCCGTTACCTACTATGGAGCAAATTCTTCAATCAGTAGCAGGTTCTGAATTGATGTCCTTTCTTGATGGATTCTCCGGATACAACCAAGTTTTGGTTCATCCTGATGACCAACTCAAAACCACATTCAGAACAAAATGGGGAACTTATGCATATCAGAAAATGCCTTTTGGACTCATAAACGCAGGAGCGACATTCCAGAGAGCCATGGATATAGCCTTCAAAGGGTTGATTAATCGATCAGTAGTCGTCTACTTAGACGATATTACTGTATATTCTAAAAAGAGATATAATCATTTGCATGACTTAAATCAAATCTTTCAGCGATGCAAAAGGTATGGTATTTCTCTAAACCCAAAGAAGTCTTTCTTTGCTCTTGATCAAGGAAAACTCTTAGGCTTTATAGTATCCAAGGATGGCATTTATATTGATCCTGATCGGATTAAGGAAATTTCTGAAATCCCTTTCCCACACAATAAAAAATCGATGCAGTCATTCTTGGGTCAGATTAATTTTGTCAAACGATTTGTTCCAGATTTCTCTCAAATTGTATTACCACTTCAGACAATGATCAAGAAGAATTCAGTCTTCAAGTGGGGAGCAGAAGAAAAGCAAGCTTTTGATGTTATCAAGCAATCAATAATCAATGCCCCAGCCTTGAATACTCCCAATTTTTCTAATCATTTTACATTGTATACCGTTGCGTCCGATGTATCCTATGCTGCAGTTCTCACGCAGCCAAATGCTCATAACTTGGAAGCACCCATTTCATTTTTTAGCTCAAATCTTCAGGGTGCCGAATTAAATTATTCCGATGTGGAGAAACAAGCCTTTGCTGTGTTCAAAGCAGTTAAACATTACAGGCCCTTTCTTTTGAAAACTCACACGAAAGTTATAGTCCCTTTCCCGGCGGTAAGGCAACTTTTAATTCAAAAAGAACTAGGTGAAAGAAGGGCCAATTGGGTCACAGCACTTCAAGAATATGACCTAGAAATAAAGCCAGCAAAGATTGTTAGGGGCCAAGGTTTTTGCAGGATATTGGCAGGAGCATCAAACATTCCTGAATCAAGCGACATGGATCAGACTCAAACAATCAATCAGATAAGTGTCACTGATTCCGAATCTCAATATGCAGATTTGATATTTTATTTGAAGAATGGTTATGCTCCTCCAAATTTATCTTACAAAAATAAAAGGGCCATTAGGTTAAAAGCAAAGAATTTCACTCTCATTAATGATGTGCTCTTTAGACAAAATTATGATTCTATCCTGTTAAGATGTCTTGAGAGACCTGAAGCTCAAAAAGTTTTACAGGAACTACATGATGGGCCAGCGGGAGGACATTTTGGGGCGGACACGACAGCCCACAAAGTTATTCATGCTGGATATTATTGGCCTACACTGTTTAGAGATGCTCATGAATACGTAAGAAAATGCTTCAATTGCCAAACTGCTAGTGGAAGACAACGGAAATCAGCTTTCCCCCTGCAACCTGTCAACATTGAACAACCATTTGAACAATGGGGATTAGATATCATTGGAGAGATTACTCCACCATCTTCCAAACAACACAGGTATATCCTCACTGCTACCGATTATTTTACCAAATGGGTAGAGGCTATTCCTTTGAAGGCAGCAAATTCAGAGGCAATCATCGAGTTCATAGACCAATTCATCATTACCAGGTTTGGTGTTCCAAACGCTCTCGTTTTTTATAATGCTTCCTATTTCTCAGGAAATGCTATATATGATTTTGCTATTAAGAGGGGGTTTAAATTGAAATATTCTGCTAATTATTATCCCCAGGGAAATGGTTTAGCAGAATCTACTAATAAAAATCTCATCAAAATCATTAAGCGAACTGTTGAACAGAATCATAGAAACTGGCACAAATCTCTAGTATTTGCATTATGGGCTGATAGGATTACACAAAAGGCTTCTATAGGTTCCTCCCCATTTAATCTAGTTTACGGAAAAGAAGCAGTATTGCCTACCAATCTTGTTCTACCCTCTTTAGCCCTAGTACAGTACATCGAAGAGACTCCTTCTTCCTCTATCCAACTTAGACATGACCAAATTCTCAAATTAGAAGAAGAAAGGGAGAAAGCCAGAATCACTCACGCCAAACATCAACAAATGATCAAAGCATCCTTTGACTTAACCTCATCCGATTCCAAACACTTCCAAGTTGGTGACTTAGTTCTCAAATGGGACAAGGCCCATGAAGATAAAGGTAAGCATACCAAATTTCAGAAAATGTGGCTTGGACCATTTCAGATCTGTGACAAGATAGGCCATTCAACCTTTATATTGCAAGACTTATCAGGGGTGAGAGATTCTCTCCCTGTTAATGGCCTGGTCTTGAAGAAATTCTTTAATTGAGAAGGTGATCCCTTCTCCTCTTTGTAGATTTGTGTAGTTTGTAGGATCGATAGGAAATAAAACTGTAGAGTATCTCCATTGACCTTTAGCTTGGTTCGAAAAAGCTGTCTCACAAAATAATCCAAATATTTGCTTTTAGATAGTAGAACCCTCAACCAAAAGGAATAATTTCTAGGGAACTAGATATCTGTTTGTTCTGAAATCACCACTTAACGTTTTGAAGACTCTTCTCGAAAGGTTAAAGTTCTGTAAATCATTCTCGGTTTTTAAATACTGGTCTCCAAAGGTTATTCATTTTAAGATAAAAACTAACCCATTTTCAGCATCTTCAACTCTTCACCTGTCATCCATTTGCTCTTAAGGAGAAAATTGTTCACCCCATTCACTAAAGTTTATGGTTACTCAGAGTGTAATTCTAAAATATAGAAGATTAAAGATAAGAGGTCTTATTACAAGCCTGCTTACCATGTTCATAGGAAAGTAGTTTGACTGACATTACCAATACTGCCTATCATAACAGGGTAATGGCTTGAAATTTCAAGACAAAGAGGTCTCATCACGAGCCGGCTTGTTCAGTTAAATTATTACCAGTGAATGGCATTGTCAATAGCTGGCCACCAAACCAGGACAATGGCTTTTTATCTTATCAATGACAAAGAATGAAAAAACGGATAAAAAATAAAATATGGCAACATATTTTAGTTTCATTCTGTTAACTACAATCTTATGTGAATGGAAAAGTGAATAATACTATGGTTAAAAGGTATCCCTGTCGAGACTATAAACGTTTGCTGGCAACAGAGGCTCTACCTATGACAGAGGGGTTAATTATAAAAGCTGATTTGGGAAAGTTTTTTGTTTTATCATTATAAACCAATAAAGGCCTATTTTCAGACTAAGAATGTATTTATTTTTCTCGAAACCAAAAGGATAGAAGTTAACAGAATTCACTTGGTTCAGAACGCGCGAATATCCAGTTAAATTAGAAGTTTTTCCCTTCTGATTGAGTTTCTAATTTTGAAAAGCTTAAGTGTTTGGATTACTTTCAGAGATAACTGGTTCTTCCAGCGAATCGCCAATTGTTGTGCCCTACAACAACCCCCCATTTCATATCATTCTTATTTTTCAAAAAATTAACATGTGGAATGGGTCCCTTTTAAAATTTTGGCATCAATGCTTGCATGTTCAAAAAAGGCCGCATAATCAAATGAGCTTTCATGTACTTAAGCCTTTTTCGGACATTAATGTTTCAAATAACAAACAATCTTTTATTATTGCGATAAAGCGATCGCAAGATCGCATATCGCAACAACATGAGAGATGCATTCAAATGGAATTTTGGTTTCCGCCGATGCGATATCGCTATCGGCGATCGGCAATGTTACATACACACCAAGTAAAGGCACATAACTCATGTCCCGATGCGACGCGATATCGGCGATCGGTTATCGGCGATACCTCATGTGAAACCGCCTTGTGATTTAAATCCCGACCCGATGCGATATCGCTATCGGCCGTCGCGCACTTCGGTAAGGCATTCGGTTCCTACCCCCGATGCGATGCGATATCGCAATCGGTAACCCCAAACCATTGTATATGCGCCTACTTCTGTTTCCATGCGCTAGCCCGATGCGATATCGCTTATCGGCTATCGGCACGATCTTTTGGTAATAATTGTGCAGCACCTAATCCCCGAAGCGATGTGGTATCGCTCATCGGTGGTCGGCAGTCTTAAAAGCCATCACTTAAAAGCTTTAATTTTATATTCATATCCGGTTGACAAAGCGCGAATCCCAAAATGCCGTTAATACAAGGGATAAGGTAATGCGTGGGTATTTAAAAGATTTTGCCCCTTCGATTAATGAGCACCTGCGTTTAACCGCCAGAATATCTGTTGCACGCTTAAGTGAGTCATTCACCCGGATAACGGTATAATTATCACATTTAATGAGTAGTAGGCCTCAAATCACCATTAATGCATCTGCAATATACTCTTAGCGATTGGATCCGCAGCCACTTTTGAAAATTAATCTTGGCACGCTTCAAATGATATATCTATCTCACTGTGTAGCGTCATTGTTATTATGTTGTTACGATTTCTCTTGCAATTGTGTAGAATTTGTCTTTTGAGAGAAGCTTAAGCATGATGGGGAAAAGATCCAAGAGGGCTACGGGCTCTACTGTTACACCTGTAGTAGGTCAAGCTGCTGCAATTAGCAAGAAAGGCCTCGTTTCAGACACTACATGCACTGGTCTTAACAAGGCTACATGGCAGGGCACATATAATCTATTAGAGGCCGAACAACCACAAGTTTCAGTGACAGTAGCTACTGCGGACCCACTCAAAAAGTCCGACGCAACTCTCAAGGAGTTGGCCGATTCCTTTCTTCACAGAATAGCTGCTAGAGAGCAAGTCCTTCCCTACACTGATGTAGTGCGATGGGCAATTGAGGAAATTCCAATCACTGACAGAACGTTCCACACAAGAGACGGACGGATTTTCGGGTCGTTCAAGCCAGAGCACCTGAGGGAAATGTATCATTTGCCTGAGCCAGAGAAAATCTACAACAAAGACTTCGTGGAGAAGTTTGCAGCTGAAAACGATGTACCATCTGAGCCCATTCGAGATTGGAGGCAGAACCCGGCCAAACACAAGCACGAGAGCTCGGGTAAGTATTCTGTCGATTCCTTGGCTTCTCCCTATTGCTATGCGGGAATTATGATGTGTAGGCTATGGGGATTACATGATTCTGCCAATTTCGATATAGAAATGGTTCCCCTAATGGAAGCAGCTGTTAATAGTTTTATCATGGATTGGGCCACCATTCTTTCTGATAAATTGACTGTAGCTATTCGGGATTTTAGAGCTAAATCTGTAGTCACCGAAAGGAAAATCCCCCCATTTTATTATAGCGCCTACATTATCGACACATTGTGTTTTAACTCTGAGTTTCCCATCCTCGGTTGGAGATGGACCACCCAAGATCCTTCGCCCATTCATTTGTATCATCGGAAATTATGGAAGTCCTCTTACAAGGACCATTTGTATCAAATTTGCAATGGTTTTATGGTTCCCATTCATTATTCCATTTTTGATCGGCCTATTCCCAAAATCTCCTATCTCGCTTCCTTCGACTTACCAGCTATCGCAGGATGGTTTGGAGAAGAGCACTTTACCTATATTAGGGTTTATGGAAGCCAAGCCAAACCGCATGTTCTCCCTCTATATGTTCCAGATAAACTGTTAGCCCGAGAGATATCCTACCAAATTATGGCTGAGAGTGTAACCCAAACACTCAAGAAAGAGAAGAAGAGGGGCTGGCCCTCTTTTCCCTTAAGGATGGGTGTTTTTACTCTGCATAATCTCCAACATGCAGAAAAGGAGGCTATAAAGATGCAAGCTTTATCCCTGCCCACTATGCCAGCCAGACTCTATGATCCACATAAAACTGCTTACAATGCCCTAGAACAGGCCAAACTGACTAAGATTGACCATCAAGAGGATGAGTTTGATGACCTGTTCAGAGCTGCCGATTCAATAGGCCAAACCAAGCAGCTTGCCAAGATGAGATATAATGATGAGAGTTTAACTGAGTTCAATAAACTTAGAGAGCAGAGGTTGCAAACTCTGCCTCTAGATTTATTTTCATTAACCTCAGCGTCCTCCTCAAGCGAGCCTGGTCAGAAGCATACAACCCAATCTCCTGTTGTAAATAAAGAACAAAATAAACAACAGGAGGAAAGACAAGAGAAGCAGCAGGCAGAGAAGCAGAAAAAGGAGCAAATGGCTAAGCAGCAGAAAGAGCAGAAGGAACAAGAGCAGAGAAAGCAGAAGCAGATAGAGGAACAACGGAAGAAGGAAGAGGCAGATAGACAGAAAAAGGAATTAGCAGATAAGCAAAGAAGAGAGCAAGAAGAGAAACAGAGAAAGGAGTTAGAAGAACAACAGCAGAAAGAGTTGGAGGAGAAAAAGAGGTTGGAACAAGAAAAGGAGAAGAGTAAATCACAGACCTCCATAGATCCTGAATTGCTGAAACAATGGAATCAATTTGATTCCATTATCAATAGAAAGGAAGGCTCCAAAGACGCACCAGACACCACTTCTTCTCAGTTTCTATGCGGAACCAGCGGCCCACCCATTTCAAAGGATCTCGAGGTAATCACCAAAGACCCTTCTGATTAGATTGTGCTCCAGGTGGAAGATATTCCTCCCATGGACGTTTTCTACAGCCCAAGGCTCAAAGCAGTTGTTAAGCGCTCAAGGAAGAGAGGAAGGCTTGATCAACCTTCCATCTTTCCTGAACAGACAGTCACAGGGAATGTAGTCTCGAAAGAAGAATTGGACCCCTCTGATGATCTTACCAAGCTATCACAGTATGCGGGAGCTTATTCTGCAGCAACTATAGATAAAGCATCAGAGGTAAGTCTTTTGTTAAAGACTAAGGACCAAGAGATTTGTACATTGCAAGCAGAAGTAGCCGAAGCACGAAACAAGACAGCACAGGTAGAAGAGCAGTTGCTGGCACAACAGCAAGCAAACAATGTATTAACCCAACAACTGCAGACTGAAAAGCAGAGGATTGATCATAGTGCAATCGAGAAGCAGAAAGAATTAACGGAGGCATTGGCACAATTGAGAGAGGCAAACGAGCTAATGATGAAGTCAAAGGATGAGCAAATCGCTCAATTATTAGCACAGCTCGAAGATATCAAGGGCACTAAGAAAGTTGAGAATTTCAGAGCAGAGGCAGCTCAAATAAATAATGCATTAATCTCTCAGATTAGACTCTTGTGCCAACAATTAACTGAGGCTGAGCCATTATGTGAAGTATCTACAGTAGTATGTCAGCAGATTGAAAAAGCCAGAAATGAGCTAGATCAGACCGAAGAAACCATAACTTCATATCTTGATTGGCAAGATACTGATATGGGGAAAGAAGCAAAATTGCCTAGGATCTATGAGCCATTCAAAGACATACTCTTCACGGAATGGAACACTCAAATGATGAAAGCGGAAAGGGCAGCTTCAAGGTGTAAAATGATTGCCAACAATATGATTGATTTGGTCAACAATACACTCTATTGGGCCAACATGATCTCTCAGTGTACACCTGGAAGCATAGCAACAGCAAACATAATTGAACAAACAAATTATCATGGACTCGAAGAAAGGAGAAAGTTAATCGCTGGAGTAAATAATTTAACCTCCGACGCATATTGGCACTTTCTAATCAAGCCGCACACTCAAAGGTCGGCTCTTAAGTGTTTAACAGATGCTCTCAAGTGCCTAATCCCCGACTTTCGAGATGCCACATATGATGCCCAGCTCACGTCGCGTCTCAACACTCCACTGGAAGTACAGCCAATGCTTACGATATGTCAGTTGAGGTTTAAAGGCAAAGAGCCAACCGAATAAAGCATTGCTGCCGACTGCCAGATCACCAAGAAAGATGGAAAAACATTTATTGATGCCAATTTCATAGTTGTTCAGTTTTTCTTAGATATTTAGATTAGATTAGTATTTATAGACCCTTTCATTGTTTTGGAAAGGGTCGTAAAATTTTGTAATAGACTTAAAGGCTGATGTTTGCACTACTGTGCTTCAGCCTATATTCTTTTGTGAAACTTGACCAATAGTCCTTTATTTGATGAGAATTCTGTTTTATGCATTTGTGCACTATTGTCTCTTGTCTGGAATGCTTTCTAGTTTGAAGAAAGGACTGCGACATAGCGATTTATATAATGGATTGTTGAGCAGCTTACATGGTACTTTTATCTGCATATGTCCTCTTTCTTTTCATATGAATTGTTGTGTTATTATCTTTTGCTATTGTTGAATACGTGTATGCGCTGTAACAGCAAATCTTCATTTCATTCCACTATTGGATGTTTTGTGATATGCCTTTCTTTTAATCATGCATGTAGCAATGATATGAATGACAATGTGTTGTAATTCACTATTATCGCTCTGCATAACTAATTATGCAGAGCAATCTTAAATGGTTTAAACATCTATGCTTTAGTGTTAGAGTCATCTATATGCCTGCCTTAAAGCACAGATTATCAAACGCCACGCTTTGAAAGATTGATAAGTCCCGGGATTAGATTATAGTTAATATATATTTCGCTGATAGTTTTAGTTGTTTATTCATCACTATCATACCTCACAAGTTATTCATCCATCCCACTTTTATCTATTATTGGGAAACTGGTCCCATTATCCCCAGTCGGAGCCACTATCCCAAACAGAAAAGGAGCTGCTTTCAAGGTCCGGACCGGGTGGTTTCCCCTTTGTTGTGGCAGCGATTTTCGAGGCCTCAACAGGTACGTAAATGGTTTAAGACTAAAATTTTTAGATGGAATTAGTATTCTATCTCCAAAGAACATTGAAGAAGCATATTAGAGTGCGATGAAAGCTGAAGAGAAAATTACTAGAAGGCAGACTGCCATGAGAAAACAACGAACCGGCAGGGGAAAAGGCTAGTATTATGGCCGAGGTCAGATTGCTAGTCATAATGAGGAAGGTAACATTTCTAAAGGTTCTATATCAATAGAAAAAGGTGATAATGTGAAAGGAGGCAGGCCATACCAATGAGGCAAGGGAAATGGCCGAGGCAGAGGAGTTGGTTACCAATGTTACAAGTGTCATAAATGGGGGCACAAATGATTTGTGTGTCCTGAGGCAGACTATGATGGATGGATGGGTGCGTATGTCGCACAACCAAAAGAAGTAGAGGCATCTCCCCGAGAAGCAGAGAATGCACTAGAAATAGGGGAAGCCCTGATGTTGAACAAGGTGTTGTTAAAACCAACAAAAGAAGCCACCGAACAAAGTCAGTGGAAGGCTTTGTTTAGAATAGTTTGTAACTCACATGGTAAGTGTTGTAAGTTAATTATTGATAGCGGTAGTACAGATAACTTGGTTGCCACAGAGATGGTTGAAAAGTTGGAATTGAAGCGATTGAAACATCCCACCCCTTACAAAGTTTCATGGTTGCAAAAAGGCCATCAGTTTCTAGTGGATGAACAATGTGAGGTGGAGTTTCAAATAGGCAGATATAAGGATAAGTTCATCTGTGACATCATGCCCATGGATGTATGTCACATATTGCTAGGTAGGCCATGGCGGTAATAGTAAGGTGGTACATGATGGATTGACAAACTGGTATAAGTTTGTCAACGATGGAATCAAGCATACGCGTGTGCCCATCAAAGAGGAAGGGACAACAGGAACAAGTGAGCCAAAATAGTTTTTGAAACAAGTTGAGGATAGCGAGGTGAGTTATGCACTTGTAAGAAGAGAAACAATGGTACTGTTGCACATAGAGGTATCGGATTTACCCCCCAGAAATCCAGCAGATGTTGCGGGAATTTAAAGATATAGTGGTGGATGACTTGCTAGACAAATTGCCTCCAAAAAGAAGCATAAGCCACCATATTGACTTCATACCAAGAGCAAGTTTTCCGAACAAGGCAACATACTGAATGAGCCCCAAGGACAATGAAGAGATTAGGAGGTAGATGCAGGAGCTACTAGACAAAGGATTGATAAGGGAGAGTTTGATCCCTTACGTCGTTCCAATGGTTCTCACTCCCAAGAAAGGAGGACAATGGCGGATGTGCACAAACGCGAAGGCCATCAACAAAATCACCATCCAGTATAGGTTTCGACTGCCACTAATGGACGACATGATGGATTTCTTAAGTGGGGAAACATATCTTTCTAAGATAGAATTGAAGAATTGGTATCATCAGATCTAAATTCGAGAGGGGGATGAGTGGAAGACAAACTTTAAGACGAATGAGGGACTGTATGAGTGGTTGGTTATGCCATTCAAGTTGAGCAATGCACCAAGTATGTTTATGCGATTAATGAATGAAATGCCGGAAGAATACATCAGAAAATTTGTGATAGTATACCTAGACAACATACTAATTTTTAGCAGGACAAGGGAGGAGCACCTTCAACATGTTCGGAAAGTGCTGGAAAAATTACAGTAGAATAAACTGCTTATCGATTTGAAGAAGTGTACTTTTCTGTAGAAGGAATTGATTTATTTGGGCTTTGCAATAGCAGAAAATGAACTGAAGATGGATCTGGAGAAGATTGCAATGATAGTTAATTAGCCATCTCTGAAAAATTTGAGGTATGTAGCTTTCATAGACTAGCGAGTTTTTACCGGAAATTCATAAGAAATTTTAGCAAAATTTGTGCACCTATGTTGGACACCATTAAAAAGGTCAGTCGGCCTTTTTGATGGACTGATGCAGCAGAGAGGAGTTTTCAACTACTAAGGAAAAATATCACAGAGAGGCCGATCCTGAGATTTCCAGACTTTAAGAAGCTTTTTCAGGTTCATTGTGATGTTAGCGGTATGGCTATTGGAGCTATACATAGCCAAGAGGATAAACCTGTTGCATTTTTCAGCGAGAAGCTAAATGAAAGCAGATAGAAATATTTGTCTTATGATAAGGAGTTCTATGCTGTTGCACAGGAATTGAAACATTGGAGGCATTATTTGTTGGGAAATGAATTTTTGTTGTTTTCAGATAATTCTGCACTACATTATGCAATGAAACAACACAAGCTTAATCACAAACATGCCAAGTGGGTGGAATATTTGTAGATTTTCACCTTCGTGTTGAAACACATCAAAGGGAAAGCCAACAAGGTGGTGGATTCGTTGAGTAGGAGGGCCTTACTTTTATAGGAGAGTACTGTACAAGTGCTTGGTTTTGAGCACTTGAAAGATTTATATCAAACTGATGCAGATTTTAAAGAAGCTTATCAGGCATGTCAAAATCCCTTGGTGAGAGATAACAGTTCGTGGTTGGACTAAAACTTGCAAGAGAAACTACTATTTAGAGGAGGACAGCTATGCATTCTTGACTGCTCAATGAGAGAGAACATTATTCGGGAGAAGCACAGTCGAGGTCTAGCCAGACATTTCGGCATAGACAAGACACTCGAGCAGCTCAGTCATTTCTACTTTTGGCCAAAGATGTGAAGGGATGTACAACGATTTGTGACCAGATGTTAAGTGTGCCAGTTGGTGAAGGGTCACAGTTAAAACATGGGAATGTAAACACCGTTACCTGTTTTAGGCAGAGCGTGGGACTCAGTCAGCTTGGACTTTGTTTTGGGTCTAACTAGGACATGGTGGGGTTATGACTTGGTGATGGTAGTAATGGATAGATTCTCAAAGATGGCGCATTTTATCCTTTGCGGAAAAACCAGTGATGCCACTCACATGGCCCACTTGTTCTTCATGGAGATTATCAGGTTACATGGATTGTGTTGGGTCCCTATAATACTAGTGATTACCCCATTACTATTGTAGTTGTATCCCTTATTAATATTGTTGTGCCCTTATTGTCCCCATATTTTTATCATTGTGCCCCATTGAATCCCGCCATTGTAATTTTTGTGGATTTATATTATTATTGTTATGTCAGCTGGGTTATATTGTGACTCCTTAAACTCCTATATATAGAAAGGAGGTTTTGTCATTTGAATCATCCAAGAATTGTTCATTTATGTAATGTAAAGGAGGTTGCGCCCTCGAGGAGGCTGAATTATAAGACATTGATCTATCTTTTCTATCTTTTCTTGAGCTGGTTTCATAACATTTGGTATCAGAGCTAACATTTGGTGTCAGAGCAATTTTTTGATCTCAATAATGTGCAAAACACACAAAAGGTACGTATTGCAACTTTATATTTGGAACCAAGTCAGTTTGTATGGTATCAATGGCTTTGCTCTCGTAAAAAAAATATCACTTGGGCAATTTTTATGGAATAATTGACAACACATTATGATGATACAAAATGCAACGCTTTTTTTAGCCAATTGATAAGTCTCAAACAAAAGGGTTCAATAATGGAGCACATTGAGGAGTTCCAAAATTTGAACGTAAGGGTAAAAAATATTCCAGAGGAGCATAGGATTGATGTTTTCATAGGGAATTTAAAGGATAATATCCAACATGATGTTCGCCTTTGGGAACGTGATTCATTAGAAAAGGCATTCAGCGTAGCGAGAAAAATGGAAAGAAAAATTATGGCAATCGGGAAGCATACCACTCAAAACTATAAAGATGGAAGTGTTGTTGTCCCTAGTTTTCCACAACCTATAAGGTTGACACCACAAAAATTGGAAGAAAAAAGAGAAAAAGGGCTTTGATACAGTTGTGATAGCAAATACACTAAAGGTCATAAATGTGCTGAGAAGAAATTATTCTACATAGATTATGAAGAGGAAGAAGAAAAGGAGCAAGAAAGGTCAAAAGAAGAGGATATACTCCAGGAACAAAGCCTAGATAAAGAAGAAATGAATCCGAACATATCTTGTAATGCATTGGTGGGAGTTATCATTCCTCAAACCATCAAGATAGAAGGACAAATCAAGAAGAAAAAGGTAATAGTGTTGATTGATTCAGGAAGTACCCACAATTTTATTCATTGTAAGGTAGCAAAAGAATTGAATTGCTTCTTATATCCAGCACCAGAGTGTCAAGTGATGGTTGCAAATGGAGGAACAATAAATTGCTCTAGAAAGTGCCATAATATCAGGCTATCCATGGGAGAATATGTATTGAGTAGCCCAATGCTTTCCATTCCAATGGGAGGTGTTGATGTTGTACTAGGAGTCCAATGGCTACAATCCTTGGGTACAGTAGCTTTTAATTTTCAAGAACTTTTCATGAAATTCTCTATGGAAGGAAAGGAATTTGAATTAAGGGGTATTGCAGGGAAACCAAGAAATATAATTAGCTCTAGCGATATGACAAAGCTTCTAAAAAGGGAATAAAGAGGTGTAATTGCACAATTATGTTCGCTAGATGTTTCCACATTAGAATCATCTATTTCTCCAGATCTCAAAAAAGTCTTGGACAATCATTCCAAGGTATTTGAGACTCCTAAACTTCTCCCACCTATTCGTGATCATGATCATGCTATTCATATGATTCCAGGAAGTGTTCCTCCAAACATCACGCCCTACAGATATCCTTATGCCCAAAAGAGTGAAATTGAACGTATGGTTGCAGAAATGCTAGAGGCTGGTATAATTGGAAAGAGTCAAAGTTCTTTCTCTGCTCTAGTAGTATTGGTGTACAAGAAGGATGGATCATGGCGCATGTGTCTGGATTATAGGGAGCTCAACAAGCTCACTATGAAAGATAAGTTTCCCATTCCTGTCATTGATGAATTACTAGATGAATTGCATTGATAAATTTACTTCACCAAGTTGGATCTTTGTTCAGGATATCATCAAATCAGAATGAATACTGAAGACATTCCGAAAACAACATTTAGAACTCATGAGGGTCATTATGAATTTTTGGTCATGCCTTTTGGCCTTACCAATGCACCTTTAACATTTCAAGGTTTGATGAATTCCATTTTCAAACCATTCCTTAGAAAATTTGTGTTAGTATTTTTTGATGATATAATAATCTGCAGCCAGTCTTGGAAGGATCATGTTGAACATGTCGACAAGGTGCTACAACTATTGGAGGAGAAACAATTATATGCAAAAAGATCCAAATGTTTCTTTGGAGTACAAGAGGTGGAATATATGCATCATATTGTATCTCATGAAGGCGTTAAGGTAGACCCTAGCAAAATTAAAGCCATTAAGGAATGGAAAATGCCCACATACACAAAGCATATGCGAGGATTTCTCAAGTTGACAGGGTATTATCGCAAGTTTGTTAAGAATTATGGGAGAATAGCAGCACCTCTAATAACATTATTGAAGAAAGATGAATTTGCATGGACTCCAGAAGAAACAAAGGCCTTTGAGCATCTTAAAAAGGCAACGTGCCAAGCACCAGCCTTAGCTACACAAGACTTCACAAAAACCTTTATTGTGGAATGTGATGCTTTAGGAAATGGAATTGGTGCTGTTTTAATGCAAGATGAAAGACCAATTGCTTTTTAAAGTCATCCAATCAAGGGAAAGTTTTTACACAAAGCTATTTATGAGAAGGAAATGTTGGCAATACTCCATGCACTTAAGAAATGGCGACCCTACCTAATGGGAAGACACTTCAAGGTAAAAAAGGATCATGATAGCCTTAAATACCTTTTAGAACAAAGATTATCCTCTGAAGAGCAACAAAAGTGGGTCACAAAGATGTTTGGTTATGACTTTGAAATCATCTACAAAAAAGGGAAGCAAAACGTGGTGGCAGATGCACTCTCAAGAAAGGATGAGGATGTGGAAGCGTTGTTGTGTGCCATTTCTATTATCCAACCAGATTGGATAAACGAAGCAAGGGAGGAATTGAAGAATGACGAAGAAGTGTGGGCACTTATTCGAAAGTTACAACAAGACTCCAGTACATTTGATACATTTAGCTGGAAAAATGATTCGTTATGGTACAAAGATTGCTTATACCTCTGTAAGAATTCCCAGCTAAAACAAAAGATTCTTATGGAATTGTACACTTCTCCCTTAGGAGGACACTCGAGATTTTTAAAAAGTTACCACAAGGTTAAGAATGAACTTTTTTGGGAGGGCCTTAAATCAGATATTCAAAAGTTTGTGGCGGAATGTTTCGTTTGCCAACAAAATAAAGTTGAAACAATTAAGACACCAGGTTTATTACAACCTTTATCCAAGCCAATGTTGGGAGGAGGTTTCAAAGGATTTTATCACAGGTTTACCCAAGTCTGAGGGAAAGAGTGTCATCATGGTGGTAGTTGACAGAATTACCAAGTATGCACACTTTTGTGTATTATCACATCCATTTAAAGCTAGTACAGTTTCTACTGCATTTATGGAAACAATTCAAAAGCTACATGGAAACCCAAAGATTATTGTAAGTGAAAGAGATCGCTTTTTCACTGGAAATTTTTGGACAGAATTATTTTCTTATCTTGGTACTCAATTAGCTCATAGCTCATCTTATCGTCCTCAATTTGATGGGAAAATTGAGATAGTAAGCAAATGTTTGGAAGGATATCTTCATTTCTTTGTATCTGATAGACAGACACAATGGGTCAAATGGTTGCCTCTGGCTGAATGGTGGTATAACACTTCCTTCCATACAGCAACAAAAATGACCCCATTTATGGCACTTTATGGATATCAGCCACCATCCATCACATCATATTTAAGAGAAAATTCTAAGGTTCAAGCAATGGAACATCACATCGAACATCAACAACAAGTCCTCCAGCTCTTAAAGGATAACCTCGTGTTGGCACAGAATAGAATGAAACAACAGGCAGATCAACATCACAACTAAAGAAGTTTTGATGTAGGTGATTGGGTATTCCTACGGCTACAACCACATAAGAAAATTTCCCTCAAGCAAGCTAAGAAAGATAATAAATTATCACCAAAGTATTATGGTTCGTACAAGGTGTTGCAAAAGGTTGGTACTATGGCATACAAATTGGAGCTTCCTGCAGCTTCTTGATTGCACCTAGTTTTCCATGTTTCATGTTTAAAGAAGGGTATAGGCGACAAGCTACCAGTTCAAACAATATTGCCAGAACTTGACGATGAAGGAAAAATTATATTGGAACGAGAAGCAGTCACAGAAACAAGAACTTGATAGTTACGAAATTGATCAATTTCAGAGTATCTTATCAAGTGGAAGAACTTATCTGCTCAAGATTCCACATGGGAGGATGATAATTTTATACAGAAGCATCCAGAACTACTCAAGCATTGAGGACAACACTTTTTTGATGGACAGGGGCATGTTGGGTCCCTATAATCCTAGTGATTACCCCATTACTATTGTAGTTGTATCCCTTATTAATATTGTTGTGCCCCTATTGTCCCCATATTTTTATTACTGTGCCCCATTGAATCCCTCTATTGTTATTTTTCTGGATTTATATTATTATTTTTATGTCGGCTGGGTTATATTGTGACTCCTTAGACTCCTATATATAGAAAGGAGGTTTTGTCATTTGAATCATCGAAGAATTGTTCATTTATGTAATGTAAAGGAGGTTGCCCCCTCGAAGAGGCTGAATTCTAAGGCATTGATCTATCTTTTCTATCTCTTCTTGAGCTGGTTTCATAACAAATTGCCTAAGTCTATTCTTTCAGACAGGGATGTGAAGTTTACAAGGAACTTTTGGCATACCCTATGGAAGAAGATGGATACACAGTTGAGCTACAGCTCTGCTTATCATCCACAAACTGACGGACAAATAGAGGTGGTAAACAGGAGTCTGGGAAACCTACTACGAAGCTTGATTGGTGAGAATTCACAGATGTGGGATCGAGTGCTTGCATAGGCAGAGTTCACTTATAACGACTCATCTAATCGCAGCACAAGCTACAACCCATTTTAGATATTGTACGACATGCATCCTGGCAGAGTGCATGAGTTTCGGGATCCTGGACTGTAAGAAAGGCGAAGCACAAATGGAGAAGATTTCGCCAACGTGATGAGAGATTTGCATGAGAAGGTGAAAATTAAATTGCAGGACAACAGCCAAAAGTACAAACAAAAAGCAAATTTGAAAAGAAGGGAAGTACAGTTCAATGTAGGAGATGAAGTCCTTGTGCATTTGCACAAGGAACACTTTCCTAGAGGTGCATACAATAAGTTGAAGTATAAGAAGATAGGTCCCTGCAAAGTCCTCTGGAAACATTCAGTGAATGCCTATGAGATACAATTGCCACCTAGAATAGGCATTTCACCCATCTTTAATGTAGCAGACTTGTTACCTTACACTGCTGACCTAGAAGAGGAAGGTAGAACTACATGGCTTACACATAATACCTAGGATGGAGGAGAAACTTGAATGAGACAGATGCCCTACGTTCAGCCTCCCGAGATCGAGAGCATCCTTGATACTCATGTGGCCAAACGAACTCGGGGGAAGGAGTATCTGCAATACTTGGTCAAGTGGAAGAACCGTCCTATTGAGGACAGTTCGTGGCTTGATGCCAGGCAGATTGAGTAGGCGGGTTCTTCAGTTGAGAAGCCCATGGACCAGAGTCATGATTTATTTTTACCCCAGGAGCTTGATGGAGGAGCATCCAGCTAGGGCACCATGTCTAGGTATCGGCCTCCACCATGATGGAAGTTGACTTAACAAGTTGTTTTTTTTTTATGCAAGTTTTTCAAAGTAAGATGTAAGTTTTTGTTTTACTTTTAATTTCAATACTAGTGAATGGATGGTTTGGTCGGTTAGGGTCATTAGGTTGTCTATCTTTAAACAATAGAGATTTAATAACTGTTTTGTCGTTCTGAAAAAAAAAAAAAAAAATGTATTTGATGTAAAATCTTGTCATAGAGAATAACCGAATACAGGCATCATTATGTAACTAAATAGAATTACAACTGACAAACAGTAACTGCACAGTTCAAGTAACCATGAACAGTAACTACAAATATACATGAAAAATCCATAGAAAGGGTTCAACATTTCTGTGCATTCAAGTAACAATAATAACAAAGAAAACAATTCAATCCATCTGTGTATTCTATTATATTTTCGTTTTGCTTCCTAATTCACCGAACATCAGATTAAATGATACAATGCTTGCAAAAAAAATTGTTTAATTCTTTTGTTTTCCTGAGAGACAGTCCAGACAGCGAGACAAAAATGCAAATTTCAGAACAAGGGTTTGTATTTCCATAGAACGAAACAACATTGACTAAACAGGAGCAAACATAAACAAGTATCCAGAAAACTAAAGCATACAAGCCATACAATATTTTTCAACTTCGAAAATCGAGCACTAGGACAAATTATCAGAACAACCACAAAATTTCTTGTTCATGGAAAAGCATTACAAACACAGTTTCAAATCAACAATTCAAATTCGAAGGTGTTGAAGCCAGATTGAAGAAAGCTACAATCAAATTAGCATCACTTAAACTAAGGTAAAACGAAACCAGTATTTCTTCCTGAAAGTTTTCTTCAAATTATGAAATGAAATGTATGAGAATAAATAGTATAGTTCAAAAATAGTACACAAACAGTCACATAAGTTGACGGTTGACAAACCCTAGGTGAGGGTTTTGAGAAACCGTTCCCATACATAGAAGGTTACAACCAACAATCACCAAAATGTGAAAGCCTAAGACAAAAAAATGACTAGAACGCTAGCTACAACTGAGAGCCACACTGACTAAGCAACGAGGGGAGACAAGCCCTCATACTCACAGGCCTATTCTAAATATAAGAAAAACACTGAAGACTAATTACGTTGGCAGAGCCTACTAGGCAAAGACCAATGTGTTCGTTCCAATTATAACCAACCACAAACCACAACACCTGCAGAGGAGCTAACACATAGTTGTTAGCACAAATTGATAGAGGAAAACAAAAACACAGTGCATGAAACAAAATATATGAAAGATACATTTTCCATACCTAAAGGATTTGCAGCGAGAACAGAGAATGAGCCTTTAACCCACGAATTCCAACGAATGGCTGAGACAAAGGAGTGGTCACATTAGAAACAGAGGAATGAAAGTGGCAAATTGAATCAAGGATAGATGAGGCTACCTACATTGAAGCCGAAGACCGGAGAATGCCACTGTTTTGAGACCTGAATGCATGCCAATCACTAAGTTTCACAAACAAGACAACCTCATACTAGAACGTGAGCTCGTGTAATAAAGGCTGGTTGAGACAATAGTAGAAAAGGCATAGAAATCTACTTACATAGGCAGTGGCAGAACCATTCTTGGTTGCCCAACGAACCAGGGCCAAAGGCTATCCACACAGGCATAAAAACCAAGCACGAGAGGCACACTGTTAGACTAGAAAACAAACTAGAAGGCGTGCTCAGAAGTTGCAACGCAACTTCATACCCAAGTAACAAAAGCACACCAGAAGAAACCCTCGGTGAACAAATGTAAAATGACTCAATGAGTGACAGGGGAGGAGTTTTGGAAAAACAAGGAGTGGGAAACGTGACTCGAGGTTAGTACATAACATTGGTTGAAAACATAAATTCCACCTATCACTTTCCAGAAATATCCGAGAGAGTTGGTAATCACAAATTAATCCAGAATTAAATCATATTTAAAATCATTTAATTATTAATAGTCCGAACAGTGTTGGGCTGGTCCCATCAGATTTTTTTATTCTACTAATTATAAACTCAAAGAAGTGAAACAACATAGATACTTACAAATTCCACAATTAGTTTTTCATATTTTAACATATACTCACAGTTCACATATTTAACCCAATGTCAATCAATTCTTTCGATGGCTCTTCTTTGTATTTTGGAAACCATTTAAAGATATTCAAGGATGGTTGTTGTAAAACAACTTAAAATATACAAAAATGAAACCTTGAGCTATTATAAAGAAATATTAAAAATTACTAACAAACTTTGAAATCAACCCTTTTCTTGTCGTCCTATTTTATGTTCTAAATGAGTTCCATTTTGTTTTCTTTTCTGCAAGAAAATATGTTTAAAATTAATAGTTAATGCTAAATTATTTTTTGATATGTACAAAGTCAATCATTATTACATACATTTGAAGCATGTTGTTTTTAAGATGGCTCCTTCAATGATGAAATTATGTCCATTTCTTTGACCATCTCCTTGTACACTTTTTTGAACATTCCTACTAGGATGTTTCACATATCAGCTCCTTGATCATTTGCGATTTTCGTAATCTTCCTGAAAAAAGTAATAAACTGTTTTTAGATTGCTACATGAAAACTAAATATAGCAAAATTGATATTAATAAATGGATGGTTTGTATATATTATCTTCTAGAAAATGATTTTAATTAGGAATATTACCTTTTAAATGATTCCTTTTTGTTTTTGTATGTTTTTTCTATTGCAAGTATGACTTGTCTCATTGATCATTTCTTTGGAAACACTTCCTATAGTTTATATATAATTTCGTTCTTAGAATCGTTTGATGGATTTCTGTTTTGTGAGTGGAAAGTACGTCTACGTGTTCATTACAGTAGATCTCTCATAGTTTTCCGAACAAATTTCTCCCTTTCATTAACCTCTAGCCCCTCTCCAGATGATCTAAGGAACAGTTCATTGTCATTTATATGTTCTAATTTTTTTTTTCTTAAAATGACATTGATATTTTCCTTCGTTATTTTTGCTTATAGAAAATTAAACATATATGAATTAATATATTAATTGAGACATGTTACCCAATATTTTTAAGTATATTATTAATGAAAAAGAAATCATATTTAATAGTATTTTTTAATTGACCTAACTCATCCTTGTGCATTTTTTCTATCATGTTTTTATGCTCTTCTACACTTAGCTTAGAAATAATCTTATCAACCTTCCTCATTTTCTAGCTCTACATGACACACAGTAAGCAATACATATTAGTTAAACTTACATGTAGTTCAAACATATTGATTTCGTAAAGAATTTTTAAAGAGCTTGCCTTCTCCACTTTTTTCGATGTACTACCATTGTGTCGATCAATATTTTTGTTACTTTACACCTTCTGAGACATGTTTTTCAATATGCAACTTGTACCATTCAATCCAAAATCCATTAAATATATTTTAGAAATAAATCAAATAATTTTCAGCTAAAATGCGCTCTTGTAACCAGTGCAGTTATCAAGATAAATGCAATTGTACATTTATCCCATTAAATGAACAAGGTGTTTGATTTTTTGGCACCCTAAGGGAAGATTTTTTTTTAATAATTTGAAATTATGATCATGTGATTAGTAACGTTAATTACACTGCAATAGTTTAACGATGTTATTTTGAAGAGGCACATCAGTACATTATATTAGACTGAGAGAAATAATGAACAAACTGGAAAAAAAAAGGCAATGTTATAATAGACCAGTGCATTTTATTACACAGGGTGCACCGGTGTGTTATAATACACAGGGAACATTGCAGAACATATATCCATTTAAAAAAAAAAAGACAAGGCCAACAGGGTTTGGATCTAATTGAATAAGTTATTCCACTACTTTCCGTGTACAACACCCTATATACAGTAAGTACACAAACCCATTAAATCTAAGATGCCTAAAATGGGAAGCCCTAGTTGTGAAGTGGTAGAGGAAGTTAAACCATAATGTGAGCTTTTGCAAGAAGAAGCAAGTGTTTAAGGTAAATATTGACTTTTTTTGTTTCTTCTCTAAATTTTAATTAAATTTTAGTAGGACCAAGGATCATAAAATTTTTTACTAATAAAATCCATAGTAAAATTTCTGTTATCCAGGTATTTTTTACTTTTTTCTAAATTGTACAGAAATCTAACAGAAATTGTAAAAAAAAGATTAACGGTAAAATTTAAAATTTCTGCTATACATGGTTTTGACTGAATCACCATACCTTTCAAATTTCGATCTTTCTTCAGTTTCAAAATATGTTGCTACTGCATAATGATCCTAGTATTTCTCTCCTACAAATGATCTATCTTTTAATTAAACTCTAACAGAAATTGTAAAAAAAATTATTAGTAAAGCGAACAAAAAAAATCAAAAACATTTACTATGTAGGGCTTTGAGTGAACCACCATACCTTCCAACTTACAATCTTCTGAATAGTTCTGATGCTCCAAAGTATTTTTTTATTGAAAATTTCTATTGGTATGTGTTTCTTGTAAATCACTCCCTTGAAATTATCGGAAAAATAATGAAATAATGAATAACGTTTTACCATTTAAAATACTTTATCAAATTAGATTTCAAAAAATCAATTGGCTAGTTTTTTAATTCTTATAAAAGAAAAAAAAATGATTTTTTTTCTCAATTTATTAGAACATTGGTGGATCTAATAGGCAAGAACATGAGTTAATTTATAAGATAACCACACTGACATTGCTAGGGCACCAAATTTTTTCAACACACTGACATGATACAATTTTTTTTGTTTTCAAATTCTCGAAATAGTTCAATTAATTTTTTAACGCAACAGCTTGGTTCATATTTAAAATAATTGGTGTTGTAATTGTTATAATATCATTGATAGGATTGAATTTTTTTATATTTTCTAAAATACAGAAACAAGGGTGAACTGGTGATGTTTTCTTTGAAATGCATCGGTGCATTTTTGTGTAGGAGCATTGATATGATAACACTTTTTTCTTCTTATCGGTCACTTTGTTCTGATAAGAAGACTGGTCAAGATTAAAAGTTATCTGAAATTTTATTTTCACATAAAATGGCATACTAATATGAAATTAACCATTAGGACGAATCCACATGAATTACACTAGTTCATAGTATACATTTTCCACTTAAAGTTGTATTATTATTGAAAAATGGTTTGGAAACCATATTGAAATTTGGATTTTGGCTATATGGTTCTCGAAATTAATTTTATATTTGCACAAAACATTTTATTTTCAAATTTTCTCAAAATGGAGGAAGAAAATCTAAATAATATCAAATGACCAATTCTTTAAATTCTAGTTTGTTTCATATTGTTGATCAAAGTCTTTCATGGAGTTCTCCCTTTCCATCTCTAGTAAGTTTATATTTTATTTATATTTTGATTATCTAATTTATTTTTTTAAACCCATGTTAATTTGAATAAAAATGTATCCAAATTTGCAGGATCCTGATTAAAAATTGAGTTGAGATGCATAAAATATTCCTCCATTTCAAAAACATCGGAAGCTCTTATCAAGAGTAGTATAATGCAAATAGTTGGTAGCTGAAAATAGACAACCTCTTCACCCTACTAATTGGAACATGGAATCTTCCAGCTGTAATGTTGGATCAACGATGGTAATAATTGTTTGGTATAATGTCATTTTAATAAACCTATTTCATTGAAGTACTTACTAATATCATTGATATTATACTAATGAAGATTAGAATAATGTAAAGGAATATTGTGATGCTAGGTTGATATCTATCAACTCTAGAAAAATGTGGCATGAAGATAGGGAGCCATATATTTTTCCAAAACCATGCAACCAGGTATATTTTTATCCATATGTGTTGGATAGCGATTGATGGTTTGTATTAAGTCATGAGTGTAGATAAAAACATATTTTTGAGAACAACATTGTTATCATGCCAAGTGAGGAAGATAACTAGGGTGATGACAACGGAGAGTGATATGTTGTGTTATTTCATCATTTATACTATTGTTGTATGTCTTTGTTTTCTTTATTTCATTAATTATATTGTATTTTTTATTTTTCTTGTTGGGACTTTATAATATAATTCGTTAGATTCAAAAACATTTTTACCCATTTCTTTGTAGTGGAAACATTTATATACTTAAAACTAAGTATTTTCAATTATTTATAATGTCTATGATAATAAGGATTTAATGTCACAATCCTTATCCTGTAGGAAAACGAGAAGAAAATAGTGAATTTAGAAATAACATTGAAGATTTAGTCTCATTTTGGATACTTATTGGTTTATTATTGATTTCACGTGTTTTTCTTCTTGTTTAGCTCAAAATCAGTATAAATCATCATGTAGTGATAACACTATGAGGACTTTAACAATGAAAAAATTGTCTTGATATATAAGATTAAATTCTTGACATGAGAGGTAAAGTAATGTTTACTATATTACAATTATAGTTCTTGTAACATTATGTGAACCAAAACGAGGTGTTATGTATGTATAAAATGTTGATTACACCTTTTTGTGGACCATAAGAGAAATAAATGGGCTTATGTGGATGCAGGAGAGATTTTAATTTTTTATTCATGGATAATGGAACAATTTTGACTTTTCTTTACAATGATAATTATAAATAAAAGTTGAATTAATAAATATTTTATGTCAAAGAATTAAATGATAACTAATGTGAAGGTGATTAAGAGGCATTTGTTTTACTTTGACTTGGTGGTGCATTTTTCTTTCCTATTTATATTATGTAAAATAAACATCTATTTTTATGTATTTATAACTAAGTTATTTAAAGTAGACATGTATTTATCATTGTGAACGTAATGTACTACTATCTAGGAGAAATTTCAAAACATGAATTTTGGTGACTATATCATGATAAGTATGTGGAAAAAATAATATTTTTTGAGTTGTTCATCAAGAAATAATCAAGTATATTATTTGTGAAAACTTTAAATCTAATATAGTATCATCTTTCTATTACTTAGCTGATATTTATTATTTAAAAGAGTTAAATTTAAACCATTACAATAGAAAATAAACAACCAAAATGTTATATCTTTATTACTAGAGGAATGTTCACCTACCTCTTTAAGGGAGACCTTTGAATAGGGAAAATCCCTAACTACAAGTAAATTTACAAGCCTTATTTTACATTTCTTGATATTTATCATTAGAGAGAGAAATAACTAATTTAAATTGGCAAGAGTTGCTATAAATATAAAATTTAAATATCTTGAAAATCTCATATTAAATTTTATAAAAACAGAATTTTTTAAGTGATATTAAATCTAAATTAATTATAAAAATTTGTGACTTAAGTTTTTTTAAATTTAACAATATATTGAATTCTATAAACCAATATTCACTTGTTAAATTTTATTTTTGAACAATTTATTATTAATAATATTTGATATTAAAAGTTGAATGAATTACACATTTTCATCTTATTTAAAACTACCTAAATTATTTTACCTTTAATTATTTTTTCCTAGTGAGTATTGAAATATTTTACTAATTAAGTTGGATTGAATATCAATGAACTATCTAGGCAATAGAAAAATATTTATGGTAATTTTACAATCATAGTTTCAATGATACTAAACTTCGTAATTTATACATATATTTTTTCATTTTTTAAAAAGTGAGTTATTTTCGATGCGGTTTCATATATGGAAGTTTGATATAAGTTCACCAAGACATAATCTATAATAAATATTATTTAATAAACATAAGCATCATGATGGTAACCATCTAGTAAACATAAAAATCATCTAAGATAGACATTTGAATTCACTACCATCATCTAATTATATGCACCTATAGCACATATAAACATCGCTATCTAGCACACAAATCTAAAAATCTACAAGGCATGATCAGCATGATCACATTTAACAAAACAAAAAAAAATTTAATCTAGCATCATCAACACACACATCCTCAAATTATAATGAATCTCATGTCAAACAAATTCTATCACATGCACATCTATTTGCAAGTACATTAAATGATCATATCTAACGTGACCTATCAATGTACACATCAACACCAACATATAAAATAAGTAAATAAACATGAACAAAAGAAATGAAACATATATATACACAAAAATGAAAAATCAAATAAGTACATAAAGTTAAATTGTTGCAATCAAATATTTGATACAATAAACGTAGCAGTGTCAGCATGGTGTGCTGTGGAAAATGATGGATGGTCAAATACTACCCCAGTGTCTATTAAAATTTGAGGTGGATGAGGAGGTGACTGGTTTGAAACAAAAGACTATGGATGG
This sequence comes from Pinus tabuliformis, assembly GCA_031772625.1. Classification (NCBI taxonomy): domain Eukaryota; kingdom Viridiplantae; phylum Streptophyta; class Pinopsida; order Pinales; family Pinaceae; genus Pinus; species Pinus tabuliformis. The sequence goes on from CM062820.1 coordinate 1,372,206,373, forward strand.
TCAACTATTGCCTCAACCTAGTGGGGTGAAGTATAGGTTGCAAGAGAAGGTCGCTAGTCTCCTCTGTCAATAGAAACATAAGGCACATCCTCTAGCTTTAGCATCTGATCATTAGGTGACTAAGGAGGAGGTGTACTACCAAAATAATCACCAACACCCTGACAACTAAGATCCAATGGGGTAGTACTACTAGAAGAATCATGATCATGATGACCACTCCCATCGTCATGATCAACTGAACATAGCTAACATGACCTAACAATAAAGACATCAAAACCAACATATAAATTAAGTAAATAAACATGAACAAAAAATTGCACCATATAGATATATATATATATATATATATATATATATATATATATATATATATATATATATATATATATATATATATATATATACACACAAAAAAAAAAAAGAGAAGAAAAGTGTCAGATAGTCGCAATAAAATTTCTGATACAGCACACGTAGCATTTCCAGCATGGTCTACAGTAGAAAACAATGGATGTTCAAGTACTTTCTCAACCCAGTCTGGTGAAATTTAAGGTGGAAGAGGAGGTGGCTGGTATGCTCTATCAAGAGTAACATAAGGCACATCCTCTAGCTTGAGCATCTCATCAATAGGTTACTAAGGAGGATTTGTACTACCAAAAGAATCACCAACACCCTGACAACCATGATCCAATGGAGTAGTACAAATAGAAGCATTACGATCTCCGCCTTCATCATCATGATCATGATCACCATTCTCATCACCATGACCATAATAACCACCCGCATTGTCATGATCACCACGCCTATCTAATATATCTCCCACTGCATGCCCTACACCCCTCATCACTAAGAGTAGTGTACTAGCTCTGATGATATGACACATAAGGGAGATCATATCTCATATATATTCCCTATAAATATCCATGAACCTAGGATCTTCATTGATATCTCAAGCCCTCATAGGGTGGATTCCCTCCTCAACAAAAAATCTAGCCCATCTATCGCAGTAGTCCATCCAAAATTGTAGACCAACCCTATGGCCCCAGATGCCCATAGTCTCCCGAGGATGTGACTCAGCCTCCTTGGGCTCATCCATATCCTCATATCCTCCATCCAGTGGGGGTGGAGGCATGTCCCCATCGAATATGCTGATGTATATAAAAGATATATAGTACACAACAATAATTAGATAATTTCATTAAACAATTTAATAAAACAAGTTAAAGAACATGTTAGAATAAATTTTATTATATTTAATTAAAAATATAAAATGAAACTATATTAATTCAAAGAGAAAAATAATATTACCTCTATAATCTAAAGTCTCAACCTGTGTGAAGAGGATATTGGGACACCATCTCCAATTAATTCTTGCATACAAAAACACCAACCCAAAACACACATGGTCATCCTCACTATCCAGTAGAGGTAGTCGCTCGCTGAGAATTCTGACACAATACTCTGGCAGGCCCCTCTTGGGCATCATCTACACCCACATGTGCATCCAAATCTCAATGATCGACCTAGGATGGTGATAGTCAAATATAGGCCTTGTCTCTAGGATCCTCTTAAAAGATAAACAAAAAAAAAATTTGAAGTGAAAGAGAAGGTTGTGACCCATGTCCCAATGCACAACATCTATCTAAATCCATACAAAACTACCTCAAGAAAATTGTAGACCATATAATACAACATGACATCTCAATCAAAGAATCGACATAATACAAAAGAGGGAAACTGATGCGCTACCAATCACTACTAAAGCATGCAATGGTGTTGGCTAATAACGAGAGGCACTTAAGAGCTTGTGTAGAAAAGGAAGAAATATATAGTAGTCCACCATGCACGTAAAAACCTATTGGAAGTAACACATTAGGTCTAACATATATTTGAGTGTAGGAAAGTTGGTTTCAACTGGAACCCCATGGAGGACATCAGGGAATTGAGGAAAATCCTCCCCTCTCCTGGATAGGCCAATGATAAAGTATATGTCCTCCTTAGAAGGCCTATATGACGCCCTAGGACCAACGTGGACACCTTGCTACCAGGCAATCCATTGACAGATCATATGCACCAATATGACAGAGTGCACCCTCAGGGATGTAGCCTCATCATAGTACTTCAGGAGTTCTACATTCCTCTAGAGTGCTTGGGTCATTACAATAATAGGGTGAGGGTTGTGTTGCAGGTAAATTCTCAATGCAGACACAAATAATTCCTGTAGCCCAAGAGAGTGGGTCTAGCCACAAGAAACCAATCTATGGAAAATATCCTTAAGATAGAGTCAATTAGGAGGTCCTACCTCTTAGAACACTATTCCTCTTGGTGATGATCTTGCTTCCTCACTTCAGTTATCCTTCGTTTCCTTCCTTTGAATACGCGATAGCATACAATATTGTATTCATCCTATTTAATAGGTCAAGGAACATTAAGCCATAAATATGTATAATGACACTTCATGTTGCTGGTCTCCTTCGACGTATTTGGGTTCCCACACTTCTGCTAACACTTCATGGATAGCCTCAACAATGAAGGTTTTAAGGCCTCTTTCCCTCTAGTCTCAAACCAAACCAAAAACACACTATTCTCCCTCAAAAATACACTAGAAAGCTACAAGCTATAGATGACTTGTTGGTTATTCAAACTTGCTCCAAAACTCCAACTAGCTTTTTCTTGGGAAAAAGGGAGGTTTATATATCTTGGATGGATGGGAGAAGGTCTTATCTCTTGAGGTTATTCCATCCTAATAAGGGAAAGGAGTGAAAACTAATTTCCTCGGGTCTATCCAACCGAACCATCTACTAGACTTCCGTTACGGAGCTTCTAGACATGGAAGCTTTGGCTCCTTATTTAAAAAACCTTTCCAAAAGAGGATCAGTGTGACTAGAAAATGGCTCAGTTGCTATGTACGGCATGAGCACTAGTTTTAATCTCTAGAAATCAGCACGAGGGGGAAACTGGTCAGTAGAATTGGTCTTGTAAACTTGGATAAAAGGAAGATTCTTGGGAAATGATGCAAAGGGGAATTATTCTACTCATGAATAGGGACATACTAGGAGTTTCTTCATGATGGGAAAGCATGTCGGGTTCATTGTAGAGGTCCTCTAGGATCGTGGATGGGGAGTACAAGGACGGTGACAAAATTTTGTGTAACTGATGCCCCCTAAAGCATGAAGGTTGAACTAGAGTGAAGGGTGAAATGCTTTACAAGTGGAAGTGGGGAACTGGAGTCCGTCATCAGAAAACCTAGAAGCAGGCATAGATACATATACATTAGTGAAAACTATGAATAGTGATATTTGAATCGTGGTATGGATGCAACCATCCAAATAATGATCATGTAAATGGATCGAAGGCATGGGTGCAGCCATCAAATACAAAGGATCATAATGAAACCAAGGTATGGTCACAACCATCCCATAATGAGAAGGACCACATATAACAACTCATGGTATGGTCACAACCATCCATTTGTAAGAGACATGTATACCAACATGACCATGTCACATCGCCTCACAACCTAGACTTGTGTAATATTATCCCGGGGTCTTGTTCTCCAAATGACCTGATCAAAGTACAAATGCTAACATGTGAATGAATGTGTTGAAGTCAAACGTTCTAGGGAGTCGCTTGATTACCAGTCAATGATGTGAATTGTTAACAAGCATGAGAGAAACCACAAATAATGACAAAGGCTCTCAAGGTACTGGAAGCAAAATTCACAGAATGTGAATAAAGAAACAAATGTCAAACACCTGTGAAATCACCCAATCGAAAGCCAATCATGTGAACTTGTCATCGAGTGTGAAGAACTTTCCATTGGGGCATGTAAGCTCTAAGGTACTAGAAGGGAGTCTCTTAGCCAGCTTCCTAGATAATAAGTTGAAGTTAACAAGAACTGACTGTGTAGAAGGAGGGCCATGATGTATCCCTCATCATCGACAAAAGACAAAGGGATGTGAATGAGTTTATATGATACAGAGGATCGGGAGTAAGTGTAACTGCAGAGGGACTGACTCTTGAACATATCAGAAACATGATCCTGGAGTTTGGTAGTTGTTGGAGCCAAAGGATCGATGGTCCTGATGACATGGTAGAGATCAAATGGAAGGAAAAAATGAGAACCACAACCCAGGAAGGTCAAATGAAAAGGAGGATATGCCAACCCAACACGAATCAAAAAGTGTCATATTCAAGAGTGAGTTGCCGACACGACTGATAGAATTTCCAAATTTTACCCCACCATTTCCAGATCGACATCACAGACATGTCAAGGGTGTGAAATATTGGTTCCATCATCCCCCCATACTGCCTCGGGTGAGATTTCAGTTCGCACTCCACGGGATGATGCTGAAAGGGCCAGTAGTGTAGGGATTTTTTAGCTAAATATCTCTGAACCTGGGTCAGGAACCCATAAGCCAACACATTGGTATAATCTGTTGCATCATTTGATCATCAAGTGTATGAATCACAAGCATGAAACAACCAAGTGAAAGGGAAATGATGATTCCCTTTGATTGGTCTAAGGCACCGAATAAGAATGGAAGATGGAACCAAGATACACCGCCCTCTAGGCTATTTTTTCTAGAATAAATGAGTTGATGTTGATAGAATAGGGTTCGCTATAGGTTAGGAAATGAGGATATTTAACTAAGTCACAAGGGAAAAATGTAATGTGACTGATGGAATCACACCATGAATAATGGGAAATATGGAACTGAGGGAAACAGATGACTTCCCTTGTGAGAGCATAAAGTGCATGGTTGACCTAGTAGGGACTGATCCGACTCTGGAGGGGATGGTGGATAGTATGACTGAAAGAAAAAATGGGTAACATAGGATGAATACTATTCAAATATTGATGGAATGCTATGACATGATATAATGGGATGCGAAATAGACTCCATGGTTGCAAAGGTGACTCATCACGGATGCTTGGAACAGGTGTGGCTCGATGATGCTACCACATAGAATAGGACTGGTGGGGACCATGAATACGAGAGACCAATTCTTACTCATGATGAAAATTGACACATGATATGGCCAATAATAAGGGGAGGTGGTCTGTAAGGTACAAGTTTCACATATGACAAAATTTGATTTTAAGAGGTGACGAAGTGACCCTTCCTAGAAAAATGGTTTCGTGGTGAAGTGTCAAATCATCAAAAACTAAGAAATATCCATTATAGTACTCGATGATAGCTTTCCAATCGTGCTAATAGTTCATCAAATGATGCTATGTTCTGGATGAAATGTGCGATAAAAAAACTATGGGTTTTCTTATAAAATTTCATTTTCCCTCCCATTTCACAAGAGGAGAAGGCCCTAAATCTCACGGAGCTCATAGCGGATGAGCCGACCATCAGAATTCAGATCTGTGACTTTCATACAAGTGGCCTTATTTGTCTAAACATGGCCTTAATGTTTCTTCGAATGATGGTTCCTAGGGAAGAATTAAGGGAAGATGAAAATGAGAATGAACTACTAGAGGAGGTCTAACATCATCCTGATCCACTAAGCCAAACATGGGGACTATGTGGTAAAGTTGGTATGACATAGAGTAGAATATTTGAAGATATGGTATCAAATGTCTACATTATTCAATAAGAATGTAGCTCACTGGAGAGGCTGGTAGGACAAACTATCCAAGGAGAGGGAGAATAATCGACCATACCTAGATCTAGTCGAATCTAGTCCGAGAAATATGTTAATCAGTTGAGAATATGTCCAGGGGAAAAACATCATGCCCCTAAGCATGGGACACTGCACTCAAACATATGTGATGGAGGGGATTGATCTGGTATAAAAAGGTGGGGATGATGCCCCCTAGCAGGATTAGTTTGTGGAGTGCCACTGTGTTTTGAGTTCTTGAGGAAGGGATTCAAGTATATTGGCCCAACTTGACATGAGATCCTCCAAATTATTATAAGGGGATATAGGGGCCCATGTGCCCACCAAAATGATATGGGCGTAGTGGATTTATTTAGAGTGGGGAGAAAACTTCTGGTAAATTCACAAATATGGAAGAAGTACGCATGATGGTTCATATCATCCCAAGGGTAATCAGGGGTAGATATATCTTTCATGATGTCCTCATTAGAATGGAATATGGGAAGATGAGAGGAACATTGACTAAATGATGCAGTGGTGGTACCTAGTGCATCCTCGTAAGAAAGAAGGTTCACATACACATCATCTAAACTAGTAGATGACGAGCTAGTAGATGGAAAATCTCTTAATCTTGAGAGCTTGGCTTCTAATGAAGGAGGTTCGATAAATATGCACACAAAAACCTCATAAAGGTTTGTCTATGAGGAGTTTAAGGATGATGACAGGTAAAGGATATGGCCCGTGGAGTCTTTCATCTTGACATCAGGGCAAGGGATCACAATGGTGGAACCAAAATCCCCCTCTTCTGCTGTACTAGTGGTACCAGAATCCACAAGTAGACAAGTAGATGATCCACTACGAGTGACCTCAAAGTCAAGAAGCACTTTAGGGCAATCACAAAATTCATTGAGACGAGGGCAATAATTTGAATAATGACCATAATGATCGCACAAGGCACAAGGGTGATTTGTGCATAACATTTTGAGTTTCTTGGCTAGTCCTGGTAAGGTAATTCAAACCTCAAGGATCTTTGACTCAGTGAATGTTTCATGAACCAAAGGTTTGAGACGACGAAGCTTAGGAAAGTTATTGGTGGCATACCCAAATACCTCACACAAAGCACACAAAGGTGTTGACTATGGAGCTTTAGGAGCGTAAGGTGCTTGGGGAACCTTGTCCTTAGGTTCCTTCTTCTTGGCTTTTCCCCCCTGTCTAAATGCTTTCGCAACAGGAGTGGCTTCCTGTTGAGGTGGTGGTTGAAGTGGAGCATTGATAGGGATCGTAGGGACCAGTTGAATGGGGGTGAAATCATGATATGGTCTTAGTTGACCAAGAAGAGTGTTTGCAGGGGGATTAATGTACCACACTCAGATCCCCAAACTCATGTTAGGGAGGACCAACGAAGCCATGACAGGGATAGAAAATATTCCTGAAGGAGGAAACAAGAAAGGTATATGTCTTGCAAGGTAATTTCCTAGTGGAACAACTCATGGATGGTTTATACTTGTAGGAACAATTCCTGGTGGGAAGAAAGAGGAGGCACCCACAAAAGGAGGAGGTCCTAAGGGGTGGATTGGGATGGCTTGGCCGAGATTGTAACTGAGGGGTGCTGAGGAGTTGGTTACAGATCATATGTACCAGATTGCTTTTGAGTAGTCTATAGAACTTGTAACATGTAAACACTTAAAGAGCTAGGCTCATAGATAGGAGGGGGAGGACTGGGGAAAGAACCTAATAATGAGGAATCTATGTAGATGGTGGATGTGACACCAATGAGAGGGGTAGAGGACTATTTATCATATGTCGAGGAGATAATGGAATCATGGGAGGTCAAAGATGTCAGCTCGTAGTATGTCAACTGATCGATGGTGATGATATTCCTTTCATGGGGAAAGCACATCTTCTGAAAAACCGTAGATGCGACGGCTGACATGGCATAAGTGTAACTACAACCCAACAAAATATTCTAATCGAGAGGGGCATCAATGACCTCAATTTGGACATGAACAGTTTTGTTCGCAAGAATCATTGGGCAGTTGTGATACAAGCTGAGAGGCTGCGAGGAGTGATTGTCCCAAGCACACAAAGTGATTGTGGATGGCGACAACTTGGGTGATTTGAGTTGCTTCCAAACGTCAGCAAACATCACAGAAGTGGATGCATCCTCATCAATAATGCATCAGGAGATGATGGAATTACGATTCTGACTGGTATCTAGAAAGCAATGGATGGAAGTAATGGACGATTTTCTGACATATCAATGGGGAAGACAATCAAACAATCGTCTCAAGGATCTATTGTACCCAAGGAAGTTAGTAGAGCTTTCTTTTGAGATGGGTATGACTGGAGGACCTCCATCATTTACATGGTAGCAGGTGATTGTGCCAAGTCGTCTACTATACTGCATATATGGACCATTTGGATTCATAAGATACTCAGTGGATACTTTGGTTTTGGACTCAATGGCAGATGAAGTCGATGGCTTGTCATATTGACACGACCAAGTTTACAAGTTGACATCAGATGTATTGACCACGTCAGAATTCATCATGAGGATCTATTAGTCACTAGGACCAGAAGGTTGGTGAAGGTGAGCTTCCTAACTTGACTGAGGTTGAGCAGTAAGAAATCCTTGTTCAGGAAGATGATTTGTGAGCATGACTGGTTGAGATGGCACAAAATTCTGAGGCAGTTACTGTATAGGAATTTTACCTCATGAAGTTGTTCAAGATTCCCACATTTAGTGCATTTGGGGTAAGAGGGAAGACTCATGGGTATAATGGCCATGTACACCATAACATGCACAAGGCTTGTTCTTATGAATCACCCTTTTCTGCTTGGGTTGGTTGCCCTATTGCCAATTGTTGGTGTTAGGCTATTTCCCCTGGGGTTCATTAGGTTGATTACCTTGGTTACCCTGGTTACCCTTGTTACATTTCCCCTTATTCCTTTCTTTGAATTTTTGTCATTGGTTGCACTCTTCTATGAAAACACTTGACCCTGAGGGGGTAGTGGCTATTGACGCTGAGAATGCATGGGAGGATGTGGTGCTAATGCCTGAGGGGCTGGAGCACTCAATAATGAATAGGCGTAAGATGGGGAAGGAGCAATGGCTTGGTAGATAGATTGAGCACTAGTTGGCCGTGACATTTTCTAATGTGGTTGGGTAAATGAATAAGAGGTGGTTTGTCATGAATATATGTTGTTAGAAGTAGGGGCATAAGCATTAAAGGAACTGGTGGCCCCCTGTAGATAGATATAAATCTACTGAGTATATGGTGAAGGATGTGAAAAAGCTCCAACAATACCATTGGTGGTGTGAGATGCCCCTAGTGCATTCGCACCACTAGGACAAGGAAGATTAGGTATAATGGTATAGACATAATCAGTTTGAGCATAAATTAAGTCATAATTTAGAGAAGTCTGGAATGACGCTTCCTCTATTTCAGTAAAATGAGACGCGAAATATTTTGAGATAGGAGCTAAAAGAGTTCCAAGGAACTAATCGAGGTAGACATGGTCATTGAAGGGTGAAGCACGACACATGCTCCTCCTTCTATGCCATCCTAGACATGATCGAAAAGACGAGTGGAAAAGGACTAATGTAATGCTTTCAAGAGCTTTGTACCGGTGTTGTATCAAAGAGGTAAATGAAAGTATGAAAGAAATTCTTTATGAAGTGCTGCGGAACTAGAATGAGAGGTGGCGGGCTTGTCTACATACCATTTTACAGCATCTCCAACGAGCATGTCTTGGAACAACCGAATATAAATGGAATCATCAATGATGGAATTGGATGAACACCACATATGGAAGGAATAGACATGATTGGTAGGTTCCTCTCCATAATTACCCTAAAACTTGAGAATGTCAGAGGGAAGCTTAGTCAACATAGCTGGCCAACCAACGTCGTCGTGTATAGGGTCATTGATCAACTAGCTAAAATCCGGGGGGGTTAACCCAACCATGAAAGGTAACATGGGAGATGTCAGAATGGTTCCTGAGATGGTTCCACTAGACGTGACCATCGAGGTAAAACTGGAGCCAACACCAATTCGGGTTTCTACACCTACAGTGGGTCTTGACATGATGATGGTATGTAGTGAAGGAGCCTAAGAATCAGATGAGGAATTAGATGAACCAGAAGAGGAGTTGGTATGGAGACTTAGGGAATATGAACTTGGACCCTGCGGGGAGAGTAGTTTTCCTAGGTGGAAACTAGGCATGAAGACCTAAGATTCTCCGCAATAAACGCCTTGGTGGCGCAATGGTGGTAAGAAACAAGTGACATGGAAATAGTGAAGGGAGATCAACAAGATGTTTTTGTCTCTACATGGGGAGATAAATTAATTTATTTATGTATTGGCTTGGAAGTGTAAACCAAGATCCCTTTGCTTAAGGTGTGCTTGTGTGTGCAAGTGTGTTTATTAATTGAGCCTAGATCATCTTTGGAAAAAGAAAAATATTGCTGAAGTAAAATGAAATTAAAAACATAAAAGAAAAAGTGAATCAACTTTCTAAACCCCAACCAAATTGGGTTTGCAAACACTGTGCTGGTTGGATGTGAAATCAAATGAAAACACATGAAAAAGTTCAATAGATCTAAGCATCAGTGTGATTGGGATCAAATGACACTATGCTGCTAGAAAGTGGTGCAACAATAGCAAAAAACCAGAGAGAAATTGCTGCAAAAGATAGGGAGATGGGTGTGAACCTAGGGCAACCAATGGGACTGTTGGTACCATCCCATGACCTCCTTTTTCCTGCCAAAACATATCATTTGCCTATTCCTTTTCATCATATATCTCTTATAATACTTGAAAATTGATTAGTTAATAGTCCTATAGTTATTAAAATGCATTGAAATTGATTTAGGAGTTTTATGTTAAAGAATTAGAAGTTTTTGGTTAAATGGTTACAGGAAGTTCCAACATCCTGTAATTGGCTCATTGTTTGACATGTGGCACAACAACTAGGCTAGAGCGAAAGGCATGGATGAAAAGTAGAATGTCCAAGCATGGATGAATACCTATCCTACAACAGAATCGACCCTCCTACATGCGTGGTCAACACAAGTCAAAGCATGGCATACTGGCGACAAAGGCAGCAACAGTAGAGCATTCTAATTTGATTTAGTTTTTGTTCTTTTTGAAATCAGTTTAGGATGGAAACATTTTAAAAATCTCGATGTAGTAAAAGCGGCAACAGTCATATCCTGAATGTACATTCATCTTTGAAATGTAAGGGTTGTAAATAGACATATGTAAATACAGTCCGGGTAATCAATGAATGGTTAATCGTTGTATCATTTTGAAACAGAGTTTTTGAACTTAATATTAAGAATCCAGTTATAGTCACGACCCTTGTCTTGTGCATTGATTTGATAACCAGTTGAATACAATCCAGTATACCTCTGGAACGCGGACGGGCCCTGCATTAAACTGGTATATTGTCCTTTTCATTTACTCGCACTTAGGGTATTACATGGTTTGCACAGTAGTTAAGATTGGTTTGCGATTTCAATAGTTAGGACTGGTTATTGACTTTAATCGAATGCATATGGTTGTGTTTGTGATAATTCTTGAATAGCCCATCGCTGAGATCATGAATCGTGTCCTGTAAGGGATTCGATCCCTGTGTTGTCTTTTAAAGCAATGTCATGAACTTTGTTTTCATTTCAAAATCTGTTTATGATCTCTGTATATTTTTATCTTGTATAAATACTAGTGAATGCTAGGTGTTTGCTGAACAAGGGTTTTATGTATAATGTCTCTGTAAGGAGATTGAAATCTTGGTTTGCAGTGATACACAGTCCTTAATTTCAGTGTTTAATTTGGCGAATGAATTTAATGACCGTATTGTAATCAGGTATATTAGCAGAGTGGCCTGAGTGTTTGGATGATAGGTAACATACCCCAATCTTCCGTAAAGAAGTTTTGTGACCTACATCATAACCACTTAGCGAATAATCCTTTATGTCTATATACTTTAGATGCATGCCTCTAAGCTTACGCATCCTGGTCGATAATAAATATGGTCTAGTCTCGTACCCTAGATAGAAAACTACATTTTGGCTCCATTGCCGAGGAGGCGTACTTAAAGGATTCAAACAAAAAGAAAAAAAAATTCAGTACAAAAAAATAAACAGAAACACAGTTAGAAATCATGTTCATTTATGCCTAGATTTAGAGACAGTCAAGGTCAATTTGTAAAAACCCCCCACCATCTAAAAACTAACCCATCATCATCAGGAGCAGACTCTCTAGGGAATACAACACCAGCTGAGGAAGTTATCCAAGCATTGGAAGAAAAACAAAAGTCAGGACAGAGACTTACTCTTATTGAAAGGAAAACTTTATTTACACATAAATCTCAGAAGAAGCACTTTCCTAGACCTTCCACACAAGGAGGAAGTAGTACAGTGACCGAACAATCTTTCTTTAATCTCCTTTTTCAAACAAGTGACACTGACACAGAGAGACCTATTAGAATGGCTGAGGAAGGATCTGGATCAGTACCACGCCAAGGAGATGAAGAGGAGTCAACTTTTAAGTTTCCTATACATGAACCACAGGAAGATGATGAGATGAAAATGAAAAACATACCCCCATCCATGCTACCAAACTTCTATGGTATGGCTTCGGAGGATCCAGACTCATTCTTTTTCGAGTTTGACATTGTATGTCGAACATATGGCTATACAGATGATGCTCATAGGCTTACACTATTCCCAGCGACATTAAAGGCATCAGCCTTAAGATGGTTCATGAGGCTTGGTGAGCATCCTATAGTTGATTGGGATGGCATGAGGAGAATATTTCTTAGGAAATATCAGCCTTATTTAAGATCCAAAGATTCTAAAGATGATATCTTTAGAGTGAGCCAGCAAGAGGATGAAACCTTAGAGGAATATTTAGGACGGTTTGTCTATAACTTACAAAAATCTAAACACCGAACTATGCCTCTTGATCTGATCCGCACAATATTCTTGAAAGATATCCGAGAGGAATACATGGATGACCTCAACTTGATGGGCAAAGGTGACATTTCTTCCTTACCCTTTGAAGAAATCGATGAGTTTTGCGAAAAGAATTCAAGAAGTAAAGCTAAAATGGGAAAGAGAACCCTGTCATCCAAAGTCATAAAATCTGCCTCTGCAAGTGTCACAAGGGCTGAAATAGGGAATCTTTTAGAAGAGTTTAAAACAGATCTGTTAAGCACTCTAGGGAACCAAATTGACACTTTAAAATCCAAGAAGAAACAAGAAGATGAAGATCACATAATGGCTATCTTCTGCCCAAAATGCCGGAAGAAACATGCATTAAAAGACTGCCCTCTAGAAAACATCCAAGTTTGTGCTTTCTGTACTGAACATCATGATATGTTTAACTGTCCTAAAGTTAAGGTTTTGTAGAACTGTAATATGGCAGCCAATACAGAGATGGAAAACGTGTATTACATGGGCACAAAGAGACCATGGCAGCCAAGGCCAGCACCTCAAGGTATGTTTCCAAATCCAAATCTGCAATTTCCTATGAATGATCAAATGTATGCACAAAACTCATGGAATGTACCCATGCCATGGTAGCACCAAAACCAATCACAACACCAATGGAGACCGTCTCAATAGTACTCCCAATCTTATCATACATACCCTCAATCATACCCACCATACTCACAACCATATCAGCAATACCAACAGCCGTATTCATCACATTCTCAACCATATCAGCAGTATCCTCAGCAAGTTGTCTATCAGCCCCAACCTCCTCAACAAGCATTGCCTGCTCCTCCACCAATAAATGCACCACAACTGCAATTTCCAGCTAACTCACAACCTCCCAGACCCACTCAAATTCCTGCTCAAACTGTCCCAAATCCAAATAATAGAGCAGAGAGGCCAGCTTACAATGTAGAAGAGGGAACCTCATATTCCACACTGCCTTTGCAAAATATTAACTTGAGGTCTGGTAGAGTACTCCACAAAGATTCTCCAATAACAGATAAGCAAGAAGAAAACACAAAAAATGAAAATGAAATGATAAATCAAAGAAAACCAAACAATGATACCAAAGATAAACAGATGCAACCACTGCATCCACCTTTTCCAGACCGATTGGTCCAAATAAAACCTCCACTGTCTATACCACAGTTTGATGTCTTAGATGAACTCAAGAATGTCTACATAAAAATTCCGCTGCTGCAAGCTATAAAAGACATTCCTATCTATACCAAAGCCATCAAAGACATGTGCCTCAAGAAGCCTGCTAGAAAAAGGATTGATCCTCAAACCATTCATGTTTTAGGAAATTTAGCAGGCCTTCTGACCAATACCATCTCCATGGAGAAGTATGTTGATCCTGGCATCCCCAGAGTGACCACCCTCATTAACAACATACGGATTCCAAACACTTTGATAGATCTTGGGGCCGCAATCAATGTCATGACTCTTGAAACCATGAGAACACTCCAGGTCATAAACTTGCAACATACAACGATTGTTCTAGAACTAGCTGATAGGTCTAAAGTGATTCCTGAAGGGATTTTGGAGGACATCATTGTCTCATTGGACTCTTGGGAGTATCCAGTGGATTTCTTAGTTCTTCAACCCAAATCCAATTTAGGAGGACACCCTATCATCCTTGGTAGACCATGGTTAGCGACTGCTGATGCATTTATAGGATGTCGATCGGGCAACATGATCATTTCAAGGGGGACCGAAAGAAAAAAACTCACCCTTTAGCCATCGGCATAATCACCAGCAGTAACACACAATTTGTGGCTTGATGATAAATTTAATGATAAAGAAGAAGTACAATCTGTTTTTAGCATTGACCAAATCTATGATTTCCAAGAACAAGACAATAATGATTTGGTAGAATTATTCCTTTCTCAACCTGATATGTCCGAAAATTTGAGAAATGAACAATATCATGCTGCTGATGTACTTCTGGCCCAAAACTTTCAGGAAACATGCACCATCCAATCTTTGCAAACCACATTTCATGACATTTTTCCAGTTCAATCCATCACCAACACACAGAGTCAGATCATAGAGATTAGTCCAGGGAAAACTCTGAACATAGGCAATCACCTAGACTCATCTCAGCAAGAGAAATTGATTAGACTGTTGAGAAAATACCAAAAAGCCTTTTCTTGGGACTACACCGATATGCATGGGATTCACCCTGACACATGCACTCACCATATCTATACAGATAGCACCATTAAACCAGTGAGGCAACCACAGAGAAGAATGAACCCCATGCTCCAATATATTGTCAGGGAGGAATTGCAAAAACTTTTGAGAGTTAATTTTATATATCCTATTTCTGACAGTCAGTGGGTATCCCCATTGGTTATAGTGCCCAAGAAAAATTGTAAGTGGCGCATTTGTGTTGATTACAGACAGCTGAACAAAGCAACGCTCAAAGATTATTTCCCACTACCATTTATTGACCAAGTGTTAGACACCCTAGCTGGAAAATCATCATTTTCTTTTCTTGATGGTTTCAGTGGCTACAACCAGATCAGGATCGCCTCAGAAAACCAGGACAAAACCACATTCACCTATCCTTGGGGCACTTATGCTTACAATGTTTTTCCATTTGGACTTTGCAACGCTCCAACTACATTTCAGAGAGCTGTGCTAGCTATTTTCGCTGATTTAATTCATGATTGTGTTGAAGTTTACATGGATGATTTTTCAGTATATGGCAATTCATTTGAACATGCATTAGAAAACCTTGAGAGAGTTTTGAAAAGATGTATTGAATCTAACCTGTCCCTCAGCAATGAAAAGTGCTTTATGATGTTAAACGAAGGGATAGTGTTAGGCCACTATATTTCTTTTCAAGGCGTCAAGGTTGACCCAGCAAAGATCCAGATCATTATTGATTTGCCAATTCCACAGAATCAGAGAGAGGTAAGAAGTTTCCTTGGGTATGCAATCTACTACAGAAGATTCATTGAACATTTTAGTAAATTAGCTTTACCTTTGTTTAAACTTCTAACCAAAGATGCACTTTTCAACTGGAATGAGAACTGTCAACAAGCATTTGAACAACTCAAAAAGAAGTTATCAACCGCACCAGTCTTGAGAGGGCCTAATTGAAGCCTACCATTTCATATCTTCACGGATGCATCTGACACTACAGTGGGTGCATCCTTAGGCCAAAAAGAGGAATCTTGTACTTATACCATTTATTTCATTAGCAAAAATCTAACACCTGCAGAGTTAAACTACACAGTTACAGAAAAGGAAACACTTGCCATCATTTATGTTGTGAATAAATTCCAACATTATATAGCTGGTTATGAGGTCTTTGTACATACTGATCATTCTGCCATTCGACATTTAATGAATAAACCAATAACTAGTGGCAGAGTTACCAGATGGTTATTATTGTTACAAGAATTTAACATCACATTGTTAGATAGACCAGGCAAAGAGAACCAGGTGGCAGATTTTATTTCTAGACTACAAAATCCAGGTGAGGTTGTTCCAGTTGAAGATTCTTTTCCAGATGAAAACTTATTTGCACTTTCCATAGTAACTCCTTGGTATGCTGATTTGGCCAATTATTTGTCTACAGGAAGGACACCTCCACACTTTACTACAAAGGAAAGGAAGAGACTAGTCAAACAAAGTGCTAGATATTCATGGCTTAATGGCGATTTATTTTACACTGGTTATGATATGATCATTAGAAGATGTGTAAGAAATGATGAGGTAATTGATATTTTAAAATCTTGCCATGATGAACTGTGTTGTGGGCATTTTGCAGCTAAGCAAACAACATTCAAAGTTCTTACTCTTGGATACTACTGGCCATCCATTTTCAAGGATGCCAAAAAGTATGTAAAGAGTTGTGACAGCTGCCAAAGAATGGGCAGGCCAACAGCTACCGATGAGATGCCCCTTCAGCCCCAAGTTCACTTAGAGCCATTTGACAAATGGGCTCTAGACTTTATAGGACCCATTAACCCAACATCCAATGGTAAAAAGTACATCTTAGTATGAACTGATTACGTCACAAAGTGGGCTGAAGAAAAAGCACTGGTTAGAGCCACTGAACACACAGTAGTAAATTTCCCTTTTGAAGAGATTTTTGTGAGGTATGGAGTACCAAGGGAAATTGTGACTGATCAAGGTACTCAATTCACCTCAAAGCTAGTGAAGGACATCACAGACAAATACCAAATCAAGCATAGGAAAAGTACCCCTTACCATCCATAGGCCAATGGGCAGGTGGAATCCACAAACAAAACTTTGGAAGGGATCATTACTAAAACTGTGGCAATGAACAGGAAGAATTGGGAA
The DNA here is from genome assembly GCA_031772625.1 of Pinus tabuliformis. Lineage (NCBI taxonomy): Eukaryota > Viridiplantae > Streptophyta > Pinopsida > Pinales > Pinaceae > Pinus > Pinus tabuliformis. The sequence continues at coordinate 1,372,223,303 of CM062820.1, forward strand.
GAGAAGCTCAAAGATGCACTCTGGGCTTACAGAATTACGTGGAAAGATACTACCGGATTTACACCATATCAATTGGTGTACGGCAAAGAGGTAATGCTTCCTATTGAGTTTCAAATACATACTTTTAAACTGGCTGCAAATTTGCAAATTGACTTGGACCAAGCACAAAAAGAAAGAATTCAGCAGTTGAACCAACTGGATGAAATGAGGCAGCAAGCAGAGGAGACCACAATCCTCATGCAAAAACAAAGGAAGCAGTGGCATGATGCACATATTAAGAAGAAGCAGTTCAAGGAAGGTGACTGGGCTTTACTTTTTGACTCTAAATTCAGAGATCATAAAACCAAGTTCACCACCCATTGGATGGGCCCATATGAAATTATTCAGGCTTACGACAATGGTTCAGTCAAGCTCAAAACTATTGATGGAGAAGGTCACTCCTTTACTGTCAATGGTCATTTCCTGAAACTATACACCAAGCCCATCAGCAAGCAAGATTTTCTCCATACAGTATCTCGGCAAAGAGAGGTTGAGGTATTGCAGCCCTCAGCTGCAGTATCATTGCCTTAGTTCATATCCTTTCAATTTCAGAGTAAAAAAGAAATAAAAAAAAAAAATCATATAAACAAAAACTAAAAAAAAAAATATATAATATATATAATTAAAAATATATATATATATATATATATATATATATACATATATATATATATAATATGCATATATATATATATATATATATATATATATATATATATATATATATATATATATATATATATAATGGGTTAGATGTGAAAACCAGCCTCTGGCACACTCTAACCCCGAATTCCTACTTGAAAATCAATTCGTTGGCGGGTATGAATTCTCTTTCTTTTGTTCACTGTTTGATTTATCAACTGAATCATGACTTGAGGACAAGTCAAAATTTTAGTTGGGGAGAGAGGCATCAGCATTTTGTTCTTTTATCTCTCCATTGCAAATTCTTAAATATTTCTTATCCTATCTCTTCACTGTAAATTTCCAAAGCGGCTTGTTCCAGCATTCCAGACTTCAATAAATAAGCAGTTTTGTCATTGTTTTATCTCAGAGGGACCTGGTTATAAACATTATGTAGGGGGACCTGTTCTGTCCAGACGACTATGCTACCAACACCAGCAGTAATGGGACCTCTTTAAGACACCTAGAAGGGACCTGTTAAAGGGATTGACACCTCAGATGGATACTTCAACAAAGTTTCATCAAGTTTCTACAAGGATTTGGGCACCAACACTTTATCAAATGCCCAAGTTCAATGAACCTGTATACATATCAGGAGCTGTATGAACATCTTAAAATCTTTCTCAAGGGACCTGTTGCGTTCAATCTTTCTCAAGGGACCTGTTGCATCTCAAATCTTTCTAAAGGGACCTGTGCATTCAATCTTTCTTAGGGGACCTGTTACAACAAGCAAACGAACAGTCAAAAGGGACTAGTCCTACTCAGCATGTCAATACAACAACAACCAACAAAAGAGTAATAGGTTTCTTATTCTTAACATTTAATTTCTTAGATTAATTTTTAATGTAAATTTGATGACTGTGACTGTTATGATCGATTTCAAGGACACCTACATTTTCCATCATCCCTTATCCCACCGATTCTTATCATTTTTCATACTTCAACCTATTAATACCTCTAAACCAATTACCAACACATCAACCTTGTCATGCTAAATGCATTCTACACCCATACCAACATCTTCCATTTGACCGAATGCCAACCGAAATAGGACACGTGGTGGATTGTGTTTTTAAATAAAAGGGAAAGAAACAAATGTAAAGCGGCCTATTCATCGTATTCCACATGGCCAAATTATGACTCCACCACCCGACGTAGCTAAATGATTTAAAGGACTCCCTGAAATCATAACCAGTATTGCACATATGCCTTCAGCGCTCTTATGGTGACATCTATACAAGCGGTACAACACTCCTCTGTTCTAAAAAATGAATACGATATGAAGTAAGTATAGCTGGTTATCCCACCATCATTTTCAGTTATCTTACGTTGGCATTTGATTTCCCGTGACTTCCACAGTAAGAATCAAAAGCAATGAGCGCCGAAGGAAATATTATCATATGGTTTTGACAAGAACCGGAAGCAGTGAGCGCCGAAGGAAATATTACCATTTGGGTTCGACTTACACAGTGAGGATTGGAAGCAGTGAGCGCCACAAAAAGGGAAACATAACCACTCGGTTTCGACTCCCACCAAAGTCATAAGACAGTCGACCGACTGAGCATCATATTAAGGGAGCGACACACCAGGTAACAAATTGAAATTTCTTTGTTAAAATTGCAAGACATAAACAGAGAAGGGTTAGAGCACGACCCTCTGCCACTATGACTAATAGGGTCGAGCCGAGTGTGTTCGAAAGTTCTCAATATCATGAAGATTTCATTGCAATTCTTAGAGAGATACAGTGGTTACCATTTTTAGAAAATTTTCATGGAAGAAATGAAGAGGTTACCAAACAATTTGCTTTCACCTTCAATGGAGAAAAAGCCCTGATAGGTAACTTCTCATTCAGGGTTTCAGAGGATACTATAGCTCAGTCAATAGGGATTATTCCAGAAGGGGAGAAGTACTTTAAAACAAAGCAATATAAAGAGAAATCGTGGACACAGTTTATGTCTAGATCCAGAGTCTCATTAGTTAACTGGAAGAAAGGTGTTCCAAGAAGTTGGTTGATGCATCCCTGGGATGAGATGGTCTATATCCTTCAAAAATTCATAACGTGCGAAGGTCGTTACAATATTGTTTATCTATACCATGTTAAACTACTGCTCCACTTGAAGAAACAATGTGTTATCAGTCTACCATATTTTCTATTACAAAGCTTAACCAAGATGTCCAAGACCATCCAGAAGCAGAAGGGAAATGAAGACAAGAACCTATATCACTTTGGCTTAATTAAAATTCTTATTGAGCATGAATTGCAAAGAAGAGGGAAACCGTGGAAAGAGTTCCTAGCTGCTAATCAAATTAGAGATGAGGAAGACAAAGAAGAAGTGCAGGAGGACTCAGGGTTCATGAAGGATATTGATGAAGAAATCCCAGTATCCAAAGCCAGCAAGGCACCTCTACCAATGGGCAGCATAAGGACTAGGAACATGAGAAAGGAAGATGCTAAGAGGGCAGAACAAGATAAAATTTTCACCACTTACTCACGAAGAACAAGGAGGACACCAAAAGCCCAGTTACAAGAAGACCAGCTTGAATCAAATGCACCTACACAAATGGATGTTGAGAGTGGTGACCACTCACCACCAGGGCCAGGAGTTGATATAGAGGTAGAAAGCAATAACAGGCAGGAAAAATGTTCACCACCTCCCATTAAGAGACAGAAGAAATTGGAAAAACAAATTGAAGAATTAAAGGAAGAGCTCATGGAGGCTAATATGCTAGAAAAAGTTACCAAGAGAGAAAATGAAATGCTCCGAGCGTAGAGTAAAGAAACTCAAAAGAAGAATGAAAAGTTAAGGGAGAGAATCAGTGAACTGGAGGCTGAGCAAACGGAGATTTCTAACTGGGCCACTAAGTGGTACAATCAGAAGAAGACCCTCAAAGAAAAATACAAAAGATTAAAGAAGGAGCTCAAGGGTCAAAAAGATACAGAATGTGGACACACTGCTAAAGGCAGCAGAGATCCAGGCAGGGACAGAGTTCAAGGGAAGCACTTCGGGGTTAGCATGAAGACATGCTAATTCCTTAAGTTGGGGAGAGATGTTCGTACCATTCCATGACCTCCTTTTTCCTCATAAAACATATCATTTGCCTATTCCTTTTCATCATATATCTCTTAGAATCCTTGAAAATTGATTAGTTAATAGTCCTATAGTTATTAAAATGCATTGAAATTGATTTAGGAGTTTTATGTTAAAGAATTAGAAGTTTTTGGTAAAATGGTTACAGGAAGTTCCAACATCCTGTAATTGGCTCATTGTTTGACATGTGGCACAACAACTAGGCTAGAGCGAAAGGCATGGATGAAAATTAGAATGTACAAGCATGGACGAATACCTATCCTACAACAGAATCGACCCTCCTACATGCGTGGTGAACACAGGTCAAAGCATGGCACACTGGCGACAAAGGCAACAACAGTAGAGCATTCTAATTTGATTTAGTTTTTGTTCTTTTTGAAATCAGTTTAGGATGGAAACATTTTAAAAATCTCGATGTAGTAAAAGCGGCAACAGTCATATCCTGAATGTACATTCATCTTGGACATGTAAGGGTTGTAAAAAGACATATGTAAATATAGTCCGAGTAATCAATGAACGGTTAATCGTTGTATCATTTTGAAACAGAGTTTTTGAACTTAATATTAAGAATCCAGTTACAGTCACGACCCTTGTATTGTGCGTTGATTTGATAACCGGTTGAATACAGTCCAGTATACCTCTGGAACGCGGATAGGCCCTGCGTTAAACTGGTATACTGTCCTTTTCATTTTATTCGCACTTAGGGTATTACATGGTTTGCACAATAGTTAAGATTGGTTTCCGATTTCAATATTTAGGACTGGTTATTGACTTTAATCGAATGCATATGGTTGTGTTTGTGATAATGCTTGAATAGCCCATCGCTGAGATCGTGAATCATGTCCCGCAAGGGATTCGATCCCTGTGTTTTCTTTTAAAGCAATGTCATGAACTTTGTTTTCATTTCAAAATCTGTTTATGATCTCTGTATATTTTTATCTTGTATAAATACTAGTGAATGTTGGGTGTTTGTTGAACAAGGGTTTTATGTATAATGTCTCTGTAAGGAGATTGAAATCTTGGTTTGCAGTGATACACAGTGCTTAATTTCAGTGTTTAATTTGGCGAATGAATTTAATGACCGTATTGTAATCAGGTATATTAGCAGAGTGACCTGAGTGTTTGGATGATAGGTAACATACCCCAATCTTCCGTAAAGAAGTTTTGTGACCTACATCATAACCACATAGCTAATAATCCTTTATGTCTATATACTTTAGACGCATGCCTCTAAGCTTACGCATCCTGGTCGATAATAAATATGGGACAAGGAGGACACCAAAAGCCCAGTTACAAGAAGACCAGCTTGAATCCAATGCACCTGCACAAATGGATGTTGAGAGTGGTGACCACTCACCACCAGGGCCAGGAGTTGATATAGAGGTAGAAAGCAATAACAGGCATAAAAAATGTTCACCACCTCCCATTAAGAGACAGAAGAAATTGGAAAAACAAATTGAACAATTAAAGGAAGAGCTCATGGAGGCTAATATGCTAGAAAAAGTTATCAAGAGAGAAAATGAAATACTCCGAGCGTAGAGTAAAGAAAATCAAAAGAAGAATGAAAAGTTAAGGGAGAGAATCAGTGAACAAGAGGCTGAGCAAACAGAGATTTCTAACTAGGCCACTAAGTGGTACAATCAGTAGAAGACCCTCAAAGAAAAATACAAATGATTAAAGAAGGAGCTCAAGGGTCAGAAAGATACCCAGGTGAAAAAGAATGTGGACACATTGGTAAAGGCAGCAGAGATCCAGGCAGGGACAGAGTTCAAGGGAAGCACTTCGGGGTTAGAATGAGGACATGCTAATTCCTTAAGTCAGGGAGAGATGTTGGTACCATCCCATGACCTCCTTTTTCCTCCTAAAACATATCATTTGCCTATTACTTTTCATCATATATCTCTTAGAATCCTTGAAAATTGATTATTTAATAGTCCTATAGTTATTAAAATGCATTGAAATTGATTTAGGAGTTTTATGTTAAAGAATTAGAAGTTTTTGGTAAAATGGTTACAGGAAGTTCCAACATCCTGTAATTGGCTCATTGTTTGACATGTGGCACAATAGCTAGGCTAGAGCGAAAGGCATGGATGAAAAGCAGAATGTCCAAGCATGGATGAATACCTATCCTACAACAGAATCGACCCTCCTACATGCATGGTCAACACAGGTCAAAGCATGGCACACTGGCGACAAAGGCAGCAACAGCAGAGCATTCTAATTTGATTTAGTTTTTGTTCTTTTTGAAATTAGTTTAGGATGGAAACATTTTAAAAATCTCGATGTAGTAATAGCAGCAACAGTCATATCCTGAATGTACATTCATCTTCGAAATGTAAGGGTTGTAAGAAGACATATGTAAATACATTCCGGGTAATCAATGAATGGTTAATCATTGTATCATTTTGAAACAGAGTTTTTGAACTTAATATTAAGAATCCGGTTACAGTCACGACCCTTGTCTTGTGCGTTGATTTGATAACCGGTTGAATACAATCTGGTATACATCTGGAATGCGGATGGGCCCTGCGTTAAACTGGTATACTGTCCTTTTCATTTTATTCACACTTAGGGTATTACATGGTTTGCACAGTAGTTAGGATTGGTTTCCGATTTCAATAGTTAGGACTGGTTATTGACTTTAATCGAATGCATATGGTTGTGTTTGTGATAATGCTTGAATAGCCCATCTCTGAGATCGTGAATCGTGTCCTGTAAGGGATTCGATCCCTGTGTTGTCTTTTAAAGCAATGTCATGAACTTTGTTTTCATTTCAAAATCTGTTTATGATCTCTGTATATTTTTATCTTGTATAAATCCTAGTGAATGCTGGGTGTTTGCTGAACAAGGGTTTTATGTATAATGTCTCTATAAGGAGATTGAAATCTTGGTTTTCAGTGATACACAATGCTTAATTTCAGTGTTTAATTTGGCGAATGAATTTAGTGACCGTATTGTAATTAGGTATATTAGCAGAGTGACCTGAGTGTTTGGATGATAGGTAACATACCCCAATCTTCCGTAAAGAAGTTCTGTGACCTACATCATAACCACTTAGCTAATAATCCTTTATGTCTATATACTTTAGACGCATGCCTATAAGCTTACGCCTCCTGGTCGATAATAAATATGGTTTAGCCTAGTACCCTATATAGAACACTACAGGGACCTTAAGGAAAATGATCAAACAAGTTTTACGATGAAACATTGGATGGAAACAACCTATCTTTGAAGATATGAAACATAAAGGTACAAAATTTGCAAAATATGGATGAAAGCTCTGCAAAACATCAAACTTCTTACTCAGCTAAACTCCTCCTATAAAGGTGGAAGCGTACTAGAAGCCCTAAGGGGATAAATTCCAGTTCGACGAGAAAATTAGAGTAGATCAAAGGCCTAAGTGTGGTGAGACAATGGTCAACCAACCCAGCAGATGGCTCTTGAAAAAAGCTAGAAACAAATTGGAAAAATCCCAGAAAACCTAAAATTGCAGGTACTGACATGATTCCTGGGATATCACACTTTTTGTGCCAGAATATTGAACTTCTTGTGCAAAAAAGAAAAATTTGGAGTATTTTTCATATAATTATTTCTCCTCCAATAGTTTTAGCACCTTGTCAACATGTTGAGAAAGATCTTCCAAGACTTTCAATAGATTAGACTACCATCAAAAAATACAAAAGCTCATTTTCTCATCAACAGTTTGAAGGTGAAACTCATCAAACTGTGAAATGTGGAAGGTGCATTAGTAAGGCCCAAAGACATGACCAAAAATTCATAATTATCTTCATGAGTTCTAAATTTTGTTTTTATAATGTATTGTGTATTGATTCTATTTTGATGATATTTTCAACGAAGATCTAGCTTCACGGAGTAAATTTCTCCATGTAGTTTATCCAATAATTGAGCAATGACAGTTATGGAAAACTTATCTTTAATAGTGTGTTTTTTCAACTCTCTATAATTGAGAAACATATGCCATTATCCATCCTTCTTGTGCACCAATACTACTGGAGAAGAGAAAGAACCATGACTAGGTTGAATTATACCTGTCTCTAGAATTTATGCAACCATATGTTGAATTTCTCTCTTTTGGGCATAAGGATTGAGTTAGGTCTAATTCTCAGAGGAACACATCCTGGAATCAAATGAATAGAATGATCATGATTGCGAATACGTGGGAGACCTTTGGGAGTCTTAAATACCTTTGAACAAGTCTAAATGACTCTTTGGAGATTTGGAGAAATGGATGACTCAGATGTTTGAACATCTAGTGATCATAATTGTTCAACTACTAGTCATCGTTCCTTCTTGAAAATATTTTTCATGCATTATAGTTGATTATCTTCTCAAGTTTCCCTGTGATACCCTTTAATTCGATTTCCTTTATTTCTGAAAAAAAAATTAGGAAATGTTATTTAAGATTAAAAGTTATCATCCCCAAATATTTTAACCATTGAACTCCTACTACAACATCTGCACCACAGATCAGAATTCGAAGCCTTGGACTATTCAATAAATATTCCCCTATGTTTATATTGATATTAGGGAACTTCACTAAGAAATTTATAGTCACTCTATTTGCAATCATTAACTAACACTCTTGTCTTTGATATGGAAAGAAATACAGATCGATCGGTATCTTACAATGAATAAAATTATCAGTAATACCTAAATGAGTCGACACTATTACCTTTTTCTTCTTCATATGTCCCTCTATATTGGGATTTTGAGGAGTGGTAATTCCCACCATTACATTACAAAATATGGTCATATTAATTTCTTCTTTTTCACCCCGACGGGTTGGTTCCTAATGTATATCTTCTTCCTCTAATGTTTCTCATTCCTTTTCTTCCACCCATTCACTATCTATGTAAAATAACATCTTCTCATCACACTTATGACCTTTAGTGTACTTTCTATCACAACTATAACAAACCCCTTTTACTTTTTTATCCTTCATTTATCGTGGTTTCAACCTTATAGGTTATGGGAAGCTACGATTGGAAATACTTCCATCCTTATAGTTGTGAGTGGTAGACCTCCTTGTTGCCATAATTTTTCTCTGAACTTTTCTTCCAACCTTAAATGCATTCTCAAATGACTTTGGTCCCCAAAGGAGAACCTCATGTTGGATGTTATATTTTAAATTCCATATGAGAACAAAAATCAGATGCTTCTCTAGAATATTAATTACCTTGATAAGCAATATTTGGAAGTCCTCAATGTGCTCCCCAACCGAACCATTTTTTTAAGATTTATCAGTTGGATAAAGGAGGTATTTCTCTTTGTATCCTCATAATGTGATATTAATTCCTCTGTAACAATTGTCCACATGAATAGTGCTTTACTAGAATAAAGTCATTGATACCATACAAGTTCACTGGGTTCTAAATATAATGATGCAATAGGTACCTTTTGTGTGTGTTTTACATCATTTAGATCAAAGAACTTATCTATTTGTAGAATCCATGTTACCAGATCATTTGCATCGCATTTCCACGAATCAATCTTTGGAATGTGGTTGATCTTCCACCCAAATATAAATTCTCTAAAACCATGATTTACATTACTTTCTTCTCACGTGACTTTAATGGAATGCCTTTTCGCCATTAGGAAAATTTCTTGTAGCAACTTTGTTAGTCCTTCCTTCAAATCTGCCATTTATGCTTTTAAACCATCCTAAATCCTTCTATGTCTCTTTTTATTTTTCTTCAAAACCATCAATGTCCCATTTTAAACTATCCATATTAATGGTCATCATCACTTATAATTTATTTTTGGTTACTCTTTATGAGATTGAAATTTATTGCACTTGGTCTCGTAATTTTTATATATCATGTTACATTTCTTCCTCTTATTCATGTGTGATAGTAGATAATTTTGCTTTCTTAATAGGTGTATCCATTTTCATGGCATTCTAGAACCAAATAATGGTATTTATGCTTCAATGTGCCCTTTGAATGACCCCAAACCAACTTTTCAAACAAAAGCAATGCAAATTTTTAAAATGTAGACAAATTTTTTCTTGCTTTTAGGTCCTCGATCATGAAATTATTGTAGATATGAGATTTTAGCATCCTAAGGTATAAAAATTCATCTTGAGGTTTATTTTAGTTGCCTCTATCCAACCCCACAAGTTTGACTAGAACTAGGTTCTTGAAGGCAAAGTTACACCAAATCTCCCACGATGGCCTGATTATGGACTAGTTCATTATACAAAAATTATACGGACTTCCATGTGTCAATGATTCAACTTTCGACCCTAAAACCTATCCTAGAGAAACTATATTGCATGAGATTTCATTTATTTTTTATGGAATTTAAGTCCTATTCCCGAAGAGAAAGTTATGGAAATTTTCCATGGGTCACTTGTTTGAGAATAAATTTGAGAGCATGCAAAAACCCAAAATTCCTCAGAATATATCTCAAAAACTATATGGAAAAATGATCTAAAATTTTTACAAGAATTTAGCCAATATTTAAAATCTAGGTGGTAAAATTTTCAGCTTCTAAACCTTAGAAGAAAAAAACATTATAGAAAAAATACCAAGATGACATGTTTGAAGCAGAAAAACCCTAGGATCCAAAGCTTTGAAATGAAATGTTATGTAATGACATCATAAAAATAGAATAAAATATATATGAATGACATGAAAATAACCCTATGTGAGGGGGAAAACTCCTTTTAAATAAAATAAATTAACAATTCTTGGATTATTTAAATGGAAATTCCTCCTTGGTATATACAGGAATCTAAGGGGTTAAAATATAATTAGCGCATAGTAAGAATAATCATGTAATGGTACATGAATAAAAATAGTTGCATTCTATGGGGCACAAATATGACAATATGGGGGCTACACTAGTAATATATGAACCTAACATTATGTTACATAGCACTTGAGGTCATGGAGTCCAAGTGCTTCTGCTATACATATAGGACCAGCTTCACCATAGTCATGTTCTTCTGGAGGGGTCATGAAAGTTTGAAAAAGTTTTATGTTCTAGGGACATGGCTAGTACCACGCATTCCCTGATCATCATGGTATGTTTTCTAATGAATATTATGAAATATTTAATACTCATGGCCATGCTGATTGGCCTTTTCCGATGTTGCAAAAATATTCAAATATCCCGAATAATACATTTTGTGAGTCTTGTGAGTCTCCCATTCACCATACAGGTTAGTGAAGAGCCTTAGATGCTTTAGGTGATCTTCCAAACCACAACAAATTTTAGGTTAATGAATACATTCGAGGAAGTGGAGGAGTTGGGTATAGAAGATGAAGGAAAAGAGGGAAAGGTCTAGTTCAGTAGTATAATTGTGACCAAGAAGGTCATGTTGCTCGATATTGCCCATTTCCATGAAGGCCTTCGTGCTCTCATTTCCAAGTGAATACTCACACCACTGAAGACTACCCAGAATCGATTTATCTTTGGGAAGAGAATAATAGACAAAGAATTACTAACTTGATTCATGTAAAACTATGAAAGCCTCAATCAATTACACTCCCCAATATTAATATTATTATAGGAGGATGTAAGGGGATTGGAGCAGATAAGGAGGAGCATGAACAACCTATTGCTATAAAAGCTACGTCTCCAAGGAGATCATGTGATCCCATTTAGAAGGGATATTATAAGGATGTTACTAATATTTTTAAGTAGTTAATTTCTTCTCATAACCCTAAACCATAACAATAGGAGAAAGGACACGTAAGAAGTCCTCCACTTTTATAAGGGACATCTAAACCTATTATGCAATGGTTCAAGATATTTTTTCATATTACGAGTGATGAGAAAATATCAAATCAGCTATAGACGAATCTCTAGAGTTTTGGGAATGATGAAGGTTTTTTAGAGTGACCCATTTCTTCCAACTTACCAGAACAACATTCTAGATGAGTTTGTTGCAACAAGTTTAGATCTTGAAGGGAGTTTTCTATTGATGCCTACTTCATTGGATATCATATTGAAGATATTATTTTGGATCTAGTATTTGATGTAAATATTATTCCACAAAGGATTTACAAATCATTGGGAAGAACAAAATTTATATTGTCTCCAATCTAGTTGAAATTGAAAACTAGTACTGCATTCTCCCTATTGGTTGTTTCAAAGATGTAGAAGTAGATGTTCTTGGAGTAAATACTTATGCTTATTTTGAGGTCCATGATATTATTAGGGACAAGTATCCTTGCGTATATTTATTGGCAGTTGATTTGGCATTAAAAAATTACTTTCACTTATATGGCAAGAAAGTATGACCTTCGAGGTCGACAAAGTTAGATTCATGCAACTCTTGCATCCTTACTAGGTTCCTAGGTTCACGAAACCTATTGATGATATTGAAGAGAATAATATTTTGGATCGAATATATTAGCTAATTGTAAGGAATGTAGATGTTTACATTAATCCTACAAGAGACGTTTATCTCTGATGGAGGTGTTCAAAATACTAAAGCTAGTCTAGATGTTTCATTGTAAGAAGGAATGTAGGGATATCATGAGCTATCTTCTACGAGATGCACCACTATTCATTTTTCTAGAAGGAACATTAAAAAGGTAAGGAATTATCCTACCTGTAATGGTATTTTCCTATAGATAATTTCATGAAAGAATTTTAATTGCACATTGATAAGAGTCAAAGAACTCCCTTAATGGATTTTTCTCTAAAATCCACTCTTATCTGGGGGTGGGGAGCTCATCACAATCAGTTCCAAACATGGGACTCGACTAACTTTTCTATGATGTACCAATTTACTAATCATGAAAATAACTAAAACAATATCCCTATGTATGACCGTTATACTGGATCTCAAAAGCCTATTCAAACCTACAACATTATTTGGAAGATGTCAAAGTTCCCTTCTAAGTTATTGGTGCATCAATTTATCTATAATTTGGTTATAGTTCTTTAAGCATGATATTTGAAGTAATAGATGAAGAGGAAAATGCAAAAGTGGGATTTATCGATATTTCGATTCTTTAATGATTTTTCTTGCTCACATGAGGATCTATAGATCACTAAAGCCTTGAAAGCAATCAAGAGGGTACTATTACTAACAAGAAAACCAATTGTTGAATCTAGTAGTGATCTAAATTGTGAAATCCAATGTTACTAAGGATTTCAGGAAGTTGTTTTGATAAGCTCTATAAGACACCTAAAGATAATGAGTTGGAAAAATTAAGGTATTTTTCTTGCAAAGAGTCTAAAGGGGAAAGGAAAATCAAATATTATCACGTAAAATGCCCTCCACATCTAACACCTTTAAAGTTAATCATATATGATATTAGGACTCAACACAAACTTGAGTTTCCTTTTATTCGTGATTATTTGGATGACTAAACTACCGAAGAGATTTTTAATGTGTTAAAGGAATTTGAGGATCTGTTTCCTGCATCGGTTTCGAAGCCTAAAGGAATTAAAAGAGATTTGGGATAGATGGATATTATTTTGAAACTTGATGGTACAAAAATAAACAATTGACCTTATCTCTTAAACCCAAGAGTCAAAGAAAAGGTCAAGAAATAAGTCGACAAGATGTTATCAACAAGACTAGTTTTTCATATCAATGAAGTTGAATGTATTAGTCCCATTTTTATTCAAGATAAGAAAGTTTCATATGATATCAAAGTCTTTTTATATTATCATATTCTCAGGAATTCTTGTGTTCATGATCCATTTCCCACTCATTTTAGTGATGAAGTTTTAGATAATGTTGCAATGTAGGAAGATTACTCTTTCAGAGAGGGGTTTACTAGATATCATCAACTTAGAATTGTAGAGGAGGATAAGAATAAACCACCTTCACCACTAGATGTGTGTGATATGCTTATAATGATATGCATTTTAGGCTTAAGAATACACCAATTGTTTTCCTAGAATAGTTATTGCCAGTTTGAGGGAGTATATACATAAGTTCCTTGAATTTTATGTGGATTATTGGATAGTTTATAGTCTTTTGAAAAAGCACTCTAGTATGATGTAGGTTATGTTTGACAGGTGTAAGAAGTCGCAGATTTCTCTAAATTTGAAAAAGTGTATCTTTGTTGTTACTTTTGGAACTCTCTTGGGACATATTGTATGTAAGGATGGTGTATCTATGGACCTTAACAATGTCACAATAATCCTTAATATCATATATCTATCTACAACTATGGTTTCATCACTACACCATTGGAGAAATTGTTGAAGAAGAATGGTCCTTTTAATTGACTATTGAGTGTTTTGATACCTTGAAAGAAAAGTTAGAGTGTTAAATGATTGCATTTTATCAAGTATAAAATAAAGAATTCCATTTCAATATAGACGCAGGTAGTATTTCTCATAGTGTTATTCTTGATCATCCTATTTTCCTTTTCAACGGAAAGCTTTCGACTATTGATTGTAACTACACTGCAACAAAAAATGAGGATTTTGTTGTTTCATACTCACTTCAAAAGTTTCAACATCATTTTCTTGGAGGTCATTTTAATTTTTTCACTAATCATTATGCATTGAAATATTTAGTTAATAAGCATGTGCTAGAAGGAAATATGTGTATATGGTCAATATTGTTCCAAGAGCTTTTCTTTGAAATTACTCTTAAGCTAGTTTGGTGGGACCCAATCATCTTTGACATCTAGAATTAGGAGAAACTAGAGGTTCCATCAATGATCAGTTAAATCATGCATAATGTTTTAGAGTTGGGGACTTTGGAGATTACATTGAACATATTGCACTATTCTTGACCCCTGGTAAGTTTTCAGATGTTTATACCACCACATAGGAAAGACAACTATTGGTAAGAGCACCCGATTACTAGTTAATCACAAGTCATAACAATATAAGATGTGACTTAACAATATTTTTCACGGATGTATTTTGAACCATGAAAGGGCTGATATTTTATGGGAATGTTACAGTGGTGTTGTGGGAGGACATATAGGGGAAAATCTACTACAAGAAAAATGTTACAAGTAGGATTATGGTGGCAAAATTTATTTAAGGATGCAAAGGAGTTCACTAGAAATTATGACGTTTTTCAAAGATCTAGATGGCCTTGACATTGAGATGAGATGAGATTCCAAATATTTTATATTGAAAAATTTCCAACCATTTTATTTTGACAAATCAAATAATTAAAATCACAATGCATTTTTAAGGATCCTAAGGAACTCATTTTACCCATGTATAGATAAAGAAAATAAATATCAGATATTGAAATAAACTCATAGTCCTCACGATATCAAAATTTATATCAAAATAAAATAAATGAGTAAAATATAGTAATTATTGAATGAAAAAAATTACATAGTCAACCAAATAAGGCTCGTCCAGAACGAAATATAAGAATATATGATAATTTCTATGAACATAGGGGAAACCCTTATACGAAAAATAATTATAGTTACTTGGCATACAGAAGTTGGGCTCTCTACCATATAATCGAATATAACACTCAACCAAAATTAGATCAATTAAGATAGGGAAAGCCCTTACTTGATAAGGGTTCCAATTTATTAAACGCTTATAAATTAACTTAGCTCGATGAGATAGAGTGCAACCCATAAATGTCTCCTTGACACCTATGAGAGGAATAAACAAAGATGAGCACCTACAAGATAAAAGATGAAAATGAGCAACTTTGGAAGAAAATGACCCTAAAGATACTATTCAAATGAAACCCCAAGTATCGGTCAAGGGATAACCTATAAAAATGAAAACCCGTACTCAAATTTTAGGTCATGAAGAAAATATTTGCATGAATACCATAAACAGGTTTTTATTTTAGAAACTAGTGTCTTAACTTGGAGAAGGGTAGGTGAAAAACCCCACAATAATTCCAAACTATAGTGGAAAAAATACTCATTTTTCATAAAAGAAATAAATAGAAACCATACTAGGAAAGGAACATATTAGGGTTTAAGTTTGGGGTTGTAATCTAGAGAAATTACCTCTCAAGAAAAGCCACGAGGAAGGATAAATATGCTAGAAACCCATCCAAGGTGTGGTTTTCACACCAAAACCTCTAGAAGTAGTTGCAATATTACCCTGTAAAGAATAAAAACATAACGAAATTAGATGTTTAGATGTATGAAAAATGTTTGCCATGAATTATAAATCTGGTGATAAACAAAGAGTAAAAAGTAACAAGGAGGTATAGGGTCGATTGTAGACCTCGTTCAAATACCCTACATTTTCCGACAAACAATACTATCCTTGTCAAAATTCCATCAAGGGAAAAGAATTCACGATGGAAATCTTGTGCATGTACGCAAATACAATCAAATTTTCCATGTTAGCCTCATGGTCGTAGAGCTATGCCCTCGTCCAAGTCTAAATGAAAATGACACAATGAAGTTGAGGGGTAGAGCAGAGATGATTACCCTAGTAGTACCAAGTCTTATCCCTACCATTAATTAATTCAAGATGATCACTAAAGTTGATAGGGAGGGGTCACATGGATGGACATGGTCTATCTTGTGAACTCGTTCCACATAAATCCTTCACATGGACTGATCATCATTTGATCTACGCATAAGAGTGAGGTACCAAAATAACCATTTCAAATTTTCAACTATTTCATACATATCACATAGGAATATAAACACTACAATATGGAACCAAAGTAGTCGCAACAACAATGATGTATATGTATATATATTGTGCACATAGTATAATTAATATAAGGTCATTTACAATAATGTATTTTGTGTAGTTTCATATTGTTCATAATATTAGATATGATGTATATTAAATAAATAAAAAAATAAAAAAAATTATCATTTCACTATAGGTGTCGACTTGTGCTAGGTGAGCAACCTCGCATAGCCATGGCCTTTAGGGTGATAAATAGAGTATTGAAAAGAATTGAAAAGCAAGGAGTAGGTCAGAATAAATTAAATGGAACTTCCAACACCAATTTTGGGTTTCAAAACATATTTAAGAATGGAGAGACATTACAATGTTACTTTACAGATAAAACAAAATATATGTTGAGAGATAATGGTATGATTTCTCTTTGTAAGTAAAATTAGTGGTCTACACTTCTCCTCTGATATGTTATGTATGCATTAAGTTAATAAAAAAAGAATTTTATTGTGTAATTCATAACAATAACTAGGTGATTTTTGGGAGATGTTATAGGTTAGGAGTTTCATTTGGGTACCATTGTACTTAAGGAAATTCATAGCCTTGTTTCTAGTAGTTGCAACCCCACTCCACCCCATAGGAGTGAGTGGCAAGAGTTATAGTTGGAAAAGGGTCAGAAAAGGGCCTTTGAGGAGATAAAGAAGAAGATCACTCAAATATTGATTCTAGTATTATCATCCTTTGAAGTGGTTATAAATGTAAGAGAGTAATATAATCAAGTGTTCTTGATGGAGGGAGGAAGGCATCTTTGCTTCCATTATGAAGTATTTCATGGGGTAGTTCTTAACTACTATGTTAATATAAAATATATTTATTACCTTATGCAAGTTGTGAAGGAGAGAAATCATTATATTATATGAAAGGATATAGTAATTCATATATATCATTGGCCACTATGCTAATTCTAGGCCCAAATTAAGCTACAATACACTAGGCAATACAAGTGAGTGGGGTTTTTCTAGTAGTTTCATCTAGTGATAAAGTACATGAAGGGTAGCACAATTAAGTTGGCAAAAAATATTTAAAATCCACCCACATCAAATATCACACATTGGCAACTCTTGTGCATATGGATCATTTCACCCATTATGTATATAGAGATGCACAAGAAGAGGATGAGGAATGCAAGGAGGTGTTTGAGGAATTGCTAGTTAGAGTTATGTGAACAATGATGTGAACACATTTTAATACCATGTATAAAATGGATTACTTTACAACCTATATAAGTTATGTATTCTTAATGGTTATTTACTACAACTAATCATAGAGGCTCGCAACTCCAAGGTTGTAGGGCATTTAGGTGTATGAAGGAGATTTGTCATCTTGCCAAGCTACGTGTACCAAAGGAGGATCTAAGAAGGGGTAGCTAGGTTCATAATAGGATGCATGCTTTTTTGTACCGGTAATGATGGTAGCAGGAATGAGGTCTATATCATCCCTTTCCTACACAAACTCATCCATGGGAAATGATTTCCATAAACTTTATGAGACGTGTACCGATAATCAGGGAGGGACATAACTACCTCTTCATGGTAGTTGATAAGTTCAGAATGATGTGTATTTTAATGCCCTGTAAAAATACTATTGGTGGGTAAGAATTAGAAAACATGTTCCTTGGACAAGTCTAGGTGCACTTTGGGATAGTAAGGAGCATCACTTCAAATACCAAAAAAAAAAGAAATATTATTTAATTTTGGATTACATTGTTGGAGAATATGGGCATGAAGTTGAAGAGGTATGCACCATTCTATCCACACACAAAAAAGGAAAAAGGTAGACAAGAAGAATTGGGTGTAGGTTTTAAGGGATTACGATTAAAAGCACCAAAAAACTTGGCATAAAAATATCTTAAATAAACAATAATGTTGTAATAGAGTAATCTATGTTGTTATCGATAAGTCACCATTTGTATCTTTTTTTGGATATTTTCCACCCTCACTTTTGGATATTGTATATATATAGCACCGAGAAGTGAGGGGGGATTTCACAAGGTATGCCTTAAGGATAGAAAAAAAATGTTTATGAAATCAAGAAAATCCATATATTGGTACAAAAGACATCACATAAGTCATAGGAAAATTACAAGGCCATTAATGTTAAACATAATAGAAATTTACTTCAAGACACGAGTTAGAGTATAGATATTATTGAATAATGAGGGGTTAATGGGTCCTGGTAAGAAAATAAAGGCTATGTGATATGGTTGTTTTATCATATTTTAAATGGTCTATTATAGTTCTAATACACTTAACATACGCCCATACATGCACATTCACTGAGTGGTGAATGTAGAGAATTTGAGAATTTAGAAGCCTTCCATGTTATATGAGGAAGAGGAACAAGTCCTATCTTATGTAGAGGATTTCACACCACATGCACAGGAAAAATTAATAGAGGATAAATTTATGCAAAATATGTCTATAACTACAAGATAATGGAAGAATGACCTTTAGTAGATTCTATTGAAAGGGTAGCATCCAAGGAAGGCTAAACTGTACACCTAAGGGAAGGTAGAGAAGAAATTTCCCCACTTCATTTAATAAAAGCTTAGGGGGGAAATAATCCTCCCAATGTGGGGATTTTTAATCAATGTTCAACCAATATATTAATTTCCATCCATATGAGATTATTTTAGAGTAGATGAATTGGAGGAATCAAGTCAGAAGATCATTTTAATTCATCGGTCCCAATTTGCTAAATCGTGGTCTAAAACTTTATGGAATCATTTTGAGGCATCAAAAAATATTTTTTTGGAGTGAAAGTTTGTTTCTTAATTGCTGCACGCCTATGACTATGAGACACACGTATACCTTTCCAATGGAAGAAGAAACACCTTAGAAAAAGTCTATGCGCAAAATTTATGCCACCTCGAATTTGACCGTATTGTTTTGACCACCATGATTAGAGATAATGCAATGTCATCACCCATTAATCAGGAAAAGCAAGTTATTTATGATATCATGATGAATAAGACTATAGAAAATCAAGAGTTGAAGGAGTCAACCTTAGATATTAGTAGGCACTACAAGGAAAATACCTTCTACTAGAGGTTATATAGTACGTTTTTAGTGTTATGAATAGGAAAAAATTGTCAAAAAAACATACACTGAGACATTCCTTTGTGAGACTGGAAGTTTTAATAGTGATTATAATGAAACTTCATCAGAACTGAAAAAATAGGAGAAACCAAAGGTTTAAACGAATGTTTTTTTGTTGTGTGTTTCATTGAACAAATAGCACCGGTGCGCTACATATATAAACGCACAAGGATGCATAAATAATTAAATGCATCGAGTTTTTGAATGCAAAGAACATTGATGCATAATATATAACGCAACAATGCTAATTCATAAAAAAACCTAGTGCATTCTTGTAGGGAGCAACACTGAAGCATGAAAAAAATAATTGCAGTCCAGATGCTTTTGCTTAAACTTGTAGCATCAATGCGTATTATTTGTATAAATGCACCGACGTGTTAATTATATAAAAATGTTGGTTCTATTAGTTTTCATAATTCACCAAGGCTGGAAATAATACTTTCTATGACCAAGATGTTAGTTCTATGAAATCATTGTTTCCTTAAGAATTACAATGAATGATTGCATTAATTACAAAGAATACTGGAACTTGAAGAAATAAACACCCTGATGTTTTGATTTTCCAAAAATCCACCATTCCTATAAAAATATTCCCTCATGGTGATTTTATATAACAAATCACACTAGTGCATTTTTATGTTATGGACACACTAATTTTTTCTATTGTATTTTCTCTTCTTTTGCAAACATTGACTTGTGAAAACGTAATTATTGTAATTTTCTCAATTCATTATTCATCAAAAAATGGACATATATTTTATAAAACTAGTAATATAAATAGAAATTTGATTAATGCACTTGTTAATGATTGGATTAATTTTTTATATTATCAGATTTCACATCTCTTCATTATAATATTTAATTAGTGGTGCATCATTTCACAATGATATTGGATAACACAATAGAATAAATTAAAATGTATTTTATTATATATCAAGAAGAGGCTCTTTATCATACAAAAAAATATTATTATTGGTAGCCCATTGTCCTTCAATTACAATGCTATGTCCATTTCATTAAACAAAATGTTTGATTTTCACAGAAAATTATTTCAAAAAGTATAATAAGTGACACTAATCATTAGATAGGCGATCACTCTTGGCTGGAACTCCTACCAGTTCTCGAGGTACTTTCATGACTTGGGTTATTTAGAGGAATGTTTTTTTATTGCATCAATTGTTTTCATCTTATTTTCCTTGTTCTGTTCACGAACAAAAAAATAAAGTGTAATGAGTGTATCTACATTTGTGAGAACAATTAAAATTGAAATAAATAATATACATCAATGTAAATATAATAGAAATTTACCATCGCAAGAATTGAATCATAAATTGTGCACATGGTTTCAAAACCAGTGTCATGCCTTGTTACAACAAGTCTTCATGTATGTTTGAAACCCCATTATAAATTATGGATTTAATATAAAGGATTTTGATGCAGGAGCATCCAGCTAGAGCACCATGACCGGGGGTCAGTCTCCGCCAAGATGGAAGTTGACGTAACAAGTTGTTTTTTTTTTTATGTTAGTTTGTCAAAGTAGGATGTAGGTTTTCGTTTTAATTTTAATTTCAATACTAGTTAATGGATGGTTTGGTCGGTTAAGGTCATTAGGTTGTCCGTGTTTAAAAAATAGAGATTTAATAATTGTTCTGTCATTCTGAAAAAAAAAAAAAAAAAAAAAAAATGTATTTGTTGTAAAATCTTGTCGTAGAGCAGAATCAAATACAGGCAACATTATGTAACTAAATAGAATTACAACTGACAAATAGTAACTGCACAGTTCAAGTAACTGTGAACAGAGACTACAAATGTACATGAAAAATCCATTGAAAGGGTTCAGCATTTCTTCGCATTCAAGTAATAATAATAATAGAGTAGACAATTCAATCCATCTGTATATTCTATTATATTTTTGTTTTGCTTCCTAATTCACCAAATATAAGAGTAAACGATAAAATGCTCGTAGACAAATTTGTTTAATTATTTTGTTTTCCTGAGAGACAGTGCAAACAACGAGACAAAAATGCAAATACCAGAACAAGGGTTTGTATTTCCATAGAAGAAAACCGCATTGACTAAATAGGAGCGAATGCAAACAAGTATCTAGACAAGTAAAGCATATAGGCCATACAAGATTTTTCAACTTCGAAAATTGAGCACCAGGTCAAATTATTAGAACAACCATAGAATTTCCTATTCGTGGCAAAGCATTACAAACACAGTTGCAAATCAACAATTGAAATTTGAAGGCATTGAAGCCGAATTGAAGAAAACTACATTCAAATTAGCATCATTTTAACTAAGGTAAAACGAAACCAATATTTCTTCCTGAAATTTTTCTTCAAATTATGAAATGAAATGTATGAGAATAAATAGTAGAGTTCCAAAATAATACAGGGGCAGTCACATAAGTGGACGGTTGACAAACCCTAGGTGAGGCTTTTGAGAAATGGTTCCCATACATAGAAAGTTACAGTCAACAATCACCGGAACATGAAAGCCTAAGACAACAAAATGACCAGAACACTGGCTACAACTAAGAGCCACACTGAGTAAGCAATGAGGGGAGACAAGCCCTCATGCTCACAGGCCTGTACTAAAAGCAAGAAAAAGACTGAACACTAATTATGTTAGCGGAGCCTACCAATCAAAGAACGATGTGTTCTTTCCAAGTATAACCAATCGCAAACCCCAACACCTGCAAAGGAGCCAACAGACAGTTGTCAGCACAAATTGATAGAGGAAAACAAAAATAGAGTGCATGAAAGAAAATATATGAAAGATACATTTTCCATACCTGAAGGATTTTTAGGGAGAATAGAGAATGATCCTTTAACCAACGAATTCCAACCAACAACTGAGACAAAGGAGTGGTCACATTAGAAACAGAGGAATGAAAGTTGAAAATTGAATCAAGGATAGAGGAGGCTACCTGCATTGAAGCCAAAGATCGGAGGATGCCACTGTTTTGAGACCTGAATGCATGCCAACCACTGAGTTTTACAAAAAAGACAACCTCATACCAGAACTCGAGCACATGGAACAAAGACTGGTTGAGACAATAGCAAAAAAGGCATAGAAATCTATTTATAAAGGTAGCGACAGAACCATTCTTGGTTTCCCAACGAACCAGGGCCAAAGACTATCCACACAGGCATAAAAACCAAGCACAAGAGTCACACTGTCAGACCATAAAACAAACCAGAAGGTGAACTCAGAAGTTGTATTGCAGCTGCATACCCAAGTAGCAGAACCACACCAGAACAAACCCTTGGTGAACAAATGCAAAATGACTGAATGAGTGACAGAGGAGGAGTTTTGGTGAAACAAGGAGCAGGAAACGCGACCCGAGGTTATTACATAACATTGATTGCAAACGTAAATGCTACCTATCACTTTCCAGAAATATCTGAGAGCGTTGGTAATCACAAATTAATCCATAGTTAAATCATATTTAAAATCATTTAATTATTGATAGTCTGAACAATGTTGGGTTGGTCCCATCATAGTGGTATCAGAGCAATTGAAATTGACTAAAGAAATGGAGGTAGGAAGGAGAGGTCGTGGAAGAGGTATTCGCAGGATAGCAGAGGAAGGATTGAGAGAGGAGATCAGGATTCTTACTACCCGTTTGGAGGCCGTCGAAGAAGGGAGAAGAAGAGACCCAAAGATAGGCGATGATAGTGAAGAGGAAGTTGAAGCGACAATAGATGAATTGGATGGAGAGGGCCCAGAAATGAGATTGTTGAGATCTATTTCAGTGGGAAGGAGTAAACCCAAACCAAAAATCACAAATTATGATGACAGCTTGTCCAAAGAGGTTCTATTGGATTGGATCAGTGAGCTAGATAAGTATTTGACTGTGAAGAGGTCAGTGAAGACAGCAGAGTTAAGTTCGCTAGGACGAAGTTGAAGTGACACGCAGCCCTGTGGTTGTATAGTGTCCAAATAGAGAGAAGTAGATTGAACAAGTTACTGATCAAAACCTGGTTAAGGATGGTGGCCAAGTTGAAGGGCAGATTTCTACCGAAAGACTACCAGATTGCACTACACAGACAAGTACAGAACCTGAAACAGAAAGGAATGACTGTGAGGGAGTACAACTAGGAGTTTTATTGAGTGAACTTAAGGGATGGTTATATAGAAGATACCTCAGAAAAGACAGCCAGGTACGTAAATGGTTTAAGACTAGAAATTTTAGATAAAATTAGTATTCTATCTCCAAAGAACATTGAAGAAGCATATCAGAGTGCGATGAAAGCTGAAGAGAAAATTACTAGAAGGCAGAATGCTAGGAGAGGACAATGAACCGGCAGGGGAAAAGGCCAGTCATATGGCAGAGGGTGAACTACTAGTAATAATGAGGAAGGTAGTAGTTCTAAAGCTTCCAGATCAGCAAACAAAGGTGATAATGCAAAAGGTGGTAGGCCATACCAGCGAGGCAGGGGAAATGGCCGAGGCAGATGAGCTGGTTACCAATGTTACAGGTGTCATAAATCGGGGCACAGATCATTTGAGTGTCCTAAGGCAGACCAAGATGGACAGAGGGGTGTGTATGTTGCACAACTAGAAGAAGCAAAGGCACCTCCCTAAGAAGCAGAGAATGCTCCAGAAATAGGGGGATCCCTGGTGTTGAACAATGTGTTGTTAAAACTAGCAAAAGAAGCCACCAAACAAACTCAGCGGAAGGATTTTTTTAGAATAGTTTGTAAGTTACATGGTAAGTGTTGTAAGTTAATTATTGATAGTGATAGTAAAGATAACTTGGTCGCCACAGAGATGGTGGAAAATTTGGAATTGAAGTGATTGAAACATCCCACCCCTTACAAAGTTTCATGGCTAGAAAAAGGCCATCAGTTGCTGGTGGATGAACAATGTGAGGTGGAGTTTCAAATAGGCAAATATATGGATAAGGTCATTTGTGACATCATGCCAATGGATGTGTGTCACATATTTCTAGGCAGGCCATGGTGGTATGACAGGGTACATGATGGATTGACAAACTGCTATAAGTTTGTCAAGGATGGAATCAAGCATGCACTTGTATCCATTAAAGAGGAAGGGATAGCAGGAACAAGTGAGCCAAGAGCATTGTTGGTTAGTGGAAAAAATTTTCTAAAACAAGTTGAGGATAGCGAGGTGAGTTATGCAATTGTAAGAAGAGAAAAAAACGGTACTATTGCACATAGAGGTATCAGATTTACCCCCAGAAATCTAGCAGATGTTGCAGGAATTTACAGACATAGTGGTGGATGACTTGCAGACAAATTCCCCCCAAAAGAAGCATAAGTCACCATATTCAATTCATACCCAGAGCAAGTTTTCTGAACAAGGCAGCATACTGAATGAGTCTTAAAGATAATGAAGAGATTGGGCAGTAGGTGCAAGAGCTTCTAGACAAAGGATTGATAAGGGAGTGTTTGGGCCCTTGCACAGTTCCAATAGTTCTCGCTCCCAAGAAAGGAGGAGAATGGGAGATGTGCACAGACTCGAGGGCCATCAACAAAATCACCATCCAGAATAGGTTTCCACTGTCGTGGATGGACAACATGATGGATTTCTTAAGTGGGGCACCATATTTTTCTAAGATAGACTTGAAGAGCGGGTATCATTAGATTCAAATTTGAGAGGGGGACGAGTGGAAGACAACCTTTAAGATGAATGAGGGACTGTATGAGTGGCTGGTTATGCCATTCAAGTTGAGCAATGCACCCAATATGTTTATGCGATTAATTAATGAAATGCTGGAAGAATACATCGGAAAATTTGTGATAGTATACTTGGACAACATACTAATTTTTAGCAGGACAAGGGAGGATCACCTTCAACATGTTCGAAAAGTGCTAGAAAAATTATAGCAGAATAAATTGGTGATTAATCTGAAGAAGTGTACTTTTCAGCAGAAGGAATTGATTTATTTGGGCTTTGTAATAGTAGAAAATGAACTGAATATGAATCTAAAGAAGATTTCAGTGATAGTTAATTGGCCATCTTCGAAAATCTTATTTGAGGTATGTAGCTTTCATGGACTAGTGAGTTTTTACCAAATATTCATAAGAAATTTTAGCGAAATTTGTGCACCTATGTTGGACACCATTAAAAAGGCCAGTCAACCTTTTCGATGGACTAATGCAGTGGAGAGTATTTTTCAACTACTAGAGAAAAATATCACAAAGAGGTCGATCCTGAGATTGCCAGACTTTAAGAATCTTTTTCAGGTTCACTGTGATGCTAGTGGTATGGCTGTTGGAGCTATACTTAGCCAGGAGGATAAAAATATTACATTTTTCAGTGAGAAGCTAAATGAAAGTAGACATAAATATTCATCTTATGACAAGGAGTTCTATGATGTTGTATAGGCATTGAAACGCTGGAGGCATTATTTGCTAGGAAATGAATTTGTGTTGTTTTCAAACAATTTTGCAGTACAGTATGTAATGCAACAACACAAGCTGAATCACAAGCATGCCAAGTGGGTGGAATATTTGTAGAGTTTCACCTTCATGTTGAAACACATCAGTGGGTAGGCCAACAAGGTGGCAGATGCGCTGAGTAGGAGGGCCTTACTTATGCAGGAGAGTATTGTACAAGTGTTGGGTTTTGAGAACTTGAAAGATTTATATCAGACTGACACAGATTTTAAAGAAGCCTATGAGGCATGTCAGAATCCCTTGGTGAGAGATAACAGTCCATGGTTGGACTACAACTTGCAAGAGAAACTGCTATTTAGAGGAGGACATCAATGCATTCCTGATTGCTCGATGAGATTGAACATTATTCGAGAGAAGCACAGTGGAGGTCTAGCCAGACATTTTCGCATAGAAAAGACACTCGAGCAGCTCAGTCATTTCTACTTTTGGCCAAAGATGTGAAGGGATGTACAACGATTTGTGACCAGATGTAAAGTGTGCGAATTGGTGAAGGGTCACAGTCAAAACACAGTACTGTACACACCATTACCTGTTCCAGGCAAACCGTGGGACTTAGTCAGCTTGGACTTTGTTTTGGGTCTACCTAGGACACAACGGGGTTATGACTCGGTGATGGTAGTAGTGGACAGATTCTCAAAGATGGTGCATTTTATCCCTTGCAGAAAAACCAGTGATGCCACTCACGTGGCCCAATTGTTCTTAACAGAGATTGTCAACCTACATGGGTTGCCTAAGTCTATTCTTTTGGATAGGGATGTGAAGTTTACAGGGCACTTTTGACATATCCTATGGATACACAGCTGAGCCACAGCTCTGCTTATCACCCGCAAACTGACAGACAAATAGAGGTGGTAAAAAGGAGTCTGGGAAACCTCCTACGAAGCTTGATCGATGAGAATTCGCGGATGTGGGATCGAGTGCTTGCACAGGCAGAGTTCACTTATAACGACTTGCCTAATCACAACAAAGGCTATAGCCCATTGCAGATATTGTACGACATGCATCCTTGCGGAGTGCATGAGTTGCGAGATCTTTGTCTGCAAAAAAAGCAAAGTGCAAATGGAGAAGATTTCGCTAATGCAATGAGAGATTTGCATGAGTAGGTGAAAAGTAAATTGCAGGATAGTAACCAAAACTACAAAAAACAAGCATATTTGAAAAGAAAGGAAGTACAGTCCAATGTAGGAGATGAAGTGCTTGTGCATTTGTGCAAGGAACGCTTTCCTAGAGGCACATACAATAAGTTGAAGTATAAGAATATAGGTCCCTGCAAAGTTCTCTGGAAATTTTTAGTGAATGCCTATGAGATACAGTTGCCACCTGGAATAGGCATTTCACCCATCTTTAATGTAGTAGACCTACTCCCTTACACCCCTGGCCCAAAAGAGGAAGGTAGAACTACACGGCCTACACGGAATACCCAGGGTGGAGGAGAAACTTGGATGAGAAAGATGCCTTACATTCAACCTCTTCAGATCGAGAGCATCCTCGATTCTTAGGTGGCCAAATGAACTTGGTGGAAGGTGTATCTAAAATACTTGGTCAAGTGGAAGAACTGTCCTATTCAGGACAGTTCGTGGCTTGATGCCAGGCAGATTGAGTAGGCAGGTTCTTCAGTTGAGAAGCTCATTGACTAGAGTAATGATTTCTTTTTACACCGGGAGCCTGATGCAAGAGCATCCAGCTAGGGCACCATGACCGGGTGTTGGTCTCTACCAAGATGAAAGTTGACTTAACAATTTGTTTTTTTATGTTAGTTTGTCAAAGTAGGATGTAAGTTTTTGTTCTACTTTTAATTTCAATACTATTTAATGGATGGTTTGGTCGGTTAGGGTCATTAGGTTGTCTGTCTTTAAACAATAGACATTTAATAACTGTTTTGTCATTCTGAAAAAGAAAAATAATGTAATTGATATAAAATCTTGTCATAGAGCAGAACCGAATACAGGCATCGTTATGTAACTAAATATAATTACAGCTCATAAACAGTAATTGCACAGTTCAAGTAACTGTGAACAGAGACTACAAATGTACATGAAAAATCCATTGAAAGGGTTCAACATTTCTTTGCATTCAAGTAATAATAATTACAGAGCAGACAATTCAATCCATATGTGTATTCTATTATATTTTCGTTTTGCTTCCTAATTCACCGAACATCAGAGTAAATGATACAATGCTCACAGACAAATTTGTTTAATTATTTTGTTTTCCAGAGAGACAGTCCAAACCTTGAGACAGAAATGAAAATGCCAGAACAAGGGTTTGTATTTCCATAGAAGAAAACAACATTGACTAAGCAGGAGCGAACGCAAACAAGTATCTGGAAAAGTATAGCATACAGGCCATACAATATTTTTCAACATCGAAATTGGAGCATGAGGACAAATTATCAGAACAACCACAAAATTTTGTATTCGTGGAAAAGCATTACAAGCACAATTGCAAATCAATAATTGAAATTCGGAGGCATTGAAGCTGGATTGAAGAAAGCTACAATCAAATCAGCATCATTTAAACTAAGGTAAAACAAAACCAATATTTCTTCCTGAATTTTTTCTTCAAATTATGAAATGAAATGTATGAGAATAAATAGAAGAGTTCCAAAATAATAAACGGACAGTCACATAAGCCGACGATCGACAAAACCCTAGTTGGGGGCTCTTAGAAACGTTCCCATACATAGAAAGTTACAGCCAACAATCATCGAAACGTGAAAGCCTAAGACAACAAAACAGCTAGAACGCTAGCTACAACTGAGAGCCACACTAATTAAGCAACGAGGGGAGACAAGCCCTCGTACTCACAGGCCTTTTCCAAAGACATGAAAAAGACTGAAGACTAATTATGTTGGTAGAGCCAAGTAGGCAAAGGCCTATGTGTTCATTCCAGGTATAACCAACCGCAAACCCCAACACCTGCAGAGGAACCAAAACATAGCTGTTAGTGCAAATTGACAGAGCAAAAAAAAAACATAGTGCATGAAAGAAAATATATGAAAGATACATTTTCCATACCTCAAGGAATTGCAGCGAGAATAGAGAATGAGCCTTTAACCCATGAATTCCAACCAACGGCTGTGAAAAAGGAGCGGTCATGTTAGAAACAGAGGAATGAAAGTGGAAAATTGAATCAAGGATAGAGGAGGATACCTGCATTGAAGCCAAAGACTAGAGAACACCATTGTTTTGAGACTTGAATGCATGCCAAGCATTGAGTTTCACAAACAAGAAAACCTCATAATAGAACCCGAGCTCGTGGACAAAGACTGGTTGAGACAATAGCAGAAAAGGCATAGAAATCTACTTACATAGGCGGCGGTAGAACCATTCTTGGTTGCCCAACGAACCAAGGGCAAAGACTATCCACATAGGCATGAAAACCAAGAACAAGAGTCACACTATCATACCAGAAAACAAACCAGAAGGCATGCTCAGAAGTTGCAGTGCACCTGCATACCTAAGTAGCAGAAGCACACCAGAACAAACCCTTGGTGAACAAATGTAAAATCACTGATGAGCAACAGAGGAGGAGTTTTGGAAAAACAAGGAGTGGGAAACATAACCTGAGGTTAGTACATAACATTGATTGCAAACATAAATGCCACCTATCACTTTCCAGAAATATCCGAGAGTGTTGGTAATCAAAAATTAATCCACAGTTAAATCATATTTAAAATCATTTAATTATTGATAGTCCAAACAGTGTTGGGCTGATCCCATCAGATTTTTTTCTTCTATTAATTCTAAACTCAAAGAAGTAAAACAACATAGATAGTTACAAATTCCACAATTAGTTTTTCATATTTTAACATATACTCACAACCCATATTTAACCCAATGTCAATCAATTCTTTCGATGGCTCTTCTTGGTATTTTAGCACCCATTTAATGATATTCAAGGATTGTTGTTGTAAAACAACATAAGATATACAAAAATGAAACCTTGAGTTGTTATAAAGAAATATTAAAAATTACTCACAAACTTTGAAATCAACCCTTTCATGTCGTCCTATTTTATGTTCTAAATGAGTTCCATTTTTTTCCTTTCTACAAGAAAATACTTTTAAAACTAATAGTTAATGCTAAATTATTTTTTGATATGTACAAAGTCAATCATTATTACATACATTTGAAGCACGTTGTTTTTAAGATGGTGCCATCAATGATGCAATTATGTCCATTTCTTTGACCATCTCCTTGTACACTTTTTTGAACATTCCTACTAGCATGTTTCGCATGTCAGCTCCTTGATCATTTGCGATTTTTGTAATCTTCCTAAAAAAAGTAATAAACTATTTTTATATTGCTACATGAAAATTAAATATAACAAAATTGATATTAATAAATGAATGGTTTGTATTAATATATACATATAATTCTAGAAAATGATTTTAATTGGGAATACTTCCTTTAAAATGATTCCTTTTTGTTTTTGTATTTTTTTTCTATTGCAAGTATGACTTGTCTCATTGATCATTTCTTTGGAAACACTTCTTATAGTTTAGATATAATTTGGTTCTTAGAATCGTTTGATGGATTTTTGTTTTGTGAGTGGAAAGTACATCTACGTGTTCATTCCACTAGATCTCTCATAGTTTTCCGAACAAATTTGTCCCTTTCATTAACCTCTAGCCCCAC
This sequence comes from Pinus tabuliformis, assembly GCA_031772625.1. Lineage (NCBI taxonomy): Eukaryota > Viridiplantae > Streptophyta > Pinopsida > Pinales > Pinaceae > Pinus > Pinus tabuliformis. The sequence goes on from CM062820.1 coordinate 1,372,253,920, forward strand.
TCTAGATGATCCCAGGACCAGTTCATTGTCATTTATATGTTCTAGAATTTTTTTTCTTAATATGAAATTGATATTTTCCTTCATTATTTCTCCTTCTAGAAAATTAAACATATATGAATTAATATATTATTTGAAACATGTTACCCAATATTTTTAAGTATATTATTAATGGAAAATAAATCATATTGAATAGTATTTTTTTAATACACCTAACTCATCCTTGTGTTTTTTTTCTATCAAGTTTTTATGCTCTTCTACACTTAGATTAGAAATAATCTTATCAACCTTCTTCATTTTCTAGCTCTACATGACACACAATAAGCAATACATATTAATTAATCTTACATGTAGTTCAAACATATTAATTTTGTAAAGAATTTATAAAGAGCTTGCCTTCTCTACTTTTTACAATGTACTACCATTGTGTCGATCAATATTTTTATTACTTTACACCTCCTGAGACATTTTTTTGTTAATATGAAACTTTTACATTCAATCCAAAATCCATTAAATATATTTTAGAAATAAATCAAATAATTTTCAGCTTAAAAGCGCTCTCGTAACCAGTGCGGTTATCAAAATAAATTCAGTTGTACATTTATCCCATTAAATGAACGAGGTTTTTGATTGTTTAGCACCATAAGGGAAGATTTCTTTTTCATAATTTGAAATTATGATCGTGTGATTAGTAATGTTAAGCACACTGCAATAATTTAACGATGTTATTTTGAAGAGGCACATCAGTACAGTATATTAGACTAAGAGAAATGATGAACAAACTGGAAGAAAAGGCAATGTTATAATAAAGCAGTGCATTTTATTACACAGGGTACACCGGTGCGTTGTAATACATAGGGAACATTGCGGAACATATATCCATTTAAAAAAAATCACAGACAAGGCAAATAGGGTTTGGATCTAATTGAATAAGTTATTCACGTACTTTCCATGTACAACACCCTATGTTCAGTAAGTACGCAAACCCATTAAATCTAATATGCCTAAAATGGAAAACACTAATTGTGAAGTAGTAGAGGAAGTTAAACCATAATGTCAAATTTTGCAAGAACAAGAAAGTATTTAAGGTAAATATTGATTTTTTTTGTTTTTCTCTGAATTTTAATTAAATTTTAGTAGGACCAAGGATCATAAAAGTTTTTACTAATAAAATCCATAGTAAAATTTTTGTTATCCAGGTTTTTTTTCCTTTTTTTCCCTGAATTGTACAGAAATCTGATAGAAATTCTAAAAAAAAAATAACAGTAAAATTTAAAATTTTTGCTATACATGGTTTTGAGTGAATCACCATACCTTTAAAATTCTAATCTTTCTGCAGTTTCAAAATATGTCGCTACTCCATAATGATCCTAGTATTTCTCTCCTGCAAATTATCTATCTTTTAATTAAACTCTAACAGAAATTGTAAAAAAATTATTTGTAAAGTGAACAAAAATCAAAAACATTTACTATGTAGGGCTTTGAGTGAACCACCATACCTTCCAACTTACAATCTTCTAAATAGTTTTGATGCTCCAAAGTATTAAATTTTTATTGCAAATTTTTCTTTGTATGTGTTTCTTATAAATCACTCCCTTGAAATTTTCCAAAAAATAATGAAATAATGAATAAAGTTTTACTATTTAAAATACTTTATCAAATTAGATTTCCAAAAATCAATTGTCGCTAGCTTTTTAATTTTTATAAAAGAATTTTTTATTTTCTTTTTCAATTTATTAGAACATTGGTGCATCTGATAGGCAAGCGCATGAGTTAATTTATAAGATAAGCACACCGACATTGCTAAGATGCCAAATTTTTTCAACTCACTAACATGATACAATTTTTCTTTTCAAATTCCTAAAATAGTCTGATTAATTTTTTAACGCAACAGCTTTGTTCATATTTAAATAATTGGTGTTGTAATTTTTATAAGATCATTGATAGGATTGAATTTTTTTATATTTTCTAAAATACAAAAACAAGGGCGCACTGGTGATGTTTTATTTGAAATGTATCAGTGTATTTTTGTATAAGAGCATTGATATGATAACATGTTTTTCTTATTATCAGTCACTTTGTTCTGATAAGAAGACAGGTCAAGATTAAAAGTTATCTGAAATTTTATTTTCACAAAAAATGGCATAATAATCTGAAGTTAACCATTAGGACGCATCCACATGAATTACACTAGTTCATAGTATACATTTTCCACTTAAAGTTTTATTACTCTTGAAAAATGGTTTGAAAACAATATTGAAATTTGGATTTTGGTTGTATGGTACTTAATATTAATTTTAAATTTGCACAAAACATTTTATTTTCTATTTTTCTCAACATGGAGGAAGAAAATCTAAATAATATCAAATGACCAATTCTTTAAATTTCAGTTCGTTTCATGTTGCTGATCAAAGTCTTTCATGAAGTTCTCCCTTTCCATCTCTAGTAAGTTTATATTTTATTTATATTTCGATTATCTAACTGATTTTTTTAATCCATGTTAATTTGAATAAAAATATATCCAAATGTGCAGGATCGTGATTAAAAATTGAGTTGAGATGAATAAAATATTCCTCCATTTCAAAAACGTTGGAAGCTCTTATCAGGAGTAGTATAATGCAAATAGTTGGTAGATGAAAATAGACAATCTCTTCACCTTAATAATTGGAACATGGAATCTTCCAGTTGTAATGCGGGATCAACGATAGTAATAGTTGTTTGGTATAATGTCATTTTAATAAACGAATTTCATTGACGCACTTACTAATATCACTGATATTATACTAATGAAGATTAGAATAATGTAAAGGAATATTGTGATGGTGGGTTGATATCTATTAACTCTAGAAAAATGTGGGATGAAGCTAAGGAGCCCTATATTTTTCCAAAATCGTGCAACGAGGTATATTTTTATCCATATGTGTCAGATAGGGATTGGTGTTTTGTATTAAGTCATGACCCCAGATAAAAACATATTTTTGAGAACAACATTGTTATCATGCCAAGTGAGGAAGATAACTAGGGTGATGACAATTGAGAGTGATATGTTGTGTTATTTCATCATTTATACTATTGTTGTATGTTTTTGTTTTCTTTATTTCATTAATTATATTGTCTTTTTTATTTTTCTTGTTGGGACTTTATAATAAAATTGGTTAGATTCACAAACATTTTTACCCATTTCTTTGTAGTGGAAACATTTATATATTTAAAACTAAGTATTTCCAATTATTTATAATGTCTATGATAATAAGGATTTAAGGTCACAATCCTTATCAAGTAGGAAAACGAGAAGAAAATAGTGAATTTAGAAATAACATTGAATATCTAGTCTTGTTTCGGAAACTTATTGATTTATTATTGAGTTCACGTGTTTTTTCTTCTTGTTTAGATCAAAATCAAGATAAATCATCATGTAGTGATAACACTATGAGGACTTTAACAATGAAAAAATTGTCTTAATATGTAAGATTAAATTCTTGACATGAGAGGTAAAGTCATGTTTACTATATTTAAATTACAGTTCTTGTAACATTATGTGAACCAAAAGGAGGTGTTATGTCTGTATAAAATGTTGATTACACCTTTTTCTGGACCATAAGAGAAATACATGGGCTTATGTGGATGCATGAAAGATTTTAATTTTTTATTCATGGATAATGGAACAATTTTGACTTTTCTTTTCAATGGTAATTATAAATAAAAGTTGAATTAATAAATATTTTATGTCAAAGAATTAAATGATAACTAATGTGAAGGTGATTAAGAGGCATTTGTTTTACTGTAATATAGACTTGGTGGTGCATTTTTCTTTCCTATTTATATTATGTAAAATAAACATCTATTTTTATGTATTTATAACTAAGTTATTTAAAGTAGACATGTCTTTATCATTGTGAACATAATGTAATATCATCTAGGAGAAATTTCAAAACATGAATTTTGGTAACTATATCATGATAAGTATGTGGAAAAAGTAATATTTTTTGAGTTGTTCATCAAGAAATAATCAAGTATATTATTTGTCAAAAGTTTAAATCAAATATACTATCATTTTTCTATTACTTAACTGATATTTATTATTTGAAAGAGTTAAATTTAAATCATTACAATAGAAAAAAAACAACCAAAATGTTATATCTCTAGTACTAGAGGAATGTTCACCTACCTCTTTAAGGGAGACCTTTGAATAGGGAAAATCCCCAACTACAAGTAAATTTACAAGCCTTCTTTTACATTTCTTGATATTTATCTTTAGAGAGAGAAATAACTAATTTAAATTGGTAAGAGTCGCTATAAATATTAAATTTAAATATCTTGAAAATCTGATATTAAATTTTATAAGAATAGAATTTTTTAAGTTATATTGAATTTAAATTAATTATAAAAAATTGTGACTTAATTTTTTTAAAATTTAACAATATATTGAATTTTACAAACCAATATTGACTTGTTAAATTTTATTTTTGAACAAGTTATTATTAATAATATTTGATATTAAAATTTGAATGAGTTACACATTTTCATCTTATTAAAAACTACCTAAATTATTTTACCATTAATTAATTTTTCGTGGTGAGTATTGAAATATTGTACTAATTAAGTTGGATTGAATATCAACGAACTATCTAGGCAATAGAAAAATATTTATGGTAATTTTACAATCATAGTTTCAACGATACTAAACATTGTAATTTATACAAATATCTTTTCGTTTGTTTAAAAGTGAGTTATTTGGGATGCAATTTCATATATGGAAGTTTGATATAAGTTCACCAAGACATAATATATAATAAATATTATTTCATAAAACTAAGCATCATGATGGTAAACATCTAACAAACATAAACATCATCTAAGATAGAAATTTGAATTCACTACCATCATCTAATTATATGCACCTATAACACGTATAAATGTCACTATCTAGCACAAAAATCTAATCATCTACAAGGCATGATCAACATGATCACATCTAACAAAACAAAAAAATTGTAATCTAACATCATCAACACACACACCCTCAAATTATAATGCATTTGATGTCAAACAAATTCTATCACATGCACATCTATTTGCAAGTACATTAAATGAACATATCTAATGTGACCTAACAATATACACATCAACACCAACGTATAAACTAAGTAAATAAACATGAACAAAAGAAATGCACCATATATATATACACAAAAAGAAAAAATCAAATAAGTACATAAAGTCAAATTGTTGCAATCAAATATTTGATACAATAAACGTAGCAGTGTCAGCATGGTGTGCAGTAGAAAACAGTGGATGGTGAAGTACTACCTCAATGTCTATTAAAATTTGAGGTGGAGGAGGAGGTGGCTGGTTTGAAATGAAACACTATGCATGGTCAACTATTGCCTCAACCTAGTGTCTCATCATTAGGTGACTAAGGAGGAGGTGTACTACCAAAATAATCACCAACACCCTGACAACCAAGATCCAATGGGGTAGTACTACTAGAAGAATCATGATCATGATCACCACTCTCATCGTCATGATCAACTGAACATAGCTGACATAACCTAACAATAAACACATCAGCACCAACATATAAATTAATTAAATAAACATGAACAAAAAAAATGCACCATATATATAGAGAGATATATATATATATAGATATATAGATATATATATATATATATATATATATATATATATATATATATACACACACACACACACACACTCACACAAAGAAAAAAGTGTCAAATAGTTGCAATCAAATATTTGATACAACACACGTAGCATTTCGAGCGTGGTCCACAATAGAAAACAATGGATGGTCAAGTACTTTCTCAACCCAGTCTGGTGAACTTTAAGGTGGAAGAGGAGGAGGCTGGTATGCTCTATCAAGAGTAACATAAGACGCATCCTCTAGCTCGAGCATCCTATCATTAGGTGACTAAGGAGGATTTGTACTACCAAAAGAATCATCAACACCCTAACAACCATGATCCAATGGGGTAGTACAACTAGAAGCATTATGATCTCCACCTTCATCATCATGATCATGATCACCATTCTCATCACCATGATCATAATCACCACCCTCGTTGTCATGATCACCAAACCCATCTAATATATCTCCCACTGCACGCCCTACATCCCTCATCACTGCGAGTAGCGTGCTAGCTCTGATGATATGATATATAAGGGAGATCATCTCTCATAGACAATCCCTCTAAATATCTAATCTATCGTAGTAGTCCATCCAAACTTGTAGACCAACCCTATGGCCCCAGATGCCCATATCCTCCTAAGGATGTGACTCACCCTCTTGGGGCTCATCCATATCCTCATATCCTCCATTCGATGGTGGTGGAGGCATGTCCCCATCAAATATGCTAATGTATATAAAAGATATATAGTACACAACAATAATTAGAAAATTTCATTAAACAGTTTAATAAAACAAGTTAAATAACATGTTAGAATAAATTTTATTCTATTTAATTAAAAGTATAAAATGAAACAATATTAATTTAAAGAGAACAATAATATTACCTATATAATTTAGAGGCTCAACATGTGTGAAGAGGATATTGGGACACCATCTCCAATTAATTCTCACATACAAAAACACCAACCCGAGAAACACATGGTCATCCTCACTAGCCAGTAGAGGTAGTCCCTCACTGAGAATCCTGACATATACTCTGGTAGGCCCCTCCTCAGCATCATTTTCCCACACATGTGCATTCGAACCTCAATGATTGACCTAGGATGGTGATAGCCAAATGTAGGCCTTGACTCTAGGATCCTCTTAAAAGATAAACGAAAAAACTCTAATGTGAAAGAGAAGGTCGACGACCCATGTCCCAATGCACAACATCTATCTAAATCCATACAAAACTACCTCAAGAAAATTGTAGACCATCTAATACAGCATGACATCTCAATCAAATAATTGACATAATACAAAATAGGGAAATTGATGCGCTACCAATCACTACTAAAGCATGTAATGGTGTTGGCTAATCACGAGAGGCGCTTAACATCTTGTGTAGAAAAAGAAGAAATCTATAGTGGTACACCATGCACCTAAAAATCTATTGGAAGTACCACATTAGGCCTAACATATATTTGAGTGTAGGCAAGTTGGTTCTCAACTGGAACCCCATGGAGGACATCAGGGAATTGGGGAAAATACTCCCCTCTCCTGGATAGGCCAATGATAAAGTATATGTCCTCCTTAGACGGTTTATATGATGCCCTAGGACCAACATGGACACCTTGCTACCGGGCAGTCCATTGATAGATTGTACATGCCAATATGACAGAGTGCACCCCTAGGGATGTAGCCTCATCATAGTACTTGAGGAGGTATACATTCCTCTAGAGTGCTCGGGTCATTACAATAATAGGTTGAGGGTTGTGGTGCAGGTAAATTCTCAGTGCCAACACAAACAATTCCTCTAGCCCAAGAGAGAAGGTCTAGCCACAAGCAACCAATCTATGGAAAATATCCTTAAGCTAGAATCAATTAGGACATCCTACCTCTTAGAACGTTATTCCTCTTGGTGATGATCTTGCTTCCTCACTCCAGTTATCCTTCATTTCCTTCCTTTGAATACGTGATAGCATATAATATTATATTCAACCTACTTAATAGGTCAAGGAACATTAACCCATAAAGATGTAAAATGACACTTCATGTACGAAATAAAACAATAGTTGCATTTATATAAATTAGAAAGAGATTACAACCGATGCTTTGATGTTGTTGGTCTCCTCCGACGTATTCGGGTTCCCACACTTCTGCTAACACTTCATGGAGAGCCTCAACAATGGAAGTTTTAAGGCCTCTTTCCCTCTAGTCTCAAGCCAAACCAAAATCACACTATTCTCCCTCAAAAATACACTAGAAAGCTACAAGCTATAGATGACTTGATGGTTATTCAAACTTGCTCCAAAACTCCAACTAGCTTTTTCTTGGGAAGAATAGAGGTTTATATAGCTTGAATGGATGGGAGATGGTTCCTCTGATCATGGGAGAAGGTCTTATCTGTTGAGGTTATTCCATCCTGATAGGGGAAAGGAGCCAAAACTAATTTCCTCAGCTCTATCCAGCCCAACCATCTACTAGAGTTCCATTACAGAGCTTCTAGATGTGGAAGATTTGGATCCTTATTTAAAAAACCCTTCCAAAAGAGGATCAACGTGACTGAAAAATGGCTCAGTCACTCTATATGACACGAGCGCTAGTTTTAATCTCTGGAAATCAGCACGAGGGGTAACTGGTCAGTAGAATTCGTCTTGTAAACTTGGATAAAAGGAATATTATTGGGAAATGATGCAAAGGGGAATTATTATAGTCATGAATAGGGACATACTAGGAATTTCTTCATGATGGGAAAGCATGTTGGGTTCGTTGTAGAGGTCCTCAAGGATAGTGGATGGGGAGTACAAGGATAGTGACAAATTTTTTTGTAACAGATGCCCCCTAAAGCATGAAGGCTGAGCTAGAGTGAAGGGTGAAATGCTTTACAAGTGGAAGCGGGGAACTAGAGTCCATCATCAAAAAACCTAGAAGCAAGCATAGATACACATACATCAGTGAAAGCTATGAATAGTGATACATGAATCATGGTATGGATGCAACCATCTAGAGAATGATCATGTAAATGGATCGAAGGCATGGGCACAACCATCTAGTAAAAAGGATCATAACGAAACCAAGGTATGGTCGCAACCATCCAATAATGAGAAGGATCACATATAACAACTCATGGTATGGTCATTGCCATCTATTTGAAAGAGACATTGTTATAGACATTTTTGTGCCTTACAGCATGAAGCATGAAATGTCAATAATCTAAGGGATCCAAAGTCCCTAAACATGTTGTTCCTACCCCTAGAGGAACAAGGTCAGCAAACCACAGCACTAAATATTAGTTCTCCACCTGAAAACACTCAAAAACAAGCTAATTCTGGATCATGTCAACTGCTCCACTGAGCATCTGCGCTGAATGTCAACTGCTCCACTCTGTACCTACGCTGAATGTCAACTGTAATGAAGGCTACCTGCGCTGGGCGAGATTGGCCAAGTGGCACAGTCATTCCTCAAGGTGTCAATTCCCAGGAAGCTTCCAAAATGACACTTGGATCAGGGAATTCACCTAGTGATGAGTAAGAGGATCTAGATCTCCAAGTGGAAGCAAGAACCTCCAAGTGGACTCAAGAACTGAAGAATAACTGAAGTGGGAGAGGACACTAGTCAGCTTCATGCCAGCCTCAAGCTGACTCATCCTTTCTCCAAAACTCCTATATATAGAGCTCTCTCATGAGGTCTAAGGAGGCTAGAATCTTGTGAATGTAAGGAAGTTTTGTTGGTTTGAGTATAGAACTATTGGGTGATTTGCTTGAAGGAGGCGAAGAGGAGATTTCTTTCTGCTGGGGGGTGTTGCTGGATTGGGCCTTTTATGGTTGTAACACTCTCAGAACTTTACTTCTTCCATTAATAAAGCATTTGAGGTTCTTCTATATGCGTGTGTCTCAATGGCGTATTGATACTTGTATATTTGATTTATTCTAATCCTTGAATCAATTATGAATGTATGCTTCTTGTAGTTTCCCTCTCTTGTCATTTTGCAGGATCTTGGTGTAGCTGGGCCAGTGAAAGAGCAAGGAGCTGGGAGCAAGCAGCAAAGAGGGAATATTGGATCAATCATTAGCGGAAGATAACGGTTAGTGGATCTCTTTCTCCTCTCTCTTACATCTCATAAAGAAGTAATATCGAATAGCTTTGCTTTGATTGTTGCTGAGGTACTATCACCCTTAGAGTGGGATAGGGTCATTCCGTATTGGATACTTTTCCCAACAACAAATTGGCGACTCCGCTGGGGATCGTATCTTGTTGGTTGTTTGTGTTTTTGCTATTCATTTCATAAACACAGGGAGTAGCGAATCAAACTACATTTGGATCTTTCAAATGCAAAGTAGAGGGCAGCTACTCTAGCTCAGTTGCTGGGCAAGTTTATGATTTGAAGAGCTGATCCACAAGGACTCTAAACATCTCTTACTGATAGCTTTTCATCCTCCTTTTCATCCCTTAGTGTGTACTTGACTGATAGCTTCTGATTTGGCCAAAAACTGTGAATTTTTTAGCAATCTGTGACCCGGAAACCAAGAGAAACGAAAGTTTCGTTCTTCAGTGCAGGCTGTGTGAAGGCTGTATGCATTTCAACGTAGTTCTCGAAGGGGCTACCTGCGCTGAATGTCAAACTGACAGTGTACCACCTGCGCTGAACCAGTCTTGCCTAGTGCTACTGGGGTTCCTTGTTGTTCATTGCCCTGTTTTCACCCTTGTTTTTGTAGCCTATTACCAGTCAATGTACCTATCTGAAACCAACTTTCCTTTCCACTATTCTGCCTCGGTTGTATAAAGAAACTGTGTTTGTTCTTTTTGTATTTCTTGTATCATTTGCAGTTTCCCATAACGAAAAGTGAACTAGTCTTGCTGTGACCTCTTAGATATAGACCTGTGATAAGTGTCGTTTTGGTCTTAAGAGTTAGTTTATTTGCTGTTCATGGCTGATTGAGCTTTTGCTTTCATCATATGGTTTGAATTTATATATTTCTAGTGTCGAAACAAGTAAATCTTAAGGTGTCTTTTGATTTTGGACAAGCTTGTTTGCTTTCACTTGAAATTGAATTCAAAGTTATACAACATCTTTCTTTTTGTATCGCACCAACATTAAGAAAGAGAAAAGAAATACTTGCATTGTGCATGTGCATTATGACAGCTTGCATGTTGATTTAGGAAAAAGTTCATTAGTGTGTGCTCTATGATCTGTGTGAAAAGATGTTGTCTTTCTTTTCCCTCAGTAGTTAAGATTTTCAAAGTTGAAAGATTGAAAAGCTTGCTTATCATCTTAGACTGCATTTAGGAGTGTTACTATACATCTCGTGGTGATCCATAAAGGCAAACTGCTAAACAAGATCAACCTTAAAATAAATTGAATTTACATAATAACGCATTGAAACATAACGCAAACACATAGAGGTCTAAGCTAGAGACGTGTTCCGGCGTCGTTAAATGTGATATCTTAGTGTTGAGTGGTTGGGTGATTCCTCCACGGTGAAGCGATAATTATCAATACAGACTTGTGCTCCCATGTACCGTCGCGTATATATTGGGAGACCCCTATAGGAACAAAGCCTTTATCCATAGGAATCCGTGTCGGCCGCCCTACTGATCGCAATGCAGTGAACACAGCATTCACGAAGATCGACCACTCGTACCATAAAACGTATTCTGTGGTTTTGCAAAAAGTTTGGCACACCCTCTGCCTAGAACTCCAGAGTAGTTTCTTTTGGCCTTTTTCAAACTCTATAACTGAAAAAGTCCATCCGAGCATTTGTCACTTCGGGCTCGTTAAAACATCGAAGGAGACTAGAGTCATCTTTAGCTTTTTCTCGACTCTTAAAAAGTGAAAAAGCAAGTTGTGTCTAAAGCGTCGTTATAAAATTTATTTTAAACGGAACATAATCACCTCCTATTCCTGCGTTGATCTGTAGGTTGAGAACATGGAACGCCCCAACCAAGGAATTCCACATGATGGAAATCCTAGTCCTTTCTCCTCTTGGGGAGAAGTTGGTGCGCCCCACATGGCCACATTGTCGCTTCCAGGACTGACAATTGGCCTGCCTATTTGGCTATTCTCAACCAATGTAGTTCAGAACACCAGGGTTCCTGAACAGTCGAGTCAACAGTTAGATCAGTCTAGAGCTGCCCACCAGCCTTCTACTTCCTATAACTCTTCCTCCGATCCTTCATCTTCGCAAGGTAGAGCCGGCAAAAGCCAACCTCCCATGAAGAAGAAGGAGAAGAAGGAGAGAGAGAAGAAGAAGAAGGAGCCTAAGGCGACTAGGGGCAAGCAAAAGACATCTGACAAAAATCCACACACAGCACAGACCGGGCCTAAATCGCCATGTGTCATATGTAGAGGAGACCACTTCCATAGAGATTGTCCCTGTATTCCCCGAATACTAAGGGACTGGTCACCTCGTTTGCACAATTCGGGAGCATCAACCTCTGATAGCCATGTTGAATGCTTACCGTCAACCAGCGAAAGTGAAGGTTCAAGACAAAGAGGGGGAGCAAGATCCCCCTGCAAACTGTGTAAAGGCGATCACGCCATCCACCGTTGTACCTTCTTAGACGAAGCGAAGAGAGTTTTGGAAGATCGTCCGATTTCACCGTTGAGACTTCCTCCTGGATACAAAAAACTCGTGCCAAGTCCTTCGTTGGTTGAAAATACAGCTGGCCCACTCAAGTGGTCAACTGAAGCGTCAGTCATTGAAAATGAACCTACTGAATCCAGACCATATGAAAGTCTAAAGGTCGATACGGCAGTTGACCCGGTTCTTCCTTCAGAGGTTTCATCCTCAAATGACACCGTCACTGAAGATTCATCTTCAAATGACACCCTCACTGAAGAGAATAAGGATGACACCATCCAGATTCTTTTCATCAACAGAGACTCTGATGAGCATCAGGGAAATGCGCCAATTCCTTTATCACAGGAAGGAACATCGTCAGGGTCATATCTAGCCGTGTATTCGGTCCCACCACCAAGCAACTTGGTTGTATCCTTTGATTGGAACCAACTAGGCAGACCCAGGTTGCCAGCCAATGTACCATTCAGAATCATAGTCCAAATTTATAGAATGGTAATGGCTGGAACTATGATTGATGAAGGGGCATCTGTGAGTATCCTTTCCTCTATTGCTTGGAAAGCACTGGGTTCCCCGGAGCTTTTGCCTGAGATAAGAAATCTCTCAGGTTTTGACAAAGGAACCAGTCGACCATTAGGGATCCTCCCCAATGTACCTGTTACATTGAAAGGAAAGACCGTTCAAATGAACGTGATGGTTGTTCAAGGACCCTTGGATTATAACCTACTCCTTGGACGAGACTATATATATTGCATGGGAGCTATAGTCTCCTCACTCTTTAGAGTAATGTGTTTTCCACACGAAGGAATAATGGTCAAGCTCGTAGACCAACTTTCATTTTGGGATCACGCATCGCAAATAGTCACGTACCAACCCTCAATGGTCTATTCACTCAAGAAATGTCTCCACCCCCAGTCCTCCTTCCCGATGAGTGCGAGTGATTCGGAAAGATGGGACTGGAACCCAGGGGGCATGCATCCTGGTCTGCTTCGGGCAGAGGAAACCTTGGGTATAAGGTAGAATTTCCGCGAAGGAATATGACTAGTCCGTACCCCGTCCGTGGATGGAAGACGGGTTGTTCTAGAACAAGATTCTTTTGTTAAGGTTACTTGTTTGACAAGGATCATTCACCATTGTCTACTTCGGTAGACAGTGCTGAGGAAATGTTTTCGTTTGATGGTGTTAACAAAACAATCTTTGGGTAACCAGAAAGAGGTATGCCTCTCTCGGTGAAACGAAAGTTTTGGTGGAAAGAAGTAGGGGTAACCTTGAAACTCTGTCTTATACCTGGGGGCATGGAACCTTTTGGAGTGCAAGCAAGGGACGACTATTTATTTTTTAAATTTTTAGGTCCTCCCTTTAAACCTGTAGGTCTAACCCTTTAAACTCGTAGGATTAGCCGTTTCCGAACTTGCATAAAGAAAGGATGAGAAGGAGCATAGCTTATGTGAGGTGCGAGCTCTATAAAAAATGGAATCTTGCAGGAGACATTCTTATCCTATGACTGGTATATCGATCAGTTTTACCGCGGAATTTATGCTCATTAAAAAATAGAAAAGCGAGATCCGAGCAGTTTTAGCACATAGTTCATGCTCGTTAAAAAATAAACATAAGATTGAGCAAGAGTTTCCTCCAGAGTTTAAGCTCATTAAAAAATGAACCTATTCTGGTAAATAACCATTGTGATCGTAAATTTATTAGCCATAAAAAGCCTTGGTCGTGTTTGCACCCGCCACCTCCATTCCATTTGGCCAATCGTTCACCTCCATATGATTGTTTACCTATTTTGAGGAACAGCTGCAAAGAGTGATTTCACTTAGCCATCCTTGTGACACTGGCGTGATTGGAAAATTCCAACCTGTACCTGGAATCTGCTGCTATCCCTATTTATCACTCATTCCTCAAAAGATGAGTCTTCTTTGAGCTCTTTTCTCCTGACTCGTAAAATATGAAAAGTTTGCCGAGTTTTGGCCTTCCAGCTCGTTAAAGTGACCAGAAGAGTTATCCCTCCTCTAGATTTTAATCTTTTTGGACCTGAGGGATTATTGCACAAAAAGGTCGAGCGCTTGTTTTATTCGGCTCGTTAAAGTTATCGAAAACTCATCCCTTCTGTATTGTTTTATACTTTTTCAGACTTAAGGGATTAGATGACGAAAAAGGAATTTTGGAGTTAACTTTCTGTACCTTTTCAGACTCTCTAAAAATGAAAAGGACCGAGTTTTCCTTGTCGTTAGACTCGTTAAAATGATTAAATAGCGACAAACTTGTCTTTAGACGAGAACGAGTTTCCCTATCGCTAGGCTCGTTAAAACATAGCGATGGGCTTGCCCGAAGGGCAGGTTATAGAACAAGCATATGTTATCCTCCTCAAGCTTGACAAAAATAAAGAGGTACTGGTCAGAAATGACTGGGGAAAAATTGGGAGAACCTCAAAGCTTTAATGGTAGCAAGTCGCTCTTGAACATGACACTTTTCCTTCGTATCACATCGGGTTGGGTTGTTTCATTCACCGGTCTCATCACCATGGTCTTCGCCAAACCATCCACATTTGGGGTAATGCTACCGATCCATCGCATCAGTGTCGTTATATGTTCAAGAGATGTTGTTCAGAAAGAGTCAACTGTGTCCCATCCACTGCCATACATTATCCTTCATCCACCCATGATCGCCACCCTGAATCATATCTCACAGATCGTTTTCACCCCCACTAAAATGATTAGCTCCGTTCTGTGTCACTGATGTGGGATTCATTAAGGCCCTCCTTTGACGGATCACTTCTTGTCGACTTCAGCTCATTATCCAAGAAGTTGATCTAGGAACAACCCCCTCAGTACTTTGAAGCTTGCATGCCTCAATGGAAAGTTTCTCACTTCTGGCGACAGGTATACATCAATGACCTTCGACCAGAAGATTTTGCGTGGTGTTCGACGCCAAGTCCTATATTCACACCACGTGAATTGTACTGCAGTACCTTGAGGGTCATTATCATTATCGATGATTCCTCTTGCGCTTGTTAACGGTTTACATTATTGACCGGTAATCAAGCGATGTATTTCCATGTTCGACTTCAGTGTAATTCTCACATGGATCGACTTGTACTTAGAGTGAAGATCGAACGAGTTTGAAGACCCCGGATCTAGTTTCATCCATCCGGGCTGCGATATATATTCAGGAAACATAAAGACATTTGACATGTACATCATTACAGCAGATGATCATCCTACTCAAAGGATGATAATTTCAGCAGAGAATTATCAGTCTACTATCAGACGATCGTCTGTTCTATGTACCAAAATGAATTTATAAAGCTGAGCATGGGAATGCCTGCCTCAGCTAGATCATGAAAGTAGAATGAAAAATAATGTATTGTATTGTATTTTATTACAGGTCACCTCTCAGCGATTGAATGAACTTCGGATCCTCCTGATAAAGAATTTCACCCGATAAACGACCTCATACTTTAGGGGGCAACTGTTATAGACATTTTTGTGCCTTACAACATGAAGCATGAAATGTCAATAATCTAAGGGATCCAAAGTCCCTAAACATGTTGTTCCTACCCCTAGAGGAACAAGGTCAGCAAACCACAGCACTAAATATCAGTTCTCCACCTGAAAACACTAAAAAACAAGCTAATTCTGGATCATGTCAACTGCTCCACTGAGCATCTGCGCTGAATGTCAACTGCTCCACTTTGTACCTGCGCTGAATTTCAACTGTAATGAAGGCTACCTGCGCTGGGCGAGATTGGCCAAGTGGCACAGTCATTCCTCAAGGTGTCAATGCCCAGGAAGCTTCTAAAATGACACTTGGATCAGGGAATTCGCCTAGTGATGAGTAAGAGGATCTAGATCTCCAAGTGGAAGCAAGAACCTCCAAGTGGACTCAAGAACTGAAGAATAACTGAAGTGGGAGAGGACACTAGTCAGCTTCATGCCAGCCTCAAGCTGACTCATCCTTTCTCCAAAACTCCTATATATAGAGCTCTCTCATGAGGTCTAAGGAGGCTAGAATCTTGTGAATGTAAGGAAGTGATGTTGGTTTGAGTATAGAACTATTGGATGATTTTCTTGAAGGAGGTGAAGAGGAGATTTCTTTCTGCTGGGAGGTGTTGCTGGATTGGGCCTTTTATGGTTGTAACACTCTCAGAACTTTACTTCTTCCATTAATAAAGCATTTGAGGTTCTTCTATATGCGTGTGTCTCAATGGCGTATTGATACTTGTATATTTGATTTATTCTAATCCTTGAATCAATTATGAATGTATGCTTCTTGTAGTTTCCCTCTCTTGTCATTTTGCAGGATCTTGGTGTAGCTGGGCCAGTGAAAGAGCAAGGAGCTGGGAGCAAGCAGCAAAGAGGGAAGATTGGATCAATCATTAGCAGAAGATAACGGTTAGTGGATCTCTTTCTCCTCTCTCTTACATCTCATAAAGAAGTAATCCCGAATAGCTTTGCTTTGATTGTTGCTGAGGTACTATCACCCTTAGAGTGGGATAGGGTCATTCCGTATTGGATACTTTTCCCAACAACAGACATGTATACCAACATTGCCATGCCACATCACCTCACAACCTAGACTTGTGTAATATTAGCCCAGGGTCTTGTGCTTCAAATGACCTGATCAAAGTACAAATGTTAACATGTGAATGAATTTGTTGAAGTCGAACATGCTAGGGAGTTGCTTGATTACCGATCAATGATGTGAATCGTTAACGAACGTGAGAGAAACTACAAATAATGACAAAGGCTGTGAAGGTACTGGCAATACAATTCACAGAATGTGAATAAAGGAACTAATGTTGAACACCTGTGAAATCACCCGATCGAAAGCCAATGATGTGAGCTTGTCGTCGAGTACGAAGAACTTTCCATTAGGGCATGTAAGCTCTAAGGTACTAGAAGGGAGTCTCTCGGCTAGCTTCCTGGATAATGAGCTGAAGTTGATAGGAACTGACTATGTAGAAGGAGGGCCATGATGTATCCCACATCATCGACAAAAGACAAAGGGATGTGAATGATTTTAGATGATATAGAGGATCGGGAGTAAGTTTAACTACAGAGGGACTGACTCTTGAACATATCAGAAACATGATCCTGGAGTTTGAGAGTTGTTGGAGCCATAGGATCAGTGGTCTTGATGACATGTTAGAGATCAAATGGAAGGAAAAAATGAGTAGCCCAACCCAGGAAGGTCAAATGAAAAGGAGGATAGCCGAAACCAACACGAAGAAGAAAGTGTCATGTTCAAGAGTGAGCTGCCGACATGACTGATAGAATTTCCAAATTTTCCCCACCATTTCTGGCAGGTAGCCCAATTATTTTTTATCACAACATTGAAGGGGATATCATATGCTTGCACTGTAAGTTCATCCTTCAGATGAATCCAACGTAGTAAGTTTAATGAGCCCTAGGAAGGAGAGGCTCACATTCGTCATGGTGACAAATCCAATGTCGTTTAAAGTTTCAGTGAGTCTGACAAAGGGGTAACTAGGTATCTTTTTCATGTTTAGAGAGTTTGAAAAAGACACGGAAAATAAAACTCCACATGGTCCCTTTTCGTACATTTGTGTCTCTCAAGCATGAAAAGGTCAAAAATGATACTTGACATAATCGCTTGACCACTTCATTCAAGGAGTACCTTTTTTGTAAATAGTGCATCCCAACCTGAAAAAGGGGTAAATGTATACTGGGTGCATGACGTTTCGCAACCTTTAATGAGTTCAAAAGGAAAAGAGCTCGGAAATATTTTTGTGCTGAAAGAGTTGGAAAAGAGCTTGAAAGCAGACCCCCCATTTTATTCTCTTTTATGAGCCAAAAGGGGAAAAATACTCAGCGATCATTTCATTTCAGTTTTATGAGTCGAGAAAAGCACTGAAACATGGCTCCAGTACCATAATCAACAATCCATCGCATGTCACTGCACAAGAAAGTTAAATACATTATCTAGTTCTAAGGCAAAATATGTCAAAAAATACTCAAAAACCCTAATATTTCATGAAAAAATGAATAAAATGGGGTAAAAGTAATTATTTTTTACCATTTACCATTTTGCCTTTGTCTGAAGATATTTTTACCCACTTGTGCCCAAATTTTTCTAGAGCATATTATGGGAGATCCAAGAGGCCATTGGCTGAGCCGTTAGTTACAAGTAAGAGCCAAGACCTTAAGTTCCATTTTCATACGTGTTTCACCTTTTCTATCCATTTTTTGGGTTTCATGGGGAGGTTTTTGCAAAACATTTTCACCCTCAATCAGCGTGATTTCTGGGCATAGAATCATGCTCATCGGGGGTTGCTAAGACTGCCAATCATGTCGACACCATGAGAAAATAATTTTCATTTTTTTTCCAAATTTGACCACTTGAATCCTATTTTTTCCAGCCAAGGATGATCATTGACTTGATTATATGGTTTTTTTTATGGAAAAAATCATGAAAAATGGTGGATTGGAAGGAACGGGAGCATGATGATATTGACACTGAAGCAATAGCTTACCCAAATTGCTTGGATTCTTTGAGGAACTATGGGCTCCCCAAATTATTTCTTGCACCAAGTCTACAGCCTCAACCTGAGTTGCTATTGCACCTGATTTATCTTTGGGACGTGAATCGGGAAATTTCCATCTTCGGTGACCAAGAGCAAGAGTTGGAAACTTCAGACATTTATTTCATTAGAGGACTATCCCAAAGAGGGGAAGCTGTCAATATATATGGGTTGAGGATGATTGGGGCAAGTGTGACCATGCTACTTACCAAACATTTCCTAGAAGCTCTCAAATCCAAAAGTGACAAGATTGAGATTATGATTATTCAGGATCTTGTGTTGAGAGTGTTACTATTGACCATCAATAGAGTGGCTGGGTCCCAAGCGCTACATGAGACCAACAAGTCAAAGTTTCAGTATGCTATCAATTGCATGACATCGACTATCTTTAATTGGGTGAAAGCTATGAAAATCAACATGAAGTGCTAGCTATCAAAAGCTAAGGGTGGAAGCCTAAAACATTTTTGCTATGGGTCTATGCTAGTGACCTTCTTGTTGGAGCGGGTTCCGATATTTTAATACCAGCTGATTGAGGTGGATCTGTCGATGCCACGGGACGCACGGATGGTCCATTGGAGTGAGTTGATGCCAAAGGTTACCAGGGGCCGACAGATGTCCTATAAGCCCACCTTTTTCTTGTGGCTATGACAACAACTGATCATAGTGGAGGATTTGTCTATAGTGTTACTGACTTCCACGGAGATCCGGATATGTTGCTCCCAGAGTGGGAGGATTTTGATGATGGAGGTAAACAAAAAAAGAATTAATCTTTTTATCTTTTTTTAATTTTTTTGAGATACCATTTTTATTTTATGAATGCAGATGTTGGACAAGAATGCACTGTGAGGATGTCCTCGATCTCTAGGCACGTTGCTCGGTTGTTCGATGTCGCTCCATATTAGGAGGGAAGCGAAAACAAGGAGTAGATTGCACAGAATCTCGAGGGCTTGACCCATGGAATCCCAGAGTATGCCCGGATGGGTGATGTGCCATTCCAGTACTAGAGGCATATGGTGGGGGTGTTAAATAGGACCAACCGACTGCTAACTTGCATAGTCCGATTAGTTACATGCTATCGTGAGCATCATGTTGTTTACTGCATAGGTCTAGCATTCCACATTTTTGAGGCCTGTGAGCCATGGATGTATTTTGAAACACATATTATTTTTTGGGGTTTTGATGTATGACAAACATTAACAGAACACATACACACACACATATATATATATGTGTGTGTGTGTGTGTGTGTGTGTGTGTGTGTGTGTGTTGTACTTCCTTGCTTACTATGGTATGAATGTTTTTATGTTTTGATTTTTTACATGTTTCACAAATGTCTATCCAGCACATAATTAGCTAATGCATCTATTAATGTATTCATTTGTCTAGGAATATGAAGATATATAACGTAATCAAAATTTATCTCTAGTAGACAAATACATAGATACATTCTCAATATCAGAGGGTTTCTGACAGAATATTTCCCATTGAGTTCAAGGACCACAAGCTTTGAATCAAGGTTGACAACCAATTGCTGGATACCAAGAGTGAGCTTCTAGTAATAAATCAATAACCATGCTATACTCAATGATGCCATTAGTTGCTCGACCTAGACACTTACCATGAAGATCAATCAACTCACTATGCGGGTCATAGCTAGCCCATGCTACAGATGATAGATTACGAGTACTATGACAAGCACCATCAGCGAAACTGATGTGAGGAGACACCAACATCTACAAAGCCATCAAAACATAATAAGCAAGAAAGCTTCTTGCAAAATAACACACCAAACCACACTGTACAAAAATGAATAACACATTTTTGTGCAAAAGTAACCATACAAGATAACATAAGGATAGTTCTTTTTTTAAGATTCCATGTCCAAACTCGGGTATTCAACCAACACAGATGAAAGCAAGAGTTTTAACATTGACAAGATGAGTAAGCATCGACTCAACCAAATAATAGAGTAGAACTCATATAATGCTATGCCCCGATGCCCCTTGTGTGAGGGAGGGTTACATGTCAGATGACAACCCCATTGCGATAATGGGCAATTGGTAAAAACTTGGGGAGGGGGAGAAAACTTGCATCCATGAAGAGATAGAGGTGCCCTCAGTTGAAAGATCTTGACAATGGAAGGAGAACCTGACATGTCAATAGGTAGCAGAGAAGAGAACTTCTCAAGACACATAGACATGACCACCAGGCTAGGAAAAAATGAGGAATGACGATGAGTGTGTTCCAAGGTACTTCCTCCAAAGACATTACTTCCATGATACTCTCATCATAAAGACAAGTCTTGGCTAACATATTGGGAGATTCCAAAGAACCAAGCCACAGGGGATTGGGAATATGCATCGAGAAATGTTCTTGAAATAGGATGCTCAGAGGATACTGAAGGTGAAACCAAAATAAATTCAACGTAATTAGTTTTGATAGGTCTTAACGTCATAACCTTTCCCCATGTATCAACAAGATCCGATGAAGGAATGACCCAAGGATCAGAATTGATTGAAATCATGTTGACAGAGGCAACATGAGGAGTTGGGAGTAGAAATATGCCCATCAGGGCAGGATCTTTGAAAATTCTTGGACCCACACTCTCATAAGGAGCACCGGTGTGCTTGACATATAGAACATTGTCATCCAAGAAGGAAGAGGCAAATAAGGACAGTTGGTCAACTGTGACTATCTTCTCTTGGTGGGGAAAATGAATCACATGGAAAAGGGAGGATGCTACAGCATGCATGGCATGGTTCCATCTCCATCCGAGTAGAAGATTGTAGTTGAGATTAACATCAACGATATTTACTTCAAAATGTACCATATTTCCCTCCAATGTAATGGAATGGTTCGGAAGGACACCAAATGGTCACAAATCGCGCCTTTGAAAAGCTTCCAGAGTATTAGGGAATTGTTTCAAAGTAGGAGAAGCAGTTGCCTTCCAACAAGTGACATACATGATGCAGATAGAAGCAACTTCTTCAATGACAGCCCTATGAATGGTTTTATTATTTATGATTACCAGAATGAGAAAGGCAATTTAATGAGTTAAACATAGAACGTGGTTTTCCAAGTCAAAATAGATGAGATTAGAGTCAGTTGGATCAATACCCCCAATAGCCAACACTAATGGTTTCCAATGAGAAGGATGAATTTGAAGGGTCTCGAGAGAAGACATAGATGATGGCACTTGAGCCAAATCTTCAACAATGTTATAATGCTAAGCTGCTCGAGTGTTGGGATTGTATGAGGACTTTCGAAGTACACCTTGAGAAGGTCGTCGAATGGTGGAATCAGTATTAGGTCGCTCTATATGGAGAGGACCAAAAATGGATGGGTTGAAAGAAGAATGGGTACCTTCTTTCTCTTTCCCTATTGACAGGGTATGATTTTGATAATATTTTGACCTGGTAGCCACGTTGATCGGGGTACTCATCATCAACACTTGTGAACCTAAGGAAGCGGATGACTGAGGCTAGTCTACCATTTGAGTGTGTTGGGACGGAAAGGGCCCTTTCAGGACAGCTGGGGTCCCTTTGAGCAAAAGACTAACTTCAAACTGTTTAGGAAAATACTTAGTATAGTGATCCTCCTCACGGATGAGGCATGGATACAAGGGTTTCTATTCGGAAACATTACCAGCAGATGATTTAGGATGACCCTGTTTTGGGGGATCAACTTTAGCCTTGCATTTTTTTTCTTCTTACCTTTAGAGGACTTATCCACTACTGTAGACTGGAAAGCATCAACCTTCACGGTTTTACTAGAGTTAGATGCATTGCAAGAGGAATCATTGGGAGAAGTGTTGGAGACTGACTTCTGTTTGGAAGAAGATTTTGTAGGGGTCTAAATCACTGAACCAATTACTCCATCAACAGGAGGGGTATCTGAAGACTTAGATGTCATCAGATCATATGATGGTCTAGGTGCATTGGGTAACACATCCTATAACGTGCTAGACTTTGAGTAGACAAGGTCTACATACTCGACATGTGTGGTAGCTTGTTCCTTAGTGACACATCCACCCATAGCAATGTCCTCATCAATTTTGTTGGAAAATGATTTGGTAAAACACTCGGTCAATAACTGATCAACAATTTCAAACTTAATCAGACAGTGCCTGCATTTCCATTCCTGGATGTGATTAGAGATCTGGGTTGCAGTGTCTTGCTTGAGCGATGTCAACAGATGGGTGCCAGCTTCATAGCAAACCAACAACTGGAAATGTGTGAGAAAGGCCATTGCGAGAGTGTTAAAATCATGATAGGTATTCCAAGGTAGCTCGATATACCATTTGGCTATAGCCCCAGTAAGAGTTTGTTGGAAAATATGGAGACGAATGTAATCATCAACGTAGGTATTCTAGGAGCACCAGAGGTGATATGTCATCACGTGGGCTTGAGGATTCCCTTTGATTGGTCCGAGCCACCGAACAAGACTAGAAGATGGAACCAAGATACGCCACCCTCTAGGATGTTTTTCTGGAATAAATGAGTTGATGTTGATAGAATAGGGCTCGTTATAGGTTATGAAATGAGGATCCTTAACTAAGTCAGAAGAGAAAAATGTAATGTGATCAATGTAATAAAACCACGAATAATAAGAAAAATGGAACTGAGGGAAAAACAAATGACTTCCCTTGTGAGAGCATAAAGTGCATGGTTGACCTAGCAAGGACTGACTTGACTCTGGAGTGGATGGTCGACAGTATGACTGAAAGCAAAAAGGGGCAACATCGGATGAATAGTATTCAAAGATTGATGGAATACTATGACATGATATAATGGGATGCAAAATAAACTCCATGGATGTAAAGGTGACTCATCATGGATGCTTGGAACAAGCGTGGCTCGATGATGCTACCACACAGAATAGGACCAGTGGGGACCATGAAAATGGGAGACCAATGGTTACTCATGATGAAAATTGACACATGATATGACCAGTACTAAGGGCAGGTGGTCTGCAAGGTACAAGTTTCACATATCACAAATTTGATTTTAAGAGGCGACGAAGTGACCCTTCTTGGAAAAATGGTTTTGTGGTGAAGTGTCAAATCATCAAAAACTAAGAAATATACATTATAGTACTCGATGATAGCTTTCTAGTCATGCTGACAGTTCATCAAACGAAGCTATTTTCTCGACGAAATGTGCAACAAAAAAACTATCGGTTTTCTTATTAAAGTGCATTTTCCCTCCCATTTTAGAGGAGGAGAAGGCCCTAAATCTTGCAGAGATCATAGCGAATGAACTGAACATCAGAATTCAGATCTGTGACTTTCAAACAAGTGGCCTTATTTGTCTAAACATGGCCTTAATGCTTCTTCGAATGAACGTTCATGGTGAAGAATTAAGGGCAGAGGAAAATTAGAATGAACTACTAGAGGAGGTCTAACATCATCATCATCCAGTAAGCCAAACATGGGGACTATGTGGTAAAGTAGGTATGACATAAAGTAGAATATTTGAAATATGGTATCAAATGTCTATGATAGTCGATGTGAATGTGGCTCACTAGAGAGGCCGGTAGGAAAAACTATCCAAGGAGTGGGAGAATAATCGACCATACATAGATCCAGTCAGATCTAGTCCAAGACTTATGTTAATCAATTGAGAAGATGTCCAGGGGAAAACCATCATGCCCCCAAGCATGGGACCCGAAAACATATGTGATGGAGGGGACTGATCTGTTATGCAAAGGTGGAGATGATGCCCCCCCAGCAAGATTAGTTTGTGGAGTGCCATTGTGTTTTGAGTTCTCGAAAAAGGGATTCAAGCATATTGGCCCAACATGGCATGAGATCCTCCAAATGATGATAAGGGGATGTAGAGGCCCATGTACCCCCTAGTATGATATGGGCATAGAAGATTTAATTAGAGTGGGGAGAAAACTTGTGATTTTGTAAATATGGCAGGAAGTACACATGATGGTTCATATCATCCCAAGGGTAATCAGGGATAGACATAGCTTCCATGATGTCCTCATCGGAATGGAAGATGGGAAGATGGGAAGATGGGAGGAAAATTGACTAAATGATGCAGCAGTGGTACCTAGTGCATCATCCTAAGAAAGAAGGTTCACATACACATCATCTAAACTAGTAGATGGAAAATATACCAATGTTGAGACATCGACTTCTAATGAAGGAGGTTTGATAAAGATGCACATAGAAACCTCATAAGTGTTTGTCTACAAGGAGGTCAAGGATGATGACAGGTAAAGGATATGATCCATGGAGTCTTTCGTCTTAACATCGGGGTGAGGGATCGCAATGGTGGATCCAAAGTCCCCCTCTTCTGCTGTACTAGTGGTACTAAGATACACAAGTAGACAAGCAGATGATCCACTACGAGTGACCTCAAAATCAAGAAGCACTTTAAGGCAGTCACAAAATTCATTGAGATGAGGGAAATAATGGGAATAATGACCGTAATGATTGCACAAGGCACAAGGGTGATTTGTGCATAACATTTTGAGTTTCTTGGCAGGTCCTAGTAAGGTAACTCAGACCTTAGGGATCTTTGACTCAGCGAATGTTTCATGAACCAAAGGTTTGAGATAAGGAAGCTCAGGAAAGTTATTGGTGGCATACAAAAATACCTCACACAAAGCACACAGAGGTGTTGACTTTGGAGCTTTAGGAGCGGAAGGTGCTTGGCGAGCCTTGTCCTTAGGTTCCTTCTTCTTGGCTTTTTCCCCCTGTCTAGATTCTTTCACAATAAGAGTGGGTTCCTGTTGAGGTGGCGGTGGAACTAGAGCATTGACAAGGATTGTGAGGATCGGTTGAATCAAGGTCAAATCATGATATGGTCTTAGTTGACCAGGAAGAGTGTTTGCAGGGGGGATTAATGTACCACACTCAGATCCCCAAAGTCATGTTAGTGAGGACCAACGAAGCCATGATAGGGACAAAAAATATTCCCGAAGGAGGAAACAAGAATGGTATATGTATTGCAAGCTAATTTCCTAGTGGAACAGCTCTTCGAGGGTTGATACATGTAGGAACAGTTCCTGGTGGGAAGAAAGAGGAGGCACCCACAAAAGGAGGACGTGCTGGGGGGGTGGATTTGGATGGCTTGGTTAGGATTGTAACTACGGGGTGCTAAGGAGTTGGTTGCAGATCATATGTACCAGATTGCTTTTGAGCAACCTATAGCACTTGTAACATGCAAACACTTAAGGAGCTAGGCTCATAGATATGAGGGGGAGGACTGGGGAAAGAACATAATAATGAGGAATCTATGTAGACACTGGGTGAGACACCAATGATAGGGGTAGAGGACTATTTGTCAGATGTTGACGAGATAATGGATTCATGGGAAGTCAAAGATGTCAGCTTGTAGTATGTCAACTGATCAATGGTGGTGATCTTCCTTTCATGGGGGAAGCACATCTTGCGAAAAACTGTAGATGCGACGGCTGACATGGCATAAGTGTAACTACAACCCAAAAAGATATTGTAATCGAGAGGGGCATCAATAACCTCAATTTGGAAATGAATAATATTGTTCGCAAGAATCATTGGGCAATTGTGATACATGCCGAGAGGCTGTGAGGAGTGATTGTCCCAAGCACACAAAGTGATTATGGATGCGACAGCTTGGGTGACTTGAGTTGCTTCCAAACATCAGCAGACATCACACAGGTCGATGTGCCCTCATCCATAACGCATCGGGAGATGATGGAATTATGACTCTGACTGGTATCTAGAAAGCAATGGATGTAGGTAGTGGAGGATTTTCTGACATATCAATGGGGAAGATAATCAAACAATCGTCTCAAGGATATATTGCACCCAAAGAAGTTAGTAGGGCTTTCTTTTGAGATGGACATGACTGGACGACTTCCATCGTTTACATGGTGGTAGGTGATTGTGCCAAGTCATCTACTATAATGTATGTATGGACCATTTGGTGTAATAAGAGACTCAGTAGATACTTTGGTTTTAGACTCAGTGGTAGATGATGTCGATGGCTTGTCATATTGATGCGACCAAGTTTGCAAGTTGACATCAGAGGTATTGACCTCATCAAAATTCATCATGAGGATCTAATAGTCACTAGGACCAAAAGGTTGGGGAAGGTGAGCTTCCTGACCTGACTGAGGTTGAGCAACAAGAAATCCTTGTTGAGCAAAATGATTTTTGAGCATGACTCGTTGAGATGGCGTAGAATTCTGAGGCGGTTTCTGTATAGGCAGTTGACCCCTAGAAGTTGTTCAGGATTCCCATATTTGGTGCATTTGGTGTAAGAGGGAACACTCATGGGTATAATGGCCATCTACACCATAACATGCACAGGGCTTGTTCATACGAATCACCCTTTTCTGCTTCGGTTGGTTGCACTATTGCTAGTTGTTGGTGTTAGGCTATTTCACCTGGGGTTCATTAGGTTGATTACCTTGGTTACCCTGGTTACCCTTGTTACATTTCCCTTTGTTCATTTCTTCGAATTTTTCTGATTGGTCGCACTCTTCTATGAAAACACTTGACCTTGAGGGGGTGGTGGCTGTTAAGGCTGAGAATGCATGGGAGGATGTGGTGATAATTCCTGAGGGTCTGGAGCACTCGAAATGAATAGGTGTAATATGGGGGAGGAGCAATGGTCTGGTAGATAGGTTGAGCACTAGCTGACCCTGACATTTTCTGATGTGGTTGGGTAAATGCATAAGAGGTTCTTTGTCCTAAATACAAGTTGTTAGAAGGAGGGGCATAAGCATTAGAGGAACTGGTGGCCCCCTGCGGATAGACATAAATCTAATGAGTAAATGGTGAAGGATGTGAAAAAGCTCCAATGATACCATTGGTGGTGTGAGATGCCACTAGTGCATTTGCACCACCAGGATGAGGAAGATTAGGTATAATGGTATAGACATAACCAGATTGAGCATAAATCAAGTCATAATTTAAAGAAGTCTGGAATGCCTCTTCTTCAATCTGAGGAAAATGAGACACAAAATATTTTGAAATAGGAGCTAAAAGAGTTCTAAGGAACTAATTGAGGTATACATGGTCATTAAAGGGTGAAGCATGACACATGCTCCTCCTTCTACACCATCCTAGACATGATCGAAAAAACGAGTGACAGAGGACTAACGTAATGTAGTCAAGAGCTTTGTACCAGTGTCGTATCAGAGAGGTAACTGAAAGTATGAAAGCAATGCTTTATCAGGCATTGCAAAACTAGAATGAGAGGTGGCACGCTTGTCTACATACCATTTTACAACATCTCCAATTAGCGTGTGTTGGAACAACCGAAGACAAATGGAATCATCAGTGATGGAATTGGATGAACACCACATATGGAAGTAGTAGATGTGATTGGTAGGTTCCTCTCCATAATTACCCTCAAACTTGGGAATGTCTGAGGGAATCTTAGTCGGCATAGCTGGCCAACCAGCATTGTGGTGTATAGGGTCATTGATCAACTAGCTAAAATCCAGTGGGGTTAACCCAGCCATGAAATATAGCATGGGTGCTGTAAGAATGGTTCTTGAGATGGTTCCACTAGATGTGACCATCGAGGTCGAATTGGAGCCAACACCAATTTGGGTTCCTACACCTGTAGCGGGTCCTGACATGATGATGGTATGCAGTGAAGGAGGCTAAGAATCAGATGAATAATTAGATGAACCAGAAGAGGAGTTGGTATGGAGACTTGCGGGAATAGGAACTTGGACCCTGTGGGGAGGAGTACTTTTCCTAGGTGGAAACTGGGGATGATGGCCTAAGATTCTCTGCAAAAAATGCCTTGGTGGCATAGTGGTGGTAAGACACAAGTGACATGGAAATAGTGAAGGGAGATCAATAAGATGTTTTTTTATCTATGTGGGGAGATAAATTAATTAATTTAAGTATTGGCTTGGAAGTGTAAACCAAGATCCCTTTGCTTAAGTTGTGCTTGTGCGTGAAAGTGTGTGTATTAATTAATCCCAGATCATGTTTGAAAAAATAAAAAGATTGCTGAAATAAACTAAAATTAAAAACATAAAATAAAAAGTGAATCAACTTTATAAACCCCAACCAAACTGGGTTTGCAAAAAATGTGCTAGTCAGTTGTGAAATCAAATGAAAACACACGAAAAATGTCAATAGATCTAAGCATCAGTGTGATTGGGATCAAATGACACTATGCTACTAGAAAGGGGTGCAACAACAGCAAAAAACCAGAGAGGAAAATCGCTGCAAAAGATAAGGAGATGGGTGTGAACCTAGGGCAACCAATGGGACCTTAAGGAAAATGACGAAACAAGTTTTATGATGAAACTTTGGATGGAAACAACCTATCTTTGAATATATGAAACATAAAGGTACAAAATCTGGAAGATATGGATGAAAGCTCTGCAAAACATCAGACTTCTTACTCAGCTAAACTCCTCCTATAAAGGTGGAAGCTTACTAGAAGCCCTAAGGGGATAAATTGCAGTTCGACAAGAAAATTATAGTAGATCAGAGGCCTAAGTGCAGTGAGACAATGGTCAACCAACCCAGTAGATAGCTCTTGAAAAAACCAAAAACAGATTGGAAAAATCTAGAAAACCTAAAATCGCAGGTACTAACCTTATTCCTCGGATATCACACTTTATGTGCTAGAATATTGAACTTCTTGTACCCAAAAGAAAAATTTGGAGGATTTTTCATATAATTGTTTCTCCTCTAATAGTGTTAGCACCTTGTCAACATGTTGAACAAGATCTTCCAAGACTTCCAATAGATTAGACTATCATCAAAAAATATAAAAGCTCATTTTCTCATCAACAGTTTGAAGGCGGCACTCATCAAACTATGAAATGTGGAAGGTCCATTAGTAAGGCCAAAAGACATGACCAAAAATTCATAGTTATCTTCATCAGTTCTAAATTTTGTTTTTGGAATGTATTTTGTATTGATTCTATTTTGATGAAATTTTCAACAAAGATCTAGCTTCACGAAGTAAAATTATCCATGTAGTTTATCCAATAATTCATCAATGACAGGAATGGAAAACTTATCTTTAATAGTGAGTTTGTTCAACTCTCTATAATTGAGAAACATATGCCATTATCCATCCTTCTTGTGCATGAATACTACTGGAGAAGAGAAAGAACCATGGATAGGTTGAATTATACTTGTCTCTAGAATTTATGCAACCAT
Source organism: Pinus tabuliformis (assembly GCA_031772625.1). Lineage (NCBI taxonomy): Eukaryota > Viridiplantae > Streptophyta > Pinopsida > Pinales > Pinaceae > Pinus > Pinus tabuliformis. The sequence goes on from CM062820.1 coordinate 1,372,283,814, forward strand.
ATGTTGAATTTCTCTCTTTTGGGCATAAGGATTGAGTTAGGTCTAATTCTCAAAGGAACACATCCTGGAATCAAGTGAAGAGAACGATCATGATTGTGAATACGTGGGAGACCTTTGAGAGTCTTAAATACCTTTGAACAACTCTCAATGACTCTTTGGAGATCTGGAGAAATGGATGACTTAGATGTTTGAACATCTAGTGATCATAATTGTGCAACTACTACTCATTGTTCCTTCTTGAAAATATTTTTCATGCATTATAGTTGATTATCCTCTTAGGTTTCCCTATGATACACTTTAATTCAATATCCTTTATTTCTGTGAAAAAAATCAGGAGATGTTCTTTAAAATTAAAAGTTATCATCCCCAAATATTTTAACCATTGGACTCCTAATACAACATCTGCACCACACATCGGAATGCCAAGAATTGGACTATTCAATACATATTCCCCCATGTTTATATTGATATTAGGGAAATTTGCTAAGAAATTTATAGTTACTCTACTTGCAACCATTAATTAACACTCTTGTCTTTGACATGGAAATAAATACAGATCCATGGGTATCTTACAATGAATAAAATTATTAGTAGTACCTAAATCAATTGACACTATTACCTTTTTGTTCTTCATATGTCCCTCTATATTGAGATTCCGATGAGTGGTAATTCCCACCATTACATTACAAAATATGGTCATATTAATTTCTTCTTTTTCACCCCGACGGTTGGTTCGTTGTGTATATCTTCTTCCTTTAAGGTTTCTCATTCCTTTTCTTCCTCCCATTCACAATCTATGTAAAATAACATCTTCTCATCACACTTATGACCTTTATTGCACTTTCTATCACAACTGTAAAAAAACCCCTTTTTCTCTTGTATCCTTCATTTATCATGGTTTCAACCTTATAGGTTATGGGAAGCTAAGATTGGAAATACTTCCATGCTTATAGTTGTGAGTGGTAGACCTCATTCTTGCCATAATTTTACTTTGAAATTTTCTTCCGACCTTAAATGCATTTTCCAATGAATTTGGTTCCAAAAGGAGAACCTCATGTTGGATGATATATTTCAAATTCCCTATGAGGACAATAATCATATGCTTCTCTAGAATATTAATTACCTTGATAAACAATCTTTGGAAGTCCTTAATGTGCTCCCCAACTGAACCATTGTTTTTAAGATTTATCAGTTGGATAAAGCAGGTATTTCTCTTTGTATCCTCCTAATGTGATATTAATTCCTCTGTGGCAATTTTCCACGTGAATAGTTCTTTATGAGAATAAAGTCATTGATACCATACAAGTTGACTGGGTTCTAAATATAACGATGCAATAGGTACCTTTTGCGTGTGTTTTACATCATTTAAATAAAAAAAATTATCTATTTGTAGTATCCACGTTACCAGATCATTTGCATCACATTTCCATGCATCGATCTTTGGAATGTGGTTGGTCTTCCACCGAAATATAAATTCTCTAAAATTATGATTTACATTACTCTCTTCTCACATGACTTTAATGGAAAATTTATTGTAGCAACTTTGTTAATCCTTCCATCAAATCTTCCATTTATGCTTTAAACCATCCTAAAACCTTCTATGTCTCTTTTTATTTTTCTTCAAAACCATCAATGTCCCATTTTAAACTATCCATATTAACATTCATCATCACTTATAATTTATTTTTGGTTACTCTTTGTGAGACTGAAATTTATTGCACTTGGTCTCATGATTTTGATATATCATGTTACATTTCTTCCTCTTATTCATGTGTGATAGTAGATACTTTTTTTTCTTAATGGGTGTATCAATTATTTTGTTTCATGGCATTATAGAACCAAATAATGATATCTATGCTTCAATGTGCCCTTTGAATCACCCCAAACTGATTTTTCAAACAAAAGCAATGTAAATTTAAAAAATGTAAACACATTTTTTCTCGCTTTTAGGAGCTCGATCTTGAAATTATTGTATATATGAGATTTCAGCATCCTAAGGTAGAAAAATTCATCTTGAGGTTTATTTCAATTGCCTCTATCCAACCCCACAAGTTTGACTAGAACTAGGTTCTTGAAGGCAAAGTTACACCAAATCTCCCACGATGGCCTGATTATGAACTAGTTTAGTATACAAAAATTATATGGACTTCCATGTGTCAATGTTTCAACTTTTGACCCTAAAACCTATCCTCAAGAAACTATAGTGCATGAAATTTCATTTATTTTTTATGGAATTTAAGTCCTATTCTCGAAGAGAAAGTTGTGACAATTTTCCCTAGGTCACCTGTTTGAGAATAAATTTGAGAGCATGCAAAAACCCTAAATTCCTCGGAATATATCTCAAAAATCATATCGAAAAATGATCTAAAATTTTTACACGATAGTGAAAATACCAAGATGACATGTTTGAAGTGGAAAAACCCTAGGATCCAAAGCTCTGAAATTAAATGTTATGCAATGACATCATAAAAATAGAATAAAAGATATATGAATTACATGAAAATAACCCTATGTGAGGGGGAAACCTCCTTTTAAATCAAATAAATGAACAATTCTTGGATTATTTAAATGGAAATTCCTCCCTGGTATATAGAGGAATCTAAGGGGTTAAAATATAATTATCGCATAAGTAAGAATAATCATGTAATGGTACATGAATAAAAATAGTTTCATTTTGTGGGGCACAAATATGAAAATATGGGGTCTACACTAGTAATATACGAAACTAACATCATGTTATGGAGCACTCGAGGTCATGAAGTCCAAGACCTTCTGCTATACATATAGGACCAACTTCACCATAGTCATGTTCTTCTGGAGGGGTCATGAAAGTTTGAAAAAGTTTTATGTTCTAGGGACATGGCTAGCACCATGCATTCCCTGATCATCATGGTATGTTTTCTAATGAATATTGTGAAATATTTAATACTCATGGCCATGCTCAGTGGCCCTTTCCTATGTTCCAAAAATATTCAGATATGCCCAATAATACATTTTGTGAGTCTTGTGAGTCTCCCATTCACCATACAGATTAGTGAAGAGCCTTAGATGCTTTAGGTGATCTTCTAAACCATAACAGATTTTAGGTTAATGAATACATTTGAGGAAGTTGCTCGATATTGTCTTCTGCCATGAAGGCCTTGGTGCTCTCATTTCCAAGTGAATACTCACACCACTAAACACTACCCAGAGTCGATTTATCTTTGGGAAGAGAATAATAGACAAATAAGTACTAACTTGATTCATGTATAACTATGCTAGCCTCAATCAATTCCACTACCCAATATTAATATTATTATAGGAGGATGTAAGGGGATTGGAGAAGATAAGGAGGAGCATGAGCAACCTATTGCTATAAAAACTACATCTCCAAGGAGATCATGTGATCCCATTTAGAAGGAATATTATAAGGATGTTACCGATATTTTTATGTAGTTAATTTCTTCTCATAACCCTAAACCATAACAACGGGAGAAAGAACACGTAAAAAGTCCTCCACCTTCATAAGGGACATCTCAACCTATTATGCAATGGTTCAAGTTATTTTTTCATATTATGAGTGATGAGAAAATATCAAGTTAGCTATGGAAGAATCTCTAGAGTTTTGGGAAGGATGAAGGTTTTTTAGAGTGACCCATTTCTTCCAACTTGCCAAAACAACATTCTACATGAGTCTATCGCAACAAGTTTAGATCTTGGAGGGAGTTTTCTTTTGATGCCTACTTCATTGGATATCATATTGAAGATATTTTTTTGGATCTATTATTTGATGTAAATATTATTCCACAAAGGATCTACAAATCATTGGGAAGACCAAAATTTGTATTGTCTCCAATCTAGTTGAAATGGCAAACTAGTACTAGATTCTCCCTATTGGTTGTTTTGAAGATGTAGAAGTAGATGTTCTTGGAGTAAATATTTATTCTTATTTTGAGGTCCATGATATTATTAGGGAAAAGGATCCTTGTGTATATTTATTGGCAGTTGATTTCGCATTAAAAAATTACTTTCACTTATATGGCAAGAAAGTATAACCTTCGAGGTCGACAAAGTTAGAGTCATGCAACTCTTGCATCCTTACTAGGTTCCTAGGTTCACGAAACATGTTGATGATATTGAAGAGAATAATATTTTGGATTGAATATATTAGCTAATTGTAGGGAATTCATATGTTTACATTAATCCTACAAGAGACGGTTATCTCTGATGGAGGTGTTAAAAATACTAAAACTAGTCCAGATGTTTCATTGTAAGAAGGAAAGTAGGGATCTCATGATCTATCTTCTACGAGATGCACCACTATTCATTTTGCTAGAAGGAACAATAAAAAGGTAAGTAATTATCCTACCTGTAATGGTATTTTTCCTATATATAATTTCATTAAATAATTTTAATTGCACATTGATAAGAGTCAAAGAACTCCGTTAATGGATGTTTCGCTAAAATCCACTCTTATCTGGTGGTGGGGAGCTCATCGCAACTAGTTCCAAACATGGGACTCAGCTAACTTTTCTATAATGTACCGATTTTCTAATCATGAAAATAACTAAAACAATATCCCTATGTATGACCATTATACCATATCTCAGAAGCCTATTCAAACCTACAACATTATTTGGAAGATGTCGAAGTTCCATTCTAAGTTATTGGTGCATCAATTTATCTATAATTTGGGTCTAGTTCCTTAAGTGCGGTATTTGAAGTAATAGATGAGGAGGAAAATGCAAAAGTGGGATTTGTCAATATTTCTATTCTTTAGTTATTTTGCTTGCTCACATGAGGATCTATAGATCACTAAAGCCTTGAAAGCAATGAAGAGGGTACTATTTCTGACTAGAAAACCAATTGCTAAATCTAGTAGTCATCTAAATTGTGAAATCCAATGTTATTGAGGATTTCAGGAATTTGTTTCTTATGATAAGCTCAATAAGACACATAAAGATAATGAGTTGGAAAATTAAGGCATTTTTCTTGCAAAGATTCTAAAGGGGAAAGGAGAATCAAAGATGATCATGTAAAATGCCCTCCACATCTAACACCTTTAAAGTTAATCATATATGATATTAGGACACAACACAAACTTGAGTTTCCTTTTATTGGTGATTATTCGGATGACTAAACTACTGACGATATTTTTAATGTGTTAAAGGAATTTGAGGATCTATTTCCTACATCAGTTTCAAAGCCTAAAGGAATTAAAAGAGATTGGGATAGATGGATATTGTTTTGAAACTTGATGCTATAGAAATAAACAATTGACCTTATCTTTTAAACCCAAGAGTCAAAGAAAAGGTCAAGAATTAAATCGACAAGATGTTATCAGCATGGCTGGTTTTTCCTATCAATGAAGTTGAATGTATTAGTCCCATTTTTATTCAAGATAAGAAAGTTTCATATGATATCAAAGTCTTTTTATATTTTCATAGTCTCAGGAATTCTTATGTTCACGATCCATTTCCCACTCATTTTAGTGATGAAGTTTTAGATAATGTTTCAATGTAGGAAGATTACTCTTTCAGAAATGGGTTCACTAGATATCATCAACTTAGAATTGTAGAGGAGGATAAGAATAAACCACCTTCACCACTAGATGTTTATGATATGCTTATAATGATATGCATTTTGGCCTTAAGAATACACTAGTTGTTTTTCCCATAATAGTTATTTCCAGTTTGAGGGAGTATATACATAAGTTCCTTGAAGTTTATATGGATTATTGGATATTTTATAGTCTTTTGAAAAAGAACTCTAGTATGACGCAGGTTATGTTTGACAGGTGTAAGAAGTTGCAGATTTCTCTAAATTTGGAAAAATGTATCTTTGTTGTTCCTTTTGGAACTCTCTTGGGACATATTGTATGTAAGGATGGTGTATCTATAGACCTTGACAATGTTACAATAATCCTTAATATCATATATCTATCTACAACTATGGTTTCATCACTACACCATTGGAGAAATTGTTGAAGAAGACTGGGCCTTTTACATTAACTATTGAGTGTATTGATACTTTCAAAGAAAACTTAGAGAGTTATATGATTGCATTTTATCAAGTCTAAAATAAAGAATTCCATTTCAATATTGATGCATGCAGTATTTCTCATAGAGTTATTCTTGATCATCCTATTTTCTTTTCAACAGAAAACTTTCGACTGTTGATTGCAACTACACTACAACTAAAAATGAGGATCTTGTTGTTTCATACTCAGTTCAGAAGTTTCAACATCGTTTGCTTGGAGGTCATTTTAATTTTTTCACTAATCAATATGCATTGAAATATTTAGTTAATAAGCATGTGCTAGAAGGAACTATGTGTATATGGTCATTATTGTTCCAAGAGCTTTCCTTTGAAATTATTCTTAAGCTAGTTTGGGGGAACCAATCATATCTCACATCTAGAATTATGAGAAACTAGAGGTTCCATCAATGATCAGTTAAATCATGCATACTTATTTAGAATTGGGGTCTTTCGAGATTATATTGAACATATTGCACTATTCTTGACCCCTGGTAAGTTTTCGGATGCTTATACCACCACGTAGGAAAGAGAACTATTGGTAAGAGCACCTGATTCCTAGTTAATCACAAATCAGAACAATACAAGATGGGACTTAACAATATTTTTCACGGATGTATTTTGAACCATGAAAGGGCTGATATTTTATGGGAATGTTATAGTGGTTGTGTGAGGACATATAGGGGAAAATCTACTGCAAGAAAAATGTTACAAGTAGGATTATGGTGGCCAAATTTATTTAAGGATGCAAAGGCGTTCACTAGAAACTATGATGTTTTTCAAAGAGTTGGATGGCCTTGACATTGATATGAGATGAGATTCCAAATATTTTATATTGAAAAATTTCCAACCATTTTATATTGACAAATCAGATAACTAAAATCACAATGCATTTTTAAGGATCATAAGGAACTCATTTACTCCTGTATATATAAAGAAAATAAATATCAGATATTGAAATAAACTCACAGTCCTCACAATATCAAAATTTATATCAAAATAAAATAAATGAGTACAATATAATCATTATTGAAAGAAAAAAGTTACATAGCCAACCAAATAAGGCTCGTCCATAATGAAATGTAAAAATATATGATAATTTCTATGAACATAGGGGAAACCATTATAGAAGAAATTATTATAGTTACTTGGCATACAGAAGTTGGGCTCTCTACCATATAATTGAATATAAGACTCAACCAAAATTACATCAATTAAGATAGGGAAAGCACTTACTTGATAAGGGTTCCAATTTATTAAACCCTTATAAATTAACTTAGCTCGATGATATAGAGTGCAACCCATAAATTTCTCCTTGACACCTATGAAAGCCATAAAAAAATATGAGTACCTACAAGATAAAATATGAAAATGAGAAACTTTGGAAGCAAATGACCCTAAAGATACCGTTCAGATGAAACCCCAAGTATGGGTCAAGGGATAAGATATAAAAATGAAAACCTGTAGTTAAATTTTAGGTCATGAAGAAAGAATTTGCAAGAATACCATAAACAAGTTTTTACTTCAGAAACTAGTGTTTTAACTTGGAGAAGGGTCGGTGAAAACCCCACAATAATTCCAAACTATAGTGGAAAAAATACTCATTTTTCATAAAAAAAGATAAAGAGAAACGATACTAGGAAAGGAACACATTAGGATTTAAGTTTGGGGTTGTAATCTAGAGAAATTACCTCTCATGAAAAGCCATGAGGAAGGATAAATATGCTAGAAACCCATCCAAGGTGTGGCTTTCACACCAGAACCTCTAAAAAAATTTGTGGTCTTACCCTGTGAAGAATACAAACATAACGAAATTAGATGTTCATATGTATGAGAAATGTTTGCCATGAACTGTAAATGTGGTGATAAACAAAGAGTAAAAGGTAACAAGGAGGTATACATTCGATTTTAGACCTTGTTCAATTACCCTACATTTTACGACAAACAATACTATCCTTGCCAAAATGCCATCAAGGAAAAAGAATTCATGATTGCAATATTGTGCATTTATGACAATACAATCAAATTTTCCATGTTAACCTCATGGTCGTAGAGCTATGCTCTTGTCCAAGTCTAAATGAAGATGAAATAATGAAGTTGAGGGGTAGAGCATAGATGATTACCCTGGTAGTACCAAGTCTCATCCCTACCATTAATTAATTCAAGATGATCACTAAGGTTGATAGAGAGGGGTCACATGGATGGACATGGTCTATCTTGTGAACTCCTTCCACACATATCCTTCATGTGGACTGATCATCATTTGATCTACACATAAGAGTGAGGTACCACACTAACCATTTCAAATTTTAAACTATTTCATACATATCACATAGGCATGTAAACACTACAATATGGAACCAAAGTAGTCACAATAACAATGATGTATATGTATATATATTGTGCACATAGTATAGTTAATATAAGGTCATCTACAGTAATGTATTTTGTGTAGTTTCATATTGTTCATAATATTAGATATCATGTATATTAAATAAATAAATAAAAACAAACAACTATCATTTCACTATAGGTGTCTACTTGTGCTAGGTGTGAAACCTCGCATAGCCATGGCCTTTAGGGTAATAAATAAAGTATTGAATAAAATTGAAAAGTAAGGAGTAGGTCAGAATAAATCAAATGGAATGTCCAACACCATTTTTGGGTTTCAATACATATTTCAAAATGGAGAGACATTGCAATGTTATGTTACAGATAAAACAAAATAGATGTTGAGAGATAATGGTATGATTTGTCTTTGTAAGTAAAATTAATGGTCTACACTTCTCTTATGATATGTTATGTACACATCAAGTTAATAAAAAAAGAATTATTATTTTGTAATTCATAACAATCAATAGGTGGTTTTTGGGAGATGTTATATGTTAGGAGTTTCATTTGGGTACCATTGTACTCAAGGAAATTCATAGCCTTGTTTCTAGTAGTTGCAACCCTACTCCACCCCATAACTGTGAGTGGCAAGAGTTATAGTTGGAAAAGGGTTAGAAAAGGGCCTTTTAGGAGATAAAGAAGAATATCACTCAAATATTGATTCTAGTATTATCACTCTTTTAAGTGGTGATAGATGTAAGAGAGTAATATAACGAAGTTTTCTTCATGGAGGGAGGAAGGCATCTTTGCTTCCATTATGAAGTATTTAATGGGGTAGTTCTTAACTACTATGTTAATATAAAATATATTTATTACCTTATGCACGTTGTGAAGGAGATAAATCATTATATTATATTAAATGATATAGTAATTCATATATATCATTGGCCCCTACGCTAATTCTAGGCCCAAATTAAGCTACAATACGCTAGGCGTTAGAAGTGAGTGGGGTTTTTCTAGTAGTTTCATCTAGTGATAAAGTACATGAAGGGTAGCACAATTAAGTTGGCCAAAATTGTTTAAAATCCACCCACATCAAATATCACACATTGGCAACTCTTGTGCACATGGATCATTTCACCCATGATGTATATAGAGATGCACAAAAAGAGGATGAGGAATGCAAGGAGGTGTTTCAGGAATTTCAAGCTAGAGTTATGTGCATAATGGTGTGAACACATTTTAATACCACGTCTAAAATGGATTACTCTATAGCCTATATAAGTTATGTATTCTTAATGGTTAGTTACTACAACTGATCATAGAGGCTCATAACTCCAAGGTTGTAGGGCATTTCAGTGTATGAAAGAGATTTGTCATCTTGCCAAGGTATGTGTACTAGAGGAGGATGTAAGAAGGGGTAGCTAGGTTTATAATAGGATGCATGATATTTTGTACCAGGAACGATGGTAGTAGGAATGGGTTCTATATCATCCCTTTCCTACACCAACTCATCCATGGGAAATGATTTGCATAAACTTTATGAGACATGTACTGATAATCAGGGAGGGACATAACTACCTCTTCATGGTAGTTGATAAGTTCAGAATGATGTGTATTTTAATGCCCTATAAAAATACTATTGGTGAGTAAGAAGTAGAAAACATGTTCCTTGGACAAGTCTAGGTGCACTTTGGGATACTAAGGAGCATCACTTTAAATACCAAATATATAGATATATATATATATATATATATATATATATATATATATATATATATATATATATAATTTTCGATTACATTGTTGGAGAATATGGGCATGAAGTTGAAGAGGTATGCACCATTCTATCCACACACAAAAAAGGAAAAAGGTAGACAAGAAGAATTTGGTGTAGGTTTTAAGGGATTACGATTAAAAGCACAAAAAAACTTGGGATAAAAATATCTTAAATATAAAATAATGTTGTAATAGAGTAATCTATGTTGTTATCGATAAGTCATCATTTCTATCTTTTTTTGGATATTTTCCACCCTCACTTTTGGATATTGAATATATATAGCACTGAGAAGTGAGGGGGGATTTCACAAGGTATGCGTTAAGGATAGAAATAAATGTTTATGAAATCAAGAAAATCCATATATTGGTACAAAAGACATCACATAAGTCATAGGAGCATTACAAGGTCATTAATGTTAAACATAATAGGAATTTGCTTCAAGACACGAGTTAGTGTATGGCTATTATTGAATAATGAGGGGTTAATGGGTCCTGGTAAGAAAATAAAGGCTATGTGATATGGTTGTTTTATCATATTTTAAATGGTCTATTATAATTCTAATAAACTTAATATATGCCCATACATGCACATTCACTTAGTGGTGAATGTAGAGAATTTGAAAATTTAGAAGCCTTCCATGTTATATGAGGAAGAGGAACAAGTCCTACCTTATGTAGAGGATTTCACACCACATGCTTAGGAAAAGTTAATAGAGGATAAATTTATGTAAAATATGTCCATAACTAGAAGACAGTGGAAGAATGGCCTTTAGTAGATTCTATTGAAAGGGTATCATCCAGGGAAGGCTAAACAGTACACCTAAGAGAAGGTAGAGAAGAAATTTCCCCACTTCATTTAATAAAAGATTAGGGGGGAAATAATCCTCCCAATGTGGGTATTTTTAATCAATATTCAACCAATATATTAATTTCCATCCATATGAAATTATTTTAGAGTGGATGAATTGGAGAAATCAACTCAGAAGATCATTTTAATTCATCGGTGCCAATTTGGTAAATTATGGTCTAAAAATTTATGGAACCATTTTGAGGCATCAAAAAATATTTTTTGGGGGTAAAAGTTTGTTTCTTAATTGTTGCACCCCTATCACTATGAGACACACATATACCTTTCCAATGAAGAAGAAATACCTTAAAAAAAGTCTATATGCAAAATTTATGCCACCTCATTTTTGTCCTTATTGTTTTGACCACCATGATTAGAGATAATGCAATGTCATCACCCATTAATCAGGCAAAGAAAGTTATTGATGATATCATGATGAATAAGACTCTAGAAAATCAAGAGTTGAAGGAGTCAACCTTAGATATTAGTAGGCACTACAAGAAAAATACCTTCTACTAGAGGTTATACAGTAGGTTTTTAGTGTTATAGAATAGGAAAAAAAAATTCAAAAAAACATCCACTAAGACATTCATTTGTTATACTGGATGTTTTAACAGTGATTATAATGAAACTTCATCAAGACTGAAAAAATAGGGGAACCCAAAGGTTTAAATGAATGTTTTTTTGTTATGTGTTTCATTGAACAAATAACACCGGTGCGCTACATATATAAACACACCAGGATGCATAAATAATTAAATGCATCGAGTTTTTGAATGAAAAGAACATTGATGCATAATATATACCACACTAGTGCTAATTCATAAAAGAACTAGGGCATTCTTGTAGGGAGAAACACTGAAGCACGAAAAAAATAATTGCAGTCCAATTGCTTTTGTTTAAACTTGTAGCATGAATGAGTATTGTTTGTATGAATGCACCGATGTGTTAATTATATGAAAATTTTGGTTCTATTACTTTTCATAATTCATCGAGGCTGGAAATAATATTTTCTAGGACCGAGTTGTGAGTTCTATGAAATCATTGTTTCCTTAAGAATTACAATGAACGAGTGCATTAATTAGAAAGAATACTAGCACTTGAAGAAATAAACACCTTGATGTTTTGATTTTCCAAAAATGCACCATTCCTATAAAAATATTCCCTCATGGTGATTTTATATAACATAGCACAGTAGTGCATTTTTATGTTATGGACACACTGATTTTTTCTATGGTATTTTCTCCTTTTTTTGCAGACATTGACTTGTGACAACGTAATTATTGTAATTTTCTAAATTCATTATTCATCAAAAAATGGACATATATCTTATAAAATTAGTAATATAAATAGAAATTTGATTAATGCACTTGTTAATGATGTTTGGATTAAGTTGTTATATTATCAGATTTCACATCTCTTCACTATAATATTTAATTAGTGGTGTATCATTTCACAATGATATTGGACAATACAATAGAATAAATTAAAATGTATTTTATTATATATCAAGAAGAGGCTGTTTATCATACAAAAAAATATTGTTATGGGTAGCCCATTTTCCTTCAATTGCAATACTATGTCCATTTCATTAAACAAAATGTTTGATTTTCATAGACAATTATTTCAAAAAATACAATAAGTGACATTAATTATTAAATAGGCGATCGCTCTTCACTGGAACTACTACCAGTTCTCGAGGTACTTTCATGAATTGACTTATTTAGAGGAATGTTTTTTTTTATTGCATCGATTGTTTTCATCTTCTTGACCTTGTTATATTCGCAAACAAAAAAATAAAGTGTAATGAGTGTATCTAGATTGGTGAGAACAATGAAAATTGAAATAAATAATATACATCAATGTAAACCTAATAGCAATTTACCATAGGAAGAATTGAATCATAAATTGTGCACATGGTTTCAAAACCAAGTGTCATGCCCTGTTACAACAAGTCTTCATGTATGTTTGAAACCCCATTATAAATTATAGATTTAATATAAAGGATTTTTTTGTTCTATTAATTATAAACTCTAAGAAGTAAAACAACATAGATACTTATAAATTCCACAATTAGTTTTTCATATTTTAACATATACTCACAACCCATATTTAACCCAATGTCAATCAATTCTTTCGATAGCTCTTCTTTGTATTTTAGCACCCATTTAAAGATATTCAAGCATAGTTATTGTAAATCAACTTAACATATACAAAAATGAAACCTTCAGTTTTTATAAAGAAATATTAAAAATTACTCACAAACTTTGAAATCAACCCTTTTCTTGTCGTCCTATTTTATGTTCTAAATGAGTTCCATTTTATTTTATTTTCTACAAGAAAATACTTTTAAAATTAATAGTTAATGCTAAATTATTCTTTGATATGTACAAAGTCAATCATTATTACATACACTTGAAGCATGTTGTTTTTAAGATGGCTCCTTCAAGGATACAATTATGTCCATTTCTTTGACCATCTCCTTGTACACTTTTTTTAACATTCCTACTAGCATATTTCGCATATCAGTGCCTTGATCATTTGGGATTTTCATAATCTTCCCGAAAAAGGTAATAAACTGTTTCTATATTGTTACACGAAAACTAAATATAAAAAAATTGATATTAATAAATGAATGGTTTGTATTAATATATACATATAATTCTAGAAAATGATTTCAATTAGGAATATTACCTTTTAAATGATTCCCTTTTTTTTTGTATGTTTTTTTATTGCAAGTATGACTTGTCTCATTGATCATTTCTTTGGAAACACTTCCTATAGTTTAGATCTAATTTGGTTCTTAGAATCGTTTGATCAATTTTTGTTTTGTGAGTGGAAAGTACGTGTACGCGTTTGTTCCACTAGATCTCTCATAGTTTTCCGAACAAATTTCTCCCTTTCATTAACCTCTAGCCCCACTCCAGATGATCTAAGCACTAGTTCATTGTCATTTATATGTTCTAGAATTTTTTTTCTTAAAATGAAATTGATATTTTCCTTCGTTATTTCTCATTCTGGAAAATTAAACATATATGAATTAATATATTATTTGAAACATGTTACCCAATATTTTTAAGTATATTATTAATTTAAAAGAAATCATATTGAATAGTATTTTTTAGTTCACCTAACTCATCATTGTGCATTTTTTCTATCAAATTTTTATGCTCTTCTACACTTAGATTAGAAATAATCTTATAAACCTTCTTCATTTTCTAGCTCTACATGACATATAGTAAGCAATACATATTAGCTAAACTTACATGTAGTTCAAACACATTAATTTTGTAAATAATTCATAAAGAGCTTTCCTTCTCTACTTTTTTCGATGTACTACCATTGTATCGATCAATATTTTTGTTACTTTACACCTTCTGAGACATTTTTTGTCAATATGCAACTTGTACAATTCAATCCAAAATCCATTAAATATATTTTAGAAATAAATCAAATAATTTTCAACTAAAAATAACTCTCATAACCATTGCGATTATCAAAATAAATGTGGTTGTACATTTATCCCATTAAATGAATGAGGTGTTTGATTGTTTAGCACCGTAAGGCAAGATGTTTTTTTTAATAATTTGAAATTATGATCGTGTGATTAGTAATGTTAAGCACATTGCTATAATTTAACGATGTTATTTTGAAGAGGCACATTAGTACGTTATATTAGACTGAGAGAAACGATGAAAAAACTTGAAAAAAAAGCAATGTTATAATAGACCAATGCATTTTATTACACATGGTGCACCAGTGTGTTATAATACACAGGGAACACTGCTAAACATATATCCATTTAAGAAAAAAACACTCAAGGCCAACAGGGTTTGGATCTAATTGAATAAGTTATTCCCCTACTTTCCATGTACAACACCCTATATACAGTAAGTACACAAACCAATTAAATCTAAGATGCCCAAAATGGAAAACCCTAATTGTGAAGTAGTAGAGGAAGTTAAACCATAATGTGAAATTTTGCAAGAAGAAGCATGTGTTTAAGGTAAATTTTGACTTTTTTGTTTTTTCTCCGAATTTTAATTAAATTTTAGTAGGACCAAGGATCATAAAAGTTTTTACTAATAAAATCCATAGTAAAAAAAAAATTATGCAGGTTTTTTTTCTATTTTTTTTTTGAATTGTATAGAAATCTGACAGAAATTGTTAAAAAAAAAAATATTAACAGTAAAATTTAAAATTTTTGCTATACATGGTTTTGAGTGAATCACCATACCTTTCAGATTCTGATCTTTCTGTAGTCTCAAAATATGTTGCTACTCCATAATGATCCTAGTATTTCTCTCCTACAAATGATTTATGTTCTAATTAAACTCTAACAGAAATTGTGAAAACATTATTAGTAAAGTGAACAACAAAAATAAAAAACATTTACTATGCAGGGCTTTGAGTGAACCACCATACCTTCAAACTTACAATCTTCTAAATAGTTCTGATGCTCCAAAGTAATTTTTTATTGAAAATTTCTCTTCGTGTGTGTTTCTTGTAAATCACTCCCTTAAAATTTTTGGAAAAATAATGAAATAATGAATACAGTTTTACTATTTAAAATACTTTATTAAATTAGATTTTGAAAAATCAGTTGTCGCTAGTTTTCTAATTTTTATAAAAGAAAAAAAAATCATTTTTTTTTTCAACTTATTAGAACATTGGTGCATCTGATAGGTAGGCACATGAGTTAATTTATAAGATAAGCACACCGACATTACTAGGGCGCCAAATTTTTTCAACGCACTGACATTATACAATTTTTTCAAATTCCTGAAATAATCTGATTAATTTTTTAACACAACAGCTTGGTTCATATTTAAAATCATTAGTGTTGTAATTGTTATAAGATCATTGATAAGATTGAATTTTTTTATATTTTCTAAAATACACAAACAAGGGCGCACCCTTGATGTTTTATTTGAAACGCATTGGTGCATTTTTGCATGAGAGAATTGATATGATAAAAAAAATTTCACTCGTGATGTTTTCTTTGAAACGCATTGGTGCACTTTTGCATGAGAGAATTGATATGATAACATTTTTTTCTTCTTATGGGTCACTTTGTTCTCATAAGAAGACTGGTCAAGGTTAAAATTTATCTGAAATTTTATTTTCACATAAAATGGCATACTAATATGAAATTAACCATTAGGACGCATCCACATGAATTACACTAGTTCATACTATACATTTTCCACTTAATGTTTTATTATTCTTGAAAAATGGTTTGAAACCCATATTGAATTTTGGATTTTGGCTATATGGTTCTCGAAATTAATTTTAGATTTGCACAAAACATTTTATTTTCTATTTTTCTCAAAATGGAGGAAGAAAATCTAAATAATATCAAATGACCAATTCTTTAAATTCCAGTTCGTTTCATATTGCTGATCAAAGTCTTTCACGAAGTTCTCCCTTTCCATCTCTAGTAAGTTTATATTTTATTTATATTTCGATTATCTAATTGATTTTTTTTAATCCATGTTAATTTGAATAAAAATGTATCCAAATTTGCAGGATCCTGATCAAAAATTGAGTTGAGATGCATAAAATATTCCTCCATTTCAAATTGAGTTGAGATGCATAAAATATTCCTCCATTTCAAAAACGTCGGAAGCTCTTATCAGGAGTAGTATAATGGAAATAGTTGGTAGATAAAAATAGACAACTTCTTCACCCTACTAATTGGAACATCGCATCTTCTAGCTGTAATGTGGGATCAACGATGGTAATAATTGTTTGGTATAATGTCATTTTAATAATCAATTTCATTGACATACTTACTAATATCATTGATATTATACTAATGAAGATTAGAATAATGTAAAGGAATATTTTGTTGGTGGGTTGATATCTATCAACTCTAGAAAAATGTGGCATGAAGCTAGGGAGCCCTATATTTTTCCAAAACAGTGCAACCAGGTATATTTTTATCCATATGTGTTGGATAGGGATTGGTGGTTCCTATTAAGTCGTGACCCTAGATAAAAACTTTTTTTTGAGAACAACATTGTTATCATGCCAAGTGACGAAGATAACTAGGGAGATGACCATGGAGAGTGATATGTTGTGTTATTTCATCATTTATACTATTATTGTATGTTTTTGTTTTCTTTATTTCATTAATTATATGGTCTTTTTTATTTTTCTTGTTGGGACTTTATAATATAATTGGTTAGATTCACAAAGATTTTTACCCATTTCTTTGTAGTGGAAACACTTATATACTTAAAACTAAGTATTTCCAATTATTTATAATGTCTATGATAATAAGGATTTAAGGTCACAATCCTTATCAAGTAGGAAAACAAGAAGAAAATAGTAAATTTAGAAATAACATTGAAGATTTAGTCTCATTTTGGATACTTATTGGTTATTATTGAGTTCACGTGTTTTTTCTTCTTGTTTAGTTCAAAATCAATAGAAATCATCATGTAGTGATAACACTATGAGGACTTTAGCAATGAAAAAATTGTCTTAATATGTAACATTAAATTCTTGAGATGAGAGGTAAAGTCATGTTTACTATATTTAAATTATAGTTCTTGTAACATGATGTGAACCAAACGGAAGTATTATGTATGTATAAAATGTTGATTACACATTTTTGTGGACCATAAGAGAAATAAATGGGCTTATGTGGATGCATGAGAGGTTTTAATTTTTTATTAATGGATAATGGAACAATTTTGACTTTTCTTTTCAATGATAATTATAAATAAAATTTGAATTAATAAATATTTTATGTCTAAGAATTAAATGATAACTAATGTGAAGGTGATTAAGAGGCATTTGTTTTACTTTAATATAGACTTGGTAGTGCATTTTTCTTTCCTATTTATATTATGTAAAATAAACATCTATTTTTGTGTATTTATAACTAAGTTATTTAAAGTAGACATGTCTTTATCATTGTGAACATAATGTAATATTATCTAGGAGAAATTTCAAAACATGAATTTTGGTGACTATATCATGATAAGTATGTGGAAAAAGTAATACTTTTTGAGATGTCCATCAAGAAATAATCAAGTATCTTATTTGTCAAAAGTTTAAATCTAATATAGTATCATTTTTTTATTACTTAACTGAAATTTATTATTTAAAAGAGTTAAATTTAAACCATTACAATAGAAAATAAACAACCAAAATGTTATATCTTTATTACTAAAAGAATGTTCACCTACCTCTTTAAGGGTACCTTTGAATAGGGAAAATCCCCAACTACAAGTAAATTTACAAGCCTTATTTTACATTTCTTGATATTTATCTTTAGAGAGAGAAATAGCTAATTTAAATTGGTAAGAGTTGCTATAAATATTAAATTTAAATATCTTGAAAATATCATATCAAATTTTATAAAAATAGAATTTTTTAAGTTATATTAAATCTAAATTAATTATAAAAAATTGTGACTTAAGTTTTTTTAAATTTAACAATATATTGAATTTTATAAAGCAATATTGACTTGTTAAATTTTATTTTTGAACAATTTATTATTAATAATATTTGATATTAAAAGTTGAATGAGTTACACATTTTCATCTTATTAAAAACTAGCTAAATTATTTTAGCTTTAATTATTTTTTCCTGGTGAGTATTGAAATATTTTACTAATTAAGTTGGATTGAATATCAATGAACTATCTAGGCAATAGAAAAATATTTATGGTAATTTTACAATCGTAGTTTCAACGACACTAAACTTTGTAATTTGTACAAATATCTTTTCATTTTTTTAAAAGTGAGTTATTTGGGATGCAGTTTCATATATGGAAGATTGATATAAGTTCACCAAGACATAATCTATAATAAATATTATTTCATAAAAATAAGCATCATGATGGTAACCATCTAACAAACATAAACATCATCTAAGATAGACATTTTAATTCACTACCATCATCTAATTATATGCACCTATATCACGTATAAACGTCACTATTTAGCACACAAATCTAATAATCTACAAGGCATGATCAACATGATCACATCTAACAAAACAAAAAAAATTGTAATCTAACATCATCAACACACACATCCTCAAATTATAATGCATCTCATGTCAAACAAATTCTATCACATGCACATATATTTGCAAGTACATTAAATGAACATATCTAATGTGACCTAAAAATATACACATCAACACCAACATATAAACTAAGTAAATAAACATGAACAAAATAAATGCACCATATATATACATACACAAAAAAAAATCAAATAAGTACATAAAGTCAAATTGTTGCAATCAAATATTTGATACAATAAATTTAGCAGTGTTAGCCTGGTGTGCAGTAGAAAACAATGGATGGTGAAGTACTACCTCAATGTCTATTAAAATTTGAGGTGGAGTAGGAGGTGGCTAATTTGAAACAGAAGACTATGGATGGTCAACTATTGCCTCAACCTAGTGTGGTGAAGTCTAAGTTGTAAGAGAAGGTCGCTAGTCTCCTATGTCAACAGAAACATAAGGCACATCCTCTAGCTTGAGCATCTCATCATTAGGTGACTAAGGAGGAGGTGTACTACCAAAATAATCACCAACACCCTGACAACCAAGATCCAGTGGGGTAGTACTACTAGAAGAATCATGATCATGATCACCACTCTCATTGTCATGATCAACTGAACATAGCGAACATGACCTAAAAATAAACACATCAACACCATCATATAAATTAAGTAAATAAACATGAAAAAAAAAATGCACCATATATATATATATATATATATATATATATATATATATATATATATATATATATATATATATATATATATATACATATATATATATATATATATATATATATATATATATAGAGAGAGAGAGAGAGAGAGAGAGATAGAGAGAGAGAGAGACATAAAAAAATAAGAAAAGTGTCAAATAGTTGCAATCAAATATCTGATACAACACACATAGCATTTCCAACGTAGTCTACACTACAAAACAATGGATGGTCAAGTACTTTCTCAACCCAGTTTGGCGAACTTTAAGGTGGAAGAGGAGGTGGTCGATATCTTCTATCAAGAGTAACATCAAGCACGTCCTCTAGCTTGATCATCTTATCATTAGGTGACTAAGGAGGATTTGTACTACCAAAAGAATCACCAACACCCTGACAACCATGATCCAATGGGGTAGTACAACTAGAAGTGTTATGATCTCCACCTTCATCATCACCATGATCATAATCACCACCCTAATTGTCATGATCACCACGTCCATCCAATATATCTCCCACTGCATGCCCTACATCTCTCATCACTGCAAGTAGTGTACTAGCTCTAATGATATGACACATAAGGGAGATCATATCTCATAGGCAGGTCCTCTAAATATCCACGAACCTAGGATCTAAATATCATAGGGTGGATTCCCTCCTCAACCAAAACTCTAGCCAATCTATCGCAGTAGTCCATCCAAAATTGCAGACCAACCCTACAGCCCGAGATGCCCATAGCCTCCTGAGGATGTGACTTACCCTCTTGGGGCTCATCCATATCCTCATATCCTCCATCCGGTGGGGGTGGAGGCATGTACCCATCGAATATGCTGATGTATATAAAAGATATATAGTACACAATAATAATTAGATAGCTTCATTAAACAGATTAATAAAACAAGTTAAAGAACATGTTAGAATAAATTTTACTTTATTTAATTAAAAGTATAAAATGAAACTATACTAAATTATAGAGAACAATAATATTACCTCTATAATCTAGAGGCTCAACCTGTGTGAAGAGGATATTGCGACACCATCTACAATTAATTCTCACATACGAAAACACCAACCTGAGAAACACATGGTCATCCTCACTAGCCAATAGAGGTAGTCCCTCGTTGATAACCCTCACACAAGACTTCGGAAGGCCCCTCTTGGGCATCATTTGCCCCCGCATGTGCATTTGGACCTCAGTGATCGACCTAGGATGGTGATAGTCAAATGTAGGCCTTGTCTCTAGGATCCTCTTAAAAGATAAACAAAAAAACTCTAAAGCGAAAGAGAAGGTCGATGACCCTTGTCCCAATGCACAACATCTATCTAAATCCATACAAAACTACCTCAATAAAATTGTAGACCATCTAATACAACATGACATCTCAATCAAAGAATCGAAATAATACAAAAGAGGGAAACTGATGCATTACCAATCACTACTAAAGCATGCAATGGTGTTTGCTAATCATGAGAGGCACTTAACATCTTGTGTAGATAAAGAAGAAATCTATAGCAATCCACTATGCACCTAAAAATCTATTGGAAGCACCACATTAGGCCTAACATATATTTGAGTGTAGGCAAGTTGGTTCTCAACTGGAACCCCATGGAGGACATCAGGGAATTGGGGAAAATCCTCCCCTCTCCTGGATAAGCCAATGATAAAGTATATATCCTCCTTAGAAGGCCTATACGACGCCCTAGGACCAACATGGACACCTTGCTACCAAGCAGTCCATTGACATATCATACGCATCAATATGAAAGAGTGCACCCTTAGGGATGTAGCCTCATCATAGTACTTGAGGAGGTCTACATTCCTCTAGAGT
The DNA here is from genome assembly GCA_031772625.1 of Pinus tabuliformis. Classification (NCBI taxonomy): domain Eukaryota; kingdom Viridiplantae; phylum Streptophyta; class Pinopsida; order Pinales; family Pinaceae; genus Pinus; species Pinus tabuliformis. Next base: position 1,372,305,358 of record CM062820.1, read on the forward strand.
GCTCAGGTCATTACAATAATAGGGTGAGGGTTGTTGTGCAGGTAAATTCTCAGTGTGGACACAAACAATTACTCTAGCACAAGAGAGCAGGTCTAGCCACAAACAACTAATCTATGGAAAATATCGTTAAGCTAGAATCAATTAGGAGGTCCTACCTCTTAGAACGCTATTCCTCTTAGTGATGATCTTGCTTCCTCACTCCAATTATCCTTGATTTCCTTCCTTTGAATACGTGATAGCATACAATATTGTATTCATCCTACTTAATAGGTCAAGGAACATTAATCCATAGAGATGTAAAATGACACTTCATGTATGAAATAAATCAATAGTTGCATTTATATAAATTAGAAAGAGATTACAGTCGATGCCTTGATGTTTCTGGTATCCTCCAATGTATTCAGGTTCCCACACTTCTGCTAACACTTCATGGATAGCCTCAACAATGGAAATTTTAAGGCCTCTTTCTCTCTAGTCTCAAACCAAACCAAAATCACACTATTCTCCCTCAAAAATACACTAGAAAGCTACTAGCTATAGATGACTTTCTAGTCATTCAAACTTTCTCCAAAACTCCAACTAGCTTTTTCTTGGGAAAAGTAGAGGTTTATATAGCTTGGATGGATGGGAGATGGTTCCTATGATCATGAGAGAAGGTCTTATCTCTTGAGTTTATTCCATCCTAATATGGGAAAGGAGCCAAAACTAATTTCCTCGGCTCTATCTAGCCCAACCATATACTAGACTTCTGTTATGTAGCTTTTATATGTGGAAGCTTTTGCTCCTTATTTAGAAAAACCTTCCAAAAGAGGATCTGCATGACTGGAAAATGGCTCAGTCGCACTATACAACATGAGCACTAGTTTTAATCTCTTGAAATCAGCATGAGGGGGAAACTTGTCAGTGGAATTGGTCTTGTAAACTTGGATAAAAGGAAGATTCTTGGGAAATGATGTAAAGGGGAATTATTCTACTCATGAATAGGGACATATTGGGAGTTTCTTCATGATGGGAATGCATGTCAGGTTCATTGTAGAGGTCCTCTAGGATCATGGATGGGGAGTATAGGGACAGTGACAAAATTTTGTGTAACAGATGCCCCCTAAAGCATGAAGACCGAACTAGAGTGAAGGGTGAAATGATTTACAAGTGGAAGCAGGGAATTGGAGTCCATCATCAGAAAACCTGTAAGCAAGAATAGATACATAACAATCAGTGAAAACTCTGAATAGTGATACATGAATCGTGGTGTAGATGCAACCATCGAGAGAATGATCATGTAAATGGATCCAAGGCATGGGCGCAGCCATCCAGTACAAAGAATCATAACGAAACCAAGGTATGGTTGTAGCCATTCCATAGTGAGAAGTATCACACATAATAACTCATGGTATGGTCACAACCATCCATTTGAAAGAGACATGTATACCAACATGACCATGTCACATTGCCTCACAACCTAGACTTGTGTAATATTAGCCCAGGGTCTTGTGCTCCAAACGACCTAATCAAAGTACAAATGCTAACATGTGAATGAATGTGTTGAAGTCGAACATGCTAGGGAGTCACTTGATTACTAGTCAATGATGTGAATCGTTAACAAGCATGATAGAAACCACAAATAATGAGAAAGGCTCTCAAGGTATTGGTAGCACAATTCACAGAATGTAAATAAAGGAACTAATGTAAAACACCTGTGAAATCACCCGATAAAAAACCAATAATGTGAACTTGTTTTCGGGTGCGAAGAACTTTCCTTTAGGGCATGTAAGCTCTAAGGTACTGGAAGGGAGTCTCTTAGCCAACTTCCTGGATAATGAGCTGAAGTTGACAGGAACTGACTGTGTAGAAGGAGGGCCATGATGTATCCCACATCATTGACAAAAGACAAAGGGATGTGAATGATTTCAGATGATACAGAGGATCAAGAGTAAGTGTAACTGCAGAGGGACTGACTCTTGAACATATTGGAAACACAATCCTAGAGTTTGGCAGCTGTTGGAGACATAGGATCGATGGTCTTGATGACATGGTAGAGATCAAATGGAAGGAAAAAATGAGCAGCCCAACCCAGGAAGGTCAAATGAAAAGGAGGATATCGCAACCCAACACGAAGCAGAAAGTGTTATGTTCAAGAGTGAGTTACCGACACGACTGATAGAATTTCCAAATTTTCCCCCACCATTTCTAGCAGGTATCCCAATTATTTTTATCACAAGAGTGAAGTGGATATCATATTCTTGCACTGTAAGTTCATTCTTCAGATGAATCCAACGTAGTAAGTTTAATGAGCCCTAGGAAGGAGAAGCTCACATTCGTCATGGTGACAAATCCAATGTCATTTAAAGTTTCAATCAGTCCGACAAAGGGGTAACTCAGTATCTTTTTCATGTTTAGAGAGTTTGAAAAAGACATGGAAAATAAAACTCCACATGGTGCCTTTTCATACATTTGTGTCTCTTGAGCATCAAAAGGTTGAAAATGATAATTGACATAACTACTTGACCACTTCATTCAAGTAGTATCTTTTTTGTAAATAGTGCATCCTAGCATGAAAAAGGGGTAAATGTATACTTGGTGCAAGACGTTTCATAGCCTTTAACGAGTCAAAAAGTAAAAGAGCTCGACAATCTTTTTGTGTTTAAAGAGTCGGAAAAGATCTTGAAAGCAGACCCCCAATTTTATTCTCTTTTATGAGCCAAAAGGGGAAAAATACTTAGCGATCTTTTCATTTGAGTTTTACGAGTCGAGAAAAGTGTTGAAACGTGACTCTAATACCATCATCGACAATCTGTCATGTGTTGCTGCACAAGAAAGTTAAATGCATTATTCAGTTGTAAGCCAAAATATGTCAAACAATACTCAAAAACCCTACTATTTCATGAAAAAATGAATAAAATAGGGCAAAAGTAATTATTTTTTTTACCATTTGCCATTTTACCTTTGTCTGAAGATATTTTTACCCACTTGTGCCTTAATTTTTCTGGAGCGTATTATGGGAGATCCGAGAGGCCATTGGATGAGCCGTTACTTGTAGGTAAGAGCCAAGACCTTAAGCTCCATTTTCATACTTATTTCACCTTTTTTATCCATTTTTTTGATTTCATGGGGAGGTTTTTACAAAATGCTTTCACCCTCAATTGGTGTGATTTCCAAGCATAGAATCACACTGATCGGGGGTTGCTAAGACTGCCAACCACATCAACACCATGAGCAAAGAATTTTCATTTTTTTACCTAATTCGACCATTTGAATACAATTTTTTCTAGCCAAGCATGATCATTGACTTGATTATATGGTTTTTTGCAAGGAAAAAATCGTGAAAAATGGTGGATTGGAAGGAATGTGAGCATGAGGATATTGACACTGAAGCAATAGCTGACCCAAATTGCTTGGATGCTTTGAGCAACTATGGGCTCCTCAAATTATTTCTTACACCAAATCTACAGCCTCAAACCGAGTTGCTATGGTATTTGGTTTGTCTCTCGGACGTGAATCGGGAAATTTTCATCATTGGTGACCAAGAGCTAGAGTTGGAAAGTTCAGACATTTATTTCATCACAGGACTATCCCAGAGAGGGGAAGCTGTCAATATATATAGGTCGAGGCCGATTGGGGAAAGTGTGACCATGCTACTTACCGAACATTTCCTAGAATCTCTTAAATCCAAAAGTGGCAAGATCAATATTATGACTGTTTGGGATCTTGTATTGAGAGTATTACTATTGACCATCAATAGAGTGGCTGGGTCCCAAGCACTACATGAGACCAACAAGTTGAAGTTTGAGTATGCTATCAACTGCATGAGATCGACTATCATTAACTGGGTGAAAGCTATGAAAATCAACATGAAGCACCAGCTATCAAAAGCTAAGGCTAGAAACCTGAAGAAATTTTGCTATGGGTCTATGCTAGTGACCTTCTTGCTAGATCGAGTTCCGATGTTTTAATACCAGCTGATTGAGGTGGACCCGTTGATGCCACGAGACACACGGATGGTCTGTTGGAGTGAGTTGATGCCAAAGGTTACGAGGGGCCGACAGATGTCCTGTAAGCCCACCATTTTCTTATGGATATGACAATAACTGATCATAGTGGAGGATTGGCCTTACAATGTTACTGCCTTCAATGGAGATCCAGATATGCCACTCCCAGAGTGGGAGGATTTTGATGATGGAGGTAAACAACAAAAAAAATTTAATTTTTTGATATTTTTTATTGTTTTTGAGATATTATTTTTATTTTATGAATGGAGATGTTGGACCAGAATGCACTATCGAGATGTTCCTGATTGCTAGGCACGTTGCTCGGTAGTTCGATGTCGCTTCGTATTAGGAGGGAAGTGACAATGAGGAGGAGATTGCATGGAATCTCTAGGGTTTGACCCATGGGATCCCAGAGAATGCCCAGATGGGTGATGTCCCATGCCAGTACCAAAGGCATACGGTGGGGGTGTCAAATAGGACCCGTCGACTGCTGACTTGCATAGTCTGAGTAGTTACACGCTATCATGAGCATCATGTTCTTTACTTAACATTCCACATTTTTTAGGCCTGCAAGCCACAGATGTATTTTGAAACACAAATTATTTTTTGGGGTTTTGATGTATGAAAAACATTAACGAAACACATATATATATGTTGTACTTCCTTGCTTACTATGGTACAATTGTTTTTGTGTTTTGAGTTGTTACATGTTTAACAAATGTATATCCAGCACATATTTAGCTAATGGATCTATTAATTTATTCATGTGTCAAGAATACGATGATATGTAATGTAATCAAAATTTCTCTCTAGTAGACAAATACGTAGATACATTCTCAATATCGAAGGGTTTCTATCGAAATAGTTCCCGTTGAGTTGAAGGACAACAAACTTTGAATCAAGGTTGACAACTAATTGTTGGATACCAAGAGTGATAGCTTCTAACAATAATTCGATAACCATGCTATACTCAGCGACGTTATTAGTTGTTCGACCTAGACACATACCATGAAGATCAATCAACTCACCATGGGGGTCATAAATGGCCCATGCTGTAGATGATAGATTATGGGTACTAGGACAAGCACCATTAGTGAAACTGATATGAGGAGACACCAACATCTTCAAAGAAGTCAAAACATAATAAGCAGGAAAGCTTCTTGCAAAATAACACACCAAACCACACTGTACAAAAATGAATAAAACATTATTGTGCAAAAGTCACCATGCAAGATAACCTAAGGATAGTACATTTTTTAAGAGTCCATGCTCAAACTTGAGTAATCAACCAACACAGATGAAAACCATATTTTTAACATTGACAAGATGAGTAAGCATCGACTCGGCCAAATAATAGAGTAGAAGTCATATAACGCTATGCCCCCATGCCCCCTGCGTGAGGAAGGGTTACAAGTCAGATGAAAACCCCATTGCGATAATGGGAAATTGGTAAAAACTTGGGGAGGGGGGAAAAAATTGAATCCATGAATAGATAAAGGTGCCCTCAGTTTAAAGATCTTGACAATGGAAGGAGAAACTGACATGTCAATAGGGAGTAGAGAAGAGAACTTGTCAAGACACATAGACATGACCACCAGGCTAGGCAAGAACAAGGAATGATGATGAGTGTGTTCCAACGTACTTCCTCCAGAGACATTACTTCCATGATACTCTCATCATAAAGACAAGTCTTTCCTAACATATTGGGAGATTCCAAATAACCAAGCCATGGGGGATTGGGAATATGCATTGAGAGATGTTCTCGAAATAAGATGATCAGAGGATACCGAAGGTGAAGCCGAAAGAAATTCAATGTAATTAGTTTTGATAGGTCTTAACATCATAACCTCTCCCCATGTATCAACAAGATCTGGTGAAGGAATGAACCAAGGATGAGACTTAACTGAAATCATGTTGAGAGAGGCAACATGAGGAGGTGGGAGTGGAAATATGCCCATCAAGGCAGAATCTTTGAAAATTCCTACACCCACACTCTCATACGGAGCACCGGTGTGCTTGACATACAAAACATTGTCATCCAAGGAGGAGGAGGCAAACAAGGACAGTTGGTCGACTGTGACTATCTTCCCTTGGTGGGGAAAATGAATCACATGGAAAAGGGAGGAGGCTATAGCATGCATGGCATGGGTCTAGCTCCATCCGAGTATAATATTGTAGTTGAGATTAATGTCAACTATATTTACTTCAACATGTACCGTCTTGCCCTCCAATGTAATGGCAAGGTTCAGAAGGACACCAAATGGTCAAAAATCGCACCTGTGAAAAGCTTCCAGAGTATTAGGGGACTGTTTCAAAGTAGGAGAACCAATTTCCTTCCAACAAGTGACATACATGATGCAGGTAGAAGCACCTTCTTTGATGACAGCCCTATGAATGGTTTTATCATTTATGATTACCTGAATTAGAAAGACAATTTTGTGAGGTAAACACGAAACATGGTTTTCTAGGTCAAAATAGATGAGATTAGAGTAAGCTTGATCAATACCCCCAATAGCTGACAATAATGATTTCCACTGAGAAGGATGACTTTGAAGGGCCTCGAGAGAGGACATAGATGATGGCACTTGAGCCAAATCTTCAACAATGTTATAATGCTGAGTGGCTCGAGTGTTGGGACTGTATGAGGACTTTTGAAGTACACCTTGAGAAGGTGGTCGAATGGTGGAATCAGGATTAGGTCACTCTATATGGATAGGACCAGAACTGGATGGGGTGAAAGAAGAAGGGGTACCTTCTTTCTCTTTCCCTACTGTTGGGTTGGAGTTTGATAATATTTTGACCTAGTAGCGACGCTGATCGGGGTACTCATCATGAACGTTTTTGAACCTGATGAAGCAAATGACTGAGGCTGGTCTACCATTTGAGTGTGTTGGGATGGAAAGGGCCCTTTCAGGACAGCTGGAGTCCCTCTGAGCAAATGACTAACTTCAAACTGTTTAGGACAATACTTAATATAGTGATCCTCCTCACAGATGAGACACAGATACATGGGTTTTTGTTGGGAAACATTACCAGTAGATGATTTAGGATGACCCTATTTTGGGAGATCAACTTTACCCTTCCCTTTTCCTTTCTTCTTACCTTTAGAGGATTTATCCACTACGATAGACTAGAAAGCATCAACCTCCAAGGTTTTACTAGGGTTGGATGCATTGCAAGAGGAATCATTGGGAGAAGTGTTGGAGACCAATTTTTGTTTGGAAGAAGATTTTGTAGGGGTCTAAGTCACTGAACCAATTACTCCATCAACAGGAGGGCTAGCCGGAGACTTAGATGTCATCAGATTAGATGATGGTTTGGGCACATCGGGTAACACATCATATAACGTGCTAGACTCTGAATAGACAAGGTCTAGATGCTCAACACGTGTGGTAGCTTATTCCTTAGTGACACATCCACCCATAGCAATGTCCTCATCAATTTTGTTGACAAATGATTTGGTAAACTTAATCAGATAGTGCCAACATTTCCATTCATGGATGTGATTAGAGATGTGGGCCACAGTGTCTTGCTTGAGCGATGTTAACAAATGGGTCCCAGCTTCATAGCAAACCGACAACTGGAAATGTGTGAGAAAGGCCACTGTGAGAGTGTTAAAGCCATGATAGGCATTCCGAGGTAGCTCAATATACCATTTGGCTATAGCCCCAGTAAGAGTTCGTTGGAAAAGATGAAGACAAATGTAATCATCAACATAGGAATTGGAGGAGCACCAGAGGTGATATGTCATCACGTGGGCTTCAGGATCCTCTTTCGCTTCTCCTTCAAACTTTGGACAATCACTCGAAATCTTGGACAGAACTGGAGGCTAGTATGGTGAATGAAAAATCGGGTCATTCATGAGTCTAGACACATCTGGTGATTCTGGCATAGCCAAGAATTGAAATTGAGTACGGAAAGGCATTTGAGGTCGATAAGGGGCCCCAACTTGTGGGGCCCATCCCTGCTAGTAAGGATTTTGTTCCCAAAGTGGAGGTTTTGGTCCATAAGGCATTTGATTTTGTCCCCACTGTAGGTTACCCTGCTAGTAGGGAGGAGTCTGACCTTGAAAGTGTTGAAAATATCTGGACAAAGGCTATTGATAAGCAACATACTGATTAAAAGGCTAGTGAGCTTGCTGACCCTGGACATATGGATTTTGCACCTGATGTCCTTGAGCATAAGAGTTTTGGACTTGCTGCCCCTGGACGAATGGGTTTTAGACCATCTCCCCTTCGACGTAAGGATTTTGTACTTGGTGTCCTTAGACATAAGGATTTTGGACTTGTTGTCCTTTGAAAAAAGGAGGTTGAACTTGTTGCCCTTGGACATAAGGATTTTGTGCTTGTTGCTACAAGACTTGACCATAGCCTATCCCTTACAAGGGTTGACCCTGTTGATATGAGTATAAGGGTTGTTGCTCCCCGGGATGACCTTTTGGTTGCAAGGGTTGACCTTGCGACTGTAAAGGCTTTCCTTACAGCTGTAGTGGTTGACCTTGTGGAGGCATAGGCTGGGAGGATTGGGGTGCTTACTTCATTTACAGCTACAAGGTTTGCTGCAATTGTTTCGAGGGTTGCCCCTGTGATTGTTGCAGTTTTCCTTTCTGTGACATCCTCTAACCTTGCTGCTACATGGATGGACCTTGTTGCAAGAAAGGTTTCCCTTATTACTGCATGGATGGCCCTTGCTACAACAAAGGTTTCCCTTAATTTTTGAGGAGTTGTCCTTGTTGCTGCAAAGGTACTTGAACAGTTCCTATAATCAAAGCTTGAAAGTTCCTAAACTGTATCAGGCCATACCCACTAGTGCAGCGGATGGATCAGGCTAGACATAAGGTCTAGGCTAAGGGATGTATGATGGATTGGTCATCGCTTATGAACCATATGGAACATAACGAGGTTGGTACTGACCTTGAGCCCTATTGTGCTGCTGGTACTGGATGTGACTTGACCCAGGCGGACCAACATTGGGTTGTTGGTATTGGACATGACTTGACCTAGATAGACCAACATTGGGGTGTTGGTACTGGACATTACTTGATCCAGTAGGACCAACAGGATTTGAAATGGCACCTGAAGAGGGTTGGTTCATTCCAACCATTTGAGGTTGTGAGCCACTAACATTATTTGTGCCAAACATCATAGAAACATTTAGACTATGCCCCCCAAGTGGTGGAATAGCCTATCCACTTGCTAGAGTGATCAAAGAAATCATAGTGACATGACTCGAGATCATCAGTTGAACCAGACAGTTTACATGGACTAACAAAGCAGGATGATTGGGAATGGTGGGTTGTACTGGGATTGAAGTAATTGTAGAAATCACCATTTGCTGGGAGGTCGGGTTTTGAATGAATGGACCTGTGGTCGGCATAATGCTAGATGCCCAAATAGGTTTTTGATACAATGATGAGCTAGTAGGCATGCTTGAAACCAAGGGAGATAAATTCACATAATTATGTAGTAACTCATGTTGAACACTAGTTGGAATGCTTCTTGTGTAAGGCAAACCTTCAGGAGGGAAAGAATATTTCTTCTCCTCGATTGTGAATGGAGTGGAAAACTCTGAGTGACCTATAGAGGAGACTAGGATTTCACCTTCTGATTCCATGGCTGAAAAAAACCGACGACGAACTACCGAAGATGTTCGAGGGGATAATTCCAAAGGAATACCTCGCTGATCGTACAGACTATACAGACACTGCAGTGATATCATAATAGGATGAAATAAAGATTCATAGGATAAACAACCAGTCCAAGCTAACTTTCAGAAGTCGGCAGACTATGAAGAGTCTAGATAGGGTTATCCAGAGATTCCGACCCAATGTTAGAAAGTGACCTAGTATCTGAAGGTGGAGGACGAGATGACAAAGGCTGAATACTCAGAACAATTCCAAGCTCGCCACCTTTGTCCTCAAGCAACTGTCGCAATTCAGGAAAAGGCTCGTCAGACAAGCTTTCAGACAAAGGAGAGGAAGAGGAACTAGGTGAACCAGTTGGTTCAGCCACAATGATTTTGTCTCAAATAACCAAAAAAGAGATTGATTTCAAGGGCTTTAAAATGTATTTAATGGTATACTCATGATGTGGTCTAAAAACAATTAACAGGGATGTTATAAGATAGTGGGCAATAATTTTTTAAGACGCAAAGATGAACTGGCACTTTTTCATGTTTTAAGAGTTGAGAAAGAAGCAAAGGTGACTCTATCACTTTCGGTTTGAAATGAGCTAAAAAGGACAAGTGCTCGGGTGATCTTTTATATTTAGAGTGTAAAAAATATCAAAATGACTACTCAAGATGATCTAGGTAAAAAGGACTACCAGGTAACCGTGAACTACAGAATACCTCTTGATGAACCGAGAAGTACTCGTAGGAAATCTCCTAGAATGTTTTGTTCGGTGTATCACATTTACAAGGCGATAGAGTCGGATTCCTATGTATAAAGGATTGAAACCCAGTGGGTTCTCCCATTATATACTCGATCGTACGGGAAGCATAAGTCTGTACTAACGCTTTCTAGTACCAAAGCGAACAACAACTGCCAGGTTTTAAGATGTCGGAACATGTCTCTAGCCTAGACCTTCTAAGATGTGATTGTTAAGTTTCAAATGCACCTTCGGTTAATTTAGTACATTTTAGAGTTTATCTTGAAATTATGTCTTGGTTTTCAGGCCTTATCGATGTGACTCAAAAACACCTATATGTAGCTAAATGAGACAAGACCCTTTCAATTCCATGAATTTTCTACACTAATGACCCTATAAAACACACTCAAATGCAAAAAAATAAGCAATTGAAAGAAAAATCACTATTTCACTATCTCGCCTTTTCAAAAAAAATGATGAAAAAATAACTCTTTCCAATTCCTAACTTTCCTATCAAATGCACTTCAAGTAGTCCTTTCACTAGTAAAGAGAATTCATTTCTTTTCCAATGCAAGTGACGATGAAACTCTAGCCTTCATTGATGCTAACTAATGTAACATATTGATTCAGCAAACTAGAATTACGTATTTTTCAATGAAATGATAGAATGAATCTTTCACAAATACTTCAATGAAATACTCCCAATACAATCAATCACAAGAAAACACAAAGCACAAAAGAGAATTCCTTTAAAAACTAATGAAGCAAAGACTGAACCAAAAACAAGATGGGCAATTTCATCTATTCCCAAAAAGAGATGCTCAAACACTAAACGAAACTTTTCTAACTTGTTAAATGGAAATCAAAGCAACAAAAGGACTAATCAAACGAAATGCAAGGAGAAAATTTGACTATCAACATGACTTTCTGAGCATGCAAACAAGTGAATGGGTGATGACCTAGATGTCCTAGGGTTATACACCATCCAAGAACTCAAGAAACCAAGTGAAGAAAATGCAAATCAACCAATCATAGTAGCCAAGCTAAAAGAGCTTTCCAACCAAGGAGAACACAGTCAAAACAAACTAAGAGACAAACATCAGAAGGGCAAGACACGCTCGCTATGATTTAGGGTAAACCCTGATCTTCACCTATAGGAATCAGCTTGATTGCCTAACTGACAACAAGTGCCATAAGGGGTGCATGACTATTTTTGAGAAACTCTTGCTGATTAGCATGACTGTCAGAAAAATAAATGCACTAACCGAGGATTCAAGGAGAAAAATAGAATTTTTCAAAGGCTAAGACCAGACTTGCCACTGTAAATGTTAGGCTCAGAGTAGTAAACCAGGAAAGGTAGAGAATACTAAAGGGAAATGGTGATACTACAAAAGTTCACAAAAAACCATAAAATATCAATCAATCAAATGGAAGGATTGGCTCCCCAGTATGGTTGCCAATTTGTGGTGCAGGTAAATTATCAATGCATACATAAAAAATTCCTCTACCTTGAGATTGTGGGTCTAGCCACAAACAAACAATCTATGGAAAATCTCCTTAAGCTAGAATAAATTAAGAGGGCCTACCTCTTATAACGCTATTCCACTTGGTGATGATCCTGCTTCCTCACTCTAGCCATCTTCCGTTTCCTTCCTTCGAATACTTGAAACAAGCAAAAAACAACAAAAACAAACGTGATAGCATATAATATTGTATTTTGGCTAATTAATAGGTCATGCAACATTAAGCCATAAAGATGTAAGATGACACTTCATGTAGGAGATCAATCAATAGTTTCATTTATATAAATCAGAAAGAGATTACAACTGGTGCCTTGACGTTGTTGGTCACCTCCGACGTATCCGGGTTCCCACACATTTGCTAGCACTTCATGGATAGCCGCAACAATGGAAGTTTTAAGGCCTCTCTCCCTCTAGTCTCAAACCAAACTAAAATCGCACTATTATCCCTCAGACATACACTAGAAAGCTACAAGTTATAGATGGATTGCTGGTTATTCAAACTTGCTCCAAAACTCCAACTAGACTTTGCTTGGGAAAAAGAGAGGATTATATAGCTTGCATGGATGGGAGATGCTTCTTCTCATCATGGGAGAAGGTTGGTGGGCTCCAGTATTGTAGCAATAATGCTACAACTCCTCGAGCTTCCTTCTCTAATTTTATCAACCCGGTAGTTCGTAACAAACTTGGAAGCGACGGTGCTGTATGCACAAGTACTAGCTCTTGTCGCAGTTGTCACTTGGTGAGCTGGCACAAGTCCGCTAGGGCTCAAGCCAACTTCTATATGTTCTTAGAAGAAGATTTTTAAGTGATGAACGAAATCTATCTCAAAGGAAATCAACCTACTTTGCAAGAATGAACTGAAAGCCAACAAAACATGGAAACCCTAGTAAACCCTAATTTGACCAGCTTAATCCTTACGATGCAATGGTGGGAATGCAACTTCTAAAAATGATGCCATTACTTCTAGTGAGATGAGATGCATGAGTCTAAACTACTTTCATATGAAGAGAACATGTTTTTGTATTTTTTCTCAAGTGGTTGGAGTTATTATGACTGTGCTTCTTACTGGGTCTTGACTGTGCAGGGGTAGTTCAAGGGGAGGAAGGCTTGGAAAAGGTCAGGAGGAATCTGAGAGGTTCCAGGGGATCCCTAACGTCATTCCACAGAATTTCACAACGTTCAGATGCCTGGCAACTGTGTTTGCAAGCTTCTACAGGATGTCTGCAGGGGATCCTAGAGGAAGCTCGGGATTTCTATAGGAAGTCTGCTAACTTCTACAGGATGTCCTGCAATCGGAGTTTTGGGTGATGGAGGAGTGGATGAGCTGTATGGGTGGATAGGTAGGATGAGAGGGGAGCTTTTGATGGCTTATGGACAGAGAGATGAGATGGAGAGGGGGTGTGTAAAGCTGGTTGGTCGATAGAAGGGTGGAGGCAATGGAAGGCCGAAAAGATAAACAACGTGGATAATAGAAGAGTTGGTGGGTAAATGATCTAGCTGGGAGGTAAGGAGATGGCTTAGGCATGGCTGAGAAGGATAAGGAAATGATAAAGTGGTGCTGCGCAGTGTAAATGAAACAAATCACCTCTGTCTTGCACAAAACCGAGAATTCATCAACCTATTCTAACTGTTTTATTGAAAACCAAAGAACAACAATTGAGTTTAGAGAGAAATCGTGCATGGTGCTGAAACAAAGAGTTATTGCTCAAGATCTAAATGCATGGACACTTCTACCAATGGAAATATTACTTTAAAGCTTGCATGGACATGTAAAACTGCATTTTTGGTGGTTGGCACGGTCTACACTCCCAATCTCTAAACAGAGGTGGAAGTGAGTGTACAATCAACCTTTTCTTGGAACTCTAATGAATTCTAATCCTCCTACTCTAATCTAAACTACTGAAAGCACTTTATCTATAAAACTAACCTACTTAATCACATCAAGAAATTCGAATCAGCAAACTGTGTTTTCCAAGTGCATGTAAAGGACAAGAAATATGATGTTGAAGAAAAGACAAGTAACAATACAAAGAAAGGAGGCCTATTGCTCTCAGGTTGGGCCCAAACCTGAGAGCTATAGCTCCTCTAAGAACTCAGAATTGAACTCAAATCTGCCTACCTTTTACTAAAGATCATAATCATAAGTCTAACAACATGCCAAAAATGGCTTACAATGAGCAAAACAGAGCTATAGCTCGTGATTCAAAATCTGCAACAAAGGTTCAAAAAGTCCCCATCGAAGGCTACAGCCTCAATATTTATACATTATGAGGGCCAAGCTGGCCTCCTAAATTAGTGGGGCTTGGCTGTCCAACTAAAAGTAAACTGTTGTTCCTTTAGAATCTGTTGGCTGCCTTCTAGCTCGGTGGTGATAGTTGTTGGAGCTCAGAGTTGGGGTGGAGATCACGAGGAAGGTCATTCAAGGCTGTGGACAACCTTCCTACAAAATCGCAATGCCACCTTGGCTGTCTCCTTGCCTTCATCTGTGTGGTTTTGCTCCATTTAATGTCAAAAATCCTGAAATAAACATGTATTAGCCACATGGGCATAATGACTGCCCTCCTTCCTACAAATAACATGAATATACTAAGAAATGATGCATAAGTGATAAAAAATGAAGGGTTGAGCAAGGTAAGTAGGCCAAATGAGCCCAAAATGTTACCAAAATTTGGGGCTCATCATCACCCCCCAGCTAACATATTTGCTCATCCTTGAGCAACTAGTCCAACTCTTCATCCTTCATTGCCTTTACTGCCACCCTTACATCCCAAGCCTCTGTAGTAGTGTCCTCCTCGCTGATATGAAACCCAACCTTTCTGTTCACCTCTTCCCACTGTTCATTATCATCCTTCTCTGTGCTGCCCTCCATTAATCCTAGCAGCAGTGGTGGGCTTAGTTTGTGGCCAATCCAACTGGCCTGGAGGTTTTGCATGGATTTCTCATAGAGGGCTACCCATACTAGAGCTTCCCTCATCCGAGTTGGGGTATGATACTCTCGGATTTTCACACTATGGGCCAATGTATTCCATCTGCGGGTGCATGCTTGGACAATTTTGTCTCCTAACAGTCTCTCCATGTCCTCAAAATGAGCTATGGCTTGGGCCTGTTGATCCATATATCTCAATGAAGCTTGAGGGTCAGTGGAGAAATGTTGGTGTGCCGAGATTAGTGCAACTGGATCCCCTGGTTCTGGTCTGATGAGCAATGGCTCACTCAGCTCTCGGTTCATGACCGCTTTGACTTCTGCTGCTCTTTTGGCCTCATGGTTCAGCCATGAGGTAAATGCCATTAATTGCATATTTCCCAAGGCCGTATTGGGATCCCATGAAACTACATTAGGCAGGGCCAAATTATGGAGGTAGAACTCCACTAATTTGGCCTTATCCTCTGATGAGCAGGTGCTGCATACTTCAGTGAATTGATGCAGGTCTTGGAGCTGAGAGATACCTCTTTGTGCCAAGGTATTGATTTGAAATTGCAACCATTGGTCTTTCAAGTACAGGCCATAGGATTTGGCCGGCTGCCTGCATTGTATAGCATCCATGGCCCAACTGGCCATGCAGGCCAATTGTGCCTCTTTCTGTTGTAGCTGTTGTCTGAGAGCTTACACCTCAATTTGTGCTTGCTATTCTGCTTCCTGTAGATGTGTGGTTGGCTCCCCAAGACCGGTGTGCAGTTCCTTTTTGCCTTGTTGTTCTGCTGTGGTGTCATTGGAGGCTGTAGCTGTCCCTGCCCTCAGCTCCTGTAGCTGCAATCTCAGCTTTTGGTTTTCTTCCTGTAGGAACACTCATTGGCAATTTGCCACGTGTTTAGCCATGGATAATTCACTTCTGGCCTCCTTGAGCTGCTCCTGCAAGGGACCTATGTCCGCCACACCCTTTGACTTGGCTATTTTCATCCACGTGTGTGTACGGACTCCTTCTTCCTCCAATGCAAAAAACAGTGGCACAGTAAATTTCTGAGGTATAATTTTGCCAGCCTCTAAAAAGTTGTAATATGAACTTAGACTTGGCTGAGGGCTGGGCTCTGGTATATGCTCTTTCTCCACTTCTTTTGGTGGCTCTACTTCGCCCTCCGTCGGTGCTGATGAGGGTGCTTCTCCTTCCATTCTCTCAGTTTCTTTAAGCCTGGCTAAGGTTTCCTGTAGAGCATCCTCAACATCCTGTAGCCGAGCTTTTGTAGTCAATTGCTCTAACCTTTCTTTCCAAGTAGTTTTCTTCGGGCTCCCCCTCTCATAGGTGACTGATATCCTCGAGGGGGACCTCTCCTTGGGCGAAGTAGGGGCATCTTCGATAATGATTGGGCTGCTGGACGGAGGCTGTGGCTTGCCCGTCTTTATTCTCACACTTCTTCTAGCTTCAAAATATAGAGGGGTCTCCCTCTTTCTCTTCTCCTTTGGCTTAGGAGGTGTGCTGAGGGCGGCCAGCACAGCTGCTACCTCCCTTGCAAGAATGTCAGCTTTCTTCTCCTTCGGTTTAACATTTTCAGGGCTTCCTGTAGAAGACCCTGTTTTAGTTAATTTCGGGCTTCCTGTAGAAGACCCTTTTTCAGTTAATTTTGGGCTTCCTGTAGAAGCCGGTTTTGGTTTTCCTGTAGAAACAGGTGTCACCGCTTTGGTTTGTTTTGCTGCATGAGTTTTAATTTTTGACTTGGTTGCGGTTGCTGTCGAGGCACTTTTGCTGATGTGGACCTTCTCAGCCTTGTCCACTCTGCTTTGCAATCTTTTCTCTCTTGCCGTCAAAATGGGTGTGTCATCCTTCTCTTTGGCACCCTTTTTCTCTTGTTTCTTCTTTTGCTCTTTCTTCTGCTCCGTGGTCGTGGTCTTCTGGCCTTTTTCTTTCTTTCCTGCGGGCACTGATTCTTTCTCCTCACTGCTAGATGAACCGAGCTCTTCGGTCAGCATCTTTATATCACCATCCTTGGTCAAATTTTTGAAGGCTTCCCATGAGAGAGGAACCTTGTATGTGTGGAGCGCATCCTCCACGAGGAGTTTGATAAGTCCATGGTGGGCTACCTGGTCTAGTGTGCCTTCTTTCAACTTGGCGGCACACTCAATCAGAGACTGTAGTAGAAAGTAGGGGAGACTAAGTTTGTTTTCTACAGGTAGGTCCATCTGGTGCCTTAATTCCATGAGTAACCGAAAATGGTACCCATATACAATGCTAAACCGACCTTCGCAGGTGATGTACTTCATAATCTGCAGGCTAACTTCACTCCATGGTGGCAGTAAGCTGGTTCTATGAACCCCATTTTTATCTTCTGAGAATTCCTCCTCTCATGGAAAGAACTCTTTCTTAGCCTGTTGGCCCAATTTTCTTTCTTCTTTATCCCATGGTAATCCCATTGGGAGCTCAGTAACTCGGCTGATAAATTGTGGGGTGAGTTTGAGACTCAAACCCCTGAAGTTGACGATGGCCAATGTTTTGGATTTCGGCCTCAGAGCTTGCAAAAACTCCTCTGCCACCTCGTCGTCATAGCCCTGCAATTTGTAACAGAATGATATCCATTGCGCTCGCGTGAAGAGCTCCACCACCTCAGGATTTTCTCTTAGCTTTGAGGAGTCGGTTGGTTCCCTTCTAATGAACCCACCCGGCATGGTGAAAAACCTGCGACGTTAACTGGAGGTGGCTGGGACAGAGCGTAGAATTACGCCTATGCCACGCATACAATTCACGAAGCTTATCTCCCGAGGACCTTAACACAGCTTAATTATACTGACATCCTGTAGGACGACAGTTCATGCAACGGCAGACAATATTTGAAAAAAATTTCTACGACCAGACTGTAGATGTCGATTCTGCCACCCTCAAAACCAATTGCATGGAGAGTTCGGGCTTACCTTTTTAATCCGCCAACTTTTGACATGAGGAACCCGATTTCCTGTAGAAACAGCTTTCTTGTAGAAGTAGCGCACGAATTCTGGAGGATACTGCAGTGGGTCTACGCTCTTGGTGCTGCTTAACAGGCGTTCGAATGGCCGAAGACTTGGAGTGTCGAGCTACAGAGGGATTCGGATGATCACTCAAGTTTCAAATGGTGAATGATAAATGCGTGGGTGGCAATCTAGCCGATTAGATTTGAATTCGGTGGAATCCGTGGCGCGGGGGTGAGCTGTCCCTGCCAGACCGTTGGACGACGTCACTCCATCATTCGTCTGTGAGTTCCCTTACTGTCGCATCATTCCTCGCAGATCCGCTGGCGTCACTTCTGTTAAAACTCGTTTTTCCCAACTGGATGGCTCTCACGTGTGCACTGCCCATTCCTTTTGCCACGACCACCGCTCAAACATTCGACTAGACCACTGACTGGTCGACGTGGCCAGTCGAATGGCCATACAACCGCTCAACACATTCACTTCACACTTGCAAACATTTTCAAAGTAAAATTCATGCAATTCGACGGAAGAAAGGGTCGAGGCACTTACCTGTGCGGCCGCAACATGAGTTATTCAGGCTCTTGGACGGCGATGAGTGGATTTGTTTGCTGCTGCTTGATTGCACAGGTTTGGAGGTTCATATTCACAGGCCGCCGACAATGAATCTTATGATTCGGCTGCATGTGCCTACGTTTTCATTGCATGTGGCAAGCGCTTTGAATGGTGTACACTCTAGCGGGCTTAACTGTTACGGGACTCCTGCAGGATGTCCTGTAGCAGTTTTTCCTCCTCGGGTGCATGCTGCACGACGAAGGCAGTGGGCTCACGATCATGCTCACAGAGCTCATGGATGGCTGGGATGGATATGGTATGGCATCTCAGCGTTTTTTAATTTTTTTAAAAATTTCTTTCTCTTGATAACTTAATGATCTGCTTTGATGGTGCAGGTATCTTCACTGAATGTCGACAGGGGTGGTAGAAAGGGGTGACAGCAGTGTGTGAGGGAGAAGATGGTAGCTTGCATGCGTCTATACCAGACCTTGGTCATTAGATCTCCTCATATAATCAGTTCTGGGCCGTCCAAAACTTCTACAGGAAGTTTCCTGTAGAAATACAGAACTTCCTGTAGAAAGTTTGCACCTTCCTGTAGAAAGTCTGCACCTTCCTGTAGAAGACTTAAGTTGTGATGAAATCGTGCCCATACCTTGGAGAAGATGAGTATTCTTGGAGGAGGTGCTGGTGAGGTCTCCTGGCAGCATGATAAGGATCCTTGACTTTGAGTTGAGAGACCTCCTCTCCTTCATAGAACACTTGCAACCTGCATGCATTTCCACATTATAAACTTGTTGTCCCTGTCATCTTTTGCTTATTGTTTTTTTTTTCTTTTTTTCTTTTTTTTTTTTTGAAAGATGGCAGGGGCGCCTCAATGAGGTTTTCACCCTTGCCATTTGCCTTAAGCGCCTTAGAGAGGTTTTCACTCAAGGATCTTTTTTCAAATCTCCTTTTTTTTTTTTTTGTGAAAGACAATAGGGGCGCCTCAATGAGGTTTTCACCCCTACCACCTGCCTTGGGAGCCTCACAAAGGTTTTCATCCAAGGATCTTTATTTTTCTTTTTTTTTTTTTTTTTTTTTTTTTTTTTTTTTAAATCTTTCAGGGTATGCCCAAAGCAGAGGCAGAACCCTTCTCTATGACCAGCACTGACTTCTCCATAGTTTTGATGAATTCTTATCTTGAGAGAGGTTTCCTGTAGATCTTCATTCGATGCCCGTTGACGATCATGGGGATGGATTCCTCATCAATGGTCCGAATAAGAATAGATCCATTGTCATGACATTTTTCCACTGCATATGGTCCCAGCCATCTGGTTCTCAGCTTCCCCTTGAAATCTTTGTGCCTGGAGTCATACAACAATGCCCAATCTCCTGGCTGGAATTGCTCGTCATTGAGGTGTTGGTCATGCCACACCTTTCTCTGAAGTTGAACCACTTCTGAGTGAAGGAGGGCCTGCATTCGGTGCTCGTCCAGTCCATTCAGCTACAATAACCTTTCTTGTTGTGCATGGCTGAGATCTAGGTCCAGCTGAGCTGCCATCCTCAAAGTGTTCTATTCAAATTCAATGGACAGCAAAGCTTTCTTCCCATAGACCAGCTCATAAGGTGTGAAGCCGGTGGTGGTCTTCCAGGTGGTGTTGTAAGCCCATGTGGCCTCAACCAGGCGATCTGCCCAATCTTTCCTACTGCTGCTCACCACCTTAGTCAAAATCCTTTCCAATGCTCTGTTGGTGACTTCCACTTGCCCATTTGCCTGTGGATGATAGGGGTGGAAGTCCTATGCTTGATTTTGTGATGAGTTAGTAGGTCTTCAATTAAGTTGGATGTGAACTGGCTCCCTTGATCGGTGACCAGCTCTCTTGGGTAGCCAAATTTGTAGAAGATGTTCTCTCTTAAGAACTCAACCACCTTTTCTTCTGTTGCTGCTTTGATTGCTTTAGTCTCTGCCCACTTTGTCAGGTAGTCGGTGCACACAATGATGTAAGACCTTTGCCTCGAAGGAGGGTTGATTCGACCCACAAAGTCCATACCCCACTTCTCAAATGGCTCAAGAGTCACTTGAAGTTGGAGAGGCATCTCATCCCTTTGAGTCGGCTTCCCCATTCTTTGGCATCGGTCACATTGGTTGATATACCTTCTGACATCTTGATGAAGTGTGGGCCAATAGTAGCCTGCCTGCAGGATTTTGAAGGCAGTCCTCTTTGCTGCAAAATGTCCTCCACAAGGCCCATCATGACAGGTGAGGAGGATATCAAAGACTTCCTCCTCCCTTACACAATGCCTTAAGATCTGATCAGGGCCAAGCTTGAACAGGTTGCCCCAGATCCAAGTAAATGAGGCACCTTTTCTGATGATTCTGCTCTTCTCTCTTGAAGATAGGTGCGGAGGGAACTGTGCTGAAACAAGGTAGTTTGCTATATCAGCAAACCATGGAGAGAGTACTGAGATAGCAAACATATGTTCATTGGGCATCTGGTCATCCGCTGTTCCATCCTCATCTGCAGACAAATCCAATCTAGATAAAAAGTCAGCAACAACATTTTCTTTACCTGGTTTGTCAACAATGGTCAAATCAAACTGCTGCAACAAAAGTAACCATCTAATAATACGAGCATTCACATCTGGTTTATTCATTAAATATCTAATAGCAGCATGATCCGTATGTATAAAGGTTTGATAGCCAGTGATATAATGTCGGAACTTGTTCAGTGCATGGACCATAGCCAAGAATTCTTTCTCAGTTACAGTGTAATTCAGTTCAGCTTTGGATAAGTTTTTGCTAACAAAGTAAATGGCATATGGAAGTTTTTGTTCAACTTGTCCTAAAGCTGCCCCTATGGCTTTGTTTGAGGCATCAGTGTGGATGTGGAAAGGTAGGGCCCAGTTTGGACCTCTCAAGATTGGGGCAGACACTAACTTGTCCTTTAATTCATTCAGAGCCCTCTGACAATCGTCAGTCCATTGAAACTCCACATCTTTTGCCAACAGGCCAAACAATGGTGAGGCTAGCTTGCTAAAGTCTTTAATGAATCTCCTGTAATACCCTGCTAATCCTAAGAAACTCCGAACATCCCTTACCTTTTGGGGAGGTGGAACCTTCTTGATGAGAGCAATTTTGTTAGGATCCACTTGTAACCCTTGACAAGAAATGGTATGGCCTAGCACGGTCCCTTCAGTCATCAGGAATTCACATTTTTCAGGACTAAGGGATAGGTTCATCTCAATGCATTTGGTTAGGACTTTTCCCAGATTGGACAATGCTTCCTGGAAGTTGGACCCATAAGGAGTGAAGTCATCCATATAGATTTCCACCGCATCATGAACCAACTCTGAGAAGATGCTCAAGACAGCTCTCTGGAAGGTTGCAGGAGCATTGCATAGCCCAAAAGGAAGAACTCGGTAGGCAAAGGTACCCCAAGGACAAGTGAAGGTGGTCTTATCTTGGTCTTTCGGGCTGATTTGCATTTGGTTGTACCCGCTAAACCCATCTAGGAAAGAGAAGAACTTCTTTCTTACCAACCCATCCAACACTTGATCTATGAAAGGTAGAGGGAAATGGTATTTCTTGGTAGCTTTGTTCAGTTCTCGGTAGTCCACACAGATTCTCCACTTCCCATTTTTCTTGGGAACCAACACTAGAGGGGACACCCATTCACTACCTGAGATGGGGTAAATGAATCCGGCATCCAACAGTTTTTGCAATTCTTCCTTGACAATGTCCTTAAGGGCTGGATTCATTCTCCTCCGAGGTTGCCTAACCGGTTTACAATCCTCTTTGATGTATATGTGATGGGTACAGACCGAAGGATGGACTCCTTTCATCTCCTTATAGCTCCAAGCAAAAGCATCTAGATGACTGGCCAACACACTACACAGCTCCTTTTCCTGGGAAGGAGATAGGGAGGAGCTGATCTTTAACGTTCTCTCAGGGCCGAACTCGACATTCTTGACTCTGGGAGTGACATGGTTGGTTGCACAAAGGTCCACTAAGGTGTTGGCTTGGGCATCCTCCACCAATTTCTCTGAGGATAGCGCAATGGGAGGTGGATTCTGGATCAAGGTCTCAATCAAGTCATCCTCGGTTGGGGGGTCTCTTCTAGTGGTGTCTAGGGTGCACAAAGGTGTCGAGTACAACTCATCCTCTTCTCCTTCCTCCAACCAAAGTGGTAAGTCATGCTCTAAGGAGGGTTGGGCAGGAGGGTATAGGACTAGCTGCTTGGACATAGGACCATTTTTTATGGTCATGTTTCCTGCACGGCAACTTATGTAAGCATCTGCAGTGGCTAACCAAGGCCTTCCAAAAATAAGAGGATATCCAGTAAGCTTTGCCTTTGGTTGCAGAACCAAGAAATATGCAGGGTATTCCCAAGAGTCGACAGGGACCAAGACATCCTCCACAATCCCTTCGGGAGTCACGGTGGAGCGATCTGCTAGTTGCAGGACTGTCGAGGTCTTCCTCAAGGAACCCTGAAGATTGAGTTTGAGCATGGTATCCCTGGTCATCACATTAATGGCAGCCCCCAGATCAATCAAGGTGTGCGGTATGATGGTGCCATTGATGTGGACATCTATTACAGGACTCCCAGGATCTAGATACTTTGGGAAGATGACTTGTCCTAACATGAGGTCAGACAGTTGTCCTAAGACGTTGATGGTTGAAGCATCTCTCTTTCGCCTGCCTGGGTGTTTGAAACACTTCTCCTTAACCAGTTTGTTGTATATCGGCACATCCTTGATGGCTTGGAGAAGTGGTATTTTCACACACAACTGCTTGAGCTCTCCCAGAAGCTCATCCTCCTCTGGGTTGGGTTGTGTGGTGGCTGTTAGTCTCTCAGGAAAGGGTGGAATAGCCCTTGGTTCACTTTCCTGTTTGTCTTCCTCGTCCTCTGGGGGAGGAGGTTGGCGATCCGGAAGAGTATTTCCAGATCGAAGATTGATCTCCTGGATCTCCACAGCATAGGTAGGGCATGATGTTTCCCCAGTGTATACCTGCTGGGCCTGTCTATTATTGGGGTTCGGGTTCGGTTAAGCAGGCATTTGAGGTTGCCTTAGAGGAGCAGGAGGTAATGGTTGAGGTTGAACTGGTGGTGGAGGCAAAATGGCAGGAGGAGTGTTGTATTGGGGCCTCCACCCCGACTGAGGTGCATTCCACTGAGGCTGTGGCTGGGCATGTGAGTGATATGAATGAGTAGTGGGTTGAGTAGGGCACTGAGGTGGATAAGACCATGGAGGAGGCATAGACCAGGAAGGATGAGCAGGGGGACCACAGGAAGGCATAGGAGTAGATTGGTTGGGGCAGTAATAAGCTTGGGGTGCCCCTTACATCCCCTGCTGGTAAGGTCTAGGTCCTTGTGGCCTCCTTAAGTTGAGGAAATAGAGAGGTTCAGTGGGGGCTTTTGTCCCTTGGTACATGGATTTAAGCCCAGGTAAGGTTGGACATTGATTTGTGGGATGGTCCTCCTCACAAACAAAGCACACTTCAACCGAATGCAATGGGAATTTGTTCTTAGGGTGTCTCCTTGTACATCTAGGGAAAAAGATAGCCAAGGCCCTCTCAGCTTCTTCCATCTTCTGCTGGATCCTAAATGTGTCAAGTTGCATGGCAATGGTCTGTCTCACCTCACTCTTGAGATCTTCTAATTAATTTGAAAACTCATGTTTGGAGAAAGGAATACTAGCTGAGAGGAGGTTTCCTCTACCTCGTTTCCGGGCTGCCCTAGAGTGGTTCCTAAACACAGTCTTGATGTCCTCATAAGGCAGTTGGTAAATATCTCCTCCAGCTAACATGTGAAGGGTATCTAAGAGGTCTTCAGGGACTCCTCGGAGCAGGACCAACTTGAGGGATTCAGGGTCAAGTGTGCACCTGGCCCGTTTATAGCTAAGTTGGAACCTTTCCTCATAATCCTCTAAGGACTCATCATTTCCCATGGTCATCCGAAAGATTTCTCCCTTGGTTTCCTTGGACCTACAGTAGTCCCGGTACTTGGTATTGAAAGCTTGTTGCATCTAAGCCCAAGTGGTGATACTATTCCCAGGTAAGCCCATGAACCAACGTAATGCTGCATCCTTAAGAGTTGAAGGGAAGAGTTTCAGCTTCTGCTCATCTTCAGTATAGTCATAGGTTCGAAAAAGGACAACAAACTCAAACAGGAAGGTATCAGGATCTTCAGTAGTCAGTCCATGGAAGTGAGGTAAAGCGGAGGGGCTAATGATCTTCATTTTCATGTCTGCATTGGTTTCTTGGATGGGGAAGGCACCTTCTATTCTCTCATCTTCTCCTCTATTGTCAGCCATAGCTTCAGATGGGATGGTCTCTAATTCTTCTTCTACTATAGGATCTTCGTATATCTCAGGAGGTTCACCTATAGGTTCTTCTGGATCACTGTCACCGAAGAAGAGAGAAGGGTGACTCAGTGATGTGGTGGGGGTGTTGGGTAAGAATTTGCCTGTTTTATCTCGATTCCTATGAGGCATGAAATGCAAAGACTTTTTTGATTGCTTTTGTTTTTTTTCTTTGGTACCTGCAAAAACTGAAACAAATTGATCTACAACTAACTATCTTGCTGAAATGAAAATGCAGAATTGAAATGAAAGCAGGAAAGAACTAATCTACTTTGCTCAAATGGAATTACATGAATGGAAATGCTAGTCTATGCTTGCAGAATTGAAATGCTAATCTATGCTTGCAAAATTGAAATTGCGGAATTGAAATGATAATCTATGAAAGCAGGAAATGTCTATGCTACTTTTGCAGGATGGAAATGAAATAAACTACTTGGCAGAAGGCGAGAGTAGGAAAATAGAAGAAAAGCAACAATTACTAATACTCTGACACTTCCCGGCAATGGTGCCAAAAAGATGGTGGGCTCCAGTATTGTAGCAATAATGCTACAACTCCTGGAGCTTCCTTCTCTAATTTTATCAACCCGGTAGTTCGTAACAAACTTGGAAGCGACGGTGCTGTATGCACAAGCACTAGCTCTTGTCGCAGCTGTCACTTGGTCAGCTGGCACAAGTCCGCTAGGGCTCAAGCCAACTTCTATATGTTCTCAGAAGAAGCTTTTTAAGTGATGAACGAAAGCTATCTCAAAGGAAATTAACCTACTTTGCAAGAATGAACTGAAAGCCAACAAAACATGGAAACCCTAGTAAACCCTAATTTGACCAGCTTAATCCTTACGATGCAATGGTGGGAATGCAACTTCTAAAAATGATGCCATTACTTCTAGTGAGATGAGATGCATGAGTCTAAACTACTTTCATCTGAAGAGAACATGTTTTTGTATTTTTGCTCAAGTGGTTGGAGTTATTATGACTGTGCTTCTTACTGGGTCTTGACTGTGCAGGGGTAGTTCAAGGGGAGGAAGGCTTGGAAAAGGTCAGGAGGACTCTGAGAGGTTCCAGGGGATCCCTAACGTCATTCCACAGAAGTTCACAATGTTCATATGCCTGGCAACCGTGTTTGCAAGCTTCTACAGGATGTCTGCAGGGGATCCTACAGGAAGCTCGGGATTTCTACAGGAAGTCTGCTAACTTCTACAAGATGTCCTGCAATCAGAGTTTTGGGTGATGGAGGAGTGGATGAGTTGTATGGGTGGATAGGTAGGATGAGAGGGGAGCTTGTGATGGCTTATGGACAGAGAGATGAGATGGAGAGGGGGTGTGTAAAGCTGGTTGGTCGATAGAAGGGTGGAGGCAATGGAAGGCCGAAAAGATAAACAACGTGGATAATAGAAGAGTTGGGGGGTAAATGATCTAGCTGGGAGGTAAGGAGATGGCCTAGGCATGGTTGAGAAGGATAAGGAAATGATAAAGTGGTGCTGCGCAGTGTAAATGAAACAAATCACCTCTGTCTTGCACAAAACCGAGAATTCATCAACCTATTCTATCTGTTTTATTGAAAACCAAAGAACAACAATGTAGTTTAGAGAGAAATCGTGCATGGTGCTGAAACAAAGAGTTATTTCTCAAGATCTAAATGCATGGACACTTCTACCAATGGAAATATTACTTTAAAGCTTGCATGGACATGTAAAACTACGTTTTTGGTGCTTGGCACGGTCTACACTCCCAATCTCTAAACAGAGGTGGAAGTGAGTGTACAATCAACCTTTTCTTGGAACTCTGATGATTTCTAATCCTCCTACTCTAATATAAACTACTGAAAGCACTTTATCCATAAAACTAACCTACTTAATCACATCAAGAAATTCGAATCAGCAAACTGTGCTTTCCAACTGCATGCAAAGGACAAGAAATATGATGCTGAAGAAAAGACAAGTAACAATACAAAGAAAGGAGGCCTATTTCTCTCAGGTTGGGCCCAAACCTGAGAAATATAGCTCCTCTAAGAACTTAGAATTGAACTCAAATCTGCCTGCCTTTTATTAAAAGATCATAATCATAAGTCTAACAACATGCAAAAAATGGATTACAATGAGCAAAACAGAGGTATAGCTCGTGATTCAAAATCTGCAACAAAGGTTCAAAAAGTCCCCATCGAAGGCTACAGCCTCAATATTTATACGTTATGAGGGCCAAGCTGGCCTCCTAAATTAGTGGGGCTTGGCTGTCCAACTAAAAGTAAACTGTTGTTCCTTTAGAATCCGTTGGCTGCCTTCTAGCTCAGTGGTGATAGCTGTTGGAGCTCGGAGTTGGGGTGGACATCACGAGGAAGGTCATTCAAGGCTGTGGAAAACCTTCCTACAAAACCGCAATGCCACCTTGGTTGTCTCCTTGCCTTCAGCTGCGTGGTTTTGCTCCATTTAATGTCAAAAACCCTGAAATAAACATGTATTAGCCACATAGGCATAATGACTGCCCTCCTTCCTACAAATAACATGAATATACTAAGAAATGATGCATAAGTGATAAAAAATGAAGGGTTGAGCAAGGTAAGTAGGCCAAATGAGCCCAAAATGTTACCAAAATTTGGGGCTCATCAAAGGTCTTATCTCTTCAGGTTGTTGCATCCTAATAGGGGAAAGGAGCCCAAACAGTTTTCCTCAGCTCTATCCAACCCAAACATCTACTAGACTTATGTTACGGAGCTTCTAGACATGGAAGCTTCAACTCCTTATTTTAGAAACCTTCCAGAAGAGGATGGGCATGATTGGAAAAGGTATCAGTCACTCCATACATCATGAGGGCTAGTTTTAATCTCTGTAAATTAGTGTGAGGGGGGAACTAGTGAGTAGCGCTGGTCTTGTAAACTTGGATAAAAGGAAGATTCTTGGGAAATGATGCAAAAGGGAATTATTCTGCTCATGAAGAGGGACATACTGGGAGTTTATTTATGATGGGAAAGCCTGTCAGGTTCACTGTAGAGGTCTTCCAGGATCGTGGATGGGGAGTACAAGGACACTAACAAAATGTTGTGTAACAAGGGTATAAATCCCTCTCCTTCTCTCTGGCCTCCATGGTTGGACCATATTGTATGGGTCTTTCATTTGTTGCTACTCCCTATGATGATTTCTCTACTACATGATTGATATTTAAATATGTTAGCATCATATATAAAATTCAAATTTTTTATTGAGAATTTTATTTATTAATATGGAAACATAAATTTCAATTAAAAAAAAATCCATCAGTCTACCCAAAACATAGACATGCACCATCTCCAGCGCATTTCCAAACACAACCGCATTGGCATCGGTGTACACATACATATGATGCAATGTTGTTGATTCAAAAATTTAATTTTTTATCACAGTGTGTCATACTTGTGCATTGGTGCACGTGTATAACCTTTTCACATTGGTACAAAATGTTCAGGTTATCGAATGTACTGAGCTATAGCTATACTTTTAAATATTATTTTTGTGGTGTGTTTGGTAATTATAAATGTACTTGGTGTAACACACTGGCATATAGTTTATAACTCTCCTAGTGCATTTTCATTTACAAAACACACTGGAATAATATTCATGCATTATGTTCAACCAACAAACTATAATGTGCGCTGTCAATTTAGATGGTGCACCGCTATTAGTGTGAGCCAAACATATCGAATGCACCTTGAAGAGAAATTTTATTTTTCAAAAAGAATGGAAATTTTAAGCTAATTTGAAATCCTAATTCACTAAAAAATTAAATTAGAGAGAAAAATACACATTACCTAATATTTTCTCATGGGGAGGCATTGTTGACACGTAATGGAGAATTTTTTTTTTACCATGGTCTGAAAAAAATAGAAATTCAGGCAGTGAGCATGGTACGAAATGAAGGTGAGAAAGAGAAGCATCAGCATCAGGGAACATGCTTGATGCAAGAATGAAATCGATGCTTTAGATCTCTCTAGCATTGTATATTGTAAAAAATAAATTTATGGCCATGATTTTTTTTATATTTAACCCTCCTCTAGTGCATTACTATAACCACACTTGTTCAAAATATATCCAAGAGCAGCACATTTTTTTGGAATTAAAAAACATATAGCATTTATTTCTTTAATATGCCCCAGGGAATTCTAATATAGATACCACAGCAATGCTTTGTTTGACTATAGCACCACTCTTTTTTTCAAAATCAAAAAATGCCTCGCATTGCTCTTTAGAATATGCCCCAAGTTGTTTTAGTACATTTATATCACTAGTGCATCATTGAAAAATAACATTGTATTTTTTTGAAACCTAAAAACTATAGGGAAGCTCCTTCGTGGTATGCAGTAGGGAAATTTACTACATGAAGGGAACAAGTGTTGTCAGTTTATATAGCACCAATTTTTTTCAAAAGTTAACCTTTTAACTGTGCTTTTAATTATTCAGGCGCCGATGCATTCGGTTATTTAGTGCACTATTTTTCTTTATTTTATAAAGATAAATTTTCCATGGTGCACCATTTTTTATGTGGCACCAGTGCTTGTATGGACAATAAAAAATCGGTGCATTTGTATATTGTAGATGCACCATCCAAAAAACATCCACTAAAACATCTTCCCACCTACCTTCATAGTGATCTCTACTACAAACATATTTGTATGCTATTTTTATAGTGGATTCCACAAAATCCTTCTCCAGAAGTTATTTTCATGGTAATGAGGTTATTCAAATGTGTTATAACTAGGGAACTACGTGGAAAAAGGGTTCCATCCTCTATTAGTGCCTTATGTTCCACATGAGAGAATTGGAAGATAGTGGATATAGAAGTAAATAGATAGGGTTTGTCACCTATAGTATCTTGCAAGAAATATGTCTCACTACTTTTTACTGCACCCTTATCCATTCATAGAAAGAGAAGGAAAAGAAGCCTCACCTTTGAGTTGGGTTTTCTCCTGAAAGACTTTACCATATCATATTTTGTGATATTATGATTGTGATTAGTTGTATTTTGATATATTATCTGTTTTCCAAATTTTATGTATTGCGTTCATGAAAATAATGACTTAAAAGAACCAGAATCCTAAGGAGATTATAACCCTCACATTATATTTTTTTATTTAGGTAAAATTTTACTAGATCTATTGCAACAAGAAAGATATTGCAATATCCATGATAGTTGCTGATCAAATTCCACAGTTATATATATATATATATATATATATATTAGGAAATGGCAGTAATAAATTTTAGTTTAAATTTTCCCTTGAATTTAAACTATGAAATAAAATCGAATTATATTCTCATAGCGACTTGTAAATAGTTTATTAAGTTTAATTAAATTAATTAGCTTAGGCATTTCGAGTTGGACGTCTTTTTTAAGTCATGTATATGTTTTCCCTAAGTTTTAGCGCCCCAGGATGAGTTTAATTGTGTGTCGTAATTAGATAACTTAGTTTACTGAGTTATGTTCAATTAATTTAGTTCCATACTGTTTGTGGAAGTAATAGAGAGTTAATAGTCAATTGG
Organism: Pinus tabuliformis; assembly: GCA_031772625.1. Taxonomy (NCBI): domain Eukaryota; kingdom Viridiplantae; phylum Streptophyta; class Pinopsida; order Pinales; family Pinaceae; genus Pinus; species Pinus tabuliformis. Next base: position 1,372,335,511 of record CM062820.1, read on the forward strand.
CACACTACTGCATCCACAAGTGTCACTCTAGTTAACTGAATATTCCCTCGTCAGAAACTCATGCATGTCGATTCTAAGAAAGACCCAGTTGAGAATAGAGTTTAGGGACAGTGTACTATCAGTTGTATGATTTGCTGATTTGTATAGATCATGTATGCAATCAGGAAGTCAACCTAAATTGGATTATGCAGTTTTGGAAGCATTGCATTCCCATTAATATGGTCTATTCATCCATAGGAATTGTGCATGGAAATAGGGGATTGGAAGGCAACAGGAGAGGCTAGATATTGGCTTGAGCTTGCTTGTGAGATGGGAGATTGATTATACTTGCGCAGGGATTGTTCTTGTGAGAACAAGCATTGTATTCTCATCTTGGATCTTTTATTTAATGCAATACATAGAGTATGGATTTTGAGTAGTGGTTTTCCCCATATACACCTTGTGTTATGTTCCATTGATTTATCTTCTTCTTTCTCATATTGTTTTCATCGATTATTGGCTTCCGCTCATTGAAAGTAGTAGAGTTTTGTCTTGTGCTTTAGTACAATACATGAGATTGTGAATCTATAGGAAATTCTACATGGTATCAAAGCTTAATTCAATATATTAGAGGATATTTTGAAATTTTGAGTTTTTGGTTACAGGGGAAACTCAAATTTGCAATACATACTTCAGGATTGGTAGATGGCATTCTACGGTTTGCGACTCTAGTATGCCTTGCAAGGAAACTCAAATTTTATAGCAAGGTGAGGTAGATAATCCTTGAGGGAGTTCAAGACCACATTGTCTCGAGTCTCCATGGCAAGAAAACTCTGTATTATATGTGGAAAGCATTGACAAAATTGTATCAAAACAACAACATCCAAGGGAAATTGGCACTGAAGGAGAAACTTTAAAAAATAAAAATGGAGAAAGGCAAGACTATTCCAAAATACTTGTCCAAGTTTAGTCAATGTTGTGATGAACTTGGAAGTGTTTGAATCATGGTTTCTGAGGATGGTATGGTGAGTATTTTTCTTATAGGACTTCCATAGATTTTCCATAGTTATGAGGACTCTATAAATGGTCGGGTGATGTTGCTAGATTGGGAACAACTATGGTCATATTTGATGCAGGAAGAGATCAGGATGAACACGATGGATGGCTCTTTATCAACGATTGATGATGAATAGAACTGTGCCTTAGTGTTTAAGGAAAATAAAGGGAAATATTCCCATTCCAAATTAGATTCTTATCATGGAGGTAAGAAGAAAAAACGATTTTCGGCTCTAGTATGCCTTGCAAGGAAACTCAAATTTTATAGCAAGGTCAGGTAGATAATCCTTGAGGGAGTTCAAGACCACATTGTCTTGAGTCTCCGTGGCAAGAAAACTCCGTATTATATGTGGAAAGAATTGACAAAAATGTATCAAAACAACAACATCCAAAGGAAATTGGCACTGAAGGAGAAACTTTGAAAAATCAAAATGGAGAAAGGCAAGACTATTCCAAAATACTTGTCCAAGTTTAGTCAATTTCGTGATGAACTTGGAAGTGTTTGAATCATGGTTTCTGAGGATGGTATGGTGACTATTTTTCTTATAAGACATCCATAGACTTGCCATAGTTATCAGGACTCTGTAAACAGTTGGGTGATGCAGCTAGATTGGGAACAACTATGGTCAACTTTGATGCAGGAAGAGATCGGGATGGACACGAGGGATGGCTCTTTATCAAAGATCGATGAGGAATAGAACTGGGCCTTAGTGATTAAGGCAAAGAAAGGGAAAGATTCCCATTCCAAATTAGATTCTTATCATGGAGGTAAGAAGAAAAACATGATGAAAGTTAAGTGCTTTCATTATCATGAGCCGGGCCATTTTGCTACAATTTGTCCACTCATGTAGTCCAAGAAGAAGTCCTTAGGAGGAGTGGTGTTTGAGGCTTTTGCCTCTCAAATTGAATTGGAATTTTGGCTCATTGCATGCATGGTTTCACCAATAATGGGAAGTGTATGGTACTTAGAAAGTGGAGCTTCATTCCACGTGACTGGTGACAAGGAGTTATTCAGTGACCTAGAGGAGAAAGATCTCAAGATGCATATCAAGATGGGTGACAATGGGAGGCATAGTGCTACTGGATTGGCAACGATTACATTTTAGAGGGAGCATGGTGCTCCAATCACCTTCAATATTGTTATGTATGTGCCCAGGCTGAAGAAGAACTTGGTATCCGTTGCTATGCTTGATGATAGTGGCTATGATGTGATCTTCTCAAAAGGAAAGGTGTTCCTTCGACACATAGCAATGGGTGAAGTAAAGAAGATAGGGATTCAAGTGAAGAATATCTATAAGCTAGAGTTAAAGGAGTGTGCTTCTTTGAAAATGAAAGGCAAAAGGGTGTAGAGCAAAGACAATCACGAGTTGTAGCACAAGAGATTGGGCCACTTGCACCATGTGTTGGAAATAATACTGAGAGGGGGGGGGGTGAATCAATATTATCAGATCAATCAAACTTTTCAATTTCATACTCAGAAACATATACGCTACTTCAATTAAGTGAACCCGCGTGTACACGCTACTGTGTCTAATGAAACTCGCGTATATCCAGAGATCTTATAATTCAGTTAGCTTAATCTTCAGTAAATGCATCAGATCATTATTAAGCATATTAACAGTAAACAGGTGCAGAATAACAGAACAGAACATCACACAAGAGCCACACACATGAACACAAAGATATAAGGTGGAAACCCAATGTGGGTGAAAACCACCTGCTGCAAGTCATCTCAATCTTCTTCTTAATAAGAAAATCCTTTTACAATATTTGTACTGGTGCAGTCTTATACCAGTACGGGAGCTACAACCCCCTTTGCTCGTGTACTAGCCGATCCATTTACTAGTACGCAGGCTGCTACCTGCTACAATGCTCCAAAGATCTCCTTTAGCTTTTGTACTAGCTTAGATACTAGTACGTAGGTGCTTGCCTACAATCTTCTCACCTCCAGGTACCACGTTTCATCAATTTTCAGACTGGATACACTGAAGCACAACACATAATCTGTAAGGCCACTTTTCATCCAATTTTCATACTGGACCCATAACTATCATTGAAGCTCAAAACAATCATCAAACTCTGAATCACTGAAACCCTGTTAACAATAGTCACCAGAACACAGAGTAGACACAGAACTCTGTAATAACCATCAGATCCATCTGCAACTTCAAATATCAAGCTTTACAATGTATACGCTACTTCGATGAATAAAACCCACGTGTATACGCGCTTTTTCCAAAGACAACCCGTGTACAGATCTAAAAATAATTTCTCATAACTTGCAGCTGTACCAGACATCAGTCATACTCATAACATTTATAGAACAATACATGCGTCAGTATCTAGAATAAGCATCATAAAGATAGTTCATTTCAAACCATTTGATCCCGATCTCTCCTTAGATCTAGTTCTCCATCAACCGGTGAGATCTCTCCTTAGCTCAGATCAAGCAATGTATCATCAACCCATAACCCTGCATACTGGATCTAATGCTTCATCAGATATTCAAGACATTTCAGATACCCTTGCATAATGATTTCCTTCCCTTTATATAGCCTTAGGCCTTGTTCAATACCAAGAGCCAAAACCATAGAAATCCAATACCATCAACTTCAAAACTAGGGATCAACACGTCCGCCGAGACGCCAAGGTCCAAAACCATAGGCACAATTTCCAAGGAATAACCACCATGGACCAAAGGTACTTTTCCACATACACGCGCTTTTGCTGAAGCCAACCTGCGTGTACACGTGACTTGGGCTTAACGAACCTGCGTGTATAAACTTTCTCTTCTTCTTATAGTCTGATCATCAATACGCGCTTTTGCTGAAGCCAACCTGCGTGTATAAACTTTCTCTTCTTCTTATAGTCTGATCATCAATTCCTTGCTGCTGACCTTCTGTACTATGATTTGTCATCAGTGAGGTTTGCCATCAAGGACAACACTTATCTCATAATGCCAACACCATGGGGCTTTGAAGATATTATAACATATCTCTACCGGTCTTCGCAAAGGTACGCTTGACAAAGTTGATACATGCAAGGGGTGTAATTTGGGAAAGTACACTAAGTATTCCTTTCATGACTGATATAGTCAAGTAGAGGTTATTCTAGAGCAAGTCCATTTAGATGTGTGTGGACCATTCTCGACAGCATCCATGACCAAATGCAAGTATTATGTTACATTTGTTGATGACATTTCTCATAAATGTTGGATATTTTTCATGCATAAGAAGGATCAAACTTTCACAATTTTTTGTGAATTTACATCATTTGTTGAGAAAGAGTCGAGCAAGTAGGTTAAATCTCTATGAAGTGATAACGGTGGTCAGCATGTCTCAAATGAGTTAAAGAAATTTTGTGCAACAAAATGGATTAAACGAGAGTCGACAACACCCAATAACCCTCAGCAAAATGTGGTGACCGAGAGGAACAGAAGAAGCATAGTAGAGGCAGTGAGGGAGATGTTGCATGATCAAGGCCTACCACTACACTTGTAGGTTGAGGTATGCAACACAATGGTTAATGTTTAGAATTGTAGCCCACAGTGTATACTTGGGATAAAGACACTAGTGGAGGCTTACTCCGGTAAGATGTCAGATGTTGGTCACCTCAGGATTTTTTGATCATTGGTATATTTCCATGTGATGAAAGATTCATGAAAGAAGATGGAGCTAACAACAAAGTTGGGGATATTTGTGGGGTACAAAAATACACCTCACAACTATCATGTGTACTTGCTGAAGAGCAAGATCATAATGGTTCACAGGTATGTCACATTCGATGAGGAGAAGGGTGAGTTTCCCTTGAGAGGGAGATTGAGCTACATGTGGTTGAGGATATTTTAGCTCCTAAGTTTTAGGAGTCTAAGATTGTTGTGGTACAACCACATATGGAGGATCTAGGAGTGTAGACATCCACTTTGGCAGAGTCTTCCCGAGATGGTAGAAATTGGACAAGGGAGGTGGATACATTATTATCGGATGATAGAGAGAATGTGAAAGCACCCACATTACAATTTAGTCAGAGGAGGTCACCTGATAGGTACACTGGATACATGGCTCTTAGAGAGGATGTGTTGTTACAAAGTCATTTTCCTTTCAAAAAGCAAAGAAATAGACGATTTGGGTTGATGTTGTGGTGGAGAAGTATGACTCCATAGTTCATAACAGTGTTTTGGATATGGTCCTCAGACTGGAGGATAAGTCTGTGGTGACCTCTCATTGGCTTTACAAGGTAAAGCAAGCTACAAATGGTAGTGTGGAGAAGCATAAAGCTAGATTTGTGGCCCATGTATTTTCACTGGTAAAGGGGATTGACTATGATGAGAGTTTCTATCTTGTTGCAAGGTACTCAACTATTAGATCTATATTGGCACTATCAACAAATATGGGTTGGAAGACACATCAGGTGGATGTGAAGAAAGCCTTCCTTAATTGCACAATTGAGGAATAGGTGTACATAGAGCAACATGAAGGTTTTGAAACCTTTGAGCGTGAGCCACATATGTTCTAGCTCAAGAGAGCATTATATGGGCTGAAGAAATCACCTCGTGCTTGGTACGCCATGATAGATATCTACTTCAGTGGGCTGGGCTTCACAAAGAGTGAAGCGGATGTGAACCTATACCACATAGTGGTGGAAGATAACCTATGGATCATTGTACTTTATGTTGATGATCTCACAGTGAAAGGTGATGATCAGGTGATCAAGTCTTGCAAGAAAGACCTTCCTAGAGAGTTTTAGATGAAGGACATGGGGCTAATGCATTACTTTCTTGGCATGGAGGTATGGTAGGGTGATGGGGAGTTGTTTGTCTCTCAGGGAAATTATGCGAACGAGATACTAAGGAGATTTGGCATGGAGAAAAGAAAACCCATGGAGACTCCTCTATAAGATAACTGGAGGAGGGAGGATATCACTTTAGGCAAAGCAGTGGAATCTACTATTTACATATGGCTTGTGGGTCCATTCATGTACTTATTGAACAAAAAACCGGATATGTGCTATGTAGTTAACCAGCTTAGTCAAGTGATGGTTAGACCTACCAAGCTGTATTGAAAGGCGGAAAATCAGGTGTTGAGATACCTCAGGGGGACTTCTTAGTATTGATTATATTACATACCTAAAGAAGGAGTGAATATTCAAGGCTTCATCGATGCAGATTATGCAGGGAGCCCATCCGACCGGAAGAGCACATCAGGAGGGATATTTAGTATTGGGTCAACGACAGTTTCTTGGTACAATAGGAAACAAAGATCAGTTGCACTCAATTTGGCAAAGGAAAAGTACATGGTTGCGAGTCAGGAAGCATGTGACACCATCTGGATGAGGAAGATCCTGGTTGGTTTGTTTGGTTAGTAGATGGATCCAAATATGATATACTGGGATAATCAAAGTTGTATCAAACTCTCTGAAAATCCAATTTTTCATTATCTGTTCAAGAATATTCATATCTGATATCATCATCTCAGATATTGTGTATTGAGGTAGATTATGTTGTTATATTACATTCCCATGAAGATGCAAGACGTTGACATCTTGAAAAAGGAATTGTCAAGATGTAAATTTGAGTTTCAGAGAGTTAGGATCGGTGTAGTTGATAATCCATTTCTTGTTGAAAGGGAGTGTTGAGAAATGGCAACAAGAAATTCAAGTTTAAATTTGTCCTTGAATTTAAACTATGAATTAAAATCAAATTCTATTCTCATAGCAACTTGTAAATAATTAATTAAGTTTAATTAACTTAACTAGCTTAGGAATTTCGAGTTGGAAGTATTTCTAAAGTAATGTATATGCTCTTGCTAAGTTTTAGGGGTCCAAGGTGAGTTTAATTGTGATTTGTAATTATATAACTTAGTTTACTGAGTTATCTTTAGTTAAATTACTTCTAAACTGTTGTTGAACTAATAGAGAGTTAAGAGTCGCACTAGTACATCCATAATTGTCACTCTAGTTAACTAAAGATTCCATCATCAGAAACTCATGCATGTTGATTCTGAGAAAGACCCAATTGAGACTAGAGTGCAGGGATAGTGTACTATCAATTATATGATTTACTGAGTTGCATAGATCATGCATATAATCAGGAATTCAACCTAGATTGGATTGTGTAGTTTTGAAAGCATTAGATTCACATTAATATGGGTTATTTAGCCATAATAATTTTTCAAGGAAATAAGGGCTTCGAAGGCAGTAGAAGAGGTTATATATTGGATTTATATTACTTGTGAGCTAGGAGATTAATTATAATTGTCCAGGGATTTTTCTTCTGAGCACAAGCATTGTATTCTCATCTTGGATTTTAGATTTAATGCGAAACAGATAGTAGGGGTTTTGAGTAGTGGACTTCCCTAGATACATCTTGCCTTATGTGCCATTGACTTATCTTCCTCTTATCCATATTATTTTCATTCATCAATTGTATTCCACTCATTGAAAGTAGTAGGTTCTTGTCCTTTAATTTAGTAAATTGCATGAGCTTGTGAATCTACATGAAATTCTCTCTCTCTCTCTCTCTCTCTCTCTCTCTCTCTCTCTCTATATATATATATATATATATATATATATATATATATATATATATATAATATATATATTTGATACCATCCCACACCCCAAACGACATATATTGGGGTGATATTATTCAAAAAATATTATGTCTAAAGAAACAAATTATGTTTTGAGTAATATCCATCCCCCACTCCACCTTGATATTCTTGATTTTTCCATACACTCTAGGTTAGGTCTATGGCTTACCAAGCACACAAACACACTAGAATTACACAACTAGGAACAACTTTGCAAAACGAAAATGTAGCAATAGTGAATAAAAAAAGTACAAAAATTTATAAATGTCCCAAAACATGGTTTTATTCATCCATCAATAAAATAAAAATAAGGCTCTTGTACCATGGATCATAATCCTTACAACGCCCTGATACAAGACAACTAGGGCTTGAGGTCAACACCCTTTGACCCTTAATTTTTCCAAAAGAAGAATGAAAAATTTAACTAATTGACTTGCTAACATAGCCCGTTTACAATAGTCCTTTCAATCCTCTCTTGTCACTAACACCTAGCTATTGTTTGCCACACATATCATTGAAAATTTTCTCCTTTAATGTCTCTCCATGCCAGATGCTCACAGTCAGTCTTATCCTTAAAGGTCACTAAATAAGTCAACCCCAAATAAATTCAGCAACTCATAATGAATTATTCCTTCAAATCACTGTATATTAGCCCTAAATATAGTTTATATTCACAACATATCTCTTCCTTCAAAGCACTACATAAATATTCCATCAAAAATTGTTGTCCAAGGGTCATTTTTAAGAAAAAGTTCAATAAATTATCTCAATAACCAATCTACTCTAACATAACTAGCCCTCCAAGATGTTTGAAAACCTTCTCTCTTTGCTTGAAGTCTTTCAATGCCCTTTCTCTAAGTTTGATGTTAATTTTAACCTCTCCTAGGGCTTGACATACGATAGCAATCCTACCTAAATTTTCAAGTCTCTGAGCCATCTGAGGTAGAGAGATTTGACGCTTTCTAGGCCTCTCTAAAGGATATATCCCTTATCCCTTTACATAGAATAGAACCCTAACCTCATAGTTAATTGATGTTCCCTCATTTTCCTTATTTTGGCTTGGAAAAAACCCTCTTAGGGCATAGATCATTCATAGAAATATCGGCCTAGATTCCTACGGAAACTTAACCTCCTTCCAACATAGAAGAGGTCATAAACCGTTATTCCTTATAGTTTTGGCTTCTTTTATGGTTCTTCATCTCCTTCTTGGGCTAAAGTCAATCACAAAATGAGTTTCTATGTGTGACTGACCTCTCCTTAGGTCAATTTTATTTGTGGTTCTCCAACTATTGGCTTAGGAGAACTTTGATCCATAAAAGTTCCTCCATAACAATAATTTAAATATATAAGGAATACCTTTAGGTCTCAATCCCACAACCGTGGGTCCAAAACCCATTTCTTGGGTACCTTTTCACAAAAAAATCTATTTTTGTGGGGTTTCTCCACACAAATGTAGTACCTTGGATTTACAGGAGTACGTCCCAAGTTACACTTTTTGACACTCCCTCTTAGTGATGGAGGTGTTTCCATTCCTTAGAAGAATCTCATCAAAAACAAAATCCCAATCTATTGTGTCCATCATCTCTACATAACCTAAGGAATGAATAACACATTGCTCCAAATTGTCCCTTCCACTAGAAGAATTTCACATCCTGTTCTCATGATAGAACTTGAGTCTATTGCATGGTTCCTTCTTACCAATTGTAGAAGTATCCTTACTTCACAAAACCATGCACTCTTTTTAGGTTTTGGATTCTCTCTCTGAACCTACAAAATATCACTCAAAATTGACTCACTCTAAGTCTCGGGAACCCACATATTCCCATAATCTATAGGCATTCCCTTCAACTTTTATAGACTATTCTCCATAAATCCCATGGCTGCTATAATAAAGTTAAAACCTTTAGGCCTGAGTATCACCTTCCCATCATGGAATATCACCTCAAACAATTTAACCTCCATCACTAAGACATACAATATGAGTCACTTGAGCTACGTGTTGATAGTGCTGGAACCACCAACATTCAGGGGATCACCCCAGTATGAAGTTGCAACTTGACCTCACACCGTTTGGTATGGGAGTTCCATCTAGTATGATGGCCTAGTTTCCATTATCTTAAATATTTTCCTCAACTCTTACTTGTCAACACAGGAGAGTGGACTACTTTGTCTTCGAGAAGTGAGATTTTCATGCTTGGTGATTACTAGGGTTACTTGTATCAATGATTCTTTCACTATAGAGGAGATTGTGTGAGTGATTCCCAAATTGGTTCAAAGGAAGCCCCAACTCTATTAGTAACACATAACACAACAGGACATGCACAGCTTCTAGCAGAACAGTTGACATGGATGTCGTAGTCACAACACAAAAGGGAAGATAACATGTACAACACTTAGTACATGAGTCTGCACGAGTGTTAACGTTTGTTATAGCAAGTTTTATGTGAAAGGTTTGTATGATGTCCGGGGAGATAGACAACATGGGTGAGACATCCTTAACAACATATACAACACATTTTCATTAACAGATATGTATTACAACAAGTGAATGAGTTCGTGTTAAACACAGGTTAAAGCAACATGCATTACAAGTGTTCAAGATTAGTCTTACAACAATTACAATACATGTGTGAAAACATGTTGGCTTGTTAGCAGGCTTCTAAATTAAGTGAAAGTTACAGGACACATTGTTACACCATACATCACTAACCCCGTGGGTGAGGCATTGGAGCCACTACTTACTCCTCAATGAAAAGATTAGAGACTCTCAAGGCTATGTGGGAGGAGTTGAGGTGAAAAGTCCTTTGCATGTACAAATGAGGGGGTATTTATAACCAAGGGTGAAACTGGCCCTTGTAGTTGTTCGACTACCCTCATGACTACTTGACTTCCATGACTTTATGATTTTACATGACTGTTCATATAACGAGTGGGTCTCTTGGACATCCATGTTACATTACATTGATCAGTCGTATGGCCCACAGTAGAGATGTGGATGACATGACAATGCTGGTAAATTCGTGTTGCTTTTCTTGTTCAAGTTGAGTTGCAGTATTGTTGGGTAATGGATGTCCTCATGGTGTGTCCCAGCTTCACCTCCGCATCGTAAAGTGCATGGAGTCATCGATGGCCATTGGCTTGCTTGATGTTTCATTCACACATTATTCCTTGCTTGTATGTTGGTAAGCTCGACATGTTTGTACGTTCACAAAAGGTGGATGTTCATTCATCTGTCCTTCTATGGACACATCTTGCATGTTTTCTCATCTACTCGTGTGCAATCACATCTCTTGATGATCATCCATTCGTGAGAATATCTCCTTGCATACATCGTTTGTTCATCTATTAGTGAACCTATCCTTTTGCATGTGCTTCCTTCATTCATCCCATCCACCATCATTCCATGTTAATTTCTGTACCTGTACATGCAGTCACTTGTGATGAGATGACAACAAATCCAAAAACCTCCTAGTCTACCATGACGCATGATAATTTCGGATGTAGGTGACTAGGAGAGGTAACAAGGTTGCCAGGTTGGATGGAGGCTCCAAGAAGTATTGATGAAAATTGTACAAGAGTCACTAGGTGATGAATATGGGAAATCTAGATTGACAGTGAGTGTCCATGGGGTTTGTCTTAGCTGGAGGACAAAACTGTGCAATTTTTGGGAGGAATGGCCCGGGCAGCAGGAAGGCTGGGCAGGAAAAATTTGTTCAATTTCTGGAAAGTGCAAGAAGTGGGAGCTTGGAAGTCAAAACTTCATAATTCCTTGATGGAACTAGCAACTGGATTTTGGGACACTCGCAGCAAAAACTATGAAATTCTTGAGCAAAGCTGCCAGTTAGCTACTGGGTCACTCCCAGCAAAACATTGTGCAATTCTTGAAGGGAACTACTAGTCAGCTACTGGGAGTTGCTGGCAAGAAAAACTATGTTGATGCTGGGAGGCTGGCCTACTAATCACCTCTATGCAGTTTTTGAGCTAAGCGGATGGCTGGGAAGCAGAGGAATTACTCATGAAAACTATGCAATTTTGTTGGTGAGAAACCGATCAACTGTCAAGAAGTTTGACTAGAAAAACTGCCCAATTTTCTGAGGGAGACAGGGATGGGCACTAGCTGTCTATCTGGCCTATCTACACAATTTTCCCAGTCAGTAAAGTGGGCAAGGTCTGCAGCCTCTGTGCAAATTTTGAGTGGAGTCGGTCTGAGGGTGGCTGCCGAGTTAAACTCTCTAGTTGACTAGCTTGAAGGCTGATTGATTTTCTTGCAGACAGCGCAACTTAAAATGACTTTCTTGGTGCTTCTGCATTGTTCTAGGTGATAGTCAATCGAGTTGAAGATGGGTAGATGGTATTACTATCACAGGGGATTCCATTCGTTAGAAATTTAGAAAAATGATTGAGTGTGTGAATGAATGAAAGATGCATATGTGATCTTGCAAAAACACACATACATGACTCAACAACTCGACGACTTAAACCATCGAGACACACATGCTCAACATGACTAACTGACGGTGTGAGCGACAAGCATGATAGTTGTGATTGATCATTGGTCGACCACGACAATTCTTGCATAATAGTGTATGTGACTCTGTGTGAGTGTGATATATGTTTTCATAGTGAACACAACATGTACACATGAAGCAAAGACCTTGAGCATGCCCATAACATGGCCGCAAGCACGACATTGACATCAACATGCAAAAGTTTTAGTGAAATTATCAATCAGGGTGGGTGCAAAGACTCACACGAGCTCATGGAGTGAACCCAAGTGTGTGCAATCATCAAGTGAAACTCTCAATGGAGGCTCCAGAATTGGATGTAGGCCAAAATTTTGGAGCATGGTTGTAGTCGCTACAACACTTCGCGGCACGGCAGTAGAACTCTAGCTTCTATGTTTTGGTTCATTGATAGCATAGGGCCTTGGTCTTTTAGGGACCATTGAATCATTTTGCGGGTTACTTCACCTTCCAAACTTACCCCATGGAAATACATGGTTCACCTCTCTCAAACTCACTCAAACACAATCAAATGTTTATCTTGATAAATGTGTTTCAAATTCGGGAAGGGTAGTTTAGCTCACGAGTTGAAGATTTTCAGAGTATAAGTTTTCATCTCTAGTGTTTCTCCACTACCATTAGGCCTAGACAGTACCCTAGCAGAGTCATGTAGGAACACACACATTGCTCCACTGCCAGCGAGCCTAGTTAGTACCCTGGTGGAGTTGCATGCTTCACCTCTCTGTGCGGGAAGCCTTTCGCTTCTTTCACCTTTGTATTTTTCAAGAGGACTGTGCATAGGAACTTATTTTTTTTTGGGGCAGAAGAGGGATCCTGACTTATTGAGAGAAGAATAGGTTGTTCCTTCAGAGAAGCATGTAAGTCCTCTGACATAGGTTTGCTCATTTAGATTTTCCACTTCTCCATTTCTACTAGTTAGATGAGGTTGAACACATAGAGAAGAAGGTTGAGTACAGGGATGGGGCTTCCCACTGTGGACATAGGTTCATAGTTGGACCAAAAATTCCCTTGTATATGGTTCGTACTTTCCGTCAAGACTTCATCGACCAAAGGTTATAACGAAGCATAGAGAAGACAGACACAAGACTAGCCAAGTGTTGCAGTGTCACAAGTCTCTTCAAATGTCAGCCACATACTCATTGAAAATACATAACATAGTGGTTGGTAGCACTTATTTTCAGAAACAAAAATAGTAAGGTATCAAGTGAACAAAACAAGCGTAAACAAAAATAGTAAGAGGAACAATCCAAATAAAACAAAGATAGTAGGTAAGGCAAGAAAAATGAAAACAAGCAGTAAGGATAATATGTACATGGCACGAGGTGCAGCCGAACCTACTGGAAGTAATGCTTGAGATCTTGGTCATTGACAGGAAGGCTATCAACCCTCCTATCAAGAGATTACACATGCTACGCGTGTGGGCCAAGATTCTCGCGGACTATATACGAACCAATCCATAGGGACTGTAACTTTGTATGTTTGCCTTTGTCTTCATGGGAATTATCCCATTTTAGAACTAAATCACCAACACCGAAGTTAGCTTTCCCCGCAGACTTCTTATCAAAACATCTCTTGATACAGTTCTTGTGGAGTTTGAATTTTTCTTTTGCCTTCATCCTTTCTTCCAAAAGCTTATGGAGATCATCCATTTGACTCTCAACTAGATGGCAAGGCTTGCCTTGGAATTCTTGGGAAAGATGAAGTGCAGGCAAGTATATATTTGGTGGAAGGATGGATTCTTTACCATAAACCAAGAAGTACATGACATATTTAGAGAAGGTTTGGGTGATACACGGTCAACCCATAATCCATTTGTCATGGTGGTATGCTAGTTGCATTGCTCAGAGAAGACGGTCTTATTGATTATGCAGATGAGTTTTGTATTCATGGATTTTGCGAGATTGTTTCCTTGCAGGTAATAGTTAGATGAATGTTTTAGTACAATACCATTATGTAAGCAAAAATCATAGAGTTTCAAAGAAGAAAAACGCATTGCATTATCAAAAATAAGTGATACCAAAACACCAAAGTGTGAGGTGATGTTTTGCTCGAGGAAGTTGATGACCTCCTAGTCATTCACTTTTTTCAGCGAAACTGCTTCTGTCCACCATGTGAAGTAATTAGTTGTTGTTAGAATGTAGTGGTTTTTCTTTGATGAATGTGGGAAGATTTCCCCAATGATGTCCAATCCCCACTGTTGGAATGGTTCGGTCACTGCAATAGGGTGTAGTGGGGATGCTGATCTTCGTGTTCTGTCGATGCATCACTGATAGGTCGGGCACTTGCGAGCATAAGCATTTGCATCCTTCAATAATGTGGGCTAGTAGAAGCTACCTCACATAACTTTGTGCATTGTGGTGTTTCCCACAAAGTGACCCTTGGTGGGTCCATCATGTAGATCTTGAAGTAACTTCTCTGATTCATGTGCCCCTAGGTACCTGAGTAAAACTTTGTTACTATGCTTTCTATAAAGCACTTTGTGCATCGACTGGTATGCTAAGGCTTTAAGGTGCAACACCCTCTTCTGTCTGATAGAAAAGTGAGAGGGTACGGTGTTTTTCTCAATGTACTTGCGCACATCTACATACCAAGAGGTTCCATCTTGAGTGGGTGTTGCTCACCTTATATCATGCATCTCAATTTCCTTCTCCCAGCCGGTGAGCTCATCTTCACTCTCCGGTTCATGTACTGCTTCAGATGCAAGTCTACAAAGTCTATCCTTTGATCGTGTGAACTAGTTTGATTTCAATATCATACTCTTGCAATCTTTTCATACATTTCACACGTCATTCACCCAGTTCTTGTTGTACAAGCAATGTGTCGACTGCTGGGTGAGAGATGAAGACTATGTAGTGGTTCTTCAATGAGTAGGGCCCAAAGTGTTTCACTGCCTTGTAAACTTTATATGCTTGCTTATCAATGGTGGGGTAATTAAGCTCTAGCCCCTACATTCTTTCACTCATGATGGAGATGGGATGTTCATCATTCCTTTCGTCTATCTGGGTGAGTACTGCAGCGAGAGAATTACTGGAGGTGAAGGTGTATAACAGAAAATGTTTCTTGAATTCTAGGTTGTAGATTGAAGGTGCTTCTGCAATGGCCTTCTTGATCAAGGTGAATGCACACTTTTCCCTCTTTCTCCAACTGTACACTGTATCTTTCTTGATCATGTCTTGCATAGGCTTGACTATCTGTGCATAATTCGAGATGAATTTCCGGAGGAAGTTTATCTTTCCCAAGATGGACTACATGGATTTCCTGTTGGCTGGGTGAGGGATCTGCGTAATAATCTAGACTTAATTCATATCCACCTTGATCCCACTTTTGGCAACAATATGTCTGAGGAGGTTCCCCTTTGAAACTACGAAGAAGCTCTTTTTGGGATTGAACGAAATCCCGTATCTTTGACATCGCTCAAATTTTTTGCAGATGGAATATGTGGTCTTCTTGTCATCTTGAGAACACGGTCACATCATCGAGGTATACTACTATGCATTGTCTAATGATTTTGCAAAAAATGATTTCCATGGTGTGCTGAAAGGTTGTGTATGAATTTAAAAGCCCAAATGGCATTTGTCTGTAAGCAAACGTGCCCCAAGTGGTATGGAAAGTAGTTTTAAGTAAGTCAGGTTATACTACCAGAACCTAATTGTATTCTAAGAAACCATCAAGAAGAGAAAACATCTATGCCCCAGATACTATTTTTAGAATGTGGTCCATAGACAGAATAGGGTTTACGTTCTGGAAAGCAACACACAAGCGGATTTCCATGGACTTCTTGCATACAAGAACAAGATTTGAAACCCGTGTGGAATGATGAACTTTGTATATGATCCATGCATGCAACACCTTAGTAAGCTCTTTCTGTATGAGAGGTTCAAGTGATGGATGTCCTTTCCTCAGCTTCTGCTGATATGGCTTGAACCCTTCTTTGATCGGGATGATGTGTTGGATGATTTGCATTTCATAAATTTTTAGATCATCATACATCCATGCAAACACATCTCGGTACTATTTGAACAAGTGAACAAAGGCTTGCCACTCTTGCTGCATGCAACATGTACTAACATTGACAAACTTCAGGTCTTATTTTATTCCTAGGTTTATTAGTTTGTGTGTTGGTGCACAAAGATGTGTTTTTATAGGAGATCCTCATTCCTATATTAATTGTCAACCCAAAGCAAGTATTTTTATTTCAATAGTGTTAGCACTATATATGCAATGAATTCAGAGGTTAACTAATAATAGATCATTGCAATTCCTAATGAGTATCTCTTCAAGCTCAATCGAAACAATTCTAAAAGAAGTAACTCTGAAAGAAATTCATAACACACTTTGCAATTCTACTTAACCTATTATGAAAGCAAATTAATCTGAATACAACTGTGAAGAATCACACTTGGAAATATTAAATGGAATTGAAACTAACTCACTCAATCACAAAAGAGAACTATGACAATTTAACAACAAATGATAATTGAACAGAAAATCCTAATTGAACAACAACTGATAATTGAACAACAAATGATAATAGAACAACAAATAATGTCTGAACAATAAATGACTGTATGAGCATATTACGAAAAGTGATCAATTCTATCTCTGAAATCTATGATAGCATTACTTGGAATGAACAATTATCTAATGCTAAAACTAACATAACCAATTCAATCAAAAGCATTACGCCTATGTAACGCACAACTAGATCTGAATCTCAAATAAACAACAAAAGAAAATTAGAAACATCAATCCTCATGATAATCGAAATGAAATTAACTTAATATTAACAAACAATAAAGAATGAATAGAAAAGATTATAACATAGGCGAAGCAGTAAACCTTCTCTTGAGTCGGCCCAGAGTTTCCAAAAGTGTTCTCTATGAGATACTCAGAATATAATTATGATTTAAAGACAAACTTCTTCATTAAAACAATTAACGGAGTTACAACATCACCAAGGTAACATTATTATATGTCCAAAAGAATAATTACAAATTGTGAATTCATGAACTCATCACGCAGTTTTCCTTTCAGCCTTATATATAACATTTAGAAAAGTAAATAGATAAAAGTGAATCGTTAGGATCAGGGGATCCTGAGGATTTCACAATACTATATCTGATTCCATCATAAAATAGCATCAATCTGCCCAATATTCTGCTATCTTGCTTTCCCTCTGATGCTGTCTTTTTCTTTTATGAGATGTCATTGTTCTGCCGATTGAACAACCAACATCCAATTCATGTCTTCTACACATAAATATATTAAAAGTTAGTTTTTGATGCTTAGATTCATCTAATTTTTTACTGATTACTTTTATCGAACTTCAGCTGTATTTCCTCTACTTTTGTCCATAAAACGAGGTTAGACATGTGAAAACAAATGCTAAATAAAGTTATTTACAAGGAGAAAAGATACCTTTTTCTCATCCCAACATAGTCCCAAACTTAATTTATTACATTTCCTCATTCAATTAAATTCTTTAGGTGTACCTAAGTTAGGGAGTAGGCAAAGGACCTTGGAAGAATGATGAACCCTAATCTCCCCCTCCCTTCAGCCGCCGTCTGGCCTTTGCTCAGCCCTGTAGAAGATGGCAACATGAGCTTTAGAGGGGCCCTGACTCCATTCAAGCAAAACCCAACGAATAAGATCGCGTGCAGCCCTGTGAAGAAAAAAAAAAAATATGCACGGGTTGGGCTCTCAGCAAGCTGTGCATGCACTGCAGCAGATATGGTGGCTGACACTCTTCATATGCAGGTCGTTGGCAGCTTCGCAGTGAGGATGAGGATGGCACCCGGCCTCGAGGGACTTCTGCAGGCCGCCAAGATTTTGGATGCTTTGACAGGCAACAAATCAAACTTCGAGGGTTCCAGATTAACCCTGCATCCCAATAGCTTATGGATCCAGCACGACATCGCCAGGAACCCTCACGCAATATCTGTCATGGAGCAAGGCTGCGATTTTTCTAGCCAGCCCCTGCACCCCAACAGTCCATTGTTTCAGAGGGCTACCACAGAGTTCACCAGTCAGCAAAGCCCTAGCTCCAAGGGAAACATCATCAGAAAAGAATCGTCTAGGAGCTTCCATGTCGCCGCCCTGTACTCGCTCTGCCCTGATCGATCATGCAGACATGGAATGCCAGCTTCTTCCATTGATGTTGAACCGCATGTATTCCATTCCCTTCTGGGTGCTCACCTCCCTCTAATCTACTCCCCTCTCGACAACAGTGTAGCCAGATCTCGGCCCTTTGCTGCTGCATATCTTAACATTCGCCCCCTTCAGATAGTAGATGAAAAGGTTAAGGATAGAAATGCAGAATATAATCCTTCTTCTCCTCAGGCTACGGCTCTTGGGAAGAAATATTACGCTCTGGAAGGCTTCTCAACCCCATTAGAACCTCTTCTACCTCCCCAGAATATTTGATACCATGTATTTCATATTGAGAATTCTTTCAGCTTCCTGGATTTTCCTGGACGGAGCATCTGGGAGCTCTTTTGGGTGGAAAGAAATGAAAAACTCAATGACCATTGGACTCTCACCACATCTTCTCACAAGCCCCTGTGACAAGTTCAGGAAAAGGTGTCCCACCAAAGCACCATCTTCCTCTCATCTCAGATTTGCAGAGGAAAGCGGAAGTCTGATCACTCTGCCTCATTCCAGATCCAGATCGTGCTCCTTTCTGGCAAAAATTTGCTACAATGGGTGAGCTCTTAGGATCTAGTGCAGGACCTCAAGCAAATCCTAGAATTTAGGCTGGGGATTCCCTTTGCATCTCAATGACTCCTCCACGAAGGTAAACAACTTGAGGATCTATATCCCCTTTCTTTTTAGAGCATTAAGAGAAATGCCCCCATCATTTTTACCCTTCGTTTGAGAGGGGGAGTTGTTGGACAGTCATCTTCAGCTGCGGATTTTTCATACAAAGATGTTATCCATGCTCAGATTCCCAAGAAAGCAACTCCACCAGCTCAGGCTCCCAAACCTTTTTTGGTGGACAAACTGGAGGAAACACCCTCCATTGAAATAATGCATCCAACGCTGGATGAGCAAATCGAAAAGTATGTAGAGCATGCCATTATTTGCAGGTTCAATGGGCTATGGCCACACACAATAGATCTCTACCAATGGATTCACTCTAACTAGACCAACATTTGCAAGGTTCTTCTCTGCTCAAAGGGTTTCTTCATTGTAGTGTTTGCTCTCAGTGAGGACTACCAAAAAGCATTAACTGAAGGCCCATGGTTTTGGGGCTCAGTAGGTTTATTCCTGACCCCTTGGTTCCCAGATTTCGATCCCTCTACAGAAATCATCACCAAGCTCCCCATCTAGGTTAGACTTCCTAATCTCCTGCGCATCTATGGCACTTTGTTGTATTCCAAGGAATCGGCGATACTCTAGGCTGCTTTCTAGCCACAGACACCTCTAGAGGGGAAAAGGGCATATACACCTTCGCCAGAATCTATGCAGAAATAAACATGAGAAAAGGTCTACCTGATCAAATTAATCTCAAAATTGGAGACTTCCATTGGACTCAGACCCTGGATTACAAGAACACAACCTTTTTCTGCCAAAATTGCCATCACACAGGGCACCTTCAGAGCTCTTGTTCTTCGATGCCTGCCCAAAAGGAGAGAGCCAATCCTAAGCTGAAATCCAAAAGTTGGAAACCTCGTGATCCTCCCCCCATGGATGATTTTGATTCCAGCTCAGATGAATAGGAAGGGAATACGGAAGGAATGGACGCAAAGATGGCAGAGGATCCACCCTCGACTGGTCCTGAGGAATCTACCGTCCCACCCAACTCACAGAAAAGAAATCATGAGTCCTCTCCCTTGGATTCAGAGAAGGATACCTCTCCGTCAGCCCAGCTCAGTTTGCAAATCATGCCAGCTCAGTAGAGTCATCTTGGTTGGGTCAAAGCTGGTAAAAAGAAAGGAAAATAATTTCGAATAGTTGATTCTACCCACATTGGGTAGAATCCTTTGTTCTTCTCTTGTTACTCTGTTCTTCTTGTTACTTCTTGCTTAGCACTATTCTCTTCTTGCTTTCTCTTAGGGGCCAAGGTGGATAGTCTATCCTTTCCGGCTGCCCATTTTCTTGCTTCTCTTGGTTGTAACTTCATATTGTACCATACATCCTCTTAATAGAATTATTTTTATGGACAAAAAAAAAAGTTAAGGAGTAGGTTTCGAGTGCTAAAAAAGGTATGCTTTTGATGATTATTTCAGTATCTTTTCAGTAGAACTTGCAAACCTTTTTACATCATGAACTCAGAAAACGATAAAGAATTATAACAAAACATGTGAGATTAATATGCAAAACTAAAACACTGACAATTATCATTTCCTTATGCAGGGAGGAGTGAAAACGAGAAGTTACCGTTCCAAAGGAAAGGACAAGGACGGGTTAACCACTGTCCCCTTGACGGGAGACAGAATGCAAACAAGGCAAAGCAAATCAAAGCCAATCAGCCCAGAAGAGGAGGTGGATATATCATCTTGGTGCAGGAGAGAAAAGAAATGACTGAGGACTAACGGTTCGGCGAATCCCTCAGGATCCTTGACCCTGAGGGATCGTTGTTTTATCTATTTTTGCACTTAGACATCTCCGTTGTCACCCTTATAAAAGGGACAGCACTGTTAGCTTGAGGGAGGAGTTATACATGTTTATGTTTTTATGTAATTTCTTTTATAATCAAAACTTTGATCATCGAGTCTCGATAAGAACTGGTTTATTGTAATTCTGCTTTATGCATTAAATACAAACTTGGTGATTACTTCATCTCCGAGTCTAGATTAACTTCAAGCGGTGTACCCCTGGAGGCTAAGGGCCCAGCCCTGGAGGACACTTGCTCCTGTATTATTACATTGGTTTATGCATGGTTTGCCTATCCTCGTTATTTGGTAATCTGATGTGTTTTATAAGTTTACATCACATGCTTTGTTATGTTTAATTCATCAAGGTTTCCACAGAAAAAACTATTGTATTGACTCTGCATCATATTACTATTCTTTTCAGAGTTGATCTAATATTACAAGTCTTAACAGAATACTATTACTATTCCATTATAGAGTTTTTGTGTTGCGCACCTGTTCATTCACGTTACAGATTCATCTTAGGAGTTATGTTCTTTACGATTGTTTAATTTATAAACAATGCAGTTCTATTTTCAAACACAGTCGTATTCCTTCTAACTGAGATTGATACTTGGACCAGATTACTATTTAAGTGTGTTGTGTACTTATATGGTTTTCAAGCGTTGTTCCATAGTTCATCAGCAATTAGTGTTGTTCCATTGGTGTGTGTTGTTCGATCTGCCTTAAAAGTGAAAGATTTCCATTTGATTACGATTAATGCATTTGATTTGATAGATTAAGTTTGTTATTTCTTGTGAGACTTAGTTGTTGTTCTATTTCTTAGCTATTGTCATGTTTCGGAAATGTTGTTCCATTACAGACTTGCTGTTCGATTTCTTATTTTTTGTTCCATTTTCTTATTTGTCGTTCCATTTAATGGCATTTGTTATTTTGGTGTGGGAGACGATCTAAATCTATAGTAAGCATTGGCATTTACTGTCTGGCTCCCAGATCCACAATCTGTTCTCTAATTTCCTTTTCCATCAGTTTCCAAAGGGATGGGTTATTGCTATTGAACCCTTGACTGATAAGTTGCTTAGTCTTTGTGTGATTTACTCTTTTGAAGAAGTTAAGCTGTAGACAAGCATCCATTTACACTTGTATTTCTGAACACTGTACAACTAGCATTACTCTGGCAAATGATAGCCTCAGACTGAGACACTCTTTGAAATAACAAAACGCTCGCGGATTGACATATTAATGTGAGGTAATTAGAGGTGAAAGAGACCCTTTTTATAGCTCTACAGTAGGCAGGATATACCTCCTCCTTATAAACTCTGAAACCATTTTTCTTGTTAAGCACAGTGAAAACCTGGTTCACCTCTTTATCTGTCAGGTTATAATCATAGTAGTACCTGTCTAGGGGATACCATATGATTGGGCTCCCATACCGAAATCCTATCCATTTAGGTCCTGTTAGAGTCGGTCTGGTCAGCCCTCCATCAGAGATCAAAACTCTTTGTGAATTTCATTTTTAGGAGTCTCGCTCCATTTACCCAGCTGCATTCTTCTAGGAGCATGCCATAATCTGATGGAAAAGGTCATGCTAGTCATTTCCCCTCATGTCTGGCTCCTGTTGGATTAGGTCTTTTGTCAATGATCACCAAAGTCCATGACAGTCAAGGTCTGGTCCTTTAATGGACAAAAGTCATTTTCGATCATTAGGTCTAGGGATTAATCGATTTGGTCTTTAAATATGTCCATTAAAGTCATGTAGGCCAGAGTGAGGCCCTTACAAAGTAATGATTTAGAGAGTTTCATCGTCATATTGATAAAATTCGACTATTCTTCAAAACTCTATTTTGAAGAAAAGTCAAACAGTGTCATTGGTGATAAAATTTTCAAAAAAGTCGTCAATTGATTTCTTCATATGTAGGCATGGTTTCCATGGCCAAATGACCTATCGTGCAATCCCTGCAAAGAGTGCTGAAAATTTCATCATTTGAGCTAAAATTTCAGAGGGAAAGTGAAAATCAGTGTTTCTTTAAGTCAGTGAAAAAGTGTCAAAACATAACATTAGAAAAATGGGTTTTTGAAGAAGAAAAAAATTAACCCATGACTTCTAAGTCTTTATATACAAGTTTCCACCAAAACCAAAGTCCTTGTGTGAATCAAGTGCATAGGGAAACATTTAAAAGTGTTTGAGTGTGCATCGTGCGTGTTTGGAGCAAGGTTGGAGGCAGTTTTCAGGGTGTGGCGCATATATACAGGGGCGAGGCGCACACAGAGCCACCCCTCAGTGTAATCAGCGCGGTGCACACCCACAGAGGGCCAAAACCGTGCCAAACTTCCTCAAATTTCTTGTGAAGCCCCTCAAATTGACAGGTAGGCTCTATGACTTGACTTTTTCATCAAAGTTTATAAATGATATGGTGGTTTATGGCTATGTTTGAATGCAACAAAACTCATAAAATCAACCACAAGAAAACACCAAAGGCCATTATTTCTAGGGTTGCATCATTATGGTATTGAGGCCAAGGTTCCATTTTCACCCACCATTTTTCCCTCACCTACCATTTTTCCCTATCCTCCCTTTCTCATTTTTCCTATTATCCCTACCCTAAAACACTACCAAACCCTATTCGCTTTCCCCTCCTCTTATTTGTCAACATAACACCCCAAAAACCTACCCTATCAAATACCCAAACCCCCTACATATCCCTAAACAATCTTCTCCCCATAACCCCTATTCCCATCACATTACTCCCCTCCTAATACTCCCTTTTGCTTCATTGTTCCCCTTGGTGGCAGATATCAAAAAAGCACCCAGCTTCACACCATCATCAAAGGGCAGCCTAAATACAGTACACACAACAGTAATGTCATCACAGCATTCATCAGAGTATGATATGGAGACATAAAGTGATTCATCCTTGGAAGAGCAGGCTCCCAATAGACATCACAAGAGTGGCAAACATGTTAGGGATGAGCACAGTACCCTCACTGAATTACAAGAATGCCCTCTTGCCATGTCATGTTTCCAGCACCTAGCATGATTTGAATTTTGTCAAAGGGTGGCTAATGTTAGAGTTCATCATGATTTGGCCCGTCTTTTTGTGCTTCACCTACATGGAGATCACTCTATCTTGGTCGGGGTCACCTTCACACTGACACCTGAAACTGTCTCATTAGCAACCGGTATACCGAATGTTGGAGAACCATGGCACAAGAAACATAAATTTGATTGGCAGAATTATGAGCCTTACATTAAGGCCAGTTGCTTGAGGCATCTCACAAGAGTCTTCCCATTCAGATATTTGAAAGATGAGTATGCTCCACTCATGAAATTGATCATGAAGTACCTCAGTTGTGAGGGGAGGTTCTCTCGACTATATGCCTATCACATCAGGTTGCTCATGCACTTTACCAAGGTGCGGATGATGAACCTCCCATTTTTCATTTGCAGGAACATAGAGAGGATAAACACCTTCATGCAACATAAGACCCCTCAGCAGTAGCTTAACAGTGTTTATCACTCTACTCTTATTCAGATTTTGGTGGATCATCAATTGGGATTGCAGGGCATTGCTTGGGAGGAATTCATCTCCCATGACTTCTTCAGCACTTCACAAGCATTATCAGAGGTTAAGCAATATGGTGAACCTTCTCGTCGGTATGAGGGCCATGAGACTGCTAGTGTGCCGGTTTTCATCACATATCAGAGGGGTGCTAGACATTTTTTTGCAGCAGCAAAGCGAGTGTTATCTCCACTTGGGGTGGAAGGGGCCTCGCTTCCGACATCAGCACTACAGGTACAGGATAGAGGTAAGGAGCCAATGCATGATGACGGGCCTTCAGGTGAGCCATCAGGTGAACGAGAGACCGAATTCGTTCTCCTTCATGATGATGATACAGATACAGAACCAACCAGTGCACAGCTCAAAGAGATCATCCAGGAGCAGCAATCATAGATCGAAGACTTGTCCCTTGATTTGGAGAGGGATAAGTGGAAGATGAAATATTTGGAGCAGAGGAACAAACAACTCGAGGATCAGCAAGCGATCATGGAGCTACAAAACATTCATGAGCATCGCCAAGCTGCGCAAAGGAGAAGAGTTGAGCTCACATCATTGGAGTAAGAGATTAATGAGGATCGTAGAGGAGGCAACTCTAAAGTTTTGGTATCTGAATGGTTCTCTATTCCTGATAGTATTGCTGGAGACTTCCCACCTTTGTCTTGCTACATACAAGGATTCTTCCTTGATCTCCTGGAATTACTGCTTCCCATTTTGTAAAATGTTTGCATGGAATGGCCTTAATTGGCCTACAACACTAGTTCACTTCATAAATTTCTCGTGCCTGACAGAGAGATGCAGGGGTTTTATATGCTCCCCCCAAACCATAGGTTGATGCCATATTCCCATTTTCTAAAATTATTATGGGCCTTGGCCCATTAAATTTGGTTAGTATCAAAAGAAAGAAAGGCTTGGAATTGGACATCCCCTATCAAGGGGCCAATATCACTATCTATGTCATCTTCTAAAAAGAAATTACGCATGTAAAGTTCACACAAGAGGCATTGTACCTGCTCATTTTGCTCTCTGAAGCACTTGAAAAAGTCTAGGGTAATCTTGATTTCCACAGACTTGCCACCCTTAATAGCATCAATTTTCAACAGGAGGTACCTTTCCAGGAGGAGTAATACATAGTTTGTAGCAGGAGCTCGGCATGAGATGGTGTCTGAATAAAGAGAGAAGATAGTCTCCAATTTCTCTTTAGCCTTTTGTAATTTGTCCTGTGCTTTCTCTTTTTCTGCTCAGCCTTGTTCTGAGTGAAGGTATCTTCCTCAGTGGTTGCGAGTGCCTCAAACTTCTTTCTTAAGTATTGATGTGCATGTAGGGGCACTACTTCCTCTTTGTGCCTAGTTAATTCCTACTAGACCTTAGTTAGTTCATCTCACAATTTTCTAATAACTACTTCCCTTACTAGGGGGATGTAAGTAGGTGTCTCCTCTATTTGGGGCTGATTATCTTATGTCTCCATAGGCTCAATCTGGACAGTAGACATGTTTTCTTCTTGAATCATGTAACAATCAACTGGGATGCTCTCTTCATCATCAATTTGAAAGATAATGTTCATAGTAGGGAAGTCCATTTGGGTCTCCTGTGGGCAATCACAGGGGTCTTTCATTGGCATTTCACTTTCTTCTATAAGACATGGCTCTGTCTGAGTTTCCTTTGAATAAACCAAAATAATCTCAAACTGGGTTTCAACATATTTTCCAAAACAATGTTCTGTCTGTGTCCTCGTGGTCTCCATTTCCACTTTCAATTTTCTAATTTTGACTACTTCTTTTAACCACTCTCTTAGCTGCCAAATTATTCTCTTTTGTTTTCTATACTATTCAAGAATTTTTCTTAGCCTATCCTTTAAGGTTTTCTTTGTTGTGAGGCTTCAACTGATGGTAGTGTAGTTGCATTTACCTCAGGTTCCTTCTCATGTGGAATTATGTCGGCATCAGGGAGGGTTTCAATTGGAACTGTATCTCCTGATGGAGATTCACCTTCTAGTTCTTCTTCCTCATGAATTTCTCTCTCGGGAGACCCCAATGGAATGGTGTCTCCTGAGAAATTGGCATTCTCTGAGCTTTCTTCTAAGTGGGTCTCATCCTCAGGGGACTTCATAAAACTAGCATTTCCTAGTTGATTTTCATCTCCCACGGTTTCATCTGTAGGATTTTCTTCAGTTGGGGGGTCCAATGAACCGATAGCTATTGATTGATCTTCCTCTCTAATGGTTTTTTCTTCATGCACTTATTCTTTTAGGGGTTTTCCCACACAAGGGACTAGCTCCCTCTCTTCTTCCAAAAAATCAGTAAACGATAAGGTTTGATCATAACCAAGGCTATCAATAGAGGTGGACTCATTGGGGGTACAATTCTATCCTTCAACATTCTCAGATTGTTCTCTTCCCTCACCAAAGATCCCCATGTTTTCCAATACCCTAGCCACCTCTTCCGCATAGTCTTGTAAGGGGAATTTTGCAGACTTGGAGGTGGTGTGTGAGATGGCCCAGCCTCATTTGTTTGAATTTGGGTCTGTCGCTGCAACTTAACCCACATAGAGCACCTTCTTTTGGTTAGGTTCAAGGGAGCAAAGGAATTCTTCCATTCCAGTGTCCTTCTCGAACCTAGGGTTCTTGGCCCTTGTTGTTTTGTTGCTGGGTTATTTGTAGGTGGGGCCAGAGTAGGATTTACAATATTGTCCTAGGTTAGTTTTTGCTCGGCAAGTCCATGCATGATAATCAATTTGATCAGCCCATGATAATTGATGATTGTGTGTGGGTCCTTTTCTTTCCTAACTCCATGACAGACATCATGCAATAGGGAATTTAAATAAAACAAAAAATTAACTGAAATTTTCTATTTTAAGATGGCTAAAATTTTGAGTTGGCGGGTCTTTACCACATCCTTTCAACTGTTGCATGTGATGTACCTTTGCACAATGAATGCTAATTCCTACCATGGTTTTCTTAACATTGAACGGTGAATCCCTCTCCCTGTTCACACCAATTTCTCCCCTGGGCCTTGGAATAGTGTGACTACATTATACAAAAGGACATGTTTGTTTGTCCATATGGTTCCCTCAACTAGAAGTCCAATGAATTTGGCTATGACTGCTTCGTAGACCATTATGTCCCTGCATCTTATTGTGGTGCTGCCATTCTGCAAATTCTACAGGAATTCGAGTGTCATCTCTTTGTGAAAAACCTGAAATTTATTCAAATATTGCAACCATCCAGTACACTTGAGAATTTCACGAGCCTGGTCTGATACTATGAGCACTATGGGT
Source organism: Pinus tabuliformis (assembly GCA_031772625.1). Lineage (NCBI taxonomy): Eukaryota > Viridiplantae > Streptophyta > Pinopsida > Pinales > Pinaceae > Pinus > Pinus tabuliformis. The sequence goes on from CM062820.1 coordinate 1,372,363,086, forward strand.
TCATTTTGGATGGATCTACCTCCCATGGTTGTTGTTTTCCTACGACTAGTTCACTTGCATCACTTCTCTTGCACTTTCGTAGTTTAGAACAACAACAAAGAACGTTAAAGCAATTAATAGGAAAGTGATGTTTTTTGGGAATTAACAACATATATAGTCAAGTCATTTGTCTCGTTAGAAATATTTGACACAGGCTCATAATCAATATGCATCCAATCCATAATGGTTGTCGTCCTTCATCCAATTAGAAATACTTAGATAATAATTACACATACAAAATCATCATGTCGTCCTTAACCGAGAAATTAGTTTAATAATTATCACACAATTATCCATAAACTATCAGGCATGTTTTTCATACGCAAACCATCCCCCCTCCAATGAGAAAAGGGCATCCACATCCACCAAGCATGGGAAAAATAGGAGAAAGCACCGGTAATACATAAATGTAGACAACCAATCAATAAAAAGGAACACAATACATGCCAGGGAAATTAAAGCAATAGACGTCATCGGATATGAAATGGCCGTAAATTAAAAGAAATATTTAAGTCATTATATCAAAATATTTTTACCTTAAGCTGTATTAGTAACAATGCATAATTGATGGTAAGTATTAATGACTTTCATAAAGTGATTTGAAAAATATGGTAAAACGAATATGTAACATAAGTTACCATGCATGTTGGCTTTTTAGAAGTTTTTCTCAAATGGGAAATTTCCTTTAGAAATGAATCCATAGGTGGTAATAAAATATAGATCATTTGGCAGTGTCAGATAGTACTCTAATACCACAAGTAGAGCCACTACTCCCAGGAGGTGTTCATGGCCTCGACAGGGTTTATTTTTAACCCCCTAAATGAGCCAAAGTCATCCTTTTAGTATGTAGATGATTCTTTATTTTCTTGTCATAAAGAGACCACTATGCTAGCATGGTGACCAGATAATCATATTTCCATTCATCGAGATATAAGAAAGTGATCGGGCTGGCTCATGATGAGATCCTCTATCCTTCTGACAGTTTTAATTATCAAGAACGTCATTACCTTGGTATGGTGGCCAAAATGGAATGTCACTCGTTACATCCCTATGATCATGGTAGGTTGGCCCATGATGAGACCTCTTATCCTCTTTTGTTGCATTTTCATATTCCTCTATTTTCATATTTTCATATTTTCATGTTTTCATGCTTTTATTATAAAAAGAGGGAGGCTCATTTACCCCTTAAGGGTCGGGGATGGTGTAAGAGGTAAGAAAAATGCAAATGAAAGTTTATACTTTTACCCCCTTATCATCATATCAAAGGGATTTATCCATTTGAAATGGTGAAAGATAAATCAAAATGGTACTAAAATAATAAATCGTTTTATGATGTGTCCAAAGAAAAGATATTCAACCGGTCATTATAAATATGCACCATGTTAGCTATTGAATAAAGATGACAATAAAAAGGTTTAATAGGTCATATTGATATTAACCTTACTATTTTTCTTTATCTTAGGCACAAAATAACCAGATGGTTTTCATTCGAAACGTAAAAGAGAAAGAAAAATAGCAAAAAGAGTGACCAGCGAAGAAACAACAAAGAGAAATCAAAACTATTTATTCTACTGATTACACACAAAAAGAAAAATCAACATAAAGCACAAAAGGTGTTGTGCAATTGATTGAATAGAAAAATCTAAAAAAACATAAAAGTGGTGTTCAATTGATTAGACAACAATCGTTCAACCGTTTGAACAACAAATTCAAAAAAGAAAATAATGCAAAAGTGTTGTTTAATAGATTGAATAGCAATGATTCAAATGTTTGAACAGTGAAATCAAAAAGAAAAAGACACAAAAGTGTTGTTCAATTGATTGAATGGCAATTGTTCAATCGATTGAACAACAAAACCGAAAAATCACAAAACATGTTGTTCAATTGATTGAATAGAAATCATTCAATTGATTGAATAGTAAAAATCAGAAAAAGAAAAATGTGTTGTTCAATTGATTGAATAACAATCATTCAATTGATTGAACAACAAAAATCATAAAATGCAAAAAAGTGTTGTTCAATTTATTGAATAGTGATCATTCAATTGATTGAACAAAAATAAAAAATAAAATGTGGAAGTGCTTGTTCAATTAATTGAACAACAATGGTTTAATCGATTTAACAGCAAAACACAAAGTGTTGTTCAATTGATTGAACAACAAAACAAAAAAATATAAAAGTGTTTTTCAATTGGTTGAACAACAATCGTTCAATCAATTGAACAACAAAACACACAAGGTTCTATTCAATTGATTGAACAACAATATAAACAGAAAAATAAGTGTTTTTCAATTGATTGAAGATCAATCATAAAATCAATTGAACAACAATATACACACAAAAATAAGTATTGTTCAATTGATTGAACAACAATCGTTCAATCATTTGAACTACAATGCAAATACAAACATAGGAGTTGTTCAATTGATTGAAAAAGGATCATTCAATCGATTGAACAACATTTATCAAACACCCAAAATAAGTAAAATCCTCATATCTACATGGTGATGCCTAACCGAATTGCAATTAATTGGAAAAAGGAATATACACATTATTTACAGTTAAAAAAAATCATAAGTTTGCGAAAGAAAAGTTGTCGGGTCATCATTCCCTGCAGCTAGAATTTGCATAGTGGGGTCCTCATGTACCTGTTCATAGAAAGACTCCTTAGTGAGTGGTTTGTGATAGAGACACATCCAATTCCCATTCACCTTGAAAGAATGACCAGAACCATCAATGTAGTCAAAGTGAGAGTACCATTGTTATGTAATTCTTGAATTTCATAAGGGCCGAGCTATCTTGTTTGTAACTTACCTGTAAAGTCTACGAATCTGGAGTCATAGAGGAGTGCCCAATCTCCTTTATGAAACATATTTTTTTTTATAAGTCTGTCATGCCACCTTGCCCTTTGCTATTGAATAATTGCACTCTATCACAGAGCGAGTAGTTGAGCCTCGTCTAGTTCATTGATTTGTTGAAGTTGCTTGGTTTGGACTTTTGTTAAATCCAATCCAACTTCCTAAGTCATTCTTATAGTCTTTATTTCGAATTCAATTGGAAAAATAGGTTCTTTTCCAAACATGAGTTGGTATGCAGAGTATCCAGTAGTATTCCTCCAAGTCGTGTGATAGGTGTTATAGGAAAAATTGACCTCCTAATCAACTTAGAGGAGAAAGACAAGATGACCGAAAGAATGACCATGGTGGCAGGCCAAGAATCCACACTAATGCTCTCTATACACTAATGACCTGCTTTATAAAGCTTGTTTACAAGCATAAAGGAGCATTAGTCAACCTGCTAACTCGTGTTGTTAGACCAGGGGGAGAGTTAGTGAACTTTAGTGATGCTCAAAGTGGTTAAGCCAACGAATCTGCCATTAAATATCTAGATATTATTTCCCTAAATTTGTGCAAGAAAGGAAGGGAAACTCTAAAAATCAAGATATTTGGAGAAATTCCATTCCGGAAACAGAGGCAAATGGGAAAAAGAAGGCAAAAGAGGCAGGTTCATGGTTTTTACCCAAATGAGCTACAGGTGGAGTTGGGAAGCCCTAATTCAATTGTTATTTAAGCAACGAAAGGGCCATTACACAAGGGTCTAAGAATTTAGAAGGATAGTACATGGTATTGTTGTGATATTGTCATATTCTTGAAGGAACTAGCTGAAAGAAGGAGAAAGAGAGAGAGGAAAAAGGGATAAGGAAGGTTGATGCAACAGGGTTGTTGTAATCACTCTTCTGAATATAGGACTGTGGTTGTGTTCCACTACTTGAAGTGTTAGTGATATTGTGCATTTATTTGTCCATTTTGATGCTTGTTGTGTTGAGTAGATAAGTTACACATTTATACATGTTTGTTACGGATTCTTTCATTAATTGTCATAAGTATATGTTGTGATTGGTTTTCTTCATTCTTTTATGTAGGAATCGTCTTGGAGCTAGTCAAGAGGAGTTCTTGTTACAACACAGAGATCCCCAAGCGAATCTAGAAAGAACCAAAGGTGATCCTTTCTCCATATCCTATCAATATATGTCAGATAGATGAACATGTGTTTAACAGGTACCTTTCGCAGATAACTTTACGGTCTGTCGAAAGTCCCGAGAAGAGTTTGCAGGGTAGTTTTGATCCCATGCATTTTACCCCATAGCAGAACTGGCAACTCTACTAGGGACTATACATTTAGTTCCCGGTTATCCAGACTCCTCTTAGATCTCTTCTCTCTTCTATGAGCTTCCCACTTCTTCAAATCCTTCTCTGATCCACCATCTAGTTTGTTGCATCCTGCAAAGTTGCTTTTTCCTCAGAAACTGATCCCAAGAGCCCACTTTTTGAGCTCTTTCCCTCACTAACGTAGGTTGCTGGTCTAAACAGAGCTTTATAAAGCTTTTTGACTGTGCACAGGGAGCGTTAGTGGCCAAACTAAAGGTTGACACATAGAAAAAGCGTTAGTGACCCATTTCCATGTTTTCCAAGAGATCTTGTGGACCAAAAGGGGGGGAAACTTGTCCCAAGGGCTAAATAAGGATTTGCAACAGTATCATGCTAACAAATTTGGTGTCTTAAAATTTATTTTTTAAGAAAATGCTTTAGTTTTTCACTGATAAAAGAAATTTTTGTTGAAAGAAAAGCTAAAAAACTATACATCTCCTTCCGTTGAAATAGTTGTAAGCTGCTTTGTTTTGGTTCAATAGTTGTTAAGGAATACTAAGAAAAGGAACTTTCAGTTATGCAAAGTGTTGAAATGACTTTAGATGCACTGGTGAATACATGAATATGTGAAATGATACATGTGTAGAATAAGACTTGTTTGCATAAGAAATTGAAATTTCTTTTCAAAGCATAGTTTTGCACAGTTTATCAAGTCGATAGTCTCATCATATTCATACGTCAACACCCCCTCCAAAGACAAATAAAAAAGTACACTAAAATCAATCAAATACTCTTTTTTAGAGCAAACCAACATTACATAGATTAGGACCTTGGGTTAAGAGAGTGAGTCAACTACCCAAGCTTGAAAATCAAACTAGTGTCGTTAAAGAGTGAAAAATCCTTCTGCACTCATATTATTACGACCACTCCACTCACACTGGAGTGAAATACAAGACAACATCAGATTGTAATCAAAGGTAGCCCACCTTCTTTTACATCTCCTTTGGGCATTCTGTGTAATGGGGGTCCCTTCGGGGATTTCAAAACTGAGTCAAGGACTCAGGTATCCTGCCCACACAGCGTGTTGTCTAAGACTATGTCCCCCCTGATAATTTATGTGATTTGAGGTTTCTCTAGTGGCCAATACTTCTAGGTACTTACCTAAGGTGACTGGGACGGGCTATCCTGGTACCTCAAATGGACAGACCTACTTTGTCTTCATTTTTTGGGAGGGTACTTGTCTTCACGAGAGTATTTGGCCCCTCAATCTAAGGTTCGGGTGAAGCTCAAAAGTAACTGTAACCATACATTTGGCCATCCTTCTCTGTGACTCATTGAGAGACTGGGTTTCATCTCCAATAATCGATGTTTATTAGACAAGGTAATTTCACTTTGTTTGTTGTTTGTCATTTTAGTGTATTTTTTCTTTTTAGGTACCCGAGTGCTATCGTTTTTGAGACTTAAAGAATATCAACTTAAAATTTATCTGATAAAATGTATCAGTTATTGTGGCTACATCCGGCCCTCACCATCAATCCAGACAGTTGTTAGGACTTCCTCCAGTCACTATGGAGGATCTGCCGAGATCCACTGACTTGGATTCCTCATCTTTGAGGAATCAGTCTCCTAAACCGAAAATGGGATCATTCTGGACGACTGATGATTCTGATTTTCCATAGGATTTCTTTACGAAAGGATTTCTTCCTCATTTTAACACTCCTCTTACAAATCTATCGGATCTTGTTATTGATCCCATCATAGTAGTAATTCACTCTTCACTGGGAGGAACTCTCCCATCTATTTAGTCAACAACTCAAGGGTTGTGGAATGATAGAGACATTGTGAGTCCTCTACCACTTCCCCAGTCGACGGTCATCACAACACCAGCAATGTGGAACCCCTCAATCCCATTTGTCGCAGGTACTACAACTCACATGACACCCTCTATCAGTGGAACCGAGCAGATGTGAGGTTCCACTCATATGGTGTGCCAAATCATACCTTCGACTAGTGCCACATACAGTGCTCCATATAACACTCAATGTGGCACTATGGGCGTAGTTCGAATTTACAAACACCAAGATCGGCTGCCAATGTATGGTTCTAATCCCCATATTCAAATATCTAGGGTGGTTCCCAAAATGCACATGGCAGTGATTATGTCACAGTTCCCCCACCGTTCTCTGGCATGCATGGACAGTCGCTGATTTACATGAATTTTCCTTCTGTCAATCAAAGCCATATGGTCAGTTCGGTGTCAGTTGGGAATCCACAAGGGATTCCCACCCAAACCATGGGGGCACCCTACTCACAAGCTCAAATGAGTCAAGGGGGCACCGCTTATACTAGGGGCAACTTCATATCCCAGTATCAAAACCCTCATGGTAATCCACTTTACAAAACCGTATCACAAAGCAACTGCTACACCTCACAGCCCATGTACAACATGGGGAACCAAATGATGGGCGAAGCGCAGACCTCCTCAGGTCATCCGTCATCACAATGGTCCAAGTCGGGGTCACCGAAAAATTTGCCTTTGTTGGCAAGATTGGATATCCCCAACTTATACAAGTTGACTAATGACCCCATATACCATAACCTATAGTGGTCGCCGATCCTGCATAAAATACCAGTAGATATTCCTAAGCTCGTCAGGAAACAAGGTGACGATCCAGGCACTCACGTCACCACCTACCATCTATGGTGTGTTTCTAACTCCGTGGTGGATGACAATGTTCTGTTGCGTCTTTTTCCATGCATCATCACTGGCAATGTTTTAAAGTGGTATATTGAGTTACCACATGCATCAGTGAATACCTTTGATGCTTTAGCGATGGAGTTCCTAAAGCACTTTCAGTTACCTATCCATTATGAGACATGGACGAAACTACTTATTTCATTTCGTCAGGATACCGCCACCCACATCTCCGATCATATCCATGAATGGAGACGTAGGTAGAGGTTAGTCAAAGCCCCCATCCTTGATTTTCTCTTAACAAACTAGTTCTGTAAGTCCCTACTCCCACAAATCGCTAAAGATGTAGCTCTAGGTGGTGCGGTAACAAAGGACCAATCCATACGTCGCGCCCAGCACTTGGATTTAATTTATGCAAATCTGGCACACTCTACAAAATTATCCCCAATGCTCCCAGTAACCCCAATCCTCCCACCACTTAGTGCCCTGGAGTGCATGCCGACAAGATCGTCAGTGCAACCTCCACGAGCACTGTAAAACAACTCAGTGGGTTCGTTGCTAAGTTGGCAGTGGACCCCTCTACCAGAATGACTACTCTTCCTACCACTGTGATTAACCCTGTGCAGTCTACACAAAAATCCAGTAGTAAGAACAAGAGGAAACAGAACAAGACCGCTCCTTCTGAGGAGCAGTCATCTAAGTAGCCCAACCAGAAACAGAAGGCTATTGTGCCTACTGATACGGAAAAGGATAAAGGCACCAACTATTCATGCAAACTCTGTCGTGAAGATCACGTAACCTGGCATTGTTCGGATCTTCACGAATGCATTGATTACCTTACCAAGAAAGATTTTGGTAAGGCACCTACTGTCCTTAGAAATCCTTTTCCTAATTAATAGCAACAACATCTCGTTGCTAACCAACTACCATCCATGTCAGGGGGCAATGATGGTTCGCAAAAACCTTTAGCTGGTGAAGGAAGTTCTACCGTTTACACATTTGAAATGGTAGAACTAACAACCAGAGCTAAATCATATGAAGCTCCTATCACTCTGTCAACAAAACTATCCGCAAGTCAAAACCCATCACTACCCAACGATTTGCGAATCGAAAGGCTGGTTGAGGACATTGTAATTCAACCCCCCAAGGGGGCACTTCGACGCACAACGCACAACACATCTGCACATGCCGCTCAACACTACAACATCATAGAGGATTTGTCACAAGCGTCGTCAGCTATGTTGGCACTCGAAGTATTACAAACATTCCCCAGCAAAAGGAAAGCTTTGCTTTCGACTATCGGGGGTATTAACCTTGCGGATTCCATGCTTTCCATTTTCGACATGGACAAGTGAAAATCTCCCCCTTCCCACCAGCTTGCATTTCAGGTGCATATCACTTTGAAAGGGAAAGGTATACACTAAACTGTCATCAACAAAGGTGCTTCAACCTACGTCATGTCAGCTTCATGTTGGCTTTCCTTGGGTTCCCCAACCCTCTCACCACCCTCGAACTCCCTTAAAGCTTTTGATGCCCACACCTTTGTCCCAAAAGGATACTTAGCTAGTTTTCCCATCACTTTGGCTGGGAAAATGGTAACGGTGGATGTAGAAGTCGTAGACTAAAAACTCGACTATAATCTGTTGCTAGGTCACAGTTGGACATATGCCATGATGGCCACCGTATCCACTGTCTTTTGTATCATCCTATTTCCATTGGATGGAAAGGTCATAACAGTGGATCCGTTGTCTTTCTTCATCTCTAATTATTCACCATTACTGCATGGCTCTGTACACATAGTAGGTGTAACTGATAGTTTTGTTAGTATCCGTACCGGTTTGTTGAAGGCTTCCTCCCTGATGGGTTGTTTTCCTCTTCCGTTGCCACAAGTTCCACAATCAGTCAACATGCTTTCATCAATTCCTCATGAACTGATCGAGCCCTGGATCCTAATGGTGCCTTCAGACCTTGACACATTTGGAGACCAGATGGCATTGTCATCAGCTGGATTGGCCTACCTAGGAATTCAATTAGCATCCACATCTCTGGTCAAGTTGGCTATCGTTGACGGTACCACCCCCTTCCCATAACCCCTCTTCCTTTAGATCCATGTGATCAACTTCCCTCAACGAATGAAGCCATTAGAGAAATCATGAGTTTTGGAGAGAAACATTGGGAGGAATGGCATACTCAGGGTCCGACATCTGATTCTGACATGATGCCTCTTCAAGTCATGTCCTATGATGTAAAAGAAATCATTTCCCCGCCCTATACAAGCATCCAAACTTATGGGTTGGAAGAAAATATGGATGACACTTCAAGGTTAATTCCCATAGATATTTCAGTCATGCTAGGCATCATGGAAGATACCCAAATGAGCGCAGATTGTAGTCCTGAGGCAATTGCAAACTCCACCTGCCTACATAAGGAATTCCATGAAGAATTTGTTTGGTCTCAGGAGGAAATGCCTGACTTTAATCCATCGTTTGTCGCGCATGAGATCCAACTTTACGATGAAGAAAAATGGAATGGGTGGCCACTTCCTTCCCTTGATATAGCCGTTGAACCCATGCCCAACCCTGCGGCTGAAGAAGAACACCTACTATACCTCAAACAACTGGATAAAACCCGTAGAGCTACTAATTTAGCACTCGCAACTCACAAGGAGTGGGTACAAGCTAGATTTGCACAAGTGGTTAGGCTTTCTTCTTTCCAAGAGGGTGACTTTGTATCACTCTATCATCCAAAAGATAATCTCTTGGAGGCATGCACGCTTTGACCCATTTGGCTAGGTCCCTATGTCATAACTAAAGTCCTCCCCTCAGGGGCATATGAACTATAGGATTGGGATGGAAACCCACTCAAGGAGCCCAGGTATGGGCTCTATCTTAAAAAGTATTTTTTCTAGTGTCATGTTGGGTAGGTACTTTGTAATTTTATGTATTCATAAGTTTTGCATCCCTTTTTTGATGTGATTGGATTGTTTTGTTATTTAGTGGAGTACTTGTCTCACACATTCTATTCACAATGCACATGTCATCATTTCCCCTAGCATATGTAGGATACACGGATGGTGCCAGTCTTCACACATGGCACATTGCATCAACTGCTTTGGTCATCTATACACCCGAGTCAGAACTCTTTTGCTCCAGGGGAGTCTTTCTTGGTGCTGTCACCAACAACATTGCTGAGTACATGTCCGTCGTTTCACTTCTCACGGAAACGTTGTCAAGGGGCATCTCCAATCTGGTGGTCAGGTTAGACTCCCAGCTAGCTATTATGCAATTCACCAATCATTATCATGCCCGTAATCCAACCTTGTTACATAACTATCTAAGGGTACGCCTCTTGGAATGCCAATTTGATATATTCACATATGAGCATGTTCCTCGGGAATTAAATACTATCGCTAATTCTTTAGATAACTATGTATTAGATTGGAATTTGTCCCATTTTTTATAATAAACATGCATGAGAAATAAACACATTTACTAAAGTCAAAAATTTGTCACAGAAAACATTTTTTAAACACATTTACACCACCAAAAATACCGAAAATATCTGTATATATATATAGATCAAAAATCCAGTTTTTTACATCAAAAATATTCCAAAGCTTGGATGAGATAAGTACAAAATGGCTCAAAAGCCCAGCTATAAATGTTCATATGGCCACGCCAAAACACCTACTAGAATGAGCCTATTGCTCTAGAAAAGCTAAAACAACTCTAGCTACCCTCTGAAGAGGAACCAGAAACCGCTCAGGTACACCAATGGTGTGTCGCTACATATGAGCAGGAATCTCCCTCAGAGGAAGGGGAGGGACACCCATAGTCAAACCCTCTAGGTTCCTCAGAACCTCACGGAGACTGTCGGCATCACCGCCTCCAGCATGTAGTTGGTCGCCTCGTTGCACATAGTGAGGTTGGCTTGTAGGTCATATTGGCGCCACATCCATGTCAAGCATAAATGTTTCATGCCAGTTCTTATCTCATCGTTAAAAGAACATTACATATACATTCAAAAGTAAAAAAAACTTAGGTACTATCGACATCATTCTGAACTTGAGGACCCCAGTTGGTCCCTAGTGGTAGCATCAAGTCTGGGTCACTAGTAAAGTCCATGCCTTCATAGGCATAGTCATCAAGAATCATGATCTAGCCATGAAGCCACTGGAAGAAGTCTTCGTTAAAGAAGTGCCAGAGTGGTCATCCTCTTGTGCGAGGATCAAGGATGACCAACGGCCCCACCTCGGCTCCCTCAAATCAAAGGGACCTAAGCTCACCCGTCGGTACATGACAGGTACCCTCTAAAGGATAAATGAGACTATGATAGTACCCATACCCGAAACTGTGTTGGGTATGAGTCTTGCACGCTGTCAATTCTGCCTTTAACTCGCAATGCACTACCTCACACCAGTTGAACATCTGGGGTTGAACACAGTCAATGGCAATCAACAGTTGGGCCTTTGTTGCTACGTGGGGACTTTTTGACCCCACCAAATGCATAATAAACCATAAAACTACCCTCATAGATCGAGATCGAATCCTCTCTATCGGGACTCTGTTGCTGACTAATCCACTCTGAGGGATGAAGTAGATATCTACTAGCTCTGAAGTAGATCATGGATCTGACTTGCCACCAGTAAGTTTGCATGTGCTCCACGGCACGACAAACCAGTCAAAAAGTAAATGTCATCCCGGTTAATTGCCAGCTCTTGATCTCTAATCCTAAACACTTGCTCGTGTTCATCCCAATGTTGTATGATCCATCTCAGTAGCTCCTCCTGTTCTTTCATCAGCTCTAGCCTTGCATGCTTCAACAAACTGTAGTAGTGCAATGCACGTATGCAAGCTAGATGATTTCGCATCAGCAATTCCTCATTGTCATGGTCCCGTTCTCTCCATAGGTGAGTCATTTCAGCTCAAAACCTGCACAAAATAACCCTAAAATTAGTTAAATTGGGGAAAAGTCACTTAAGGAATCCATGCATGAGGATTTCAAATGTGCCCTACTGCCTTAACACCCCTCCTAGTGCTACACAAGGAGGATTAACGCCCTCCCATGGTTCGTACAGAGTGTTTAACGCTCCCTACTGGCCTACTGGAGGGTGTTAGTGCGCAAACATGGCTCTAGGGAACCTCAGATCTACAAAATTTCACCCACAAAATTGACAGAAAAAAGGTTTAATAAAGCATAGAGCAAGGATTTAGCTCTCACATGGGACTGACGGCACGTTGAATGGTTGCCCGGATCTCCTGCAATGGTCCATGGAAGATCTGCTCCTCTTTAGCTCCAACTAGCTCTCACAAACTTCAAAATAGTGAAAATGATGCATGTGAAAGCTCAAAGCATTTCTTTATATAACTATGAGAAACATGATTTTTTGAAAAATCATTAAAGAGGAATAGTCCATTCTACATGACTTTTTATCATGCATGAACCCAAATAATAGGAATTGCTACCTTTTTACTACTTTTGATGAAATTACTTCAGGAATGAAAAGCAGTAAACATTGCATGCAATACTTTTTAGAGCACTGTTAGGGATATTTTATTGCTCTTTAAAAAATATAAACATCCCTGAGCTTTTGTCCTTGTGCTCATTAAATCTATGCAACGATAAATAGAGCACTTTTGGAGACATTTTATTGCTCTTTAAAAAATATAAATACCTCTGAGTTTTTGTGGTAGAACTCGTTAAACATATATACCACAACCCATAAAGCACTTTTTTGGGATATTTTATCTCTCTTTAAACAATACAAACATCCCCGAGTTTTTCATCCTTTGCACTCGTTAAACATATGCAAATGATGCTCTGATCACCTCCTTTTTGATCTAGTTCCAGCTCATAAACTGAAAAAGGCCAATGGAGCATCCTTTTTAGGCACTTTTTCCTTGCTCTTTAAACTGAAAAAATCCCAAGTTGTGTCTTGCTACTCGTTAAACATGCTAAATATGACCCAAGCATTCTTTCAGGTACGTTTTTCAAGCTTGTTAAAAAATGAAAAATCCCAGAGTTTTTGTTATTGAGCTCGTTAAAGTGTCACAACAAAACACGAGTTTAGTCCGCCGCCTTGTATTGGTAACAAAATGAGGTCGACATCTATTAGAAAAAGGTTTTTCTTTATCTGGGTCCAGTAGATTAAATACAAAAAAGTAACCGATATGGGTATACTATTAACCTTTTGTCGCACCCATTTAACAACTATGACAAAGGGACCACCACGGAGTCTCTCTTTACGATCTTTTCAGACTCTCTAAAGATGAAAAGATCACCAAGTTGTCTATTCTGGACTCTTTAAATACACAGACAAGATATAGAGTCGTTCCTTTTACGATACATTTTAGACTCTTAAAAATGAAAAAATCGATGAGTTTGCCTATCTAGACTCATTAAACTAATCAGATAGTGAAAAGAGTCATTCTTTTCGCTATCCTTTTAAAACTCTATAAACATGGAAAGATCGACGATTTTACCCTTTTGGACTCATTAAAAATCAGATGGGGAAAAGTGGAAATACAACCGTATCTTGAAGCGTGCTTTGGCAACAAAAGTTCCCTTGAACATGGCACTCCCTAAGATAAACCATCATTTTGATAGCGTCTCAATATGAACCCTACCAACCTATGAGTTTTTAGCCTATATACCCTGGTGCCATTGCATCTCTGTTTCTTAAACACTCTATAGTGTTCATGAGTCTTGTGATCTAGTTAAAACCATTGTCATGCCTTCTATTGTTCAAGGGTCCCTACTTGTTTCCTCAATCAACTGAACCTACATATCCTTTCATCATGCTCTCCGTTGTTTAGACCCATAAGCTCAAAAGATTCTTCAAGAAAAAAAATCATCCTTGTCCAGTTTCGTGTCAACTAATGTAGGACACGTCATTGCCTACCTTTCGACAGGTTCCTTCCTATCGACTTCAATACTCTATCTAGGAAAATAACCCAGAAACACATTCAGTGCCTTAGTGCTTGTAGACATTAGTGGCAAGTTACCTTGTGCTTCATCACGGGTTTTCATCATGGGCTCTTGGTTAAGTGATTCTATGAGTGTTCGACAACAAAAAATCTTTCACACTCGCTAGTTTTCACTGTGCATCTTGGATATAGTCACCATTATCAGTGGCCTTCCTCGCATCTGTTAACAGTCTCCATTATTGGCTGGTAATCATATTATTTCGTGCATGTTCGACATCAACTCATTTATCACATGTACCAATATATGTTGTTCAGTGAAGTAGGAATCGAGACCTTGGATGGAGGCTTGCATCATTTAGCCTTGTTTCCTCTCCCAAGCTGCGATATTGTTCTTTGAAGACAGCCATTTTAGGATAATCTATTATGACACTGGATCCACCTTGTGCCATATTGGCAGCTAGCATTGTTATATCTCTGAGGAGAAAGTTACTCTGAAATAGCTACTGAGCATGGGAATGCCCGACTCAGGACATGATTTTAGCAGTTCATATATATGTACTTTTGTTGTATCAGGTTTTCCTTATCGCCTGAAACTTCTCTCTCTCTCTACGAAGATTTTGACAGGAAATTACAACATTTTCATAAATTATTTTGGCCATTGTCTCTACCTCTGATCTCATACTTCAGGGGGCATCTGTTGTACCACAAATTGACCTCCTAATCAACTCAGAGGAGGAATACAAGATGAATGAAAGAATGACCACAGTGGTAGGTCCAGAATCCGAACTAACGCTCTCTATACACTCATAACCTGCTTTATAAAGCTTGTTTACAAGCATAAAGGAGCATTAGTCAACCTGCTAACTCATGTTGTTAGACTAGGGGGAGTGTTAGTGAACTTTAGTGATGCTCAAAGTGGTTAAGCCAACGAATCTGCCACTAAATATCTAGATATTATTTCCCTAAATTTGTGCAAGAAAAGTAGCGAAACTCCAAAAAATCGAGATATTTGGAGAAATTCTATTCCAGAAACTGAGGAAAATGGGAAAAAGCTGGTAAAAGAGGTAGGTTGATGGTTTTTACCCAAATGAACTATAGGTGGAGTTGGGAAGCCCTAATTCAATTGCTACTTAAGTAACGAGAGGGTCATTGCACAAGGGTCAAAGCATTTAGAAGGATAGTACATGGTGTTGTTGTGATATTGTCATATTCTTGAAGGATCTAGCTGAAAGAAGGAGAGAGAGACAGGAAGAAGGGATAAGGAAGGCTGATGCAACAAGGTTGTTGTAATCACTCTTCTAAATATAGGACTACGGTTGTGTTCCACTACTCGAAGCGTCGGTGATATTGTGCATTTATTTGTCCATTTTGATGCTTGTTGTGTTGAGTAGATAAGTTACACATTTATACATGTTTGTTATGGATTCTTTCATTAATTGTCATAAGTATATGCTGTGATTGGTTTGCTTCACTCTTTTGTGCAAGAATCATCTTGGAGTCAGACAGGAGGAGTTCTTCTTACCGCACAGAGATCCCCAAGTGAATCTAGAGATAACCAAAGGTGATCCTTTCTCTATACTCTATCAATATATGTCAGATAGATGAACATGTGTGTAACAATTACCTTTTGCAGATAACATTACAGTCTGTTGGAAGTCCCGGGAAGACTTTTGAGGGTAGTTTTCATCCTATGCATTTTACCCCATAGCAATAGGCCTAGAAGGCCTCTGCCAATCTAGCAGCCCAGTCTCGCTGATGTGTTGAGATTGTCTTAGTTAGAATTTCTTCAATGACCTTATTAGTGCTATCCACCTACCTGTTTTCCTGTGGGTGATACGGGGAAGTCATCTTGTTCATAATGTGATGGTTTCAAAGAGTGGTTGTAATCTTATGTCCTATGAATTGCCCTCCCCCATTTTGTATAACTTCCCATGGTAACCCATACCCCACAAATAGCCAAAAAAGGAAGTTAATCATAGCTTCCTCTTTGGCTCTTGGAAAATATATGGTTTCCACCCATTTAGTCACATAATCTGTGGCAACCAATAATTTAGGCTTTATTATTTGTTGGTGGATGGAATGGGCCAACAAAGTTGAGTGCCCATCATCCAAAGGGTTCTATGACTAGTTGGGGTTGCAATGACATTTCATCAGATTGGGCAGCTCGGCCCATCCTTTGGCATCTATCACAAGCCTGGGCATGTTTCTTAGCATCTTTAAAAATAGTGGGCAAATAATAGCCCATATGTAGTACCTTATGCCCTGTCCTTCGACCTACGAAGTGTCCCCCGTAGGGCTCATCATGGCGAGCCTTCAGGATGTCATAAATCTCACCCTAGCGAATGCATCTCCATACACACATATTGGACCCTATGTGAAAAAGATATCTGCCAATCGAAGAGAATCGGGCACTATGGTGGATGATCTGTTTCCTTTCCCTTGCTATCAGATGCCTGGGCAGCTTCCCCAATACCAGATAATTTGCTACATCTGCATACCATGGCATCTTGATTGCTATGACAAACAAATGTTTATCTGGAAATTGTTCATCCACTTCTAGTGGATCATTTACGTTCGGGACTTGGGAAAGAAAATCAGTGACTGTGTTTTGCTTCCCTGGACAATCTTTGATAGTGATGTCAAACTCCTACAAAAGAAATAGCCAACGAGTAACTTGACAATTCATGATTGGTTTGTTATCTAAATACCTAATGGTGTAGTGATCAGTATACAGAAAAAATTTGTAGCCAATTATATAGTGTCTAAATTTGTTTATGGCATAAATGACAGCGAAGAATTATTTTTTTGTTACTATATAATTAAGCTCTGTAGCAGTAAAACTTTTGCTAATGTAATAATAGCATAAGGTTTTCTTTGCTTCCCATGGCCAAGGACAGTGCATATTGCTGCATCTGATGCGTCCATGGATATGTGAAAATGTAGCTCCCCGTTTGGTCCACGTAATATTGGTTGCATTGAGACTAGTTTCTTTAAACCTGTAAAAGGTGTTTTACATATGTGAAACCATTTAAAATTAACATTTCCAGTTAAAGGATATAAAGGCGTAGAAATTTGTGAATTTTTTTTGATAAACTTGGGATAATAGCTTGCATATCCTAGGAATCTACGTACCTCCTTCTGAGTAAAGGGTGTAGGTAGTAAAAGAACTACCTGTGTTTTTGCTGGATGTACCTGTATCCCTGCTGCAGAAATGTAATGTCCCAGGATTACACCTTCGGTCATCATCATGTGACACTTTACATTTACTAAACATAACTTGGTAGCAATGCATCATTCTAAAACATTTTTTAATGTTTGAAGTGCTTGATCAAATTCATCCCCACATGGAGTAAAGTCATCCATATAAACTTCAAGTCCTCCATTTATCAGATCAAAAAAATGTTGAGTATGTCTCTTTGAAATGTGCCTGGGGCATTGCATAAGCCAAATGGTAACACTCTATAAGTGAATGTACCCTAGGGACAGGTGAAGGTTGTTTTGTCATGGTCTTCAGGGGCGATTTGAATCTGATTGTAGCAACTGAAGCTGTCTGGAAAGGAAAAGAATTGCTTCCCTGCCAAAGTATCTAGAACTTGATCAAAAAATGGAAGAGGGAAGTGATATTTCTGTGTTGCCTTGTTCAATTCCTGCTAATCCACATAGATATGTAACTTCCCATTTTGCTTGGGGACAACTACCAATGGAGAGACCCGTTTTCTATCCAAAATAGGATAAATGAACTTCACGTCTAGCAACTTCTATAATTATTCCTTTACAATATCGCTGAGATGCAGATTCAATATCCATGAAGGATACTGAATAGGATGAGCATTCTTTTCGATATAAATGTGATTTGTGCAGAACTGTGGGTCTATACCCTTCATGTTAGGATAATCCCAGGAAAAATACCCATTGTATTTTTGCAGGATCTAAATGAGCTTTTGTTGTTGATCATTGTCCAGACTATCATTAATGTTTAAAACTTTGCCTCATTCAATTGACACAGGCTTGTTGTTATGGACAACAGTAATTGGGATGTGCTAATCATCAATATCCTTCAAATTATCTTCCAAGGCTTCATTATCAAGAATTATTTTAACATCTGACACTTTATATTGCTCACATTAGCTACCTAGTTGATAAAATCTTTTATCACATCATCTTTAGTCTGATCTTTGAATTCAAGTTCCTCTACTACTATGAGTGGTGAACGGATGCTTTCTTCCAGGTATGCTGGTGGTTGTTTGCATATTTTTACAGTGGGCAGACTTGCTTTGGTAGGAGGATATAAAACAAGATTTTTTATAGCATCCCCCTTAGCAATAGTCATGTTGCCCTCTCAGAAGCCTTTATAAGCATCAGTTATCACCAGCCAAGGTTGGCCTAGAATCAAAGGGTGCCCATCCAATCAACTCTTTGGGTTTATAAAAAGAAAATCTACTGGATACTCCCATGAATCAATAGAAATAATAATATCTTGTAAAGTTCCTTTTGGACATAGCACCGAACGATCAACAAGTTCTAGTAAAGTGGTGGTTGGTTCCAGAGCTATAATACCAAGTGCTTGATAGGTTTCTATTGTTAAAATGTTAATGGCTACACCCAGATCAACTAGTGTATTGGAAAAGGAACGACCATATATTTGAACTGTAACTATGGGGTTCCTAGGATCTTCATACTTTACCAGAGTTTCTCCTCCCATGAGTAAATAAGATAAGGTTCTGTTGTGCTACACAACAAATCCCCATTTCAGTTTTTAAATCTTAGTCTTATAATGCCAAATAAGAAACGGGTCCCCTTTAGAATATGAATAAAAGTAATAAAACTTATGAGTGAAATAAAATAAAAGTCATATAAAAAATTGCTTTATGAGTATTTGGGACCGCTCATCGCAAATCACAATTCTTTAGAACCTAAGAACATCCATTTAGAAAAGTGTGATGTGATTAGAGTCATAATAAAACCATCATCGTGAAGTTTTATCAAAGTAATCCATTTATAAATACGATGTGATAAATCCATCATGTCACGCACATCATATATCCTATGGGATGACTTATAACGTTTCATTGAAATCTTGCGATGCGATAAGGCTATCACAATCGCATATCCCTGATTCACAGGGAAGCATCCAAAAATCTCCATTGAAATCTTCAGATGCAATTTAATTATCGCAAATTGGGCTCTACATAAAAGTAAGTTATAAAATACTATGAATACATGCAGTATAGGGATAAATTTATTATAAAGAAATAGTGTGATTTTCCAAGTTTCGAACCCACCTTCTTCAAATGCTAGTTCAACACTCATCGCAATTGCAACTATGCAAACAAACATTTTGAAAGTGGCACTTGTAACTCTCAATTTGCAATACGCGATTATTACACAAATGTTAAAATAATACAATCTCACAGTCATGACTCCTATTCTAAAAAGGATCGTTACAAAACATGCGATGCGACATATGGCTTCATCATTAAAGTTCCACGTTGGAATTTATGGTAAAACATTAAGGAGCAGTTATGGTTAAGTCGTTTAAGGATTTCATCCATGATAGCTATGTACAATATAAGATCTTTGGCATCTAATGTGTGTAATTACTTTTGGTCAGTAATTTTTGTATTATCTTCTCTCAAGGTTTTCGACTGATATGATCTTCTTCCTCATTTTGTAGAGTTGATCCAGAATTGCATAGTTGGGCAAGATGTCTAAGAAATCTCGAAAGGAAAAGGCGCCCGTTACAGTGGAAGAAGGACCGGAAAAAATGATGTTAATTGCAGATACCACCTTTCAAGGCCTTGGTAAAATCTTGTGGGAAGGCATATATGCTTTACTTGAAGAAGAAAATCCAATGGAGATAGAAGAAGAAGCAACAATTGATGGAACTGATTGAACAGAAAGCATGCTCAATGATTTGGCCAGCTCCTGCCTCCATATAATAGCATCCCAAGCAAAAGTTTTACAATATAATGATCTAGTGAGATGGGTAATCGAAATTATTAATATCACAGACAGAGCTTTCTTCACAGCTGATGGGAGGATGTTCAAGACATTCAAACCTAAAGGTGTCAAGAGAATGTATCACTTTCTAGATCCCCAGTGACACTACAAAAAATCATTCCTAGAAGCTTTCGCTAAGGAGAATGACATAGAGTCAGACCCTATCAAATAGTGGAGACATTTTCCAAACAAGCATAAACATGAATCCTCTGGTATGTACTATGTGGACTCCTTAGCATCTCCGTATTGTTATGTTGCTGCTATGGTATGTAGGCTCTTTGGAAGCCCCAATTCTACTAGATTTTCTATAGAGATGGTTCCATTAATAGAAGTAGCAATCAACTCCTTTATTATGGATTGGGCAACCATTCTATCAGATAAAATGGCTAGTCAAATACTAGATTATAGAAGGAATAGATTTGTCTCCACTAGAATTGTGCCCCCATTCTATATGAGCACCTACATAATGGACACAATCTATTTTAATTCTGACTTTCCCATCCTAGGCTGGAAATGGACTATTCAGGATCCAACCCCCATTCATATTTATCATAAATATTTATGGAAGTATGACTACAAAAATCATTTATACAAGATTTTCCATGGTTTCATTTTACCTGTCCATCAAGCCATCTTTAATAAACCTACTCCTCAGCTCTCTGACGAGGCTGGCATTGACTTAACTTCAATTGGAAGTTGGTTCATGGAGGATAATTTCACTTATATTAGGGATTTTGGCAGTATTACAGACCCTCACATCCTTCCACTCTACATTCGAGATAAGCTATTAGCTAGGGAAATAGCATACCAAATAGTGGAAAAAGGGATGTCTAGAAACCTTAAAGATTCTAAGAAACAATTATGGCCTCCATTTGCCCTGCGTTGTGGCACTTACACATTGCATGATTTTAAACATGTTGAGAAAGAGACAGAGAAAACAAAGAATCTGGGTCTA
This sequence comes from Pinus tabuliformis, assembly GCA_031772625.1. Classification (NCBI taxonomy): domain Eukaryota; kingdom Viridiplantae; phylum Streptophyta; class Pinopsida; order Pinales; family Pinaceae; genus Pinus; species Pinus tabuliformis. The sequence continues at coordinate 1,372,383,849 of CM062820.1, forward strand.
ATGGTAATTCCTAAAAGATAATATGATCCAAACAAAGTCACTTATAATTTCAGCAGTCAAGTGAAAATTAGTAAATTTATAGATGAGAAGGATGAGTTTGATGACTTATTCACTTCAGTGGAATTATTCTCACAAGTAAGTCATTTGGCAAGATTCAAATTGGGAGTGAGAAGATGGACAAATTCATGGAATATAGGACACAAAGGTTACTGACAGTACCTTTAGACTTACTAAATACTACCCCTATTGTTAAGCAAGTAGGGCAGACTATTGAAGATATTTCTAGGGAAGGGGAAATAGGCGGAAAGACCAATGAACCCCTTAGAACAGATGTTCAAATTGACCCCATCTTGATAAAAGAGTGGGAGAAATTTTATTAGCAGATCAAAAGCCTGAGCGACCCCCGCAACATTACCACATCAGCATCGCCCGCGACTCAACGGCCCACCGTTCCTGATAGTGTGATTAAAGTAACACCCAATAAATACATAGCTCATAAAGAGATTGAAATAATTCCTGAAAACCATTTAGGAGAAATTATATTGAATATTGAGGAAATACCACCATTGGATGTATTTTACAGTCCAAAACACAGGGCTGTAGTCAAAAGACAAAGGAAAAAGAGGAAAATACATCCTCCACAATTCCTCAATCTGAATTTATGAATGTTTTATGGAAGGATTCAAAAGTCAATCCTTCTGAGGATTTGACTAAGTTATCACAATTTGCAGGGGCATACACAACTGCCACAATTGATAAGGCAACTGAGGTTAACCAATTGTTCAAGGAAAAGGATCAAAGGATTAATCAGCTTGAGGAACAGGTAGCAGTACAACAACAAAAAATTAATCGGCTTGAAGAACAGTTGGCAGAAGAAAAACAAAACAACGAGTAGCTTGAGGAACAATTAAACTTGGAGAAACAAAAGATCGACCAACATGCCATCCAGAAACAACAATAGTTGTCTCAAAAGCTCGAACAACTTCAACGGACACATCAACAAGAGATCAAGGCTAAAGAGGAGCAAATCACACAGCTGCAAACCTGTATAGAACGGTTCAGAGATTGTCCCAAGGTTGAGGAATTTAAGAGGGAAGCCCTAGAAGCAAATAAAGCCTTATCTCAATAGCTCAATCTACTTTACCATAAAATATCTCTTATCGACCCATTATGCATCATAAATACATCATTAATCAATCAAGCAATTGATACTAGATTAGAATTTGAGGATGCAGATGAGAAGGTCACAAATTACCTCTACTGGAAAAGCATAGTAGAAGGAATAACTACTAACCTACCGAAAATTCAAGAGTTGCATAAAGAAATATTATTTTCGGAGTGGGAAACACGGTTGATAAAGGCAGAAAGGGCTACCTCCAAGGCTAGGTCTACAATGAATAATGTGATTGAAATGATAAATGATGGTTTATATGGAGCCAATTTAATTTCCGATTGTTCCCCAGGTAATCTTCCAAAGGTGAAAGTGTTAGAAAATCAATGGAAGCAAGATTTGGCCACCAAAGATGAATAGCTCAACAGAATACAAAGCCTTAACTGGGATGCATACTGGTCCTTTTTGGTCAAGCTGCATAGCCAACAGATGTCCATCAAATACCTTGTTGATTTTGTTGATCACATGGTCCCAGAGCTTTCAGATGCCACATACACAGGAAAACGACACTCCAGGATGAGTCACCCTTCGAAAATTCAAAACTTGATTTCAATTTGTCAGTTGCGAATACAGGAGAAGAAATAGATACGAAGAACCTTTTCAGATGCAATCGCATTACTATTTTTTCAATTTACATCCCATATTTTAATATTGGCAGTTCCAACAACTCTCAACGATTTTTATAGACAATTTGTTTAAATTCTATTATATAAGCCCTCTCATGTTATTGGAGAAACAGTCATCGATTTGTACAAAAACTAGACGTGAGAAGTTTCACTTCTACACTTCTTAATTTATTTTTTATAATCATTGGATCAAGGTTTCAAATTTTTGTGAAAGAACTTTTTCAAGACCTGCATTTTTGTATCTCCTAGAATTTTCTAGAATAAAAAGGTGGAAACGGAATATTACTTGCATATGAAGACTCAAATGCATGCGGTATTTCTATCACTATTCCTTTTGTCTTGTTCTTTATGTAATTAGCATTTCATTTAATTTGCTATTGTTGATGTATTAACATGCTTCAAGAAATTCTATATTGAGTCACTTCTAAATTATTTAGAATTGTTATATTAAAGACATATGTCAGCGATGAATACTAGTAGGTCATGCAATATGTTTTCATAATTACATTGTTTAATTTATTAAACAACGTAATCATTATTTAAATGCATCTTCCTATGGATAAGTAAACCATCTATATGATTATTTTTCTACTAGGAGTTATCAAAAATCGCACTGTTATAAGATTACCCAGGTTATATAGATATATGTGTATATTTTTGGAGTTATAGATTAAATCACCTATCATCTTTGTTATACATTTGAAACACTCATTCATCAAACCATACATTATTGGGAAACTGGTCCCATAACATCTAGTGGGAGCCACCACTCCAAATGGAAAAGGAGTTGTACTAAGGTCTGGACTGGGTGGTTATCCCCAATGTTGATGCTATGATTTTAGAGGCATCAACATTTTTGGTGCTAGAAGGAGGGCCTAACTATGAATGGCGAGTAAATCTAAATCCATAGGCCATTCTAAGAGTAAAAATCCCTCACCATCTCCTCCAACTTCTCCTTCACATTCTAAATCTCCTATTCCTAAGCGAGAAGTTGAAAAGAATAATACAACACCCACTGCTGAAATCCTAAACATACAAGATAATTCTTCTCCTGAACCCCCTGAATTACAGTATTTGATTCATAAACTCCAAGAGTTTTGAATATCCCAAGAAGAATCCGAGTTATCCCAAGGCAGTGTGACTTCACAATATATCCCATCGCAGTCTCTTACTAGAGCAAAGAGTGAAAAACTTGGTATTCCACCAGTTGAATTCCATCTACCAAGTTGAAAAAGGGATAGGAAGACACCATCAGAATCTAACAGTGAGACTTTGTCCTCATCATCCTCTATTCCATCCATACCATTGCAAGGTCATCCATCCATTTCCCAACTTCAAATCATAGTCCAAATAGGAACAGAAACTTCAACATCCTCTACCCAATCACTTTCAACTTCTTTTTTACCCTCTTCTACTGTTAGCTCAACAATGGCACATAATCAACCTCAGCCAAGGCCAAGGACCAACCCAGGAGCTGTCGGAATGCCTACACCATTGGGCCAATTAGTAGCACATCCTGAGAAATGGTTACCAAAATTTAATCTTGACATTGGCCTGTTAGCAAAAGAACATATAAACAATTTCATGTTATAAGATGTTATAGTTAGACTATTTCCATACACTCTACAAGAAGCAGTAGGATTGTGGTATTTTTTGCTACCACCAAGGTCTATTAATAGCTCAGATGCTTTCCAAGAGTGATTTCTTACTAAGTTTGGAGATGGTAGGTCTATAGCAACTTTGATCAATGATCTCTCCAATCTTAAATCCGAATCAAAGGAACCCATCAAAGGCTACAACTCACGCTTCAATAAGCTATTGAATAAAATTCCGACGACATCCAAGACTAGTGAAGAAGTCTTAAATTAATGGTATATTTCTGGCTTTCCTTCAAACATAACCATTTTTGTTGCTAGGGCTACTAAACCAACATTAGTAGAAAATATGAAGGAAGCAATTGTCGTTGAAGAACGTATCCTAGCTTTGGAAAAGAAAAATGCTATAGGAGAAAGGAAATGCAAAAAAGTTATCTTTAGAGATGACTCAAAGAAGAAAGTAGTCAAGGATCCATACGACATGGAAGGTTTACAAAATTTTCTTATAACTATGTCTAACGAAATGGTTGAAATAAAAAAGCAGGTACCTGAAACTTCTACGAAAAGACCATTTAGGAACTTTAAAACAACTCAACCAACTGATCCCAAATGACCTAATGCTATATCTAACATAGAATCTGATCTGTATGATGATGAAGATGAAGATAATGTGTTATCAGCTGAAGAAATGGAAGAAGATGAAACAATTGAATGTCATGGGATGTGGGACTTTATCTTACCCAACTCTGATAATGAAAGTGAACAGGAAGCTCTCCCAGTAAACACCAGGAGAAAAAGTATAGCAGAGCCTAATCAAGCAAATTCTAAGAAGAAAAACTCAACTCCTATTACTAAAGACAAAGCTCCTACAAAGAAAACTCCAATTGTGTCTCCCCACAATCAACCATCATCCTCCAATCCTCCCCCATCATCTAAAACACTAGTAGTTTTAGATTCCATGGATTATAACATCATGGAAGGCATGAAGAAGACTCGAGCAAATATTTCTTTACATGAACTTAGCAAGCTCAAACATCAACAAAAGTTGCTGCTTAAAGAATTAAATGCAGTACCTTCTTCTCCTCTTCCAACTGGTGTATTATCCAAGGCTGCTAGAGGATTAGGTAAGCCACCATCTGATAAGGTAGATGCTACTGATGTTGTTTTAATTGGGGATAGGTCAAATTCTCATACTCCTCCTTTTCTCTTGACTTATGAGATCTATAATAGAAATTTGCACAACTGTTTGATAGATTCAGGGGCTTCATCAAATATAATGCCAGCCTTGGTTTGCTCTAAGTTAAATATTGAGCCCCAGAAGTCTGCAATCCATATTTTTAAATTAGATCAAACTAAGGTGCAAGTTTTAGGAGAGATAAATTGAGTTACTATTAGATTGTCAGCTGATCCCAGGGTAATCCAAAGAATTGATATATTAATTGCTGACATCCCTGACTTTTATGGTTTGATCCTTAGCAGAGATTGGTCCAAAAAACTTCATGGTTATATTTTGACTGATTGGTCCCACATGTGGCTTCCTTGTAATGGGAAACAAAATCAAATCAAAATAGATAGCGAAAAAAATTTGACTCATACACTAACTGAATTTGAAGAAGAAAGTGAACCTATAGCCTTCAATAATAACATTCTTGGAAACTATTTGGCTGAATCATTTTTTGGGAATTTTAATGCTCAACAATCCCCTTTTCTTGTTAATAGTGTCATGTCAAAGATTGAAAATTTATCCCATACTGATACCTCAAAGTGTGTCAATGTTGTAGATGAACTTGTAACTAAGCATGTAAATAAGCCTTTATTTTGGTCTTTGTATTTTGATGGATCAAAATCTAATGACAGTGCAGGAGCAGGATGTATTTTAGTTAGTCCAGAAGGAGAAAAAATGATGTTATCATGTAGGCTATAATTTGAGTGTACCAGTAACACTACGGAATATGAGGCATTGATTCAAGGACTCTATAAAGAAATAGGCCTAAATATCCAATATCTAAAAGTATTTGGTGATTCGAACATTGTCATAAAATAAGTGAGAAATATTATCCATTGTCTCTCCGGACATCTCAAACATTATCAATCACTTGTTCAAGATCTCATAACTCATTTTCTGGCATTTGACATTTCTCCTATTCCTAGATCACAGAATGCAGTAGCTGATATTTTGGCTAATTTTTCTTCTAAGCTCCTTCCATCCACGGATTATGGTCTGGATATATTTTCTATTGAATTAATTTTTCGGCCATCTATCCCAGATAATGCCACCAATTGGCGTGTATTTAATCATGATGAGGATATCTTAAATTTCTTGACTTCTGAAGGGTCTTATGACGATCAGATTATCGATGAAAGTGATCATGATCTTCAATTAAAACAAAGACTCAATGAAAATCCTATTCCTAAACCTATGGTCAAGCTAGAAGATCTTTATGATATTAAAGATAGATTCAAAAGGTCACTAATCCAAAACTTCAAAGTTCTACTTTAAGGTTTGAATTAGTAAATCTCAACATTGAGGCCAAACCTCAAAATGTCAATCTAGGACTTAGACTTTCATTAGATGAAGTATTTGCTTTCATCAAATTATTAAAGAAATACAAAAATGTTTTCACTTGGAATTACGAACATCTAAAAACTTATGATACTTCTATCATTCAACACACAATTCCAATGATTTCTGATGAGAAACCTATACAACAGAAGCTAAGGAAAGCTCACCCAAATCTTGAAAGTCAGATTAAAGCAGAGTTGAATAAACTCCTTAAAGCCAAAATAATATTTCCTCTTAGACATTCTAAATGGGTCTCAAACTTAGTACCAGTAAGAAAGAAGAATGGTGATATTAGGATTTGCATAGATTTTAGAAATCTCAACAAAGCATGTCAAAAGGATAATTCCCCATTACCAACAATGGATTAGATACTTCAATCAGTAGATGGCTTAGAGTTAATGTGTTTTCTTGATGGCTTTTCATGATACAATTAGATATTGGTACATCCAGATGATAGATTAAAAACTACATTTAGAACTAAATGGGGAACCTATGCTTATCAGAAAATTCCTTTTGGTTTAATAAATGTTGGAGCCACTCTTCAAAGGGCCATGGATATAGCCTTCAAAGGTTTGATCAATAGGACAATCATTGTTTACTTAGATGACATAACTATCTATTCTAAGAAAAGGAGAAATCATCTGCATGATTTAAAACAGATCTTTGAACGTTGTAAAAGATATGGGATTTCTTTAAATCCAAAGAAATCATTCTTTTCTCTTAATGAAGGTAAACTCTTAGGGTTTATTGTATCCAAATATGGCATATACATTGATCCAGATAGGATAAAAGAGATTTCTGATATCCCTTTGCCACATAATAAGAAATCTATGCAATCATTTTTGGGACAAATAAATTTTGTGAAGAGATTTGTTCCTGATTTTTCTCATATAGTTTTGCCCTTGCAATCCATGATTAAGAAAAATTCAGTCTTCAAATGGGGACATAACGAAAAAGAGGCTTTTGACTCGATCAAACAAGCAATCGTTAATGCTCCTGCATTGAGTACTCTGAATTTTTCTAGCCATTTTATTTTCTATAATTTGGCCATTGAAACATCTTATGTTGTTGTTTTAACATAGATCAATGACCAGCAAGTAGAAGCACCCATATCTTTCTTTAGTTCTAATTTTCAAGGTGTTGAGCTCAACTATTCCGAAGTTGAAAAAAAAGCTTTCACTATATCTAAGTCTATCAAACACTTTAGACCATTGCTCCTAAAAACACACACTAAAGTAATAGTCCCATTCTCTGTAGGAAGGCAATTGTTAGTTCAAAGGGAAGTAGGAGAGAAGAGAGATAACTGGGTAACAACTTTACAAGAGTATGATATTGATATTAAACTAGAGAAAATTGTTAGAGGGAAAGGTTTCTGCAGGTTATTGGCATGAGTTTCCAATATTCCAGACCACGAAGATTCAGATAATACTCCACAAGTAAATGAGATAAATATCACTAATCCTGAATCTCAATACACTGAAATGATCTTTTACTTGAAAAATGGATATCCTCCCCGTGATTTCAGTTACAAAAACAAAGGTGCCTTAATATTAAAATCCAAACACTTCAAAATCATTGATAATGTGTTATTCAAGAGAAATTATGATTCAATTTTATTAAGATGCCTCGAAAAAACTGAAGCACAAACTGTTTTGCAAGAATTACGTGATGGCCTAGTAGGCAGACATTTTTTAGGAGACACTATAGCTCACAAAATAATACATGCTGGATATTATTGGCCAACTTTGTTTAAAGATGCCCCTGACTATGTAAGGAAATGCAAGATATGCCAAACTACTAGTGGAAGATAAAGGAGAACAGCCTTTCCTTTACAACCAGTAGATATTGAGCAACCATTTGAACAATGGGGAGACTATATTATAGGAAAGATTGTTCCACATTCTTCCAAGAAATATAGATACATCCTCACGGCCATAGACTACTTCACAAAGTGGCTAGAAGTAATTCCTCTAAAGGTAGCCAATTCTGATGCAATTATTTAATTTATTGATCAGTTCATCATTACAAGATTTGGTTTACCTAATGCACTTATTTTTGATAATGAATCTTATTTTTCTGGAAATAGTGTAGTTGAATTTTCTCTTAAGAGAGGTTTTAAGTTAAAATACTCTGCAAATTACTATCTTCAAGGAAATTTCTTAGCAGAGTCAACTAACAAGAATCTCATCAAGATTATTAAATGAACTGTTGATAAAAACCAAAAGAATTGGCATAAATCTTTGATATTTGCATTATGGGAAGATTGTATAACTCAGAAGGGCTCAATAGGTACTTCTCCTTTTAACTTGGTTTATGGAAAATAAGTTGTAATACCACCAATTTTAGCACTCCCATCTCTAGCCCTAGTACAATTCATTGAAGAAATTCCTTTTCCCTCTATTCAATTGAGGCATGATAAAATCCTTAAATTTGATGAAGAAAGAGAAAATGCCAAAATTACTCACACTAAACATCAGCAGTTCATTAAATATTCTTTTCATGCAAGTTTTTCCAGCTCAAAAAAATTATAGAACAGTGATCTCGTTTTGAAATGGGACAAAGCACATGAAGACAAAGGTAAGCATACAAAATTTTAGAAGATGTGGCTTGGACCATTTCAGATAGTTGAAAAGATAGGGTCATGAACGTTTCTACTGCAAGATTTATCAAAAAAGAGAGATTCTCTTCCTATGAATGGGCTTCTCTTAAAGAAATTATTTTCGTAAGGAGGTAACCCCTTCGTACCTGTACATATTTTTTATTCAAGCTAGTTTATTTTAGGAAATAATGTTGTAAATAGTCTACCATTGTCTTTTCACTATTGAAAAGCTCTTTGAAAGAATATTGAGAATACTTTCTTTCAAAGAATAGAAACTTTCAAGGAAATGATTACAGTTTTGGAAATTAGATAAAACGTGAAACTCTGAGATTCTCTTTAATTTGTGAAATCTTCCAAACCTTGAAAATACAGTAAATCATTTTGAGTTTTGTCGGTTGAGAAAGGTTATTTATAAAAAGGTAAAGACTTTTTCTAGCTAAGCATCCACAACTCTAGAATTGTCATCCATAAACTCTTAAGGAGAAAGTCATTCACCCCATCCACTAGGTTTATGATTTTTAAGAGTATAATTCTAAAATATATATAATTTAAAAAGATAAGAGGTCTCATGACGATCCAGCTTACCATGATCATAGGGAACTAACTAAACTAACATTACCGATACTACATATCAAAACAGGGTAATGGCTTATAATCATAAGACAAGGGGTCTCATTACGAGCCAACTTGTTCAGTTCAGTTACAACCGTGAGTGGCATTGTCATCATCTGGCTCCCAAACCAGGACAATGGCTTTTTATCCAAAAAATAAAAATACATGTAGATATATCTTTCTGGATTTATCTTTCAAAATTTATACTCTTAGATGTGTTATCACTCACATGTTTTCCCTAGAAGTTATTAAAGAAGGAATTGTCTGAGGTAACCACAAACCAAATCTTTTAGGTTCAAGCTCTAGCCAATTTAAGGCAAGAGAGGGTTGTCTCTTTTTAATTTAACTTTGTTTTGGGTAGATTTAAGGCTAGTTATTAGTGCTCATGATGTTTTGGTCTTCATTGGGTGGTGGATTTAAGAAAACAAATGGGCAGAACATGTATTCAGGCAATGAAGAAAACAAATGGGCAGAACATGTATTCAGGGTAGTCCTAACTAGGGTAAAGGGCAATGAAGAATCCTTAACCGAGATTAAGATGAAGAAAGGAAGGATGATCAATAGCAAAGGGCAATGAAGAATCCTTTATTATCGACCAAAGGGGGGGGGGGGGGTAAACTACAAAAGTAAGGGAGCAATTAAGAATTCCCAGACCAAGGAAGTTTAGTAGAAAAAATAAAGAAGGAAAACAGTTAAAACAGATAGCACTTAAGCTAATTCTGATGATGTCATTCCTTGTTTTCCTTACAAATTCTATAAGAAACACATATGAATATCCATAACTTGAAGAGAATACAATATTTAAACATGAAGAGATAATACTTATTTGTTCCAACTGTGCACAAGAATCCAGTGAAATGTTCTCAGCTTTATTTCATATCTAGAAAAATCAGTCCAGTCTTGAGTACAATAGCTCCTTAGCTCAAAATAAAATGTCTACAGAAATGTATTTTAATCCACCCTAACTACTTCATTTTGTGAAGTATTTATACAAAAAATGATACAAAATATCTCATAACCATATGAAAATTATTCTAGGAAACAAAAAATATCTTCAACACGAAGATAGAGAGAGGTGGAGAACTGTCTTCTTGTTTTTCCTTTTATTGTGACTATGCTGGCTATTGTAATTTGGATTTATCTCTTTTAGTTGCTTTATTGTTGTTTTCTAAAATCACTTTCTATCTTCTACATACTGATACTCTTTACCTATTCTGCTTTGACCCTATATCACCTGTTTTACCTGGAAGCCATGTTTTACCATGTAGATTTACTACAGTAACTTTATAGTAAATCTGTAAGTTTTGTCCACCATTCACTGTTAGGTAATTTCATCCTTATCTTTTTCCTACAAATCTCCTCAGCTTCTGTATATTTAGAAAAATTTGGCTTGCTTGTAAACAAGTTCTTGACTTCATGTTCAATGTAAAATAGATTCTCAAGACCTTCATATAGCACCTTTCCAGTGGGCAAAGATTTCACCCGTGAAGTACTAGCTTGGTTTTTGGCCAACTTGTTTAATCTTTCAATGTAATCTTCCTGGGTCATCAACTTGTCATGTATTACCATAGGATTGGGAAGTCCTTTTTCTCTTAAGATGCCATACTTTAACATAAAACTGTCAATACCAGCTTGGATGCTCTGACATCTTTTCTCCAAATTGAGCATCAGGTTTCTCTTGGTAAGAAATTTCTTTATTTCAATGATGGTTATTGTTCTATCCTCAATTTCTAGTTCATCCAGCTAGTACATGTTTATGTTGCTCAAAAATGTGATCAATTGATTGGCTTCTTTAGCGTTATCTCCCAATTCTTCCACTGTCTTGTGGATGACTTCTGTGGCTACTTTGACTAATTCAGATTGTTAAAAAATAACCTAAATAGAAGGCTAAACATCATTGATGGAATCAATGATGTTGGTCCAAAGAATTTCTTTCATGTCTCCCAATGGCTCTTGCAATGTTAAGTCATTTTCAAATACTTTTATCCTTTCTACCATCCTTTGGTTCTTTTTAGCTTCTTCTTTCTACTATATTTGTGCAAGTTTACAATTAGTCTCTAAACATGACACTTGTTCTCTTAGTTTCTTAAGCTCAGTTGCTTGGATACTCATTTCTTCCATGTCCTTGATCAATTCAATAGTCTTTTATGTTGGTATCCCTATCCTTGTTGATGTACCTGTGCTTGTAGATGCCCTTGTACCTACTAATATACCTATTACTAGCAAAGAAATAGCCACTGGAAGTGTGGGTGCCAAGGCAACAGCCAAGGTGGAGGGCACTGCTATGGAAACTGTAAGAATTACAGTCTGAGGAGTGGTGGCCAGCTCACTCTGTTTGGATTGTAACAAATTATCTAGTTCCTTCTCGGTCTCTTTGAGTTTTTCATTAAGCTTTAGGCCTAGGTCCATAAGCTCTTCCTCCTTTTGTGTTTCCAACACTTCAGCTGTCTGGGGATGATGTTGAGGAGGAATCTTGAGTTGCTTCTTTAGTGCAACTATATGATCATTTTTATTTTTGATAATATTTTCAGCTACTTTCACATCCTTGGGATGATGTCCCAGTTCTATGAGAAAGTCCTCTAAGGACTTTATTCTAGTGTCTTTGGCCTGTGAAGAGGCCTGCTCTAACTAGAATTGTGCTGATATATTATTAAGCAAATTCTGGAGTTGGTGGGCTGCAATTTCTTTGCTGGTCAAAGTGGAGTAGACCATTTCACCAGTTTGCTTATGTAACTCAATTTGGTCAATAGGATGGATATCCTTTGCCAATACTTCAAAATCTGTTTTCAGGTAATTTGCCATTGATTTGGGTTACTATGTAGTTCATTTCAAAAAACTCATCTTCATTTTACCTTCTTTTATGTTAAAGGTTGACATCAGCCTTGTTTGGTTTGTTGAAGCCATTATCAAGTAGTGTGCATAACTCTGAACTTTTAATCTTTCATTCCTTGCCTTGATTTCTTTGTATTTTTCTTTCATATCTTAGCTCTGGCCAGTGGGATCCATGAAGGAGGATATTTCCACACTCTGTTGCCTTTCTAGCATTTGAGTCTATGAGGTGGAAGGTTCTTGTGTACCCCCTAAAGGAGTGGTATGCCTGCTTTCAGCTCCTACAGTTCTTGTTCTCTCTTCAGTATATTCCTGCTCTGAAAAAGGATTCAACCTTTGCTTCTTAGCAAAGGTTTGGGCAAGAGGTCTTCTGGAAGCAGTATCCTCCTCTCTATCTCTTTTTAGGTTCCTCTCCTTTTTTAGAGGAGTTTGAAAAATAGGAGGATTTCTCATGATTTGTTCTGGTTGAGCAAGTTCCTCTGAATTCTTAGGTTGTTCTGATTCCTCTGGCTTCTCTATTCCTTCTGGGTGATTTGATGCTTCTAGTTGCTCTGAAGGTCCTCGTTGCTCTGATGGCCCTTCTTCTGTTGTTTACCCACTATGTCCCTATGATTGCCTTTGAGATTGAGTTTCTCTTGGAACCTGTATAAATAAATCCTCATCAAGTCTTCTATCTAAATCAATCAAAACATTATTGACAACAGTTTCTGTGCTATCCCGGTCTACCAAAGTGTTTTCCACCCATTCTAGTTGATTTGCATACCGTTCAATTTCAAGGCTTCTATGGTGGATGTAAGGAGATAATTTATTCTTTTGTCTCCTATTGCAAATGAGCTATAAGGGGTCATAATTCCAGATGAAACTTTGTTTCGATCTCAACCTTTGGAGGATTTCCTCTGCTTCTTTCCCCATTTCACCACTGTTACATATGAAAGGGCTAAGATGATCTTTTATCCTAAGCTAAGCCTTCTTCTTGCCTCTCACAAAATGCACCTCATCTGAATTGATCATTTGTCTGTAGTACTCCAGGGCAAACAATCTCATAGGGAGGTATCAAGGCAGTTTGTAGGGAGCCAGCTCACATCCATAGATTTTGATTTCAGTGTGGTTTTGGTAGAAGTACCAATCCCCCACTTTATATTTCTTGGACAACTATAGGACCCTCCTAATGTCTGCACTGATTCTGGGGTGAGGGCTTCCTAGTAGCATAGTTGTCAAAGGGTACACAAATAGATCTATGAAATCGGTATAAGAATATTGAGAGTCAAATTGATGGATTAATGAAGTCCAGAAGATCACTGATCTAGGGTTACCTCTGGTATCAAGATTTTGGAGGGTGATTGGAAATCTATCAGCTTGATAAGACAAGAATAAATGATATAGAGCTGAGGAATATTGAAACACTCTTTCATTTTATCAGCAATGAACTTAACATAGTCAAACATGATAGTTGATGGTTGCCCAGGAGAGTAGATTGACATAAATGATACTATTATTTCATCAAAAAGTTAGCTTGTAGTATAGCCTAGCACACTGGATATCATGTCTATGATGTCTCGGCCAAGGTTAGAGAATATAATCCACAGGTAAGAGGGAGAGTCCCTTGGGGTGTGAAGTTCTTCTCTGATGAAGGTCTGGTATAACTGAGCAAGTCTAGTTGAGGTGAGTGTAGGGAATCTGTTCAGCATATCTCCAATGGAAAGAGGATTTAGGCTTTGGGTAGGTTGTAATTGTAGCATTTCATTAATGGATTCAACAATGATGGTAAATAGAACAAACTTGTGAGGGGTTCTCATTTCCCTTTGGATGGGATCATATTTCATGTGCAATAATGTACAATCTCTAGGAAGATATGAAATTTGGGGAACTGGTACTTGGGTAAACCTAATTCGTAAAGTCCAATATAGGTTGGATGGTTCAGGTACTAGTCTTTGTACTTGTAGAATAGTTTGAAAGGGGATTTTTGCACACAAGTATCTTTTATCAGGAAATCTTTGTCTACAAGTGGGAGATGGTCTAAATCCTTGTGAGGAGTCATAATGGGAATGAAATTCAATGCAATTGGTGCATCCATCCTTGGTTCTTATGGATTCAAGGATGGGGGCAAAGGGTTTCAGTGAAATTGGGACAAATTGGTCTATTTCAGAGTATTTTAGAGTTACCAGGCAACTTATCTTAGTAAATTACTTAGTATTTGAAGAAATTTAGTTTAGGTTTGAGAAGAAAAGAGGGTTTCTCAGTGAAATTGGGGTAAATGCATAGTTTTGGCTTTTGACCAGAGTAATGGTGACTATGCACTATTTTCAGGACACACACGTGGTTGAAAGGTGGTCGAGAGTTTCAGCAGGTTCAGTGAGTGGGTGGTTGGTAGCAGGTTGACGGTTGCACATACTATGTGCTTGCATGGAGGTCAGAATGTTCTCTTTTCATGATAAAATGAAAAAACTATATTTTTTTTGGTTTTACTCATAAAGTCAATGACTTTGATGGGTACATTGGGAAAAGGACATTTGGTGCCAACGAGGGATGTGACATTTTGGCGTGTAGCGGAGGTGGTAAGTGGAATCTATCACACTGATTTTTGGGATAAGTGGTTTTGGGGGGAGGCTTCCCGATGCCATTCATTGGGTGCCACATAGCGGTAGGGTGAATAGTGAAACCACTTACATCGAGTGGGTAAAGGCTGGCCTTCGAAGGCCGCCCAATATGAGTGTTGACTGTTGGATCTAATGGGGTGAGATCGCATGGTGATGAGGGTGATGATTTGATCGGAGGTTTAATGGAGGTGCCCTATAGGGTTTTAATGAGCAGAAGGACTAATTAGCTATGGATTAGGGAGGCTTAATGACGTCGGGAGTGATTTGATTGGTGGGGACAGATTATTAATTAACAACTAATTGATTAACTAATCTCTTTCATTCGGTGGTGGGTCATGGTTACTAATTAGTTGCTGATCGACTTAATTAATCCCTTAATAAGTTTATTAATAAGGCTTATGTTTCAAACCTCGGGGCGGGATATTAACATATGGGTTTTTTAATAAAACATATAGGAAAGGGTTTATCTTTGGGAGTTAATAAATATAATTAAAATTAGGAGTTAATATCAAATGAAAGTGGAAAAATGGATTTTGCACTAAGTATAATATGTTTTAAATTTATTTACATTTTTGCATGGAACATCATTACTTAGCCTAAATGCATATTTGTGGGTTTTTGTGAAAAACGGTTATACTTGGGGGGGTTACTTTCCCTAGGAAAATGGTGATTTTACCTTAGGAAAGTGATTTTTTAGATGAAATTAATGAATTATGGAGGGGGTGAATGTTGGTAAGGGGTTTTAGTACTTAGATCTTATAAGTTACTGGGCCAAGGGTCCGGTCCCTCCAGAAGTCAGAGAAATGCTCCGAGCCCCATTAACTTAAGGTTTTAGGTACTCTTGTCCTTATTGGAAATTAGTAAACTTAAGGGTAAAATGAATGGGGAAATTAATCACTTGACTTTATGTAAATGTTCAATTATCATCCATACTTTAGCAACTTGATGATGAAAGTAAATGATATGATCTTAGCTAATCATTGATTAAAATTTTGCAACCATGCAACTACTAACCCATCTACTCATCCTACCATTTTTTCTACTCTTTATTAGGGTGCACTTAAGCTGGCAAACCATTATTAAAAAAAATTTCTTTTCTTTTACAATAAGAAACTATCTAAGTCTAACCTTATTACATCCAAGGTCTTAGATTAAACTATTGAGCTCCTTTTATTTCCTTTACCTATCTACTTATCTACCAAGATTAAACAGTTTGGTCAGATTTTATTCTTTACCTCTAAGCATGAAATTCAAAATGTGGAATAACCAAGATTAAACTATTTGGTTACCATGGATTGTGGCATAAATAGCAAGTTTCACACAATCATTATTGTGAAAAAAGGTAAAATAGCTGTGGCATTTGGACTTGCACACTTTCATGGCCTTTTTGTTTTTTCTTGGGGTTCATTTTTCATCTTTTTTGACCTTTTACTCTTTTTGTCTTTTGATTTTTCTTTTAGGACATACCCTCTTTACATTTTTTGATTTTTTTATTTTTTGAATATGGAAAACATTTTCAGAAAGCAAAGGTATGTACATATTACAGATTTAACCTCATATATTCAAAAATTTTGACACCTATTGATATAGGAACATAACAATGGCTCCACTTGGGGATGGCATTTCCTGGTGAAATTTCAAGAACTAGTAGATCAATGGCCTTCTGAATTACTGTGGTTTTACTCTACAACTTTTCCCTTTTACTTTGCTGCTTTATTGATATTTATGATAGTGAAACTTTTGAAGCTTAGGTCCTTCTTTTCGGGTTTCAATTCCAAAATTTACCATCCATTCCGCACTAAAATTTGTGAAGGATATTTTATATACAAGTTATTAATGAAATTAGTAACTGGGATCTATATATTTCTTAAGCATTTAACCATTGACTAGTCCTCCTTCTACTTCTCCACCATCCAATTCTTTGGGGAAATAAGCATTATTACCTCTAAAAGCATAAATAATGTAAGGACCTTTCCATAGGAAGTCAAATTTCCCATGTTTCCCTTTATCTTCCCTTCTTGAGTCCCATTTTAAGACTTTATCTCCTAGATAGAAATCTTTTGCCTTGGTTCTTTTGTTAAAATCTTTCTTGATTCTTTCCTGCACAATTTGGGACCTGATGTACACTTCTTCCCTAGTCTGTTGCAAGTGAATTGTCTGGTTGATCCTCCTTTGAATATCATTTGGCTCAACCTATGCTTCTTGGAGCAATTTCATCATTGGGACTCCCAAAGAAGATGGGAAAATAGCCTCCATCCCATAGACTAGCTGATAGGGACTGGTGCCAATATATTTCTTTGTGGTCAACCTATCTTCCCACAAGGCATTTACTAGTTTCTTATTCTAGGTTTTCTTATTATCTTCCATCAAATTTTTGATAATATTCATTAAGGTCTTATTAGAAGACTCTGCAAGTCCATTTCGTTGGGGATAGTAGGCTATGGAGTGACCAAGGGTTATGTGATATTGGTTGCAGATATCAATCATCCTCTCTGATTTAAAGGTTGTTGCATTGTCTGTGATGATTTTTGTGGGGAAACTGAACCTAGATAGAATGTTGGCCTCAAGGAAACCTATTATAATAGTATCAATAGATTGTCTTGAGGGTATGGCTTCTATCCACTTTGTAAAATAGTCTGTGGCAGTCAAGATCCATCTATGTTGGGCAGAAGAAGGGGGGTGAATTTCACCAATGATGTCAAGACCCCATTGTTGAAATGGTGTTTCAGTAGATATAGGTTTCAACGGTAATGGTAGTAGTTTTCTTTTTCCTTCAAAAATCTGACATTTATGGCATGAGGTTACAAACTTCTTCACATCAGAAAATAGAGTAGGCCAGTAAAGACCAGCCCCTAAGATCTTATCAGCTATTTTCTTCCAATAAAGATGTCCTTCAGAGTCACCTGCATGAAACTCTTGCAATATTTTATCAGATTCTTCCTTTAACAAACAATTTAGAAGGATGCCTTCATGATTTTTCCAAAATAAAGCATTGCCAACTATGCAAAACTTAAAATATTTCATTTTTCAAGAACCTACTTTTAGTTCTGGACAACTCAAGAGGAGCTTGAAGATTTTGTAGAATGTATATTATGTCAGCATACTGTGGTGAGTCTATAAAGGCTTGGCTAATTTGTGGAGTCACCATCTCCTCTTCGTTATCCAATTCTGGAATGAAATTTATGTCTAGGGCCTGACAGTTTGATTCAGCCATAATCTTGGCTAAACCTTGGCCCTTAATCAATTTTCTAGGCTTAATTTCTAAATCATAGTCTAATATGGCAGCTATCCATTTCCCTCTTTTTCCATCTGGTCCATTATGTGTTAGAATGTCTTTGACTATAGCATTGGGAACATAAACTACTATATGAGAGTACGACATATAAACTCTGAAATATTTAATAACTTTAACTAGAGCAAAAGCTTGCTTTTCCATTATATTATATTTTAAAGGTGCATCTCTCAGAGCTTTGTTGAAGAATGCTCTTGGTTGTTCAAAACCTGATGATGACTGGTGTTTGTGTTAAGGATAATTTTATATCTTTGAATGAATTTTTAGCCTCTAGAGTCCATTTAATAGTCAAATCTTTCTTTAAAATGTTGTTTAGTAATCTAATTAGTTCAGATAAGTTAGAGATAAATCTTCTCAAAAAGTTTATTTTACCTAAAAATGCTTGAAGTTATTCGATGTTCCTGGGATGTGGTATCTACAAAATGGCTTCAATTCTGGTTGGGTCAATCCAGATACCATATTTGGAGATTATGTGGCCTATTATTTTTCCCTCTTCCAACCCAAATAAATATTTTTTAGGATTTACAGAAATTCCATACTTCCTGCACTTAATGAAGACCTGTCTAAGATGATCCATGTGTTGCTGATCTGATTTAGAGAACACTGCGATATCATCAAGGTATATTACCAACAAGTCATGGATTTACTTAGCAAAGGCTATGTCCATTTCTCTTTGAAAGGTGGCCCCTACATTTTTTAACCCAAATGGCATTTTCACATACATGAAAGTGCCCCATGGTGTAGTGAATGCAGTCTTTTCCTGATCATTTGGGTGGACTAGCATCTGGTTGTAACTAGAGAACCCATCTAGCAGTGAGATTATGGTGGAACCTACTACCCTCTGTAATATGTGATCCATTTTAGAAAGAGGATAGTTATCCTTAAGTGAAACTTTATTTAAATTCCTCAGGTCAACACACAACCTAATTTCACCAGTTCTCTTTCTTGTAGGTGCCAAATTAGAAACCTAATCTGAGAATCTAATCGGCGCAATAATCTTAGCTTCATACACTCTTTTGATCTCCTTTTCAATGGAAGGCAATAGAATGGGGTTAATCCTTCTAACCTTCTATCTAAAATGATTTTGATTTTATTTTAATGGGATGGTGTGTTGTATTATGCTGGTATCATAGGACTTAAGGTCCTCATAATTCCAGGCAAAAAAATCATGGAATTCCTTTAGCAGTTCCATATATTTCACTTTTTGATTGGGAGGTAATGATTTTGAAAGTTTTATCATTTTGGGATCTTCTTCAGAGCCTATATGACATTCCTCAATGTCTAATTTCAAGGGTTCCATTTTAGGATTTTTAGGAACATCGTTTGAATCGAATAAGTCCTCCAAAGGAGTTAATCTTTTGGGTAAAAAATTATCTTTTAGATTGATGACTTCATATTCTTCATCAATTGCTTCATCAATTTCCATTTGTTTGAGGTTTCAAATATCTGATTTTGTAAACTTTGTGGGATGAAATCTATGTATCTGATCATATTATTCTTTGTTAATTTCTATTCAATCAGTGCAATCAAAATCCAATGCTATGTCTCTGTCTATGTTGTTATTTACAATTTCCTCATCTAAAGTAAAAAAAATATTAATTTGTTGACCATGATCGAATACTTGCCAGTTCTTGTAGTTGTCATGAATAGCATGTCTATGCCTAACGTCAGCAGTGTACTGATGGTTGGGCTGAAATGGAAACTTGCAAGTACTATCAAACATGGCTAAGCTGTGAGTTTGCATGTTGTGTTTTCTCGGGATGAAAACAAGCCTGGTTTCTAAAAAAGTATTTAGTATTTCTACAACTGTCCCTCTATAAAATCCTAACCTAGGATCCCTAGTCATAAAAACAACATTAATTTGTTTTATTACTAACTTAGAATTCCCTTAATAGAGACTCTTATGGCTCCTAACCTTTTGACCAGTTTCAAACCTAACAGAAGTGCTTCATATTCTACCATATTGTTTGTACATTTAAAGTTCAATCTATAGGCATGACCCTCTGAATGATCATTTTATAAGTTGTAAATCCATACTCCTACTCCTACAACTAGTTTGTTTATTGACCCATCAAATTCAAGATGCCATAGGATTTCATGCTCATAATTTTCACTGTCTCAGGGAATGAAATATTTTTTGACGAAGGTATCTAGGTCATATTTTTATTTGAAATCTCATGAATTTGGATATTTTGATTTTCTTCTATTACTGTAATTTCTTTTGGTTCTGCTATAGTTTTGTTTGAAGTATTTTCTTGATTAGATTTAGCATTGTAAAGTATGAAAGAATCAATATCAGAATGTACTCAATATATAGGAAAGCTTTGATGCCTCTCCTATGTACTCACTACATACTTCATCAGAGTCTCTCTATATAGTTTCTTGGGATGTCCAAAGACTGATATGGTAGCATACAACATGTCAAGTTCCAGAGATCCTTGGAGTTTAGCGCCCCAAGATCTAGAGAACAACATACCATACTTAGGTGGTATATCAGCAACAACGATGTCCATAAGAATGGTCTTAGCAGGGTACTGCACTAGGGAAACACACAAATATTTTATAAGTCCTAGGCACCTAATTTGGCTTGATTCAAAGGAAAAGAGGTCTTTGTTGGGTCTGGTGATATCTAAGTTTAGCTTCTCCATAACGCATGTAGGCATAAAGTTGTGTGAAGACCCAGAGTCTAGCATGGCATTATATAGGATTTTATTGTGGATGTTAAGACTAATGTAGAAGGGTTGTATCCCTCCTTCTACTAGCTTTCCATTAACATCAGGTCTGAAAGTTAACTCACGTTGATCATCAAATAGGTTAACGGAGTCTTCATTTTCAGTTAAATTTAAAGATTTTCTTATTTGAGATCTGTAAGTTTCATGTTTAACCAGTTGTGTCAAAGGTACTGAGATTTTGAGTTTGGCCACCTTTGCTCCCAAATTGAAAGGAAGAGGGTATTTGTTTGTTTGAACATTTGAAATTTTAGCATCAAGATTCTGAGTAGTCTTTTCTTCTTTTCCATTGTATGGAGCCTTTGTAATTGGATTTTCTAATATGATTTCTGGAGGTTGTTCCATTGTTCCCTTAAGGGGACTCAAGTGGAAGGTTTCTCATTAGAAGGTTGGTCATCGGTTACATCTTCAATGGTGGGACTAGGAGGGTTTTGATGTGGTCTAGAAAGGATTTGTAGAGTTTTTGTAACTTAAGGATTATGATTTGCAACTTTTACTTTCTTAGCCTGATTAGGTTCTACTTTTTTGTTTCGGTCTGGAACATCAGTGTTCTTTTTGCTTCTTAAATTGTACTGTTTATTCACTTTGAAAATAGCATATTCATACCCGTGCTTATAGTTGAAAGATTCACGAGTTTGGGTCTATAAATGTTGAAGCATATATAATTCCTAATCATCATGATTTATAAAAATAGTTTCTTCATCATCTAATGCCATTAGGTTGATTTGAGTATCTATCTCAGGGTCTTCTTGATGGGAAGTTTCAGCATACTTGTTCTGATCAGGCCCATTTTTACCAATATTTTGGTTCTGGTTTTTTCTAAAATTTGGATTCCTAACTGGAGGTGCCTGTTGGTTATCCCAGTAAGGTTTCCTTTCAATGAATTCGATCCTATCCATTAACCTTTCCATTCCTTTAGCTAAAGCATCCATTTTTTGATCAAATGGTGAAGTTTCATCTTTCAGAGGTTTTCTTCTCTTGTTTCTAACCCTAGCCCTTTTGGATAGCAGATTAGCTTCTACACTAACTGCTACACTTTACATATCTTCAAGTGTAGGGGGATTTCTTTGTCTAATTTGTGTTATCCCCCTGTTGCAACAGGTTTCATATTTCATGATTGATAGTGGAAGTGCCAAAAATGTTCATCTTTTCCATACTGCAAAAGTTCCATTTTTGAAGGATTCCTCGATTAAAGGGAGGCCAAACAGCTTAATATTGGCTTCCCTAGGTTTCGATTTCTTGTTTTAGAATTCAGAGAATAAATATCTATCCAAACAGCTTAAGCTTGGCACATCAGTAGCTAGGTAGAGAAGTGAAGATGCCCAACTGCTTAATCTGGGCTCTTGGAAGCAATAACGGTAGTATTTATATAGGAGGGCAGTTGAAAATAAAAATAAGCAATCAGGGTTTGCAAGTCTAAGTGCACCCTTCCTGAAGTGTTGTGGGGAAAAGTATCCGATGCGGATGACCCTATCCCTACTCTAAAGGTGACAGTCTTTAGCAACAACTGAAAGTAAAGCTTTGATGTTTTCCTTTATGAAAGTACAGAGAGGGGGGAAGAAATGATCAACCAACCTGGTATCCTTCGCTTAGTCGATCTTGATCCTCTCTCTTTGTCTCTTGTTCCCAGTTCCTTGCTCTCTTTGCCGGTCCAGCTACACACAAGCCCTGCACAAAAAGAGAGAGGAAACTACAAGATACAAGTACTCATAACTGATGCATGGATTAGAGTGAATCAAATATACATGTAAATACAATACATCAATGCAATACAAGTATATAGGAGAATATGCAAAACTTTATTGATAGAAGTAACAGGGTTTTGAGAAGGTTACAACCAATAATGGCTCCAATCCAGCAGCACCTCCCCAGCAGCAAGAACTCTCCTCTTCACCTCTAGTAAAACAATCACCCAATAGCTCTAACTGTAATCCAACAGCACCTCCTTGCTTATACAAAATTCCAGCCTCCTTAGACCTCATAGAAGAGCTCTATATATAGGAGAGAAGAAGAGAGGATGAGTCAGCTTGAGGCTGGCATAGAGCTGACTAGTGTCCTCTCCCTCTTCAGTTAATCTTCAGTTCTTGAGTCCACTTGGAGATCCTTGCTTACACATGGTGATCAAGTACCTCTTACTCATCACAGGGCGAATCTCATGAACCAAGTGTCAGTTTGGAAGCTTCCTGGGCAGTTGACACCTTGCAGAATGACTGTGCCACTTGGCCAATCTCGCCCAGCGCAGGTAGCCTTCATTAGATTCGACTTCCAGCGCAGGTACAAGGAGGAGCAGTTGCATTCCAGCGCAGATGCTCAGTGGAGCAGCTGACATGATCCAAAATTAGCCTGTTTTGAAGTGTTTTCAGGTGGAGAACTGATTGGAAGTGCTGTGGTTTGATGACCTTGTTCTTTTAGGGGTAAGAACAACATGTTTAGGGACTGAGGATCCCTGTAATTATTGACATTTCATGCTCCATGCTGCGAAGCACAAAAATGTCTATAACAGTTGCCCCCTAAAGTATGAGGCCGTTTATCGGGTGAAATGCTTTATCTAGAGGGTCCGAAGTTCATTCCAGTGCTGAGTAGGCGCCCTGTAATACAATACAATACAATACATTATTTTTCATTCTGTTTTCATGATCTAGCTGAGGCGGGCATTCCCATGCTCAGCTTTATAAATACATTTTGGTACATAGAACAGACGATCGTCTGATAGTAGACTGATAATTCTCTGCTGAAATTATCATCCTTTGAGTAGGATGATCATCTGCTGCAATGATGTACATGACAAATGCTTTTATATTTCCTGAATATGTATCGCAGCCCGGATGGATGAAACTAGATCCGGGGTCTTCAAACTCGTTCGATCTTCACTCTAAGTACAAGTCGATCCATGTGAGAATTACGCTGAAGTCGAACATGGAAAGACATCGCTTGATTACCGGTCAATAATGAAAACCGTTAACAAGCGCGAGAGGAATCACCCATAATGACGATGACCCTCAAGGTACGGCAGTACAATTCACGTGGCGTGAATAAAGGACTTGGCGTCGAATGCCACGCAAAATCTTCTGGTCGAAGGTCATTGATGTATACCTGTCGCCGGAAGTGAGAAACTTGCCATTGAGGCATGCAAGCTTCAAAGTACTGATGGGGGTGTTCCTAGATCGACTTCTTGGATAATGAGCTGAAGTCGACAAGAAGTGATCCGTCAAAGGAGGGCCTTGATGAATCCCACATCAATGACACGGAACGGAGCTAATGATTTAGTGGAGGTGAAACAAACTGTGACATATGATTCAGGGTGGCGATCATGAAATGGATGAAGGAAAATGTATGGTAGTGGATGGGACACGGTTGACACTTTCTGAAATGACCCCTCTTGAACATATAACGACACTGATGTGATGGATCGGTAGCATTACCCCGAATGGATGGTGTGGCGAGGACCATGGTGATAGGACCGGTGAATGAAACAACCCAACCCGATGTGATACGGAGGAAAAGTGTCATGTTCAAGAGTGACTTGCTACCATTAAACTTTGAATGTTCTCCCAATTTTTCCCTAGTCATTTCTGACCAGTACCTCTTTATTTTTGTCAAGCTTGAGGAGGATAACATATGCTTGTTCTATAACCTGCCCTTCGGGCAAGCCCATCGCTATGATTTAACGAGCCTAGCGATAGGGAAACTCGTTCTCGTCTAAAGACAAGTTTGTCGCTATTTAATCATTTTAACGAGTCTAACGACAAGGAAAACTCGGTCCTTTTCATTTTTAGAGAGTCTGAAAAGGTACAGAAAGTCAACTCCATAATTCCTTTTTCGTCAGCAAATCCCTTAAGTCCGAAAAAGTATAAAACAATACAGAAGGGATGGTTGTTCGGTACTTTTAACGAGCCGAACAAGACAAGAGCTCGATCTTTTTGTGCAATAATCCCTCAGGTCCAAAAAAGATTAAAATCTAGAGGAGGGATAGCTCTTCCGGTCGTTTAACGAGCTGGAAGGCCAAAACTCGGCAAACTTTTCATATTTTATGAGTCAGATGAAAAGAGCTCAAAGAAGACTCGTCTTTTGAGGAACGAGTGATAAACAGGGATAGCAGCAGATTCCAGATACAGGTTGGAATTCTCCAATCACGGCAGTGTCACAAGGATGGCTAGGTGAAATCACTCTTCGCAGCTGTTTCTCAAAAGAGGTAAACACACAAATGGAGGTGAATGATCGGCCAAATGAAAAGTGGAGGTGACGGTGCACAAACACGACCAAGGCTTTTATGGCTGATGGATTTACGATCTCAGAAGGTTATTTACCGGGATAGGTTCTTTTTTTAGATAAAAATGAGCTTAAACTCTGGAGGGAACATTGCTCACTGCTTTTATTTATTTTTTAACGAGCATGAAGACCGCGTTAAAACTGCTCGGATTTGCATGCCCCCAGCATCATAATAACGCATGTCAAAGGAGGGTGCCCCCCAAGCTTCATTGCATTCAACTTGGTGGTTGGAATGAAGGTTTACCTTTGAATTTTGAAAGGGGATTTGTTTCATTTTTTAATGAGGTTGACATAGTAAAAGAACTATCCTCATGACTCCTTGTTTCATTTTTTAACGAGGTTGACACGAGATAAGAACCGTCCTCGGAGCCCACTGTATTTACAGTATTTCCATTAGGGCGATGATCCATGCTGACAAAATGTTTAGGAATCTTCCGAATCCATTAGATATAGAAGATTTCATATTGTAGGTTTCCATTGTGGCCACTTCCGCTAGATCACTTGCAGGCGGTAGGGAAAAAGTACCCATTAAGGCAGGGTCTTTTAGGAGACCTACTCCGATATTTTGAAGCGAATGACTGCTTCCATGGATCATTGGAATGCTTCCCGTAACTTGTGAACTGTCGGGGAGGAAAGTTTGTTGGTCGATGACTGTAATTCCTCCTTGAAAGGGAAATGCAATCTTCCTGAAGTAGGTCGACACAACTGCGGCCATGGCATATATCCAGGGCCTTCCTAGTAGGATGTTGTAATCGAGGTTTCCATCAATTACTTCAACATCGACTTCTACTATTTTGCCCCCCAGTTCAACTTGCAAGTTACCTAAAATCCCGTATGGAGTGTATGATCGTCCATCAAATGCTTTTAACATCGTCGACGATTTCGACAAGGGTGGTGAGCCTAAATTTTTCCAGCAACTCATCGACATAAGACATGTAGATGCCCCCTCATCAATAATTGTTCGATGAACAGTTTTGTTGAGGGCTTTCACTTGAATAAGGAAAGCTAGTTGAGCTGGTAAGTTAGGGTCATATCCTTTATGATCAAAGGCCACAAGATTGGAATCCATTGGGCTAATCCCACCTATTGCTGATAATAAAGTTTGCTCTTGGGAGGGGCAATTTTGCGGTACCTCAAGTGTCGACATAGCGGACGGCGATTGGGCCAGGTCCTCTATTATATTATAATTCTGTGCTATTTTGGCACTAGGATTAAATGTCGATTTGTGTACTACTCCCTTTGGCAACTTTATCATTGGTTTAGGAATGATGGGTGGCACAACTTTGGTCAAAGCTGTCGTCGAACTACTAGGTTGTTCATTAGCCTTGTTATTTGACAGCCATGGATTCCCGTAATCTTTATTCCTTGTCAAAGCATTATTCTGCTGCTTTGAGGTAGACAACATAAGCACTTGGGATCGGGAAGCATTTTGATTAGCAACCAGATTTTGACCAGGATTAGGAAACGGATCAGTCAACACAGCTGAGGTTTTCGGACTCTTAAAGAATCTTTTAAGCTCAGCTTTGCATGGACAATCTGCTGTCCAATGATCCTCATCGCATATATGACACCCCGAAGGGGGTTTCCCTTTTCTCCCTTTCTTTTTCTTCTTGTCTCCTGGTTGCTTCAGTTGTTTGCCCTTGTCGTCCGACACGGCACTTACTTCCGAGGCAAGAAGTTCTTCATTTGCATTTTGATTCGAAGTCTTACGGGTTTTCTTAGACGAATCCCGTGTTGACTTTGCGTTTACAGTGCCAATCACACCTTCGCTGGCATGAGAGTCACTATTTGATCCAGGAGGGGGAGGAATTGAAAATTCCGGTCTAGGGGCATCAGGTATCTTGTCATAGAGTGTGCCAGACTGAGTATACACTAAGTCCAAATATTGAGCACGAGCGATTACTTGCTCCTCTGTTACGATGCCTCCCTTGGCCACATCTTCTGTTATTGCCGGCAGAAGCGACTTTATAAACCACTCAGCTAATAGCTGATCTGGAACATAGGTCTTTACCATTCTGCGACGACGACGCCACTCATGTATATGATCAGATATATGTGTGGCAGTTGTCTGCTTGAAATTGGTCAAAATCTCTGTTCCAGTTTCGTACCTTATAGGTAACTGAAAGTGTGTTAAGAAAGTCGTGGCTAGGGAACTAAAATTGTCGAAAGAGGCTCTAGGTAATTCAATATACCATTTGGCCGCCGGACCAGTCAATGTCCTCTGGAAAAGACGAAGCCTTATCGAATCATCATTCAAGGTATTCGACGAACACCACAGATGGAATGTCATTACATGATTCGACGGGTCTTCGCCCGGATTTCCATTGAATTTAGGAATGTCCGAAGGAAGTTTGTGAGGAATCGCTGGCCACCAATGGGCATAGGCGATTGGATCGTTCGTCAATCGATGTAAATCTGGTAATTCTAGTGTCGCCACGAATGGCAACTGCTGATTCAGGTTTGGCGAGGCGTACCCAGGATACGATGGAATCGCCTGAGCAGTAGGCCTTTGCACACCAGCATAATGCAACTGATGTTGATATGACTGATATGGTTGGTGGGCTTGGCCACTGTAAAGTGGTTGGTTTAACCCGTTCTGAATATAGGGTTGCCCACTATTCGCAAAGATCTGTTGCTCAGATCCTTGGTACACCTGTTGAAACTGAGGTTGTTGGTATTGCACCATCCATGGTTGTGAAGCCATGTTTTGCTGTGCGACATTAACCGACGGACCAAGATGCGGGGTTATGGTCCCCGTTTGTATCTGTGTCGTCCCGGCAGTTGGCGATTGTGGTTGTGTTGCAGGGTCAATAGGCCGTTGCATTACAACTTGTGGTTGACATACAACAGGCATCGATTGAACTTGCGACACGGTTACAATTGCTGGCGTCGTCGGGATACTAGACATAGGTACAGATTGTTGCATAGAATATACAACTCTCGGTTGTTGGGGTAACATAGGTACCCAACCACTCGTCGTTACTTCAGTCAAACCTGAATGTGGTTGAAAACTGCCGTATGGGTATCCTCCCGGAAGAGGAAGTGAAAGGGCATATTGCCCCCCATACGGTAACAATCCGGAGCTCAAGGGCATAGATGGCCTTTGAGGACTGGATGGCCCAAAATGATTCCCAAAGGGATCAATTTGTCTAGTTTCAACATAAGAATTACCGGGTATTATACCGGAAGAACAAACTGGAACAGACCAAGTTGTCATAATAGTCCCTGGGTGGACTCCTTCTAGTTGATGAGAACTAGTTGGGACCGATGGTATGCCGGCAAACATCGTTGGAGTGGCAGCAGGAGCTTCTGCTGTCGCTGTGTCGTTTGGCATAGTTCTAGATGTTGACGGTTGTTCAGACATTTTAAGTCTATCCAATAAACTTCCTAACGATTCTTCGGGAACTTCCAGTGGCGATGGACAAACTTCTGATGCAGAAGGAAAAAGAGTGGTACCCACTCCAAAATGAATTGGAGTATTTGCTTGCTGGTCCTCTACGATTTCCTCTATTGCAATCAGACCAGGAGGAAGAGGAAGACCGTCAGGTCCGTAAAAGATTTCTGGTGCCGAAGAAGGGGTTGCTTTGACAGCGACAGTTGTTTGAACAACAAGACTCTGTGTACCGGTTTCAGATGGAACTGGTTCAGTTATGCAAGTACTTGTCTTCAGACTAGGATCAGTACAACTGTCCCTCTGTCGCTGTTGAACTTCTTCAATAGAGGCAGGGATTCCAGAAATATTAGGAGTGACCAGAATCTCAGATGTAGTTGGAACTGTTGTTCTAACTTTAATGGGAGATTTTGACCCGGTCAAGCGAGTTTGCTTCGTCCGTACTACTCTCGATTCCGGAGACAAAGACGGTTGACTCGCGAGTCTCCTCGAACGACGGAGTTCTAATTGACTTTCCTCCACGGTTGCGGATTACTCGATCAACTAAAATACAAAAAGGGAATTATGTTTCCGTATTGAATGAATTTTATTAGACGCTTTTAGACACAACTTTGCTTTTTCATGTTTTAAGAGTCGAGAAAAAGCTAAAGATGACTCTAGTCGCCTTCGATGTATTAACGAGCCCGAAGTGACAAATGCTCGGTTGGACTTTTTCAGTTATAGAGTTTGAAAAAGGCCAAAAGAAACTGCTCTGGAGATCTAGGCAGAGGGTGTGCCAAACCTTTCGCGAAACCACAGAATACGTTTTACGGTACGGGTGGTCGATCTTCGTGAATGCTGTGTTCACTGCATCGCGATCAGTAGGGCGGCCGACACGGTTTCCTAAGGATAAAGGATGAAAGCCTATAGGGGTCTCCCAATATACGCGACGGTACGCGGGAGCTCAAGTCCGTATTAGTGCTATCGTCCCTCAGGAGGAATCACCCACCTTCGTAGAGATCGACAGTCACTACGTTTAACGACGCCGGAACACGTCTCTACCTAGACCTCTACTGTGAGCGTTATGTTACAAAGCGTTTTTAGATTCATTCAATATATTTTAAGTTGATCTTGTTTAGCAGTTTGTCTTTCAGGATCACCACGAGATGTATTGGTACAAATTCCTAAATGCAGCTAAAATGATAAGCAAGCTTTACAATCTTTTTAGCTTTGAAAATCCTAACTACTGAGGGGAGAGAAAAACATTATCTTTCCACACAGAGCACAAAGCACAAACTAATGCACTTTCTCCTAGATCAATCACGCAAACTTATCAAAAATGCAAATGCAAGATGCATGTATTTCTTTTCTTTTCCCTTAATGTTGATGTAAGACAAAAAGGAAACTGTCGTATAATTTTCGAATTCAATTTGAAGCGTAAACAAACAAGTTTTGTCTAAAATCAAAAGACACCTTATAGGTACTTGTTTCGACACTAAAGATGTATGAATTCAAACCATAAGATGAAAAACAAACAAACTCAAACAGCCATGAACAGTAATAAAACTAGCTCTTAAGATCACTACGACACTTTTACAGTTCTGGATCTAAGAGGTCACAGCTAGACTAGTTCACTTTTCACAATGGGAAACTGTAAATGAAACAAGAAATACTGAAAGAACAATCACAGTTTCATCACACAATTGAGGTGGAATAATGGCAAGGACAGTTGGTTTCAGCAAGGTACAATGACAAGCAACAGCAGCAAAACAATGGTGAAAACAGGGCAAGAAACAGCAGGAAACCCTAGTAGCAATAGGCAAAACTGGTTCAGTGCAGGTGATACACTGTCAGTTTGACATTCAGCGCAGGTAGCCTTCACGGGACCTGCGCTGAAATGCAGAATGCCTTTGGACAGCCTGCACTGAAGGACGAGAGTTGCGTTTTCTACAGTTTTCGGGTCATAAAATGCTCAAAAATTCACAGTTTTTGCTGAAATCAAAAGCTATAGGTCAAGTACAAGCTAAGGGATGATCAAGAGGATGAAGATCTATCACAAAGAGTAAAGAGTCTTTTGTAGATAAGCTCTTCAAATCTTGAATTTGCTCAGTAAATGAGCAAGAGTAGCAGACCCTCTACTTCGCTTTTGATATAGTCAAAAGCTTTTCGATTTGGTACTCTTTTCTTCAGGAAATGAATAGCAAAATACTACAAACACCAACAAGATACTAGGCTCCCCAGCGGAGTCGCCAGTTTGTTGTGGGGAAAAGTATCCGATGCGGATGACCCTATCCCTACTCTAAAGGTGACAGTCTTTAGCAACAACTGAAAGTAAAGCTTTGATGTTTTCCTTTATGAAAGTACAGAGAGGGGGGAAGAAATGATCAACCAACCTGGTATCCTTCGCTTAGTCGATCTTGATCCTCTCTCTTTGTCTCTTGTTCCCAGTTCCTTGCTCTCTTTGCCGGTCCAGCTACACACAAGCCCTGCACAAAACGAGAGAGGAAACTACAAGATACAAGTACTCATAACTGATGCATGGATTAGAGTGAATCAAATATACATGTAAATACAATACATCAATGCAATACAAGTATATAGGAGAATATGCAAAACTTTATTGATAGAAGTAACAGGGTTCTGAGAAGGTTACAACCAATAATGGCTCCAATCCAGCAGCACCTCCCCAGCAGCAAGAACTCTCCTCTTCACCTCTAGTAAAACAATCACCCAATAGCTCTAACTGTAATCCAACAGCACCTCCTTGCTTATACAAAATTCCAGCCTCCTTAGACCTCATAGAAGAGCTCTATATATAGGAGAGAAGAAGAGAGGATGAGTCAGCTTGAGGCTGGCATAGAGCTGACTAGTGTCCTCTCCCTCTTCAGTTAATCTTCAGTTCTTGAGTCCACTTGGAGATCCTTTCTTACACATGGTGATCAAGTACCTCTTACTCATCACAGGGCGAATCTCATGAACCAAGTGTCAGTTTGGAAGCTTCCTGGGCAGTTGACACCTTGCAGAATGACTGTGCCACTTGGCCAATCTCGCCCAGCGCAGGTAGCCTTCATTAGATTTGACTTCCAGCGCAGGTACAAGGAGGAGCAGTTGCATTCCAGCGCAGATGCTCAGTGGAGCAGCTGACATGATCCAAAATTAGCCTGTTTTGAAGTGTTTTCAGGTGGAGAACTGATTGGAAGTGCTGTGGTTTGATGACCTTGTTCTTTTAGGGGTAAGAACAACATGTTTAGGGACTGAGGATCCCTGTAATTATTGACATTTCATGCTCCATGCTGCGAAGCACAAAAATGTCTATAACATGAAGTAACAAAAAATGCTAGGTATATTAAGCTGGGTAGGTAGCCTGGGGTTGCAGAAGCAAGATCATCTTCAATTTTGGCCTTGGCAAAGAAAGCTCATCTCATCAATGGCAGAAGCACCAAAGCAGTGTTTTGATGGCAGAATTCTGGAATCATGTCTAACTTCCCTTCACCCCCCCTAAAAAGTCTCTTACTAACATCCCCCTAAAGGACCTTGGGATCTGCCTAACAAGTCCTGTTTTCATTTTCATTTTTGTGAAACATTTAGTCAAAGTTTTGGCTTTCTCCATGAAAAGAAGCCACATTTCTTGTGTAAAAGTCATTTTTCCACTTTCCATGCAATTCCTATATATATCATCATTTCATAGATTGATCATTGTTCCCCTTCCATTTCCATTCCACCATGTCATATTAACTCCTAATTCTACTATGTAGCTCCCCAACTAATTCCCTATCCTTATTCACTACTAAAACTATATAAAATCCCCAAAAATATTAAATAGCCTCTCCCTTTGGCACTCTAGTCATATTTCCTAAGTCCGGGAAATAGTAGTCCATTCGGGACTCCTATTAACCCTTCCATGTTCTAACCCGGAGTTAGTTTGACAGCTTTTTAGACTAACAAACATTCCCCTTTAAGCCTAACCCTATAAAACCCATTTTCCACTCTTATCCTAAAGATATGTATATAAAACATTTAACCCCGCTGGTGCATAGCCCATAAACCCACATGCCTAATGTTTAACCCCCCCCCGCCGTATGAATAAAAAAAAATTAATGTCGCAGGCCCCGTCCCTATCCATCTGCCGCGTTAACTGTCCCGCCGACCGTTAGATCTAGCATGCCCAAGATCTACGGTGGGCGGGTCTTTTCGTGCCCCGACATGCCGAGGGTTAGCGTCCAGGAGATGGAGGTTTTCCCGTCGTACTCCCGCCACGTGTCACCCTCTCGACTGTGGCTGTTATAGCTCCAAATCTCACTCTCATGGTTTGTGATGTTGTATTCATGGTCTAGGGCAACCCCTCCTTCCAGACCTGGTCCTAAAATTTAAAAAACAGTGTTTTATCCCTTATACGCGACATTGCCCTGAGTTAACCACGTGTATACGCGGGTATGTGTATAGCCAACCCGCGCGTATGTATTAAAACACTTAAAAAAATATAACACTCCTTATTTTCGAGCGGAGATCGCGGGTTTTACCTGCTGATCACCTGTTAGTGCCCGTGGCCCAACTGTTCCCAACCAACTCCTCACTAAAAAACTACTTTGGAGATGGTATAAAAAGACCTCAAAGAGAAGGCCTAAAGGAGGAGAGAAGAGAGAGAAAGGTTATGCTGAGATTTTTCCCTTGACCAGGTCTGAAGTCCCTTGTGCCTTCTACACTTCCCCCATTTTGTACAGGAAACCTTTGTTTCCTTGTGTGTTGATGTTCATCCACCATTTATGACATCATGGAGAGAGTCATGGAAGGAGTTTGTTAGAGGCTTGAGGCTGGAACGGATCCAGAAGGAAGCTTTGCTTGGAGCCTGCTGAAGGTGACTCAGGTGAAAATATTCCTTTTTATGTACTTTATTTTCTATAATAAAAGAAACACATGTCTTGGTTCCTGAAATGAATCTTCTTTATGTTAATGATATTCATGTTTAGAATTCATATACAAAAGGTTGTTTGGATTTCATAACTAACTACCTTTCTTTATAACATGAAGATGGTTCCTTTATAAGTTTTTGTCCATATACTACTGTGTTCTTTGAACTAGTTGTTTTGCAGGACAAAAGAGAAGAAGGGAACTCCAAGAAGGGTTTGGACCCTAAAGGCCTTCTCAAACGTAGGACCAAAGGTACGTACCCTTATTATAGAATTTTCTTATAATAGCATAATGGTTGTATGAATGCATGTTTCTTTGAATAGATAACTTTCAGTCTACTAGGGTTTCAACCCAAAAAGCCCTAGGGGAGTAATTCCCTCTATCAGAATTGGCAACTCCGCTGGGGACAACACTCTTGTTGTTCCTAGTTTGGGTGTTTTTCAAGCCAATCAGGGCTTAGCTGCCTTGTCTGCTTGTTGTTACTGTCTGGTCTATTCTTGAACTTTAAGCTTTGCTAGTTTCTTCAGTTTGTTTTTTTTTTATTTTTCTTGAAGATTTTCATATATGCTGTTTTTCTTAGATACAGAGGCGTATATACGCTTGTTTCTTTGAGTAAACCCGCGTATACGCAGGTTTCCTCAAACACAGTCGCATATACACGCAATCTGTACTCCAGTACAGTCGCGTATACATTGCAATTTTCAAGATTTATAAATCTTTTTAGTCTCTAAAGGTTTGTCTCGTGGTTTGAGTCAGTCTGAAACAATCATTTTACAGTATCAATTATGTTTTTTACAGCGAGCATCTCGTTCTGAATTCTCTCTGATTATAAGAAGTGTTGGTCTTGCTTTTGTTGATTGCAAGCGTCATCGTTTTTGGCTAAAGCACGCAAGATTTCTTGCTAGGAGTCTTGGCTGCTCTGTTTCATCAGGGTAGGGAGATTGAATTCAATCTTTGTGTTAATCTTTCTTTTGGTGACTTTTTCTTTGCTTGACAAAACCGCTTTTTGTGACCATCCACTTCTTTGTTTCATGAAAGTTGTTGATTGACACTTTCTTGGAATTTGTCTTTTTGGATCTTTTGGTTTTCATTGCCAAAGCTTTCATTGCTGCTTTTGATTGTTAAGAGTGATTTCAAGCACATTTATTTTTGTTGAGTTTTCATCGATTGAGTGGTGTTGATTCGCAAAAGTGTTTAAATTTCCTATTCTTCAATCACAAGTTTAAGTGTTGTTGAGAACATTTTTTAAAAGACTTCTTTTCTTGTTGCTTTGAAGAAAATCTTTTGAAAATCCTAGTTTTGCTTTCTTGAACTTGCTTTTCATTTGGTTTCCTTTTAGTGAAGTGAAAGTGCTTTATGTTTGTCTTAGAACTTGTTTTTAGTGTTTAGACGAAATGAATGGTAGCATCTCATATTCCATCTAGACATTGTAAGTGGCAAGATAAAGATTGATAAGCAAGCAACTTTCATTTTTGTTTTTAGAGTAGTTTTAAATCTTGCATCCACATATAGTTGTTGCATTAGGATAGATTTGCATCCCCTTTTTAGGCATATATAGCTTTGTTAGCTTTTGTGAGTGTGAAGTATGAATTAACGAAAAGAAAAGAAAATTTTGTTTTATTAGAAGTACCTCTGAACCCTATAGAAATTGCTCTTCATCGAAAAATGAAAAAGTGCATGTGCATGTAGTTAAGTTTTTATTAATTTCTTTTGCGTCAAAAAACACCACTAGTTTCACTTCCGTTACCTTGTGACTTAAAGAACAGCCTAATAAAATAAAGCGCTAACTAAAATTCACTAAAACTTTTTGTTTTAGTCAGTTACACCAACAAGATTAGGATTTTAGGGCCTTGGATTAGGCGAGTGGAGAGTTAACTCTCCAAGGCCGTATAAACGTCAAACGTAGGAGTCTGAATAATGGGAGAAAATCCAATAGCATTAGGAAGACTAGGAAAGCTCTGGATCTGGGAGTTAAGCACGAGGGTCTGTGAAGACAGGGAAGAGAGATACCCCCTCTCCTACTTGTCCGAACTTACCTCACGACTGTTCCACCTGGCTTCTGCGACGAGTTGGTTTTCATAGTTGCTACTCCTAGGGAACTACACAGGTGGCTGTGGAGGGGAATCCCGTGGCACCTGAGGTTGACGTTGCATCAGTCTCGACAGTACTACTGGAGGGCACCCTTGTGAAGCTTAGGGGCTTGCACCGGCATAGGCTATTGTTAGGAGGTCAGCGTAACTTCCTCTAATACCTTCGCTGATAGGACTGGGGCCTCATCATCCCAGACTATCTTCGGAAGGTCCCTTAATTCACTTTCCCGTATTTTGGTGTCTAGTCTTAATCACCCGGAGCAGAAATACCTGGAAGTTGTTTGACTGGCTGTATCTTTAGGGACTTTATAGTGTGTGCTTTGTGCTCCTAGTTGGCCTAGCTTTCAATTTTTTGAGTCTTTAATTAGATCATAACAAAAAATTCAAAGTGGCTGACCGATATCCAAGACGGTCTTGAAGACTTCGTGGTCTTTCGCCACCAAGTTTAGAGCCTTCTCCTAGAAGGCACAGAGGAAATACTACCGGTGGGTTCTGTCCCACGCCGGTTGACGCATCGGGGGTTGATCCTCCTCTCGGGGGCATTAGCGGCCAAGCAAGGCCTGGCACTTTCGAACAAGAGAGGGACACTCCAGTCCTTTCTCGAGTTCTCTTTCAAGTGGAGCATAACATAGAGGTAGAAGAACTTTCAGAGTCGTTAGCAGCTCCAAATTCTCCTCTACCATCTAGTCATCCAAACATACTACAATACGTTGGGACTCCGACTCATAGACCATAAAGTCCAGGTTACGCTACGCGCTTACCATCGATGACCACTACTGGAAGCATGGCTTCTACAAGTGCTACAACTATACAAACCCCAACATCGGTGCAAGGGGGAGGAACCATTTCCATCTCCTCTGCTTCCTTGTTTGGATCTTTTACTAGCACATCTTTAGTTGGGTCTACCTCCATTCCGTCCACGAGTGGAAATGCCCAAACCAACACTTTTGGTACTGGATTCGTCCCATTTGGCACCCACTTACAGGGTATTCCATTGGTTCCGTTTAGTGCCACTACGTCCATGATGGGCGGATCGGTTTCATTCTAGGGTTTTCCTTTTGGAAGTGGTCATATACCACATTCCAACCCGACAGTAGGATCCATGCCTTTTTCTTCTGTAGGACAAAGCAGCAATCCTTTCCAAGGTTGGAATAACCCTGGGGTTAGTAATGTGGGAACTGGGAATCCGTTTATCGGCCAACAAGGGAATAGGCCGTACCCCACGGTTAGCTCGTTTCAAACTATTCCTCCTCTAGCTTCGGCTTGGAATCCGTATCAGGGGTTATCAACTCCTTACAATCCTTTAGGAGGGAATTTTGCTGGTTATGGAGGTTATACGGCTGGAGTTGGTCAAACTCCGAATTTTGCTGGACCACAAGGCTTGCCTTTTGGTTCATCCGGTTCTACTGGTTACTTCGGGCAGCCTGGTGCCTCCCAAATTCTAGGACAATCTTTTCAGAGCTTTGGGAGTTCTGCCCAGTCCGGGTGGAATCCCCAAGGTCCTCCTAGGCTTCCGTTTCTGGCAACGTTGAACTTGCCAGATCTCACTAAGTTAACAAATGACCCAATCAAGTACAATACGTCCTGGCCTCCGGCCCCAACCAAGCTCCCTTCGGACATTCCAAAATTCAAAGGGAAGAGTGGTGAAGACCCAGGAGACCATGTAACCACATTCCATTTATGGTGCTCATCTAACTCCCTTATCAATGACTCGATTAGGTTGAGACTCTTTCAGTGCACCTTGACTGGTAATGCAGCCAAATGGTATATAGAGTTGCCAGGGGGCAGCTTTACATCGTTCGCTGACTTAGCCAATATCTTCTTAAATCATTTTCAGTTGCCTGTCTGCTATGATGCCAGAACTGAACTTCTGGCCACCTTTCGTCAGGATAAGGCAACCCACATTTCTGACCATATTCAGGAATGGAGACGGAGAAAGAGGCTCATTAAAGCCGAAATCCCTCCGGAGTACCATCTCGAGTGGTTTTTGAAGTCTTTACAACCCGAGATCTCCAACGATGTCTCCATGTCTGGAGTCTATTATGAGGAGCAGGCCATTTTTAGGGCCCAACAATTAGAATTGATCTACTCTCAGTCTGGGATCCTACATAAATACTTGCCAGATGCTCCTGGATCTACGGTTGACGTAGCTAATTCGAAGCCAGGTCCGCACGCGGATGGTATCATTGGGTCAGTAGACACAACTACAGTGAACTTGTTGAATCAATTGCAGCAGTTGTCCTTGCAAGTTGCTTCTAACAACCAAGTCACATCGTCTAATCCCCTCACTTCCCAAACATCTTCAATAAATGCCGTCCAATCTGATAACCCCAAAGGAAATCAAAATTCCAATGGGAAAAAGAAAGGACGAGGTAAGAAAAAGAACCAGGATGGGAAGCCTGATGAAAATAAATCCGGCAACAATGCTGGTGGTGGTAGAAATGAGTCAAGAAAGAAAGTTAAGTTTCCATGCAAATTGTGCAGTTGAGACCATCTAACGCATCTCTGCCCTAAGATTGAAGACGCTCAGTGCTTGTTAGGACAGCAAGGGACTTCTTGTTCTCAAGCTGTGTTAACCAACCCGTTTCCCCAAGGGCAGCAACTTCTCGTTGGCGCGAGTTCAAACCCTAGAACCTCCGCTGGGGGCAACCAGGAAGGGGAAAAATCGCCAACTGTTTTCATGATGGGTTCTAATTTTTATGTGGCTACTCGATCATGTGATTATGGTGAAGCCAAAACTTCCAAGGAAAAGACTGTTCCCAGAAGTACTGACCTTCATATTGAGTGACCCCCGGTCGAGACTATACCATGGATACCGAAAGGTTCCGCTAAACGCGCGACGATTAATCCTAATGCTAGGGCCGCCGAGAATTACTCCATTGTGGAGGATCTAGCTCAAAGTCCGTGCGCTATGTCCGCTTTAGAGGTTCTCCAGTCATGTCCGGCTCAGAGAAGTGCTTTACTCCCTCATCATATGACTTTCCAAATAAAGTCTACATACCGAAAAATCAATATTTTTCACACCGTGATAGATGAAGGAGCCTCCACATGCGTTATGTCGATGTCATGCTGGAAGGCTATTGGATCACCCTCGACTGTTCCTTCACCCACCATTTTGACTGCATTTGATGGTCATTCTCATAAGCCACATGGGATTATCCCGGCCTTTCCTATATGTGTTGGGGGAAATGTCATCAACATTGAAGTAGAGGTCATAGACGCTAACCTAGACTATAATCTCCTATTAGGAAGGAATTGGGTATACGAGATGGATGCCGTTGTTTCGACTCTGTTTCGTGTCATTTGCTTTCCTCATGAGGGGAAAATCGTTAAGGTTGATCAATTGGAATATTGTCCAGTCAATCCTCAAGCAAGCTCTAACTCTACTGTCCCTTTAGTGGATAACCCTCGCCCGCCAACTGAGAATTTAGGAGTAGGGATGTATTCCTCATTGATGGGTACATTTGATCTTCCCTCTCCATTCGCTAAAATCAATGCTATTTCATCATCAAAGGAGTCTCCTCGAGAAGAGTTCTTTCGAACTCGTTATTTTTCAGACCCTTGGACCTTGCCTTCACCTATGACCACATTAGTTGAAGGACAAGTAAATGGAATGGCATTCCCTATATCTGCAGCTGAGCTTAGATATCAGTCTATCGTAGACTCTACAGACAACCATTCTACTCCTTTTTCTGAAGAGGAGTTAGATGGTCATGTGGCCCCGGCTTGGAGCCTTGATTCTACCTCTGCCTTGGACTGCTTAGATTCGGTTTTACCTTCTGAAGAAGCAATCCTCGAAGTAGTGATGGGTATAGATCAACCTTGGGAAGACTTACACCATCGTTCATACTTTCTTCCTCCATTGCAGGAAGTAGAATCTAGATTCTCTGAGCTCCTCACTAGTGATGTTTGTATGGTGTCAAACCCTTTGGCTCCAGCACACATTCGTGCCGAAGGTAATATGTCGGTAATTTCAAAAACGATACCTATAAACATCTCTGGGGACCCTGGCGTCATCGAGAATATCTTCATCGGAATTGAGTGTTCCCCTGAAGAAATTCAAATCTACACCGACCTGTTCAAGGAATATCGTGATGTATTTGCTTGGTCTTATGAAGAAATGCCTGGCATTGATCCTTCTATAGTTCAACATGAGATCAAGACATATGAAAACGTGAAACCAGTTCGTCAGAGGCTTCGGCCGGTTAACCCTAGGAAAGCTGCAGCTATCAAAGCTGAGGTTGAGAAGCTGCTAAAGGCGGGTTTTATATACCCTGTTCCTCTTACTGATTGGGTTTCTAATCCAGTCCCTGTGGACAAAAAGCAAGGAACAATCCGAGTATGCATCGATTTTAGGGACCTAAACAAGGCTTGTCCAAAAGATAATTACCCCACGCCATTCATTGATCAGATTATCGATGAGTGTGCAGGTAATGAAATTTTTTCCTTCATGGATGGTTTTTTAGGTTATAATCAAATCTCTATCCATCCTGAAGATCAACATAAGACAGTTTTTATATGTCCCTGGGGTACCTTTGCATATAGAAAGATGCCTTTTGGTCTTAAAAATGCTGGAGCCACTTTTCAGCGGGCCATGTCATATGCTTTCCAAGATATCAAACATGTCATCGAGGCATACTTGGATGATCTCGCTGCTCGTTCTCGAAAGAGAACCGATCATCCTAGTCATCTTCGATTGGTTTTTGAACGATGTCGTTTTTATAAAATCCAGTTGAATCCCAACAAGTACGTTTTCGCGGTTACATCCGGTCGATTGTTAGGGTTCATTGTGTCTAATGAAGGGATTCGGGTTGATCCCTTCAAGGTTGAGGCAATAGTTCAGTTTCCTCCCCCGTCCTCAATTCGTCAACTTCAAAGTCTTCAAGGGAAGGCTAATTTCTTAAGACGGTTTATAGCAAACTATGCCGAGATCACTAAAGGGTTCATGCGTTTGCTACGAAAAGGAGTTCCATTTGTGTGGGACGACTTTGTGCAGTGGTCGTTTGATGCTTTGAAAAAGGCATTAGTCTCTGCCCCACTTTTGAGTCCACCGGATTATGGTAGAGACTTCCTTTTATATCTCACCACAGCAGAATCAACCATTGGTATGGTTCTAGTTCAGGAGGACGATGCTCTCGCCGAGCACGTGATTTATTATTAGAGTCGAGGCTTAATAGGTCCTGAACTTCGCTATTCTCTGGTTGAGAAGTTGGCCTTGGCAGCTATCCATGCTATCCAGAGGCTCCGTCATTATATCTTGCTCCGCAAATTTTTTATCTTAGCGGCGATCAATACATTTCAATTTGTCCTTCGTAGGCGAGTGATTGGGGGAAAATATAATAGATGGATAGTCATTTTGCAAGAATTCTATCTCGAGTTCTTGTCTGCCAAGTCTAAGAAATCCATGGTTTTCGCGAAGCTAATTACTGAGCTTCCTTGTGGAGAGCATACTGTTTATGAGGAAAGTTTTCCCGATGAACATTTATTCCTCATCTCTTCACTCAACCCTTGGTATGGAGATATCATTGTCTATCTCCAGACTTCGAAGTTTCCCTCTACTTTCTCCAAGGATGAACGTCGAAAATTACATCACCTGACTAAAAACTATGTTATCATTGGTGACACATTATACCATCGAGGGGTTGATTCCATCCTTCGGTGTTGTTTAACCGTAGAGGAAGCAGAGTCTGTGCTCAATGACTGCCACAGTGGAGCTTGTGGTGGTCATTTATCAGGGCTTGCTATAGCCCAGCGCATCTTACGTGCCGGCTATTTTTGGCCTTCACTCTTTAAAGACTATGTGGAAGCGGTCAAACGCTGTCACCCGTGTCAAATTTTTACTCAGAAGATGCGCGCGCATCTAGCTCCCCTTTTTCCCATTGTCACCGTCGGTCCCTTTACCAAGTGGGGTATTGATTTTACAACTTGTTATCCGCCTATAGCGGCAAACCACAAGTACATTATCGTGGCTGTAGAATACTTTACGAAGTGGCCTGAGGCCATGCCTACTTATAAGAACGATAGTGACACGGCAGCTTTGTTTCTTTTCAATCAGGTTATGTCAAGATTCGGTATCCCAAGAGAGATTGTCACTGACCATGGCAGTCATTTCCAGAATCAACTGATGTCCGAATTGGCTCTTAAATTAGGTTTCCGCCAAGAGAATTCGTCCCCTTATTATCCTCAGGCCAATGGACAGGTCGAGGCAGCCAATAAAACTCTTAATACGATACTCCAATGGACAATTGATAAAAATCGGTCCAACTAGCACATTATGTTGTATTCGGCTCTTTGGGCATACCGAACCTCCGTCAAAATGGCTACCGGTTTTACTCCTTTTCAGTTGGTTTATGGGATGGAATCTATCTTTCGAGTTGAATGTGAAATTCCATCTCTTAAGTTGGTTGTTGAGCTTCTTTCAGAGACTTCGAGTCTCGAGGAGTGCCTAGTTCACTTGGAACATCTCGATGAGCACCATCGAGATTCCGCCACAATGAATGAGGCCCATAAGAAAAGGGTTAAAACGCAGTATGATAAGTTTGTCCATCCTCGAGTCTTTTCTGAAGGCGACCTTGTCCTGGTCTATGACCAAGATAAGAACGCCTTGGGGGCAGGCAAATTTAAGCCTATGTGGTACGGTCCTTTCATTATTAAATGAGTTTTAGAAAAAGGGTCGTGTGAGTTAATTGATTTCGAAGGAAACAAGCTGGCGGAGCCCAGCAATGGGCTCTACCTAAAGAAGTACTTTTCTTAGTTTTGACCAGGCAATGGCTTCTTTGTATTTTATGTATATTTGTACATATATCATCAAGAGTTTTCTGATATCAGTACTTTTTGGTCTGCTGTCGCAGGTGTTGATGGATGATTTGGTCTATTTTGGGTTCGTCGATGGTGCTAGTTGGCACACTCGGAATCTTGCTTCCGCAGCTTGGGTACTCTATTATTCAACT
Organism: Pinus tabuliformis; assembly: GCA_031772625.1. Lineage (NCBI taxonomy): Eukaryota > Viridiplantae > Streptophyta > Pinopsida > Pinales > Pinaceae > Pinus > Pinus tabuliformis. The sequence continues at coordinate 1,372,426,049 of CM062820.1, forward strand.
GGTCAATTGATGGAATCAAGAGGCGTGTGTATCAGTCCTGCTTCAAACAATATGGCCGAGTATACTGCTGTTATTAATTTATTATCTGAGGCAATCTCTCATGGGATCGACTCGTTGGTAGTATATCTTGATTCTCAATTGATAGTGCCTCAATTAAATAACATTTATCGGGTACGGGATCCATCTTTATATCGCCAATATTTAAGGGTGAGGTTGTTGCAAAGATCATTTACTTATATTAATTATTTGCATATTCCAAGATCTCATTATTGGTTAGCTGATTCTATCGCTAATCAAGCATTAGACTGGCATATCAATCATACATCACAATAAAAGAAAGTATCAAAAAGTCAAACTGTATATATATATATATATATATATATATATATATATATATATATATATATATATATCGTAAAACGTCTCGAGTGTACATATGTGTGTCCAAAAAATATACAAAATTGGGACTCAAATGCCCATAATCATGTCCGACATATCTAATGCCTCGGCTTAGGATGAGTGTCTAAGTATGTCACTATAGCATTGGCCACACGCCGAAAAATTCGAACCCAGTCACGTGGCATGCCAACCACATGACGCTGCATATCCTCAGGAAGGTCCTCTATGACGGCCATTGGTACTTGGCAGCTCAATCTCACCAAGTGTCGTTGGACGTTGTTCAGAGTCCATTCTGTATCAGCAGCCGCCTCTTCGGCTCCTCGGCCGCGTCTTCCATGCCGCGGGAATCCATCTGGTCGTACCGGCACGATTTCTGGAACATGATCATCATATCAGTCATTTGAATATCATCAAAAATATTTTTCAAAATTCATTATATTTGAAAAATCCAAAAAAAATCATAAAATCTAATCAATCTCGTCCCATGCTGCATTCGGTGGTAACACTAGATCAGGATCTCCTCGGAAATCCAGCCCAGCATAGGGGTAGTCATCCACGGCGATGATCTGCTGATCCCACCAGGTGAAGAAGTCATCCTCAAAGGCAGTCCTTGGGACCTCCTCAAAGGCAGTCCTTGGGACCTCCCCACCCCCTAGACGTTTCATCAGATCAGCCCACCGGCCCATGCGTGGATCGCGTGGGGTGGTGATGGAAACTGCTACCCTGGGACGGAGTGTGGGAACCTTCTCGAAAAAGAAAGTACACAAGATGCTCCCATATCCAAAGTTTTTAGTCTTACCCGTCCTGATAGAAGTGAGCTAGCTCTTCATGTTGGCCAGAAGAGGAGTACACCAGTCGAACACAGTAGTGAGACAGTCAACTGCCACGTTCATGTTTTGCCGTGACGCCTGATGCAGAGAGGATGATCCATTCACCCGAGCCATGGTAAACAGGATTATCCTAAGTGATAAACTCGCCACATGTGTGATGGAAATCTAGCTACCAACCTTCTTGGGATGTCTCGGGCAGTATATCTGTACATAGTCCTCTATCGAAAGGGCACTTCGTGTCCTGCCCCGAGACTGTACTACCTCTCCCCTTTGGGAAAGGCTCGTGATAAAATAGATATCCTCCACTTCTACCCTAAGAGGCATCTGATCGATCATAAAAGCTTCCTCATCGACATCCCAATAATCAATGAGCATCTCAAGCAGACACGTGTTCGCTTTCATATTTGGCAATTTGAAAAATTTAAGCAAACCGCATCCCCGTAGGGCATCTAATGCTTCTGGACTGTTCATAACTTCATTGTCTACCATTGTGTGCTCTCTTTCACGCCACATGACACGCATCCTGAGAAAAAATTGATTCAGAACCGTTAGTTTTCGTTTAAAATGGTTCGCGGCGTATACGCGGGTTCCTGTGCACATAGTCGCATATAGGGCCCGCGTGTATGCGGGTTCGATATTACCAACCCGCGTATACGCCGCGAGGAAATTTTGGACAAAAGTTCAAGAGTGAAACATCAACCAAAAATCCTAAGACCTGTCACAATTAATTGCAAGCTAAGTATAAGAGTTACCTGGAGGTTTTCGATGAATTTGGGAATTTTTCTCCTTTTGCTCCAAATCCTTTGCTCTCAAACTCAAATGGTAAAAATGGTGAGTCCAAAATTATTTTTATAAGTTTTGAAAATGCAAAATTTTTTCAAAATTTTATTTTGTTTGGCCTCATTTGACTTTTAACTTGGGAGCTTGGAATGTCGAGATTGGTCTGTTTTTCAGGACATTTTGGACGATTTTCAGTTTCGAGACGGTTCCATGACTGCTGACCCATCATGGCAGGTATCGTGTTCTCACTAGCATATAGGTTAGGGACACCATTTTTTCCATCGCATTATGCATACTAGCCTCCATTTGACCGATACATCTGCCATAGGGTCGATCCCATCGTGTTATGGTTCGTAAGCCATCTTCACTCGCCGATTCTTTAAATCATGACACGATGGTAGAGCCATCCTTTACATGGGAATCCTAGTTAGCACCTCACTGACATTTGTTGCCCATGCTGCTCTGTTTTGAGTAGGCTCGGGAGTCCTCTGTAGTCCCGCCATGACTTATGCGTTGAAGACTCATTCCTCTTAGCTTCTCCGCTTTGTTCTGGCCATATACCCTAGAGGCTCCTTTGTGTTGAGTTGTACTACTGCATTGCATGTTGACCACTTGCACCTTTTGGCCTAGAGCCGGCTTCACTTGGACTCGTGTTTAAGCCAACTTTTGACCATGACATCTGCGAAATCAACCTTGCATTCCCTTGACTTCTGCAGCTTGACACACCTTGACCTGTGGAAATAACATATCTTTGAGTGTCACTGACCAGTTTTCATCTCCCTGCATTGAGCATAGGAACATTCCTTTCCCAGGAACTAGATCATCTGTTTCACCGACAATCATTCTTTCCACTGTACCATAGCATTCTTTTATTCCTTTTCCGGCTTAATAGAAAAAGACAAAAAAATTAAATATTCCAAAAAGAACGGGAACAGGACATTATTTCCATTTATTGTTGGCAGCTAGAGTCAGTCGTGTTGCCCTTGAACAAAGCACTCAAAACAAAGTCTCCTCCGTATGGGTGGGATTTAGTTTGACTTAGGTACACCATAACCTTGTTATTGAGTCAATTCTCCACCGATTGGTTATCTCTTCCAATCATATGGAGGGTTCGTTCGTGCCTCCTACATGGTGAACTTATACAGAGTCATCATATGCTGCCACATAGTCACATTGAGTCGTGCTTTTGTTCAAGGGAAGTTAGCCTGAGTCGGCCTCTCTGCGGTGTCTCTTGACTCATTTTTTAGTCGGTCGTCCCTCGTTGTCAGTGTCATGTCTATCATCACATCAGTTATATTGGTCCTTTACTCCTGCCAGTTTGAGAAGGTCCCCATTGACTTCTTGCTAGCGGGTCTTGTCCTTATCGACGACGACATCTTGCTCTGAGGACAGGCCTAGAGCTGCACCCTGGCCCTATTTTCATTATTGATAGGTTACCTTGTGCTACGCATCGATCAGTATCATGGGTCTTTGACTGAGTGGTTTCCCTTGTGTTCGACATCAGCTTACATTATCACACATTGGGATTCGTGCAGTACCTTGGTTTCCATTTGACCCTATTGGTGGATACCTCGCCTCTGTGTCAGCTTTCATTATTGGTTGGTTTAGATGGTTTCTACCGTGTGCTAGCCACATCTTGTGTACGCCGGAAATGTACTTCGGTTGAGTTACTACATATTTTTCGTCCGATTCCTTCCACATTATTGGCCTACGGGTTACACTCGCACTAGATTGATGATAGATGCCTTAATGCCTTCCTTCTAGCAGATATTTCCCTATTGACTCCGACTCATTGCTCTGGGGCAAAGATCTAGAGTCCATTTGGTAGTACCTTGGGGTTTGCAGTCATTAGTGGCAGATCCTTCGCTATCGACAGTGGGAAACCATCATTGTCTCCTGATCGATAGATTCTTACAGGTGTTCGACTCCAGCTCATCTATTCACACTTGTTAGATTGTACTAGGGACCTTGACACTCATTATCATTATCGGTGAGTAGTCTCGTGTTTATTAACGGTATACATCAATGACCGGTAATCAAACAATTTCTCACATGGTCGACATTAGATCATTTATTCCCATGGTGTAGAAATGTACCACGGCAGTCGGTGAAGACCTCACGTTGTATCAACATTCATTGGTTCACTTGACAGTTGCTCCTGTTGCTACTATTAGATACCACTCCACTTTATATGTTGCATTCAGTCATGGCGACATTCTATATGCTGGCACCTGAGTTTGCAGTGTAGTACCATCCTATTCCATCATGTTCAGTTGGTACCTTTTGGGGATCAGTCTTTGATATCAGTGATCCGTTGCATCTTTTAGCATCATTGACAGTCTTATATGTGATATTCAGACATGTACTTGTTCATCATGATCAGATGATCCATTATGTATCTTTCAATCATTTATACTTGTATACTTAGTGGATCCGCTTGTACTTGATATGCAGACATACTTTACTTTTTCTGAGCATGGGCATGCCCGCCTCAGACAATGTTTCTTTCTGATCTCCTTTGGTGGCTTGGTAGGCTGAATTCTGGTGAAGTCCTCCTCGGTTTCTGACAGACTTCCTTTCCATGTACTCGCATAATATATTTCGGCCATCATGTACCCCTCCTGACCTCATATATTAGGGGGCATCTGTTATAGGTCCAAATCTCACTGTCATGGTTTGTGATGCTGTATTCATGGCCTAGGGCAACCCCTCCTTCCAGACCTGGTCCTAAAATTTAAAAAACAGTGTTTTATCCCTTATACGCGACATTGCCCTGAATTAAACGCGTGTATACGCGGGTATGTGTATAGTCAACCCGCGTGTATGTATTAAAACACTTAAAAAAACATAACACTCCTTATTTTCGGGCGGAGATCGCGGGTTTTACCTGCTGATCACCAATTAGTGCTCGTGGCCCAACTGTTCCCAACCAAATCCTAACTAAAAAACTACTTTGGAGATGGTATAAAAAGACCTCAAAGGGAAGGCCGAAAGGAGGAGAGAAGAGAGAGAAAGGTTATGCTGAGATTTTTCCCTTGACCAGGTCTGAAGTCCCTTGTGCCTTCTGCACTTCCCCTATTTTCTACAAGAAACCTTTATTTCCTTGTGTGTTGATGTTCATCCACCATTTATGACATCATGGAGAGAGTCATGGAAGGATTTTGTTAGAGGCTTGAGGCTGGAACGGATCCGGAAGGAAGCTTTGCTTGGAGCCTGCTGAAGGTGACTCAGGTGAAAATATTCCTTTTTATGTACTTTATTTGTCTATAATAAAAGAAACACATGTCTTGGTTCCCGAAATGAATCTTCTTTATGTTAATGATATTCATGTTTAGAATTCATATACAAAAGGTTGTTTGGATTTCATAACTAACTACCTTTCTTTATAACATGAAGATGGTTCCTTTATAAGTTTTTGACCATATACTACTGTGTTCTTTGAACTGGTTGTTTTGCAGGACAAAAGAGAAGAAGGGAACTCCAAGAAGGGTTTGGACCCTAAAGGCCTTCTCAAACGTAGGACCAGAGGTACATACCCTTATTATAGAATTTGCTTATAATAGCATAACAACTGTATGAATGCATGTTTATTTGAATAGATAACTTTCAGTCTGCTAGGGTTTCAACCCAAAAAGCCCTAGGGGAGTAATTCCCTCTATTAGTGGCGGAGCCCCCTCCTCCCAAACCGTCTGCGCACAAAAGCGGTGCGCCTGAAACCGGAAACCGCCCTCCCCTGTGTGACGTCACCTCCACGCCTTTGTTGTTGTGCCACGGTTGCCGCCACCTCATCCCTTTTGTGCCCACGCCCTGCCACCACGTCATTGCCACATCACCACCCCGTCAGCTGCCACACCACCCGTCTGTACCTGGGACCCGCCGATGATGTCACGCTAACATCGTCCAAAAAAGCGCCAAAATGTCATTTTTTGCATAAAAAGCACGCAAGCAACCGTTGTATTTCACTTCTGTTGGTTCTTTTGCAAAGCTCCAGTTCACTGTTTTTACCGTTTTCATTTCCAAAGCTTGAAATCGACCAACCAAGCTGTTGCGGTCTACAATACGACTCCATAGCTCGCCATTGCACCAGTTCGTCCTCCCGCGGCGCTGTTTTAACCAGGTATTTGCCAATTTCTCCCCTTCTTGTTCCTGTTCTTCCATGTTTCTCCACCGTGCATGCTGCAAACCTATAAAAATCCTTAATTGACAACTCTGTTACGCCTGATACTTCACTAAAACCGACTGGTAAGCCCTTATTTCAAAAGAAACCTTGTAAACCCGTGCCCATTTACAATTTCACCATCAAAAGCTCCATTCAAAGCTTGGCCTCTAGACAAAACCTTGTAACAGCTCAGCATTGCCCAATTTCACCTCATTTCACTATATAAATCAGTCCATTGAAGTCATAAGTAACTCCTTCCCCTTCTGCATTTCTCTCACAGCCTTTAACTCCAGAGAGTTCATTAAGAGAAGGGAAGTTGGCCCAGAAACTTTCCAAAGTTTGTCTCTCTCATAGCATAAGTGCCAAGCAGTCAAGCTATTGTTACATTTCAGTTCAGTCCCAGGTTCCTCTGCTAATCCTCACAAACAAGTTTGTTAGCCAGCTATTTCATTAACCTTCCTTCCAACCTCAAACAGTGAAAAATTCCATAATGACCACTCCATCAGATTTGAGCATCACTCACGTGAATCCGCCAAGGAAAGAGCTTGAACCAATGGCCTTGGTTGACACAGATTATCTTATTCAAGACCTAGTTGGGAAAAGGAATCATTTGCATACATACTGCCAGCTAAGGAACAACTTTATAAACAACTCTAACATGTATGGCATATGGGAGTCCAATTTTCCACATTATTTCCTCCCCTCTGTTAATATTTTTCCTGAGATTATTCACCTGTGTGCTGCAAACTATGAGCCAAGTCAGAGGGCTGTTAAGTCTCTATCTAGGAGCATACTTTTTTACATCACTCCTGATTCCATTAACCAGATGTTAAATTTCAAACAGATTGAGGTGCTATTGCCCTTCTCCATGAAGCACTTGCTGGATCAGACCTCCTGGCTCCCTGGCCCTAGGATTGAAAGGGTTGCCAAGACATTTATGAGGGCAGATTGCCAGCCTGAGGGACCACCTCCATTCCTTTACGACCATTTCAATGAGGTGGGCAAGCTACTTGTAGACATGATATCTTATGTGTTAGGCTTCACAACAAGCGAACAAGTGGATGAGACAGTGCTGGTTCTGCTGTCTTCATTCAGTCAAGGACAGCCTCCTGATATCAAGTATAATTATGCCAAGTTCATAGCAAACAAAATTCATAACCAACTCATAAAGCTAAATAGGCAGGGAGTGTTTAAGTATTCCTCATAAATCTATCATTTGTTCATGTACTACCAGTCTGAATGCTTCCAATGCGCCATCAAGAAATTGGATTCAAAGGAGGAAAGAAGATCTGTTGCCTTCTGGTCATCACTATTCCATCAAGTCCAGCATTCTCCTTACTCTTATTGTGAGTTCATTGACCAGTTTGTTTATCTAGTCTCCTGCCTCTTAATGAAGGCTCCTCCTCCCAGAATAACTTATGAGATGCAGAAGATACTGCAGCTATCAAAGAGCTACAAAGTAGGTGATTGGTACCTATACCAGGATCACACTGTCATCAGAATTTATGGTTGTGAGCTTTGTCCTTACAGGCTCCCAAGATATCTACTAATGAGGTTGTTTGCCTTAGAATACTACAGGCAGCTTATCAATTCAGATCTGACTCATTTTCACAGCACCAAGAAGAAGGCTCGATTGAAATTTAAAGACCACCTAGGCCTCTTTATCATGAACAAGAAGGAAGGTTGGCAAGATGCTGACCTGATACTCAAAGATCAACTTAAGTTGAAAAGAAGTTTCTGGTGGGTCCATTATGACCCACTCGGCTTTATTAATGCCAGAAGAGTCAAATATATATTAACACCCTATGATCACTGCAAAAATCCACACATTCAAAAATATGCTAATCGAGATGCATGGGCACAAGGCACTTTAGTTGAAGAATTCACTCAGGAGGAAATTTTGGAGCAAACTACTAAAGATCTTGAAAAAAGTCTTGACTTGGATTCTTCTGACCAGGTAACTTTCAAGCTGCCATACCAAGTTGAAGAGGGCACTTCTACAATAGCAGCTTCACAAGCTACCCAAAGGGCATCCACATCAGCAATAGGTACAGCTAAAGGAAAAGAGCCAATGGAGACATAACAAGGAGTGGTCACAGAGAAGCCTGCTATTTCAATGGAACACTCCCAAGAGCAGACTCCTCCACAACAAATAGAGGCACCCCGAATGCCAATTTTATAGACTCCTGCCCATGAGGAAAGAGGCAGAAAACGAGATCGAGAAGACTCCACACCTGCTAGTGGGTCTACACAGTAGCCCAAGGCCAAGAGGCAAAAGGTTGACTCTCCAATTGAGGAGGAAGTCAGTGAAGAAATCCTTGGAAGTCCAAGGAGAGACAGAGAAGAAAATCAACATACAGCTACAAGCTCTTTCCAACAAGAGCAAGATAGACAGCTTGGCATGGAGGTGTCTTCCTCCGTGCAGTAAACAAAGAAGCCAGCCAGCATCAAAGCCACCTTTAAGGAAATTAAGGCTCAAAATGAGCAATTAAGAGTGCAATTGCATGACCAATTTCTTAGGGCAACACCTTCCAAGCAGGAAAGGTTGATGGCAACATATGACATTAAAGAAGAAAGGATGATTCTTGCCCACTTCAAGCCCAAGGTTCAGCAACCACAATCAGTTGCAGACTATGTTAGGACACGATTAGAGGTCTTAGCCAAGGACATCCACCCCATGGATCAAATAGAGTTACATAAGCAAACATGGGAGATGGTTTGTGCCACCCTGGTAGAAAAGGCCACATTGGCCCATGAGTTGAAGGAATCTTTGAAGAATACAAACACTCAGCTGGTTTTAGAAAGAATGTCCTCCACATCTAAAGACAACATAATTAAAACATTGGAGGAGATCATTATTGACTTAGTACATGATCCTAAGGATCCTAACGGTGTGAGGGCGCTTATGAAAAAGAAGGGTGATGATATTGCTGCACTAAAGAAGCGATTGAGGTTGCTTCCTACTAAGCACCCTTAAACAGGGGAACTAGTGAAAGAGAAAGAAGCTGAGGATACATTAGACCTGCTAATGCAATTGAACCAGAGAATAATTGAGATGGAAGGAGAGTTGGAGAAAGGACTACAAGACAAGCAGGGAGAGTCAGCCTCCCAGCCACCTCAAACAGTTCCAACTGTTGTTACTGTTCCTCCTATGCAAGCAGCAGCGACCACTCCAATTATTCCAGCTACTACAACAGCTACAGAAACTACAACTGCAACAACAACAGCTCCTGACTCTAGCATAAGCATGGATGATTTGACAAAAGCTATCAAGGAGCTAGAGCTTCAAGCAATAGATATAAAAGAGGCCAAACAAAAGTTGGCCAATCTAGAAGGAAAATATGATAAGTCTAAAATGACAGTGGCTGAGCAGACAAGGGAAATTAAGGCCCTGAAGGACAAAATAAAGGCCTTGGAGAAAGAGTTGTCTTTGGACAAATCCCTGGCTGAAATAAAGAAAATTCTGTGGGCCAAGATTAGTCAGTCAATCACAAGTCAATGGAGGTCAGTTCAGGAAATGTATGAACATGTAGAACTAATTGGCCTTGCTCGGTCTGAAACTCAGAAAGCCAAAGCAGCATTGGGAAACATCCCTGAGCAGGCCAACAAAATGATCAATTTCTTAAATCATCAGACCAAGGAAGAGCTGGCAGCACTACACATCATGAGCAGAACATATGCCATATTGACAACAAAGAGGGTGCTCACATTAAGAAGCTTTGTGCAAACTCTAGAAGCAAGATGTCGGGAAATACAAAGGGATGTAGACAATTTTGAAGTAAAGCTTGCAGCACTACAGGCTAAAGGATTTCCCAGCCTACTGACCAACGCTGGAAGGTTATTGACACGTGACCAATATACGACCAGGATCAATAATTATGTCACAAATTAGCTTACTGCTTCATCAAGTTCTCCAGCACAAGCAGGACCTCCTTCAGGTCAGACTCTCTATGACAAGCTGGAACACGTATTTTACATAGAACATGAAGTTAACCATCTGTTTGAGATGCCACCCAACTATTACAAGTACACTGAGGTTGATGAGACACTCGTCAAGATACAACAACATCAGTTACCTCCCAATGGTTGGTGGTAGGCAATGTTGGCCATTTTTCCTAGGTAATTTCAGTTGTTACCCCTTTTTGTTTATTTCAAATCTCGGTCAGCTATGAGTCAGTAAATGGAGGTACGAAAGCACTGGATAGAGAAGTTAAGGAACGCGCAAAACAGGTTGGAGCAGTGACAAAGCAAAGAGCTGGGACCGCAAGCCTAAAGGCGCGGATTTTTGAAAGCGCAGCCCGACTGACTCAATTGGACTCAGAAGTAAATTTTCTATGACAAAATGAACAAATGTTACATTCATATTTACTGCGACATTTACTCTTTCAGCCACTACTCCTTAAGAGTTGGCCAAGAAGTTATGAGCTATTAATTCATCATCTAGATATTTTTGTACCTTATTTTGTATATATACCACCCTCATCATTGTTAAAAGGGTTGGTTGGTTGATAATCCTCATTAGAGACTCGCACTATATATCTGGTATGTTTTCCTTAATCAAATATTGTTGAATGCTTGGAGAATGGACTGTTTGATGTGTTGTTAATGGTTTCTGAAGGATGAATTTGGAATTCCTGTGCTGCGATATGAATCAATAAGTGTTCCTCACCTCTGTTATTTCAATTACATATATGCTCAAGTTACAAAACGAAGGATTGGTTTAGAACTTGCTTAGCTGCACTCTATGCTCAGTTTCTATGGCTTCTTAATGTTTTTCCTCTTGATTTAGGCATAAATATGAATTCTTTTATGGCTCATGTTTGATCTATTTCACATATGAATGACTATTATCTAGGAATTATTAGCTGCTCCTAGATAGGGCTCATTTATCTTCCCTCTGCTAACCTCAATGAGAAATTCTTAATTGCCTCTCTTTCCTTAGCCTTTCAATCCATCTCTTTACCTTGAATGATTGTTTCATATGCAGCTGTCTTGCTCCATTTTCCTCTCTTGTGACCAAGAAAATGCACCAACAGTCTTACTCCATGACTCCATGCCCAATGGTTTGAAACTTACCACACTATGTTTTGCCTCTCTACTTGAAAGCATCAATCATCCCACCAAAATCAAAACAAAACCCCTTGAACTCAATAACTAGCCTAAAATCATCTTCAACATAGCTAAATCAGAAAGAGAGAGCCCTCTCTGATTATAGGTGGGCTAGAATCCGCGGTCCAAAGACTGGTTTGTGGTTACCTCGGTCGTATCCTTTCACGAGCTTAAGCACAACCTGAGTGATAACATAATGGAAACTCTGTTGGGGACCATCCTCAGATAATTTTATGAATCAAGTTGGAAAGCTCCACTGGAAAGTCTTAAGAATGATCCAAGAAAGAATTTGGAAGGATGCTCCAAGGAGGAAATCTCGTTTTCTGGAGAAAGTCATCCTTTTCTTCAGAACCTTTTTACAAAGTTCAGTTCTGATCTGCGATGGTGGACAGAGATCAGGCACTCCAAAGTTGAATTATCCACCTGGTGACTCCACGTCATCTTTTTAAACAAAAATCCACTGAAGGAACGAACTTGAAAAAGGAATGTCAGAATACTTTTCCGAAGATCCAAAGCTTCAAGTTTCAGAACACTACTACATCCGAGTAACCCATTTCAAAGTGTTAGCAGTGAGACAGGATGACTAGGTGTATAGAAGATCTAGCAATAGATCAGGCCTTAGATGAATTCAGGAAGCTGTTATCCGAATATGAACTGGATGAAGATTTTGTTAGATTGGTGTTGTTAAAGGTCAAAGCAATAGAACAACCTCAAATCAAAACGTGTTTTCTTGATTTACTTGCTGAAGAACATGAAAGTGAAATTGAACTTGTGCATTCACAAATTCAATCATATGGTTTTCGTAATCCTAAAGAATTCTTCCAAAATCTTCCTTCTTCGAGTCATGAGGAAATTGTACTACCTTCTGACTTACAGATTGAGGATAATCTTGTTTTCAAGACAAAGGCTGAAGTATTGGTTACAAGGTTTGTTATTGAGGATGTAACTGTTCCATTAGACAAAGAAGCCCTAGAAGAAATAATCCCACATGATGCTTTTGTTGATCCTATAGCAGATTACATGGAGGATCTTTTCAGCTTAGAATCTTTAACATGTTTTCTCTATCAGGGCCAAGTGCATCAGCAGTGGCCTTTATATTTCACAGTTTTGATTATGGGAGCACATAACCGAATTATGTTTCTAATTTCACCAACTGTCAGTCAAGCGGTTCATCACTTTCTACAATTGCTTAAATGGTTGCATTGGCTGTTTCATTTTACCTAACCAACAAACAGAAGGTTGATTAGAGTAAGTAGGTAGGATTTTGGTTTTTAGTTTTGATAGAAACTCGCTGCAGTCAAAGCCCGAAGTGAAGGCCCTAAGCTCTTCAAGTCTGTTGTCATATATATAAATAAAACAACTATGGAAGGGAAGTTTTCAGAATACAGCAAACAATTGAATATCAAGGCAGTCTGACATGCTGTTCTTGGTTTCTCACAAGGAAAATCCATCCCCAAGTGGATCCACTGTTAGCCCCCTGTTGCAACAGGTTTCATATTTCATGATTGATAGTGGAAGTGCCAAAAATGTTCATCTTTTCCATACTGCAAAAGTTCCATTTTTGAAGGATTCCTCGATTAAAGGGAGGCCAAATAGCTTAATCTTGGCTTCCCTAGGTTTCAATTTCTTGTTTTAGAATTTAGAGAATAAATATCTATCCAAACAGCTTAAACTTGGTAGATTAGTAGCTAGGTAGAGAAGTGAAGATGCCCAACTACTTAATATGGGCTCTTGGAAGCAATAAGGGTAGTATTTAGATAGGAGGGTAGTTGAAAAGAAAAAGAAGCAATCAGGGTTTTCAAGTCTAAGTGCACCCTTCCTGAAGTAACAAAAAATGCTAGGTATATTAAGCTGGGTAGGTAGTCTGGGGTTGCAGAAGCAAGATCATCTTCAGTTTTGGCCTTGGCAAAGAAAGCTCATCTCATCAATGGAAGAAGCACCAAAGCAGTGTTTTGATGGTAGAATTCTGGAAGCATGTCTAACTTCCCTTCACTCCCCCTAAAAGGTCTCTTACTGACATCCCCCTAAAGGACCTTGGGATCTGCCTAACAAGTCCTATTTTCATTTTCATTTTTGTGAAACATTTAGTCAAAGTTTTGGCTTTCTCCATGAAAAGAAGCCACATTTCTTGTGTAAAAGTCATTTTTCCACTTTCCATATATCATCATTTGATAGATTGGTCATTGTTCCCCTTCCATTTCCATTCCACCATGTCATATTAACTCCTAATTCTACTATGTAGCTTCCCAACTACTTCCCTATCCCTATTCACTACTAAAACTATATAAAATCCCCAAAAATATTAAATAGCCTCTCCCTTTGGCACTCTAGTCATATTTCCTAAGTTTGGGAAATAGTAGTCCATTTGGGACTCCTATTAACCCTTCCATGTTCTAACCGGAGTTAGTTTGACAGCTGGTTAGACTAACAACCATTCCCCTTTAAGCCTAACCCTATAAAACCCATTTTACGCTATTATCCTAAAGATATGTATATAAAACTCTTAACCCCGCTCGCGCATAGCCCATAAACCCACATGCCTAATGTTTAACCCCCCCGCCCGTATGAATAAACAAAAATTAATGCCGCGGGCCCCGTCCCTATCCATCCGCCGCGTTAACTGTCCCGCTGACCGTCAGATCTAGTGCGCCCAAGATCTACGGTGGGTGGGTCTTTTCCTGCCCCGACATGCCGAGGGTTAGCATCCGAGAGATGGTGGTTTTCCCATCATACTCCCACCACGCATCACCCTCTCGACTGTGGCGGAGCCCCCTCCTCCCAAACCACCTGCGCACAAAAGCGGTGCGCCTGAAACCGGAAACCGCCCTCCCCTATTTGATGTCACCTCCATGCCTCTGCTGCTGTGCCACAGTTGCCGCCACCTCATCCCTTCTGTGCCCTTGCCCTGCCACCATGTCATTTCCACATCACCACCCCGTCAGCTGCCACATCACCCATCTATACCTGGGACCCACTGATGATGTCACACTGAGATCATCCAAAAAAGTGCCAAAAGCGCCAAAATTTCATTTTTTTCATAAAAAGCGTGCAAACAACCGTTGTATTTCACTTCTGTTGGTTCTTTTGCAAAGCTCGGGTTCACTATTTTTACTATTTTCATTTCCAAGGCTTGAAATCGACCAACCAAGCTGCTACGGTCGGCAATACGACTCCATAGCTCGCCATTGCACCAGTTCGTCCTCCCGTGGCGCTGTTTTAACCAGGTATTTCCCAATTTCTCCCCTTCTTGTTCCTGTTCTTCCATGTTTCTCCGCCGTGCATGCTGAAAACCTGTAAAAATCCTCAATTGACAACACTGTTACACCTGAGACTTCACTAAAACCCACTGGTAAGCCCTTATTTCAAAAGCAACCTTGTAAACCCGTGCCCGTTTACAATTTCACCGTCAAAAGCTCCATTCAAAGCTCGACCTCTAGACAAAGCCTTGTAACAGCTCAGCATTGCCCAATTTCACCTCATTTCACTATATAAATCAGTCCATTGAAGTCATAAGTAACTCCTTCCCCTTCTGCATTTCTCTCACAGTCTTTAACTCCAGAGAGTTCACTAAGAGAAGGGAAGTTGGCCCAGAAACTTTCCAAAGTTTTTCTCTCTCATAGCATAAGTGCCAAGCAGTCTAGATATTGTTACATTTCAGTTCAGTCCCAGGTTCCTCTGCTACTCCTCACAAACAAGTTTGTTAGCCAGCTATTGCATTAACCTTCATTCCAAACTCTAACAGTGAAAAGTTCCATAATGACCACTCCATTAGATTTGAGCATCACTCCCATGAATCTGCCAAGCAAAGAGCTTGAGTCAATGGCCTTGGCTGACACAGATTATCTTATTCAAGACCTAGTTGGGAAAAGGAATCATTTGCATACATACTGCCAGCTGAGGAACATCTTTATAAACAACTCTGACATGTATGGCATATGGGAGTCCAATATTCCACATTATTTCCTCCCCTCTGTTCATATTTTTCCTGAGATTATTCACCTGTGTTCTGCAAACTATGAGCCAAGTCAGAGGGCTGTTAAGTCTCTATCTATGAGCATACTTCTTTACATCACTCCTGATTCCATTAACCAGATGTTAAATTTCAAACAGACTGAGGTGTTATTGCCCTTCTCCATGAAGCACTTGCTGGATCAGGCCTCTTGGCTCCTTGGCCCTAGGATTGAAAGGGTTGCCAAGACATTTATGAGGGCAGATTGCCAGCCTGAGGGACCACCTCTATTCCTTTACGACCATTTCAATGAGGTGGGTAAGCTACTTGTAGACATGATATCTTATGTGTTAGGCTTCACAACAAGCGAACATGTGGATGAGACAGTGCTGGTTATGTTGTCTTCATTCAGCCAAGGACAGCCTCCTGATATCAAGTATAATTATGCCAAGTTCATAGCAAACAAAATTCATGACCAGCTCATAAAGCTAAATAGGCAGGGAGTGTTTAAGTATTTCTCATACATCTATCATTTGTTCATGTACTACCAGTCTGAATGCTTCCAATGCCCCATCAAGAAATTGGATTCCAAGGGAGAAAGAAGATCTGTTGTCTTCTATTCATCACTATTCCATCAAGTCTAGCATTCTCCTTACTCTTACTGTGAGTTCATTGACCAGTTTGTTATCCAGTCTCCTACCTCTTAATGAAGGCTCCTCCTCCCAGAATAACTTATGAGATGCAGAAGATACTGTAGCTATCTAAGAGCTACAAAGTAGGTGATTGGTACCTATACCAGGATCACACTGTCATCAGAATTTATGGCTATGAGCTTTGTCCTTACAGGCTCCCAAGATATGTACCAATGAGGTTGTTCGCCTTGGAATACTACAAGCAGCTTATCAATTCAGATCTGACTCATTTTCGCAGCACCAAGAAGAAGGTTCGATTGAAATTTAAAGACCACCTAGGCCCCTTTATCATGAACAAGAAGGAAGGTTGGCAAGATGCTAACCTGATACTCAAAGATCAACTTAAGTTGAAAAGAAGTTTCTGGTGGGTCCCTTATGACCCACTTGGATTTATTAATGCTAGAAGTGTCAAATATAGATTAACACCCTATGATCACTGCAAAAATCCACACATTGAAAAATTTGCTAATCAAGATGCATGGGCGCAAGACACTTTAGTTGAAGAATTCACTTAGGAGGAAATTTTGGAGCAAACTGCTAAAGATCTTGAAAAAACTCTTGACTTGGATTCTGCTGACCAGGTAACTTTCAAGCTGCCATACCAAGTTGAAGAGGGCACATCTATAGCATAAACTTCACAAGCTGCCCAAGGGGCATCCACACCAGCAACAGGTACAGTTAAAGGAAAAGAGCCAACAGAGACAGAACAAGGAGTGGTCACAGAGTATCCTGCTATTTCAATGGAACACTCCCATGAACAGACTCCTCCACAACAAACAGAGGCACCCCAAATGCCAATTTTACAGATTCCTGCCCATGAGGAAAGAGGCAGAAAACGAGATCGAGAAGACTCCACACCTGCTAGTGGGTCTACACAGTAGCCCAAGGCCAAGAGGCAAAAGGTTGACTCTCCAATTGAGGAGGAAGTCAGTGAAGAAATCCTTGGAAGTCTAGGGAGAGACAGAGAAGAAAGTCAACATACAGCTACAAGCTCTTTCCAACAAGAGCAAGACAGACAACTCGGCATGGAGGTGTCTTCCTCTGTGCACCAAAGAAAGAAGCCAGCCAGCATCAAAGCCACCTTTAAGGAAATTAAGGCTCAAAATGAGCAATTAAGAGTGCAATTGTGCGACCAATTTCTTAAGGCAACACCTGCCAAGCAGGAAAGGTTGATGGAAACATATGACACTAAAGAAGAAAGGATGATTCTTACCCACTTCAAGCCCAAGGTTCAGCAACAACAGTTAGTTGCAAACTATGTCAGGACAAGATTAGAGGTCCTAGCCAAGGAAATCCACCCCATGGATCAAATAGAGTTACATAAGCAAACAGGGGGGATTGTTTATGCTACCCTGGTAGAAACGGCCACATTGGCCCATGAGTTGAAGGAATCTCTGAAGAATACAAACACTCAGCTGGTTTTAGGAAGAATGTCCTCCACAGCTAAAGACAACAGAATTAAAACATTGGAGGAGATCATTATTGACTTAGGACATGATCCTAAGGATCCTAAAGGTGTGAGGGCGCTTATGAAAAAGAAGGATAATGATATTACTGCACTAAAGAAGCGATTGAGGTTGCTTCCTATTGAGCACCCTTAAACAGGGGAACTGGTGAAAGAGAAAGAAGCTGAGGATACATTAGACCTGCTAATGCAACTGAACCAAAGAGTAATTGAGAAAGCACTACAAGACAAGCAGGGAGATTCGGCCTCCCAGCCACCTCAAACAGTTCCAACTGTTGTTACTGTTCCTCCTATGTAAGCAACAGCGACTCCTCCAATTATTCCAGCTACTACAAAAGCTACAGAAACTACAACTGCAACAACAACAAGTCCTAACTGTAGCATAAGCATGGATGATTTGACAAAAGTTGTCAAGGAGCTAGAGCTTCAGGCAACAAAGATAAAAGAGGCCAAACAAAAGTTGGCCAATCTAGAAGGAAAATATGATAAGTCCAAAATGACAGTGGCTGAGCAGAGAAGGGAAATTAAGGCCCTAAAGGACAAAATAAAGGTCTTGGAGAAAGAGTTGTATTTGGACAAAGCCCTCGCTGAAATAAAGAAAATTCTGTGGGCCAAGATTAGTCAGTCAATCACAAGTTAATGGAGGTCAATTCAGGCAATGTATGAACAGGTAGAACTAATTGGTCTTGCTCGGTCTGAAACTCAGAAAGCCAAAGCAGCATTGAGAAACATGCCTGAGCAAGCCAACAAAATGATCAATTTTTTAAATCATCAGACCAAGGAAGAGCTGGCAGCACTACACATCATGAACAGAACAGATGCCATATTGACAGCAAAGAGGGTGCTCACATTAAGAAGCTTTGTGAAAACTCTAGAAGCAAGATGTGGGGAAATACAAAGGGATGTAGACAATTTTGAAGTAAATCTTGCAGCCCTACAGGATAAAGGATTTCCCAGCCTACTGACCAGTGCTGGAAGGTTATTGACACGTGACCAATATGCGACTAGGAACAATAATTATGTCACAAATTAGCTTACTGCTTCATCAAGTTCTCCAGCACAAGCAGGACCTCCTTCAGGTCAGACTCTCTATGACAAGCTGGAACACTTATTTTACATAGAACATGAAGTTAACCATTTGTTTGAGATGCCACCCAACTATTACAAGTACACATAGGCTGATGAGACACTCATTAAGATACAACAGCATCAGTTACCTCCCAACGATTGGTGGCAGGCAATGCCGGCCATTTTTCCCAGGTAATTTCAGTTGTTTCCCCTTGTTGTTTAATTCAAATCTCGGTCAGCTATGAGTCAGCGAATGGAGGCATGAAAGCACTAGACAGAGCGGTTAAGGAACACGCAGAATAGGTTGGAGCAGTGACAAAGTAAAGAGCTGGGACCGCAAGCCTAAAGGCGTGGATTTTTGAAAGCGCAGCCCGGCCGACTCAATTGGACTCAAAAGTCAATTTTCTATGACAAAATGAACAACTGTTACATTCATATTTACTGCGGAATTTACTCTTTCAGCCACTACTCCTTCAGAGTTGGCGAACAATTTATGAGCTATTAATTCATCATCTAGATATTTTTGTATCTTATTTTGTATATATACCACCCTCGGCATTGTTAAAAGGGTTGGTTCGTTGATAATCCTCATTCGAGACTCGAACTGTATATCTGATATGTTTTCCTTAATCAAAGATTATTGAAATCTTGGAGAATGGACTGTTTGATGTGTTGTTAATGGTTTCTGAAGGATGAATTTGGAATTCCTGTGCTGCGATATGAATCAATAAGTGTTCCTCACGTCTGTTATTTCAATTACATATATGCTCAAGTTACAGAACGAAGGATTGGTTTAGAACTTGCTTAGCTGCACTCTATGCTCAGTTTCTGTGGCTTCTTAATGTTTTTCCTCTTGATTTAGGCATAAATATGAATTCTTTTATGGCTCATGTTTGATCTATTTCACATATGAATGACTGTTATCTAGGAATTCTTAGTTGCTCCTAGATAGGGCTCATTTATCTTCCCTCTGCTAACCTGAATGAGAAATTCTTAATTGCCTCTCATTCCTTAGCCTTT